>CAJQZP010001707.1:11185000-12675000 GCA_907164705.1 Parnassius apollo
ATTTTTATTGTCACGAACCTCAAGCTCGTAACAATATATTGTAATACTGAACTAAATTTTTTGTTACATAAAGAAAAAGCGCCAGCAGTTGCCCGACTTTATGTAGACAGAACGTCTCGTTTTGATGAACTCTCTCTTCCAGAAACAGTTCCATAAAGTATGGACCTAGTCAAGCCCCGACGATTGGACAAAAAATTAGATTGACTTCATTATGACGACCAGAAACCGTCTGTTCAGTGTGTATGTCTCAGAGATCACGAGGATGAAAACTGGCAGCGATCACCGACTGTTGAGAAGCACACTGAACCTAAACTTTAAGTTGGAGAGGTCACGTTAGTAGATGATATGAATGAAAAGCTCGTGGAAACTGTCCATGCGGTTGGAGAAAAGTTCTGCAAGACCCGTTGCAGAAGAACACTTAAACTCTTCGATTACACTCTTAATCTCATTATTGTTAGACAGGATATGAAAGTGTAGTCTTCAGCACAAATGACATCATACAGGCAACTGAACATATATATCTCCAAACTGCATGTGACGGAACTTACGCAACTTCAACACTGCTCGTATCGATCTGGAGCTGAATCAGGACTCCTAACATTTTGCCAGAGATCTGTCTGATAGAAAGAACCGATTTGTGAACCTGAAGACCGGTGGCAGCATTATTTCAAACATACCATCTACCTATCCAACATATCCAATGCAAACCTAGGAAACTGCAGAGGGTTGTAAGACAGGATGATGTTATTTCCACGAAACTCTTCACCGCTGCATTGAAAGACGTTTTCAAGTTACTGAACTGGAAAGGATACGGAATTAACATCAATGGCGAGTACCTCATTCACTTTCAATTGACCTACGACATACGAATCGCTGGAGGACCTAAATACTATGTTCAATGACCTCAATTACTCCTCCCAACGGTTAACATAGACAAAATAAGGATTATGTGTTCATGTTACACCTATGACGGTAGTTGCTGGGAGCAATGAGTTCGAAGTTATTGACAAGTACGTTTACCTGGGACAAATAGTCCGACTATATAAGTCCAACTTCGACCGAGAGGTCAATAGACGGATTTAACTTGGCTGGGCAGCGTTCAGGAGATACGACATATCTTCTTGTCAGGTACACCTGAAACATTGAAAACGATTGTAAAATTACTGCGTGTTGCCAGTGATCACTTATGGATCTGAGACGTGGTTCTTCACTGATGACCGTATGCGAAAACTCAAGATCGCTCAGCAAGATATGGGAAGGGCTATTCCTCTGTGTGATGATTTTAGAAATGATGTTATCCACAGTAGAGCCAGAGTAACCGACTTAGCGCAACGAATTAGTAAGCTGAATTGGCAACGGGCCGACCATTTGCTCGAAAATTGACAAACGATGGGGAAACAAGCTTCTTGAGTGGCAGCATCGTACTGGTAGGCCATGCACCCTCCATTAGATAAAGTGACGACCTGGTAAGACATGCAGGAAATCGTTAGATGAAAATGGCTCAGGGCCGTGCTTTGAAAACAAAAAACAATCATCATTCCATCCTCTACAGTTTATAAAAGTCCACTATTGAGTATAGACCTCCCTATAAATTGCCTCACAGAGAGCATTTCGCCATAGTTGCTTCACTTGGCAGGTGGTTTGTAAACCGCAGTTTTTTTTAATTTTGAGTTGTTATCAGGAAAATGCTGCGTGAAATCTAAAGTCGGTCCTAAGACAGTGAACAGCAACTTGCATATGCGATTATGTTACTCTCACGCTTGTAAGAGTGCAATCGAGCTCACATTCATGCGGGAACATTGCGACAAAGCTCGCGCAAGTGACCCATGGTAACTTAGAGGTTAAGAGCTTGTTATAAACTTCACATTATGCGCGCAATCCTGGTTGGATCCCGTTGACGTTAATGAAATTGTTACTTACAAATTTTAAGTGTTGATTAACCATGTGATCAAAGGAGAAAAAACATCGTGAGTGGTGAGACCTGTGTGTCTGACAATTTTAAAAAAATATATAGAGACGTTACATATGTTGTAGCTTAATTTTTACTTACTCGTGTACATTTTGAAAACGTTTAATTGAGTGAGTCGACCCAAAAAAAAATACCGTGAATATATAAAAAGAATGTACAGTGTTACTGGGCGCTAAGTTGTTTCACTCTTTTGCATTTTCTTTCGCATTTACCACGGGAAATGCTCAGAGTATTTGTTCGGATTAATTCCAGCCGCCAAATTCTACCGATGCTCTTTCTCGTATGACAAAACTTATGATAACCTTCACACCATGTGGATGCTTGCCGGTTCACCACTGTGTGATTTACCAGAAGTTTACTTCCTCGCATGAATTTTTTGAGGAATCGTTTTCCGCTGGCAATTTTTCTTTAGCTATACGACTTAGGAACCTTCAAGAAACGAGGTTATTTCTTTTTAAATGTTCGTGAACGGCGGTCGATACTTACCATCTTATTCATCACACACTCTATTTTCGGGATGTTTTCGCTGTTAGTCTATGCGAATCTTACAGCTCCATCTGACTCAGGGTTCGCGGCCTACAAGGCCTAAATTCATCACAAATGGGTCGGCCCGACTGGGTCTTAGCAACTGCAGTGTTTTGTATAGTGTAGAGAATTGGAGACTGTTTTTACTAGAAACTATACATTTCAACTTAGTCTTTAGGGGTGACATCGCGTCTACATATTATTACTTAATCAAGGATGATGGATTCGAAAAAGCGCATGCTCGTTTATTTCCATTCTATGAAAAAAAAAAACACACCACGGCGTACATTGGGGAATCGCGCCTTAAGAATAACAAATTGCGAGTACTGTTAAACAAAAAGTTATGACGATTGTAAAGGTTAAAAAAACATACGATTTACTTTTATTTTTACCGAACATCGTTTGAATGATGTGTACAAGTATATACGACGTGACAACGTAACAGAAACCCACCCCATTTCGCCTTGTGTTTCTCGTATGTGGTGACTATATTTACAAAACCTTGATGTAGGTACACAATAAAATTAAGGCGCACCTATTTAAATTCTTGCTACTAAAAATTATTTCATTACCTTCTTTTAATTACACGTATCTCATCTCACAAACGCCATCGCTAACATGCAAGCGACAAGCTGATATCCGACTTTAAACCCCAAACTGTGAATTTCGATTGCATGTAGGTTTACGCTTTATTGACCTTTCTGTAAATTCCAAAAATTTTGGAATAATTTTGATTATTATGTATTATAAATATTGAATATCTAGACAATTTTTATCAAACATTGCAACACGACGACTCGTCAACGTAGTGTAGGCAAAAGCGGATTCGAATCCCTCACAGAATAAATGTTCCGGGTCTGGGTGTTTTTACTTTTATTTTTTTTTGTACAATTCAAGTGACAAACGTACTTAAAATCCTACATATGAACATAAGTGGCTACTGTGGCAACAATGCCTGCTACCAAATTCAATCAAAAAATGCTACAGATGCCTTATTACATCTGAGGACTGAGTTGTAATGACCCACAGTCTGTATTTTTTTATAGAATAGCTTTAATAAATAAGCACAGAGTCCACTTGATGGTAAGTAGATGCTGTGGCCCACAAATATCTACATCTATCCTAGGTTAAGAATCAAAATGCAGATGCGTATTCTACCCTGAGATAAAGATTGAATGCCTCATGTGCAGTAAAAAGGGTGTCCACACTCACCATATGAAACACAGCAGCATTAAGCTATTGTTTTACGCTGGTATTCTGTGAGAACATGATCTATTTTCGGTCGAGTCGACCTATACTTTGCTAGAACCACAATATAGCTGCAACTTAGCTCTACCACGTAAAATGACACTAGTAACCTTTCGGACCGAATAAGAGCAGCGCACGCGATGCTACTTGACGGAAAAGTGGGTAAGAGGGTTGTACTTACAGAATTCCTCGGCAATAAATAAGTCTCATCATCTACGAACATGGGCAAGTAATCAATCCGCCTGCCGAACTTAGTCATCATGGTAGACTCCCACCGCTACGGAAGAGGTAGCAGTCCAGAAGCTAAGTAGTAAATCTTAGCGGTAGAGATTGCCTGTTCTTTCTTATACTTTTGTTTTAATATTTTATAGTGAAGTGACGGTGTAAGAATATCTACTACACGATATCATCAGGTGGGTGCCGTTAGAGGCGGCGGAGGGAAACAAATTCGGAGAAACTGCAGTTGCCAACCCGCTTGCCAAGTGTGGCTGCAACGGATAACGGATACTTTCATTACTAATCAACAAAGACTTCCATATTTACTACTAGACAGGTAAATCAGAACAGAAATTCGTCACAGTTGTGAATAACGTGGGCTATGAAAGTGTGACAATAGAGAGTGCACCTGTACTTGCCCAGACACTTTTTATAACGCTGTCCTGAGCAGATGAAAAGTCCTCATTCTTGGCAAATAATTTTTTATGCCCTAAAGTTCTCTTCAGGGTTGCTATAGGTTTTTCAATTTGTTTACGTCATAAATAATACTTATTGAAAGTCACTCAGAAACAGGTTTGGAAAAACCCTCTGTCCTAAAGAACAGCCCGCAAGAAATCCAGCTGAAAGATTTTTTGAAAAAGAAAAAAACAAAATTTTACTACTACTTCTAGTAATTTACTAATCGTAATTTAAGTAGTTATTGTCAGCTCTCATAGCTCTACAGAAGTTTCTGTAGTCTTTCACTGCAGACAGATTTTGTTCATGATCGCCAACATAGCCAGTATTATATGATTGATCAATAGAAAAATTTACTGACTTTCTCTTAACAGTATATGGTGCTAAGTATGAAGAGTTTTTACAGAAATCCAAAAATAATACCAAATTCAACACATTTATTGAAATTCATAAATTTCAAAGTTTTACGAATGTACTGCATACTGTCCACAAGTGTTTATAAAAGTGACCGCTACGGTGGCTACCGCTTAGCGGTCAGCCACCGTAGAGTCTATATTACCTGAGGATGCCTCGTGTAGAGGCGAAACACGTGTCGTATTATCGTAGATGGTGTGTCTTGCCTGGAATAGTGGTGTTGAGAGTAGTGGTGCTTGGTCTAGTGGTGACGGAGTTAGTGTATGCAATTGAGGGAGGGCGGGAGGTGCGCTTCAATCCAGGTAAGACACATCATTTTATATGTTTAGCGGAAAGTTGCAAAGAAATTTATATTTTTATTTTTTATAACAAATATAATATAGCAACAGCATGGCTCTACCACATATGAATATAAACATGAGAATATTGAATAAAACCCTTTATAAATTAGACCACACATTAAAACTAACGACGCACTTTTAATTACAATATTGCTTCGCAATGAATCTATTGGCTTTACCTTGCTATGTTGATTTAACTTATAGAGGTAGAGATGAATATTATTAACATCCCAGCCATTTAACGACTTTTAACGCTTTTTTCAAAAGAAGCTCACTTGCTCATTTTCGTTACTAGTATATAGTGAAGTACTTGACCTTGAAGAGGAGGCTCGTAGTTCAGGTGTTGTAGAAATTGGTCTGTCAGATAACTTTAGTTGTTTTTTATAAGAAAGAATGAACTTCTTCAAAATTGAACCATATTCTTACATTTCATTACTTAAATGCAATTAAATATTTATGTTTTAAAATATTATTAATTTAAAATTTAATAAATCTATACAAGAGACCGTGTGTCCAGTAGTCTTCTTTTAGATTAGTTATGAACTTGCAATTTAGTATCAAAATTGATAATTAAGCGTCAAATGAATGTTTATATAACGTTTAACCTGGCGGCGGCCATTTGGATAGTTTTTAATTAAATTGTATCCACCGTACAATGGTGGAATAAGAAATCCCAACACCTCAGTTAGTCATGTGGGTGCCGTGAAAAGTAACTACGGAAAATGCTAGATATTTCTTATGGCTTCCGATAGATGGCAGTATACTATATCGCTTACGTCCGATATGACCTGAGCAATATTAAAAGTCACGTCTGATACAGCGATCATCTATTCTATCCACCTGTAAAGCAATTTTTTTTTCTTTAACTGGCTAACGAAAAGGAAGAAAAGAAAAAAATTATATTGATTAAAATTTTGAATCATCGTAATCATCGCAATGATAGCCCTTCACAAGTCTACTGATGAATATAACAAAGTATTAAATATGCAAAAAATAAAAAATAACTTCGTGGTAATTGTGTGTAGTGGTCCATAGACTAGTACATTTATCCTCGACTACTAATTAAGAAGTCAATCATCTTAGGGGACTAAGAGTGAATGCACCTTTACATTAAGAAGGATCTCCATTCCCTATCCAAAATCAAAAAATCGCTTTCGTCCATCGTCTTACCCGTCAGCATTATGATATAATATTATGTTTTATTTTGGTAAGAGCGTGGTCCTTCCCCGGTCGAGCCGAGCCGGTTGCATTCATAAATTTTACCTCATTTCAATTAATAAAGAGAAGATCGGACGAAGTGTGCCATACTGAATATAATTCAATAGTGAAATTTGAATATAATTCAATAGTGAAATTTGAATAGCACGCTTTCCATAACCAAGAGCGTCCTCAGTACAAAAATTATTATAAAATGGAAAACAGAACTTGTAGTTTTCTCTTTGACCAGGCAACGATATTAACATAAATATTTAAATCTCCACATTACTGCATACAATTTTAATTCTGTTATTGTTGTGAAAGTTAAAATTATTCCTTTACCAAGTATAAACATAACTTGCGTGGTAAATTCGCGTTGCAGGTGTATCGTCAATAATAATAATAATAATAATAAAGCTGCCACGCGTAGAAGCCGCCATGGATCTTCCAGTTGTGTGTGATTCAGACGATGATGAAATGGTCTCCCACGAACTAGAGCAAATGAGGAGTATATTGGAAGAGGCGATTTTGGAAACGCGCAGCATGCCTCTCAAAAATCGCCCGCGACTTCCCCGCATACCCCTAAGCAAGCGAAATCAGGCTGTCGTGAGGACTCTTAACCCAATGCTGGTAACCTATTTGGAAGCCAGCCGAGACCTTTGCGAGACGGACTCAGTTCTTTTTGGCGCCGCAGTGGCAGCTTGCCGTATTATTGGCGCCAAACTTCCCATGGCTGGACGCGCTACTAAACAAAGTAGCGCCATCCCAGCCTGGAGAAAAAGAATTGAGGACCGTATCGCAAAGGCAAGGACCCTTATCGGCAGACTGATAAGCTTCAGGTCGGGTAATAATAGACCGAGGGTTGTGCGCAACGTTAGAATGGCGTTTGCTGGGACAAATATCAGTTTGTCCCAGCCGGATATTACGCAGAACTAACGGAGCGCATAGACGACCTGAAGCAAAAGATTGCTGCTTGGGGGAAGCGGATTCGCCGATTTACCGAGAGGTCAAGGCGGTTCAACCAGAATCGTCTCTTCCAGAGTGATCAGAGGAGGCTCTACAAATCATTGGAGCGACCAGAGGTATGTGGAGCGGGCCCAGGACCGGATCAGTCTAACACTGTCGCATTTTGGCGTGGCCTGTGGTCAGAGCCCGTAAACCACAGCGAGGGCCCTTGGACGGAAGTTGTGGCGAGTCAGTGTGCGAGTGTTACGCCCATGGACCCCGTCATCATAACGCCGGATGACGTAGCTGAGGCGGTCCGTAGAGCCCCGAACTGGAAAAGTCCGGGACTCGACGGACTGCATCACTACCGGCTGAAGGGGTTCATGGTGTGTCACGCTGTGCTCGCCCGTCAGTTTCAAGAGGCTCTCAACCAGAAGTCGCTCCCTAGCCTCTTCACTACTGGGATCACTCATTTGGTTCCTAAAGACCAGGTTACCACAGACGACAGCACTACCGACCTACCCCATAAATAAGACACTGACATTCATTTTGAGCGCGAGAATCACTCGTCACCTGGAGCTAAATCAGGTGATGTCACGCGCTCAAAATGGTTGTCGGGGCGGTGGTCGTGGAACTAAAGAACCACTCCCCATTGACGCGGTCATTGGCAAAGTGGTGAAACGCAACCGTCGGAACTTCTCCGTCGCCTGGATAGACTACAGAAAGGCATTCGACTCGGTGCCCCATACATGGCTAAAGAGAGTCCTCGAGCTGTAGAAGATAGACTGTACAGTGAGAGACTTCCTCGAGCAGTGTATGGGGCAGTCGAGTACGATCCTTTATCATCTGGGTGAGCGGATGATGGCTGCGGAGAACCACATAAGGATAAGAAGGGGTATCTTCCAGGGCGATTGTCTGAGTCCAATCTGGTTCTGCCTCTCCCTGAATCCTCTCAGTACCTTACTGGAGGGATCCGGGAGAGGATTTCAGCTACGGAAAGGAGGGACAAAAGTGACCCACCTTTTCTATATAAGGTCATCCACCTTAAGTTATTCGCCTCCAGTCGCTCCCATCTTATGGAATTGCTAAAAATCACTTGTAAGTTTAGCAGTTCCATTGGATGGAGCTGGGGACGGATGAGTGTGCGGTCCTCCATGTTGAGAGGGGAAGGGTTGCTAACTCTGAGGGCATAGATTTATCTATGCCCTTCAACTTAAGGACCCTTTTCGAGGCTGAAACATACCGATACCTGGGTATGTCACAGAACATCGGTATCGATGAGGCTGGTGTGAAACAGTCAGTTTGCGACGTGTTTTATGCACGCTTGACCAAAGTGCTTAAAAGCCTTTTGTCCGGTGTGAATAAGACACACGCATAAAACGGTTGGGTCATGCCTGTCCTTATGTATACCTTTGGCATACTCAGGTGGACTCAGACTGAACTTAACGCCCTGGATAGAAAAGTCCGCACTACCATGACGTCCCATAGGATGCATCATCCGAGATCGTCGGTAATGAGGCTGTACTTGCCGCGAAAGCATGGTGGGCGTGGCTTTCTGAGCGCGCTCACTAATCTGCATAATCGTGAAATGTGCAGCCTCCGTCATTACTTCCTGGCGAGATCGGATGATCCATTCTATAATGACGTCATTTCTAGTGATAAAGGGCTTACCCCTCTATCCTTGGCCAACGAGCAATGGCAGGACCCAGCAGTGCTTAGCATTTCCGACCGGGAGACCGTATGGAAGGAGAAGGAGCTCCACGGGAGGTACTACAGGGCTCTACATGAGCCCTTCGTAGATACAGTCGCCTCCCTCAACTGGCTACGTTTCGGTGACCTCTTCGGGGAAACCGAGGGTTTTTGTCTGTGCAATACAGGATCAGGTTATTAAGACCAACATCTATCGGAGATACATCCTAAAGGATGGCACCGTCGACGTCTGTCGAGCTTGTCGCCATCCCGGGGAGTCACTTAGGCATGTCATCTCCGGTTGTTCGGCGCTTTCTAACTCTGAGTACTTGCACAGGCACAACCTAGTAGCCAGAATTCTACACCAGGAGCTCGCTCTAAAATACGGTCTCGTGGACTGGAAATTGCCGTATTACAAGTATTTGCCGGAAGCCGTGCTCGAAAATGACCGCGCTAGGCTCTACTGGGACCGGGCCATCATCACAGACAGGACTATTCTTGCAAATAAGCCTGGTATTGTGCTGATGGACCGGACACAGTCAAGGATATTTTTGGTCGACATTGCCATTCCGTTCATGGGGGGTATATTGCCATAGTTGCCACGCTTGGCGAGCGGGTTGGCAACCGCAGTTTTTTTTGTCGTACAGTTGCTGTTATCAGGAAGATGCTGCTGCCCATCTCCTGCCTGTTTCCCTCTGTCGCCTTTTACGACACCCACGGGAAGATATGGGGTAGTGGATATTCTTAACCGCCAATACACGGGATCCACTATCTTTATGGAGAAAGAGGGATTCTTTATGATGAACTCTTTCTTCACAGGAAGTGGACCTGGTCGAGCCCCGACGGTTCGACAAAAAATGAGATTGACTTCATTATGACGACCAGACGCCAACTGTTCAGTGATGTCTCAGTGATCGCAAGGGTGAAAACTGGCAGCGGTCACCGAAAGATTAAAGTATTCTAATATCACCTCTCCCCCTCGTGCTCTAATCCAAAATCTCGAAAACTTTCAGCTCGAGTTACACAACCGCTTTCAGTGCCTACAAGATTGCAATGCAGTGGACGATATGAATGACAAGCTCGTGGAAACTGTCCATGCGGTCGGAGCTAAGTTCTGCAAGACCCGCCGCAGAAGAACACAAAAACTCTCCGATCACACTCTTAATCTCATGGCTGTTAGACGGGAGATGAGGCTGCTATCGTCAACAGATTTGACAGCATACAGGCAACTGAACAGACAGATCTCCAAATGCATGCGGCGAGACTTACGCAACTTTAATACTGCTCGTATTAAAGAAGCGATCGAGCGGAACCAGGGCTCCAAAGTCTTTGCCAGAGATCCGTCTGCCCGTAAGAGCCAACTGTCAAGGCTGAAGACTGAGTGTGGCAGCATCGTTTCCGGGACACCTGAGATTTTGAGTGATATTGAGAGGTTCTATGGGCAGCTGTACACATCATCGTTGGAGCCACACGCAAGTGTGAGTAACGATCCAAGAGCAAGTCTTATCCGACACTATTCCGATGATATCCCGTACGTCAGTCTAAGCGAGATTAGAATGGCTCTCCAGCACCTTAAAAACGGCAGGGCCCCAGGCGAGGATGGAATTACAGCGGAGCTTCTGAAAGCGGGTGGAACACCGGTACTTGAAGTCCTTCAGAAGCTCTTCAATTCCGTCCTCCATGGTGGCACTACTACAGAGGCGTGGAGCAGAAGTGCGGTGGTCTTGTTCTTTAAGAAAGGCGACAACGCTCTCTTGAAGAACTACAGACCGATTTCCCTTCTGAGCCGCGTCTACGTGCTGTTTTCGAGAGTCATTACGAATCGTCTCGCACGCAGACTCGACGACTTCCAGCCTCCCGAACAAGCCGGTTTCCGAAAAGGCTTCAGTACCATACACTGCGGCAGATTGTACAGAAGACTGAAGAGTACAATTTGCCACTTTGCCTTGCGTATGTGGACTATGAGAAAGCCCTTGATTCCGTCGAAATTTGGGCGGTGCTGCAGTCCCTTCAGCGGTGCCAAGTTGACTGTCGGTATATCGAAGTGCTGAAGTGTTTGTACAGTAGGGCTACGATGGCTATCCGAGTACAGAACCAGAGCTCGAAACCTATCCAACTGCAGAGAGGTGTAAGACAGGGTGACGTTATATCCCCGAAACTCTTCACCGCTGCTTTGGAAGACGTTTTCAAGCTACTGGACTGGAAAGGATACGGTATTAACAGCAATGGCGAGTACATCACTCACCTTCGATTTGCCGACGATATAGTCCTTATGGCAGAATCGCTGGAGGACTTAAGCACTATGCTCAATGACCTCAATAGTGCCTCCCAATGGATAGGTCTTAAGATGAACATGGACAAAACAAAGATCATGTTTAATGTCCATGTCACACCTATGCCGGTAGTTGTTGGGAGCACTATGCTCGAAGTTGTTGACGAGTACGTTTACCTGGGACAAATAGTCCGACTAGGTAAGTCCAACTTCGACCGAGAAGGTCAATCGACGGATACAACTCGGCTGGGCAGCGTTCGGGAAATTACGACACATCTTCTCGTCAGGTATACCTCAATCTCTGAAAACTAAAGTGTACAACCAGTGCGTGTTGCCAGTGATGACTTACGGATCAGAGACGTGGTCCTTCACTGCTGGCCGTATGAGGACGCTCAAGGTCGCTCAGCGAGCTATGGAGAGGGCTATGCTCGGATTTTCTCTGCGTGATAGACCCAGAAATGAGGATATCCGCAGTAAAACCAGAGTGACCGACATAGCCCAACGGATTAGTAAGATGAAGTGGCAATGGGCCGGCCATATAGCTCGTAGAACCGATAACCGATGGGGAAGAAAGGTTCTCGAGTGGCAGCCTCGTACCGGTAGGCGTAGTGTAGGGCGACCTCCCACTAGATGGAGTGACGACCTGGTAAGATACGCAGGAAGTCGATGGATGCAGGTGGCTCAGGACCGTGCTTTGTGGCATTACTTGGGGGAGGCCTATGTTCAGCAGTGGACTTGTGAAGGGCTGTGATGATGATGATGATGATGCCATTCCGTATGACGAGAACCTCGTAAAAGCCGAAACAGATAAGCGAACAAAATATCTGGACCTGGCTCACGAGGTGACCGACATGTGGGGTGGTTTGGCCGACCGAAATTATTCCTGTAGTCGTCTCTGCGAATGGGCTAATCCCAGTCAGCCTCTCGGGTCATCTGAGGCGACTGGGGCTCCGTGACGGACCGCTCCGGGCTCAAATGCAGAAGGCAGTTGTCCTCGATACCGCCCGCATCGTCCGTCGGTTTCTTTCCCTTTCCCCCTAACCCTCGGCCGTTTGGTCTCCCCTGCCGAGGGCTTCCATCTGGTTGGATCTTTATTTATTTGTGTATTTTTTGTATTTATTTTATTTTATTGATATTTATGTATATTTATCTTTTCATTTTAATTTATAATTATATATTTATAGAAACCAACCAGATGAGAAAACTATACAGATACCCCAAAAATAATAATAAAAAGGCGTAGGGAATTGACGACCCCATCGCCCGCTGACGTAACAGTTAAGTGACAAAACTGCTACGTCAACGCAGTCAGTCAGCGCCTTGCGAGAGGTGTGAGCGCCGTGCCTCGGCAGAATTTAGGGTGCAGAGGCCCGTTTGTGCTTATGGCTACACACGAAACGGTGCCGGGCCTGGGCGTCTCCCGTTAATGGACGCCCAAATAATGGATGATGGATAAGAAGATAGTGCGCAAAGGGCCGCTGCCTGGGGGTCGCCGGGGCGCGCCTGGAGCTGGCGCTGGACGCGGCAGCATGCGGGCCGCCAGCCGAGCGCGAGGAGCTGCACGATCACCTAGCAGCCCTCCGCATCCATCATCCCCACCAGAATGGCTTGGTGTCGGCTGGGTCTTCTCGGACTCAGTAAGCGGCACCCGCCGCTGGTGGAGCACGTCGCATGCGTTGGTCACAAGCAATGAATGCAAACGCACTGCGGGCGTACTTTAGGGCAAAAGGGGAAGAAACTGGATGTTTGGCGTATCGGGCTAGGATGCATCGTCTTTTTGCTGAGTTGGAGCCATCTTTAACCGTCACAGAGCAAAACCTGGCAGACCGAGTTCGGTATATCTCGCGCTCAAATATATTTGATGTCGCCGAACTCGAACGGCTACGACGTGAGGCTGTTCCCTCGTCGGATGAGAATGCTACGGCTGAGGATGCGGCGCCACAAATGGTAGAGCAACCCGCAAACGTGGATGCCGACGTGAATACCCCAATTGTGGTTGATTCAAACGATGATGGAACAGTCGCCCAGGAACTGGAATTAGAGCATATGAGGAGTACATTGGAAGAGGCGATTGTGGAAACGCGTAGTACGCCTCTCGAAAATCGACCGCGACTTCCCCGCATAGCCCTAAGCAAGCGGAATCGGGCTGTCGTGAGGGCTCTGAACCCAATGCTGGTGATCTATTTGGAAGCCAGCCGGGACCTTTGCGAGACGGACTCAATTCTTTTTGGCGCCGCGCTGGCAGTCTGCCGTATCATAGGCGCCAAGGTTTCCACGGCTGGACGCGCTACTGGCCATAGTAGCGCTATCCCAGCATGGAGAAGAAGAATTGAGGAACGTATCGCAAAGGCTAGAGCTCTCATCGGCAGACTGATATGCTTCAGATCAGGCAACAACGGGCCAAGAATTGTGCGCACCGTCAGGATGGCGTTTGCTGGGACAAATGTCAGTTTTTCCCAGCCGGATATAACGCAAAAACTGACGGAACGCATAGATGATCTGAAGCAGAGAATCGCTGCTTGGGGAAAGCGGATTCGGCGATATACCGAGAGGTCGACACGGTTCAACCAGAATCGTCTTCAGAGTGATCAGAAGAGGCTCTATGAATCATTGGAGCGACCAATGGTAAGTGGAACGGGTCCAGCACCGAATCAGGCCGACACTGTAGCATTCTGGCGCGGCCTGTGGTCAGAGCCCGTAAACCACAGCGAGGGCCCTTGGACGGAAGTTGTGGCGAGTCAGTATGCGGGTATTACGCCCATGGACCCCGTCATCATAACGCCGGATGACGTAGCTGAGGCGGTCCGTAGGGCCCCGAACTGGAAAAGTCCGGGGCTTGACGGGCTGCATCACTACTGGCTGAAGGGGTTCATGGTGTGTCACTCTGTGCTCGCCCGACAGTTTCAAGAGGCTCTCAACCAGAAGTCGCTCCCAAGCCTCTTCACTACTGGGATCACTCATTTGGTTCCTAAAGACCAGGGTACCACAGACCCGAGCAAATACCGCCCCATCACGTGTCTACCGACCATATACAAGACACTAACATCCATTTTGAGCGCGAGAATCACTTGTCACCTGGACTCAAATCAGGTGATGTCGCGCGCTCAAAATGATGTCGGGGCGGTGGTCGTGGAACCAAGGAACCACTCCTCATTGACGCGGTCATTGGCAAAGTGGTGAAACGTAACCGTCGGAACTTCTCCGCCGCCTGGATAGACTACAGAAAGGCATTCGACTCGGTGCTCCATACATGGCTAAAGAGAGTCCTCGAGCTGTACAAGAATGTACAGTTAGAGACTTCCTCGAGCAGTGTATGGGGCAGTGGGTACGATCCTTTGTCATCTAGGCGAGCGGATGATGGCTGCGAAGAACCACATAAGGATAAGAAGGGGTATCTTCCAGGGCGATTGTCTGAGTCCAATCTGGTTCTGCCTCTCTCTGAACCCTCTCAGTTACCTTACTGGAGGGCTACGGGAGGGGATTTCAGCTACGGAAAGGAGGGACAAAAGTGACCCACCTTTTCTATATGGATGACCTCAAGTTATTCGCCTCCAGTCACTCCCATCTTATGGAATTGCTAAACATCACTTGTGAATTTAGCAATTCCATTGGAATGGAGCTTGAGGCGGATAAGTGTGCGGTCCTCCATGTTGAAAGGGGAAGGGTTGCTAACTCTGGAGCATAGACTTATCTATGCCCGTCAACTTAATAACCCTTTCCGAGGCTGAAACATACCGATACCTGGGTATGTCACAAAACATCGGTATCGATGAGACTGGTATGAAACAGTCAGTTTGCGACGTGTTTTATGCACGCTTGACCAAAGTGCTTAACAGCCTTTTGTCCGGTGTGAATAAGGCACACGCATATAACGGCTGGGTCATGCCTGTCCTCGTGTATACCTTTGGCATACTCAGGTGGACTCAGACTAAACTTAACGCCCTGGTTAGAAAAGTCCGCACTACCATGACGTCCCATAGGATGCATCATCCGATATCGTCGGTAATGAGGCTGTACTTGCCGCGGAAGCATGGTGGTCGTGGCTTCTTGAGCGCGCTCACCATGCATAATCGCGAAGTGTGCAGCCTCCGTGATTACTTCCTGGCGAGATCGGATGATCCATTCTAGGACGTCATTTCTTGTGATAAAGGACTTACCCCTCTATCCTTAGCCAAAGAGCAATGCCAAGACCCGGCAGTGCAGAGCATTTCCGACCGGGAGACCGTATGGTAGGAGAAGGAGCTCCACGGGAGGTTCTACAAGGCTCTACATGAGCCTTTCGTAGACACAGTAGCCTCCCTCCACTGGCTACGCTTTGGTGATCTCTTCGGGGGAGACCGAGGGTTTTGTCTGTGCAATACAGGATCAGGTTATTAAGACCAACAACTATCGGAGATACATCCTAAAAGATGGCACCATCGACATCTGTCGAGCTTGTCGCCATCCCGGTGAGTCACTTAGGCATGTTATCTCCGGTTGTTCGGCGCTTTCTAACTCTGAGCACTTGCACAGGCACAACCTAGTAGCCAGAATTCTACACCAGGAGCTCGCTCTGAAATACGGTCTCGTGGATCGGAAATTGCCGTATTACAAGTACTTGCCGGAAGCCGTGCTCGAAAATGATCGCGCCAGGCTCTATTGGGACCGGGCCATCATCACAGACAGGACTATTCTTGCGAATAAGCCTGATATTGTGCTGATGGACCGGGCACGGTCAAGGATATTTTTGGTCGACATTACCGTTCCGCATGACGAGAACCTTGTGAAAGCCGAAACAGATAAGCAAACAAAATATCTGGACCTGGCTCACGAGGCGACCGACATGTGGGGTGGTCTGCCGACCGAAATTATTCCTGTAGTCGTCTCTGCGAATGGGCTAATCCCAATCAGCCTCTCGGGTCATCTGAGGCGGCTGGGACTACGTGGCGGACCGCTCCAGGCTCAAATGCAGAAGGCGGTGCTCCTCGATACCGCCCGCATCGTCCGCCGGTTTCTTTCCCTTTCCCCCTAACCCTCGGCCGTTTGGTCTCCCCTGCCGAGGCCCTCCATCTGGTTGGGCTTTTATTTATTTATGTACTTTTATATTTATTTTATGTTATTGATATTTATGTTATATCTTTTCATTTTCATTTATAATTATATATTTATAGAACCCAACCAGATGAGAAAACTATATAGATACCCCACAATAATAATAATTTCTTTATTCAGAAAAAAAAATTAAAACATATATTTGCATCTGCGCCTGAAGTAAGCAATAAGTTTGTGTCTCAGGCAACAGCGCTCTTTCTTATGGGACAATTTAACAGAAATCTCTCTGATTAAGAAACTTACGTAGACATGTATCAAACAATATTAATTTAAAGTATGAAAATTAAACCTACATATATTAGTTTTTTTTTAAAATTATTGAGTGTAAATTGTTCCTCTCGTATGCAGATAAATTCACTTTGATGTATGTATGTTATGAAGCAAAACTGTTGATGTATATTTTTAAAATAATATTTTGAAAATATATACATTTTGAAAATGATATTTTTAAAATACACATATATCAACAGTTTATTCCCAATATTCTTTTCACTAACAAACGGACTTTCATCTATACTATAGTAAAACTCTTAGAAGTCAATTTCTTTGCACTTACTATTTTTTACAACTTTAACTGGGGTATGAATTTTTTGAATATAACACGGGTACATTATCTATGCAGACAACATATTTTAAATAAGTTTTCTGTCGATCTGAAAACGCATCATACTAAATCCTGGGGAAGGATTAGGATGCTATGTTCATCTATCAATTTTTGTTTGTTATGATATTTGATCATATCCTATCCTATCCAATCCTCATTCCATTCCATTCTAATATATTCTATTCGATTCTGTTTTATGTTAATCATTATTAGATATTTAGACTAAAAAATGACTACATTAGACTTAAAAAATGCATCCCGTATTTTATTCTCAGATGACATCCTCGCTCCTCGTAATGTCGAAACTCTTGAAGGACTTAGTCAGAAACATCCTTCAGTCAATCCTTCCCAGAATTTACCGCTGCCTCCCAATACTTCTATGCAACCTTTACAAGTTTCCGAAAAAGACACTTTAGACGCAATATTGTCATTTTCTAATGGCTCTGCCGGCGGCATTGACAGGATTACGCCTCAGCATCTCAAAGACCTTGTAAGCGTATCTGCCGGTGACGCCGGTAGGGTACTTCTTAATGACATAAAAAAATTATGTAATTTTATGCTTTCTGGTAATGTCAATCCCAATTTCATTCCCTACTTATATGGGGCAAGATTGTATGCCTTCAAAAAAAAAAAAGGATAACGATCCTATTGCTGTTGGTTCTATATTTCGACGCTTAACTTCAAAATTAGCTTGCAGGCACATAATCTCAAACCTTAAGACACAATTTCAACCTACTCAACTAGGCTCTGGCACCAAAGGTGGCTGTGAGGCGGCGGTACATTCGGTGCGTACTTTCTTAACTAATTCCAATGCAGATGTTCTTCTGAAGGTTGATCTTAGAAATGCTTTTAACTCTATTGATAGGATAACCCTGCTGGAAGAAGTGGCTAACAATACCCCCGAAATATATCATTACGATTGGCAATGTTACAGTCAAAATTTAAACTTGTTTTATCATAACCATATTATTGAGTCTGCTGTCGGTGTTCAGCAGGGTGATCCATTAGGTCCAGCTCTTTTTAGTTTGGGAATTCAACCTATTATTTCAAATTTAAAATCCAAGCTGAATGTCTGGTATCTGGACGACGGTACACTTACTTATATTTTTCAAAATTTTAAAAATATTGGTCTTAAACCAAATACAAATAAATGTGAAATATTTATTTCTAATAATTTATCTAATTCTAACAGAGATACCTTTTTCAAAATTTCAATCAGATTTCTCCAGGAATAAAAACTGTCAATTCGGAATCGCTTTACCTGCTTGGTGCTCCGTTGTTTTTCGATATTATTAAACCTGTTTTAAAAACAAAATTTGATAAATTTTTAAATCACGTTGATAAATTATATATTTTAAACCCCCATATTGCCCTTACCATTTTAAAATATTGTCTCCTTGTACCTAAATTTACATACTTGTTACGCTCAAGTCCAGTCTGGAAATGTTCGGATATTTTAAAAGATATCGATAGTAATCTTAAAATTGCTTTAGAAAACATTCTAAATTTGAGATTAAATACAATAGCCTGCAATCAAGCCACTTTACCTATCAAATTTGGTGGAATTGGTGTAAGAAATATTTCTAGCGTCGCATTGCCTACTTTCCTTGCTTCCGTGCATAGTGTCAATGACCTATGTAGCACAATTTTATGTAATAAAGTAGACCTGTGCTTTGCTGCGGAGGCAAAGCAAGATTGGCTAACGCTCTGTCCCGGCGAAAATGTCCCACTGGAAGTTAACGAACAAAAACAGTGGGATATTCCGTTGGAACGGAGTGTCCAGAAAAATTTATTTCAAAATTTCCATATTCAACAAGATCAGGCTCGCCTTCTAGCTGTTTCGACTAAGGAATCTAGCCACTGGTTACATGCTCTACCATCAAGTAATCTCGGCACATTGCTTGATGGGGAAAGCTTGCGCATCGCCGTAGGAAACCGGCTAGGAGTGGCTATTTGTCAACCTCACCAGTGCCCCTGTGGTAGCAGCGTCGATGAGTTTGGGCTCCACGGACTTTCATGCAAGAAAAGTGCAGGTAGGTTTTCCCGTCACGGTTCTTTGAACGAAATCATCCGAAGGGCTCTTGTCTCTATAAATATCCCCTCGGTTTTAGAGCCTTGCGGGATATTTAGAGACGATGGCAAGAGACCCGACGGTATGACTTTGGTCCCTTGGAAGAGACGTAAAGCCCTAGTGTCGGATGCTACTTGCGTTGACACTTTGGCGGCCAAAACCATACTTCTCATCTCAAGGGTACCTCTTTTAGAGCCGGGGCGGCATCAGAGGCAGCCGAATTTAGTAAAAGGCGCAAATATGAATCTTTTAGAAATGACTACATATTTGTGCCATTTGCTGTAGAGACTATCGGTCCGTGGGGTCCACGTGCAATGAAGTTTCTAAAGGAACTGTATCTACGACTGGTAGTCGCTGTTGGTGATAAGAGGGCTGGTTCTTTCCTCGCTCAAATACTAAGTATAGCTATTCAGCGAGGAAACGCCGCCAGCGTTCTTGGCACTATACCACGGGGAGCAGGTCTTTTTGACGATTTAAATTCTTAGTTTTAGATTTTCTATATTATAGTTTCTTCTTTTATATTGTATATAATTAGTTTTAATCGTAAATATTATAATTTTTATTATTATTGTAGTTAAGTTCAAATTTACGATTTAAAAAAAATCCATTACATTCATTAAATTCTTTCGTTTATTATCCAATTTTGAACTATTTGATTTTACAGACTTAGATATTCTTTACGCCTTGTATATTTAAATATAGATATCCCATACGCCGATCACCGAGAGGTGTACGCGACTGTAGGAGACTATGGACACACAATAATACACGCATACATGCTTAAGGGTGCTGGTGCTACAAGGACCTCTTAATTTAGCCCATCTTTAATGTATCGGTTATTTGGTCGATAAACTTCTCTTCCTTTTTAGGGCAAAATTTACCGACTTTGCCACTTCTGCTGCATAAAAAATGGTGGTAACCTTTCTGCCTTGGAGTCAGCCTGGGTCCATCCTTTTACATATTTCTGTTACTAAGAAACAGTGCCTTCATCATTATATTTCGGTGTGAAGACTATAAAAAGTCAATATGTTTACAGGGTGTAAGTAATTCCATCCTAGTCCTCAGAGGCGACAACGCATCTGTAGCGTTTTTGTTTGAAGTTGGCAGCAGGTGTCCGGCAGTAGCCAGTTACAGTCAGGTGGACTGTAAGTTCGATTGTCGCTTGCAGTTACCGTTACAACCTATTAAAGGCCACTGATTAACTATGTTCAGCAGTGAACTTGTCCTCCCTGATGGATTGACTCGTAGGAGGTATTGCCATAGTTGCCATGCTTGGCAGGCGGGGTGGCAAAAGCAGTTATTTATTTTTATTTATCATTAGGAAGAAGCTGCTGCCCATCTCCTGGTTTGCTTCCCCCTTTCGCCACTATCGACACTCACTGAACCATATGGGGTAATGTACATTCTTAAAGCGCCACTGTACGGTGTGTATGTCATTTAAGTTTTTATAAAAAAGGCAGTGGCAGACAATACCTTTCTGGCATTTCCTAGAATCATCTCAATTGTTACGCTTGTTAAACGGGTTGGAAACAACAGTGTATTTATATTAAATTGTTATCAGGAAGATGCTGTTGACCATTTTCTGTTATTTTCAACAAACTATATTATTTTCGTTAATAATTTATTGATAGATTATTACGTATCTTATTCGATAAACACCATTTCAAATTAAGAATAATAAATTGAAGTACAACAAACTTCTTATAATTATTTTGTAAAGAACTTCAGAAAGTTTAATTAAAGTATCAGAAATGCAAGTTCGTGTTTGATGATAATTCAGGAATGCTATCGGGAAAGTTTTAGCAACCTCATTCTTACGCCTTCGTTCGCAAAATTAGTACTTTTGTTACAGTTTAATTTGACATCGAATAATGTAGATTTAATAATGTACGTTAAAGATGTAAAAAATAGGCGAGCTAAGTTCTGCGTAAGAGCCCTAGTAGCCCAGTTGCTAAGCAATGGACGTAAACACGGTGCGCGAGCAATTTGTTCTATTATCGCTGGCACCAATGAAATTGTTAAACGCATTTTAAGGGTTCAATACTTCAAAAGGAAAAAACGGAACGTCGTTGTCCGTCTGTCCGCCAGTCCATCCACCTGTCTGTGTGTCAAGACCCTTTAATATCAATTACGCAGGTCTACGGTATCTTGGAGCTCTAAACTCAATACTTCTATACTCTGCGTCGATAATACGACATTTGTTTTACTTAGTTTTAGTAGTGTTGGGTTTGTCAGTACGGTGACAGTTAAGAGGGTAGACGAGTTACATTTTTTCCATACAAATGTATTCACCTATTTTCTTCCTGGATAATGCCTCTAGAGTAATCGTTTTTGTTTATAAAAATCCAGATCTATTGAAGGCATGTTATTTACTTTTTTTCAAAAAATTATTACAAAAATAAATATGACTTTTCAAAAACCCCAAAAAATACCCCGTTTTTACCTCCGTAATCAGACGACTACCAAAGAATTTTGAAAAGCTTTTAAGACAAAAGCAAATGATAGAAGCATAGATCTATGCTTCTATCATTTGCTTTTGTCTTTAAATATTTGATACCAAAAATAATTTAACAGGCTTAGTTTTCGAGGAGGAAACACGGGAATACGAAACGTCAATCAGTCATGGTTTTTGTAGGTAAAATCGTTTTGAGCTGCATTTGTCCCTATCGCACTCTTCGGGTGGAGACCAGATCTGAGGGACGGCAACAGTTTCTTCACATACCTGTTTTTCAATTGCCGTGCAGACCAACTACCCTCTTAAGACTCAATTTCATTTTTTATTTGGATCTTATTAATTTTTACATCTTTAGTATAATTTACGAGTTGATTGGACTACTGAGGTACGTAGAAACAGAATAGAAGTCCTTCCATCTAGCCAAACTTCGTGTGGAAATATTTATTGAGACAAAACCATTATCAAACTACGAGTAATAAAATGAAAAACTGGACGCTAAATGCAGTCTTATTTTTAATGTTTGTGTTAAAAATAAGATAGACACGTTAAAATAAATATATATTTTAACGTGTTTTTAATTTTTATAGAATAGGAGCGACACATGAGCACACAGTACACCTGATGATAAGTGGATGCTGTGGCCTAGGCATATAATACATTTATTCTCTATTAAGAATCAAAATACAGATGTGTCAATACAAAAGGCCCCAAAGGCTAAGATGGAATGCCTCGTTTAACACGGTAGAGCCAATCTGCAGCTACGTGTAGCTGCATCTCTAGTAAGCCGGCATGACTGGGGCAGCACCACGCTCTCAGATCACCAGTTGGACTGACTCGTTTTTTACCATTATTTAAAAAAAATTCGCTGTAAAACATTGTCGTTTCACAAAAACTACTATTCAACTTACAGAGATATTACTACGTAACATAGAAATACACACACATTGCAAAATATAAAGTGGAGACGGACGAAGCCGTTAAATGAAACGACAAGAATAAAGCCATGATCTCACGCGCGACTATAAACGAGAATCCCTTGTACTTAAAGTACATTACTTTAGGGCCCTTCGAAGTGTGTACCTGAAAACTATAGCAATGCGAAGAACAGTTATTTTTTGAGGTAAAAACTTTTGCAAGCATGTTAAGCACTTTTGGGATAAAAAAACACTACATATGCGTTGTCACCCCTGAGGACTATGATAGAATAACTAGTTAGCGGTAAAATGGGTGTCTGCTTTGCATTGAGTTGCTAATTTACACTGGTATTCTGCGATAGCGTGGTCCTACCTCGGTTGAGACGACTCTTCATACCTTTATTACCGATCTTCAACAATTAAAACTTGAAAAAATAACACTGATAATTAATCACGCTGATTCACTTTATTTCGCTCCGAAGCTTCGCTTGTCTCGCCAAATTCAATACTGCCCCGATCGCGTCTGGCAGCGGCTTTAAATACAACTTTTACACCGAAAAATCCAGAATATTCTAGTAAATACGGGTGCCGACCGACCAGACGCAGAAAGTTCGAGTGTGGGGCTTCCAGAAAGCTTAATTCTTCTGTCCGATACTAGATGGGAGTGACGTCATCTTAGGCGCGCAACAATACTACAGCCTTAATACAGCTGCAGCGTCACTATCAGTGTTGAAGGTACGACACGCCAGGATCTGCAATCGCCACCTACACGTGGCGAGAAAGGTAAATCCTATCCATATCGTAAAAGGTCCCGGTTCTGCGGTGGATTTAAACTGAGTGAATTCCATGTTTTGTAATCGATTATAGACCATTAAATCTCTACTAGTTCCAAAGTTTACATTTTTTTAAATTACATGTAACTTTTATTTGATAAAAGAAAAATCGCATAACCATACTATAGTATCTGAAAAATTCCAATTGGTTATAAATATATACAATATGTATTACCTTAATGAAAAAACTAAAATTAAAATATGAAAGTATCATACAGTCCTATTACCCGCGGTATAGTGCCAAGAACGCCGGGTGCGTTTCCTCGCTGAATGGCTATACTTAGCCTCTGCGAGAGAAAAGAACCAGCCCTCTTATCACCAGCAGCGATGAACAGTTGCGGATACATTTTTTTTAGGAATTTCCCCGAACATGGACCCCGCGGACCAATAGTCTCTACAGCAAATGGCACAAATAATCATATCTCAGAAGCTCATAATTACACCACTTACTTATCTTTTTTAATATTTTAAAGTTAAACACTGGCAATGGTACTAACCTATACAGATAACTTTGTAATGCTTGTGTTAGCGTTGTTTCATGACAATAGGCGAATGGTGAATTCGGATCCATGGCATTTGAGTTTGCGGTCCACACGCTTTATCATTGTCCGTCCGTTTCCGTTTTTATTTCAATTTGATAAATGTAGAAAGTAGGTATGAAAATATCTGGAATAAGAAAAAACAAAGAAGAAAATCTTAACCGATCCATTTGTATCAAACGATTTGCTAGAAATTATATCTGAGAGGCTTATAACATTACTGTCATGATGTATTGTAGGTGAAGAAAACCAAGTAGTAGTTAAAACAATAAACAAAGTTAATGTTGAATACATTTTACAATCAAAATGTGTTTTGACTGGAAAATGTATTCAATTTCACCGTGAACCGTATAGTGGCGGTGTAAGAATACCTTGACCCATATAAGGTCCCGGGGAGAGAGATACAGAGAAAATAATAACACAACAAAAATAACGTCTCTCACCTAATGGCTACTACAAAACACAACTAAGCAAACTGAAGCCCACATACAGGGACTTCTCAACTTACCCCACAAGCCCTTCTTTCAATTTCTTAAGGATGGAAGTTTAGTCTTTTCAGGTGAAAAAAAAAAATTAAAACTTCATATAAAATAATCAAGCAAATTACACTGATCAATTTTTCGCATAAGATTAAAACTGTAATAATTTCGGTTAAACAAGTCGAGTTATTGTTTCGAGATCGCAGGGCATGGCGTGATTTTAATAATTAATTGGTTATCGTAATACCCCAATCATGTAAGTTCGTTTCACCCACTGCCACACATTTATTTAATTAATATCTTAATTTTTGATAGACAGAGATTTTAGCAATTTTTTTTAAAAACGAGTAAAAAAAGGGAATAGGTTGCCGACGCTAGTGCTAAGCGTGGCAACTGTGGCAAGTACCCCCTTTCCCCAGAGGGCAAACAAGAATGCAGTTTTGTGAGTGAAAACTATATTGAGAAGTGGGCTTTTGAAGGCTAAAGCGGTAAAGTTAAGCGTATCACAATTGTCTCGTGTACACTGATATTTGTAAATTCACAAAGAGGAATCTGCGCATTAGTACCGAAAACTATTCCACCTCAATTTTTTATGTAATTCTCTTCTAATAGTCCTACTGATGATATAAATTCATGTTGCATGTGGCAACTCGGTGTTACATTATTTAAACCAATTTTTTTAATTGCAAAGAATTGTTATTTTCAACCAGGACATTTTTATGTTTTGTATTCTTTGATGAAATAGAAATAAAAAATAATCTATGAAATTTTACGAGAAAGCTAATATTTTCGGAGTTATGAATTTATTAAAGGTGAAAAATCGCAAATTCGATTGCTTTTGACTCATTAAAGGTATAAGAAAAGGAACAAAATTTAAAAAAAATATTTTTATTAATAAAATACAAATAAAAAAGGTCCTATGACTTTATTACGATAATGTTAATATTTTTGGAATTAGGAATTTTTATATGACACCGAGTTGGCCCATGACAAAATACATTTATTTCAATAAAAATAGTTTTTACAGATTTTATAGCATATATTATTTTCTTTAAATTCTCGACGTTTCGAGCACTTTACAGCAGCCATGGCCACGGAGGGACTGAAGTGTTCGTCTACATACCGCTTGTAGAATCTTGGATTTACGGGAGTGGTAAGCAGGGCTTTCTCCTCAAAGTCCTCCATGAATATGTCGGCGGCAATGGGAGATACAGGTGAGCCCATCGCCACACCATCTACTTGCTTGTCTCCTCCTTCCCAAGTAGTCAGATGTAAGGCAGTGCCTGTGTTATACTGCATATTCCACGGGCATGTTGTTTTCTTCCAGCCTTCAAGTTAAAATTGAGATGCAATTTTCAACAAGTAAGCATTTTAGCAATGGCTGCACATCAAAATGACCATAGTTTCATTGTCTGCCAGATGTTGGCATTTAATCTCGCTGACAAAACACTTTCACAGTTCTACCTTTAGATAAAGTAACTGCATTTTTAGACCATCTTAATTCCATAAATTCATAATGGAGTTAGAGGCAAATAATTATTTAGCTATTCTAGATCTCTTAGTAATCCGGAACCCTAATAACACCTTGAGACACAGATAACACAGATAGATATTTAAACGCTCATTATCACCACCATCCTCCATAGTTAGCTACCGTGGGTAAATCTTTGTTTCAGAGAGCATGAGGTATCTGTGACGGTAAATACCTGGCCGCCGAGTTCCAACACGTCAAGCAAGTTTTACATGACAACATGCTTTGGGTCCTGCGCCTACGTTACAATGAACGAGTGAAGCCAGCCACAGTCGATTGGTCAGTTTTTACCATCAGTCAAGTGTAATGTCCCTCTGCAAGATGTAGGAGTGTACAAGCTTGATTGTGAATGTGATCTCTCTAACATAGGACAAACTATAAGATCAATTAAAATCCGCGTTAAAGAACTTATAGCTGTTCACTAAACCGATTCCTTCCAAGGATGATTCGCAAGGCTATTGAAATCAAAAAATATCCTAATTTTAATAGAGAAGATGGCTAGGTGCTACCATCTGCCTGGGATCCTATAACTAATAAAGTTAAATCCCAACCCAAGCATACAATTGCAAGACTTCAAGATACTTTAAGTTCATACCCTGTAAATTTGAACAAAAATGAACAATTTTAACCTGTGGGTAACCGCGGTTAACTATGAAATCGGGACATTGAACACCTCAGTTTCCCCCGTGACCATGGGTGCTGTGAAGTGTTCGAAAAGTCGAGAATATAAAAATAGATGTGGTAAATAAAGATATTTATATTTTTTATTTATTTTTTATTATAATGATGTTGATTTATGGTTGAGATAACTAAGTTAAAGCACTTCTTGCCTAGTTATGGACTTGTAATATATGTGTGTTTATATGCACTCAAACAAAATTTGCCCTGAACATTAACCATAAAATTTATGATATTTAAGTGTTAAAAAAAGAACATCAAATGTATGAACCCGATACGTGGCGCGTTAGTCGAATTACTCATAAACTTTTTATATTTTTCGTGGTAGAGCCATGCTGCAGCTATATTAATTGTATAGTTGTAGCACGAAGGGTCGGCTCGACCGGGAAAGGACCACGCTCTCACAGAATACCAACGTCAAATAGCAGCTTAATGCTGCTGTGGTTCGTATGGTAAGTGTAGAGAACCGGAGACCCTTTTTACTGGAAAAGAGGCATTCCATATTAGTACTCAAGGCTGACAACGCATCTTCATTTTGATTCGCAAACGAGGATAGATGAAGATGTCTATGGGCCACAGCAACCACTTACCATCAGGTGGACTGTGTGCTCGCTTGTCACCCTTTTCCTATAAAAAAAAACCTACATTGTAATAACATCATGGAGTGAATCTATTAAGTAGTTTTGTTAGAGACAGACAGACACACTGATATACAACAAGGAATTGAAAACAAATCTAATAACAGAATATACTTTCCAAAATGTTAATTAATGCTCTTCTAAAAAAAATCATATATAATGGCAATTAAAATCTTTAACTCTTTACCCGACAAGTTTTAAAAATTCCCAATGACAAAGTTAAGAAAAAAACTTCATGAATGGCTTTTACTTAATTGTTTCTATACTGTTAATGAGTATCTTGATTTACAAAAATCAAAACAAATGACATATTTAATTATCTGTCTCCAAAAAATGCTTGAATTTTTTGCTGGGAGTTTATGAAGGACTTCGATAGTTATAGAATAATTATTAGTTAGTTATTTTACTGTTTTTACATATGAACGTTTTGATATTTGTAAATACGAGTAAGTTAAATTCATCAAAAAAAAAATTGTTATATCTAATTAGTCATAATTTGCACGCCTCGATAAGGCAGAATATATAGGAACATTTATGTCTTAATAAATACTCTTGTTATATCTACCTACATTCTACACAAATAAATAATTATAAATTATGAATTATAAGGTGATTTTAAACACTAATGTTCTTAGTAAAGCGAATAAGAAAGAGCTAGAAATGTATAATTTATTAATTTAATAGCGGGAACTAAACAAAAGGCGATGGAACCTTGTCAAAAACTCTTATGATAGCCATGATAAGTACGAAAGGACAGAGCCTGAGAATGACAGTCGTTAATGCCTGAGAAAATTGGTTTTTACTTAAACAACGGTAAGAAATGTTTATCCTATTATGTTGAGAAAAGTTTTTTAATCCTTATAAAATTATCACTATTTGTCAAGATCATCATCATCCTATAGTAGTTCTTAGTTGGATATGGATTTCTCCAATCCACGTATAATTGGAGACCTAGCAATCGTAACGTGGCCGTTTCCAAGCTGTTCCTTAAATAAGTTTTGTATGTAAGTAGTTTATACAACATGCGTTTCATTGTATAATTTTACTTTGAAAAAAAAAAGTCCCGTTGGGTTTCTTGCTGGTTTTTTCCAGGACAGAGGTTTTCTGAATCAGTAGTAGAAGTAAAACAAAAATTACTTTCCATAAGAATTACTTGTAATCTATATCGAAAAAAAAAATTCTATTCTATTCTATTAATTAATCCTACTTCTGATATGCATTAATCGTCACACTTGACATACTCACTGAGAATTGTAGCATCAGAAGTTTCGCAAATTTCGACGTGCTTCCCATCGCCTAACCCTGTCGTAAACTAAGTGGTTATACCGCCATCTACCGGAAGGTATGAGATCTTTACATTTTTTCATTGATATATCCTGTAGTCTTCTCTTACGACACTCACTGGACAAAATAGGATGATGGATTCTCTTACCTACTCTTCTGCATGACGTCAACAGATGCACATGTGTATTAAATTTTTCCAGCATAGTTTTAGTCACGGCCTTAACAAAGACTAGAATCCGATAGCGTATGCGCGAGCACTCTCTATTCGCCCACTGCCATAGTTCGATGGGACGGCTATTCGATACGACGAGAGAGATCAGGCGCGGGTCTAACGACATTACATTCATTTGAGTCTCCGGTTGGAAGCACTGTCTGCGAAATATCTTTTTGACTTCAATCGTAAGGTTAAAAAAAATTACTGAATAGACTGAAGATGGGCAATAACGTCAAAGGTGGGAATTAATTAATTAATTAATCATTAATTGCCTGTCCTATATTTTATACTTAAGTCTTTCTGAATGAGATGTAAATAAAAAATGGCTTTTATTAAATATAATCAAGAGATCTTTATTTATTTTCAATGTTCAACAAAATGGGACTAAATTGCTAATAGTAGCGACGAAATTACGTTGATATTTTATTCATGTTGTTGTAGGGCATCTAGTACAAGTAAAGAGGCGACCTTTATCTTTACAAAGAAAATAATCAGATATTAATTTAGAAACAGTAAATACTGACAAAATTACAATAGAATTAAATTATATATAAAATTAAATGTGTTCCCACACAATTCATTTAAAAAACTTTACGAATATTTACGCTTTGTTTTAGAGCCGCACTTGTTTCTTTTACAAAATTATTTAAAATGTACCTACATAGTATTATATCTTGTGCGATGGTACTGAATCCTTCATGCGCGAGTCCGTTTTGCACTACACTGGTTTTTATTCTTTTCACATGTTTATGTTATTAAATTTTAGTGACAAAATAAATTACAGTCTATGTTATGGTAAGAAGCCATAGAATACTATAATACATACATAATAGATGGGGGAGTGGGCAGAGCCCGTAAAGCCACTAACATGTCACTAACACGTCAATTCACACGTATAAAAGTCAACACAATCAATCGTTTCCAATTTTCGTGTCAAGCGTCGCTGCATGCAAATTATTTAAAAAATGGAAAATTGTGCTATAATTACGTGTCGAAAGAACAGCGGGAAATGGAATTTAAATAAGAGAGACATATTCTACAACTAATAAGTCGAAACTATGTATATTTTGTGAATAGAATAGAATTGTGAATAGAATAGAAAAGAAAATTAAAAAAAAACATTTATGTGTCAAAAATATTAATCAAAAGTCTAAAATGTGTTTGTAGTAGTGATAACTGATAATACGACGTAATTGCTTGTATGTGTGCTTCCGGAAACGCTAATCCTCCTACAAAGTAAGGTTGGCAGCCATTCTATTGTGCATTATAGTATTTTATGTAAGAAGCTTATCTAACACAAATGAACCAACCAATTTCAAACAAAGAAGGCAACAGTGTCTCATCTGAAATCTAATATGGAATGCATTACAGCTTGTAATTATACCGGCTCTCTCATACCTTACAGACTGTGCTATGCTGCGTTTCGGCCTGAAAAGCATATGTTGCGGTACATGCCTTGAGGCATTTTATATATAAGGAACTTTCTTTGCTTATAGTTGCATGCGTCCACAGACTGCAGTAGCCACTTACTATCAGGTACGTCACTAAGGACTGTAAGTTTGTTCGTCACTTCAACTTTATGTAAAAACATATTAAATTTCGCTTATTCTTTCAATTTAATCCTTTTGTATGGAGTGAATAATCACAACCTGAAGGTTGTGATTATTCACTCCATATAAAAGGATCAAACATTAATCCTTTTGTGTAATATCCTGTTATTATGTATTTAACTTTAAAACAAAAAAATCAATGCTGACTTCAAAAACAAAAAATGTTATGTGTATCAAAGGATTAAAACCATTCAAAAGCTATTAAATATGGGTTTTTCTTTTAATTTTCTTTAGTTTGCTATAGTCCTTTTTAATATTTAACTTATACGAATTTATCAAAGATAAAGATATGAATTAAATATGTTTCCATGTTGGGCTGAAAAGTTCGTATCGTTTTATAGAAAAACACATTTTTTTTGGCAAAATTCGATTATATTATTCAACATAGTTACCATCGAGGGCGATACACCGATTATAGCGATCTTCCAACTTTTCAATACCATTTTTGTAGTACGATTTGTGTTTAGCCTCAAAATAGGCCTCTGTTTCGGCGATTACTTCCTCATCGGCTTTAAATTTCTTTCCAGCGAGCATTCTCTTGAGATCTGAGAACAGGAGAAAATCGCTGGGGGCCAAATCTGGAGAATACGGTGGATGCGGAAGCAATTCGAAGCCCAATTCATGCAATTTTGCCATCGTTTTCATCGATTTGTGACACAGCGCATTGTCTTGATGAAATAACACTTTCTTCTTCTTCAAATGGGGCCGTTTTTTCGCGATTTCGTCCTTCAAACGCTCCAATAACGCTATATCATAGTCGCTGTTGATGGTTTTTCCCTTTTCAAGATAGTCGATGAAAATTATTCCGTGTGCATCCCAAAATACGAACGCCATAACCTTACCGGCCGACTGTTGAGTTTTTCCACGCTTTGGATTCGGTTCATCGCGTGCAGTCCATTCAGATGACTGCCGACTGGACTCCGGAGTGTAGTGGTGGATCCATGTTTCATCAATTGTCACATATCGATACAAAAATTTACTTCTATTGCGGTTGAACAGCTCCAAACATTGCTCTGAAGCATCGACACGTTCTTGTTTTTGGTCGATTGTGAGCTCGCGCGGCACCCACTTTGCACATAGCTTTCGCATACCCGAATATTCATGAACGATATGTCCAACACGTTCCTTTGATATCTTTAGAGTGTCAACTATACAAATAAACCTCAACTTACGATGTTCCAAAATCATTTTGTGGATTTTTTTATGTTTTTGTCCGTAACAGCCTCTTTTGGACGTCCACTGCGTTCATCGTCTTCGGTGCTCATATGGCCTGTACGGAATTTGGCAAACCACTTACGAATGGTTGCTTCGCCCGGCGCAGAGTCCGGATAACACTCATCAAGCCACTTTTTGGTATCAGCAGCACTTTTTGTCATCAAAAAATAGTGTTTCATTAAAACACGAAATTCCTTTTTTATCCATTTTTTTCAAAATAACAAAAAGTTGCTTCACTCAAAATGCTGCATCTCCAAACTAATAATCAGACAGCTGTCAAATTTATACACGTTTCTTTTGAAGGTTGGTACTACCTAAAAATGATATGGATTTTATTCTAGTGGCGCCATCTCATAGAGACGATACGAACTTTTCAGCCCAACCATTAAGTGCTTGTTATGACAGATGACTTTAGCAATCAAGAAATTTTTGAAAGTAAAGCGAGAAAGTTTAACTTACAGCATCATGAACAAAGAACATTTCTAAACTTTTTAGTAGCCACATTATTGAGCGTCTTGAACGTTGACAGTTTTTCTCTTTACCAAATCGTCGCAAGCTGAATCGAATAGAAATTATTGTTCTCAAATAATATATTTGTATACATAAATTAAAGGTAAATAACATTATACCCCTAAAAATTGCCTGACAGGGAGGATAGTTGCCATAGTTGCCACGTCTGCTACAACTGTGTTTTGGTTGCAACACGAATGGGTTGGCTCAACTGGGGAAGGACCAGGCCCTCACAGAATACCAGCGTAAAATAGCAGCATAATGCTGCTGTGTTTTGTATCATGAGTGAAGAGAACCGGAGACCCTTTTAACTGGAAACGAGGCATTCCATATAAGTCCTCGGAGTAACAACGCCTCTTTATTTTGGTTCTTAATTGCGGATATATGTAGATGTCTATGGGCCGCAGAATCCACTTACCATCAGGTGAACTGTGTACTCGTTTGTCACTCTTATTCTATATTAAAAATGTTTCCACAGAAATTTACAGGCATTGGTATATTTGCTTTTAACGAATTCAAAGTGCACAATTTTATGAACTTGGTAAATAAAGTACACTCAAATCTTTTGCTGATTCCTACAGTTAAAACTGTTGTTGAAGGACTGTTCCTTTTCATAAGCAGATATGTAAAGTAGTATATTCACGAACATTTGTCTTTTTAACGGATCGGCAGCGTAATGGCTATGTATTTAGTTGCGGCATTATAGGGACGCGGGTTCAAATCGCGGTTTCGCAGAGAACAGTTGTTTGTATGGTTTACGAATAATTTTGTTTTGAGTCTTGATGTCCGTCTGTGTGTAATTGCCTAATGTAAAATGCCTTAACGATACAGGAGAAAATCCTGTGGAGTATCTTTTACGTCATTATCATTACAGCCCTTTACAAGTCCACTGCTGAGCATATGCCTCCCTTTAAGCGGGTGGACGTGTTAAAAAGTGCTCCCATCAAATTAATCGTTAAACGTTTCAAACAGCGTTATTTAGTGGTATATTGCAATAGTTGTGAGACTATAATAGTTTTTCAAAGTACATCAAACAAAAATTATAAATAAATACTGATATAAATGGATACATAACAGAAATAAATATTCAATTGAATTAAAAGTACCGACATTAAGCGGGTGGACGTGTTAAAAAGTGTTCCGATCAAATTAATCGTTAAACGTTTCAAATAGCATTATTTAGTGGTATAGTGCAATAGTTGTGAGACTATAATAGTTTTTTAAAGTACATTGGTGCTTAGTTCTGATAAAAGTGATCTAAATTAAGAAAAATTAGCAAAATCATTTTAACTTACCCAAAACTTGAAGGACTATTGCATATCGTACAAGGAGTTCAAAAATTTCATCGTATCTGCTCAAGGCGTGTTGGTCGAACGGCCTAACGGTGTGCACATCAATTAAAAGTTAAAGCGACGGAGGATCGAGTCCACTGCACTGTAAATTGGAGTTGACGCACTTTTTGTACATATAATTCGTATTACATTCTCTGCATTTTAACGCTTTACTGAATAGTAAAATGGGCGGAAGGTGTGAAGCATGCAGAGCAAACATAAATGTTACTCAAAAACGAATAAAATGCACATAATGTTCACATAACTACCATTCAGAGTGCATAAATTTTAATAATGATACTGCTTCAAGATCAAAATTGAAGTGTCCTGCTTGCACTGCTTCTTGTCGAAAAGGTGGTGATAACAGTAACACTCCGATACGAACTAATAAGTCTCCTTCCAACATCGTTTACGATAAAACTACGTATAGATCATCAAACAAAAGTTCTGACCAGCCTACATGTATCACTGAGACCAGTAGTTGCCAACCATATAATTTGGAATTAATTAATAGCATAGACTTACTGTTAGACAAAAAACTCAGTGCTATAAAATGCGATATAATTCAAGAGTTGAAGTTATCACTTATCACTGAAATAAAAAATGAAATAACTAGTAACCTTAAACAGCTGAAAGAATCACATAACAGTTTGCTAAATGACTACAACAGTCTTAAAAGTAATTTTGAAAAACTTCAACAAAATGTCCAGAATGGCGAGATAAAACTGGCGGAATTATGTGCGCAAATAAAAAAAGAACAACAATGGGGTAGACTTTCGAACTTAGAGATTATTGGTTTACCAGAAAACTCAAAAGAATCAACTTCTGAATTAATAATCAAAATAGCCAGCCATGCAGGAATAAAGCTTACGGATGATCAAATTGTTTTTGCGCACCGAGTTCAGCCTATGCAGAATGTTGGAGGTCGCCCAAAAAACATTGTAGTCAAATTTCAGAATCGCACTATTAAAGATAATATTATTTCAGGGCTCCGAAAAACCAAAGGAATTACTACTTCCGATATTGGACTGGGTGGTCCAGCCAAAAGGTTTTTTGTTAACAAACACCTGACCCCTGAGAATAAGCAACTCTTGAAAATAGTAAAATCACGAGCAATGGCCAAATCATATAAGTTTGTCTGGGTCAAAAACTGCCACATATTTTTAAGGAAAAACGAGGAGTCTCCCGCTATCACTATAAATTCCGAAAAAGATTTATTACAAATTGTATGCTAAGATTAATTTTGATAGTATTAGCATGCTATGTTTTAATATTAATAGTTACATATTTAACACATAAAACAACACTCACGATTTACGCATCCATTATTACATACATCAAAATCTTACATTCACACACATCTTTCAAAATTTACATCAATACTGAATATTTACACCAATATGCCCTACAAAAGAAATGTATAAGCTACCATTTCTTACCTCGTATAAAAATAAAATTCCTGTCTGTTGCAAAACCATCCCTCATGATTCTTCAACCTGTATTATTTCTGTTACATAACATAATTATTATCTACATTACTATCAATTACTATAATACATATATTTTTTATAAGTTAATTACAACACAATGGTACCTAAATCATGCTAAAAGTGCCTTATAACTCAATGCACATATTCTATCAAAACGTCCGTGGCTTGCGAACTAAAACTAGGCAATTTCGAGACAGTATAATTTGTAATAACTTCAACATAATACTCATTACAGAAACTTGGTTGACTGATGGTATTTACAACGGTGAATTATGTGACAATAGGTACGACATATTTAGGTATGATAGAAATAAAACATCTTCGCATAAAAAGAAGGGTGGGGGGTGGGGGGTCATGATTTGTACGTATACACAATTACAAGCTCAAGAACGGACGGAATGGATGTGTAGAGATCTCGAATGTTTGTGGGTATACCAGGAAAATATTTAATTTGTCAAGACAGACGTAATTTAAACATCGGAATTGTTTATATACCGCCTGATAATTATCAATCAAAGCGTTTAGATAATTTTACAGAAATGTTCACAAAAATCATAACTCAATGTCCAAATGATCATTTTATAATTGCCGGTGACTTCAACCTAGCGAATATATCTTGGTCCTCTTCAAGTCCCGTAATGCTTAAGCAAAGTCCAGTAGAATTACAAAATGCTACAATAAAGTTAACTGATCTATGCAACTTATCAGGGCTAAATGAACATAATTTATTAGCAACAATAGTGGCAACGTGCTAGACTTAGTGTTTAGTAACATAAACATAGACGTTACTCGTTCTCAAATATATCTTGTATCTGAGGATAAATACCATCCTTCTTTACTGCTCGACGCATCTGATCTGCTAATACCCTGCTTAAAAAATAAACCACGATCAAAATTAAACTTTAACCGAGTTGATTACGATAAAATAAATAAAGCCCTCTCAGAAGTCAACTGGTCTTCCTTGTCAACTGGCAACTCAATTGATGTCGTAGTTCAAAATTTTTATTCCCAGCTACACCTAATAATTGATAAATTTGTACCTACTTGTTTATCCCGTTCATCTAATTACCCTGTTTGGTATTCTAAATCACTAAGGCATATTATTCGAGAAAAGCTCTTAAAACATAAACATTGGAAAAAATATAAAAATCCCCGTGATTATGACGAATTATGCATACTACGTGCTAGACAAAAGAAATTACAGAAACAGTGCCACGAGCGTTACTTAGATAAAATGCAAAGCCTTCTAAAAAAAGATCCTAAAATATTATGGTCTTATTTAAAATCTATACGTAATAGCAACTCTACATACCCTACTACATTAAAATTAGGAAATGAATCATACACAAACGAAACGAACGTGTGTGCGGGATTTAATAAATTCTTTGAAAGTGTTTTTCAAAAACCTTCTTCTTCTTACGATTATTCCCATATTCCAAACGTAGAATCAAATGATATATTACATAATATATACTTTAGTACTAAGAATGTATCTCGTATTCTACATACAAATAAAACTAATACAGGGCCTGGTAGCGATGGCATACCCCCCCTATTTATACACAAATGTGCAAAACACTTGGCCAAGCCTCTTTCAATAATCTTTAATATGTCTGTTAACACCTATGGAACATTTCCTAGTAAGTGGAAAGAAGCTCTAATAATACATATATATGAGCATGGATGACAGGCAGCAGGTTGATGTAATATACACGGACTTTGAAAAAGCATTTGACCGTGTTGATCATGCCATCCTTTTACGTAAACTTTACAGTTTGGGTATTCATGGTGATTTGCACAGATGGGTAACTTCATACATAAGTAACAGAAGGCAAGCAGTGTTACTGGGTAGTGCTCGTAGTGATTTTATTATGGTAACATCTGGTGTCCCACAAGGCTCAATACTCGGACCTTTGTTCTACAACGCCTATTTATTTGACATCGGTGACTGCTTCTATCATTCAAACTATTTAATGTTCGCAGATGACAAAAAAAATTTATCTAAAAATAAAAACAATTGATGACTGTGTTCTGATTCAAAACGATTTAAAAAACCTAGAAACTTATTACAGCAAAAATAAAATTACTATCAATAGTGAAAAATGTGTCAAAATAACCTTCAGTCGCAAGAAACAGCTCATAGATTATAATTATTCAATTAACAATAAATCCATAAAGAGTGTATCATCAGTTAGAGATCTTGGTATCAGGCTGGACTCAAAATTAACGTTCAATGAGCATATAGATAGTATTGTTGACAAAGCCTACAAGCAAATTGGATTCATAAAGCGCGTCTGCAACGATTTTAGCAGTATTAATTGCATTAAAACTCTATACTTTGCATACGTAAGGAGTGTTCTCGAATACGCTAATACAATCTGGTCTCCAAAGTATGCGAAGCATAAGCATCGAATAGAATCAATTCAAAAACTGTTCATTAAGTTTATCTCATCAAAAGATCATAATAGTTTGGCTTCATACGAAGATGCTTGCAAATTTTACCGCTTAGATACCTTGGAACTCAGAAGACTTCAACACGATATGTTTTTGCTACACAGTTTATGGTCTGGTAACATAGATTGTCCAGACCTGTTATCTAAAATATCGATACTAGTACCTAAATACCGAACTAGACATACGCCATTATTTCACGTACCACGGGCAAACACAAATTACGCAAAAAATTCTACTTTATGTCGTTATTGTTCAAAACTATAATAAGTTTTACGCTGACTTGGATATTTTCAACCTATCCAAGAGTCGCATCAAACGTGATGTTATAAACAAAAATAGGGCATAATCACATACACACACACACACACACACACACACACACACACACACACACACACACGTACGCACGCACGCACGCACACACGCACGCACGCCACCACCACGCACGCACGCACGCACGCACGACGCAGCACGAACGCACGCACGCACGCACGCACGAACGCACGACGCACGCACGCACGCACGCACGCACGCACGAACGCACGCACGCATGCACGCACGCACGAACGCACGAACGCACGCACGCACGCACGCACGCACGCACGCACGCACGCACGATCGCACGCACGCTTAATTATTAGTTGATAAAAATTGTGTAATCTCTATTGGCCATACTATATGATAATATGTATTGTAAATACGATAAAAACGCTGTATGGTTACCTAAATAAATAAATAAATAAAGAATGTCACAAAGCACGGTCCTGAGTTACTCACATCCATCGATTTCCTGTATGTCTTACGAGTTCTTTACTCCATCTAGTGGAGTACCAGTAATCTTACCGGTAAGTGATGTGTAGGGTGCCACACATCACATACCGGTACGAGTTTGCCACTTGAAAACCTTCTTCACAATTGTGTCTATAAATATATATCCCCTGCAGTGTTTGTTACGTGAGATATAAAAGTTAGGTTCATGTTAAATCACATCAGATCTTATTTAGGTGTAGAGGATTTCCTAACGATCTCATGTGTGCTAAATATCTTAAATCGAAAGATTTATAGTAACGATAAGTACGAATTTCTTCATGGTGTCGCGGTGTAAGATTACTACCCCATACAATCCCATGGGTGTCGTAGGAGGCGACAGAGAAAAACGAAACTGGTAATGACTAGCATTATCTTCATGATAACAATTAAAATAATAATTAAACTGCGGTTACCAACCCAGACCGTGGCAAATATATATACCATGTATACATACAACTATGTGTACTACATAGGCATGGTCAGTACTACATCGGCGCGCGCCCTTGAAGAATGAATGAATAAATAAATGATAGTACAAATTATTCACGCTTCTGAGGAGATTTCAGGTTCCACGTGAGGTGTTATGTGTTCTTTACTGAGAAGAATACCTATTATAGTCAAAATAAAGCTCAAAATTGTTAATAGAAGATAGATAAGGTAGAAGAACCTAAGTAGAATCCCCTTGAGTATTTTGCTAAATTAAGATAGTAATAATTCTTACTCCGGTCTTGTGATTCAACAAAAACATCTTGCGAATTGTGACCCAAATTAATTTACGTAAATAAGCAAATAAATGCCTTTTTAAATAAATAAAAATATATATCTTGTTATATACATATTTTTTTATTAATTTCTTTTGAAATGTCCAAAGAAGTTTAGCTAATGAAATTAAGATACCTACGCGAGAATTTATCAAGATGGAGCGCTTAACTTTCCATTTGATGGATTAAAACAGTAATTATAAAAATTTATTCGTCTTTGAAATGTTTGATGACAAACAATATTTATTTATTACATAATTATAACATCATTACAGTTATTAAACTATAAATAACCTTAATATAGGAAAACTACTGACTGATAGATAATGAAACTATCAACATGATTGTAATATAAAATAATGATTAAAAAAATTACAATTTTCAAAGTATATGTATGCTGCAATTATGAATTTTGTCTCGCTGCAAGTAAGATGTCAATATCCTGTGAGATGTATTATTATCTGTGACAATGGTGCATTCTGAAGCAACTTTGTCCTAGCAGCGGGCACGAGAAGTAACGGGAGACGATGACGAGAACATACGTAATTATTAGGCACCCGCAGATTTAGCACAGCGAGCGCATCTGGATGATATCCATCAACGTGATACTTTCCACACATATTTAAAAAGCACGTTGTCTTTCCTCACACTCAGGCAGCTGTAACCAACCATACCCAGAAAACAAGGATAAATTCCTTACTGCTTGAAGTATAAAATCGTGTAAATTTATTTTGAGTTATGTCACGTGGGTTCCAAACAATTTCTTTCGTTTAAAGTTAACTTCTTACTAGAGCATCACGTCAAAATTCTAATAGTAAATAAATTCTGATAATCCCTGTACTGCCTTAAGAAGCCAAGATTCCTAAAAGCTTTTTTGCAAATACATTGACAGTCAAAAGCATTGTTCACTTTCAAAAAAAATTTAAGATCATCGGCAAGTAGCAAACACTGCGCGTTTTCAACAACCGTAGGAAGATCGTTAAACATTAACATAAATAATAAAGGACCAAGATTGCTCCCTTGACTCACACCAGAATAAGTACAATACGGTTGCGATTCAAGACCTGCGAAATCTACTTATTATTTAAGTCCAATTAGATAATTTGCAAATAAATCTAGTAAGCTAGGTATAAAACCTAACTCAGCAAACTTTACCAACAGGATATCATTATCAACACTACCAAATGCTTTTCGAAAATCAAAATACCCCGTCCACGTCCATCTGGCTCACAGCATCCACTACTAGCACAACATAATTTATAAAAGACATTAAATTACTCCCCGTACTCCAAACTGGCCGAAAACTATGCTGAACTTCGGTAAATTGCGAGTTTACTTGTTAACATACTCGTATTTATAAATAATCGACTCAAATACCTTAGCGACTGCAAACAATATGGCTACCACTCTATATTCATCCACCTTGGAACTCGAACCTCCTTCGAACATTTGGCAAGTTTATCCACCCGATATGAACACAAGTTGAGCGGCTGTTCACTCCGCTTCCCTCAGATCTAAAGTGGGCCGCTCCTTACTATATGCATACAGAATGAAATAATGAATCAAAAAACTCTGCATAGGTCGCGCCCCTAATCATTTGGCCATCGTTAGTAATTTGAATTCTATTAAGTTTTGTCTGCTTAAATCTAAAGAAATCCCAAAAAGTTTTTAGATCATCATTTATATTATTTTGTACTCTGCACCGATATCCCTCGTAAGCACATCTTATTTTGTATTTAACTACTGCGCGATAGCGTGCAAATAATTCATAATCCGTTATTTTAAATAATTTATGATATTTCCATTTGAGTCTAATATTTAATATTAAATCAGCCATATACAAATCAGGGTAAGTATACTTCGGATTACGATTACTGAATTTACATTTCTTCCAAGGCACACATATACAATTCTTAATTTTTAAAGTATCGTGAAAATAATACAAGAAGAATTTGGCATCATTGCTGGGCACAGGCCTCCTTTAATTTCTGAGAGGGTTTTAGGGCAAGCAAGTGTCCGCCGCGCTGCTCCGACGCGTGTTGGCGAACTTCACATGTCTTAGAAATACTTTTAACATTCATTGGTACCGGATGGGATTGAACCCGAATTGCAGCCTTAATGCCCAAAACTGGGTACAAGCCTTCTCTTTTTTCTGGGAGGTTGTTGGAGAATAATGTTGGCTTACTTCGCAAGAACCCAAAATATTTCATTACTTGGTTTCTTCACGAATATTTCTTTTAAAAATAATTATTTTAATAAGCTGACTTCAAACAATTAAAAATAAGAATATAATTTCACTTCTGAAGTCGGTGGTAAGACATAGGGTGCGTTTGGAAGAAAAAAGCGCTAGCAAGCGCTTGTAAGTAAAATGGCGATCGTAAGCAGTAAGCGCTGTCTAATCGTAAGTAGCTATTTTCCTCTAGGACACGAAGTTAGTTTTAACTGGGGAACCTAACCTAATTAAAATATATGTTTGTAAAATATTCATATTAACAACTTACCAATCATGAATTATTAATAACACGTATATGTTTATTCATGTCATTATATTACTTAAAACTAATATTGCACAAAATAACTTATAAACTCTACTTCAAAACAAACAAATTAAATAAGCAAAATGGCGGACTGTGTCAGCGCTACTGAAGTTAGCAAACCTGTCCTGGCCGAAAACTGTTTAGTTTCGCCATTTTCCTTACAAGCGTTTGCTAGCGCTTTTTTCTGCCAAACGCACCCATAGTGCACTGAAGATTTTAGCCCCCACTACAGAATACAAATAAAATTATATTTTTTTCAGTTTTTGATGTCAGCCTTCACTTTTTATCTAATTATATTTTTAACACTTAGAGTGGACTTAGATGTATCAGCGTTTCAATGTCGTGAAATAGTTACATTCATTTTCTTATAAGTATCCTATTTTAGCACTCTTAGGTATTTTTCACAAAATTTATACCATGACCTCATATAACTATTTATTAAAAAAAAGTATTTGTCATAATGGGTTCACAATAGAAAAGAAAAAAAAAAACAATGTCGAAATGTCAGTCAGAAAGAATTAATAATAGAATATGAAATTATTTTGTTGTTGTTAGTTCTTTAAAGTTGACTTTTACTTTTTGTTACACATTATTTTTTTTTGCGTATTTGAGTGCACTAAGGAATATTATTATCTCAATGTTGTCTAAATAGTTACAATATCAGCTTCATAGTCTATTTCCTAACTTTATGGGTGCAATATTTCCTCCAATTTTGTATAACACTACCCATGAAGTATAATATATGTGATAGAAAAAGAATTATAAAAATTAGTACACAATTGACGAAGATATCGCGTAGTGTTACAAAGAAAAAGAACGTTTTAATTTTTTAAGTACGCTAAAAACGATAAACTATAATGTAGCAGAAAGTCAGCACTAAAAATTGCAATTACCAATTACAGTGATAGTGAGGATGTACGATCATATATTTCGATAAAAATGCCTACAAACAAAAGTTCGTCGCAATACATTATTAACTTTTTAATTGAATTTAACGGTACTGGCTGAATAGATTAATTGGCGCTGCGATTAAACACAAAAAATTAATTATTAAAAATACACCTTGTACCAACATCACAAACAATTATTCATCTGATTAAGGCCATTACGTTCCTTTGTAGAAAATGTTGTAGAAACCATAATAGGTACTTTCAATTGTAGTTTAAATTCTAATTGACCGTGTAGTGACGGTGTTAGAATATCCACTAGCCCATACCGCCCCGTTTGTGTCGTATGATTCTAATAAGGGAAACGAGCCAGAAGATGGGCAGTATCGACTTCCTTCCTAATGACAACTAAAAAACCTGCGGTTACCAATCCATTGCCAAGCGTGACATCTATGGAAAATTACATCCCTATGAGGTAATTTATAAAGGAACCCGTCGATTGCCTCGAGGGTCTAAGGTCTTATATACTTATTTACTTAACGAGATTGAATCCCGGCTCGGGCCGAAATCAGTTATTGAACTTTTCTGTCAAAAAATATTAGTAACAGAGTCAGGAAGTGGACGGTGATTTATTTAACAAAAGTAAATATTTAACAAAAACCCTGTGGTTTTTGTTAGATATTACTCGTTTGTGACGAAGCATCTGCATTTTCATTTTAATTGAGAATAGATATGTGTCTATGGGCCACAGCATCCCCTTACCGTACGGTGGACTGTGTGCTCGTTTGTTTCTTTATTTTTAAAACATAAACGTTTTATATTCATCAAAGTACACCTTAAAGCTTTGCAGAGATATTTTTTGGGTATTGTTTTTTCTGAAGGTAAAATTTCTTTGTTTAAAAAATTTTTGGATTTATGGTTAAAATGGTAGACTGCAAATTTGTATTTTTAACTGCATTTGTATTTTTAACGTACGGATATAAAAATATTTTTAGGAAAATAAATAATATTTTTTTATGATACCTTGACCAAAAGTTCGTATTTCGACCTTACTTTCAGGGACGAAAGTGTTACATTGTGTCCCAATTCAATGACTAATTGTGTATAAATGTATTATTATATTAATAATAATAATTGTGCGTAATAATTAAGTATACGTGCGTCAAATTTTTAGCTCTATAGTTTGAAAATCACAAAGTATATGTCATGATACATTTTAACCTCAAAATGATTCGTTTATTTCATAGACTTAGAATACTTATTAGATTCTCTTAGGCTATTGTGTGGTGGCCAGCGACGTGGCCTTTATTTACCCTATGGCCATGGGGGCTTTGGATTTGACAGGAAATTTATCTACAATACGGCCGGATTGGATCGGCCCTAACTTACTACTACTACTTACTACTACTTACTTACTACTACTTATTTCTTTGTTTTAAATTATGAGAAAACGTTTACTTTCCAAATAGTAGTAAATTTATATACGTCTATATATCCATCATTGTAGCTCATCCTGTGAGTGTCGTAAGGAACTTAGAGGAATTGCAGGAAGATTTGGTTTCACGTGGTAAAGACCCAGGCTGCAATTATATTATGGTTGTAGCACGAACGGGTTGGCTCAACCGTGAAAGTGTCAAATATATTGTAACTGCGAAGCGTTCTAAATATGGGTATTTAATCATTTTATTAAATTCAGGGCAAGTACTTATATCTAGGGTAGACTGGGTACGGTTGAAACATTTTAGCGTTTATCGGGGTAAGTTAAGCGAGCGATGAACGAAATATATTAAATAAAAGACCATATGTCTGTTTACTAATAGGCAATGTTATTTGAGGTCACTGTATTATATTTTATATGTAAAATCACATGTAAAAAAAGTGTAATTTGTTTCAACCGTCCCCACGCCAGGGTCGGTTGAAACAGCGCCTGGCGTCAATTGAAACATGCAAATAATACAAAATATAATAAATGAACATGTTTTATTAATCATCTTATAACATTTTACGACTCGTAATGGCATAGTTGAACATCAAAAATATTTTTTATTAATATTCAATTCAAACATTATATATATTTTGGGATTCAAATTTATAACGGTCCATGATAGTAGCCAAATTGTCATAGAAAGTAACTAAGTTATTTCTTTTTAACATAGTCGTCCTGACATATAGTCTGTGCTGCACGCACTGACAGCTCCGGATTTCTTCTCATAAACATTCGAAACCAGGTCGTGATAAGGCGTACTTGACGGTTAGTTCGTATGCTTATTTCACAACATCATTTTTAGTTAGGACAAAATGTATGTCTACATATCTAATTAAATATTCAGATAGCTCACGCTCTTGTTTCCGCTTAAACATTCGATTGTGAGCCTTATACTCCATTTCTTGATTTTCATCGTCACCAGTCGCATCTCGTTTACGTACATACCTCAACAGGGAACAGTTGTTCAGTCCATTCTTTTCTGCGGCTTACCTAACGAAGATCCGGCTTTTACATCTTCATAGGCTTGTTTATACTTTGATAAGTCGGCCTGACCTTTCGTGGTTCCTTTGGCGTACTCTTCGAATCTAAGAAACAAGAAAATTAAATAAATAAATTGTTTCAACTGTACCCACAAAAACGTTTCAACTGTCCCCAAACCCCTTCTTGGTAGAAAACGGTTCATAGTAAGAATGACAACAAATTTGAATAAAAACTAATCACACAACCATATTCTACAAACTTCAATTTAAACGATAAAAAACACTCAATATTGTAACTCTAATAAAACCATAATAATTGCAAAAATTTACAAACAAAAAATACTTACTTTTCCGCCAAAAACACAATGAGGCCTTCTATACATAAACACAGCGCGCGAAGAGCGACGCAACACTTAAATTCGTGTTTCAACTTGTCACCCGCTTCTTTCTTTCCTTATACCCCTGAACCTCATCACACACGGTGTCAAGATATACGCTTTCTTTCAATCGTCCCCCGTTTCAACCATACCCAGTCTACCCTACAGATCTTTTTCCTCCGTGCCCGTACCAAACAGCAATTCAATGCCGAACTTGGGTAGAGCCTCATGAAAAGACTTGACACTTTTGATCACTATTCCCGTTATACCAACGTATCTATCACGTCACCTGTTTGAGTCTATCCGTATTAATACGAGATGTTAAAAACTCCATATTTTTTATATAATAAAAGTGACAAAGGAGCACATAGTCCACCTGATAGTCCTTTTTGTCTTTTTGTGATTAACGTTACCTCCACACTAGGGTTTTCTCCTTAATCATGGCATGTAAATTGCCCACACACATAAATTTCACAAGAACAAACATCCAGACCCGGAACAATTATTTGTAGGCTCACAGAATAGCAGCGTAAAATGGCAGCTCAATTCTGATGTGTTTCGTACGGTGAGTGTACAGAACCAGAGACCCTTTTTACCTACAACGAGCATTTCCGCCTTATTTCTAAGGAGGACAACGTTTCCGAATTTTGATTCTTATTTGAAGATAAATGTAGGTGTTTATGTGCCACAGCATCAACGTACCTTCAGGTGGATTGGGTGCTCGTTTGTCACACCAAATCTTTAAAAAAGAGGAGTTGCATTAATTTTACGCTTAACACGTGAAATGACTATCACAGACGTGAGATTCCTTGACCCAGCTGCCTGTCGCAGTGTTTGGGTATCTAGAATAAGCAAAATGTTTATCGCCATCTATCGGAATCCACGTGACTTTTCCAGAATTTTCCCATAGTCGCCGCTCATTAAATTCGCAAGTTGAAAATAGAAAAATAGACTCGCTTAGACCGACACCAATTGTTATCATAGTCGTAATATTTTATGCACATAGAAATAAGGGTGTTAAACGAGCACACCGTCTGTGTAATGGTAAATAATGGGTAACAGTAAGCAGAATTTCTATAATAAAATCCGTAACGAGATTATAACTATTAACAACTGGCCTATTTGCTTACTTTGTTGACATTCACTTTGTAATACATTGCGCTTTATATTTTATGTAGACTTAATGTAGACTTAATATAACTTAAAGCTTACAATAAATACCAATGGTAGGGCTGAGTTGTTTGTCGCTACTACCGCTATGAAAACAGTAAATAGCCCACATAATATACTAAACACAAAAAAATGGTTGAAATTAATTAAAAAAATATATATTATGTAAATCCAATGTAATTCCTACCCGTACGTTCACAAAAGCCAATGACGAATACACAGTTCGCAAACCGTAAATTTCACGGACGCCTCGGCTGAGCTGTAACCGGTATTTTAGTACCACTGCCCGGCAGTGTGCGAGCGAGACAGCTGCGACAGCGCGAAAGCGCCAAGTTTTCCTATATTCGAAATGGATGCATACGGCTTCATACATATTACGGATAAAGATGTATGCTTTCATGACGTATGATCTTTATCCATTTCGAATATGGGAAAAATATGTGATATTGAATTAATTTTTTTTATTTAATGTTTGAGGCTACAACGCAAATATTTGGCTTAATATAATTTTTTTGACCTCGATATGAGCCTCTGACACGACAACGTGCCCATTGTTCGAATCCTCTTCGATTTCTTCTCAGTTTAAGCGTTTACACGTCAGCTTGAATCAGGTCGCTTAAGCGATATTTGGTTGGTCCAACATGACGTATGCCGTATAGTGACAGAACAAGATATCCACTACCCCATATCACCCCATGGTTGTCATAAGAGGCGGCAGATGACAACTTAAGCAGGAGATGGGCAGCAGCATTTTCCTGGAAACTACTCAAAAAATAAACTGCAGTTGCTAAACCACTTATCAAGCGTGTCACCTATGCCAATTATCCCCACTAGACTTACGTTCAGCAGTACATTTTGGTAGGCCGTAATGACGATGATGATGTTGATACTACAGGCCTAATATTAGTTCTTACTACCTAAATTAAACTTACCTAATACTTATTTATTCATTTATTTATGAACAATATTTATAGCACTTACGTACAAAAACAAAACAAATACGAGTATATTACAGAACAGACCGCCCCGCAACCTGCAGTGACCAAAAGGGCTTAGGACAAGCTTTATCATCGCCCTGCTGTGTACCGTTCCTGGATTTGATTCACACAGAAATATTTTGATAATAATTCCCCATAGGTCATTAAGGTGACCAAATATTAACACTGGATTATAGTATAGGCATTAACGGTTCGACTGAATGAATTCTGGATGCAGTCTTTTCCGGTGAAGGACCGCACCCTCATAGAAATGCAGCGTGAAATAGCACATTAATACTGCTATTTCATACGGTATATGTGGCGTAAAAAAAACAAAGCGTTCTATCTTAGTTCCTACAGGTCGACGCATCTGCATTTTAATTCTTGATGGAGGATAGATGTAGATATCTACGGGCAACAACATCCACTAACTATTTTTTTGACCTCGATATGGGCCTCTGACACGACAACGTGCCAATTGTTCAAACACTCTTCAATTTCTTCTCAGCTTAAGTACGCACAGGTAAGTTTAAATCAGGTCGTTTTGACGGCTCCGTGGCGCAGTGGCTTAGTAATGAGTTGCAACGTTAAGGGCCGCGGGTTCGAGTCCCGCACGGAACAAGTGTTTGAGAGTGTATAAAAAGGGTTATTATAATATTAAGGATATTACTAGATGATAATAACCCCTGGGAAGGATGATCGCTACCAAGCGTTTTCTAATTTGTCTTGTGTTGTTAATTTTTACAATTGATTGTAAGCTATTATTGGAAAAAATAGTCCCGCTGGGTTTCTTGCTGGTTCTTCCCAGGACAGAGGTTTTTTTTACGACTCAAATAAAAAAGTGACTTTCAATAAGTATTGTTATGATCGAACCAGTGGTAAATGAAAAAAGTGACTTTCAATAAGTATTGTTATAATCTACATTGAAAAAAAAAAGTTTCTGTTTCTGTTTCCATATATTTGAACGGTATATTTATTCGATTGGTGCTGTTGTAATGAATCGGAAATAAAATATATTCATACGTGCGAATAGATTTACTTCTTCGTTCTACTTTAACAGTATTTTTAAACCAATAGTTGGTTTTATTGTGTCTCTTCGAGAATTCGACCGGAGAAGGACCACGCTCTCATACAATACAAATAGCAGTTCAATGCTGTTGTGTTTCATATGGTGAGTGTTAACCGGAGACCAATTTACTGGAAATGAGGCATTCCATCTTAGTCCGCAGGGGTGAGAATGCATCTCCTTTTTAGATGGTGTTCATGGACTACAGCATCCACTTACCATCAGTTAGACTGGGTGCCCGTTTGTCACCGTTATTGTATAAAAAAGAATGCGCCAGTTCTGAAGCGATAGTCACGAAATTATTAAGCATAATGACTACGAAACTAAAGTTGCGTGCCATCGTATCTGCCATTCAACTACTGTGTACTTACAATTTTTTATTGACTACCTCTTGAATCTAGTGATCGTAAACTCGATTGTTCATCATGAGGTCCCGGGTTCAAATCCCGCGTCAGGCCAAAATTAGTTATTGGGTTTTACCGTCAAGAAATTCTTAGTAGCTGCCCGAGGTGGAAAAAAGGTTCTCGAGTGACAGCCTTGTACCGGTAGGCGTAGTGTATGGCAACCCCCCCACTAGATGGAGTGGCGACATGTTTAGACATGCAGGAATTCGATGGATGCGGGTGGCTCAGGACCGTGCTTTGTGGCAATTCTTGGGGGAGGCCTATGTTCAGCAGTGGACTTGTTAAGTGCTGTAGTGATGATGATGATGAGCCCGGGGTGAGTAAGTTGCCGGTTTTTCACCCCCACGCTTTGGAAAGCACGTAAAGTTTGATCCACCACACTGGACTTTCTTACTACTACTTGGGACTCCCCTCACTTTTAAGAGGGTTTTATGGCAAGGAAATGTCCGCCGCGCTGCCCCAATGTATGTTGGCTGACTTCACATGTCTCCGAAATATATTTTTCGTAGACATGCAGATTTCCTCACAATTTTTACTTCACCGGCGATTAAGTAGTAAATCAGCATTTAAAATTGCATTTTTAGTAATTTCATTGGTGCCTGCGGGTATCGAACCCGAGTTACAGTAAAATTTACAGCGAGCTCAGAGCCCGTAAGCTACTTATTAAAAGTTACTTAATAAGTATTGTTACGAGCTTAGGGTTCGTGACAATAAAAACTGCCGATTGAATCACCAAAATTTACAATTTTATTACCCAACATCAATTAAATTTTAAAAGACACTAATAATTAATCACACTGATTCACTTTATTTCGCTCTGAAGCTTCGCTTGTCTCGCCAAATTCAATACTGCCCCAATCGTGGCTTGCAGCGGCTTTAAATACAGTTTTTCCATCGAAATATCCAGAATATTCCAGCAAATACCGCTACCGACCGACTAAATGCAGAGAATTCAAGAGTGGACCCTTCTAGAAAGCTTAATTCTTCTTTTCGATACTAGATAGCGCTGTTGGTGGAAAGTTCAATATTGGCATTTTCTAGGAAGCCCTCCTCGCTCTGTTCCCTGACACTAGATGGCGCTAGTGCCAGGTACCAGTCATCAACTTAGGCGCGCAACAGTATTATGCTTTTATTCATTGTTTTAGAAAAAACCGCTGTGCTTGGAAAAACACATTGAGGAATTTATTATCGTTAGTATGATAAGACCCTATTTGAACTTTATAGGAATTAGGGACCCTCAAAATAGAGCCTCTTCGTTTCATAAATTCAGCAACGATCATGCGATTTCACTGGTGTTGTGGAAGTCTCAAAGCCTGCATTGTTCACTTACTATCGGGCAAGCCGTATGCTCCTTTGTTTTAATAATAAAATAATACCTGCTGTAAAATAATTTCAGAAGAGAAGCCCAAACTAAGAGAAATCTGAATAATTGTAAAATTCAACAAGATAAAGTTTTACTTAAACAAGTTTAACTTAGTTTATGTAAAGTGAGCTTCTGACCAAGGGATTATTTTAAATTTTATATCTTGTGAAGCATTTTGAAAGATACCATTTGAGCATACTTTTGCAAAGGCGAAACATTTGTAATTCCAATCGGATAGTTTTCATTTTGGAAATAATTCTTGTTACGTAGTTGATTTTGCAGTTTCAAGCGTTTAATCTGAATAACTTTAATTAAGAAAGATCGAATAGTTCTTAGTATTCAGTAAGGTAAAGTAAAAGTACAGTAACAGTCTTTATACATGCACAAGTTGGGCACAGGCGGCATATACTTGTCCCATCATTTCTGACAGGGTATTAGGAAAAATGCCCATCCAGCAGCCTAATGCACGTCAGCTGACTTTACAGGTTTTCAAAAAATTTTTTATTTCTAAGACATGCAGCTTTTCCCACGATATTTTCCTTCACCGTCGTGCCGACTGAATCATAACTTAAAATTTAAATCAATAAATTCATAAGTACCAGCGGTGATCGAACGAACGAAAATCGGAGTGCGAGTGTTTACGGGAAACCAGGCATTCCTACATAGTCCTTAGTGGTGACTTCGCATCTGCATTTTTATTCTTGATCGAGGATGGATGTAGATGTAAACGAGCTACAGATTCCATTTACCGTGAGCTGGACTGTGAACTCGTTTGTCAACCTTATTCTATAACATATAAATATTGAAAAAGTATGAAATTCAGATTTTGATAAAAATAAAAGGCAACTTTAAAAAACTAAAAAGGATAAAAAATCTAAAAGTTTTAGAAATCGTTGTTAAAGCATAACGTACAGGAGAGTAAAAGCCCTGATTTCAGAAGATACAAAGTGAAAATTATTTTATTATTTTTAGGTTTTTGATGTGCAGTTTTGATCAATTTTATTTATAGTTTTATTTCTTGACCCCTTTAAGCGGGGTAAGGAATGATCACAAGCTCTACTTAACAACTAAAATGTTATCTCAATATTTACATGAAAACTTCGTCACTTATTTTTCCACACACATTTGTGGAATTTTATCTACAAATTTAATGAAACCACCCATGAAGTTTAACCAATTTAATTAAATATTAGTACACAATTGAAGAGGATATAATGTAACATACGTACTAAAAGAATAAACACGAATTGATAACCTAGTTTTTAAGTCGGTAAAAAGAGAGCCCTACTATAATTTAGAAGGGCGATGGTAAAACAACGATTTCAAATGCGTCCAGTGAAAATAACAATCGAGAACGGAACAACTGTGATTAATGCTGGCGCCATTATTCAGTCCGTGGCGGGCCGCAAATTGATGCCTTGACGCTCGCACAATTTGAAGGACTTTATGTACTCCTGCAGGTGATTGTAGTGCTACAGTACATACAGGCGACAGTTGGTTTTAATCTTAAATTTATTCATATTTTAAACTCGTATGATACATAATATAAAGTAAAATATATTATCATTATATAGATAAGATATTATAATATAAAGTAAAATATATTATCATTACCTAGTTCTTTTATATATTATATTATTATGGTCAATTAATACATTAATGTTTGGAAAAGTGCATTTGATCCTTTTTATATTTACAAGAATATATAAAAACATAAACATAAACACTCACGCCTGTCACCCAGAGGGGTAGGCAGAGACTACAGACTTCCATTTGGCATGATCCTGACAGACCTCTCTCGCTTCCTTCAAATCCATATACCTACGCATATATGCTCGTCGTTTAAGGGTACTCGTAATTTAACCCATTTTCAATAAATTGCTAATTTGGTCGATACATTTTCGCCTAGGACGTCCCTTTCCGACTCTGCCATTCATTTCCGCAACATAAATTTTCTTTGTCACTCTTTCTTCACTCATTCTTTCCACATGACCAAACCACCGAAGTATTCCTTTCTTAATCCTGGTCACAAAATCATCTTGCAACCATACTCTAAACTACATACACTAAATGCAACTAATTTTACAAATGTTATCGTGTTTAATTTAAACTTTTTTAATTCTTGGCGTTTTATAAACTTTACAACAATCTGCAGATAAAATAAGTTTTATTAAACTTACATTTGACAAATATCTATCCTATTTTTTTACAATTCTAATCCACAGCTAAGCTCTTGACCACTCTCGCAATGATCGTCAGCGATCCTCATTGTGGTCAACGATTGATCGTGTGGTTGGAGGGTAGTTTGGTTAAGCGGCAGTTTGTTGTTAATTTTGCAGCTTACGGCTGCATGCGGCCCGGTTTACATTTTGAGAAGGGACAACTGCGTATTTTACTAACTACACTAAGCACTTGTCATTTATCGGTTTTTGTGTTCTCAAAATGGAAATCAAGCCTAAGGTAAGCGGTGGATCGCACGTTGGATGACGTAGTGGTCGCATTACGTAGTAATCACTACTTAAGTGGGCAATAGCTGTTTGATCCATATTCTGTGATATTGGTGCTGTTAGCTAGTTACTTTTTACAGTTTCATGGAACTCATGGATTTTATAATACCGACAAAATTACGGCTGACGTAAATCCGATGAATCTGACGACCGGAGAGAGATCAGGAGTTCTAGTCACGAGGGTGAAACACTGCCAACTTCCTTGCTCCATCCGCTACTGAGAATTTCTTGACAGAAAAATCCAATTACAAATTTTTACCTGACCAGGGATTCGCGCCCGCGATTACATGGTTAACAATCAAGTTTACGATCACTTAGCTAATGAGAGAGTCTGACTGACTTGTTATTTCATAAAAAGCAGTAGTATTTAATGTATGAGCAGTCATTAAATTTAAATAAATTGATAATTAAAGAAGTTTAATTTTAAATTTCCTAATCAAATCCCCGGTGGCAATTCAGCTTACTGTTCAAGTGGTGAACTAATTTCCTTCGTTATTTCACGGCGGCTATTACCGAAGCTCCGTCCCGTTTCCTCACTGTCTTTGTTGTGCGGTGAATTTGACAAGGTTCCTGCTTCACTATTTTCAATTCAATATTGGCATCATTAAAGTTTCTTCGAGCGAACAAAAACCGTAACGTGTTCGATAAGCTGCAGCTTTCCTAACAAGATATTTTTAAGGCAGATTTCAGAGTCGGGAAGGGATGCCCTAAGCGAAATTTTATCGACAAAGTTGGCGATATATTGAAAATAGGCCAAATCAAGAATATATACCCTTGACCGACGGGCACGTATGCGTAGGTATATGGATGTGGCGTAGGTGTGAGACGTGTGTGAGGTTCATGCCAAATGGAAGTCCGTAGTCTCTGCCTACCCCTCTGGGGACAGGCGTGAGTGTTTATGTATGTATATGTATATTTTTTAGTTTCAGTTAATGTTCAAAAAATGTATTATATAATCTAAAGTCAGAAGCGTATTCACAGTCTTTTTGACGCCTAGTGGTTACTACAGTCTATGGACTCCTGTAACCAACTTTAAAAAAGGAGGCTACCTCCCAGGACTAAGATAACGGGTTACAAGAGACTAGTAATATTATATTTTAGTTACTATTAACTGACTTCAAAAAAGTGTCGGTTCTCTATTCTGGTGTATGTTTTCATTTGTATGTATGTTACGCGATATCTTCGCAGATTGTGAATCGATTTTATTGATTCATTTTTATTAAATAGGCTTCACCTCAAGGGTGGTTCCATTATGTTTTGAAGAAAAAGTTCCGCCTCCAAGGGTGGAACATAGGGGAAATTTTTTCATATTGGACTATTGTTTAAGGAATTTCATTATGATATCTTCGCAGATTGGGAACCAATTTTAATGATTCTTTTTTTTAAATAAGGTTTATCTTTATTAAGGGTCTATTTCAAAGCTGGTCCCATATAAAGATGGAGAAAAAATTCCGCCTCCAAGGTTAGCAAATAAGTAACTCCTTTTTTAGCAATTTAAGTTCGATTTTTACTTTTTGTTAAAAGCTATAATTATATTTACGAATATATGTGGGTAATACACAGTTATAATACGAATCAAAAATATGTATCTTCTGTTATTTAAGCTGAATATGCATTCCTAGACGGCTACTTGTCACAGTGACTTAGCAATGAGGGCCACAAATCATCAGGCCGGAACGAGTATGTGTATGAAATAATACTAATTTTTACGGAATTTATCGCGTATATTTAACTTTCTTACCCGACGTTTCGACCCATACAGATAGATATTTAAACGGTGATTCTCACCACCATCCTTCACAGTTAGCTACCGTGGGTAAATCTTTGTTTCAGAGAGCACGAGGGATCTGTGACAGTAAACACCTGGCTGCCGAGCTCCAACATGTCAAGCAAGTTTTGCATGACAACAAGCTTCGGGTCCCGCGCCTACGTCACAGAGAACGAGTGAAGCCGGCCACAGTCGAGCGTGTACCTGCTGTACTGCCATATGTTAGAGGAGTCACTGACAAGATTGGCTACATCTTGAAGCGCGCTTCCATCAAAACATACTTCAAGCCGCCGAAGAAGATTGGTCAGTTTTTACCATCAGTCAAGTGTAACGTCCCTCTGCAAGATGCAGGAGTGTACAAGCTTGATTGTGAATGTGGTCTCTCCTACATAGGACAAACTAAAAGATCAATTAAAACCCGCGTCAAAGAACATATAGCTGATGTGAAGAATCGACGCTCCGGGAAGTCTGCAGTCTGTGAACATGTACAGGATCGCCCCCGTCACTACATCAGATTTGATAGACCACAAATCCTCGCTAAAGAACACCGATTCCTTCCAAGGATGATTCGCGAGGCTATTGAAATCAAAAAACATCCTAATTTCAATAGAGAAGATGGCTGGGTGCTACCATCTGCTTGGGATCCTATAATAAATAAAATTAAATCCCAACCCAAGCATACAACTGCAAGACTCCGTGATACCATAAGTTCATACTGTGTAGATCGGAACAAAAGTTAAATTTTAATCTATGGTAACCGCGGTTAACTACGACAGCTGGACGTTGAACATCTCAGTCCTTCCCGTGACCATGGGTGCTGTAAAGCTCTCGAAACGTCGGGTAAGAAAGTTAAATATACGCGATAAATTCCGTAAAAATTAGTATTATTTCAATGTGTAGTGTTCGCGTAAATATAAGAAATCATTGAGTATGTGTATGGCCGGAACAAGTATTTGTATGGCCGAAACAGGTATTTCTATGGCCGGGACAAGTTATTGTTCCGAATCTGGATATTTGTCCTTGTGCAATGAATGTTGTAAAATGAATGTTCGCCTTCACGATATTGGAGAAAATCCTGGTGTGTAGGAGAAACGTTTTTTTATACAAAGAAAAATCATTATTAGCCCGCGTGCAGAAAGTTTGCCAGTGACTACCACTTTCGCCTCCGCCGACCGCGTCACGTGCTCGGCTAATTATAACCGTTAACAACGCAGTCGGCGGCTCACACGTGTATTGTCTTTGAATTTATTTCTCTCACTCCGAAATTATTCTTTATTTTATTGTTAATTTTTTAGTGTTAGTGTTATTTTTTATTAAAATGAGTAAAGGAAAAGCCTGTTGCGGTAGCTAACGTGTTATTGCTTTAACCTTTCAACCCTCTAGCGAAATCACGAGACCGCGGCCATATTCCCTCAAATCCCTAGCGGTCTCATGAGGTCGCACACACCCACGGCACTTTAAACCACAAACACTGATGTATAGAGACTACTTTTCTATGAAGAAGTTTGGCATTATAAAATCGATATGAAATACTCTATTCTTTAGTGCAATAAAAAATTACTATCCTATGAATATTTATTTATAATCTACGATCATTTCATGCGCCATTTTCGCGAAATTTTTTTTTGATTTTTGGATCTTTCTAGTGTTTTATTAGTGTTTCAGTATAGTGTTTTATTATAAAATTGTAATGAAAGTTTCTGTGTTAATCTTTTTACGTAAACAATTTCGGGTAATATATTGAAATAGTTGTGATTTTCACGCGGCCAACATTCGCTTGGTATGTTTTTTTTGTTATCAAAATACAGTCGCGAACAAAAATGTTAAATACAAGCCCCTACTATATGGCAAAAAAAGTATATAATAAATTACCACAGGAAATAAAAATATATCAGAATTAACCAAATTTAAATCAAGACTCGGTAAATATTTAAAACAAAACCCCTTCTACTCAGTAGAAGAGTATTTAGATAAAAAATAACACTATTATATATTTTTATATCTTTTTATAGCTTTTAATTTTATTTTATTTTATGTATGTTAATAGTATATAAGCAGTGCCCTTGTCAAATTTGCAGTGCCTGAAAAGGGCGTCTAAGTTGTAAGCACATTTTTAATTTAATACCAATTATGTACACTTAGATTGCAAATAAATGATTTGAAATTTGAAATTTGAAATACAATAAAATCTTTTTGTTATGAAGTATAACTTGACTTTTGTTTAGACCACAAGATAAAGAATTTTGTATAGATTTTATAATGCTAAACTTTTTAATAGAAAAATAGTCTCTAAATATAAGTTTTAATGGTTTTAAGCGCTTTTTAATGGTTTTGAGTGCGGTCTGATGCGACCGCTCGGGATTTGCCGGGTGCATGCGACTGCATGGGATTTTTATGGCGCTTGAAGAGTTAAAGTTTCTAACGTTTTTTGAGAAGGAAAACGTAAAAACGAACAAAAAGGTTCGCCTATAATAAATCTTAGTAACAATTCCAAAGTTTTTTTTATTAATAATATTTCCTAATGAATTACTGACTCGGTGGAGTCGAGTAACTAGTACTACAAGCTTGTGTCTGTTGCTAATATTTACAGAATGAATATCACTTATTTTCGCAAAACTTTTATTTTTGTGTACGTACATTACATTTTCATAAACGTATTGAGAAACCAGAGTTGTAATTTCTTTAAATATTTGTATCAGTGACTTTTTTGGTTTTAAATCATATATTGCTCTAATAGCCCTTTTCTGTAAAACAAATATAATTTCAGTGTCAGTCGCGTGTTCCCATAGCAAAATACCATACGAATATATAAATACGAAATATACGAAATAGCTAAAGTAAACTATTCGAGTTGTTTTAACATTGGTAAGAGTTCTAATCTTTTTTACAGCATATACTGCAGAACTATGTCTGCTAGCTAGTTTTTTATATATGGGGGAGCCATTGAAGCTTTGGGTCTAGTATGATTCCAAGAAAAATGGTGGTATCAACAAGACTCAGTTCTTCCCTATTTAAAATTGAATTATTATTAACATGTTTGACATTCGAAGTACGAATTTCATACATTTAAATGCAAAGTTTTAGTTCCATTTAAATGTAAATTATTAATTAACATTAAACCAATTGACTAACTTAGCTATATTTTATTATTTACTTCATTATAATTTAATAAATGTCGTTTTAATTTGAAAATTAATGAAGTATCATCTGCAAATAATACTATATCATGGTTATCTCCTACTATCTAAGGTAAATCATTAATATATATATATATATATATATATATATATATATATATATATATATATATATATATATATATATATAACCAGGAGTGGTTAAAAAGGAATATTAGTAATGTTAATTAATAAGATTACTAATATTTTATTTAAAAAAAAATATACAAGAAACAGAAAGAGGCCGAGAATTGATCCCCGAGGCACGCCCATCTGTACAATTGACCTGGGAGAAATCATAATGACAACTTTTTGCATTCTGTTACTTAAATATGAAATAATTAATTAAATGATTAATATAAGAGCATCGCTTCTTATACCGTAGTGTTGAAGTTTTCTGATTAATGTTTTATGGTGAAAACAGTCGAAGGTTTTGGAGAGGTCACATAATATACTCAAAGCATCTTGTGAATTCTCTCTTGCATTGAAGATATATTTAATCAGATCAGCACCAGCGTCAATTGTCGAGCGGCCTCTTGTGACAACGAATTGATTTTTATAAAGTAAATTATTGACTTTAAAAGAAACTAACATTTGATCAAGAATATTTTTTTCAAAAATTTTACTAAGTGTTGGAAGTACAGAAAAAGGTCTAAAATTAGCGGTGTCCATTGTTCTATCAGATTTAAATAAAGGTATTACTTTACTATGCTTCATTAAATTAGGAAACATACCAGATTCGATACTAGTATTAAAAATAATAGATATTTTTGAGGTGCGATTGTATCTATTATAGACGCAATAACTATAACGGAAATCCCCTACAAATCTGCGGTTTTCTTAATATCAATAGTCTTAAAATATTTTACAATATCTTTTTATGATACTTTATGAAATGTAAAATTCTTTGTACACGCCTTTACATTTTGTTTAAGTAATGATTCGGTGACGGCAGGAGAAGAATTCAGTAATTTAGAAGTTAAGATCGGAATATCAGTAAAATAAATCGCAAAAAACAATTGCAACTTCCTGATCTGATTTAGTTAATTTATTGTTAAAACTTAACTGGTAGCTTGAATTACGAGAGTTGACCATACCAGTTTCACTATTAATTATACTCCATGTCATTTTAATTTTATTAGAAGCCGTCTATATTTTATTGCTCAAACACAAAAACTTGGCTATGAAGCACACTCTTTTAAATATTTTTTACTTTTCATTTTATAGTTCACATAATCTTTGTCTACTCTTATGGACTCCTACTGTCGCCCAATTCATTGAATGCCTTGCGCTTGTTCAGGAAGAATGTTTTCGAAGTAAAAGTATTAGCAAATTCATTGCATATAAGCTTAAATAATGTTCCATACAAAAAATCTGGATTATTTTTCTATGAAATATGATGGAAGTTTTCTTTTTATGTTACTTCTAAACTTCTCCAAGCGACGTGCATTTACTGGAATAAACACAATTTTTTTTTATCTACTTGCTTTTTGTGAACGGTGTAAGAAACACAAACAGAAACAGAAACTTTTTTATTCAATGTAGATTATAAGCAATACTTATTAAAACCAGTCTCCCGGTACCCGCTTTAGTTCCCAACATAAATTAAAAAAGTGAAACTCTATCATATCCGGCTGCCTTACCTACTTTCATGCTTTTCATTGCTTTCATTATTTCATCTATACTTATCTCCCTATCTCTTTCATCTTCTTTCGGAATTTCTACTTCATTTAGTTCACACTTCTCCTCACTCATAAATTCGCTTTCAAAATATTCCTTCCATCTCTTTAGACTCAACACTTCATCATTCGGGATACAGCCATTCTCGTCTCGTATCGCATTCAATCTAGGCTGTTTTGAAAGTCCCCTGGTATTTCTTACGAGTCGTGATAGTCCCAATATATAAGGGAAAAGGGTCACAGCAGGACTGTAAAAACTACCGTGGTATCAGCCTTCTTAGCATTGTGGGAAAACTGTATGCTAAGGTACTAATTGAAAGAGTTATGAAAGAAACTGATGAAAAAATTTGGGATGTGCAAGCGGGATTTAGAAAGGGAATGGGGTGTACAGATCAAGTCTTTTCCATGCGCATGATCGCGGAGAAGTTTTTGGCGAAAAACCAAAAAAGTTTTTTGTGCGTTCATGGACTTGGAAAAGGCTTATGACAGAGTGGACAGGGATGTGTTATGGCAAACGCTGAACGCATTTAGGTTGAGCGCTGGTTTGATACAGGCATTAAAGTCTCTGTATAGGGACTCGAGTGCTTGTGCTAGAATCAACGGGGTCTACTCGGACTGGTTTGGCATCCATAAAGGTGTCAGACAGGGCTGTGTAGCTTCCCCGTGGCTGTTCAACCTATTTATGGACAGCTGTTTGGAAAATTTGAAAGTTGAAGAATGCGGGTTAAGAATGGGTGAGTTAACCATCAAATGCCTTTTGTACGCCGATTATCAAGTCATACTTGCGTCGTCGGCGGCCGAGTTGCAAATGATGGTTACATTAATGAACAGGTCATTAAAAGAAAGGGGAATGAAAGTGAACGCAAGTAAGACGAAAGTGATGGTTTTTGAAAGAGATGAAAGCAAAACGGTATGTGAAATAAGAATAGAAGGAGAGTTAATTGAGCAAGTGGATGAGTTCGTATATTTGGGATGTGTATTCAGCAGGGATGGGAGATATGATAAGGATATTGAACGACGAATGAATGCAGGAAATAAAGTAAATGGGGCTCTACACTCTATTGTGAAAAGTCAGAATGTGTCAAAAAAGGCACGTATGGCAATTCACAGTGCTGTATTAGTCCCTACTTTAACATATGGTAGTGAAAGTTGGGTGTGGCAGAAGAAGCACGAGAGTAGAATAAATGCAGTAGAAATGCGGTCGCTAAGGAGTATGTTAGGGCTGAATCTGAGTGACAGGGTGAGAAACTGTGTGATAAAAGAAGAGTGTGGTTTGCAAGATGATGCGGTGACCAGGATTAAGAAAGGAATGCTTCGGTAGTTTGGTCATGTAGAAAGAATGAATGCGGAAAGACTGACAAACCAAATATATGTTGCAGAAGTGAATGGAAGAGTCGGAAAGGGACGTCCTAGGCGGAAGTTTGTCGACCAAATTGGCGATATACTAAAAATGGGCCAAATTAAGAGTACCCTTAACCGACGAGCATGTATGCGTAGGTATATGGATGTGGAAGAGGCGATAAAGGTATGTCAGGATCGTGCTAAATGGAAGTCTGTAGTCTCTGCCTACCCCTCTGGGTGACAGGCGTGAGTGTTTATGTTATGTTATGTTATTGAAAGTCAATTTTTTAATTTACCACTGGTTCGCAAAAAAAAACCTCTGTCCTGGGAAGAACCAGCAAGAAACCCAGCGGGACTATTTTTTTTTTTCAAATAATAGCTTACAATCATATACAATTAACAACACAACACAAATTAGAAATAGCTTGGTAGCGATCACCCTTCCCAAGTGTTACTATCATCCATAAATTCCTTAATATTATTAATAACCCTTTTTATACAAACTTAGTTTAATAAAATTTTTGAACTTTGCGTATGAAAAATTTTGTATATTTTCTGGGATTTTATTGTAAAAGCGTATACATCGCCCCAAGAATGAATTACTGACTCGGTGGAGTCAAGTAACTGGTATTACTAGCTTGTGTCTGTTCCTAGTGTTTACAGAATGAATATCACTTATTTTTGCAAAACTACGTTTATTCTTGAGTACGTACATTACATTTTCATAAATATATTGAGAGGCCAGAGTTAATATATTAATTTCCTTAAATTTTTGTCTCAGTGACTCTTTTGGTTTTAAATTATATATTGCTCTAATGGCTCTCTTCTCTAAAATAAATATAATTTCAGTGTCAGTCGCGTGTCCCCATAGCAAAATACCATACGACATAATGCTATGGAAATAACTATAGTAAACTATTCTTGCTGTTTCAACACTGGTAAGAGTTCTAATCTTTTTTACAGCATATGCTGCAGAACTAAGTCTGCTAGCTAGTTTTGATATATAGGGGAGCCATTGAAGCTTTGCGTCTAGTGTGATTCCAAGAAAAATGGTGGTATCAACAAAACTCAGTTCTTCCCCATTTAAAATTACATTCGTATTAACATGTTTGTCATTAGGAGTTACGAATTTCATACATTTAGTTTTAGTTCCATTTAAATGCAAATTATTATCATGAAACCATTTGAATACCTTAGCTATAGCATTATTTACTTCGTCGTAATTTAATAACTGTCGTTTTAATTTGAAAATTAATGAAGTATCATCAGCAAATAATACTATATCATGGTTATCCCCTACTGTGTAAGGTAAATCGTTAATATATACAAGAAACAGAAAGGGGCCGAGAATTGAGCCCTGAGGCACGCCCATTTGTATAGTCGACCCGGAAGAACTCATACTATTAATTACAACTTTTTGCGTTCTGTCACTTAAATATGAAATAATTAACTTAAGAGCATCACTTCTTACACGGTAGTGTTGAAGTTTCCTGATTAATGTTTCGTGGTGAACACAATCGAAGGCCTTGGATAGGTCACAGAATATACCCAAAGCATCCTGTGAATTCTCCCATGCATTAAAGAAATATGTAATAAGCTCAACACCAGCATCAGTTGTTGAGCGACCCCTTGTGAAACCGAATTGATTTTTATGAAGTAAATTATTTACATTAAAAAAAATTTAACATTTGATCAAGAATAATTTTTTCAAAAATTAAAAAAAGTGTTGGCAGTATAGAAATAGGTCTAAAATTAGCGGGGTCTAATGTACTGCCAGATTTAAATAAAGGTATTACTTTACTATGCTTCATTAAATCAGGAAACACACCAGATTTGATACTAGTATTAAAAATAATAGATAGTTGAGGTGCGATTGCATCTATTATAGACGCAATAACTTTAACGGAAATCCCCACAGATTGGCGGTTTTCTTAATATCAATAGTCTTAAAATATTTTAGAATATCTTTTGATGACACTTTATTAAATATAAAATTCTTTGTACACGCATTTACATTTTGTTTAAGTAATGATTCGGCGACGGCAGGAGAAGAATTCAGTGACTTAGTGGTTAAGATAGGAATATCAGTAAAATATTTCTCGAAAACCATTGCAACGTCCTGATCTGATTCAATTAATTTATTGTTAAAACTTAACTGATAGTTCGAATTGCGAGAGTTAACCTTCCCAATTTCACTATTAATTATACTCCATCGTGTAAGGTAGCGAAACTAATTGTCCACAGTGATCAGAGCTCAATTTTTGAATTACACACTTATTGAACGGCTTAAAATTTGTAAAAATGTTATCTATACACGTTGCACTAGATTCAGCAATACGCGTTGGCTCCAAAAGTAAATTAAAAAGACCATGAGATTTAAACAATCATGCAAATTTATTATTGGTGGAAGAAGCTTCTATTAGATTTATATTAAAGTCTCTACATATTACAACATATTTATTAGGTTTATTAAGCTTAGCGAAAACTTGCTCCGTATTTTTTTAAAAGTATCGTATAAAAACATAGGGGCCTGTAAACTCTCACAACAATGAGGTGCTCAAACTATTAATACTAATACATGCCACTATATCAACAGAGAGGCTCACTATATCTTTACGTTCCTTATATGATAATAATTTACTCGCGAAAATTAAGGAGCCACCTCTTAAAACCGTTTCTATATTGAAAGAACTGACCACCTGGTGATTACTGAAGTTAAACATTAAGTTATAAGCTTTTAACCAATGTTCAGTAATACATAAAATATAAATATTGTTACTGTTTAAGAACAATGCAATTTCTATCTCTTTGCCTATCATGCCTTGTATATTCTGACGCACCAGGTGTAAACAATTTTTATTATCAATTTGTGGAGTAATACAATTGCAATTATTAAGGGTTTGTAAGCTACATTCTAAATTATTTAAGTAATTATAATTGTTAGAGATTACCCCTATTGTCTCAATTTCTAATTTAAATTACTTGGAACTGGTTGCAAATTGTGTGTCAAATCATTATGCTGCTCAATAGGAGCAGATGTCTGGGTAGCAAAGTCCTAGGCTGAGTTAATATAAAAATAACAAGATAGCACAATTGCTATCTGTCTTAAATTATATTTGGATAGGTAATAACTTTCCGTAGTCAAAAATTTCTTAATTAAATTATTAATGTCTATTAAATTAATTCTATAGTTATAATTGTTACAATTAAATATCAAATTTAAATTATTGCTACATGACAAAATATTCGTTAATAAATTTAAATCATATTTATTCTCCTCCGACCAACACTGTATGTAAGGCAATGTAAACAAGATAATTTTATGTACATTTAAAGTATTTAGGTAATCAATATATTTTAATAATTGATTTTTGTTTACATTGCCTCTTCTTCTCCAAACAAGACTTATTAATGTGCTATTAGGATAAGACTTACTAGTTAAAACTTTATTCATTATAATATGTAAGAGGCAAAACATGGGTTCGGAAGCGTGGCGGTAGGAATTTTCATTGACGTCGGTCGAGTTTGGGGTTGATATTATTTTTACAGAAAATTTACGTTTGAAAATCAATTATTTTTGCAGTATTTATTTCAACCCCTCCCACGGATTATATCGAATTGAAAACAGATTTCTAAAGCGTCCAGTAAAACAACAATCGAGAACGGAACAACTGTGATTAATGCTGGCGCCATTATTCAGTCCGTGGCGTGTCGCAAATTGATGCCTTGACGCTCGCACAATTTGAAGGACTCGTGACAATATGTTTTAATGTTAAATTTAGGCAATTAATAAATAAATTAAAAATAAATTAATCTGGTGTTGAATGTTTTATTTTTTTCACGATTGGTACCAAACATAGCTTTTCATCACCGATTGGGGTACGTTACACCTGCCATAAACTGGATAGTTATACAGCAATCTGACGAAGGCCATAAGAGGGCTAATCTTCAGAATCGCGGAACACGCGGGACAAATAGAGAGCTTTGCCAGGAGTGATCTAAGTTATAGGCTATATTATATCCGAAAAAATTTTCTTTGAAATTTGGAATCTTAAATTCAATTAAAACCATAATCCTACTCACGTGAGTATTTGGTTAAAACTCTTTTCATCTTATTACAAAAAACGGTTAATTGATAGTGTTATGCTTAAAGCATAGTTTAAAACACATCTACTCTATTGGCGGTGTCTCACCCCCGTGCCTCGGAAAGCACGTAAAGCCGTTGGTCCTGCACCTGATCTCTCTTCCGGTCGTATTGGTTTACCGTCCCATCGAATTACGAGAGTGAGGGAATGGAGAGTGCACCTGTGCATGCGCATACACTTGGGCACTATAATCCTGTCCTACGCTGATGGCTTGCCTCCGTTGAGGCTGGCCGCCGTGACCGAAATTCGGTCTAAAGGACATTATTATTATTACACATCTACGTTTATCCTCAATAAAGAATCAAAATGCTGACGCATTGTCACCCCTAAGAACTAAGATGGAATGCCTCGTTTACACTAAAATGAGTCTCCGGTTCTCTACACTCACCAATCGAATCACAGTAGCATTGAGCTGATATTTTACGCTGGTATCCTCTAAGAGCGTAGTGTGGCCATCGGGGAAACCCCGGTTGTGCCGACCCATTTGTGATACAACCATAGTATAGCTGCAGCGTGGCTCTATTTCATACAAAATTTAAATTAAATTGCACAAAGTTCTATTTGAGATTTACAATAACGATGCTACAAGATCGCCGCTTATTAATATCCTGATGACCGAGCTATACGGTCTTATACAAGAAGCAGTAATTGTCTTAAGTGCACCTATACTAATTACAGTTGATATAATACATGTAGTGTGATTATTGCTCCATTTACTGATTGATTAAACAAGCTTGAATATCTTAATACGATTTTAGTACAGAACAATATAATTGCGTAAGTTATATCAGAATTAGCTGAAATCAAAGTATCCTTTTGTTATTCTCAATTCGAGTGTATGGTCCTTTTGTATGTATGTTACTTGATAACTTCATGACTTGTCTTTAATTGACTTTGAGTTTAGAAAATGGCCCATTAGTTAGATTAAGACTTTACGGAATTATTTGAACGACATTCTAGCTGATATTCTTCAGTTGACCCGTTGACCTATCGACCCTGTCGTAAACGAGATTGCAGATCATGAGGTCCCAGGCTCAAATCCCGGCTTGGCGACCTGGTGACAAGTGTCTTCGAGCACAATGACGTAATGTAATAAACGTTGTAAACGACTTATATGATATATGGTAATTGAAGTCAAAAAATTGGTTCCCTGGAACTTCCCGCTAATTTTAAATGCAAAACGCTCCAAATTTTACCAAATTATTTTGCGAAATCTCGAAGTTATATTAAAAAAAAACTTTTTATTAAATTCATTCGACAGTCGACGTCAATTTTCAAGATTCAGAGCTAATAAGTTTTTGAAATCGATCGGTAAAGCCGTTTAAAAGTAATTAAAAAAAAAACATCTACATCTATCCTCGATTACGAATCAAAATGCAGACGCGTTGTCACTCGTGAGGACTACGATAGAATGCCTCGTTTTCAGTAAAAAGGTTCTCCGGTTCTCTACACCCACTATACGAAAGACAGCAGCATTAAGCTATAAGCTATTTTACGCTGGTATTCTGTGTGAGCGTGGTCCTTCCTCGGTCCAGCCGACCCATTCGTGATACAACTATACTACTAATATAACTGCAGCATGGCTCTGCCACGTATAAAATTAACACAACCAAAAAAAATCCAAACACCCCCCACCACCCCCCCACCCAAACACCCCCCTCCACCCCCCCCCCCCCCACAAAACACCCCAACCCCACCCCCAACAAAAAAACCCATATATTATAATTTTATACGTGGTAAATTATATTATTATAGAATAAAAGTGACAAACGAGCAAACAGATCACCTGATAGTAAGTGAATACTGTGACCCATAGAGATCTATATTTAACCTCGATTAAGAATCAAAATGCAGATGCGTTGTCACCCCTGAGAACTAAGATGGAATGCCTCGTTTACACTAAAAAGAGTCTCCGGTTCCGGTTCACCAATCGAATCACAGTAGCATTGAGCTGATATTTTACGCCAGTATTCTCTAAGAGCGTAGTGTGGCCGTCGGGGAAGACCCCGGTCGTGCCGACCCATTTGTGATACAACCATAGTATAGCACTTTATAGTCGTCAGTATAGCAATGTTCATATTTTATTATATTTTAATCGTGTTTCAACAGGGAGTATTTTACAGATGGGAAATAATTTTTCGTATTATTTTTAGAGCTTTTCTTATCTTTTGAATTAATTAAAAATTTTGTAATACGTATTTGTAGGCTTTTCACTTGTTTTATATAAATAATAAATGTACGATCATACACAATTAGACCATAGTTAATTAAAGACTTAATTAGTTCATAGTAAACCACTAATAAAACACGTTTACTTACTACTTTTCGAATTCGATAGAATTTGCCTAAAATGGACCCTAATTTTGAACATATTTCTTCAATGTGTAATTTCCAATTAAAACTACTGTCCACAAAAAATCCTAAATATGTATTTGTAACTGTTAACAAATTCTATTTTGGCCCATTGACATGATAATTTTCCCCTGTGCACGCACTCACATTCATGCCCTACAGTACCTATATCTTCATAGCGTACATTCTTAGCTAGCCTGTTGTATGGAGAATATAAATGCATACACTTTGTTTTTTTTTCAAATTCATTATTATGCCGTTATCATGTGCCCATTGGGTAATCCGATCAAAGTCTTTCTGGATTTTATCGCAAGCTACCGATTTGCACAGTAAGTTTTTGGAAGCATACAATAACCACATGTCATCGGCGTACATGTAGGTATCGCAGTGATGCACTACATTAACCTTTTAAATTAAAACGGGTTTCCGTTTCTCTAGACTCACCATAATATGAAGCCACACACACACACTGATATTCTGTGAGGGCGTGGTACCATGTAGCTGAAGCCACAACATAGCTGCAGCGTGGTTCTACCACGTATAAAAAAGGTCTCATTGTTACCTTTTACCAATTTATGCCGGCAAGCACTTGTGAGTAGTAGTGCAGTAGTGTTTCATTCTGAAGAGTATAGAGAGGCAGTATAAATACAGGCTATGAGGCATTCCATCTAGTCCTCAAAGTTGTTAACGCATTTGTAGCATTCTTTGTTTGAAGTAGTTACAGATGTCCTGCAGCAGGCTGGCTCCAGGCTGCAGTAATCACTTACCATAAGGTGAACTGGTAGTTCGTTTGTCACTTCTATAAAATAAAATAAAATTTTATACTGTAAATAACTTTTCGACAAAGAGACGAGTACTTAAAATGATCTTTGTCTCCGAGTTTCATTAATTATGGACATTTCACAGTCTCCTTTACAAACGACGAAGTTAATATCTCGCATCAAAAAAAATTATTCACCTTTGCTTTTCAACAGTCTCTGCTTCTCGTTATCTTGCAACTTAACTTTCATTTCATAACAAATACGGCATCGTAATAAAGTAATTAAGACAAATTATGTCAGCGCGTCTATAAAATACCGGTTGAATTAAGAGTGAGTGTGAGGTTGCGTCACTCTAGCAGAGAGTCATATCGATGGTGGCGAGGTGGAATTGAGGGTATATTGAGAAACTTCCTCTTCTACTCATTTGTACAGCATAAAGTTAACTGTAGGCGTTGTGCGTGGAAGATTCCGCTTAAATCGTACTACCAATGCTAAGATATTATTGTGGTTCTGTCCGTTATTGTCATTCTTCCAATGCAGACAAAGAAGATAGTTTTGCTGAAAGGCTGCCCTGCGTTACATTGATACGAGTAATGTTGCTATTGGTTTGCATACTTTGATACTACCATGTAATTACGTTGCTCTAACGTCTAACGCACACTACAGTGTGATTGAGACGGGGACATACTAGGGTATGATGGAACTTTTATTGCTCTTTACTGAATGTATAGTGCAGTACACTGTTTTATTCCTGATTATGATTAATTGCGTAAGCAGGTGAGCAAGTTGAACGTCCGCTCTCACACTTATTTTTATTTTTACCCTCCTGATGTATTTCCTAGAAATACAAGAGTTTAAAAAGACTTGAACAACACGCGTTGATCATGAGCTGTGATAATCCTGATGCGTATCTTATTGTATCCTGGTAATCCTGATCAAGATGTTAGAACAAAGTCATTAAATTATTGTATAGTCATCTCCATGTTTTGTCTCGCTTGGATGGTGTTGTCATCGGTCCTTGATACGAGTGCAAATTATCTGGGTATTCGGCCGTCTAGAAGTTAGTGAAAATAACATTAAAATGTTCCGTTGCGAGTATCTCGTAATACTCGTAGATAGATAGATGCACGCAAAACTAATAATAGCCGTTAAAATCAGGGGTTCTCAACTAGGCGGTATATTTTATGTGTGTCTTGCGTGATATCTATCTACAATTTAACACCGACTTTGATTATTCCTTTTCTGTTAAATAGGTTATATTAGGAGTGTTTCTATCTAAATTTGGAGAAAATAAAGAAAAAGGCAACATGAACAAATCGCACATCACAAGATTTGGACTGTGTGCATGTTGGCTCACGAGCTCCACCTTTTCAGAAGACAAACGTAACTATGTCGTAACTGTACCTTAAAGCATTGTCATGGTGCAATATGATGCGACCTCTTGGTCATTTTTAATAGTTTCTTTCAAAGACACTAAGCAAACAAGCGACAGTAGCCTAATGGCGGGCGCGGACCGCGAACTCAAAAAGGTCGTGGGTTTGAATCCGCCATTCGACTACTGGCGTGAACCACTCGTAACACAAAAAAATGTGGCGGTATACCCACTCAGCATTATCTGTCTTTTGTTCATTAAATAGAATCGTTCAAACAGGAACCATCTGGTAGAAAGAAAAACGCAATAATTTGCTTTGCTTTTTGTCTGCCTCAATTTCGTGGGTTTCCTGTCGACTTCGAATACCCATACAGAAGTATGTTGCTTTATTTCTGCAATGTAACAGTATCTCCATGTTTTATCTCGTTTGGATGTTGCTGTCAGCATCCACAGGTCATCAAATGGAGTAGAAATTTGTCATGCTCATTTGTATGTAAAGCTATGTATACATTTAATATCAGAAGTAGTAAGTATTTGTCTTACTTTGTCTCAAAGCCCCGCTTGATGAGCAAAAGACAGTTACTGCTGAGTGATATACCACCATTTGTTTGTCTAGTATCTTTGCAAAAATTAGGGAAAACGATCAAGAAGTTGCATCATATTGTACCATCACAATCCCTCAGTGTTTTACTTTATAGCTGGAATAGATATTGTTGTGTTTGTGCTATAGCACCCACTCGTCAGATTGAATGTGTATTAGTTTGTCATCTTTATTTGTATATACAACTGTGTTCATATTTTAGTATAGTTGAAACTTTCCTATGTTTGTCAATAAACATTTATAATGTACTATGTCAAAATTATACAGTACCTGCAGTAGTGGTAAAAGTAATCCGAATAACTTGAAATTCGAAGAGGAGCGGTCTCAAGATTTACTTATGTTAATGCAGATCTGTAGCCGAAAGAGAATTTTGCATTCTACTTTGTGTTGAGATTTGTGAAGAGTAAATAATTCATTTCTTTTGTGGAATATTCTGATTTGGCTTTGTCCAACGACGATTAGTATTTCCGTGAGGTAGGACGATGTTGACGGTTTAAATTATTGTCTTGTGCAATCTACGTTTTTTTTTAATAGGATAGGGTGATAAGCGAACACACAGTCCACCTGATGGTAAGTAGTTTCTGTGGCCCATAGATATCTTCCTCCATCCTCGTTTGCGAATCAAAATGAAGATGCGTTGTCAGCCTTGAGAACTAAGATGGAATGCCTCTTTTCCAGTAAAAAGGGTCTCCGGTTCTCCACACTCACCATACGAAACACAGCAGCATTAAGCTGCTATTTGACGCTGGTATTCTGTGAGAGCGTGGTGCTTTCCCGGTCGAGCCGACCCATTCGTGCTGCAACTATGCAATTAATATTGCTGCAGCATGGCTCTACCATGTAAAGTACGTTTGTGACTCTCAATTTTTAGTTAGTTTCGCCATGTCCGTCCGTCCGCGGTTTTTATTCAGAGAGCCCTAGATGCTACAAACTTGTAGTTTAACATAGTTATACATATAAATTACGCCTGTATAACTCTGAAATAAAAAAAATACATGTGGCACTCGGTGACTGCCGCGGTAAAACTATTGCATAGCATGTTTTATCAACTTATGCAATTATAATTATTTATTTATTTTATTTATGCAGTTAAGTCTTTGATATTAAATCAAGTAGCACTTTTTGAGCGTGGTGACCGATAAGGAAACAATTTTTTTTCTCTTATTGAATAAATGAGAAGTTAATATTGTTTAAAATATTTTTAATATCTTACAATACATGTAGGTTATTTAGGAATTTTTATCATTGAGTTACCAGCTAGTGTACACGCATTCGCACGCACACAAACACCGTGCCGAAGTCTGCCGAGTGCCGAAGTCTGCTGAACTGAAACGACGTTAGACGATGCACGGCTTTCAACGCCACACCTCCGTGCCCGTCGGAGTGGGGAGCGTGAGGTTTTTTTCGTTACGGAATTTCTGGATTCGGTCCTCGCGCTCAAGGCCCGCGATAGAAGCTATGCAATAGCTTAAAATTAAATAAATAAAAAAACTTGTTTTTATAGAAGAGGAGGCAAACGAGCATACGGTTCACCTGATGTTAAGTGACTACCGCAGCCCATGAACAACCACAACAACAGGGGAATTGCAGGCGCGTTCCCGGCCCTTTAGAAAGGAGTAAGCTCTTTTCTGGAAGATCCCAGGTCGTATCGGTCCGGAAAAATCACCGGTGGTAAATTATTCCACAGAGAGTTCGTACGCGGAAGAAAACTCCTAGTGAAACGTAAAGTGGTGGACCGCCAAGCATCCAGATGTTGTGGATGGTATCGGGAGATTTGCCACGTAATGCGTTCATGAAATTTGGCGGCTGGGATTAAACCGAACAATTCCTCAGAGCACTCCCCGTAATAGATGCGATAAAATACGCAAAGAGATGCAACATCTCTTCGCAGCACCAGTGAATCGAGTCGATCGGAAAGCACTCGGTCGTCGAAGGTTCGAGCCATTCTGCACTGGATTCGGTCAAGTGGAAGGAGCTGGTATTGGGGAGTACGTCACTCGATATGTCGATGCAGAGAATTCCGATACTGGCTGAGGTAACAAGGGGAGTGCCTTGAAACTGAGGAGATACTACAAAGGGGTTCTTTTTAGCGGTTAATAATATAAATAGTATAATGATAAAAATAAAATTTTGGGTACCTACCTCCCAAACAGGTAAAGGGAGGATAAGTTTTTTACCCGTTCATTTTAACGTGTGTTAACGGGTAATGCAACAATATTTTTACGATTCAGCGGTCTGTTTGCGAAATATTTAGCTTTAAAGTGGTATTTTTCATTAGAGTCGTGTATTGCATCCTTCTACCAACTAAACAACTGTTTTTGAAAAAATGAAAAGTATACACAATAGTACTATACAATATAATTAAGTTAAAAGAAAAACTATCACAGCTAAGTAGATCAACAAATTATCGAGTAATAGTAGACCAATAAAAACACTTGGATTAGTAAAAAATTCGTTATAACTCCATAGAAAATGACTTAAAACTAGCTGCATTATAACTTTGTTATGTTATTATAAACTGTAAGGAATAATTAAATTTTATGAAGAAAACGACTTTTACGCACTGCTACTATTACTTTATTATAGATGATAGCTAAGGGCAGTAGGTGGCTTACGGGAAGGTTCCTTACGGTCTTAAATATCTTAGGGTTGCACTGCCGGGAATACATAGATACATACCAACTATAACCATCTGTGTCAGGACTTGGCATGTGAATGATTTGATGTAGATTGTATTATTTACAAAATCGAAAAATTTTAATATTTTTTGAATACCACTCCTTATAAATCTTACTGGAAATAAGTTCTTCAGTTACCATCGTCATATTTGGGCCCATTTTAGTCGTTATAGCGGTCAAACCGCGAACTGAATATGCTCATTATCAAAAAAAAACAAAACAATTTCAAATATCGTGACGGGCAACTATGGTACCCTATCTCTACAATGTGTGTGGCCCGACACGCACTTGGCCACTTTTTTTAAACGCTCATGGACCACTTGATGTTAAGTGGATGCTGTGACCCATGGACAACTATATCTGTATTCGATTGCTTCATGCTCTGTGAGAGCGTGGTCCTTCCCCAGTCGAGCCGACCCACTCGTGCTACAACTATACTACTAATATAACTATGACTGACTCGTTGGTCTAGTGGTTGTAGTAGTGCGACTGCTGATCATGAGGTCCTGGGTTCGAATCCCGGGTCGGGCCAAAAAACGAATTATTGAGTTTTTCACGGGGGTGAAGCACGTTAAGCCGTTAGTTCTGCGTCTGATCTCTCTCCGGTCGTGTCGGTTTACCGTCCCGTCGGATTATGAGAGTGAGGCAATAGAGAGTGCACCTGTGCTTGCGCATACACTTGGGCACTATAATCCTGTCCTGCGCCGATGGCTAGTCTCCGTTGAGGCAGGCCGCCACGGCCGAAATTCGGTTTGGTGGACATTATTATTATTATTAATGTAACTGTAGCATGGCTCTACTACATATAGACATCCAATCTTAGCTCTCTATGGTGACAACGCGTATCATCGATTAAGAATTAAATGCTATATACTAGATGCTTAGATGAAGATGATAATTTCCTTTGATTAAAGTCCTTTGCAGGTGTCTATGGGCTACAGCAGTTAACAACCGTCAGGTGGACTGTTAGTTCACGTGTCACTTTAAAAAAACAAGTGAAGTCCGCCAACACGCATTAGTACAGCGGACGGGCTGGTGAACTACACCCAGTATTAAGACGTTTCAAGAATGTAAACTTGATTTGAAATAAGTTCTCATCCCCATAATCCATTATACCCTATTCACTGCTGAATATATTTTTCGCCCACTGCCTCGTTGGTCTAGTGGTTGTAGTAGTGCGACTAATGATCATGAGGTCCTGGGTTCGAATCCCGGGTCAGGCTAAAAAATTAGCTATTGAGTTTTTCCGTCAAGAAATTCTCAGTAGTTGCCAGGAGTCAGGAAGATGGCGGTGTGTCTCACCCCTGTGCTTCGGAAAGCACGAAAAGCCGTTGGTCCTGCGGTTGATCTCTCTCCGGTCGTGTCGGTTTACCGTCCCATCGGATTATGAGAGTGAGGGAATAGAGAGTGCACCTGTGCTTGCGCATACACTTGGGCACTATAATCCTGTCCCGCGCCGATGGCTAGCCTCTGTTGAGGCAGGCCGGCGTGTCCGAAATTCGGTCTGGAGGACACACACTATTTTTCGCCCATATATTGTTTCATAGGGGTCTTTTATCATAGTGGTGACGCTTGGCAGGCGCTTGGCAACCGCTGCTTTTTATGATTTTGATTTGCTATCAGGAAGATGCTGCTGTTCAAATTCTGTTTTAATTTCCTTCTGTCGATTCTTGCGACACCCTTAGGAAGATATTGAGTGGTGGATATTTTTACTCTACCGCTACAAGCTTAATATTCTCAATGGAGAAAGCTGTATTACTGAGTTGTCCCCTCACGGATAAGTATATATTCCTTCCGGTGTAGGACCACGCGCTCACAGAATATCAGCATAAAATAACTTCTTAATGCTGCTGTGCCAATGGTGAGTGTATAGAACCGGAGACACTTTTATTGGAAACGAGGCATTCTATCTTCATTTTATCTGTGAGCCACAGCATCTGTTTACCATAAGTTGCATTGTGTGCTCGTTTGTCACCCTTGTGCTATAAAAAAATCATTTAAAAATCAAATTTTTAAATGATTTTTTTACAAAAATTGATAGGGGCGTACTCCAACGGTTTGGACACGTTGAACGAATGAGTGAAGACCGAATGGTGAAGAAAATATATAGAGCGAAAGTAAATATTAAAAGGTGTCGAGGTAGACCGAGACTAACTTTCGAAGACCATGTGAGCAAATTGCTCGAAGAGGGGAGGGTCAAGAGTACTCGGATACCTAGACGTGCATGTATGAAGAAGTTAATGAACCTGAAGGAAGCGAAAGAGGTATGTAAGGATCGTGACACTTGGCGATCTGTTCTCTCTGGCTACCCCGTTAGGGATTGTGCGTGAAGATAAGTAAGTAAGTAAGTAAGTAAGTAAATTTTAATTTTGTGGTAACATAGATACTTCGATCAATAATATACTAGATTCCCGATGAGCGCTTCAAAAACGGCCAGAAAAATGAGACCACAAACACTTCTGTGGTCTTATTTCAAATTAGTATAGTCCAATCATAGCCAACGTTAAAACGTCGAAATGTCGCAGTGCGCGCGTTCAAAAACTTTGCAAATAACCGCCGTAACACCAAGAATTTGGAAGGAATTATTAGCTAATTGAATAATTTTTTGCTATTTAATTCTGTTTTTATTTTATGAAAAACACTTAATGATATAAACTTACCGAAAAAAAAGATGTTCCTTCCAAATTCTTTTTTTCGGTAAGTTTATATCATTAAGTGTTTTTCATAAAATAAAAACAGAATTAAATAGCAAAAATTATTCAATTAACTAATATTATGATTGTTTGGCCAATGTTTGCTACAACGTAACAACTATTGTAACAAACATCGACTCTTCTTGAACAAACATGCGTGGAGTAGTATTATTATTTAATATATATTTTTGTTTGTAAATTTTCTAGGGACCCATTTCGCTGTACAGAATGAGTATCTATTGTCGCGAAAGAAAGAGGAGAAGAATTATATATACAACCCATCCAAAAATTTGAGAATATGTTCGATTCATTTTGATAGATTGGACATAACTGGAAACACGCAAAGGCGTAGATTACTAAAAACAGCGGTTCCCAAATAGCAGGTAATTATCACAAAGTAGTAAAATTGAAAATGTAAGATTATGAAGGTAGTGTAGTGCTTTTGGTAAAGAAGTAAGTTCTTTGTGACTTTTTCAGATTCACGGACGAATAAAAGTGCAATCAGCTTTATGTTCAGAATAACAAAAAAGTTATTAAATCAGGTTATTAAAAAAAATCTTTATCAGAAGAAAACTATACCTGTAGGTATTTTCATGAAATACTTTAAAATTGATTTCAATAAACTTTAACTTTTGAAGATATGACAGAAATACGTGATGCATCATTATCAGTTTTAACATCGATATGTGACACTCCTAGAAAAGGATGTTTGAAAAAGAAATTGACGACCTTTCGGTGAATACCTACTACTTAATCCTACTACTTTTATAAATCGGTTAAAAATATTTGCCACCATACAAAACGACCCTTGCCCTAAAATATTTATATTCTGCAACTCTACGTCTTTCAATACTCACTGTGTTCCGAACATTGAAATATAATACCAAGAACTACGTCTACTACCAAATTAGAGTAAGCACGAAAATGTCAACATAATGTTTTAACCTTAGTACATAGGATTTTAAGTTTCATTTTAGAATAAATATTCTTGTAACCTATGACTTTTTATTTTCAAGCGACATTCTAAACTTATTGCTTTTAACCTTTCTCTGATGAAAGGACTTAAATAAATATATTTTGCAATGGTAATTAAAGTTTATGTTAGAGTATTATTAAGGTTTATAATAAACTGAAGATGTTAATGTTATTAAACTTTTTTCTAAGATAGATAGATGTTTATGTGTGTGCAAACATGGCCACTTGAGCGACTTATTTTTGTTTCTGACCTTCGATCAACAATACCAACTAGATAACGGGTCACGTACAAAATCATAGCTAAATACTGTCCGCGTGAATATAAACTTAAACAGCTACATTTGTTTACTAAAGAAATGAGACAAAAAATTTAAGTTTAACCTAATTACAACCATCGCATCTAGTAATAAAGTCACAAATCTTACGATTATTAGTCACAAAAAAGAACAAAGCTATACAATACTCCTCTCACTTGGAAATGAAATGACATAAATTAGATAACATTTAGTGTGAAATCAACCCTAAGTTTTAACAAATTAAGTTCTTTTTCACCTTGCTTGTCATTTTGTTATGTTTCTGTTTTCTTCTGCGAATTTGGTCCAGGAAGTATTGAGTCGCGTTGAACACTAAAATAATTTATAATATGATCATAAGTTTAATTAAAATTATTTTCATGTTTTGGGCATTTATGATTTTTGGTAAACATACTTTCCACACTAGTCATTAAATATAATATAGTATGTAGTATATTGATTGCATTTTATTAACTAATTCAATAAATATCTATTTTAGTTTTTGTATGTATATATGTTTGTAGTATGTGTGTGTCTATGTATTAGTATATATATATATATATATATATATATATATACATATATATATTTATATATGCTATGCTCGAAATTGTTGACGAGTACGTTTACCTGGGACAAATAGTCCGACTAGGTAAATCCAACTTCGACCGAGAGGTCAATAATTATTTAAAGTTTTCGTAATGAATTATTAAAAATTATTACAGTACAAATCTACTTAATGCGTCTATGTTCTGTTTCACAAATGTTTGCGGGTGTATTGGTCAACATTGGCAAAACATTTGTAGAGGTGGTTATGGTCGGTAATTTTGTTTCAAATATGATATTATTTGTTAATTTAGAGCTTAAAATATAACGTATTATACATGTCATTACCGAAAGTAGGACACTCCGGCAGTTAAATTACTTTTTCGGGCATTATTCTTGCAACTTTTAAATACACATTGCGGTATTGTGAAACGTGTTTACATTGACTGTGTTTGTGTATGGAAAGTGAACTAAACGAAATAAGAGCTCACGTCTTATGTGCGCTTTTATTTACTTAGATGGGTTTCTTGCGCCAATCCGACATCTAGTTTGTATTGTTGATCGATGTCCCTGACCCTTAATCTAGTATATAATTGATCGAAGCACAGATGTGTAAATTTGAAACCTACTATGTGCAATACTTTCTCTCTTTCCACAACAAGTGAACCTATGTAAGTGTACAGTTATTAAAAAAATCGTGATTTATTTAATTTCAGATTTACCAAATATTTAATTTCTCCTAATTACAAAGTAATATATAAAATGTTGTTACTCATTTATTTACATAACTTTGAAATATATTTTTACCAGACTGTGAGCTACACATATTCTATCACACACACTAAACCGCTATATATACAATATTAAACTACCATTAAAAAAAACTACAAACTTAAATTATCATTCAGGCCGTCTCCCGTGGTTTCGTGCCAAGAACGCTGGCTTCGTTTCATCACTGAATGGGCGATTTTCCACTCGCCGGCTTGGCAACGACACAGTAATGGCCAGCGAGTCATTTCATAATTTCACAAGACAATTTCGAGTATCAATCTCAACGCGTTCCTTCTATCCCTCCCCACGTACACTCACGCACACGGCTACAAGACGTTCACAATAGATATGCAGTTTTACCGGCCGGTACCAAGCGGGAAGCTTGCTTTCATGCCGCCGGCGACGGCACTGGTGGGAGTCAACTCCGTGCCGGCACCAGCGCCGGTAAGTGGATACACATGCCATATATTTCATACATTTTTGTTTCCCTGGCATCCGGGTGGGTGCCGGTGAGTGGAAAATTGCCCATGAGGCGTATTTAGCTTAGCTACTTAGCCTTTGAGCGAGAAAAGAACAAGCCCTGTTATCACCAGCAGTGACGACCAGTCGCGGATACAATTCTATATTCCAATAAGTTACCAAAAAAAAATAATTGAAATACAAACTGAAATAAAAATGTATTTCTCTCATGTTTTGAACGTTCATGTAATTGTAACCTCTTACGTCTAACAGTTTACATGGAACACAAAAGTGAAGAGCTCCACTCTATTCTAGCATTTGCTTATTGTTTGAACGTTACATGCGAGCCCGTATTGTATGTTTTTTTTCTTTTTAATTGGTATATTGTATAGTTTTTATCATAAAAAGCTTTTTTAAAAATTGAAATGAAGGTTCCTACTTTTTTATTTATTATTTAACAAAAGTAAAATATTTTTCTTTCATTGGAAATATGCGATTTTTATGAATAACTGACAACTAACCCCGATTTCGCTTGGAAAGCATTTTGTTTTATAGAATAAGGTTGACAAACCAGCACACAATCCACCTGATGTAAAAATGCTGTGGTCCATTAATTAATTATTAATTGAGAACTTATTAAGGGTCGTCAATTAGTTAGGATGTGCAGAAGCGTTTCTTCCGTTAGGGGACAGAACCAGAACATCCTTGAATTGCTCAGTCCCAGGATGGCCATGTGCGTTTTAGGACAACAGTGTCAAGTTAGGGCTCTTGTCAGAATGTGCAATTTATTTTTACTTAATCCCAGGGCTTCTGAGGCAAATTTACGATCGAAAACCCGGATTAATGTTTTATAATGTTTTAAGCCTGGCATGAGAGACCAGATCTTAAGGGATTTATTGTGGTAAAGAGTTTCAAGGGTCAATCGGGCTAGGCTTTTTGGGATTCCACAAAATGGCTGTCCAAATTGTATACTCTTTGAGACCTCCCGTACGAGCTTATCGGCAAATTCATTGCCTACAATACCCACATGATCCGGAACCCATCTTAAGACGACCCTGTTGTTACATCCCAGGGTGTTTAGACAGTTCATGCAATCTCCAACTAGCTTTGAGTTCACTAAGTTTGACCACAGCGTTAGCAGTACTGCTTGACTGAGTTTATATAAATATTTTGGTTGACGTAGTGCCCTTTTTAGATTAATTTTGTTCATTTTTTCAGTATGGTTAATTAAGTTAACAATTTACCAATTTTACGACATCGGTTCAAAACACATTTTTTAACTTTATTTACGTCGTTGAAGATGGCATTTACTATTTATTGAAAAATCTGTTAAAGTGACTTATATAAAGATAAATATCATATTACAAAACCACCCTTCATTTTGTATTAATTACGCCTTTACATCAGCACGTTGTGTGAGCAGGAATACTCATTGATTAACTCCTGACTGGGCCGTAAATTTTGTAAGGCTCGCGAATGATATAATATGTTTACCCGACGGACCCGTTCATATCGCTTTTGAACCTGGCTTTATTCAAATCAGCTGAATCTCACCTGGCGAATATTTATAGTAAGATTATTTTTTAAATTAAATATGTGTTTTTCGGTATAATTATTTAATAATAATTCATCATAACTCTTTTATTTACGTATTTATTTATTGAAACTTTCTTGCACACAAAAAGTACAAAGGTTGACTTAACGCCTTTAAGCGTTCTCTACCAGTCAACCTAAAAGTAACCAGACAATGCAAGTTTGGAGGTGCAATAAGCGGCAAAAGTGGCTGAATATTTACAGTTAGATTTTTGTCATTGAATGTGTGTTTTTGTTTTTGATAATATTTATCAAATTTATTATTATTAAAATTTGTTGCACAAAAACTTGTAAAGGTGGACTTAACACCTTTAAACGTTCTGTATCAGTCACTTCTTTGGAAGTGCAAAAAGATTTATGAAAGAAATATTAAGGCTGAATGCAATAAGGTTACGAGATTGGGGTTCGTGACAATAAAAACTGCCTATTAAATTACCAAAATTGACACTTTAATTAGCGAACACCAATTACAACTTCAAACACACAAATAATATGACATAATTCGCAATTATTTCGCTTCGAAGTTTTAGAAGCTTATGACGCTTATGAAAATTTTAGAAGCTTATGATCGCTCTCTTCATTTTCTCGAAAATAAATCATATCTCCTGTGAATTTAGATGAACATCGGTGGATCTCGAAATCTTTTATTACTTTACTTACTTAGATCTTTATTTACTAAATTTTCTTGAGGACATGCATCTTCGGGAGAAATTAACTCGTAATACTTTTGTTACTCGGTGATAGCGGCAGTGGTGGTGGAGATAGCGGCGGCTGTGGAGGTGGTGATGGGGGGATAGGTGGTAGTGGCAGAAAAAAAACTCCTGTGGTTGTTGGAATGAAGACGATGTTCCATAACCTGATCCATTACTTCGAATACGTGTGCTCAGGATGCTGGTATAAAAAGTAACACTGTCGTAGAAACAAGCATCAACATCAGAGTCACCACCGACGTTAAATTACCGTATGGCCTGGTCATCTGTTATACCCACAACCTCATAGCATTGTTCCTCATCTAGAGACTCTAACTTTCGATGAGTGTGTGTATCTGTGTCTTATACAATGTGGAAATTACAATGCAAAAATTTTACATAACAATTTTCGACAGTACCTGCATACCTGCAAAATCATGGCGGATAAAACCAAAACATTCATAATAATGGGTAATAACTACCGAGCAAGATTGTTTGTAAATTTATTAATATATCATAACAAATGCTTATATATTTGTTATAGAACTATATGGCTAATAGGTATTACTTAAAAATAAATACGCAATACAATAGTTCAAAGTTAGGTAAGCAATTTTAGGGTATATTTTTCAACAGACCGGTTTGTATTCAATCGCCAAAAATACATGGTTTTTTCGTTATTCTCTATTACATTTGCACATAACACCAAAGTATATGCTATAACATAGTAGCTCCACTTACCTACTTTTTCCAAGAAGACAAAGTTTTTTATCACCATAACACTTGTAAACACGTAAAATATACACAACAGCAAATGTTCAAGCGCAGATGCACAGCGGCCAGTACGCAGGCCATCTTGAAAAAAGGCGCGAATCTGTGATTGCGCGAATCGAACTTGAACAATGGTACGTAGTACTATTATTTATTCTGTGACAATGGTCAGTTGAGGGGCCAGTGTATTTATACGAGGCTCGTAAGTGTTCATAAGAATCAATATTCAAATAAAAATCTTTGAAGTAACAATCTTGAAGTGACTGTCCAGTTTACTGGCCACTTTGTATGAGCCGTCCTGTAAAGGGTATGTCTTCGGAATATAGTTATTCCTTAAACATAGAGGTATCCTCGAGCATCGAGCATGTGGTTATTCAGCACTTAAAATTGTATTCAATTGTTATAGTTTCAAGTATTTAAGAACCCATGATATCGGTTATTTTACTTACTAGCAACTCAGACAAATTAAGAGACTTTTTTCGACTGCCTCGTTGGTCTGGTGGTCTTAGCAGTCGGTACAGAGTTAATAACTCTCTTTTTGAACAGAAGCTCTTAGTAGCAGTCAGGAACTGTGAACTAAGACTACACTCACCATACGAAACCCAGTAGCATTAAGCTGCGTAGTCCTGTTTGAGCTGACCTATTCGTGCTACAACCATTATATAACTGCAGCGTGGCTCTACTACATAGTTTTATAATATTAATTTACCCCGTGCCTCGGAAGGCACGTAAATCCGTGAGTCTTGGGCCTGTTATTTCCCCGGTAGTGTCGGATTGCTGGGATAGCAATCGAAATATGAGAGTGAGATTACAGAGCGCACTAGTGTTTGCGTACAACCTCCTGTACCTAACCAACAATCCTGTACTGCGCAGATATTATTGTTATAATAGTGTAATTTTATAAATTATTTGAGTAATTTAATTAAAAGGTCCAATGGGACGGATATATTAAAATGACGAATGTCCGTTTATAATTAAGGAAAAAAAGAACAAAAATAAGTTGAGCATATTTTCAGCTTAGTATTGACACCACTGGTAAATGTACGAAGGGTTCTGTCTATCTGCCTGTGTGATCAGAGGCGAGTAATAAAAAAGATATGAGCTGGCGGTCCGCCGTGTTATCCTGCCTGGGTCTGCATTGACGTTAATATATTTGTCCTTTTGCGGGAACGCTTCACCTGGATCTATATGAGGGTTCTAACCTTGACCTTTGCCTAGCCAAGCAATATTCGGTACACAAATCAGTTATATCTAACACCGGTCCGGTTACTTGTTTGTACCTTTTTACCATCTGTGTTTTGTAATAATAAAGTTTGCTGCTGCTTAAAAAAGCCGGTAAAATAGCAGTTTTTTATCAATACCAAATTAAGGTAACGTTATAACTATATGTTATATTTAGCAATACTTATCAACAACCCACCACGATGCTTCCAAGTTCTCACGGGCAACTCGAGATGAGGCTTTGTGAGATCGCTGCATCATCCGCCGTACCTCAAGCAACCTAATTTTATGTCTCTATTGTAACAAAAATTGAACAGTTGTCACATATCGTAATTATAAGTAATTTATAGTAAAAATTAAGTTATTTTTTATGACCTTTAAACAAGATGTATGTATGTAGTTTTAAAGTATGCTAATGTCTACTAAGTAATCTTGGGTCAGTTTCTATCATGTTTTTATAAACAACTGTACAACTGTAAACCTTCGGATACTTCAACTTCAACCTTTCGCCATATTCTTCAAGAACCCCCTGCTATTCACTTCTGAGATTCGTCTTGAGCAATCTTCAGTTCCTGCAAGCCAGTCCAACTTATCTTCATCGCGGCTCACCGCGGATTTATAAGGCATACTACTGGCACTTGCTCCGGCACTTCATTCTCACCGGCATCACATGTAAGCAATAGTGCATAGTATGGCATTCATTACCAGGGCCATGGTAGTGTAGACTGCGCACGCGCAAATAGCTCTTGTTTTTGCACGTTCAGCTCCATAGCTCAGAAAGAACACAGCACGACGCTCATTTTCTATTATGGCATAGTATGCAAGCGACGATTTCGATCTACGTAAGCAATAATGAAACTTAATGGCCTTAATAGTCTGGAGTGTAAGGATTAATATTTTTTATAGATATAACGGTGACAAACGAGCCTGATGGAAAATAAATTATGTAACCCATAGGCGTCACCTTTGGGGTCTAAGTTTAAATGCGGTATAAACCAATAAGTGTATCTAGTTCTCTACAGTAAATTTTTGAAATACGTCAGTACGTTGCAGCTATTTAACGATGGTATTTTGTAAGAGAGTGGTCATAGGCCATAATATAGGTATAAGTAGTTGTGGTGCGGTATCAAACATAAAAATCATATTATTTTTATTGTTTTAATATTTTTTACTAAGGAATAGACAGGCAGCAATGACATTCCTCATAAAGTTATCCCTAATAAAGATTCTGTCCCGCGGAAACTACCTACTTTTAGGTAACTCCATATAGTAACTGTTTTAGAAACGAGATATTTTAAAGTAAACTCCTTTAAGCGCATTGGATGCTTTTTGAATGGGCAAAATCTAATTAGTTCGCTTCACCAACATGCTGTAATAGGAGAATATAAGAAGCTGTAAGTATGACGTGTTGCGCTTGGGAGTTATTGATTTTAATTTACGAATTATAAAATTTTAATTTTTGATACTAAAATTAATTTTTACGTTTGCCTTTAGTATTCGCTTGATTCTACCATGGTAGAGTAATTCTAACAAACTTTTAACGTCGTCTTTTTCAAACGTCGTCGACTTTGTAAAATTGTGCCCGAGTGTTAGTTAACGAGACGAAATACGTTTCAAAAAAGGATTTATTAAATACGGATGTCAAATAAAACAAGGATGTCAAACGAGCGAGTCCACCTGATGGTAAGTGAATACTATGGCTTCTACTCTCTTTTTTATTGCATTCCCTGTTACAAAATAATTAAAAGGTTGGACTTAATACTATTTAGCATTCTCTACTAGTCAACTCATGCCATCAGATAGACTGTATTTTATTTTATTATTTAGGTTTTTACGGTCCATCTATTCAGCATGGTTCAACGACTACACTTGTTTACATTGAAACCGTTAACTTGAAGCCACCGTTTAAATTGAAGCGCACAGAGGCTAAGAAACGCTATAAATTAAAAAATCGAGCGGGTTTACATTACATTTCGTTTAACTATCACATCAAGTTATACATATTATGTTAAATCTTTTGTTAGTTGCAAACCCGCAAAGGGGAATTTAAATTCAGTTAAGAGGTGACATTATATACACATAATAAATCTGTAGAAAAGTCGTATCTGTAATTCCAATATTTACTGAATAATCAAATACAGATAACGAAATAAAGGATCTTAAGAATATTGTCTGATTACTTATAATTCACGAAAAAACTATCAGATGAATTCCTCGCGATGTTTTCCTTCATTGCCGAGCATGAATTCAATTACCACATATGATCGTAATTAACAATTTCGTAGTGTCGGTGGGGATCAAACCCGTGTTGCTCACATGTTCTGAAGCTTCGGCGGACACTTACCAAGGGTTAAAAACTAATTAATATACGAAATTAAAAATACGGCCGCGTGGCCTCTAAAACACTGTAGATTAATTTCGTTTTTAAACGAACTGCATTAATCTCCGTGATCTCTTCTGTAAATCTCAATGGGAAATTTAACACATTTTAAATAAATAAAAATTTTAAAATTTGGCGTAGTTTTATGATTTGGTGTTTTCAGGTATTCCAAATTTGATCTTGATTATTTAATTTTAAAGAGTAACTATATAAAAAAATATTCTTTATTCACCAGCCTATAAAAGTTTACAGCTGGACATTGTACTCACCCGTTATAGGGAGGTTTATCATTCACGATGTTTGGCAGCTTTCACGCTGGCGTTAACGCTTGGAAACGTCTTGCTGCTGTTACAATATACGAGTATGTTGTGCGGGCGGCCGTCGGGTAGTAACACAGTAGTTACCGTCACCGATGACAATATTTCATGTGATATTTTTCTTTGGTGTTAGCTCTTAGATATCGAGCAATCCGTGCACGTACTGTTGAGGTATTGTGTTATGAGAGATTACATAGAACCCAATCTTCTAAGTTTAAGTTCGATTTTCACCAAACTTTTTCATTTTATCAGAATTAACTAGGAGGTATGACTCGTTTTGTGCCTATGAGTCCATCAGTGTTGGATAACGCTACAGAAATTGTTGAGGCTACCACCCTCTTACCTATTTCTGCCACCCTTCTTACCAGTCTTACCCATTGGATGCTGTGTTCCATCGATACACATGTATCCTAGATTAAAATTAAAAATTCAGGTAAGTAGTCACCCTCGAAAGACTAAGATGGAATGTCTCGTTTTCAGTCCAAAGGGTCGCCGGTTTTCTATATTCACCATTAGAAATACAGCAACATTAAGCTGTTTTTTACGCTGGTATTCCGTGAGAGCCAAACCAATCAATCCCGAACCTATTGCAACCATAATATTATAGCCAGACCGTGGCTGTAGAACGTACTTAAGTTAAACAATAAATAATAGAAAATAGTATTATTTTTTTCACTCGTTGCGTTATTTCGCTTCTTGTAAATGTTATGTGTCATTATACCTCTATAACCTTAAAAAATTTTTATTTGTGTCTCATTTGTATCTTGTTTGTGAGTCTACAAGTACGTCATTAGTTTTCTTTCAGTGGTCAATGTATTGTAAAATACAGCACAAAGGAAATAATTGAAGAACGTAATGTACTTAAGAAAGCTGCCATAAAACTCTATATAGTATGAGTTATATATAATGAGTCTTTATTCAACATTCTCTTGCTAACGGAATTTTATATCCAGTTTATATTTTTGTATTACAAATGTATTATAATATTGTCGAGTAAATGAAACTGAAAATTTTTTTTATGAATTTTAGTGCGTTTTATTAACTTATATTATATTCTCAAATCTTCGAGTACTTTAAAGCGCTCACGGGGATTTTTTATGGATTAATGGTGACAAACGAGCAAAATACGTCTTATTGTATTTATTATTCTACTCACTTCTTTATTGCATTACCTATTACAATACAATACAAAGGGTAGACCTAATACTATTAAACATTATTCACTAGACAACTTATGCCATCAGATAGACTGTATGCTATTTTATTCTTTAAGATTTCGGCCCATCCACCGTATACATGGCAGTAGAGTTTAAATTTAAGTTCACAGAAACTTGAAAGCACTACAAATAAAAAAACAAGCGTATTTAAATTACATTTGGGTGTCTATTACATCAAGTTGTATATATTAGTATGTTAAATCTTTCGTTAGCTGCAAAGGGGAATTTAAATTCAGTTCAATAGTGACATTACCTATACAAATAATAAATCTGTACAACGGTCGTGTCTAATTCTAATATTTACTGAATAATCAGATCCAGATAACGAAATAAAGGATTCTTAAGAATGTCTGTTTTTTTTTTTTTTTTAATTTATTTTATGTACACACATTAAGGTACAGAAGCAGTCTTATAGTAATTACGTACAAAAGGTTCTACTTATTCCAAATTCGCTGAAATATCTTCCAGTAGACCCATAAAGGAAATTATATTTAAATTGCAAACTTAGTGCATACATTAGTACTACAAAAAAATAAATAATATACACAATGTTACGGAAATTATATAAAATAAAACAATAAATAAAAATAAAATAAATCAACAAATAATAATAATAATTGATACGATAGTTACATATGATATATATATATATATATATATATATATATATATATATATATATATATATATATATATATATATATATACATATATACATATATATATATATATACATATATATATATATATAAATTAACAGGATGCAAAGTAGTTATCTGTAAGACGTTTCTTGAATATCAACAAAGTTTCGGAATTTCTTATATTTGACGGTAGTGAGTTCCATAATCTTACAGCGTGAACTGAAAAGGAGTGGGAGAAATAACCCGAATTAAAGACGGCAAAGTCAACAAGATTTTTAACAAGCGCTCAGCAAGGTTTGTCCGGAGGATGGGTGAAGGAAAAACGGCTTCTGAGGTATGTGGGAGAGGAAGGGTTGTGCAAAATGTTATAGAGGACACATAACAATCGAGTGTTCCTTCGAAGTCGAATAGGAAGCCACTTGAGTTGCTTACGAAACTGAGATATACGGTCAAATTTCTTGAGTCCAAATATGAAACGGATACTCTGATTTTGCAAGCGCTCAAGTTTATTAAGAAGCTCCTCTGTAGCATCCAAATAACAGGCATCCGCATAATCAAGGAGAGGTAGGATAAGAGTAAGCACGAGTGATATTTTAGCTTTAAGGGGGTAAGAAATTTTGTAGACATTTAAGCGAATGCAAAGTAAAGTAGACCTTGCAACTAACTTCAGCGATATGCGTGGTCCATGTTAAATGGTGATCAAATATGACGCCTAAGTTTTTGACAGTATTGGCAAAGGGTATAGGAACGCCATTAAAACAAACAAAAGGTAGTGATGTAAATTCTAATCTATTACGCAAATGCCTACTGCCTATTATGATGGCCTGAGATTTCGTGGGATTAACTAATAGTCCGAAGGATGTAGACCATTAGTATAGATTATTTGTATCACCCACCAGAAAATGACGATAAAGCTGTAAGTCATCCGCGTAGAGATGGTAATTAGATGTAATAACACTCGTAATAGAGTTAATAAATATGGAAAATAAAAAGGGGGGAAAGAACGCCACCCTGAGGTACACCCGTAGTGATACCCGACCAATCGGATAGAGTGTCATTAACACGGACACAATGTGATCGACCACGAAGATATGAATCAAACCATGCGATGGCAGATGGGGAAATGTTTATAGATTCCAGGATCCGGAGAAGAATATCAAAGTCTACTGAGGTAAAAGCACTACTAAAGTCAAGCAAAACTAAAAGTGTAAGAGATTTATTGTCCATGGCCCAACGGATATCGTCGGTTACTTTAAGTAAAGCAGTGACAGTGCTGTGTCCACGACGAAAGCCCGACTGATAAGTGGAGAGCAAGGAGTTAGACGATAAGAAGAGAGAGAGTTGACTATGGATGATGTGTTCCAAAACTTTAGAAAGAAAGGGTAAAATAGATATGGGACGAAAGTGGGACAAAGAAGAAGGATTAGAAACCTTAGGCAGAGGAATTATATATGCTTGTTTCCAAACTGAAGGAAAAGATGATGATGATATAGAAAAATTAAATATATGAGTAAGAATTGGTAGAAGTAAAGGTAGAACTAGCAAAATCATCTTCGCACATAGACCATCAATACCAACAGCATTTGAAGAGATGGCTAGGATGGATTTTTTGACATCTTCCTCCGTTACAAGGGAAAGATGAAAAGGGCAAACGTGCGGTTTCGGTATACCCGCCAATGCGAGTAGTGTGTTGGATTTGATGTAAGGATCTAAAGTCATAGGAGGAGTAGCAAAGTGATTGTTTAGATCCTTTACTTTAACGTCATTGTATTGTAGGATCGGAGACCTGCCCACACCAACAGAACGAAGGAACTTCCACATCTCAGTAGAATTTTTATTGTGTAGAGAGTTGTAAAAGTAGCGTCTTTTAGCATACCGACACAAGCGACTGCAGCGGTTGCGTAAAAATTTAAAACGATTTAAGTTATTTTCAGATGGGAGACGTTTAAACCTTTGCTTAGCTTTGTCCCTCTGGCCCATAAGTTCTCTTATATCTTGTGTAATCCAAGGTGCAGGATTACGCTTTATTTTTACGCGTTTGAGCGGGGCATGGTTATTGTATACCTTCAAAATTATATCATTAAAGTTACAAACCTTCTCATTAATATTAGTATTGTCAACAATAGGTGTCCAATCAACATTACTTATATCATGCTGCAATGACTCCAGATCTATTGCCTTGTAATTACGAAGGAACAAGGATTGGGATTTCTTTTTAGGTGGACAGAGACGATAAGAGAGGTAGATTAAATCATGATATGAAAAAGAGGCAGTTATTTGTCCATGAGACATGACACTATCAGTAGAAGAAACGATCATAATATCAAGCAAAGAAGGGTTACAGTTAGGGAAGTGGTGAGTTGCCTGAAGGGGGGAGAGTGAGAAGATTGAAGGAAGATACCAAATTCAGAAGTTTTTGGGAGCGAGAATCATTTTTGATAAGACAGGTGTTGAAATCTCCCATTAGAATAATATGATCGTAAGTAGTACTAAAATCAGCAAGGATTTTTTCAAGCGTATCAAAGTAATCTATGTGCATGTTAGGACTGTAAAATACAGCCAGCAACATTTTTACATGATTGAGAGTAACTTCTATGAAGAGATATTCAGCAGATTGAGAGTAAATAGAAGGAGAGGCACATATGGTCTTATAAAATATATCCGAACGCAGGTATATAGCTACCCCACCACAACCTTTTCCTATACGATCATTACGAATAAGGACAAAACCAGGTAAGGCAAACTGTGTAGAGGGGGAGTGATGGCTTGAGAAATGACTCAGAAATTAGTAAAGCATCGAGATGTGCACTGTTAATTGATGCTAGAAGATCAGGATAATGGCGAGGAACACTCTGGATGTTAATGTGTGCAACATTAAAGTTGTTAGGAAATTTAGAGCGCAGGGATGAAATCTGGTCATACAAAGTTAAAGGTAACTCACTATCCGCACTTGTAAAACTACATGAAGATGAAGAGCATGAGAAGAAACTGTCATCAAAAACATCAAGATTATCCATTTAGCAAATAAATTAAGATAATATAATAATGTATAGTAATATAACAATAATATAATATAAAATGTAAATATAATAATACAGTTTAAAAAATATGTATAAATATGATATGTAAATACAATATATATGTATATATTTATAAATATCAATTTAGCAATTATTTAGTTTAAAATAAAACAAAACTTAGGTATAATCTAATACAAACGGAACAGAAAAAAAAATTAAAAAACATCTAAAATCACCAATCACAGAACTGTCATGAAATACTAAAGAAAAAAAATCTTATGAGAGTATAATTTATACATAAGATTCGATTAAAAAAAAAGAAGTTTAAAATGTTATGATATGAACCTATCTTATAATTATATACATATTAAACTTCCTTAAGAGATTAATAAAAATATTGAATAACACTATTACATATTACTGCAAAGCAGAATAAATAATACATTTTCCCAAGCTACAACTTGACAGTATCACAGTGGCCAAAGGGCCGTGCGTCACAACTAAGAGAAAAAGTAAATAAATAAAAAAATGCATAATAGTCATCTCAAAACTCACGAGTGTCAATTCCACAGAACACTATTACTCCTATCGGAGGTCAATTCAATGTGAATCACAGACTAGTATGATGCTTACGCAAATGTGAATGATAAAATAGACATTTTGATAATTACTGTGTGTAATTAAATGCTTATCTTATTATAAAAGTACCAGCTGGAAAAATGTATCATTATTACAGAAATATAAAGTAATTATAAAACAGTATTACAAAGTGGTTGTAAAGCGGCTAACAAAAACAAACAAAAAAAAAATGATTATTCTATGTACCTATGTTTTCTGAAAGAAAACAACGAAACTAGGGATTAGTTGCTGCGACGAGCCTTCCGTGGAGCATTAGTAGTCAATCTGGACGCAACTTCCTTTGGAGAAGTGGGTTCCTTAGACTGACCAGGGTCTTTGACCGTACTACACTTGTCGGGATATCTGCAAATAAGGGGTTTTAGTTCTGCCATAGACTCAATCCTCTGACGTGATTTGTCCGGCAAAATAATAACTATTTTTCCTTCTACGGACCAGCAGTTTTTAATCCCGAAATATTTACGAGCTGTCATAAATACTTTGTGCCTTGTTTTAGTCAAAAACTCGGAAATCGTGATACCTGAACCTTTTAGTGAAGTTTTGTTATCCCAGACAAGACGACGACTCTCCGGACTACCAAATTTAACAAGCACTGGACGTGTTGAGGCTTGAGAAGATCCAAGACGATGGCATACTTGTATATCCTCGACTTTCAAATCGGTCACCTTCATTTGGTCGGAAAACAGCTTATATACCGATTCATGTAACTTCTCATTCTGTCTTTCAGAAAAACCATGGATAAGCAGTATTTTTCTTCTCATTGCTGTCTGTTTGATTACTTACAATTTAGTAAATAACTGTCAGACGAATTCTTGGCGATGTTTTCTTTCATTGCCGAGAATGTAGTCAATCAGGACATGATCGCAGTAAAAAATTTCATTAGTGTCGGCAAGGATCAAATGCGGGTGCTCGCGTATTCTGAAGTTTCAGTAGGCACTTACCAACGTTGAAAACTATTTAATATACGAAGTTAAAAATACGGCCACGTGACCTCTACAAAACTGTAGATTAATTTCGTTTTAAAACAAACTGCATCAATCTCCGAGATCTTTTCTTGTAAATCTCAATGGGAAATGTAACACATTTTAAATAAATAAAAATTTTAAAATTAGGCGTTATTTTTTAACCTTATGTTATTCAGAAATTGCGTTTTTGATTTTTGATTATTCACGTTTAAAAAGTAACTATATATTTTTTTTATTCAGCAGTCTGTAAAATTTTACACCTGGACATGATACTCACCCGTTATAGGGAGATTTATTATTTACGATGTTTGGCAGCTTACACACTGGCGTTGACGCTTGGATGAAAATACGTAACTATTGTAAAAAAGATATATAAAAAAAACGAATAAAAAAACTAAAAAAAAACTAGCTGAATAACAAAAAATCAAAATTCATGAGAAATAAAGGACGCTGTAAAATAAAAAAACAGCAGGAAGAAAAGCATTATTAAAAAAAACGTCTTCCATGCTACTGTTACCAATGATGCGGGCGACCGTCGGGTACCAACACCGTTTCACATTCAAAGATACCGTCACCGAGGACGAAATTTCATGTGATTTTTTTCATTGGTATCAGTCCTTAGATATTGAGGAGGTAGGAAGTTTTGTGCCTATGAATCCGTCGGGGTACGATTTCGTGACAGAAATTCTTGAGGCTGCCATCCTCTGACCTGTTTCTGCCACCCTTCTTACCTATCTAACCAATTGGATTCTGTGTTCCATAGAGATACATGTATCCTAGATTAAAAATCAAAATTCAGTAAAGTGATTACCCTCGAAAGACTAAGATGGAATGTCTCGTTTCCAATCCAAAGGGTCGCCGGTTCTCTAAATTCACCGTAAGTAATACAGCAGCAGTTTTTACGCTGGCATTCCGTGAGAGCCAAACCAATCAATCCCGATCCTATTACAACCATAATATTATAGTTAGACCGTGGTTCTAGAACGTACCAAAGTTAAACAATAAATAATATAAAATAGTATTATTTTTATTTCACTCCTTCAGTTATTTCGTTTCTTGTTAAGGTTATGTGTCATTATACCTCTATAAAAATTTAATTTATTTGTCTCTCCTTAGTATCTTGTTCGAGAGTCTATAAGTACGTCATTAGTTTTCTTTCAGTTCTCTCTCAATATATTGCAAAATAAAGCACAAGGGAAAATTATTGAAGATAGTGATGATTGAGAACTTAAGAAAGCTGACATAAAACTCTATATAGTGAGTTATATATAATAAGTCTTTATTCAATATTATTTGTCTAAAAGAATTTTATTTCCAATTTATATTTTTGCTCTACAAATCCATTATAATATTTTCGAGTATATAAAACTAGTTTTTTTTTTACCCATTTTAGCGCGTTTTATTAACTTACTTTATATGCCCAAAGCTTTGAGTACCTACAGCTCTCACGGTAGACTCTTTTTATAGATTATGGGTGAAAAACGAGCACATAAAGTCACGACAAAGAGACTTTTTTAGCTTTTTATCCATTAAAACCTAAGGTCTTGTACTTCTGACGCTATTCTGAAAAATTTAAAAAGACAGATATTTCATTGCCCTAAAACCCTCTCATAATTAAAAATGAACCCAGAAGTGGAATGTATAGTTGCTGTAACTTTACCTAAAATTTAAACACAAACTATTACGCCTGTCGCGGGATAAGTAGACACAAGGGACTTCCATTTGGCACAATTCTGACACCTTATTCCGCTTCTCTCAAATAAATCAAGAAATTTTTCAATAGAATTACGGCAACAAACGAGCACATAAGTCCCTTGATGGTAAGTGGTATGTGGACGGTGAGTGGATGATGGTGTGGCCCATAGACACAAGGATCAAAATGCAGATGCACTGTCACCTCTGAGGACTAAGATAAAATGGTTCATTTCCAGTAAAAAGAGTTTCCAGTTCTCTTCACTCGCCATAAGAAACACAGCAGCATTAGGCTGCTATTTTATGTTGGTATTCCGAAAGAGCGTGATCCTCCCCGGTCGAGCCGACACATTCGTGTTACAACCGTAATGTAACTGTAGCTTGGGTTTTTACCACGTATAAAATATAAAAATGTATGTATAGCCAGTATGGATAAAGAATGGGATTATATATGGCGTCTCATCGAGCCCGTACCGTCAACATGCACAATAAAAATAACGAAAACCCGCTAATAACGTTATATCGTTATTAACCCTAGATCACTAACCTTCGTCAAAACGACGACGCGGACTCAAAAAAAGTGGTATAAATTTTGAGTGCGTCGTACTAGGCTTTCCAGATTCCAGTTAAGGGGAGATAGTAAGTCAGCTCAAATTCTAATTTCGCCCTCACTTCCCCGCGCGTCGTATGCTATGTACCGATATGTTTGTAATCACTAATACTGTAAGTAGATAGGTCGTTAGATACTTATTTCATTAGGTTTATCATATTTATGTCTGTTTTTTAACGCCAACCCAGTCGCTTCCTATTTTTATCACGGTTATTTCCCATTTTAATTTTACGTCGTCCTGTTGCGTGTATTCTGGTCGTAAGCGACACAACTTCTCCTTTCAAAAGCCTAAGCGGTACTAACGGAGCGACAGGAATCAAGCTTGAAGACGCCGATAGTTTAGGTAACTTCTTTTCACAGTGAAAATAATGGTATTTTAAAAAAAGTAAATAACATAAGCACTGCTTTATATTTTTAGTTAGTATGCAAAGTTTCATGATCTTATTTAAAGTATTTTATGAATAACAGCGGTTTATTGTTCAGTTTGGAGGTAACTTTGGATTTTTTTTTCTATCGAGAAAATTTTACGGAATCGTGATTTCATCTAACATAGTCCTTAACATTAATCCTCAACTTTACCATATATTTATTTCAAAATTAATGCTGCAATACTTTCGGCATAATGGAAGATCTTGCTAAGCCATTTGAGGTTAATCTCAGTTGACTCAAGGCTCCCGCGGCGCAGGAGTGTGTTTTTGTGTAGGGGCCCTGTGTGCGCCGTTCCAGCCACCATAAGTCAACGAATCGACGAAGGTTCGTATTAACGTTATTCTTGCAAAGTAATTTTTCATGTTCTTTTGGTGTTATAATTATTTCCGTGTTTTGTAAACTTTGTACTTAATTTGCCTACATTGAAATAAGAACTTACATAATTTTTATTTGAATATATTTTTATTTTAAATACTATTCGTCAGCTGTTATTAGATGATAATAGTGACGAAGAAAACTGCTCTAAGAGTGAGATAGAAGACCACCTTGAAGCTGATCCGGCTTATGAAATAGATGGTGAGGAAGAAATTTTTTCTGTGACAGAACAACCACCTTTAACAGAAAAGACATCCAGGCAAGTACATCGACAGTACATACAAGTCAAAGCCCCAAGAGACAATATTCCTATTGTCGACTTGTGATAAGGAAGGGACAATTGATGAGTTAACCAAAATTCCCACGATGGTCGAGTTTTACAATCAAAATAAGGGCGGAGTAGCATCAAAAATTTAGTCGAGCCACAAATGCAAAAAAGATTGCAAATTCCGACACTTTAAACGGGGCTGCGGGACTCAATAACAGCGATTTTGAATATGCCAGGAACCAGTAGTTCTACTTCTACACATGAGACTGATCAAAGAGAAGATGCAGTTATTCTTCCTATCGCCAAAAAAAGAAAAATTGTGCAATTTGTCCCTCCGCAAAGTGAAGAATGACAAAAAATTGTTGCACCAAGCACAACAAATCCTTGTGTGGCGAACACAAACTTGATATTTTTCACAAATGTATAAGTTAATACTTTTCTTCTAAACTGTTTCTTTCTTTTGTTGATTTTATTACCTACTTAATTTTAATATTTTAATACTTTTTTAAGTCTTTGTTTCTTTTAGTTCATAAGTATTAAGCATTTAAAAAAACAAAAATTTTCAAATGACTAAAAACTCAGGTCTGAATTAAAAGAGTGTCAAAGTAATTAAAATGTGATTTTAGTAGATAAAAAACTTATAAACATGTTAACAAATGATTATTAAATAGTAATAATAGTAGTAGTAGAAATAAATAAGCAAAAGACATATAAATATTTTATTCCATAAACCCTTAGAAGCCTCCCTTTTATACGGCGTAGTCGAAACGACGAAGGTTAGTAATAAGCGTTGTAAAATAAGGTTAGTGATCTAGGGTTAAATAAGTTAATTAAATTCGGTTAGTTGGAAATTTTTTAGAAAGGAAAAAAAATTTAATAGAGTTATGCACATTAATTTTAAAATAACATTTATAACCAGTGACCTACACTGGCTTCGCTTTGATACAATTGAATTACATATTTATAAGATTAGTAAATGATTTATGAAGACTAAAATAAAACAATGTATCAAAAAGAGGCAAGAAACTCCATAGACATATTTATTTTTTACATATAATAATCTTTGAAAAAAATTTTTTTAACTTGAACCTTCACCGGAATCGTCTGAGAACACTTTGATTCCGGACATCACTTCGCTCGCTCGCTTTCACAATTCCACGATGCTATTTGGAAGTATGTTTGGGATTAATTTTTCCTATATTTAGTAAAATTTTGCCTATTCATTTCATCATAGTAATTGCCTTTTTTGGTTTTGGCCATAAAAATCAACTCGGCACCCTTCAATAATCCATCTCATTGGGTTCCGTACCACCAAGTCTATCACTGTTTATCTTGTTTTCATTATTTGTTATTTAAGTACAGAGTATTAAGTACTATTAAGGTGATTGTTCGCGACGTCTTGTTACGAACGTAGGAAGACCTAGCACCGTGCCTGCGTCTGCGCATTTGAGACGTCGTATGCGTTGAACGTTCTTTTGAGCGCTCCGCGTGAGTTCCGGGGGCGACACTCAGTATTGAACACCGACGTAAAACGAACGCTTCCCGTACTTTCTACTTATTATCTTTTTGTATCGACATCTTCATTTCTACATATTGTATTAATTGGAATCGAATAAATCTATAAGTAATACAGTCTACGCCTATATCATTCAACAACATTGATAATTAGAAAACATAGATATATTCAATGTTATTACCGTTTTTAAGATACAAGAAGAAGAAGAACAAAAAATTGTTAGATTTTTTTGCGAGATCTTATATAAAGACCCCTTGGGCTTTAACCTCTTAGCTACCAAGCGTCCAAATTTGACCGCGGCGATATTCCGTCAAAATTCAAGAGGTCAAATGTGACCGCACCCACCCACAGCATTTTAACCGATAAATACTTACGCTTAAAGAATACTTTTCTATGAAGAAGTTTGGCATTAAAGAATCAATATAAAATTTTCTATCCTCTAGTGGAATAAAAAGTCAGTTAGTCTTTGGATATTTATTTATAATCTACGTTCATTTCGTACGCCATTTTCATGTGAATGTTATTGTGTTGATTTTTGGGTTTTTCTAGTGTTTTTTAAGTGTTTTAGTATAAAATTATAATGCAAGTTTCTGCGTGAATATAATTTATCTTTTTACGTAAATAATTTCGAGTAATATATAGAAATAATTGTGATTTTCACGCTGCCGACATCCGCTTGGTATGTACCCGTTTTTAGTAATCAAAATACAATAAAATCTTTTAGTAATGAAGTAAAACCTGATATTTGTGACCACAGGATAGAGAATTTTGCATTGATTTTGTAATAATAAACATTTTTTTATAGAAAAGTAGTCTCTGAATATAAGTTTTAATGGTGTAAAGTACTGTGGGTGGGTGCTGTCGAGTGCGACCACTCGGCATATGACGGACGCATGAGACTGTATGGGATTTTTATGGGGATTGAAGGGTTAACATTTTATTCATTACATCATCTGCCCTAAAAGTGACCATTATAGTTACTAATAGTTAAACAATTACAGCCCTGCGATAAAGAGACAGATAGACTTAGTAATAGGGTTCCATTGAAATATCTACTGACCCATATCACCACGTGGGTGTCGTAAGAGGCGACCGAGGGAAACAAATCAGGAGATGGGCAGCAACATCTTCCTAATAACGGCTAAAAATAAAAAAATACTTAAGAATAAATACTAAACAAAAGCAATAACAGCGACTCAACAAAAGTATTAAAAAATCAACAATACTTAATTTTGTAAAAAAAAACCTCACAGAACGCGACTAGCTTACAAATTTGCGAAACCAAGATATTTTTGGTGAGTATAGATAGCGACAGTGTGCGATCAAAGAATAAATAGAAGCGACGCCATTTTCAGTCCCATTCTTTAACCGCATGAGTAGTAATATGATATTATATATACATAAAATATATTATATATTCAGAGAAAGTCAACGAAGAGCCAAATACAATGCCACAGTTCGTTTAGATATTTCTACAAAGTAATAAATGTCTAATTTGTGAACGTGTTCGTGTATTTGAGAATTCGAATCAAACGACAGTCGACAAAGGGCACGATCACACACGCTGTATCACGTTCATAATGAACCTCATACCATTACTATATTGTGTCACGCAAAAATCCTCGGGCTAAATTTCAACGTCTGTAATTTTACAAAGAACACAAAGCTTTGCGAAAAATAATATTCTTCGCTGTACTGGCGTTGCATACTATATTTTTGTTTACTGTATGGATAGTATTGAATGAAAAATATTTTTAAAAATATATCTTTTTATAGAACTTTGCCTATAATATCATTCATTTACAAGGTAGAGCCATTTTGCAGCTATATTATGGATGTAGCACCAATGGGTCGACTTGACCGGCGATTCTCGATTCATTTCGCGCTATGAGATACGAAAGTAGCGAAAGAAAACTTTAACGGTTTCGCTTTTTAACACTTTATTTTAATATCCATATATTATTCATACCGTACGCTGTATATATTAAACGATTTTTAAGCAGTAAACTCCAATAAACTCATAATAAATTATTAAGCTCCTCTTTCTAGCGTAATAAACATATAATGTATTGTTGCGCGCCTAAGTTGACGTCTGGCACTAGCGTAATCTAGTGTCGGGTAACAGAGCGAGGAGAGCTTTCCAGAAAAAGACATGACTAATCTTTCAACCGACAGCGCCATCTAGTATACAAGTGAAGAACTAAGCTTTCTAGAAGCACTTCACTCGAACTTTCAGCGCAAGGTCGATTGGCGCGCGTATTTACTTGAATATTCTGGATGTTTCGGTGAAAGGCGTATTTAAAGGCGCTGCAATACGCGATCGGGGCAGTATTGAATTTGGCGAAACAAGCGAAGCTTCGGAGCGAAATAAAGTGAATCAGTGTGATTAATTATTAGTGTTTTTTTAAGTTTTAATTAGTGTAAAGTGAATTAAAGTGTTAATTTTGGTAATTCTATCGGCAATTTTTATTGTCACGAACCCTAAGCTCGTAACAATTGGTGTCAGAAGTGGGATCAAATCATACCGATTTTACCTAAGTAGGAAACTGAGGGTGTCCGTACATGAAGTCAACGCCAGCAGGAGACGGACCAGAGAAAATTTGGTGGTGCAACGCAGCAGACGTCGGGGGGCCAACTGCCAACCACGGAGGCTGGCCCGTCAGCAGCTCCTACACCTGCAGCACCTGACTTAGGTGCTCTCACGATGATGTTGCAGGAACAGGCCCGCCAACAGGCGGAACAGGCACGCCGATTGCAAAGCAGCTGCGGGGCGGACAGGAGGAACAGGCCCGTTGGTTAAAAGAGCAGCAGGAGGAACAGGCCCGCCGACAGGAGGAACAGGCCCGTCGTTTGGAAGAGCAACTGCGGGGCGGACAAGAGGAGCAGGGCCGTCGGTTGGAAGAGCAAATGCTCCTCATGAAGGACCTTCACGCTACCTTCGGGAAGGAGATAAAAGAGGTGAAGGATAGGGTTGCTCAGCATGAGCAGCAACCGCCTGTTGGAAGCTGAAACCCAAATCGCGAAAGCTGAAACCCGAATCGAGAAAGCTGAAACCCGACTCGACCAAGTGAACAATCAGGTTGACAACGTAATGGCTGACACGAAGTAATCACTGGGTGAACTCAAACTTGGGGATGAAACTTCAGCTCCCGTAGTAGCTACTACACCTTCGCTACGTGGGTTCAAAGTGCCATCGTTCGACGGGACTTCTTCCTGGTCAGCCTAAAAAATCCAGTTCGTAGCTGTTATGAAGGCGAACGGCTGGAATAAAAATCAGGCCATGACTGCTCTTACACTAGGCCTGCGTGACCAGGCCTTAACAGTTCTGGAAGCTCTCAATAAGGAAATGACTTATGAGCAGCTCCTTGAGGCATTGGGGGCGAGATATGGCGACCGTGGAACACGTCTTTCGTGCGCACCTTAAAGATCGCGTGCAGCGCATCAACGAAAACCTGCAGCAGTGGGCTCTAGAGGTGGAGAAGCTGGTGCGAAAAGCATACCGGTTCGCACCTGCGCTCGTTGAAGGGAACCTGGTGCAGACATTCATCGAAGGCATCCGCGACCTTGAAGTCAGAGCTGCTGTGAGGCTCCGGTACCACGTAACGCTCAAGGAAGCCTTGGCCCATGCACTGGAGGTTGAAGCCGTGCGGCAGGATCTTCGTTCCCATCGTGCCAGGGAGGTTGCAGCAGCTACAGCAGTTCGCGACCGCAATGATGGATACAGCCCTAGGTGCTATAGCTGTGGAGAAAGGGGCCATCTTCGATCCAGCTGCCCTAAGCGAACCATAGAAAGGGAAGTTGACGATCTCGAGAGAGTAGTGCAGCTAACGGCACCGTGTGACGGCGGCAGGATCATCGTTCCCCTCACGTTAGGGAGGTTGCAGCAGTTACAGTTCGCGACCACAATAAAAATTACAGCCCAAGGTGCTACGGCTGTGGGTAAAGGGGCCATCGTCGACCCAGCTGCCCTAAGCGATCTGTAAAAAGGGAAGGTGATCGATCCTGAGAGGGTTGTGCGGCTAACAGCACCGCCCTGCAGCAGCAGGAATACGACTTTACTATCGGAAACTGCAGCGGGAAATGGCGAGGCAACACAGATGCATTGTTAGGAAGACCTTGTCCTGATGATTGCAAAAACAGTACTAGGCAAGAGGGTAAAGAAGTGGTATCCGTGAGGATGCTCAGGACAGACCACCTCAGCAACGAGTGGAAGGACAGATTACAACATGCACAACAGGAAGATTCGGACATCAAGCCGATTCTGCAATGGATGAAGGCCAGTGCTCCCGAGCCCAAGTGGAGCGACGTCTCAGTGATGAGTTCGACCACGAAAAGTTATTGGGCCCAATGGGACAGCTTGCTGCTTCAGGATGGAGTTCTGTGCCGTAAATGGAAAAATGTTCGGGGAGACAGCTACCATTTGCAAATGGTTGTCCCTAAAGCTAAAGTACCGGATGTTCTACAGTTGTACCACAATGATTATTCAGGAGGCCATCTGGGAGTTAAACGAACTCTACTGATGTTCGTTTACTGTTTTACTGGATCCGCTGTCGAAACGATGTCGAGGGCTGGTGTCGCAAATGTACAAGTTGTGCGGCTGTAAAGGGACCTCAGACTCGTATTAGAGGTGCATTGAAGTTGTACAATGTTGGTGCACCATGGGAGAGAATAGCCATTGACGTGGCGGGGCCGTTTCCGGAGAGTGAAAGCGGTAACAAGTATTTCATGGTTGTGATGGATTACTTCACTAAGTGGCTGGAAGTCTACGCCATTCCAAATCAAGAAGCTTCAACAGTTGCAGATAAACTAGTTCATGAAGTCTTCTGTCGTTTTGGAGTACCTTTAGAGATTCACAGCGATCAAGGAAGGAATTTTGAGTCTCAAATATTCCAGGAAACTTATTGTACAGGAACGGGAGGCAGGTGCTCTTCAATGAATTGATTTATTGAACGTTTGTTGGTTATATTTAAGTCGTCTTATTGCTAACAGTGTGTATCAGGTAATAAACAAAATTTAAAACAGACAGATCTTATAACTAATTGCACGACGTGCTGTGATTGGTTGCTAAGAATGACGAGCTCTGATTCGTAGCTAAAAGTTTGGTGTTCCGGTGCGTCGCTAGGCGGCGTTAGAAGTCGCGCCAACATGCCGGCCGCCTTGGAAGCTCCAGCTTCCAATGATGTATCTACGTTGCCGCTTGATTGGAGATACCGCAGGCTGCATTCATGTTGTCGTCCTCTGCTGATGATACAGGCAGAAGGCAGATTTTCGAGAACGCTCGTTGTACAGGACCCGTAGCAGTTTGGATGGTGGCGACACGCGACACGTCGTCTTTTCCGGGGAAAATATGGGTAACTCTGCCCATACGCCATTTAAGGGGTGGTAAATTGTCCTCCTTAATAACGACAAGCGTGTTTAATGCTATGTCTTGACTGTTCGCCTTCCACTTCGTTCTTGTCTGAAGTTCAGCAACATACTCTTGTGACCATCGTTTCCAGAAGTGCTGTTTTATTTGTTCCACTCTTTGAAACCGTTTCAAGCTGTGAGTCCGTGCTTCGGTGAGGTCTCTGCAGGCTGGTGCAGTGAGTGGCCGGCCGATGAGGAAATGAGCTGGGCTTAGTGGACGAAGATCATGTGGATCTGAGGACATAGGACTTATAGGACGGGAGTTTAGGACTGCTTCGATCTGTGCCAACACAGTGCTGAACTCCTCGTATGTCAAGTTAGCGGTACCCACGACACGCTTAAGGTGGAACTTACATGATTTTACTCCTGCTTCCCACAATCCCCCAAAATGAGGAGCATAAGGGGGAATAAATTTAAATTCAATATTGTCAGTTGATAATCTATCAATTATTTGCTTTGAATTTCGCTCTAACATTTTGTTAATCTCTTTCATGGCTCCAATGAAAGTTCTACCGTTATCTGAGAAAATTTGAGCTGGTTTACCTCGTCGTGAGATAAATCTTTTAAGTGCTAATATAAATTCTTGAGCAGCTAACGTACTGACAAGTTCTAGATGAATGGCCCGGGTAACAAAACAAACGAATATGCAAATATAGCCCTTTTCCAATTTAGCTCCCCTTCCTTTGCGATTCAGTACGTTTATGGGACCCGCATAATCCACTCCACATCGAATGAATGGGAAACCAGGTTCTATTCGTTCAGACGGAAGGTTGCCCATGATTGGTGTTAGGGTTTTACCTTTCATTCGAGTGCAGCGAACACATTGGTGGACAACCTTTCTAGCTAGGTTTCTACCCCCTAACGGCCACCAATTCTCACGCACGGTGGCCAATAGCAGCTGGGGACCAGCATGAAGAAGCTCTTTGTGTTGATGTTGAAACAACAATTGTGTGAAGTTGTGTTTACTTGATAAAAGTATCGGGTGCTTCTTGTCGTAATGAAAGTCAGGCGAGTTACTAAGACGGCCACCTACTCTAATTATATCCCTTTCATCTAGAAATATATTAAGCCTAGAAATCGAACCTGAAGTTTTTAAAGGTAAGTTATGTTTTAACTTATCATATTCCATCGGAAACGATTCGCGTTGAGCAAGACGCGCTAACGACTGTAAGGAGTCATTCAATTCGTCTACTGATAACGGCCCCTGTGTACGATCTTTCTTTGGTGTGCGTAAGTTATGTATGTATCGCAACAATAAGCGCCGGCGCGCACGATACGCTGATAAGAACGAAACCTTTCAAAATTAATAATTTTATTCTTTGTTACATCACAAACCATAACCGTTGTCGTTTGTGATTTTAGTTCTGGTAAGTCGGAGTGTGTAGTCGAAGATTGCTGTGACCATGCCGACTCAGAATTTTTTAAGAACTCAGGTCCGCTCCACCACAGATTACTGTCAATGAGTACATCAAGACTAAGACCCCGCGAGACCAGATCCGCTGGGTTATTTTTGGTTCCTACATGTAACCATAACGCATTACTTGTTATTTCATTAATCTCCACTATTCTATTTTGAACGAATGTTTTTAACGAATGTGGTGACATACGTAGCCATCCAAGGACAATAGTTGAGTTTGTCCAAAAGTAAATTTTGTGGAAATTAACACGCAATGACTCGATAATTTTCCTATATAATCGTGCGCCTATTAAAGCCCCGCACAGTTCTAATCGGGGTATGCTGACTGGTTTAATTGGTGCAACTTTACTCTTTGCACACAATAATCTAACGGTCACCGATGAGTCATCAGAGTAGGTGCGAACATATGCGCATGCACCATACGCACTCTGCGACGCGTCCGTGAATACGTGTAATTCTATAAACTGTGTGTGTGCGCTCATAACATGACGCGGAATACGTAGGTTATGCAAATATTGAAGTGTGTCAATAAATTTTTCCCAGGATAAAGCAACATCACTGGGAACGGGATCATCCCAATTTATCTTGCTGCCACACCACACTTTTTGCATCAATATTTTAGCTACTACGACAGCCGGTGTTAAAATTCCTAGAGGATCGTATATTTGTGCGATTATCGACAACATTGTACGTTTATTTAGTAAATTCGGTCTAACTACTCGTGTGGTAAAATGAAGTTCATCACTTTTATTATACCAACCCACTCCTAAAGTCTTAGTTTGGGAATGTTCTCCTAATGACAAGTCTTTAGATATGTCGTGGTCACTGATATCAACGTTAAACAACCACTTACGCAACGGTAAACAAGCCGAGTTTAAAGTATTTCGTAACTTCTCACAGGTATCGAGTAAGCTATTTAAATTATTGTCACCTAGGATGACGTCATCAACGAAAAAATCCTCTCGGATTACTCTCGCAACCTGCTGATCCTTACATTCCAGCGCAAGCTGACGTAAACATCTCATACTAAGGTATGGCGCAGACGCAGTGCCATACGTCACGGTGTTTAGGCGATATACACGTATTGGGTCCGACGGAAGTTTACGCCATAATATCAATTGTAAATCTCGTTGATCTGGTTGTACAAGAAAATTCCGAAACATTTTCTCAACGTCCGCACAACCCACGTATTTATATTGCCTAAAGCGTAATAAAATGCTAAAAATGTCATTCTGAAGTGGTGGACCAATATGTTGAATATCGTTCAACGACTTACCGGACGACGTCGCTGCGCTTGCATCGAAAACAGTGCGCAGTTTAGTCGTACTGCTATTTTCGTTAATAACGCCATGATGCGGCAAAAAATAGTGGGGTGACTCATAAGTGTCAACGCAACTCATATGACCGAGCCTTTCATATTCCCCCATAAAATCTACGTATTTTTCCCAAAATTGTGGCGAACGAGCGAATTTTCGTTCTAACGACAACAAACGTTTTTCAGCCGTTGTGTAACTGTTTCCGAGCACATCAGCTGATTCCTTTAAAGGAATGCGTACGGAAAACCAACCATCTTCCATACGTTTTGTCGTTTTGACAAAAATGTCTTCGCACGCACGTTCGTCAGCACTAAGGATGTTTTTATTAACGTTATTGTTTATCTCTTCGAGTTCCCAAAATAATTTCAACTGTGTGTCAATTGTTTGGGAGAAATTACATTGCACACTCTTAACGGGAAGTGGGTTATTACGTAAAGGTCCCGATATTATCCAACCCAATTTTGTATTTTGTAAATAAGGTCCTTTATTCAACTTAATTTTGCCATCACACAATAATTCCCAGAACTTATCCGCGCCTATCAGTATATCGATGTCTGACGGTGAGTGAAAGTTCGGATCCGCAAGTTGAATATTATCAGGTAAACTCATATTATTTACATCGACACTAAATGTGGGTAATTGATTTGTAATGCACGGCAACACTAAACAATCAATGTTCATACAAAACGAATTTAACCTTGAACGTAATTTTATTTTACAAATGTGGGTGGACTGCGAAATTATTTGACCTACCCCAGCAACGTGATAAGTGGACTGTATTAACGGTGCATTTAATGTTTCACATAACGATTTCTTTATGAAACAATGTTGACTACCATTATCTAGCAGAATGCGTACAGTGTGATATTTGTTATTATAATCTGCTATGTCCACTAACGCTGTGGACAACAAAACGTTGGGTAATAACGAATATTCCTGATTACTGTTTTGCGATTCTGAATGGTTAGCCGTAACGTGTAATGATGACGAGACAGTGGAGACGTTAGCGGTGACCGGCTGTGCTGATGCACTCGACCCGCTCACCTGTGATGCGCCGTCTACCTGCCCATCAATGTGAAGCAAACTGTTGTGCCTTTTATCACACAACCTACATGGCCCAAACTTGCATTCGTTAAGTGGGTGGGTTGCGCGTAAACAATTGATGCACAGCTGATGCGTTTTAACTATCTTATTCCTTTCTTGGATAGACGAATTAAGAAACCTTGAACAGGAATAAATCGCGTGATTACCATGACACATCACACACACGCGGCTTTGTTTTAGTTTCGTATTACCCTTATTGTTATTGTTAGTAACGTTCGTAGCAACATGAGTATGTGTATATTGTTTCTTAGAGCGCGTTTGTTCGCCGCCTTTGTTCTCGTGGGATTTGTTATGGTTGACTTTTATCATTTCTAAAACGTCGGCGCGGTCCTTAAGAAATTTAAGTAAGTCATCCAGTTTCAAAGCTGACCTCGATTCAATTAACGAACTAGACGTACCTTGAAAATCTTCCCATTCGCGTTCAATGGCCTGATCTAATTTGGAAACGACCATGTAAATGATTAAAGTGTCCCATGAATCTGTTGGTTCACCTAACGTTTTAAGGGCACGCAAATTTCTCAAAACAATATCTATTAAGTTCCTAATCTGGGAAGCGGACTCTTTATTTAACGATGGAATTTTAAATAATGCCTTCACATGATTATGAACCAATAGTCGCGGATTATTAAATCTATTCTCTAATAGCTCCCATGCGTGATAGTAGTTGTTAGCCGTAAATTCTAATGCACCTATGACGTGTGCCGCGGTACCGGTTAATGACGACTTTAAATAGTGAAATTTTTGAACAGGACCTAAATCATCGCGATCATGAATCATACTAACGTAAGAATTTTTAAACTCTAGCCAGCAATCGTATGAACCGTCAAAGGAAGGTATTTTAATATCGGGTAACTTTATGCCTATCGGCTTACATGTTGAAACACTAGACTTGTCAGCTACTTCCTTTCTCAATAAAAGTTTTGCAGAAGCTACAGCACAATAAAATTGATTTTCGAAACGATCTCTCTCTTCCAGCTGTTTTACAAGATCGAGATCTTCCGCTACCTCTTCTTCAATTTTAGTCTGTATTTCACTATACATCTCTATCAAACTCGAAGTACTCTCGACACACTTTTCTTAATTAAATCTGACAATTTGGGCTCACTCATTTTGGGATTTAAGGAAATCAAGAGTACTTACAGTTGCCAATTTGTATATGCGTGCGAACCAAGGTGGGTGCCGTTGCGCAGGTAGGTACCGCCACTTGAGCACTGGAAATGGAATATCAGCACGAAATCAACACCTATCGAAGGATGAGATGGGGAAACGGACGGGAAGTTCAAACCTGCCACTCCTGTCTGTCGATGCCTTAACGTTGCAGCTCTTCGCTCGATACGTGAATCTCCTCTTCGTATTTTGATGCGACGAATCTTCGGAGATTCCAAGCTTGAACTCCTTATTCGGCTTGATAGGACCACTTTATGTACAGGAACGGGAGGCAGGTGCTCTTCAATGAATTGATTTATTGAACGTTTGTTGGTTATATTTAAGTCGTCTTATTGCTAACAGTGTGTATCAGGTAATAAACAAAATATAAAACAGACAGATCTTATAACTAATTGCACGACGTGCTGTGATTGGTTGCTAAGAATGACGAGCTCTGATTCGTAGCTAAAAGTTTGGTGTTCCGGTGCGTCGCTAGGCGGCGTTAGAAGTCGCGCCAACACTTATCGAGTTATGGGTACTCATAAAACAAGAACGATTTCTTATCACCCGCATTCTGATGGGATGGTAGAACGATTTAATCAGACATCGGAGAGGTACCTAGCAAAAGTTGTAGACAATCAGCAAGAGATTGGGACAAGCACATACAACCGTTTTTGTTGTCATATCGAAGCGCTGTTCACGAAACTACATCTGTGACACTAGCTTTCGCAAACTTTGGAAGAGAATTACGGCTGCCCTCAGACCTGATCACCGGGATACCACCTGATGCCCCACGCAGTATAACCGATTATGCAAATAACTTGCGGAACAAAATGAATGACATTTATGAGCACGTCAGACAATCGGGCCAGCAAATGTCCGAAAAGATGAAAACCCTGGTTCACTAGTGTGGTTGCACAATCCAGTCCGCAGCAAAGGGAAATCTCCTAAGCTTCAAGCTAAATGGGACGGCCCGTACCAGATTGTAACCAGGATCAACGATGTAACCTACCGGATACAGAAAGGCGCAAGAGGGACTCCTAAGATCCGTCCATGTCGATCGCCTGGCGCGTTATTATGGGGCCGATAATGCTCAGGACAAGCATGTCTTAGGAGGGGCAGTGTTGCGCACCTAAGTTGACGTCTGGCACTAGCGCCATCTAGTGCCGGGTACATAGAGCGAGGGGAGCTTTCCAGAAAATGACGTGACTAATCTTTCAACCGACAGCGCCATCTAGTATCCAAGCGAAGAACTAAGCTTTCTAGAAGCCCTACACTCGAATTTTCGGCGCCTGGTCGATTGGCGCGCGTATTTACTTGAATATTCTGGATGTTTCGGTAAAAAGGCGTATTTAAAGGCGCTGCAATACGCGATCGGGGCAGTATTGAATTTGGCGAGACAAGCGAAGCTTCGGAGCGAAATAAAGTGCATCAGTGTGATTAATTATTAGTGTCTTTTAAGTTTTAATTAATGTAAAGTGAATTAAAGTATTAACTTTTGGTAATTCTATCGGCAATTTTTATTGTCATGAACCCTAAGCTCGTAACAGTATTACAGTAATATACATCGCTTGTTACTACAAAGTACAAAAGTTAATATACGTAATCGCTTGTTACTGAACGTTCAGATTAAATTAAACTGGCAATCTACAATATGAATTTTCATTATTTTATAATGACGCCCACAAATTAATTATTAAAATTACGACCCGCGCCCGCACAATCGTGAATCGTACTAGTTTTTTTTTTAATTATATAAGAAATAAGGTTCAGAGGATACCTTGAAAATGAATCGTAGTTTTGGGAGCGTGGCTTATCCCTTTGACGGTGAAGGTCAAGGACGACTTAGGGTGTTAAAATGAAAGTGATGCAATTATCTCATATACGCAAATTACGCAATAGCTGTACCAACCACGTGCTCGAAAATAAACTACATAAGCGCTATTTTTATTTTTTTATCAAAACTTTGCTATGGAATAATATATGAACTATATAATATATGCATACATATATATATTAACGTTTCATATTCGGGAAATACACATTAATTTTAAGAATAATAAATTGAAGTAAAACAAACTTCTAATCGTTATTTTGTAAGGAACTTCCGAAATTTTAATTAAAGTATCTGAAACACAGGTTCCTATTAGATGATAATTTGGGAATGCTATCTAGAAAGAACTACATTCTTACGCTTTCATTTGCAAAATTAATACTATTGTTACATTTTTATTTGATATCGAATAATGTTGATATAATGTAGGTTAAAAGATGTGAAAAATTGGCAAGCTAAATTACGTGTGAAGGCCAGCTATGTATTGGACTTAAATTTCATAGTGCACGAGCAATTTCTTCTATTCTCGCTTGTACCAAATAAATTGTTAAACACATATTAAGAGTTATCACCAAATCTTTTTATAGCTGTACTGGAAACCGTCATAAGGAAACTGGACTGGAATAAATGTAGTCTGAACATTAATGGCAAATACTTAAGCCATCTAAGATACGCAGACAATATAGTGTTATTATCAGAAACTAGCTGTGATGTGCAATATATGTTAGAGTCCCTCAATATAAGCAACAGACAGGTGAGATTAGAGATGAACCTGTCAAAGACGAACTCCATGACAAATAGCATCAAAAAGTGTATCAGGTTAGAAAATAATCCGCTAAACTACGTGAATGAATATAAGATATCTCGGAAAACTAATAAGTTTCAAAACAAACAGCAATGAAATGGAGATAATATTGGAGCCTAAAAGAAGTATTTAAAAGCAACATTTTTTTTTTACAGGAAAAGGATGACAAGCGAACACACAGTCCACCTGATGGTAAATGGTTGCTGCGGCCCATAAACATCTGTATATATCTATATATAATCGAGGATAGATATATCTATCGTCGATTACAAATCCAAATGCAGATGCGTTGTCACCCGTGAGGACTAAGATTGAATGCCTCGTTTCCAGTAAAAAGGGTCTCCGTTTCTCTACACTCACCATAAGAAACACAGCAGCTACTATTTTACGCTGGTATTCTGTGAGAGCGTGGTCCTTCCCCGTTCGAGCCGCCCCATTCACGCTACAACTATACAATTAATATCTCTACCATGTAAAAACATGTCGATAAAGTTCAAAAAGAAAACTATGGACTCATGCATTCTGCCCTCTCTAACGTATGGTTGCCAGACGTGGAAAATTACGAAGAAAATTAAAAACAAAATTAGTTCATGCCAGAAAGGAATGGAACGCAGCATGTTAAACATAAAGAAAATACAGAAAATACGATACACGAAAATCGAAACTATACTGAAGCAATAGACGCGCTGCCTTACCGCTCAAGCACTAAAATTTGGATGGACGGGTCATATGGCCCGATACGATAACAACAGGTGGACTATAAAATTATAAATGTAAGCTCATGGAAGCAGGGAGACCCTACATGAGATGGGAGGATGACATAAAGAAGATCGCAGGAACAAACTGGTTAAAATTAGCAAAAAACAGAGAAAAATGGAAATTCTTGGAGGAGGCCTTGAGAGGGGTCCATGCTATTTATAATTATTTATATCATTCTAGCATTAAATATTACTTTATTGATTGAATTGTATAAGTACGAAATTATAATTTTAATTTCAATTTTGATTTTAATTTTAATTTTAATTTTGATATTTGATTAATAATAATTATTAAAATAAAATATAATTGTATATACTAAGAAAAATTAAAAAAAAATTACATATAAGCAAAAAAATTTACATTAAAAATCTAATAGTAAAGCTAAATGTCGTATATTTTTATATATGGTTACAAATGCATGTAAATAATAATTAATTAATATGTTAATTTATGTCATTATTTACTTTAGGTAATCTAAACTGAATTGTTGCATAATAATTTCAAATCTTTGTAATGTATGGAATTAAAGGATTTTTTATTTTATTTTACTTTAATGTAGGTTAAAGATGTGAAAATAAGCAAGTTAAAATCCGCTTAGGGCGGATTCGACCAAAGTTAGTATAAGTCTTATCCTGCGAATAAAAGCACTGATTACTCTAGAGTTAGAGAACTTTTCGTTTTACCAAATCTCAACCCGGGTATAACAGACTATCCGAGAGTAAATCGCTATACTGCCAAAATTGATGGAATAAACAAGTTATCCCAGAGTATTTTAATGGCGACCGCTACATTTAGACAGCTGTTTTCGTATGCTTTGTTGTAAAAGTAGGAAATTTTATCGTTGTGCATTTATAATTTCTTGTGCTTTTGTGATAATAGTAGGGTTTATTTTTTTAAATAATGCAATTACGAAATATGATCGAAGATTCTGACAGTGATGAAGAATACATTCCAAGGTGTCCACAATGGATAAGAGAAAGGAACAATTATATCGATAACTATGATGACCGTGACTTCGTAATAAGGTTTTCGATTGTCCAAAGAAGGTACTTTGTGTCCTTTATCCAAAATCGAGCATCAACTGGAATATACATCAAACCGGTATGTACCTACACCCTTCACTATATATTTGTCTACATAAACAATGGTACACACACACCTACCTAGATATATTTTTTCTAAAAGCTATGTGTGTCGCTCAAAGACTTAAAACTAAAATATTATAGTAAGTAATAGCAGTAGTAGTAGTTAGTACCTATGTTATCTAAAGTTCCTTTTTCTTTCAGAAAATTTTCAATATCTCCAGTAAATCAGTTGTTGGCCACTTTGAGATATTATGCAACAAACTGGACACAAACAAGCATTGGAGACTACTATGGTCTAAGTACACCGACAGCAAACAAAATTGTACACAGAGTTAGTGCTGCAATAGCTGCATTACATACAGAATACATAAAATTTCCTGAATCGCCTCAGGAAATAAGATATGAACACGATACATTTTACCAAATAGCTCGTTTTCCAAGAGTAGTTGGAGCCATGGACTGTACACACGTTCGCCTCACATTCGTACTCTTAAGACTGGAAATAGGTGTAGACCAAGCAGAGACATTTAGAAACAGAAAAGGATACTACTCCATTAATGTGCAAACAATATATGCTAATATAGAAATAACCGACATAGTCGCAAGATGGCCAGGTTGAACTCATGACAGCACTATATTTAATAATAGCGTTCGAAAAGCACATTTTGAGACTGGTCGCTATGGTAATGCATTATTATTGGTGGACAGAGGATATGTTGCAAAAAGTTACACTATGACAACATTAGAAAATCCAAGGACACCAGCTGAACAACTACAATGAGTCACAAATTCGTACCGAAAATCCTATAGAAAGGTGTGTGGAAAAGAAGATTTCCAGTGTTGGCACTTGAGATGCGAGTAAAATTAAATAAAGCACTAACTGTTATCATAGCCACAGCAGTACTTCACAACATGTTGCGCAGACGAGGAGAACAACTTCCACCTGATGACCCAGAAGTGCTATTGCCAGCTCCATGGGATGAACTTGTACAACTTGGCCAAATGCAAAGCTTGGAATCAGCACAGCAATCTACTGGCCATTTAGCACGCAATTCGTTAATAAGTAATTATTTTTATAGTATATTGTAGTTATGGAATGTAGATTGCAGTGATTCTTAATTTTATTAATCCAAATTTACAAAAAAAAAGGTATAAAATAAAACGTTGAAATAATAAATAAATTTAATATTTTATTGTTGAATTGTTTTTTCTTTAATCTTAAATCTAATAATAAATTACGGGTCTTTAATTTTTCTTGTTTTAATTGTTCCCCTTTTATTTGTAAATCCAGATTGTGAACTTCATTTGAATGAAGTAGTTCCTTCTCAGCAACATTTTTCTGAAAATCAATTGCTTCCATTTTCTTATCATGCCATTTCTGCAATGATGATGAAGGAGCTACATATGTAGGTACCTTCTTGAAACCCAAGATTTTTGTAGTTTTCCTTCTTGCTCATTATTGTCATACTGAAGAGGTTTTGTAACAGGAATTCTTAACATTTCGGGAGTATAATCACTCCAATCCTAAAACAAAGATTTATATTAAAAATTTTAACAACATAATGCCCATATATTTCATCTCACAAAAAACATTTAAATGATAAAATTAAAAACAAGTCTACTACAATGTTGGAACACAAATTATAGGCAAGTCTGGCCTTCTTTATTTGACAGGGCAAGTTGCAGCATGGCAAGAATAGAAGATATATAAAAGTATGCACATTTGTTAAAAAGAATATGCACATTTTTTCAATATACACCCGGCCTCATTTTTTTCAATCCTATTAAAAAATTAGCTCCACCTATCACAAAATTACAAACAGTTAAATCAGGACCCCATGGTATGTGTGTAAAAATTTATAATAAAATTCCCAAATGTCTACAAAAAGAAGAATCGTTGTATAAATTTCAAAGAGAGCTTAAAAATATTTAATTGAAAAAAAGTTTCTATTCGTTGTCAGAGTTTTTCCGGTGAAAAATAATAATTGTTTAATTTGAATATGTATACCTCTTTAATATCGTTGTAAATATTGCAAATGTTTAATAAACCTAAAAGTAATGTTTAGTTTAAGTAAATAAAATAAAATTCATCTTTTTAAATTAATTAGATTAAATTGATATATAACATAATATAATATAATATTGCTACGCTCTATCAGGGCTCATGTTTGGTTTAATATATCCAACATAAGAACTATATATATATATATATATATATATATATATATATATATATATATATATATATATATATATATATATATATATATATATAATATTGCTACGCTCTATCAGGGCTCATGTTTGGTTTAATATATCCAACATAAGAACTATTTATGTAACCACATAAACGCAATAAAAAGTTTGAGTCTGAAAATGACAGATTTGGCTATTCCTACTCCGAACTATTTATTGTATAGGAGTCAAGATACTTATGTTTAGCAAATTATAACAAAACATAGCATATATTTACTATATATTATGGGTTGCTTCAGGTGTATAACGTATAGAGCTACAGAAACTAATTTACCTGCATTAATACTTCGTTTGAGTCGATCCCAGTCTTTTGGATTTCATTAAGTTCAGTCTCAAGATCTGTAACCAAATTTTAAAGGTATAACAATTTTGTATGGTTTCTCTAGGGTCCTTGACTAAGCTGTAAGATACTAACCTTTATTACATAATTCTGGCTCCTCAGGCAAAATAACTTGAACCTCAGCAAAATTATGCCTTTCTAAGCTATCTGGGGCAACACTGTCACTGTCAAATGGTTGAAAAGCCCAACAGCACTTGTTTTAATTAATGATATGATTTTGGAATCTAGAGGATCCTCTTTCTTTGGATTTGTTGTTCCACCACCTAAAATAGACAAAATTATTAAAGTAAAAGTATTTAAAGTATGCCATTTCTCACATTTTCAAAATATTTCTAATATAAATAATAATCCCATTATGTAGGAGACGAAGGAAAATCACTAAATCAGACCGCAGCATTGTACTATCAAGAGCTTAATAATAATGGTACATTGAACACCTAAAGATCTTTGGGATAAGCATGTAGTAGTGGCTAACACTATATAAATGTATGCAGGCATATCTCAGTCCGCTGCTCCTCCAGTTATAAGCTCATAGTTACTCCTGTCCATATTTCTTATGTATACCAAAGATTTTTAGGTTTTTAGCCTAAATAATTGGATCAACACAAACATTGATAAGGTAAGGCAGGATAAAAACTAACCTGTTTGGATTCTATGCATCCTCCTGTATGACTCCTCCTTTTTGGCCTTTTTTTCATATACTCCCACTCATTTTTTAAATTTTCTGCTGTACGCGAGCAGTGTGTCGTTTGGCTATTGTATTCATGGGATAAAATTTGCCATTCGGCTAATTTTTGCTTCATCGTAACACCATCTGTTTTTTTTATTTTCGATGACACGAAAATGTTTTTCTACGAGTCCCAACAACAAACTCTTTTCCGAAGGTAACCAATTTGGGCTACGTTTTCTTTTTTCTCCAGACATTTTATTTGAAAATATAAGAAATAAGGGTAAGGTTAGAATAATCAACTGACAAGTCGCGTGTTAATAGGGTATGTTCCGAAATACAACACAGTACACTGTCGAATGCGAATGACGTCATATATCGACACCATATTGGTAATCATCAATTAAGTTGTATCGATATATCAGAGTGACCGACATAGCCCAACGGATTAGTAAGCTGAAGTGGCAATGGGCCGGCCATATAGCTCGAAGAACCGATAACCGATGGGGAAGAAAGGTTCTCGAGTGGCAGCCTCGTACCGGTAGGCGTAGTGTAGGGCGACCCCCCACTAGATGGAGTGACGACCTGGTAAGACATGCAGGAAGTCGATGGATGCAGGTGGCTCAGGACCGTGCTTTGTGGCATTACTTGGGGGAGGCCTATGTTCAGCAGTGGACTTGTGAAGGGCTGTAATGATGATGATGATGATGATGAATATGGTGGAATACGACGTCAATTAATGACGTCATTCGCATTCGACAGTGTACTGTGTTGTATTTCGGAACATACCCATTATAATGTTTGTTCAGTGACAGTGACAGTCGACACTATTATAATCCGGCAAACTTTAAATAGACAGAAAGTCTTGCATTGCGCTATATAAACAAATGTATTTCAATTTTAGTTGGCTTACAAGTTCATTCATTTTTCATTCCCCAACTCTAGAGTAACAATACCCAGTATTGGCTACTCTCCGTTTGTGTTGGAAAAACGCAAACTAAATTATCCGAGAGTAAGAACAAGGAGTAAATTTATTCGAGGGTTAGTTACTCTGGAGTAACATTGAATTTGGTCGAATCCGCCCTAAGGACGTAGTGACACAGTAGCCCAGGGGCTAAGTAATGGACGCAAATTTCAAAGTACGCGAACCTGTGTTAACCAGTGGGACGAATATAGACTGTAACCTTAATTTTAACAGTTCCTCGGATCTTAAAAAAACAAGCTTCTAAGTCAACGCAATAAAAACCTACGGCCATTTATTATGCGCCCCGTTGTGATATTTGCAAATAAATCAAAACCTCTAAGCTACTTCCCGTTGACTGACAATCACGAAATTTTTCAAGAAGCAAGGTCTCACAGTACAAGTGAAGAAAAATTAATAAGTAGTTTTATTACGTAAAAAACATACGGTTACAAACTTACATTTGTAGTTATAAAATTTACGGTGACGTATATCGATGTAGGGGAGAACGGTTTTTTACTTACCTTTTCGTCGGAATGACGTTCAGTGCTCTCATAGTTAACAAACTTCAGTATTTATTGTTAACAATAACGCCGAAGACGGAGCGTACCGATCCAGTAAATTTCAACTTACTTTCGCCTTAAATATGCATCTTGGTACAACATTGGTTGTAATTATACATTTCGGGGAGAAACTTAAGACAAAAAAGTTGAAATTCGATTCATGGAATGGACGAGTACGATGACTACGAATCGAAACTCAATTTGGGATACCCGAAACTCAATTTGGGATACTCAAAACTCAATTTGGTATACTCGAAACTCAATTTTTAAAACTAAAACTTAAATCATCAACAGTCATACTTTGCTCGGTGTAGTACCAAGAAAGCTTGTTGCGTTTCCTCGCTGCTGCCTTTGATCGAATTTCACCACACGTGGAACTCACGGACCGATAATTATGACTATGAGTAGATATTACACAGTAAAAGACACAAATATATAATCATCTCTCTTTCACAGCCACATACTCAATTTTTTATATTTTTTTATTCGCATCCACAACCTTTAACCTGTATCATCACAGTGTTCCATTTTTGGGTCAATAGTTAAATTATTTTTCGGAGTAGCATCAAAGGAACTAGACTTTGGATTCCAATCCAATAAACTCGAATTTTTCATTGTATTGAAAATATAAAATATACCATTAGACATTCCTAACCCATGGAGTGCTCGTTTTCTTCTATAAAGCACTTGGTGAATTGTCATTTCAAATTGCATTTAACAATTTCATTTGGTACCGACGGAGATCCAACCCGGGTTGCTCGCATTTCCTGAAATTTACGTCGAGCGCTTACCACCTTAGTAACTTTTATAAGTTAGGACAAAACTCTAAGCTTTTGTTTCTTGAACGTTGTAAAGTAAAAAGTAAAGTTACAGCCTATATACGTCCCACTGCTAGGCACAGGCCTCCTCTCATTTCTGAGAGGGTATTAGGGCAAGGAAGTGTCGACCAAGCCGCCCCGATGCGTGTTGGCGAACTTCACATATCTTCGAATTTTTTTTTCTCAGACATGCAGGTTTCCTCACGATGTATTCCTTCACCGCCGAGCACGTGGTGAATCAGCACTTAAAATTGCAATTAACAATTTCATTGGTGCCGGTGGGGATCGAACCCGGTTTGCTCGCGTATTGTGAAATTTACAGCGAGCGCTAACCATCTGAGCTACCACGGCTCCTTGAACATTGATTCTTATAAATTCTAAAAGATAAGATTATAAAAAATATCCTGTAAACTCCATCACGCAAGTCAACTTCAAAAAAATTATAAGAAAATTGTATTTATTACCAACGTAATTCATCCAATAGACTGACAAGGAGACGCCTCGTGATGTATATCTGTGATGATATGTGTTATGTGTCATTATAGCTCTATTAACATTTTATTTTCTTGGTGTTCATTAGTGTTTCATCTTGTTCGAGAGTCTACAAGTACGTCATTAGTTTTCTTTGAGTTCTCAATATATTGCAAAATATAGCACAAAGGAAAATTATTGAAGATAGTGAAGTACTTAAGAAAGAGTACTTAAAGCTGCCATAAAACTGAATATAGTAAGTTATATATAATGTGTCTTTATTCAATATTATCTTGCTAACAGAATTTTGTATCCAATTTATATTTTTGTATTACAAATGCATTATAATATTAACGAGTAACTGAAGCTAGTTTTTACGGATTTTAACGCGTTTTATTTATTTTATATTCCCAAAGCTTCGAGTACATAACAGCACTCATGGAGAAATTTTTTATAGGAAGGATGATAAACGAGCACACAGTCCACCTGATGGTAAATGGATGCTGTGGCCAATAGACATCTACATATATCCTCGACTAAGAATCAAAAAGCAGATGCGTTGTTACCGCTGAGGACTAAATTTCAATGCCTTGTCATATCAAACATTTGGTTGCTATTTTAAGCCGGTAGTCTGTGAGGTCGTGCTACATCTATAATATACGAGTAGCTACAGCATAGCTCTACCATGTAAATGAATGAAGTTATAAATTAAGTTCTTTAAAAGGATATATTTTTAAAATAAATTTTCCATTCAATACTATTCATATAGCGAAGGACCAATACAGACATCAAAAAAAGTTTTTGAAGTGTGTATATAGTTTGATCACTTGCAAAAACTGATATTTTTAATATCTTCCAATACATGTTGGTTATTCAATATTCTCAAAAAGCTCAGCGAATTCAGAATTTAATTTTGTTAAAAGAAAATTGGTCAAATAAAAAATAAAGGATGAAAATAAAGCATATGGGAATATAAAAATAAATCGTAATTATTTGTTACTTATTTCGAGTTTTACAAGAAAAGTATAATATTTACTGGAGACAATTATTTTATTATTATAATAGTACATGATATTCCCTTTAAAATGACACCAATATGAATAATATCTTATATCTATATCTACAAATAAATAAAATTGAAGTGTCTGTTTGTAATGTTAAAATAACAGCTTTTTATTAAATGCATATGAAAGTACTATTTTTGTCTGTCTGTCGGTCTGTCTGTCTGTCTGTTTGTTCCAGCTAATCTCCGAAACAGCTGGATCTATTTTGACGGGACTTTCACTGGCAGATAGCTGATGATATAAGGAATAACTTGAACTACTTTTGTTTTAGAAAAAGAATTAGGGTTCCGGGCAAAAAAAATTAAAACCCATGAAATCCATATTCCACGCGGGCGAGATCGCGGGGAAAAACTAGTACTCGATATAGATAAATGTATACTTATTTTTATTTATTTATTATTTTAATAAATAAATAAAAATAAGTATTAATAATTTCTAGACACATCTCAACAGATATTTCGTTAATAAATCGCTATCAATATTGAAGCATTCTTTTATATTTAGCATCCATTTAACACAAAGCTGATAGGAATACTTTTTAAACAACATAATATAATCAATAAACGATAATCGCGTATAGTGAATTTCGAGGTAAATTATTATATGTAAACGTTTTTGAATCGTCGTAATGAAACATATTTCCTAAAGAAAATATCTTCACAATTAATTTGATGTAAAATAACATTAGAAATAACGTATAAAAACAGAAAAATTATCAAATTTTTGATCGAGTTCCTAACTAGTAAACAAATAAAAATGGCGAAATATCATTTTCAGATTTTTTTCTATATAGTTATTTGTTACAGAGTACACAGATAAAATTCACTCTCACAGATGACAAATTTCAAACACCACAATCTCTAATTTTTTACTCTGCTATCTTCAGCGCTGTACACGAACGGAACCATGTCGTTGAGAGCTGTGGTAGATCACATGATTAGCGCTCGTTATAAGTATCACAGTACGGGAGCAACCCGGGTTCGATCCCCACTGGCACCAATGAAATTGTTGCGTGCTGATTTAGCTATCAGTTGGAAAGTCTGTTTTTCTGGGCCATTTTGTTTTGTTACACTGACATCTCGCAAGTCACCTAGGGACCTAGGAGGTTGTCGGTTGCTTATTTTTTATTTTTCTTTAAAATTTTCGTCGGTAAAATAACATATTTATAAAAGTACGAGTAAAAAAAAGTAAAGTTACAGCCTATATACATCCCACTGCTGGGCACAGGCCTCCTCTAATTTCTGAAGGGGTTTTAAGGCAAAGAAATGTCCGCCACGCTGCCTCAATGCGTGTTGACGAACTTCACATTTCTTCGAAATATATATTTTTTTTAATTTCTCAGACATGCGCTACCAACATGCGACGACGCGGCCCGCGCCTTGCCGCCACTTGCGTTTGCCGCGCTTTGTCTCGTCACAGAGTGGCGAAATCACAGTAATATAGGTATTTTATAAACAGCACCTGTCTAATATTATGAAATATGTAGATAAAACTTAAAACTTACCTTGATAAATGTATACCCTTTTGTTTGTAATATTTTTTTGACCTCTCTTCAATCGTTTCTGCTTATTCCCCATGTTTTATAAACTAAACTTAAACATTAATAAAACTGTACAATTAATATAACTATAAAACACTACTATTAAAAAAGAATCAGAAAAAATCTACTCCACTATTAACAAAATTAAATTTTTGCAGTAATATTTTACGATTTTATTTCGTAGTGCTGAGCTCTCGCAACGCGGCGTACGTCCACCTAGCAACACGATGCGCCCCGCACTGAATTCGTGGACGAATGCGGGGGGTGATATAGAAGCAGTATTTAATCGGGACGCATTTTTAATTTATTATCATAAAAATAATACATATTTCTAAAAAGTAACCAAACCAAATTATTTTATTTTGTATTGCAAAGCACTAGATATTTTTTTATATTCCTTTGATAAACAATGAAGGAGTAAAGTGGTTTCATCTTAACGATTTGGAGGCGATTTGGGTATTTTTTTATTTATTATGTGACACCGATAGAAAAATTATGGCTAAACCAAATTACGTATCAGATCATGTAGATTACTAGCTATTTTTTTCATATGTAATTTCTCTTTAAGTGTCGACGAAAAGTTGGTTCATCTGCACGATTTTTTCAAGCTTTTTGCGAGAGAGCAGCCTTAATAATAAATGCACTTTGTTCATTCATTTTCAAAATTTCAAAACACTTAATACACAAACACCGTGTCGAAGACTGAGGAAAAGAAACGACGTTAGACCATCGTTAGACAATGCACGGCCTTCAAGCCACACCTCCGTGCCCGTCGGAGAGCGTGAGGTTTTTTTCGTTACGAAATTTCTGGATTTTCCCGCACTCAAGGCCCGCGATAGAAGCTATGCAATAGCTTAAAAAATTATTTATTAATAACAAAAATTGAGTAATCCAATCCCAATGAAATGAAAAATAAATTTGATAGGAAGAAAACGATTGATTAACCAAACCTATACAACAATTTATAAACAGAAAGTTTTTATTCAATATAATATAACTCCTCCCCTGGCTCGAACACATACGTAGAACCTCCTGGTTATTCTGAGGATCAAGTAATCCAGCATTTTTGCGATAAACTATCCCATTCATTAAAAGCGGCTTCTTTGTCTCTTGCACTGTCTGCTGAGGTGGTTGACTGTTCCTAACAGCTCGCTAAGAGCTTCCCACGCTTGCTCTTAGGGTTTAAATCAGACGAGCCGTAAATTCGGAGGGGCTCGCCAAGACCTCTGTGGTCAGAATCATAGTTTAAGCAACTCAGAATGGTCTGAGTGCTACCACGCCAATAGAGTCCCCTTGATCGTTCGCCCCACCATACCTTTCGTCAATTTCGCGCACCTGGTAAGCTTGGATTGAATTTCTTTTCATATGCAAAAACAATTGAATTTGTTTTACTTTTTTATATTCTGATTCCATATTTTTAGTAAATTATCTAAAAAGAAGAAGAAATTATAATATGGTCTACCGTAAAAAAAAGATTTCAATATTTCAAAATGATCGCAAACTAAAAAAAATTTTTATGTGTATAATAATATGCAAACGTTAGCACAGGGAAGAATATTAGTTTTCACAAAGCTTTGAGTTCTTTCTTTCTTTCTTTGTAAAATTATAGATGTTGAAATTTAAGCCCTGAGGATTTTTGCGCGACACAATATAGCAATGGTATCAATGCTGTGATACAGCGTCTGTGGTCCTGCCCTTTATCGATTCGATATCGTCGTTTGATTCGAATTCTTAAATACACGAACACGTTCACAAACTTGACATTTATTACTTTGTAGAAATATCTTGACGAACTGCGGTAGTGTATATAGCTCTTAGTTTATAATGGCCGGCTTAAAATAGCAACTATTATATACTTTTTTACATTTTTTTCTATTTATTTGATAATAATTTTACAGTACAGTATATACATAAGCTATACAGCTTTACCGTATACCGATGCCATCAACATACATATGTAGCATGATAATTATTATGCCTAATAATTATGTCATACATCTTATTGTTGTGTGTGTGTGTGAAGTGAACCGTGCTCCCCGTACAGTCAATTGATAAACCGGTTTGCTCTCGGTGCAAATTATTTACCTACCTGGCTTGACGCGGCGAGTTCGCATGTACAGACTGTTCATATAATTTAATACTAATTAATGATATTAAAGATAAACTTATTTTATATTATTAAAAAAAATTCTATATGTAACATTATTTTTTAGAGTATTAATGTGTAGCTTATAATATATTATTTTTATTTTACAACAGTTATTATAAGTTACTTAAGAAGTAATTCTTTAATATATTTTTGATGTTGCGTTGATTAATTTGTTTTTTTGTTGTGATAGAAGTTTGTTTATGATATCGGGAATTATGTATTCTTATGTTCGTTTTCCATATAGATTTATGTATTTTGGTAATGCTAAAAATAAAATTAAAATTATTAAAATTAAAATCTTTAAAATTTTGTCAAATAGAAGTCCTTTAACTCTTCCTACTCCTTGACGGGCGTGAGAGATTATGTTTAAAGTTAAATTGTAAACGTATATAAATAAATAAACGTAATCGCTTGTTACTGAATGTTCAGATTAAATTAAACTGCCAATGGACATTTAGTTGCTATTTTAAGCCGGTAGTCTATGAGAGCGTGGTTCTTCTCTGGACGAGCCAACCCAATCGTGCTACATCTATAATATAGCTGTAACATGGTTCTACCATGTAAATGAATGAAATTATAAATTAAGTTCTTTAAAAGGATATATTTTTAAAATAGTTCAGATTAAATCATTATTTTAAAATGACGTCCACTAATTAATTATCAAAATTACGGCCCGCGCTACAATCAGCAATCGTATTTGAATTGTCGAACAGAGATTTTATTTGAATTATATTAGGAGGAGGGCTAAGAGGATAACTTGAAAATTAATCTTAGATTTGGGAGCGCAGCTTAGCCGTGGACGACTAAGGGACTGTTAAAATGAAAGTGAGGCTATAATAAAATATCTCATGTACGCAAATTATGCGATAGCCATACCGACAACGAGCTCGAAAATAAAATACATAAGCGCCAAACAACTTTTTTATTTATTTTTATCTAAACTTCATTACGGAACTTAAATATGATTATTAACTCTGTTTTAAAAATGTTTCCATGGACTTTTCGTAAAAATATTGGTATTATAGACAAATTAACTAATTGGAGCTTACTTTACAATTTTCTTCTATAGAGAAAATCACATGTCATCGTATTTCCTTTTATGCAATCCAATTTCATATAGTTAATACAAATATACCAAAAATATTGTTCTTAATCTATTAAACTGAAAGAAATGGAAAAGGCACCAAAATTTTGCAATAATCACCTTATCAAGCGGCCACACCACTGTTTTTATTTCCACACGAGCATTTTTGTGGTGTATTGTAGAGTCAGTTTACAAACATAAATTGCACAGGGGCACACATCCAGACCCGGAAAAATTGTTTGTAGTTCACACAAATACTTCTTTCAGGAATGACAGAGTTTTTTCTCTAACACACGATTAATACATTTTTTATTTGGGAAATACCCTTCAATTTTAAGAATAATAAATTGAAGTAAAACAAACTTCTTATCCTGTTTTTTTAAGGAACTTCCGAAAGTTTCATTAGAGTATCTGAAATGCAGGTTCGTGTTAGATGATAATTCGGGAATCCTATTTTTCATTTGCAAAATTATTGCCTTTGTTACATTTTCGTTTATATTGAATAATGTTAATATAATGTAGGTTGTTAATATAATGTAGAATGTTAAAATCCGCTTAGAAACACAGTAATCCAGAGGCTAAATAAGGGACGCAAATTTCAAAGTACGCGAACCTGTGTCCACCAGTGGGACGAATATAGACTGTAACTTTAACTTTAATGGTTCCTTGGAGCTTTAAAAAAACAAGCTTCTAAGTCAACGCAATAAAAACCTACGGCTACCGTTGTAATATTTGCAAATAAATCAAAACCTCTAAGGTACTTCCCGTTAACTGACAATCACGAAATTTGTCAAGAAGCAAGGTCTCACAGTACAAGTGAAGAAAAAAAAATAATAAATAGTTTTATTACTTAAAAAATATGTTTTGCCTTAACAAACTTACATTTGTAGATAAAGAAGTTACGGTGACGTATATCGATGTATGGGAGAACGTTTTTTCAACTACAAAGCTAAATTTGTCCTGCAATCCTACTTATCTTTTCGTCAGAGAAACGTTCAATGTTTTTATAGTTACTAAATTTCAGTATTTAATGTTAAAAATTACGCTGAAGACGAAGCACACCGATCCAGTAAATTCCAACTCACTCTCGCCATAAAGATTGGTATCTTGGTACAACATTGGTTGTAATTATATATACTTGGAAAAAACTTAAAATATACTCGGAAAAAATTGAAAATTGTTTTCTGTAATGAACGAACTATTTACATATAAATTTCTACGAAACCTTCGGTGCACGAGTCAGACTCGCACTAGTCCGATTGTTAAGTATTGTTTTTCCACGTGCTCAGCACGTTTCTGTAAAATTATATATTTCGAGAACGAGTAACCAACCAACAAAGTAATACAACCGACAGCACATACTACAGTAGCAAGGAAGACTTATATGATTCCGTATCTCTCTCAGAAATGAAAAGAGGGTTTTATTCAATATTGCTTTCATCGATCCATCCATTGCATCCTCCATAGATTACCTCGTAGATTAGATTTTGCCATACATTAAGCAAGTTGGCAAACGAAGGTTTTAGTAAAACGAACATAATATAGAAATATTTTTACACATTGCAGAATATGAAGTTGAAACGGACGAAGCCGTTAAATGAAACGACAAAATGAAGACAGGGACTCACGCGCGGCTATAAACGGTAATCCCTTGCGCTTATAATACATTACTTTAAGGTTCTTTGAAGAATGTGTGTTGTACCGAAAGGACGATTTTGCCTGTATATTTGTAAAATTTTAGCCGAAATCGAAAAAGAGAATTTTTTGTATACAGGTGAAAAATGTGGTCCTAACCCGGTCGAGCCGACGAATTCGTGCTACAACCATAATATAGCTGCAGTTAGGCTATGATTGTGAAACGTATCTACTTTACTTCTGGATCTGAAATCGCAAACTAAGCATGGCGAATAAGGTAAATCCTCGTATCAAAAGAAGCCTATATCTAGCGGTGAACTTTAAATGAGTTTTTTTTTATAGAATTTGGTGACAGACGAGTACATAGTCCACCTGATGGTAAGTGAAAGCTTTGGCCATCCACATTGATCATCAATTAAGAGTCGAAATGCAAATGCGTTGTCACTCCTGAGAACTAAAATGGTAACGACTCTAGTAAAAAGGGTCTCCGGTTCTCGGTACACTCACCATACGAAATACAGCAGCATGATGCTACTATTTTACGCTGGTATTCTGTGAGAACACGATCTATTCTCGGTCATCAAATATCTAAAAATATATGAAGAATTTTATGTTATAGTAAATGGAGGAACGGTAGAATAATTTTATGTATTTATTAAAAAAGCATTTCGTGTTTTCTTTGTTTTCAAGAAAAATGTTAATTTTTTAATCGTCGTGGAAAATTTGTATCTATAATAAATATTTTATTTTTATAAAACTATAAATTTTAATTAAAATTGTTTTTTTTTTATAATATCCAATTATTAACAATCAGTGTTACCATCTCTTACATTGATTACACATCAATATCGATTGTTTATACTTAAAATTAAATTGTCAATATATGAGGTTCTATGTTCTTTACAAGTGTTCTTAAAGTTGTTGTTTTGCCGTCAAATTCGGCGTGAAATCTCTCAAATCTCTTTGTTATACAATATCTCAGACATGCTCAATAGGATTTAATTCAGGCGACTGTGCAGGCCAATCCAAAACCTAAATATCGTGGTCACGGAGAGCGGCATACTCCAGTCGCACTGTATGCGAAGGAGAATTATCGTGCATGCGCGGTAATTCCTGACCTATTTGGATTCTGTGTGGGACAATAACCGGCTTTACTACCTCCTCGTGGTATTTTTGTGCAGTCATGCTGCCATGGATCTAAACGAGCGGGTTCGGCCTCCAAGACGAATTCTTGCCCACACCATAATTGTTCCGCCTTGGTATGAGTGGACCTCTTGAGGGTGCCGTAGACGGCTAACTCTCCCTGGAGTTCTCCAAACGTGTGTTCTTCGTGATTCCAGATGTAACCAAAACCGGGACTCATCGGTGAACAGCACCAAAGACTATTGTTCATCATTCCATGGTATTTGTACCCGAGCCACGAAAGCCGCCGACCGCGATTGCCATGTGGCGATACTGGAACACGTAGCAGTCTTCGAGGGTGAAGACCAACTTCATGCAACTTCCTTCGCACAGTATGTTCGTTTACCAGCAGCTGGTGGTCTTTCTGAAGTCTTTGTAGCAGTTTTACCGCTGTGATATTGGGTTGTCTTCTGGCGGCCATTTGGGAAAATCGATCCTGTCTCTGCGTAGTAACAAGATAGTTATGGATACACTCCGTCCCTCTGCTTTAGACTAGTATATTAAAATATATTATATTGTATTATTTAGGCTAAGCAATAAAACTAACACATCAGCATTTTATATAAGATTCCTAGTACTTAGTTGATGAGTCGAACTTCTGCGTAGGAAGAGGCTCTTTAAAATTGATTCATTATTAAAGCCACCTCCAAATTGGTGAGACGTATTAATTTAGTTGTAGTTTAGTTTTTAAAAAACCTTTCGACGTTCCCGAAATTTGACTGACACAGCCGGTAGGATTTGTTCGTGAAAGCTGTGCCGTCTCTCGAAAGATTCAGGTGTCCAAATTCGCCTGGATTCGTGATAGCGGTGCGAATAGCTGTTGGGCAATTTCAAAAAGCAAATAAATTTGTCATCAAGGGAAGTGGAAGCGGAAGGTATGGAAATAGCAGCTGGTTGGTGAGTAAAACTTTTCACCATCCTTGATACCACTGTTATCCTTCACTTTTAATTTAATTTGTTATTATTGAGATCGGACTTCTCTCTTTATAACGTATCTGGTTTTTAATCAATTCTATTTAGTAATAGACACTCTGTTACTGTAGACATAACACAACGCTGATAAGCTTAAGGGACGCAGAGTGCCTTTCGCACAGAGATTATTGAAAAAGTAATAAATTAAATCTAATTAAAAGTTTACTATAATATAATAGATAATTAATTAATGTATGTTTCATTAATGCTAGAGATATTATATAGTTTTATTTCATTTATTTTCTTTTTATTACGTTTACATATTTTACAAAATTTAAAGTTAGATTAACTTTTATTTTATAAATTATACTGTTATATGCTTTAGCGTGTTCTACCTTATCTGTTTTGTTATTGCATAAAATAGTGTACTATAATAACTGACTCCTCTGACTCCTCTGACTCGTGCATTACTCTATAACGATGGAACAACCACAGGTGGCAGAACGACAAACCGTTGTAATTAATCCCATTCCTACAGAAATGCTACGGCTTATTCCACTTTTTAATGGCGACAAAAGACAGCTAAATTTATTTTTGAGGAAATCTGAATATGTCATTCGTAGGTATAGGGGTGACGAAGAACAAAATTTATATGTATATCACTCCATAACTAGTAGGCTTACAGATAACGCGGCGTCGCTCTTATCGGAACGTGAGGATGTCGTGACATGGTCCCAGTTCAAAGATTTATTAACACAGCATTTCGGAGACCCGCGTAGCGAAGAGTGTATTAATATTGAATTAGAATCCTTAAAAATTAAATCCGGTGAAGGCTTTCAAGATTATTGTAACCGCATTCAAAGTATTCAATCATTATTAATAAACCAGCGACTTTAGAAGACGCGCTGAGCATTGTACTAGAGGAATTCAACTTCCACGATCAATACAATATGCGAAATCGTGTCCACGGTAGTAGCGGTTTAGGTTTAAGGCAGCCTCAAACATCAGCCCCAACGCAAGGATTTAAATTCGGTGGTACGCCTCACACAGTAATGCAACCTTACGGATACAAACCAGCGTTACCAAATAATAGTACACCAAAATTTAATTTCGGCATTCAAAATCAAAGCCAATTTAGGATGCCCCAATCTGGCTTTCGGCCTCAAGTAATGCAGAAAATGGGTTACCGTCCACCTCAATTCGGTTATCGGCCACAACTTGGCCAACAACCACAACAGTTCGGCTATCGTCCTCAATTCAGGTCTCAGCCACAATAGTTCGGCTATCGTCCACAATTCAGCTCTCAGCCACAACAGTTTGGTTACCATCCACAATTGGGCTTTCAGCCGCAACAGTTTGGTCAAAGACCACAACAGCAATTTGGCCATATGCCAACTACGCAATTCGGCAATAATCTACAAATACAGAAACCCAATTTTCAGGAGACTGACGTTTCCATGAGGACAGCCCCTCCAAGGCCACATCCCGGCTTTAGATTAAATGAGTTAACTTTAAGAGAAAATGACGGACAGTATTATTACGAGTACTATGACACAGACGAGTATGTAGAACAGTATGACAATGAACTGACACCATCCGCTGAGGAAACTATTGACGAAACGACTTATAATGAACTTACAGACGAAACTCAAACTCAAACTATTGAAAATTTTCACATGAAAGCCTCGATTGGAGACAAGAAGTTATAGAATTAAATTGTGATCCGAATCTCAAGTTACCCTATATTTATATTCCTGAAATAGATGCAAAATTAATGGTAGATACAGGTAGTACTAGATCCTTTATCAGCCCCCGTAAGGCATACCAACACTTTTATCAATATATAACACATGAACCATTCGAAGTAGTCAGCACCCACGCCTCTAGCAGACACGATGAGGTGATACAAATCCCTCTACCACCCACCTTTAAGAGTTCGGATTGTCATAAATTTTACCTATATGATGTCGACTCTCGTTACGACGGCCTCATAGGTAATGACCTATTGAAGCAAATAGATACAATAATAGACCTTAAAGACCTTGACCTAAAACCAAAACAACATGCATAACAATAGTAAATAATAATTTAAATTACGTTATAACACTTCCACCACGATCAGAGCAGCGCGTAAAGTTGCCAACAGACCAGTGTTCTGGAGAGGCAATTATTAATTATAAGGAGTTTGTAAACGGTGTACGAATGCGCAGTGCATTGGTAAACTGCGTTAACGGTTATGTCACAACAGTCAAACAGAATGTTCTTGACAATGAAATGATATTGAAACTAACACGACCTTTTACTGTTACTAAGTACGAGACTACTCAATGTGACATAAACTTTACAAGTACCTATGACGACATAGAGATCGATAAGATACTCGAAGAAAATCTACTTAAACTAAGACTTAATCACACTAACGATGAGGAACGTGACAAAATTTTTAGACTATGCCAAGAATTTAAAGACATATTTTACTGCGACAAACTACCACTGACCTTCGCTAATAAAATTAAAAATAAAATACGTACAAAAAATGAAGACCCAATTTACGTCAGACCTTACCGACAGGCACCAATGCAAGTAGACGAGATAAATAGGCAAGTAGACAAGTTATTAATGGACCATGTTATTCAGGAGTCACATTCGCCATGGAATGCTCCTGTACACCTGGTACCTAAAATGTTAGATGCATCTGGTGAAACTAAATTTCGTATGGTTATAGACTATCGAAGTTTGAATGACATACCCCCACCCACTACCAAACATAACAGATTTGTTTGAAAGTTAGGGAAGAGTTCCTATTTCAGTACAATTGACTTGGCAAGTGTTACCACAATGAAATAGAAGACAAGACAGGCAAAAGACAGCCTTTAGCACTCAAAACGGCCATTATGAATTCCTCAGGATGCCATTTGAATTGAAGACAGCTCCTGCAACTTTCCAGCGGACCATGGACAGTGTGCTAAGGGGATTACAGGGGATACACTGCATGGTATATTGAACGATATAATTGTATTTTCGACCAGTCTGGATAAACATATAAAAAAGTTACGGACAATATTTGACAGACTTAGGACGACTAATCTAAAGATTCAATTAGACAAGTCTGAATTTTTAAGGAAGGAGGTTTCATATTTTTTTTTTCATTTATTTTTGTTTGACATACAGTTAGAAGTATAACAATTAATAGGGTGTAAACATAAACTCTTTTGAGTTTTACCGTACACCCTAAGCCGTCGTTATACATTAATAAAGATTAAGACTATTTATAACATATTTGCTACAAACTTCATACATCCATACTTAAATAACAATCACAAGACAGCTACACATTTTGTAAACACAATGAGGGTATATCACAAGATAAGGTTATGTAAAAAACCTTTTGTGGACGTTCCTATGCAGCAATATCTTCATTTTTTACTACTTTTTATTCTACAGGATGTTTCTTTTAGCAAAACGTTTATAACAGGTATGGTATGAAGTGTGGTTTGTGATTATTATTATATAGTGTTGTTAGTTTATATTTATTATGTATATGTATTTTATTTAATTGTTTTGTATGTGGATAAATTTGTTATCATATTATATATATTAATATTTAGTGTTTATATTATGTATATGCTTACTTGAATTTATTAATTGCTATTATGTAGATATATATAATCGTTCTAATGTATAAGTTAATGTATATTATTGTTTAGGTAATGTTTAACAATTATAATGCATGTTATGTGTATTTATTGTTTGTAAAAAATATTGTTTCAAGGTGTTTTTTATATTTTTAGATGTTATTTTTTCTTTAATAGCATTAGGTATAAGGTTAATTAGGTAAGGTATTATGTAATTTAATCGTCTTTTACCATACAGGTTATTATAAGAAGGTAGTTGTAGTTTGATGTTGTCTTGCCTACGGATTGAATAATTTTTGTGTGGTTTTTGTAGATTTTCAGTAAAATAATATTGTGATAAAAGAATTAGTTCTACTTTTTCATGAATTGGTAATATTTCACAAAATGCAAAGAGCTTACGGTAATCTAAGGTGTTTTTTATTTTTATAGGAACTATTCTTTTTAGTATACGTAACTGGAGTGAAAAAATATTGTCTAGGTTTGTTTTAGAGGTTCTTCCATAACTGGACAACCCGTAGGATATTATAGACTCAGCGAGGGACTTATAGAGTAGTAGAAGTGTTTTATAAGGAATTTTAGGTTTGATAATTGAGAATTTGGCTAATATTACCCTTAGTTTGTCGCTCACATGGTTAATATGCTCCTTCCAGTTTAGCCGATCGTCGATTACGAGTCCAAGGTATGTATATTTACTTACTTGTTCTATAGCATCACAGGTACATTGCAGAGTATTATTTGATTGTTTTAGATATAGACATTGATGGTTGTGTGCTATAAGTTTTAATCTAAAAGTGCTTCTGTTTTTACTAGAGCTGATGTAAATTAGGTTGGTTTTGTTTGAATTAAGTACAAGTCCAACATCATGAGACCATTTCTCTAATATGTCAAAATCGCTTTGAAGTCGAGTAAGGGCATCTTCGATGTCTCTTCCTGTGGCAACTAAGCATGTGTCGTCCGCAAACTGGTACAGCTCACACTGTTTGATTGCGTTTGAGAGATTATTTACGTAGGTAAGGTAATGCAAGGGTCCTAAGACGGAGCCTTGGGCAGTACCTTCTGTTGCTAAAACTGAGAAACTATCTGCATTACTGACCCTAACTTGATAGCTTCTATCATGTAAGTAGTTTTCGCACCAAGTTAATAAATTACCTCTGACCCCACTGTCGTTCAAGCTTTGTAGAAGCTTCTCGTGTCTGAGAGTATCAAATGCCCTGCTATAGTCAACAAAAACTACCAATATATGCTCTTTTTTATCTAAATGGTTATAAATGCTGTCAGTGAAAGTGGATAGAAGTTGTGTCGTACTTTTATGTGGTTGAAATCCATATTGGTTGCAAGTTAGTATACTGTTATTGGCATAAAAGTGTTGTATTTGAGTTCCTATATATTTTTCTACAACTTTATTGATCGTAGGCAATATGGTTATTGGTCTATAGTTGAGGTAGTCCGCCTGGCTACCTTTTTTATGAATTGGTCTCACAATGCCGGTCTTTAGTAATTTTGGGTATTTTCCAGTGAGAATGCATGCGTGTATTAGTTTAGCAATGGTTAATGAAATTTTGTCACATATCTTTTTTATATCGATGGCTCTTATCCTATCTATTCCAGGAGCTTTGTTACTATTAAGGGATTTTATTATTTTTGTTATTGATTTGGGTTCTGCAGACCTAAATCTCATACTCACGTTTGCTGACACTGCATAGGTTTTTTTTGTCGAGCAATGGTTCGGGACATTTTGATATTATTTGTTTGACACTATTATTGAATGTAACCGCGAATTTATTTGCAATGTCTTTCCATGATTTGTTATTATTGCCAAAAAAGCGTTCTAAGTCTTCATCTATAGACGATTTTATTCTACCTGTTAATCTATTTAAGATAGACCACAAATTTTTAGTGTTGCTTTTGTTGGATATTATTTCTGACTTAGTGTTTAGGTTTTTAGTTTTTTGAATCAATACATTGGCATTGTTTCTAGCTTTATTGTATTTTAGTTTTAGAATCATATTATTTGTATTTTTTATCCATTGAAGAAATAAATTATCCCTATACTCACAGGCTTTGATGATTTTATTATTTATCCATTACTTCGCGTACTTTTCATATTAATTTTGATTGAATATTCTGATTTTTTATAGCATTCTGTAAATTTTGTATAAATATAGTTGTAAGTATTTAGAGGGCAGGTCATATCGTAAGTGGGCGTCCAATCTATCTGTTCTAGCAATGAGTTCAATTTATTATTATTTAAACATATTTTATATGTTGGAACATCCTGTGTTCGTGGTCCGACGCAGGCTATTATAACCGCCCGATGGTCGGCCAGTGTCGTACCGATTGCCGCTGTGTATAGGTCTTGTGTACGGGATCGTGCGTAAATGTGATCTATGCAGGTTTTACTTAGCTTTCCATTATTTAGTTCGATCCTTGTATGTGCTGTGATCCCGCACAAAAGACCTAAGCTGTGTAACGTGTTGTTGTATTTATGTTTTGCAGGATTGTCTAATTTCAGGTTAATGTTTGTATCACCTAGTAAGCATAAATCGGTTTCACAAGAGTATTTGTCGATTAGGTTCAGGAGTTCGTCAATAAAAAGGTTTTTACTCGAGCTAGGAGGGCGATATACGGCACATACATTCGTAATGTAATTTAAGTTAGTGGTGATTGTAAGTAATATGTTTTCGAAGTGTATTGTTTTGATAGTTTTTATGTTACATTTGTGTTTATTACTGATGTAAATAATTATACCGCCACCCCTTCTAGTTTTTCTTAACGCAGAAAACATTTGATAGCCATTGATATGAAACAAACAGCAAGTATTATCCATTACATTAACTTCAGTTAGAATTACGACATCAATAGGTTTATTTGACGTTAGTATACATTGTTCAAGTGCTGTGAAATTTTTAATTAGGGATCTGATATTAAAATGAACGTACAATAGATTAACATGGTGCTTAGGAATTTCGTTTAGAAATTGATTTATATTTAGACAGTCAGATATCTCACAGATTTCATCTAACATATTTCGAGTTATAAAATGAGTTTAGACCTTACGGCTAGGTATATGGATAGGTACACAATTAAGAAAACTTAGTTAGAACATTTAGGTCATGCAGGGTTTTCAATGTGTAAATTTTTGATCCGTCATCCTTACGTGCCTTAACATATCCCTTTTTAAACCATACGTACGATATACCATACATACGTATAATTCTGATTTTTAACTGTTAAAAAGTTTTTTAACTGCTGCTTCGCCTGCCGCAATATTATTTTATTATTTTTTGTCATTGCTTCTCTGATGTACACGACACTATTGCTGTTCATTTCTGTAGGATATATATCTGCTACGGTAATCTCAGTGGATTTTGCTACTGAGATCCATTTCTCTTGTCTCTCTTGAATTGAAGGCTCGTCTTGCAATTCTACCTTTATATTCGCCGGATGATCTTTTTTTCCAGGAAGGAAGGATGGTCTTTTTAACAGTGGTAGAGCCACGCGGCAGCTTTGCTGTCGCACGTATGGGCCGGCTCAAACCGGGGTGGTACCACGACCTCACAGAATACCGGCGTGAAGTGGAAGCTCTGCTTCCGCGTTTCGTCTGGTGAGTGCAGGTGGCCGGAGGCCCAAATCCCCCCCCCCATCAACATGGTAGCGGAATTAATCCCTCGCTGAGCATCCACGACCATGTTAATTCCCCTGGTGTTGCGGTTGATCATGGGCGGCGGTAGTCACTTAACATCAGGTGAGCCACATGCTCGTTTGCCCCCTCTTCCATAAAAAAAAAAAAAAAAAAAAAAAAAAAAAAAAAAAGCCTTCGAATACTTTTTATTCCTTCGAGGGGCTGTTGGAGTTTCAGAGCGATGCTTTCCACCAGTTTTTTGACATTTTATGTGGGCTGGTGGGGAATATTTGATATTTCTATGCAGTTTATCAGTTTTTCTTGCTCTATTTCTTGTAGTTGCTGTTCAAGGGCACCTACCCACGTTTCCAAATTGTTGTTCTTATTAGTAAGCTCTATATTTTTTCGTTCAAGAACTTTGATGGTTTGTTTAAATGCATCTATACACTCTACCACTTTTTCTAGCTTAGCACTATGAAACTGTAGGGACTCGTTCAGTTCCGGCATTTCATTTTTTATTGCTTTTTCAACTTCCCTACTTATTGAACTCAGTAAGTTTTTGGAGTTTATTAAGACGCGTTCATCATCTTCTCCATCGTCTTCTTCCGGGATTACAATAGATGAGTTCCGTCTCGGTGATTCCTGCTGGCAATCAAGGCAAGTCCACTCCAGGCTGGAGGCCGCTTTCAGTGCTGCGATTTGTTTGTTTGTCAGGCCACTGCATTTCGTGTTAAGATGCACAATTTTTTCACACTTACTACACTCCAATCCGGGAAGAGATTTTGTTAATGATTTTTTACAAATATCACATTTGGACATTGTCGGTACTTTTAAATAATCCGATTTACTCATTACAAAAACATATAGCACTTATGACTGACGACGACTGACTGTCTGACTGTTAGGACATACCATTACGAAAGAAGGGCTACGACCGAACACTGACAAAATTAAAGCTGTGCTAAATTTTCCTATACCTAAGACAACAACTAAAATTAAAAGTTTCTTAGGACTTGTAGAGTATTATTGACGCTTTATAAAGGACTTTACTAAGATCACACAACCCCTAACTGCATGTTTCAAAAAGCGAAATAAAATAATCATCGATGAAAAATATATAAGTGCGTTTGAAAAATGTAAGGAAATATTTACGAGTGAACCATTACTACTTAGTGACACTGAAAGTAGAAACAGCACCATCGAACGCGAACTTTTAGCTATTATTTGGGCTGTAAAATATTTCCGGCCATACCTTTACGGACGGAAATTTGTAATTTACACTGACCATCGACCCTTAGTTTGCATTTATTCATTAAAGGAACCAAACAGCAAACTCACTAGATGGCGACTACGATTAAAGGAGTACGCAGAATTTATAAAAAAGGAGAACGGAATACAAATGCCGTCGCCATATCCAGAATCAAAATTAATGCACTAAATTCGGACAACGAAGGTCATTCCATGGACGTTAACTTCGACAGCAAAGAGTGTAAGCTTAGGGACCATTTAAAAGACGTTAAGGAAATTGAAAATTTATTTAAACACTGAAAATAAAAGACATAATGACACGACCTCCACTGTGATAATATCAGACTCAAGTACTGTTTCCGCGAGCCCTTTGTCTCTTTCCGCCATAATATCGATTAGAAGTTCAGAAAAGGTTTCCGAATACCCAATCCGATCGCCTACAGAATCTAGTAAATTCCCAAACTATTATATTATTCAGCCGTAGAATTAGAGTCGAACGGTATACCAATATTACATGAGGCTATTGATGCAAAGCCAAATCAAATATTAGTATTTTCGTGGTTCAAAATCAATGTGAGGTTAAAGATATTTCTAGAAAAAAACAAAAGGTACTAGAGGTATTTTTACCATTAGATAATTCCGAGTTAATAAAAGAATTTTTAAAGAAATATATTAGGCCTAAAATTAAATATTTTATATATTTTGAACGGGAAGAACATCGAAAACAATTTAGTAATACCATTATACACCTGTTCAAAAAGGACAAGGTTCAATTTTTTGAATGTAAGGAACGAGTAGTTTTTGTTGAAGATGAAAAAGAACGAAGAGCGATTGTAGTTATATATCACGAAGGAAAAACATGTCACTGGGGCATTAAAGGGACGCTAGTCAGAATCCGCAGAAATTACTACTGGGATAATTTACAAGAAACTGTTTCGGCAATAACAAATAGTTGTACTGCGTGTAAAAAAATGAAATATGACAAGAAGCCGATTAAACCTATTCTTCAATTAACCCAAACACAAGATGCTCCGTTTCAAGAAATATTTATAGACCTGTTTAACATCAAAGGAAAGCATTATCTCATTCTTATAGATGCGTTCAGCAAATTAGGCCAAGCGATAGAAATTTCAAATAGGTCTACCTCCGAAGTAGTCCGAGCTTTAATGAAGTACTTTTCTTTTTACAGAATACCAAAAAAGATAAGTTCAGACCCAGGCTCTGAATTTAACAATGAACTAATTAAGGAATTCTTAAGCTTACATAAAATTGAATAACACATCGGAACTCCACATTTCCCAAACTCGATGGGGCTTATAGAACGCTTTCACTCGATAATTATAGAAATTTATAGATTGGCAAAATACGAAAAACCTACTGATGCAGCATCAGTTATGACGTATTCCATACTAGCATATAATAATACCATTCATTCGGTAACAGAACTCACACCTTTCGAGGTAGTTTTCGGACACACCGACACGGGTAGCCCATTTAATCCATAAATTAATAAGCAGTATTTACAACACTTAGTAAGAGACCATGCAAAGCAAACAAAATTCTTATACAAACATTTAGCAGAAAATATGGTAGCGATTAAAGAAAATATTAAGGAAAAGCGAGGCGGTGAAGATGAGATAGCATTTCCGTGTGGTAAGACCGTATTTGCTAAGGATACCAACAAAAGAAAAAGCAAGAACCGACCGCGATACGTTAGTGCTAAAGTAGTAGGCAAAGCCGAAAGAAATATAGTGCCAATAAAAGTAGGTGAAAGAAAGACTAAAGCCCCGATTAAAAATATCAAACGCCCTCCACAGGTGGTGCATACTGATGATTGCGATGCCGATCCCGGTCCATCATCTGCAGTCACTTGAGGAGAACCCAGGGATACTACAAGTAAAACAAGGACAAGCATATGCCCAAACAGATCACTGGACTACTATAAAGATTTTAAATTTAGAAAATATTTGTGACGACCTAAATCTAATTATTGCTCAATATCATAAACTCAATAAATTAATTGAAGTAAAAGAACCATACCCTCGCTAATTTATAAGTGTTAAAACCCATGCAGATCACATACGCAATTTAACCGTTCAAAAATTTCAACAACTTATGTCGCAACGTTTTAAGAGAGGGATCCTTAATCCATTAGGTTCAGTTCTAAAAATTATTACAGGAAACCTCCAGGATGAAGATGCTCTAAAGTATGATAAACTTACCTCAGAGTTAAGTCACAACCAAATTATCGTGTCTAAGAAATTCACCTTAGTCTCTAAAATGTTGGACAGTTTTATTAATGCCACTAAAACCTTAAATAATAATTCCGTTATGCTATATGCACGCCTAAAAAGTGTAGAGACAATGCTAAATCATCTAACGACTAGAGAAAATAACTGGGTTTTCTCTACATATATTTTTGGATTATTTAATTTATTAATAAGCAATTTTGGAACTATATTTGATAAATTAAATGAAATAGAGAATGCCCTAGCTTTTAGTAGAGGATCTATACTTCATCAATCTATTGAAAATTCTACAGAAATCTTAGATCATTTAAAACTAATATCCAATACCGAAAATTATTACCCACCAACCGAAACTAATTTGGTAAAATTAAAACAAACCATAAGAGTAAAATCTTACCTTAAGAAAAACCAGATAGCATTTATAATGGAGATTCCGTTAACTGATAATAATACCTACAATTACTTTAAAGTTTATTCTGTACCTATTTTCCGCGAATCTGTAAACGAAACAGTTACCATATTTCCAAAATATCCTTACCTTCTGGTGAAAGGGACGAAATACTTACCATTTACGAAACCCTGTCGCCCGCTTGCTGCTGGTAATGATTTCCTGTGTACCGAAGAAAATATAGCCCTCTACCCTGGACTTACCTGCATAGAACAGTTAATGAAATTTGAGAATAACCTTACTTATTGCACGCAACACGCTATTATAATTGAAGACGTTAAGGTACAGCAAATTGAAGCAGAAAATTGGATTGCTTTTACAAAGCTAAGAACGACACTGACCAAACACTGCGATAACGAGATCAGCAAGCAACCCATTTTTGGAACCTATATACTAACCAGTGATGAGCCCTGTGACCTGGAGATACATGGTACTTACATTCATCACCACCGTATTTACACAGAATACGAGGTAGCGCTACCAGTTCCAGTCATCAACTTACCTCAATTACGTTCAACTACCAATATAACAAGTACACGCGTTATTAACATGAATGGTGTCAACTTGGATGAAGTGAATGAAGTATATGTCAAATGCTTTAAAACACAGTGAAATCTATTACACGGATTCAAGTGTCTTCAAAATAGAAAAAGACTCTAACTTCAGTGTTCTAACATATGTAATTTTAAATTTTCTAGCCTTAAGTTTCTTATTGTTTTTAATATACTTGTTAAAAAAATGTATGCCGTACTTACAAAATTATCTTAAAAACATTAAAAATGATATTACCGATGATTTTGCTCTTAGGGAGGGAGGAGTTATGGATACACACCGTCCCTCTGTTTTAGACTAGTATATTAAAATATATTATATTGTATTATTTAGGCTAAGCAATAAAACTAACACATCAGCATTTTATATAAGATTCCTAGTACTTAGTTGGTGAGTCGAACGTCTGCGTACGAAGAGGCTCTTTAAAATTGATTCATTATTAAATCCACCTTTAAATCGGTGAGACGTATTCATTTAGTTGTAGTTTAGTTTTTAAAAACTCCTTTCGACGTTCCCGAAATTTGACTAGATATCTACCCGTGTGCCATCCAGCCACATCCCCAGTACTGTAATAACGCGACAACAACCTTGACATCACGTTTTGACTTGTGTGTAGGGCCTCAGCAATGTCACGTTGAATAGCACCTTTTTCTAACGTGCCCACGGCTCGTAACATTTCATCTTGACACAAATGACGACGTGACACGACTTCTAAACCTCACACGGCACATTAAATTAAAAATAAAAACAATCTGATCCCTTTTCATTAATTACTATCAGTAGAACGATTTTAATTTTCCTTGACGTAACGAATTACTAATAATTTTGCCGCTGTTTTTTTTCATTTACATTTATTAATTTTGAAAACAGAATAAAAGATGTTTCAATCTGTACAGGTAGGGTTCCTTAGATTCTGTTGACATGCCGGCATTTCCAGAGAGTTGGGAAGATTTAAAAGAGTAGTGAGCTACGAAAACCACGCTCATTCGTTTAATAAATCTTTTAATGTCCAATCTATCAAGCTCTGGAATGCCCTACCGTTGCGTACACATGAAGCACAAACTATCACCACAGAGGGGTAGGCAGAGACTACAGACTTCCATTAGACATGATTCTGATACACCTCTCTCGCCTCTTCCACCTCCATATACTCTACCTATGCATACATGCTCGTCGGTTAAGGGTACACTTAATTTGGCCCCTTTTCAATGGATCGTCAATTTGGTCAGCAAACTTTCGCCTAGGGCGTCCCTTACCAACTCTTCCGTTCACTTCTGCAACATAAATTTGCTTTCTCACTCTTTCCTCATTCATTCTTTCTACATGACCAAACCACCGAAGCATTCTTTTCTTAATCCTCGGCATAACATCATCTTGCATACCACATTCTTCTCTTATTACACAATTTCTCACCCTTTCACTCAGACTTAATTGTCACACTTGGCATGTGCACTGACGATTGCAGTATCTGAAGTTTCGCAACTTTCAGCGAATTGGTTATAGTGCCATCTATCAGGAGTCATAAGGTCTTTTTGATATATACTGTAGTCATCTCTTAAGAAAACCGCACTACGAAAAGGGGTGATGTATTCTCTTACGCTGGCACCACACGACGTCTAAACAGTTGTACGCATCTACCAATATTCTTCAGTCCAGTTTCGACCACATGGCCTCTCTCAACGGCGACTAGTCAGATATGCAGCGAAGGAATATAGTACCCGAGTGAAAGCGCAAACGCGGGTGCACTCTCTATTCCCTCACTCTCATAGTCCGACTGGACGGTAATCGGAGAGAGATCTGGCGCAGAACCGAATGATATTACGTGTTTTCGAGGCGCGAAGTGAAACACCGTCCAATCATCTTTTTACCGAAGAATTAATTAAAATACTGGAAACGGGAGCAGAGTCTAAGGTGAAATTCAATTAATTGATTATTAAATGTCCGTCTTATATTTCAGATTTTCCGAATTAGATGTAAATAAGAAACTGATAATAAATATCTTCAAGAGATCTTTATTTATGTTCAATGTTTAACAAAAAGGAGCTAATTAGTTAATAGTAGCGACGAAAATACGTTGAATATTTGTTCACGTGTAATTAGGTGATCTTTATATTTACGAATAAAAAAACGAGATATAAAGAACTAAAAACTAATTTCGAAATATTTAATACTGACAAAAATTTTAGGAAACCCATACTTTAAGAGTTGAAACTAATATGGAATGCCTTACAGCTCGTAATTATACTGGCTTTATTATAACCTACAGACTGTGCTATATGTTCCGTACGTGTCGTGAGGCATTCTATCTTAATACTAAGAGGTGACAACGCATAAGACACTTTCTTTGCTTAAAGATTTAGTTGCAGTCGTCCATAAAATGCAATAGCCACTTACTATAAAGTACGTCACTAAGGACTAAGTTTAATCGTCACTTCAATTTTATATAAAAACAAATTAAAAATCGCTTATATTTATGTATTCTTTTTTTATTCCCTTATATTTTTCAATCCGAAACAGTCAACAGATGCCCAAGTTGCTGTATAAAAATATAAGCTAAATTATAAAATAAATATCTATCGGTAGTTAGCTTACTTAAAAACAGATTCTACATAGGACTGTGAAGTTTTGTATGTATGTTTCACGATAACTTCGAAATTGTGAAACCGATTGTAATTATCATTTCTTTATTTGATAGACTATACGTCAAGATCCACCCCACTGGAAAAATAAGGATGTTTTTTTTAATGTAACTATTTGGTCGACGTTCCAGTAGTGTAACCTTGAGGTTTTGCACTCAAAAGGATCAAATATTGATTATTTGATTTAACTTTAAAACAAAGTGTGAAAGCCGACTTCAAAACAAAAAAAAAAATAAAGGTTTTCTACATATTTTAACATCTTCTGAAGTCGGTGCTTAGGCACAGTGTATTAAAGAGTGAAAGAACTACCCAATAGAACATATTAATTTGTTATTTTTTAAATTATGTTTATTTTCTTGTAGTCAAATAGTAAATTTTTACATTTTTCAAAATTTTTTATTACACTTAAAATCATGGTCTATATTTTATGAAATTAGTTTCCATTAATTGCTTTTTATGATAGATGGCTTTTAGCAATAAAAAATCGTTTAAAGTAAAACGAGAAAGTTTAAGTTACAGAATCACGGACAAAGGACTTTTGTAAAGTTTTTAGTAGCCAAGATAATGAGTATCTCAAATATTGCAATTTTTTTCCTTTTAATTAATTGCCGCTAGGTAAATCAAATTGAAGTTGTTGCCATCTTTATTCTGGAGAAAATATTACATATGTAGTTTAAAGAAATTAGCCCAAGGAAACCAACTTGGACCGACTTTATATTTCTATATTTTTGATTGCTGTGTATTTTAATTCCATATCACCCGTTTAGATAGATATTTGGACTATTTTTTAATTAGGATAAGGTTGATAATTGGGCACACTGGCCACCTAATGCAAGGTAATGGTGTGGTGTATTGTTCTAGTGACACCCGTCGTATACTACAACAATCAAATTAAGTTGCGCTGTAGTAGATGCTGTTAATGAATACAACTCCTCATTACCAGTAAAAGGGTTCTCCAATACACTCACAGTTCCTATAATATCAGTACTATGCTGCTATTTTACACAGATATTCGGTAAGAGCTAGGTTCTTGGATGAAGCACACCAATTCTTACTGAAGCTATAATATTTCTGAAGCGTGACAATATCGTTTCTTTTAAAGCTAAGCATTCTTAAGCAGTCAACCTTGGAGCATGCATAAACCTTTTCATAATAGATTTATTAGTTTCCGCATATTCTGGGGGCACAGTAGTGCCCCCACCAAGTCGAGCTAAAAAGCGACACGGCCGTGCCATCCTCCTCTCGAAGCAGTTTAAGCCATTTTCTACCCTTCTATAACTTCATTGTGAATAAAACTAGAAGCCTGAATTTTCAGTAAACAAGCAGGCATTGAATAACCATTTCAATTTTTTTTTTAATTTGAACCAGTGGTTAAAGAATTATAACTAATCAAATTTTCTTAATTTTGTCACTCACTGACTGACTATAATCAAAACTCTAAGGCACTTCTAGCCGACATAGAAGCTTAAAATTTGGAATAAAATTAGTGTTTAGTGTATAAATTAAGGAAAAACTAAAATGTTTTGCAATTTCGGTCCAGTTTTCTAATTACACTAACTGCATAAATAAGTTTGTAATCCTATAAAAAAAATTTTTTGCAGTGAATGAAATAGTGTACCTGTATATTATACAGGTACACTGATTCATTCACAGCAAATGCATTTTTTTTAAAGGTCCCGCTGGGTTTATTGCTGGTTCTTCCCAAGACAGAGGTTTTTTTTTAACCAGTGATAAATTAAAAAACTTACTTTCAAACAGTATTAATTATAATCAATATTGAATAAAAAAAAGTTTATGTTTCTGTTTCAGTCGTAATCAACGCGGTGCAGTGCCAAGAACCGTTTCTTTGCTAAATGTCTATACTCAGCTTACGAGCAAAGAACCAGCTCTCTCGTCACCAATGGCAATGATCACGTAGATAGAACTCCTTTGGGAACTTCACCAACGGACCGATATTTTATACAGCAATTGGCATTATTATACAGTCATCTCTAATACATTCAGAGTTGCAATATTCATTCAGTTTATTGTTTCTGACGCCCCCTTCGTTATGGGAGGGGCATAACAGAATAAATTACTTTTTTCCTAAAGTTCTAAGGTCAAAACGTTGAGTCACTAAATATTTCGTAAGTCTCTAAGTACGAGGAAACATTTATCGAGACAAAGGACCACGCTCTCACAGAAGACCCTAATAAAAATGCAGCTTATGTAGCCGTGTTCCGAATGTTGAGTATAGAGATTCTATTTTATTCCTCAAGGGGGACTACGCATCTGCATTATGATTCTAAATTGAGGACTGATATCGATGTCTTAACAGCACCCACTTATCATCAGATGGACTGTGGGTCTATTTAAGTATCATTATTTATCCAGAGCTCATACATATCTTAACGTTGTACAGTCAAGTGGCAGCTAAACCACTTTGATACATCCGTCATGATTGCATTTGATGTGACGACGCGACTTAAAGCTTTTCAATCACCTCTCGACCCAGTTTGCAGGTGAGAGCTAGAATTTCACTCAACGATTTTAATTACGTTAATTTCAAACTATTGAACATAAATATCACATAATACGAGGATTTAAAAATATGACTGTATTTTACAACAAGAAATGTAGTTATATAATGAAGAGGACAATTTTTACGTATCTTATGTGACGATAATTTATTAATATTTTTTTTATTAATATAAAAACAAACTAAAAGTCCACGTGATGCTAAACAAGTACTACAGCGAATGAACACCTATTCAAACAAAGAAGGTTCTAGTTGCGTAACCACCTTTTAGGAATAAAACGGTATGTCTACAACTAATGGTACAGCCTGTAATTATAAAGGCTTCCTACAGCCTTAAGGCATGAACGCAGCGGTATAGGCAACTGCTATTTGATGAATTCTATTTGGAATCCATTCTCCCGTACCTTCCTGTTGCTGTCGTAAGAGACGGCAGAGAGAAATGAAACAGGAGATGGTCAGCAGCATTTTATTAATAGCAATGCAAATAATAAAATAACTGCTGGTATCGACCCGCATGAGCATGGCAACTAAGATGAACATACGTAGGCATTAGGATTCAACAAAACTATATTCCGAATTGTGACCCTAATTAATTAACGTAAATGAGCAAAAGCCTTTTTAAATTAAAAAAAATATGTAAATAGACATAAGAAATGTCCGAAGAAGTTAAGCTAACGAAATTAAAATACCTACGCACGATTTTTATCAAGATTGGGAGCTTAACTTTGTATTTGATGGATTATGGCAGTAATTTTGAACAGTTCCTGTCTTTGTCTGTTAACAAAAATTATTTCTCTGTTAGATAATTAAGTAAACGTGATATCAAAAACTGGGTGCTACCATGAGAGTTTATGCAAGTACCTTTAAGCAAATATTAGGTCAGTCATCTTCTAGATATTTTGACTTCTTATTTTGAATGATGCTTCCCGTCTGAATATTTTCATAATAAGAGATAAACAAGCATATAGCTTACCAGGAACTCTTTAAACAAGCTCTATTCTTTCAATCACTTGTTGACACAAGCGATTTCTCCTTAAATTGCATTAAAACTAAAAAAGCAAAAATTACATTAAAACTTATTATAGCAATGTTAATTTTCCTCATGTACAACTACGGATGGTTAGCGAGTGTTTTAAACACCTACGTTTATACGTTTATCTTCAATTAAGATTCAAAATGTAGATGCATGTCATCCTTGAGGACTTAGAATAGGTCTCGTCACTGGCCATACGAAATATTATATTTGACGCTGATATTCGTCGTGTAGTATCAGCGCAAGAGAATACCAAATCATTCCCATACCATCCCGTGAGAATCGTTATAGGTAACTAAGAGATTAATTAGATGCTTTAAGAAAGTTCTTATCGCGTGGATGCATCATAGAACTAAAACAATCATGTATTTTTCTACATGCTTTTAAGAAAATAAACATAAAGAGATTATGATAAAACAGAAAAGTAATATATGACAAAGGTATCTGGCCTTTTAATTAACAGTTTATAACTATGACAACAAATCAGAATGCTCGCGTACTCGCGTAATCCCTGGCCCATCACGGCTTCATATTGAAATGAATTCTGCAAAGGAGAGATAAAAGTAAAAAAAAGAAAATTGAACATTTATTTGAGGACTTTTTTATGTTAAAGTAATTAAGATACGGCTGTACATTATCAAGGCGACATCTTCGTTGTTTCTGTTTGATGGATTAACGCAGTAATTATATTTTTTTTTCAGTTTTAAATTTCCATAAGGACGAGGAAATAAGAATGTAAACGGTTCAACATTTAAAAGTGAACTTTAATGCATAGAATTGCTAACTAACATTAAAAACCTGTAATAAAATTAAATATTTCTTAACGCGTATAACCACAGATTAACCAATAGTTACACAGATTAACTAAAAGTTACTACGTAAGTATAGCCGTGTAATGGTGGCGTAACACTGTCTACTACTTCATTTTGTGCCGAAGCTATCGTAAGAGGCGACAGAAGGCGCTGCCCATCTTCCTAATAAAAGCTTAAAAACAAGCGTGACAATGGCATATATCCCCGTACAAGGCAGTCTATGGCTTGCTTAATAGTGGAATTAACATTAAATTCTGTAACAGGTACGGTATAAAGGAAATGAAAGCCAATGTGTGGTTTCCATAAACATGTTTTATGATACCCGTTAGATAAATGTAATACAAACGACCATAAGTTGCAACCTAAATGCGTCCTAATCATGTATCAAAAATATTTTATATATGCTGGTTTCTTTGCGATATTATCTTAAAAAAAACAGCACACAGTCCACCTGATGGTAAGTGGTTGCTGTTGCCCATAGACACATGTGTCCTCGAGTACGAATCAAAATGCAGATGCGTTGTCACCCGTGAGGACTTAGATAGAAAACCTCGTTTCCGATAAAAAGGTTCTCCGGTTCTCTACACTGACGATATGAAATACAGCAGCGTTAATCTGATATTTTACGCTCGTATTATGTGAGAGCGTGCGCCTTCCCCGCTTGAGCCGACCCATTCGTGCTACAACTGTACTACTAATATAGCTGCAGCATGACTCTACCACGTTTTTAATAAATTCACTTCTGTCTGCTACACATGCTGGTTTTATTACGAGTATTTATTTCATGATAAAATTATATATAATATACATGCAAAGAACACAGTCAAATTGTAAATAAGAAGGAATATATTATGTTTTCGGTTACGGATTACGTTTAATGAATCGGATTAGTAAGCTGAAGTAGCAATAGCTCGAAGAATCGACAACCGATGGGGAAGCAATGTTCTCGAGTGGCAGCCTAGTACCTGTAGGCGACGTGTGAGGCGACTCCGACTAGATTGAGTGACAACCTGGTAAGTCATGCAGGAAGTCGATGGATGCAGGTGGCTCAGGACCGTGCTTTGTGGCATTCCCTGGGGGAGGCCTTTGTTCAGCGATGGCCTTATGAAGAGCTGTAGAAAATGCAAAACCAAATTTAAAAAAATTCCTGCAATATACTTGTAAATTTTCAAAGTGTATTTTGTTGAATATAAAAACGTCTTTTAAAAAAATCAGTGTCTCAAACGAGCACACTGTCCTTCTAACGGTAAGAGGATACTGTGGCTCATATACACTTATATCTACCCTCTATTAAGAATCTAAATACAGATGCCTCGTCACCACTGAGCACATTGATGAAATGACTCGTTACCAGTAAACTAGACAATATAACACCATTACAGAGAATACGTCTCTCCCTTGGACTGAAAGGGATTTTGCCATAGTGCCACGCTTAGCGGCCGGGTTTTTAATTTATTATTTCACCGCAGTTTTTAATTAATTGAAGTTGTTGTTTAAGAGTAAAAAGAAATGATTTAAAATGTTAAATATTTTTGTTTCGGACGGCAGGGACCCGTCCAGTGCCCGCAGTCGCCCTGGGACAATCTCCCACTTGATGACGTACGTTCCTTGCTTAGTGCTGGTGACGCACGTCCCACGCACCCCTGAATGCGTAAAATAATAAAAAGTATAAAACGGCCCCACTAGGACCTCGAGAGAGAGCTAGACGATCAACCGGGAGGAGGCAATAAAAACACTTTTTTTTCCAAGGTAGCTTCTCGTTCCTAAGGTTTCGGCTTCCTTTTTTCTTGTTGTTGTAGCCTCTTCGACGGCTGTGCTGCGACTGCGATTTGAGTCTTTTTTTTGCGCCCGAAGCAATTGGAAAGGGCTACCCTTTATATAGGGAGGCGAAAAATGCATTACGCATACCACGATAGCCGGTCTATCGTGGTTATGAGGAACTCACTGCCTACCGGGGGAACCTAAGTGATACTCTCTAAAAACCGCCTTTCGGGACTGGCAACTGGCTGTTTAAGCTTCTTATGCCGTATCGGAAGCGACCCTCTTTTGGGAAAAGAGGGCGCAGGGAAAAGAGGGCGCAGGCGATTTGAGCCGAAGTTTGCTCAACTTTTATACCCGCCGGCGTTACCGTACGGACGTTAGCGCGGTTTTCCCTGTCTCGCGTGTTGTTTTTATTACGAGCCGAAAACTTAGGAGCCCTTATTTATTAAAATTTTTACATAACCATTACAAATTATATATTGTTAGATTGCTCTAGTAATGTTCTATAATATAAAATAACAATTTAAAATATTAAGCTCTTTATACAAAACTTCTAGAGCAAAAGCCCTACAGAATTGTTAATTTACTATACATTTTGTCTTATATTTATTAAAACAGATGTTTGATCTACTTATTTCTTTTTGTTTACATTATGTTATATATAAACCTTTAATCTAACACCAGTTTTCAAGCGTTAAACAAAACTTAAATTTTTTATAAGTATTTACAATATATATAGTATATATATACAATATATATAGTATATACATACAGTGCCGTGTAGTGGCGGTTAAGAATATCCACTACCCCATATCTTCCCGTGGGTGTCGTAAGAGGCGACAGAGGGAGACAGGCAGGAGATGGGCAGCAGCATCTTCCTGATAACATCAACTGTACGACAAAAAAAAACTGCGGTTGCCAACCCGCTCGCCAAGCGTGGCAACTATGGCAATATACCCCCCATGAACAATTACACAAATAGACGGCCCCCAGTCCCCACCGGCCCCGCTATTCCTGGCTACGGTGGCGACCATGGTAACGGCGGGGCAGTGGGTGCTAAGAATCTCCGGTGGAGGTTCGGTTGCCACCTACGACGACTCTGCCTGGCAACATTTAACGCACGCACCCTGAGGACTGACGAGAAGATCCTGGAGCTGGAAGAAGAGATAGACAAGTTGCGCTGGAATATTATAGGATTATCCGAGGTCCGAAGAGAGGGGAGGACACGGTGATTCTCGAATCCGGCAACTTGTTCTATCACCGGGAGGGCGACCATCTGTCCCAAGGAGGTGTCGGATTTATCGTCCACAAGTCTCTCGTCAACAACGTTATAAAGATTGGGAGTGTGTCGACGAGGGTCACGTACCTGATACTCAGAATCACCAAACGGTATTCGCTGAAGGTCATACAGGTTTACGCACCAACCTCGGCACATCCCGATGAGGAGGTGGAGTGAATGTATGAGAATATTTCCAAAGCCATGCATTCCTCCAAAACCCACTACACGGTGTTGATGGGAGACTTCAACGCAAAACTAGGCACAAGAGAAAGCGCTGAGCTGAAGTTAGGGAAATTTGGAGTAGGGCAACGGAACCGAAGGGGCCAGTAGCTGGCCGACTTTATGGAGAAAGAGGGACTCTTTATGATGAACTCTTTCTTCCAGAAGCGGCCCCACAGGAAGTGGACCTGGTCGAGCCCCGACGGTTCGACAAAAAAATGAGATTGACTTCATTATGACGACCAGACGCCAACTGTTCAGTGATGTCTCAGTGATCGCAAGGGTGAAAACTGGCAGCGATCACCGAATGGTTAGAGGCACACTGAACCTAAACGTTAAGTTGGAGAGGTCTCGTCTAATGAAGTCAACGATCCGTCCCCCTCGTGCTCTAATCCAGAATCCTGAAAACTTTCAGCTCGAATTACGTAACCGCTTTCAGTGCCTACAAGATTGCAATGCAGTGGACGATATGAATGACAAGCACGTGGAAACTGTCCATGCGGTCGGAGCTAAGTTCTGCAAGACCCGCCGCAGAAGAACACAAAAACTCTCCGATCACACTCTTAATCTCATGGCTGTTAAACGGGAGATGAGGCTGCAATCGTCAATAGATTTGACAGCATACAGGCAACTGAACAGAAAGATCTCCAAATGCATGCGGCGAGACTTACGCCACTTTAATACTGCTTGTATTAAAGAAGCGATAGAGCGGAACCAGGGCTCCAAAGTATTTGCCAGAGATCTGTCTGCCAGAAAGAGCCAACTGTCAAAGCTGAAGACTGAGTGTGGCAGCATTGTTTCCGGGACACCTGAGATTTTGAGTGAGATTGAGAGGTTCTATGGGCAGCTGTACACATCAATACTCAATACTCAATACTCAATAACTTTATTGCATTCCATAGGTTACAAAAGGTGTTACATAGTTATGGTATCTCTATAGACCCTCATGGGCACAGCAATATTATGAAGGAGGAACATTTATTTTGTTTTATTATTATTATTGCTAAATAATTATTTAATATTCACATTCATTATATTATATGAACATACACACATTGAATATGAAATACGGCTATTATAATTGTTATTATTTATTAATTGATTTTGACATTTAATATATTATTATAGGTAGCATAATTGAATTTTTATCAAATTATTTGAATCATTTTAATTTTTTTTTATAATTTTTATTGTAATTTATTTAGTAGAATGGCATTTCCTTATTACCTAACATTTATATTTATATCTATATTATATTATATTTTTATCTTCTAAAAATTCAGAAGTACTATAGTAACACTTGTTTATAAGTAGTTGCTTTAATTTTTTTTTCAAATGGTTTTTCGTTCTTAATGTTTTTTATATATTCGGGTAGTTTATTATAAACTTTTATAGACATGGCAAATGGGCTGGATGAATGAAATTTTAGTTTTGAAGTTGGTAGCACTAGTTTGTTTCTCTGTCTTAGATTCCTAGATATGATGTCATCGCGTTTTGTGTACAAGCTTGGATGTTTTTGGACAAATTTGCATAGTTCCAAAATATAGATACAGGGCAGACTTAAAATGTTATACTTCTTAAAGTAAGGCTTACAGCTTTCTGTGTTTTGTAGATTAGCAATGATCCGTATTAGTTTTTTTTGTTTAGTTAATAAACTTGGGGCCTCAGTACTGCATCCCCATAGGACAATGCCGTAGCTAAGCCATGCATATGCATACGCGTAGTAGGTTGTTATCGCGGTGGTTACATCTGTTGTTTTTTTTACCTCTCGTAACGCGTACATAAAGCTGCTTAACTTCCTATGTAATTTTTCTATATGTGGTTTCCAAGTAATATGGGTATCTATTATTAGGCCTAGTAGGTTGTGCTCGTTAACTGTATCTATAGTGAAGTCGTCATTATCTATTTTTATATCTAATTTTGGTTTTTGATATGGGTGAAAAGACATTATTTTAGTTTTTGATAAGTTTATCCGCAGGTTATGTTTAGTTAGCCAGTCCGTTGTTCTAAATAAAATCTTTTTAATTTTTTCTGTTACATTCATTGGACTTTGGCTTGATATAAGAATAGAAATATCGTCCGCAAACATGACACAGTATGCCTTGAGAGCCTCTGCAAAGTCATTAATGTAAATTAAAAACATAAGACACCCCAGCACACTGCCTTGAGGTATTGAGGCATTAATAGTTTTAGTATCGGATCTAATTTTTTCAATTTTGTGCAATTTGTCATTAAAGTACTCAATTTCTACTATTTGTGTTCTATTGTGTAAATATGATTTTAGCAGATTGTAGCACGGGCCTCTGATTCCTATGTCATATAATTTATTTAGTAATATGTTATATTGCACTGTATCGTATGCTTTTGACATATCTAATAGGATTCCTATAGCATATTTTTTATCGTTAATTATATTTTGTATTTTTTGAATGTAATTATAAATTGCTAGAACTGTTGATTTGTTTTTGCGGAAACCGTTTTGACTTTCATTAAATATATTATATTTTTCACAGAATTTATAGATACGGTCGTATAATGCTTTTTCAAATATTTTAGAGGCTGTGGGCAATAAGGCGATAGGTCGATAGTTGCCTGGGTCCGTTTGTGTACCTTTTTTGTAGATGGGTTTTACTAGTGAAAGTTTTAGTATATCTGGGAATACGCCTTCTTCAAAAGATTGGTTTACTAATAATGTTAGTGGATATACTAAAGCGCTTGCACATTGTTTGAACAATGTTGGGGGAATCTCATCAACACCATGGCTTAGTTTATTTTTTAGACTATTTAATATTTTAAGTATTTCTTCAAATCCTACTCTGCCTATAAATATTGAGTTTTCTGATGGATGTAGAACAGGAAGACCCTTTGCTTGTGGATGAACTGTTTCACCGATATTGGAGAAGTAATTATTAAATTTATCGGCGATCTGTTTTGGGTTAGAAGAAATTTGGTTGTTGATATTTAATTTAATATTCGATTTTACCTTTAAGTTTATTTTGTTTGTGCGTTCTCGAACAATATGCCACATTGTTTTTATTTTATTGTTAGACTGCTTTATCTTGTTTATATAGTGCAATTTTTTTGACGTTGTTATAACCCTTTTTAATATTTTTTCGTATTTCTTATAATAATCTGTAAGAATTTTATTATTTGACCTTATAACGTGCGATTTAAGTAATCTTTTGTTATAACAAGACTTTTTTATACCAACGGTAAGCCATTGTTTTTTGTAGTTGTTTTTTATTTTTATTACTTTTTTTGGTATACAATTATCTAGAATGTTAATTAAAGTTTGATGAAATATATTACAGTTATAGTTTATGCCTTTATTTTTATTAAGTATATTTTCCCAATTAAGCGACTCTAATGCAAGTTTAAAATTTGCTATATTGTTTTTGTTATATTGTCTTTTTTCGGTGTACCATATTTTTTGTTTATTTTGTTTAGAAAGATTTAGATGAATTATTGTGGCCCTATGGTCAGACAGGCCCAATTCTTGCACAGTTGTTTGTAGGTTTGTATCGCTAAAGTTTAGATAAATTAAGTCTAAGCATGTTGAAGTTGTTTTAGTGACACGTGTTGGACTGTGAATTTGTTGATGAAGGTTATATTGGAGCATTAAGTCTGAAAGTCTATTTCTTTTATTTCTTTTTGTTGTGTCGTTTTTTATATTTTTTTGCAGCATGTCAATATTAAAATCTCCGCCCTATATGATTTTATGTTTAGAAAATTTCTTATTTATGTAATGAAGAACAGTTTTTATTTTTTCGTAAAATAAATCTTCCTTCTTTCCATTATAGTACAATGTCAACAAGATAGTATTATTTTTTATAAGCTCTATTGCACAAATTTCCACTACATATTCAATTGACATATTGGAAATATCTTTTAGTTCTAAATATTCTACCGTTTTTTAGCAGGATGCTGACGCCGCCTCCGGTGCGCGTTGTTCTACAATACGATGCGGCCACTTGATAGTCGGTTAAATGTATCAGTTCGAGTTTTTCCGGAGATAGCCATGTTTCAGTAAAGCATAATATCTGGTAATCGGGATTACTTTGTACAAAGTCTTCTAATATATCTATTTTATTGCAAATGCTCTGAATGTTCTGGATAAGTATTTTGTCTTGTAAGTCTTTGGTTATCGTCGTCATCATCGTTGGAGCCACACGCAAGTGTGAGTAACGATCCAAGAGCAAGTATTATCCGACACTATTCCGATGATATCCCGGACGTCAGTCTAAGCGAGATTAGAATGGCTCTCCAGCACCTTAAAAACGGCAGGGCCCCAGGCGAGGATGGAATTACAGCGGAGCTTCTGAAAGCGGGTGGAACACCGGTACTTGAAGTCCTTCAGAAGCTCTTCAATTCCATCCTCCATGGTGGCACTACTCCAGAGGCGTGGAGCAGAAGTGCGGTAGTCTTGTTCTTTATGAAAGGCGACAACGCTCTCTTGAAGAATTACAGACCGATTTCCCTTCTGAGCCGCGTCTACGTGCTGTTTTCGAGAGTCATTACGAATCGTCTCGCACGCAGACTCGACGACTTCCAGCCTCCCGAACAAGCCGGCTTCCGAAAAGGCTTCAGTACCATAGACCGCATACGTACCCTGCGGCAGATTATGCAGAAGACTGAAGAGTACAATCTGCCACTTTACCTGGCGTATGTGGACTATGAGAAAGCCTTTGATTTCGGCGAAATTTGGGCGGTGCTACAGTTCCTTCAGCGGTGCCAAGTTGACTGTCGGTATATCGAAGTGCTGAAGTGTTTGTACAGTAGGGCTACGATGGCTATCCGAGTACAGAACCAGAGCTCGAAACCCATCCAACTGCAGAGAGGTGTAAGACAGGGTGATGTTATATCCCCGAAACTCTTCACCGCTGCGTTGGAAGACGTTTTCAAGCTACTGGACTGGAAAGGATACGGTATTAACATCAATGGCGAGTACATCTCTCACCTTCGATTTGCCGACGATATAGTCCTTATGGCAGAATCGCTAGAGAACCTTAGCACTATGCTCAATGACCTCAATGGTGTCTCCTAACGGATAGGTCTTAAGATGAACATGGACAAAACAAAGATCATGTTTAATGTCTATGTCACACCTATGCCGGTAGTTGTTGGGAGCACTATGCTCGAAGTTGTTGACGAGTACGTTTACCTAGGACAAATAGTCCGACTAGGTAAGTCCAACTTCGACCGAGAGGTCAGTCGACGGATTCAACTCGGCTGGGCAGCGTTCGAGAAATTACGACACATCTTCTCGTCAGGTATACCTCAATCTCTAATAACTAGATTGTACAACCAGTGCGTGTTGCCAGTGATGACTTACGGATCTGAGACGTAGTCCTTCACTGCTGGCCGTATGAGGACGCTCAAGGTCGCTCAGCGAGCTATGGCGAGGGCTATGCTCGAAGTTTCTCTGCGTGATTCAGAAATGAGTATATCTGCAGTAAAACCAGAGTGACTGACATAGCCCAATGGATTAGTAAGCTGAAGTGGCAATGGGCCGGCCATATAGCTCGAAGAATCGATAACCGATGGGGAAGAAAGGTTCTCGAGTGGCAGCCTCGTACCGGTAGGCGTAGTGAAGGGCGACCCCCACCAGATGGAGTGACGACCTGGTAAGATATGCAGGAAGTCGATGGATGCAGGTGGCTCAGGACCGTGCTTTGTGCCGTTACTTGGGGGAGGCCTATGTTCAGCAGTGGACTTGTGAAGGGCTGTAATGATGATGATGATGATGATTTACAATACAAATTCTTGCTTAAAAACTTCCTTACAAAGTTATTATTAAAAGCTAACCTTTCAATTTTGTAATTATATTTAAATTATATTCTAATATGAGTTAATACGCTAACACACTAATTGAGAAATTATAATAGTCTTAAAATAAAGTTCGTCACTTGGTAAATAATGTTTTGTTGCAGTCGCTAACTACACTAATTAAGAAATTATAATAGTCTTTAAAACACAATTCGTCACTGGTTAATTATGCGCTTTGTCGCCGACAATTTTGTTTTATTTTGTAAATTCTAGATAGCGCTAGTGGTATTTTGTTACACGGTATCATCAGCGCATCGTAATACAATAAGGGCAAACATCGGTTCAGGATACGTATCAAGGCGTTTTATTTATCCGTTACGTTATCCCTAGCTTTGCTAGTAGTACAGTTGTTAATTGTTATCAAGAAGCAGCTGATGCCCATCGCTTGTTTCCGTTTCACTCTATCGCCTCTTACGACACCTACGGGTGACACGGGGTAGCGGCTTCTCATACGACGCCAATATATGGCATAATTTTCTCTTATTTGTTAGCCCGTAAAAGTCTAATGATACTCATTATTCTTTCACTTTGGAGTGGAGTTAGCTATAATCTTCACACTTGACAGGTGGACTGACGGTCGCTGCGCCAGACATCTCGCATCTTCGACGCTGCTGTTCATTGTCAGTCTGAACATTTTACGTCCGATACAAACTAGATGATTAATAACTCCAGTCAAAATTTATTAGTATTTATTACAGTTTCAGCATATCAAAACTCCACTAAAATATGCCTCCCCCTTTTTTTTACTTTCTAAAAAGAATATTAACAATGCTATAAACATTACTAATATTCCCCTTAGCCACTCGTGGTAAGCTTAAATTGCTTGTGTTACGAGTGTAGTCGAATGGCGGATTCGAACCCACGACCTTTTTAAGTTCGCGGTCCGCACCCTGCCATTAGGCTACTGTCGCTTAAAAAAATAATAGGCTACTGTCCCCTAAAAAAATGTTCTCTGGATCGAATTTTGGTGGCGGCAGCTAGTCTCAACGGAGACTATACTTCTGCGCAGGACTGGATTATGGAGCCCGAGCGTACGCGCAACAAGTGCTCTCTCTATTCCTTCACTTTCATAGTCCGATGGAACGGCAATCCGACACCACCGGAGATAAGTCTAGCGCTGGACTGTTAAAGTTTCCATGCTTCCCGAGACTCGGGATGAAACATCGTCAACTTCCGTCTGGAGTCATCCGAGCTGCTACTAAGAATATTTGACAGAAAAATTAAATTACTACATTTGGGAATCAAACCCGTTATGTAAAATACATACGACCTGCAGATCAACGTGACAGAACGAGGCAGTCGACGACCTCGCTTATAGATTACCTCATATATATTATATTTGCCATAGATGTCCTGGTATGCTTCCCTTCGTCGTCTCTTACGACACACACGGGACGGTATGGGGTAGCGGATATACTTACACCGCAACTACACGGTCAATTAGAATTTAAACTAGAATTAAAAGTATTACTTTTTCTATAAAAATATTCGCAAAGGTACGTAATTTTAGTGTTCGTACAGGGCGTGATTTTAATAATTAATTTGTAAGCACTTTATCGCAGGCCAGATAATTCAATTCAGCCAGTACCGTACTTGAATTCAATTAAAAGGTTAATAATGTATTGCAACGTACTTTTGTTTGTAGGCATTCTGATCGAAATATATGATTGTACATCCCACTACCACCAATTTGTAATTGCAATTTTAAGTAGTCAACTCTTAAAATTGCAATTACCCTACCTACAAACAAAAGAATCATCATCATCATTACCGCCCTTCACAAGTCCACCGCTGAACATAGGCCTCAACCAAAGAATGCCACAAACCACGGTCCTGAACCAATTGCATCTATCGACTTCCTGCATGACTTACCAGGTTACCACTCCATCTAATGAGAGGTCGCCTCACACGTCGCCTATCGGTACGAGGCTGCCACACGAGAACCTTGCTTCCCCGTCGGTTGTCGGTTCTTCAAGCTATATAGTCGATCTATTCATCACTTCAGGTTACTAATCCGTTATAATAAACTTAATCCATAAATGGAAACAAATTATATTTCTCCTTAATTATATTATACCTTTTTGTGCCACTTAAAAAAGGAAGAGATTTACGATTCTACTGTGTTTTTTGTATGTATGTTATATATATCTTCTCAATTGTAAACATGTTATAATCATCACTTTTTATCAAAAAGCTTACATTTCAGAGGAAAATATTTCACACTTAATGGTGACGGATTAGGATACCTCTTCAAATTTTATATCACTAGTTTACATTGAAATTGTGATATTCTTGCCAAAAGGGTTAAAAAATATGACTGAAAGAATAACCACAAAAATAAATTGACTTTAGTAATATCCATGAATTAAAAAAGATAATTTCGCATTTTCAAGTGGAAAATTAATTTTTTATGCCTGCTTTTATTTTTTCTTTGAAGCCGAATTTTATATTTTATTAAAATATAATTTTATCGTGAAATAAATACTCGTAATAAAACCAGCATGTGTAGCAGACAGAAGTGAATTTATTAAAAACGTGGTAGAGTCATGCTGCAGCTATATTAGTAGTACAGTTGTAGCACGAATGGGTCGGCTCAAGCGGGGAAGGCGCACGCTCTTACATAATACAAGCATAAAATATCAGCTTAACACTACTGTATTTCTATCGTGAGTGTAGAGAACCGGACCTTTTTACCGGAAACGAGGTTTTCTATCTAAGTCATCACGGGTGACAACGCATCTCCATTTTGATTCGTAATCGACGATAGATGTAGATGTCTATGGGCCACAGCAACCACTTACTATCAGGTGGACTGTGTGGATTGTGTTCTTTTTTGTTGAAAGGAAACATCGTAAAAAACCAGCGTATATAAATTATTTTGGATACATGCGAATCATACAAACATTCTTCTTGGCTAGCATCAGGACTCATTTAGGTTTCGCCTTATGGTCGTGTGTATTATATTCGTCTAATCAGTATCATAAAACACGTTTATAGAAAAAGCTAGAAATGAATCTCATGGGTCTTAATTAATAGCATTACACAACACATGCAATTTAATTGCCTTTATAACGTTCCTGTTACATAATCTAATGTCTTTTATTAAGCAAAAGCCTCCCCATAGATTGCCCCGTAACCCCTCCCTCCGGGGGGTATATGCCATTGCCAGGCTTGGTTTTTTGATAAAAAGATGGGCCGCGATCTCTGTCACCTCTTACGATACCCATGGGATGATGGGATGATATGGAGTATACTTACGCAGTAACTATTAGTTAATCTGTGTAACTATTGGTTAGTCTGTGGCTATACGCATTACGAAAAATTTAATTTCATTACAGATTTTGAATGTTAGCTAGCAATATGTATCTATGCATTAAAGTTCACTGTTAAATGTTAAACCATTCACATTCTTATTTCCACGTCTTTACGGAAATTTAAAACTGGAAAAAAATATATAATTACTGCGTTAATCCATCAAACAGAAAGGACGAAGCTGTCGCCTTGATAATATACAGCCTTATCTTAATTACTTTAACACAAAAAAGTCCTCAAAGAAATGTTCAGTATTCTTTTTTTTACTTTTATCTCTCTTTTGCAGAATTAATTTTAATATGGAGCCGTGGTGGGTCAGGGATTACGCAAGTACGCGAGCATTCTGATTTGTTGTCGTAGTTATAAACTGTTAATTAAAAGGCCAGTCGCCTTTGTCATATTTAACAGTTTCTGTTTTATCATAATCCTTTTATGTTTATTTTTTTAAAGCATATAGAGAAAGACGTGATTGTTTTAGTTCTATGATGCATTCACGCAACAAGAACTTTATTTATTTATTTAATCTTTATTATACACCTTATTTGCTAAGGGATACAAAAGGAGGCTTTTGCTTAAGAAAATGAACAGCGGACTTAATGCCTTATGGCATTCTCTGCCAGTCAACCCTGCATGATTTGAGAAAATGGCAGGTGTAATTAATCACTTCATAAATAAATAATAAGGATATAAAACAAAATAAAATGCAAATGAATAGAATAGATATAGTTAGTAAAATATACATACTTACTTAATATATAATATAGGATAAATAATAAATATATAAACGGGTAAGTACTTCTATACAAAATCTATAAGTAAATAAAATATTATGAGACAAAAATAAAATAACACACTACTTATTTAGATACATTATACAGAATATTACTTATAAATTGAAAGAGAAAAAAAAACAATAGTCAGATAGTCAGGTGTATTATTCTTACGACAGAACTCTCGAACCAGTCTTTTAAAATAATTCTTGTTAGTAGTTTTCTACTTAACTTTCTTTAAGGATTTTACTAGCCCTAAGGGAAGCAAACTATTTAATTAACCTCTTAGTTACCTATAAGGATTTTCACGGAATGGTATGGGAATGATTTGGTATTCTTTTGCGGTGATACTACACGACGAATACCAGCGTCAAATATAATATTTCGTATGGCCAGTGACGAGACCTATTATAAGTCCTCAAGGATGACATGAATCTACATTTTGAATCCTAATTGAGGATAAACGTATAAACGAAGGTGTTTAAAAAATTCGCAACAAGGAGGTGTATACGAGGAAAATTGACTACTATCTTAAGTTTTAATGTCATTCTTTTGGACGCCAACGATTTCTCGTGACCAATATGACTTAATCACTCATAAAGAATATAAGTTGTTTAAAGAGGTCCAGGTAAACTATATGCTCGTTTATCTCCTATTATGAAAATATTCAGATGGGAAGCATATCAAAAAAGAATAAAAAATCTAGAAGATGACTGACCTACACTTTGCTTAAAGGTACTTGCATGAACTCTCGTGGTAGCACCTAGTCTTTTATATCACATTTACTCAATTATTTAACAGACAAATATTTTTTGTCAACAGATAAAGACAGAAAATGTTCAAAATTAATGCCATAATCCATCAAATACAAAGTAAAGTTCGCTATCTTGATAAAAACCGCGCGTAGGTATCTTAGTTTCGTTAGCTTAACTTCTTCGGATATTTCTGATGTCTATTTACTTTTTTTTTAATTTAAAAAGGCTTTTCCTCATTTACGTTAATTAGTTTAGATCACAATTTGGAATATAATTTTGTTGAATCAGTAGACTGAATGAGGAATTATCTAACTTAATTGAGCAAAATATCAAAACATATATAAGCGGATTTCATCTATTCTTCTCACATTACCAACCTTCTATAGAAAATTTTGAGCTTTGATGAGATATTTTGAGGATAATAGGTACTCTGCTCACTAAAGAACTCCCTCGCGTGAAGTTTGAATAGTTTGTACTATCATTAATTTATTCATTTATTTTAGCTTCAAAAGTCCAATGGTGACCATGCCTACGTATGTTCACCTTAGTTGCCACGCTCATGCGAGTTGATATCAGCAGTTATTTTATTATTTGAATTGCTATTAACCTCTCAAACGGCAAGTGTCGAAATTTGACCGCTTCGATATTCCCTCAAAATTCAAGAGGTCAAATGTGACCCCACCCACTCATAGCTCTTTAACCCATAAATACTTATATTTAGAGACTATTTTTCTATGAAGAAGTGTGGCATTATAAAATATGTACATAATTCTCTAAATATAAGTTTTGATGGTTTTAAGTGCTGTGGGTTGGTGCGATCGCATGCGACCGCTCGGGATATACCGGACGCATGCGACTGCATGGGATTTTTATGGGCATTGTGGGGTTAATAAAATGCTGCTGACCATCTCCTGTTTTATTTCTCTCTGCCGTCTCTTACAACAGCAACAGGATGGTACGGGAGAATGGATTCCAAATAGCAAATTACCAAATAGCAGTGCTTAAACCGCTGCGTTCCTGCCTTATAGGAAGCCTTTATAATTACGGGCTGTAAGACAAACCATTTTAAATGTAAAAACTGATTACGCAACTATAGCATTTGTTTGAAGTTATAGGTGTTCATTCGCTGTAGTACTTGTTTACCATCACGTGGACTTTCAGTTTGTTTTTATATTAATAAATATATATTAATAAATTGTCGTAATATACCTCCTCTTCATTATATAATTACAGGTTTTGTTGTAATATATTGTCATATTTGTAAATCCTCGTATTATGTGATATTTATGTTAAACAGTTTTAAATTAACGTAATTAAAATCGTTGAGTGAAATTCTAGCTCTCACCTGCAAACTGGGTCGAGAGGTGATTGAAAAGCTTTAAGTCGCGTCGTCACATCAAATGCAATCATAACGAATATATCAAAGTGGTTTAGCTGCCACTTGACTGTACAACGGTAAGATATGTATGAGCTCTGGATAAATAATGATACATAAATAGACCCACAGTCCATCTGATGATAAGTGGGTGCCGTTAAGACCTCGATATCTGTCCTCGATTTAGAATTATAATGCAAATGCGTAGTCATCCTTGAGGAATAAAATAGAATCTCTATACTCAACATACGGATCACGGCTACATAAGCTGCATTTTTATGAGGGAGGGGATTAATTAAAAGAAAAAAAATTGCAATGTTTAAGACACTCATTATCTTGGCTACTAAAATCTTTACAAACGTCCTTTGTCCGTGATGCTGTAAGTAAAACTTTCTCGTTTTACTTTAAACGATTTCTTAATTGCTAAAACCATCTATCATAAGAAGCACTTAATGGAAAAGAATTTCATAAAATATAGATCATGGCTTTAAGTGTAGTAAAATTGTAATAATAAAATTTTAAAAAAATGTAAATATTGAATATTTGACTACAAGAAAATAAACTCAGTTTAAAAAAATATATATGTTCTATTGGGTAGTTCTTTCATTCTTTGATATACTGTGCCGTAGCACCGACTTCGTAAAATGTTAAAATATGTAGAAAACTTTTAGTTTTTTTTTTATTTTGAAGTCGGCTTCTACTTTTTGTTTTAAAGTTAAATCAAATAATCAATATTTGGTCCTTTTGAGTGCACAACCTCAGGGTTACACAACTAGAACGTCGTTTAAATAGTTACATTAAAAACAACATCCTTATTTTTCCAGTGGGGTGGATCTTGACGTATAGTCTATCAAATAAAGAAATAATAACTACAATCGGTTTCATAATCGCGAGATTATCGTGAAACATACATACAAAAATTTACAGTCGAATGTAGTACCTGTTTTTAAGTAAGCTAAGTACCGATAGATATTTATTTTATGATTTAGCTTATACTTTTATACAGCAACTTGGGCATCTGTTGACCGTTTCGGATTGATAAATATAAGGGAAGATAAAGAAAGAATACACATATAAGCGATTTTTAATATGTTTTTGTATAAAATTGAAGTGACAAACAAACTTACAGTCCTTAGTGACGTATCTGATAGTAAATGGCCAGTGCAGTCTTGCGCCGTCACCTCTTGGGATTAAGATGGAATGCCTCATGGCATGAACCGGAACATATAGTACAGTCTGTAGGGTATAATAGAGCCAGTATAATTACAAGCTGTAATGCATTCCATATTAGTATCAACTCTTAAAATATGGGTTCCCTAAAATTTTTGTCAGTATTAAATATTTCAAAATTACTTTTTAGTTCTTTATATCTTGTTTTTTTATTAGTAAAGATAAGGGTCACCTAATTACACGTGAACCCAAATTCAACGTAATTTCGTCGTTACTATTAACAATTTAGCTCCTTTTCGTAAAACATTGAAAGTAAATGTAGATCTCTTGAAGATATTTATTATCAGTTTTTTATTTACATCTCATTCGGAAAATCTCAAATATAAGACGGATATTTAATAATCAAATAATTATATTCCACCTTAGACTCTGCTGCACGTTTCCAGTCTTTTTTTATTTATTCTTGGTCTGACGTAAAAAAGATGATTGGACGATTTTTCACCTCGTGCCTCGAATACACGTAAAATTATTGGTCCTGCGCCAGATCTCTCTCGATCTTTTCGTCGTGTTGTTTTCGTACTACTACTAGTTAGACTACAGGATATATACATGATATATAAAAAGACCTTATGATTCCCGATAGATGGCGCTATAACCAATTCGTGTAAAGGTGCGAAACTTCAGGTACTGCAATAGTCAGCGCACATGCCAAGTGTGACCATTAAGACATATCAAAAAATCAAAAATCTTTATTCCATTTACTTAAGTCTGAAAATACATGTTTTGCTATGTTTGAAGTTTCTTTTTGAGCTCAATAAATTCCTCGTCCCAGAAAGTTCCGCTGTTTCAAAAACAGTTAATAATATACAATTTAGACTTCAGTTTAAATAAGACCATAGATTAAAAATAAAGAATGCATGCAATTATTACTTTTGTCTAATTTAATGGAAAATTATGAATATAGATATTTGATTCCTTACGTTTACGCAAAAACTACACGTTTAGCCGTCACGTTAGCGTTAGCCATGTTTTACTACGACATTGGGACGTCGAACACCTCATCCCACTCGTGACGATGGGCGCTGTAAAGTGCTGGAAACGTCGGGACTGTAAAATAAGTTAATATATGCAATTAATATTATTTAAATATACCAATTTTTGTGAAAATTTTAATATGGCGGGAATTTGATACGAATGCAAAATGGAGAAACTCGAACTTCGGGCGGTTATTAAATATTTCTGCCTGAAATTTTTTCTACTATCAGTATTTTTGAAGAACTCCGTATTATTCTACGGTAGTATACTAGTGCGCATAATTTAAACGCGACAGAAATACCTGCAATGACGATACTTGTTCCGGGCGGCCAACAACCGTTACACAAGAATTCGTTAAAAAATAAAAGAAATTGTTAAGATTGATCGACCATCAGTTATCTATCTGAGATTCAAGACCTTTCATTTGGGACAATTTAGTTTATTTAAACTTATCACTACCTTAACATGCAAAAAGATGGCCGCACTTGGTGTCTCGAATGTTAACAGAAGTTCAAAAGAAAGCAAGAGTTGGCATTTACATGGTAGAGCTACGCTACAGCTATATTATGTGTATGTAGCACGAAAGAGTCGGCTCGACCGGGGAAGGACTACGCTCTCACAGAATACCAGCTGATACAAAAGTTTTTAATTTAAAACGCTAGAAAGGAATCTCTAAAATGATCCCTTCGTAATGGAATAAACATTTCTTGCCGTTGTTTAAGTAAAAACCAATTTTCTCTGGCATTAACGACCGTCGTTTTCAGGCTTTGTCTTTTGTCTTTATCGTGGCAGTCATAAGGCTAATTTTAACACGGTTCCATCGTCTTTTGTTTAGTTCCTGCTATTAACGTCATTAGGGACCTTATTTGTTTGTGTAGGTATTTAGCCAAGCTAAAAGAAAATAAAATTTTGAAAGACAAACTTTTAAAGGTTTATTTTCTTTTATCGTTAAATTATCATTCGTTTCATAATTTACTTGCTTTCTTCCGGGGCTTTGTTCATGTTGAATTCACCATTCTAAGAAAATTAGTAAAGTTTTGTTCGTGCCAAAATTAAAAATCACCTAGTTGTCTATCATTGTGTCTGTTTGTCTCCAACATTCACTCCATAAAGTTATTATAGTGCAAATATAAAATTTATTTGTAACTTGATTACAGCGCCACCTATCGGGCTATCGATCCACATATTTCATCTCCCTTTTGACATTCAACTATCATGCATTTTATTGTTACTGTGCCCTGCATATTGTATTTGCATGAATAGCCACAAGTCCATAACTAGGCAAAAAACGTTCCAATTAAGTTATCTAGAATGATAGAAACCCTATAGATCAACATCATCATCATAACTATAACAGCTCTCATATCGCTGCTATGAGTGATTCTTGAGCATAAGACAATGTTGAACTAAACATGTCTTTCTAAATGAAATTAATAATTAAAAAAAATATTGTACAAACTGTTATTTTAAATGTGCTCCAGACCGAATTTCGGTACCGGTAGCCAGTCTCAACGTAGACTATTCATCTACGTAGGACAGGATTATAGTACCCAGGTGTATGCGCAAGCACAGGTGCACTTTCTATTCCCTTCCTATCATAGTCCGATGGCCGTAATCCGACATGACCAGAGAGAGATATGGTCCAGGACCACCGGCTTCACATGCTTTCCTAAGCACTAAGAATTTCTTAACAGAAAAATCCAATATCGGATTTTGATCTAGCCAAAGATTCGAACCCCAGACCTTCTTATCATACAACAATCGCGATTTCCACCACTAGACCAACGAGACATGCAAAATTGTCTCTTAGAAACCATTGTGGAACCAGTGAGTGTGAATATTTCAAAAATAAATTTTCCTGTTCATCTCTTCAGTAGATGAGCTCAAGGATAACAATGAACTAATTTTTCTTCTTAAGTACTAATAGAAAATCATAACCGTATTTGTGGTTTTTAAATGATGTAATGTAATTAAGTATTTTGATAAATATTACAAGATTTGGTCATCGCATGAAAACACAATCTATCTCACAAGTAATTAGATTGTTTAGTGCGATTGCCAAGTCAATCTATTTATTTAAAATGTAAAAGATTTTTAACATTGATATGGTCACTATAAGATGTTAGGTTTTCTAACTATGTAATAACTTATAACAAGAGGACCCTTAAGTAGGGACTGAATAAATTAACCGACTTGGTATTACATGGATATCACAACTTTTTACGGCAGAAGAACTGAGTTGCGAGACTTTTTTAGGTTTGTTTAAAAGTTATGTTTTTGATAGCATTACAATTTTCTTGTAAAAAGTATTTTGAAGTTGACTTGCGTAATGGAAATTACAGGGGATTTTTAATAATCTTATAGTTTTGAATTTATAAAAATCAATGTGCAAGAGAAAAGTATAGTGTTTTATCCTATATTATTGAGCAAATTCAATAATAAAGATGAAATCAAAATAAAAGGCGACTTATGGTAGGTTTATGATTGTGTAGGCGATGGGATAGCCAGCAATCATTTCTTTCATGATTTTCCATCTACATCCATATTTTAGATCATTTACATTTACATCAGTAGAATGAACGCAATAGAAATGCGGTCATTAAGGAGTTTGTTAGGGCTGAATCTGAATGACAGGGTGAGAAATTGTGTGATAAGAGAAGAGTGTGGTTTGGAAGATGATGTGACCAGGATTAAAAAAGGAATGCTTCGGTGGTTTGGTCATGTGGAAAGAATGAACGATGAAAGAGTGACAAAGAAAATTTATGTTGCAGAAGTGAATGGCAGATTCGGAAAGGGGCAAATTTATCGAACAAATTGGCGATTTATTGAAAACGGGCCAAATTAGGAGTACTACGAATGAATGAATGAATTAATGACTATAGTTTTATTGTACATCACAAAAAAATATACAGACAACAAAACAAAAAGCAGATTATATGCAAGTACAACTTGGTGGCCTTATCGCTACATAGCGATCTCTTCCAGGTAACCAAAGGTGTAAAGGATTAAAACAATGAAAACTAGTTAGATGGTGCAATATAAATATACATAATATTATATCAATACATGGGATTTATAGACAATACATGCAATAAAATAACATATAAATAATTATACATGAAATTATATAAATTAATAATATACATATATAATGAAAAATAAAGTAAAACATATAATATAGACAAATACATACATATATATAAATATATAAACAAATTTACAAATTTACCTTAAACAATAATATAAGGCAGATAAATACAATAGACACATTTATCCTAACGGTGTGATATGACTGAGTCATCTTTTAAGTAGTCGCTTAAGGCCATACCCCTAGCGAACGACCTTGAGCGTTCGGTCTGCCGACGCTCGCTACAATATATCGCGTAAGAAATCTGCAAGACGCCACCTACTGGTACGAACGTAGTATTAATTTTTCAATGTCAATGAACTATTTTATGGAAATAGACACGGCATACAATGATAAATGTATTTTAATTTTCTTTATTCGGTATATTAGTTGTATTATATTAGAATTATGTATTCTTATATATTATCTAATTAGTAAAAATGACTATTTTGGTTATTTCTAACTATATACTATACTGCTAATATTGAATTAGCTTTTTATAGTGTAAATTATAATATTTGTCGAAATGTTAATTATGGATTCGAACTTTACATGCTAATGGTGCTTCATTTTTGTTATTTTCATTTACTTACATATTGAGAATATACTTGAATAGTAGGTAATATTATTTTATTTAGCTGCTGAATTTTAGGACATGTTTTACCTTGAGGTCAAATATAATTTTGAGGAGTAATAGTTATTACCTACTAATCTTTTATCTGCTATTCCTTATTTAGGAACAATATTAGTAAATTGAGTTTGAGGGAAATTTACTGTTTATAATGCTACATTTATTATTTTAATATTTACCTACTGGGTAGGTAATTATTAAAATAATGAATATAACATTAGTAACTAAATAGCTACTAAATAGCTAATGACGTATTGTGATTATTTGTGATTAGTAATACTGGGTGGGTATTAATAAATAGAACAAAATAAAATATAAAGTCAATTTTATTATCTTGAATGTAAGAAATTGCTACAAATTTTTTAACTTCCTTAAATTATAAACAAACAGCTGCAGGTATTAAATGAACACATATGCGCATACATACGCCTATATATAAGTGGTTATATATATATATATATATATATATATATATATATATATATATATATATATATATATATATATATATTTGTGTAAACACCGTTGTAATCGAAACCAGTGGTTTGGTTTCACTTATAGAACGTAAATTCAATGAATTTAAAAAAAACCGTACAATATGTAACGTAATTAACGCACAACCTCAGACACCCCAATTAGTATATTATGTTATAATCATAATACATACACTGATTTTTAGTTAAACATTTTTATGCGCTGATTATTTATCAAATTACTTATACTAATTCCGGAAGAATTTGCATAAAAAATTACTCAAATAAAAATGCAATAAACTTGTTAATTTTATAGGTAGTAACATATTAAAATAATAAGTTTTTTTAGGATATTTATGTAAAACATAAAGGTTATATTATGTTCTAACTACGTTCACGCTTGCGCATATAAAACCGCGGAATTTCACAAGTTTTATTATCAAAATAATAATTGACAACCCTACCCTAAGCTTGCCTTGATTTTACCAACTCAAACTCGTTTTAGAAGATTAAAACATAGAGACAAAGATAGGAGACTATTTTTTATTTAATGTGGTTTATCAAATCCGTAAAAATAGTTTAAAATAATCACACAATAAAATTTTGAAGTGCAGGTAAAATATCTGCGACCAACATTTGCACAATTCTGACGTTCACAGACGTTTCACAACTTTTTACCAGAACCATATGGTACGATTTTTGTCACATGCGCTGGCATGTGACAAAAATTGTACCATAAATAAAATAAAGTCTCTAGCTCGAGAGGAGGGGAGCCGTGGTAGCTCAGATGGTTTGCGCTTGCTGAAATTTTCACAGTGCGCGAGCAAACCGCCGGCACCAATGAAATTGTAATTGCAATTTTAAGTGTTGATTTACCACGTGCTCAGTGGTGAAGGAAAACATTGTGAGGAAACCTGCATGTCTGAGAAATAAGAAAAAAATATTTCGAAGACATGCGAAATTCGCCAACAAGCATTGGGGCAGCGCGGTGGACAATTCCTTTCCTAGGACCCTTTCAGAAATGAGCGGAGGCCTGTGCCCAGGAGTGGGACGTATATAGGCTATAAATTTAACTTTAACTCTAGCTCATATAGCCTACTAATGAAATTCAAATGATCGGTTTAGGAAAAGTAAGGCTAGGTAAGTCAAATCATGGTACTTACTTAGATATCTTTTACGTAATCACTAGCACAAGTGTGTAAGTATTTTGATTAGGTAAGTACACATTTGTCCACCATAATACCCACAAACCAAAAAATTAAATAAACTAAAGTTTACATCTTCAACCATTTCAGTTGAACCAAGACAGGTATACTGTAATTATATGGTTTCTTAACTCAAGTCGCTTACTGCCGTATCGTCATTGTTCGTATTTAGCCCGCAATAAAGAATAAATTATATTAGATCTTGCACGACAACAAAACGGAATTACTTGAAATAAATTATTTAGATACATATTTTAGCTATATATTTGAAAAGGTTCATATTATTTATAATATGGTAACCACAAAGGTACCACATCAAATTTCATAAATTCTGGTTGTAATTTCATAACTCTATGGACTCCAAAGTGCGTCCGACTTACCCATTATCATTTTCAATTATTGGTAAACTTGAATAATTATTTTTGTCGTCAAATTCGCATTCAGGTATTTTTCTTCTCCTCCTAAAATAAAAATAAACTACGTAATAACACGTAGAAATTTAATGGAATAAAAGTAAGTGAACTTTGCATAATACATCAAAATACTTACAGAATTTCATTCATCTTCTGAGGTCGTTGACGTTTATTCTTCTTGAATTTAGGCATTTGCAATAATCAATCCACAAAATTATATTTTCATAATCGTAGCGTCTTTTTGTAGTAAAAAACACGTAAGCGCATCGGTTGGTAGGTACTCAAATAATATTATGTTTGCGGCGAAATACGGAACGTCGACGACGGCGACGAGCGACACAGGCACCTCGTACGAACGCATACAGGGTAATGCCGCCCGCACTCTGCGCACGCCCCTTTATCATAGAATTCACACAATTTTCTGAATTATTTCAATTAAAAAGAAAAACGAACTTAAAAATTTAAATAAAACGTGGAGAATATAGATTTTTAAATTATCTACCCTTTATTGTAATCCACAAATGATTAGAGCGTTGCGTTTAGCAACAGATGCATGTAATCAAGAATTTTAGTCACTTTTTAAAAGTTGATTTTAAATGTATTTATAGTCATAAAAATAAATTAGAACGTGGAATGTGATGATAAGATATCGAGCATCATTAATGTACTTTTAGATGTAGTTTATTTTTCATAACTAATGAGATAATAGAGTCTGATAAACGCACTTTCGCAACATTTTGGTCAGGGATACACCTTAAATATTAACAATAGTTTGTGCTGCATGTATATGCAACGGTAGGGCTTTCCAGAACTTGATAGATTGGACAGTAAAAGATTAATTTATTAAGCGAACGAACGTGGTTCTCGTAGCTCACTACTGTTTTAAATCTTCCCGACTCTCTGGAAATGCCGGCATGTCAACAGAATGTAAGGAATCCTACCTGTACGGATTGAAAACTCTTTTATTCTCTTTTAAGAATTAAAAAAATGTAAATGAAAAAAAAATAGCGGCAAAATTATTAGTAATTCGTTACGTCAAGGAAAATTAAAATTATTCTACTGATATGAATTAATGAGAAGGGATCAGATTGTTTTTATTTTAATTTAATGCGCCGTGTGAGCTATATCAGTCATGTCACTTCATCATTTGAGTCGAGATTAAATGTTACGAGCCGTGGGCCTGTTAGAAAATAGTGCTATTCAACGCGTTATTGCTGAGGCCCTACACACCAGCCAAAACGTGATAAAAACGTGGTAGAGTTAAAATAGGTCACCCTATATTGCAGTTTTCCTGAATAGTATCCTTTCCGGTGTAATTTAATATTGCCTAATTTTATCTCACAGTTTTCATCAATTTCCAAGAGGTAAGTGCCCTTTACAGCATTTCTTTGAGTGTCATCGCCACACGTTTTTGTAAGCACTATTTCATTTTGTGTAAATAGGATCCAGTTAATAGGACCAATAGACTGTATTTTAACACTTTTCAGCTCCACTATTGATAACTTACAAAGGCTTAGATTTGATGCGAAGTTCATTAGTTGTTCTACGCATGTGTTTTCAGGATACTGCATGATATCAATTTCCTCACACAGGAGCTGGTTTGCTGCTATCTCCTGACACGGGCCATTTAAGGGTAAGTACGTGTGATCTTTCACCATGAGGTAAGGATGTTTGGAAAAAATAACAGTTGTTCTATTATAGGTAGGAACAAACATAGTTAAGGCATACATTTTAAAATAATGTTTGTAATATTATCAGTCAGAGGGATTTCCATAATGAACGTTATTTGGTTTTCTTTTACATAGGCCTTAACAGACATAGATCTTTCTAAATAAACTAAATTGTTTTCAGTGATAGGATACAATAAACTATTTGTTTGAGATATAGATTCTAATATTACTAATAATTCTGTGGAATTAACAATGGCTTGATGTAGAACGTGAAGTTTAGTAAGTGCTGATGCCGTTTCTATTTCGCTTAAAATTAAGTATATAGTTCTAAAATTATTGACAAACATGTTAAACATACTTAAAACACATGTGGAGTTATTGTCTGTTATTGTCTTTAGTAATTATGTATTTTACAATTCTTTCAATACGTTTCATTCGTTCATTTACAAATTTCATATTTTCCTGTAGAGATCCAGTACTATTTATAAGAGAGTCAAGCATCTCAGAGATTATTGTTATTTTCTTATTAGTGTGCGTTTGCTGGGTCTTTAATTGAGATATGATAGTATTGTCGTATTTTACTGCATCATTGTGGTCTAAGTTTCCTGTAAGCGCTTTAATAACAGAACCTAATGGATTAATAAGACCGCGCTTGAAACGTATCGAAGGTAAGAGTTCTTTAAACTTTTCTACAGCTAAGTTACTTAAATAATTTATTTGTGTGCACATATTTTGGAATTCATTTACGTATGGCTTATGGATGTCTACTAAACTGCTAAGTTTTTTATATTTATTGATATTAAAATTTAAATCATCTTTTAAGCTACTAAAGTCTAACTGCTTAACTATAACCCACTTATCTACTTCCTTGTATGATTGTCCTTGCTTTACGGGTAACATGTTTAAATTTTCAAGCAATAACTGGCCCGCTTCTAGATCAGAGTGATCTATAGATTTATCACCCACAGATTCACAAATTTCAAAAGATTTCTTAATAGATAGTTCCATTTGTTGATCCAACGGATTTTGTATAATTGTAGTGGCATATCCATTCTCACATTTTACCAATGCAGAAGGCATGCGCACTCCATCACAGAATCGGGTATAATTTAATATTACTTCACCATAAATCATGTTAGCAGGTAATTTTGCTCTAACTTCAGAACGAGGTAGAAGTATTACAACATAATCTAAACTATTGTGTATTATAGGTATTCTAGAAGAATTTGTGGTAAGTACTTGTTTCTTTAAATCTATTACAGCTTCCAACTACTTTAATAAATGATTCCCAATTAACACATCATAACGTGAATCGATATTATAAAGATAAAATTTATGTTCATCATTACTTTGAAATATAGAAAATAGTGGAATTTTAATTACCTGATTGTGTTTGCTAGATGCATGAGTACTTATAACTTCAAAGGGTTCATTTGTTATATTATTACGGTAGAATTGATATGCTTTATCGGGACTTATAAAAGAACGGATGCTACCTGTGTCTATCGTAAAATTAGCATCTATTTCCGGTATATATATGTATGGTAGTTTTAGATTTATGTCGCAATTCAATTCTATTATTTCGGGTGGTTTTCAGAGGATTTTACTTGAAAATTTTCAGTCTGTGCAGACATGTCATTATCCTCTGAATCATTGTTTTCGTTGACCTCTATTATAGAATTTTCTTATATGGATCTTCATAATAATTGTCGTTTGTTTCCTCCTACATGTAATTTTGAGGAAATTCATAGGGATAGTATGATGGATAAATTTCTAATTCGTTTAGGCGGAAACCTGGCTTTGGAGGGGCAATTCTCATCGAAACATCAGTATCATTAGAAACCGGCTTATTATGCACATTATTATTACTAGGATAATTAAAACGCTGAGAATTACCAAACTGTTGTGGTTGCATGGGGCTATAGTCCTGGGGTCTAAGTCCAAAGTTTGGTTGGTATCCAAAATTAGATCGGTATCCAAACTGAGGTGGGTGATATTGCTTAGGGAAACTCATTTGCTGTTAAGGCTTATTTCGTGGTAACGGAATCTTCATTTGTCTACTATGGGGAATGCCAAACTTAAATTGAGGTGGTGTTCCGAAATTCTGCCTAGGGGGTTGGTTTGGTGCTAACATTGGTCTAAAACCTGTAGGCTGTGTTGGCATTGCGAACTTAAACGATGGTTGTTGCACTGGTATACTACCAGACTATGGCTTAGACATATGGCTAGACTGTAACATTTTACTACGCATCTAATATTGGTCATAGAAGTTTACTTCTTCTAGAACTATACTTAGTGCTTCTTCTAGTGTACTGGGTGTTTTCAACCTAACAATGCGAACCATATTTTCGGGTAAATTATATAAGAAAACCTGCAGAGCGGTGTTATTATATATAATAGTTTTACTTATTTTTAAGTTTTTATCACCAATTTGATTAACCTTCGATAATAGCACTGATTTAACGTATTGCATACGACCACAAAAATCTATATAATTTTCATTTTGGTGTTTCTTTAAAGTTTTTAATTCAATGGCTAAACATTCTTCACTACGTGGGTCGCCGAAGTGAGTTAAAAACAATTCCTTGAATTCGCCCCACGTCTCTATATCTTCCCGTTCACTGATAAGCGATGCAGCCTCGCCCGTAAGTCGACTAGTAATGCATTTCAACTTCAAATGCATTTTAAATTCATTTTGAATATCGGATGATTTAAAGTTACTTATTATATATTCACATTTACGCTAAAATAAAAGTAAATGGCGTTTATCGCCGCTAAATGTTGGTATTATTTTAGTTAATTCATTAGGGATAAGTTTAATTTCCGACATTTTAAATAATTTTTTCACTGGTTCTACACAAAAATAAGAAATAAAATAAAATGTTTATTATAACTCTACTAGTTCCACAGATGTTGTAAGGAAAATTCGAGTATAAGTACTACTACTAATCTATTAAGTATTAAAGTGTCGACTAATCTTTAAATTAACAAACACATGTAGACACAATAAGAACTTAATATAATGTATAATACTTAATATAATATTACTCTATAACTTCATTGAGTAATATGGGACTTAATATTATGTACGTATTACAATTAATTTAATATTGTTTTTATTTTTATTTAAGTAATAGTTATTTATTGCACTTAATACTTTATAAAATTTACGTAAGATTAGTATTTGAAACCCAAATAATCAAACTGGAAAATGTCTAATTCCAAGTTTACTAAGGGATATGAAGAAGGTGAAGAGTCGTACTCACTAGCCCGCAGTGCCCATCATCAGCTTCACGGCTCGTTATTCTCGACGAATTTGTTTGGTTCGCTGGATCACAACGCTGTATGAATCGCCCATGCGTCAAAATGGGTAAAATTGTATACGCGATATTCACGAACGGTGGCACAGCTTTTCCGGCGATCCTACCGGCTGCGCCAGTCAAGTTGCGGGAGCTGCCGAGAGCTTTTTTAAAAACTAATTAAAACTACATTTTCACAGAGAGATATGTGAATTTATTCTGACCATTGTCATTTACAATTCTTAATCCTATGCTTACATTACTACATACACAGCGTTTATGTATTTATGCTGATGGACGCTTTATACGTATTATGGGTGGTACTGGTGTAACCATAACTAGGTTGTGGTCACTTTATTGCAGTACTAGACATGTAGCTGAATGGTACACGGGTAGATATTTTGTTACTACGCAGAGATAGGATCAATTTCTCCAAATGTCCGCCAGAAGAAAACCCAATATCACAGCGATAAAATTACTATAAAGACTTCAGAAGGACCATCAGCTGCTGGTAAGCGAGCATACCGTGCGAAGGAAGTTGCGTGAAGTTGCTCTTCATCCTCGAAGACTGCTACGTGTTCTAGCACTGCAACATGGCAATCGCGGTCGGCGGCTTTCGTGGCTCGGGAGCATATACCATGGAATGATGAACAATAGTCTTAGGTGCTGTTCACCGATGAGTCCCGGTTTGGGTTACATCTGGAATCACGAAGAACACGCGTTTGGAGAACTCCAGGGAGAGTTAGCCGTCAACGGCACCCTCAAGAGGTCCACTCATACCAAGGCAGGACAATTATGGTGTGGGCAGGAATTCGTCTTGGCGGCTGAACCGCTCGTTTAGATCCAAGGCAGCATAACTGCACAAAAATACCACGAGGAGGTAGCAAAGCCGGTTATTGTCCCTTGTTGTTGTGGAGACGAACTGTCCACTATTAACAGACTCCGAGTGGTTTTCTTTAAGGTGGAGAAATGAAACTACTGTTTATGTTTATGAATGTACTGTCGAATGGGATTCGGAATGGAATATCTTTTGCATCAACCTTGCCTATATTTATATGGCTGGCTCACTTTTGATTTGCCAATGGTAACAATTAATATTTTGCCTAGCCAATTATATTGCTTATTTTATGACCAATGAAAACTATTTAAAATATACAATTATCTACGTTTCGTTTCCCGGCGTGAGACTTGTTTGTTGTTCACGAAGCTACGTCGCTGGACCGGGCTATATAAGACATGCAGATCGGTGCGCACGCGTAGTCGGCGGGCGGCGGCGGTGTGGAATACAGCTCCGGAACAGCAAGAGGATATGATATGCGATGGTCGACGGATACGTGACGATAGCGGCGTGTGAAGTCGGTGTGGCGCTGAATGATATTTGCGGCTGCTTCTTGTTTCTTTATAAGAACGTCAAATTATCTATATACAGTCCGCAGTATCTCAGTAGCCAAGAATAATTAGGAAATAAAATGTTTTTTTATTTATTCTCGCCTTCCGCGTTATGGTAGCAGCGGAGTATATCTTATTTATTCCCGTTTAGGTTTGATTAATCTGGCTGCTACATCACTCTCCCCCCAGCGAAAGCGTACCGGAGGCTTGACGACTCGCCCGTATTTCGTAGTTTTTAAAATAGGTTTCAACTGGGTTGATGTAGATGATGAAGTTTCAAGCTTCCTCGCTGGTGGTTTTGATGATGATGATGAATCCTCTGCAGTATCCTCGTTAATAATATAGGCAGGCTTTAGTCGGTCGATCGATATAATCGTAGATTTCCTTCCGGGTATTTGTAGTTTAAAAAGTCTTGCTATTTCTCTCTAATACTTTATACGGTCCATCGTAGGTAGGTTGAAATTGTTTTTTCATTGCGTCGTTTCTTACAAAAACTTGTTTGCATGTTTTCAAATCTTGGTGAATGAATACTGATTTATTATTTCTGTGTGATTGCATTTCGGTGCATTTCAACGATAAGGCTTTGTTAATTGATTCTCGAAGTTTAGTTACGAAATCGTAATCCATTTCTTGTTTGTTTGACGCTGCTGAACTGAAGAAGTCACACGGCAGCCTTATGCTGCAGCCGTAGGTTAGCTGAGCGGCGCTAAGACTAGTGTCTGCACGCGGTGTTGCTCGTAGTCCGAGTAGCACTGTAGGTAGCTCATCAATCCACTTTGTATGTTGAGATAAACGAGTTTTGAGTGCAGTCTTTAATGTACGATGCCATCGTTCGATTATTCCGTTTGACTGAGGATGGTATGCTGTTGTACGCGTCTTCTGTATTCCCATAGTTTGAAGAAGTTTGAGGAATAGGTTGCTTTCGAAATTCCTTCCTTGATCCGTTGTGATGGTTTTAGGTGATCCGAAACGAGTAATCCAATTTTCATAAATTATCTTCGCGACGGATTCGGCTGAAGTATCATCGGTAGGTATTGCTTCTGGCCATCTTGTTGTTCTGTCGATCATTGTTACGAGATAACGATGTCCTTGCGGTGAAGTAGGTAATGGTCCAACGATGTCAACGTGCAAGTGTTCGAATCTCTCCGTGGGTGGAAATGTAGCTAGACTACTTGATGTATGCCTTTGTACTTTGCATTTTTGGCATTGAATGCATTGCTTCGCCCAGTTGCCAACATCCGCTTGCATTGCAGGCCAAAAGAATTTTTCAGTGATGAGTTTTCTTGTTGTTCTAACACCTGGATGACTAATGTTGTGCAGTGTATTGAAGACTTCGCGACGACATTCTTCTGGTATGTATGGTCGCATGGTTGTCGTTGAGGCTTCACAGTATATTGGTAGATGCGTCATTGGCATTGTAACTTGCTTGATGGACAAGTTACCTTGCTTCGATAGATGTTTTATGTTGTCACTATCTCTGTCTTGTGCTGCGGCGATCTTATGATAGTCGATTGATGTAGGGCACGTTACACTGTCAATTGGTACGCGACTGAGTGCGTCGGCAACTATGTTGTCCTTTCCACTGATGTGACGTATGTCGGTCGTGAATTCACTTATGAAAATAAGTTGTCTTGCTCTTCGTGGTGTTTCCGATAGTGATGGTTTCTTTGGAAGTACATATGTTAATGGTTTGTGGTCGGTAAAAACGATCAGGTTTCGACCCTCGAACGTTTTTCTGAAGTGCTTGATAGCCATGTAAATAGCGAGTAGCTCTCGGTCGAATGTACTGTAGTTACGTTGAGTATCGGAGAACTTCTTCGAAAAATATCCAAGTGGTTGCCATTTCCCATTGCTGTATTGTTGGAGAACTGCTCCTGCTGAGAGATCGGATGCGTCGCTGAAGATAGCAAGGGTTGCTTCGTGTGATGGGTGAGCGAGTAAAGCTGCATTTTTGGATCGCAATTTTACAAGCTTCAAATGCCTTCGTGGCTTCATCGTTCCATTCGATTGACGTTTTATCTTTTTTCTTCGTGTTGTGAAGGTAGGCGTGAAGTGGTGCTTGGATTTCAGCGGCTTTAGGTATGTGTTCTCTGTAAAAATTTATCATCCCAAGAAAACGCCTTAGCTCTTCGATAGTTTTAGGTTTTGCATAATCGATGATTGCTCTGACTTTTTCGGCAGGCGGTTTTATTCCTTCCTTGCTGACGGTGAAACCAAGAAATTGAACTTCTTGCTGTCCAAATATGCATTTCGAAGGGTTGATTGTGATTCCGTTGTCTTCTAATCGCTGTAGCACGGTGCGTAGATGGGTTTCGTGCGTTTCTTTATCAGGGCTTGCAACAAGGAGATCATCAATAAATGCGAAAACGAAATCCAGTCCATGAAGTACTTCGTGTATGAATCTTTGGAAAGTTTGACCTCCGTTCTTTAATCCTGGGATCATTCTTGGGAATTCGAATAATCCCATTGGGGTAATTATTGCTGTCTTCTCTATGTCTTCATCGCGGACTCTTATTTGTTGGTAAGCTCGGTTGAGATCGATGGTGGAGAATATAGTCTTGTCTGATAGTTGATGAGTGAAATCCCTGACTCGCGGTATTGGGTAGCGGTCAGGAGTGGTAATAGAATTCAGTCTTCTGTAATCTCCACAAACTCGTAATTCTCCGTTCTTCTTCGGTACAATGTGAAGTGGTGATGACCAAGGGCTTTTGCTTGGACGGCATATTCCTTGCTCAATCATGTTTTCGAATTCCTTTCGAACTTGCTCGTATAGGTGTGGTGCGATTGGACGTGCACGACAATGAAGTGGTGGTCCATTGGTGTCGATGAAATGCTCAACGTCGTTCTTCGGTGTTAATTTCATTGAAGTTATTCTTGTGATACCAGGGTATTCTTCGAGGATCTTGTGATACGGTTGTTGCACATCTATGCTTCTTATTGTGGGCAGATTGGTTGCTTGTACAAAAGACTGAGATGCAAGATTGGTTTTCCCGTCGATGATTCTTCTATTTTTGATGTCGACGACCAACTGGTGATGTTGAAGAAAATCAGCACCGATGATTGGTTTGCTGACTTTAGCGACGATAAATCTCCATTTGAATGGTCGGCGTAGATTAAAATCAAGTTCCATTGTTTTTTCTCCATATGTAGGAATAACCGTATTGTTTGCTGCATAGAGTTGAAAATCTAGTGGCTTCAACTTCTGTCCTTGCTTCGGCGGTAACACTGAGATATTTGCTCCGGTGTCGATAAGGAAAGTAAGCTTGCTTTTTTTATCGGTGACGAAAAGACGGTAGGACTTTGCTGTTACGCTGGATCCCGTCGCATCGAGCGTACTAGTTAGTTTTCCGTATTCGTATTTTCATTTTTGAATGTACACGGTTCTGTGCATTTTCTTGCCTCGACCCCGAAACGTCGATGATAGTAGCAGTAAGGGGATCTTGATGTTGAGCTTATTCGACTTCTACTTGCAGAGCGGTTGCGACGAAAAGGTGATCTTCGGTGTTGCTGATTGCGCTGGTTGTACTGTTGCTGGTAAAAGGTATGATGCTGGGAAGCTTTGAGCGCGGCGACTTCGAATGATAGCTTCCGAATTTCTTCGAGAAGAAACTGGGTATCATTGGCCTTTGTTGAAGTGCCTTCGATGATCGATATGTGTGAGCTACTGCTGTTTTCGATCATCTTGTCCGCCAGGAGTGCCAGTTCGTCGAGCTTCGTCTGCGTGCTGAATGTTTCGCTGACTGCTATTACCGATCGAATATGTGGTGGTAGGTGGTTTACCCACATTAGCCGTAGTGTTGAATCCGGAACTTTATCTCGCGCCAAAGTACGCATTTTGCGTAGGAGTTGTGTGGGTTTCTGGTCTCCAAGTTCTATTTCTGATAGAAGTTTTTGTAGCTGTCGACTGTCGGATTCTTCATATGCGGAGATCAGCCGATCCTTCAGTGAATTATACTGGTCGACTGCTGGTGGGTTGTACAACAGGTCCGCAATTTGTTCGATGTCTTGTTTCTCAAGTTGGGCTATCACCATCTGTGCTAATTGCGCTTGGCTCTTCTTTAAACCATTCGTTGCGGCTTCAAAACTGACGAACCAAAGTCGTGGTTTGTCTCTCCAAAACGGTGGTATTCTTAACGATAGAGATATACCGGCGATTTCTGGTTCCTTTACCGGGTTTGATGTATATGTGTTTGCCTCCTGCTCCATAATGACGGCTTGATTACACTGATTTTATATAAACTGAAGTCTTCCTTCTCGGTGTTCGTACGGGTTTCCTTCGCGGTGTTCGTGCAATAGTAGTGGTACGTCGCAGGGTGTTCCTTCTTGGTGTTCGTACCGGATCTTCCCCCTCGGTGTTCGTACGGGGTCACCACTGTATTAGTGGAGACGCACTGTCCACTATTAACAGACTCCGAGTGGTTTTCTTTAAGGTGGAGAAATGAAACTACTGTTTATGTTTATGAATATACTGTCGAATGGGATTCGGAATGGAATATCTTTTGCATCAACCTTGCCTATATTTATATGGCTGGCTCACTTTTGATTTGCCAATGGTAACAATTAATATTTTGCCTAGCCAATTATATTGCTTATTTTATGACCAATGAAAACTATTTAAAATATACAATTATCTACGTTTCGTTTCCCGGCGTGAGACTTGTTTGTTGTTCACGAAGCTACGTCGCTGGACCGGGCTATATAAGACATGCAGATCGGTGCGCACGCGTAGTCGGCGGGCGGCGGCGGTGTGGAATACAGCTCCGGAACAGCAAGAGGAAACGAACTGCGGCGTTGAAGAAACGGCTCACCATTGGTCGACGGATACGTGACGATAGCGGCGTGTGAAGTCGGTGTGGCGCTGAATGATATTTGCGGCTGCTTCTTGTTTCTTTATAAGAACGTCAAATTATCTATATACAGTCCGCAGTATCTCAGTAGCCAAGAATAATTAGGAAATAAAATGTTTTTTTATTTATTCTCGCCTTCCGCGTTATGGTAGCAGCGGAGTATATCTTATTTATTCCCGTTTAGGTTTGATTAATCTGGCTGCTACACACACATAATCCAAATGGATCAGAAATTACTACTCATGCACGATAGAGCTCCTTCGCATACAGTGCGACCGGAGGAGGCCGCTCTCCGAGACCACGATATTCAAGTTTTGGATTGGCCTGCACAATCGCCTGAATTAAATCCTATCGAGTATGTCTCAGACACGTTACAACAAAGTACTTTGAGAGATTTCCCGTCAAATTTGACGACGGAACAACAACTTTAAGAACACTTGCAAAGAACATAGGACCTCATACCGCAGCAAGACATTGGCATTTTAATTTTAAGTATGAAAAATCGATGTCGATGTGTAATCAATGTAAGAGGTGGCAACACTGATTGTTGATAATTAGATGTTATAAAAAAAAAACAATTTTAATTAAAATTTATAGTTTAATAAAAATAAAATGTTTTTTTATACAGTATGTAACAAAAACCCTGTTGGTCGTTTCAGGGACGTATAGGTGTACACATAGGCATGGTAATTATGATAATGAAAATTTTTTTTGGTTGCTTTAAATGGGGTTTTTAGGTTTCTAATAAGATAACTTAAGAAATATTAAATTTTTAAAAATGTTATTTGCTTCTGAACTTACCGACACGTGCCGACATAATATTATCTACGTCAAAGAATAAATAATAGTCTACGGCCGTTATGAGGTCACTGACATGGCCGACTCAAAGCAAGCCGCTAAGCGGCGCGTGCTTCCTCAAGGTTTTTATGTAAATATTTATACCTACCTAGACTCAGTTATTCTCAAAAAATTTTAATTTTAAAATAATAGAAAATATTTAAAAAGGTTATTTCATGCTAAAATATCGTGATTAATTCCAAATTTGCAACTATTTGTAGGAGAAATTAGTATGTATTTTTCATATTGCAACGCTTCCAGCCCCATCTCATAATAATAATATATTAAATATTAAATATATTCTATATAATAAATTTACCCCTTTTCAATAACATTATATATTTGTGACCAAGATAAAAAAGATATGTTTTGATCTTTCTAAATGATCTTTCAAAAGGTTTAATATTAGGCCGTTTGTAATATTTTGGCGTGATCGTCTTAGTTAGGACCCTTATTTATGTTGTGTTTGTTCAGTAACTTAGTTCTTTTAGGTGTCTTTTTGGAAGAATGAATATTCACTAGAGCAATTGAAAGCTGTTGGTAGTGCCTTATAAGCTAAGTGAACCCCGTTCACGAAGACAGGACTCGAGAAAGGTTCCACTTGTATCAGGTTTACATTATTAATTTAATATTATTTATCCATTCCCGCTCGGAAAAGGCTCAAAATATATTTATAAAAAATACCCGATACAAGGGCTTCGCTCTCCAACATTTATTTAAAAATGTAGGGGAGGCACACGGCCCCACACACGCCGTGCACGGTGAGCGCCAACCATTTTGATGCACTCCCCCCGAAGGGAACGCTAATTCTGGAACTGGACCGTAGTCCACAGCAAAATAACTGGCGAACCAGTAAAAGAGGCTTGGCCCCTTGTTAGTGCGTAAGCACAAACATCGACCGAAGTCGCGCATGTAAATGCGTGTAATCGCCATACAGAATACGAACGAATCCAGCCACAGTGAATGTACGTCACACGGTTTAGGCAAATAGGCACACTGACCGTAAACCCACTGTGAGCGCCACCACCTGCCAGACTGCCGCTCCCGAAAACATGATGTAAGTGTATGGCATCACCACCAATTGCATGATCAGCACGGCTACTAGCCGCAGAGCGTGTCATGAGTCTACCGCTCACCTCAAGGGAATGGGGTCCCACGTTGTGTGGCTTTCGGCCGCAGCCTTGAGAGTCTCCTCAGATCCTCCCGCCAGCTACCACCCGCATGAGGTCGAAACATATGCTCCACCAACCAATACAACGGCAGATATATCCAAAAGGCAGTTATAAGATAAGAGTAATAATTCGCCATCAGAAAGGGTTTGTGTCACTGACGTTGAGTAAACGCATTTTCGATCATGTTTGTCTCACCCACCAACAAGTTGCCTTCAATCATTCAAAGATGGGAAAGTTACAGAGATATAATATTATGTTTTTATATAAAACATCGTTGAGGGCAGACAGTCTGCAGCCCCGTAATGAAGGGACCCAACTCGGGAAAAGCTACTCAGGTGTGAGGCAAACCAAGACGCAGAGAGCGCCATTGAGAATAGCGTCCCACCAAACAACCATCGCTAAGACGCAACGCTGCAGAACGCAACAAGCATCAATACGACTATCGTCGGGCTTACACCATCCCAAGGTCCCCCATACACCCCAGAAGACATCACCACCTGCATACCTCCATCGACCAGAACCACAAGAGTGCGTCGAATCAGGCGCAGCACTCCCGCAGATCCATCACAAGACGCAATACCGCAAGTAGCAGTAAGCATCAATGCAACTATCATACGGATGGCGCCCCTCACAACACACCCACATGATCCCTATCGACTTTGGTAACAAAGTTTGTATTGTTGTTATATAAAAAATATCACCAACGTATCATAGTAGCACGCTACCACGACGCCAATGAACAAAACTCCACGTATCATAGCGTTAATGCACTAAGACATGAAGTTGAGTATGCCTGTTACACTTAAAAGTGCTACCAAACACACTCATCATCCCAATCCGAAATATAGACGACGCATCACTACGCGCTACTACGCCGCCCATAAACGGTATAGGTGTGCGATGTCCACGGGAAAGCCGTATTGCTACAACAAACCCGCTTACCACCGGCACTAAGATGTTATTTGTTTACCTCCATCGACCAGAACCACAAGAATGCGTGGAATCAGGCGCAGCACACCCGCAGATCCATCACAAGACGCAATACCGCAAGTAGCAGTAACCATCAATGCAACTATCATACGGATGGCGCGCCCTCACAACACACCCACATGATCCCTATCGATTTTGGTAACAAAGTTTTTTTTGTTGCTATATAAAAAATATCACCAACGTATCATAGTAGCACGCTACCACGACGCCAATGAACAAAACTCCACGTATCATAGCGTTAATGCACTAAGACATGAAGTTGAGTATGCCTGTTACACTTAAAAGTGCTACCAAACACACTCATCATCCCAATCCGAAATATAGACGACGCATCGCTATGCGCTACTACGCCGCCCATAAACGGTATGGGTGTGCGATGTCCACGGGAAAGCCGTATTGCTACAACAAACCCGCTTACCACCGGCACTAAGATGTTATTTGTTTACCTCCATCGACCAGAACCACAAGAATGCGTGGAATCAGGCGCAGCACACCCGCAGATCCATCACAAGACGCAATACCGCAAGTAGCAGTAACCATCAATGCAACTATCATACGGATGGCGCGCCCTCACAACACACCCACATGATCCCTATCGATTTTGGTAACAAAGTTTTTATTGTTGTTATATAAAAAATATCACCAACGTATCATAGCAGCACGCTACTAAGATGCCAATGAACAAAACTCTACGTATCATAGCGCTAATGCACTAAGACATGAATTTGAGTATGCCTGTTACACTTAAAAGTGCTACCAAACACACTCATCATCCCAATCCGAAATATAGACGACGCATCGCTATACGCTACTACGCCGCCCACAAACGGTATGGGTGTGCGATGTCCACGGGAAAGCCGTATTACTACAACAAACCCGCTTACCACCGGCACTAAGATGTTATTTGTTTACCTCCATCGACCAGAACCACAAGAATGCGTCGAATCAGGTGCAGCACACCCGTATATCCATCACAAGACGCAATACCGCAATTAGCAGTAAGCATCAATGCAACTATCATACGGATGGCGCCCTCTCACAACACACCCACATGATCTCTATCGATTTTGGTAACAAAGTTTGTATTGTTGTTATATAAAAAATATCACCAACGTATCATAGTAGCATGCTACCACGACTCCAATGAACAAAACTCCATGTATCATAGCGTTAATGCACTAAGACATGAAGTTGAGTATGCCTGTTACACTTAAAAGTGCTACCAAACACACTCATCATCCCAATCCGAAATATAGACGACGCATCGCTATGCGCTACGACGTCGCCCACAAACGGTATGGGTGTGCGATGTCCACGGGAAAGCCGTATTGCTACAACAAACCCGCTTACCACCGGCACTAAGATGATATGTCTAGGACACATCGGTTAGCGAGTCCAAGTTTCATCATCATCATCATTACAGCCCTTCACAAGTCCACTGCTGAACATAGGCCTCCCCCAAGTAATGCCACAAAGCACGGTCCTGAGCCACCTGCATCCATCGACTTCCTGCATGTCTTACCAGGTCGTTACTCCATCTAGTGGGGGGTCGCCCTACACTACGCCTACCGGTACGAGGCTGCCACTCGAGAACCTTTCTTCCCCATCGGTTATCGGTTCTTCGAGCTATATGGCCGGCCCATTGCCACTTCAGCTTACTAATCCGTTGGGCTATGTCGGTCACTCTGGTTTTACTGCGGATATCCTCATTTCTGAGTCTATCACGCAGAGAAACTCCGAGCATAGCCCTCTCCATAGCTCGCTGAGCGACCTTAAGCGTCCTCATACGGCCAGCAGTGAAGGACCACGTCTCAGATCCGTAAGTCATCACTGGCAACACGCACTGGTTGTACAATCTAGTTTTTAGAGATTGAGGTATACCTGACGAAAAGATATGCCGTAATTTCCCGAACGCTGCCCAGCCGAGTTGAATCCGTCGATTGACCTCTCGGTCGAAGTTGGACTTACCTAGTCGGACTATTTGTCCCAGGTAAACGTATTCGTCAACAACTTCGAGCATAGTGCTCCCAACAACTACCGGCATAGGTGTGACATGGACATTGAACATGATCTTTGTTTTGTCCATGTTCATCTTAAGACCTATCCGTTGGGAGGCACTATTGAGGTCATTGAGCATAGTGCTTAAGTCCTCCAGCGATTCTGCCATAAGGACTATATCGTCGGCAAATCGAAGGTGAGTGATGTACTCGCCATTGATGTCAATACCGTATCCTTTCCAGTCCAGTAGCTTGAAAACGTCTTCCAATGCAGCGGTGAAGAGTTTCGGGGATATAACGTCACCCTGTCTTACACCTCTCTGCAGTTGGATAGGTTTCGAGCTCTGGTTCTGTACTCGGATAGCCATCGTAGCCCTACTGTACAAACACTTCAGCACTTCGATATACCGACAGTCAACTTGGCACCGCTGAAGGGACTGTAGCACCGCCCAAATTTCAACGGAATCAAAGGCTTTCTCATAGTCCACATACGCCAGGCAAAGTGGCAGATTGTACTCTTCAGTCTTCTGTACAATCTGCCGCAGGGTATGTATGTGGTCTATGGTACTGAAGCCTTTTCGGAAACCGGCTTGTTCGGGAGGCTGGAAGTCGTCAAGTCTGCGTGCGAGACGATTCGTAATGACTCTCGAAAACAGCACGTAGACGCGGCTCAGAAGGGAAATCGGTCTGTAGTTCTTTAAGAGAGCATTGTCGCCTTTCTTAAAGAACAAGACCACCGCACTTCTGCTCCACGCCTCTGGAGTAGTGCCACCATGGAGGACGGAATTGAAGAGCTTCTGAAGGACTTCAAGTACCGGTGTTCCACCCGCTTTCAGAAGCTCCGCTGTAATTCCATCCTCGCCTGGGGCCCTGCCGTTTTTAAGGTGCTGGAGAGCCATTCTAATCTCGCTTAGACTGACGTCCGGGATATCATCGGAATAGTGTCGGATAAGACTTGCTCTTGGATCGTTACTCACACTTGCGTGTGGCTCCAACGATGATGTGTACAGCTGCCCATAGAACCTCTCAATCTCACTCAAAATCTCAGGTGTCCCGGAAACGATGTTGCCACACTCAGTCTTCAGCCTTGACAGTTGGCTCTTTCTGGCAGACAGATCTCTGGCAAAGACTTTGGAGCCCTGGTTCCGCTCGATCGCTTCTTTAATACGAGAAGTATTAAAGTTGCGTAAGTCTCGCCGTATGCATTTGGAGATCTGTCTGTTCAGTTGCCTGTATGCTGTCAAATCTGTTGACGATTGCAGCCTCATCTCCCGTCTAACAGCCATGAGATTAAGAGTGTGATCGGAGAGTTTTTGTGTTCTTCTGCGGCGGGTCTTGCAGAACTTAGCTCCGACCGCATGGACAGTTTCCACGAGCTTGTCGTTCATATCGTCCACTGCATTGCAATCTTCTAGGCACTGGAAGCGATTACGTAACTCGAGCTGAAAGGTTTCGGGATTCTGGATTAGAGCACGAGGGGGACGGAGCGTTGACTTCATTAGACGAGACCTCTCCAACTTAACGTTTAGGTTCAGTGTGCCTCTAACCATTCGGTGATCGCTGCCAGTTTTCACCCTTGCGATCACTGAGACATCACTGAACAGTTGGCGTCTGGTCGTCATAATGAAGTCAATCTCATTTTTTGTCGAACCGTCGGGGCTCGACCAGGTCCACTTCCTGTGGGGCCGCTTCTGGAAGAAAGAGTTCATCATAAAGAGTTCCTCTTTCTCCATAAAGTCGGCCAGCTGCTGGCCCCTTCGGTTCCGTTGCCCTACTCCAAATTTCCCTACCTTCAGCTCACCGCTTTCTCTTGTGCCCAGTTTTGCGTTGAAGTCTCCCATCAACACCGTGTAGTAGGTTTTGGAGGAATGTATGGCTCTGGTAATATACATTTCCTCCACCTCCTCATCGGGATGTGCCGAGGTTGGTGCGTAAACCTGAATGACCTTCAGCGAATACCGTTTGGTGATTCTGAGTATCAGGTACGCGACCCTCGTCGACACACTCCCAATCTTTACAACGTTGTTGACGAGAGATTTGTGGACGATAAATCCGACACCTCATTGGGACAGATGGTCGCCCTCCCGGTGATAGAACAAGTTGCCGGACTCGAGGATTGCCGTGTCCTCCCCCTCTCTTCGGACCTCGGATAATCCAATAATATGCCAGCGCAACTTGTCTACCTCTTCTTCCAGCTCCAGTATCTTCTCGTCAGTCCTCAGGGTGCGTGCGTTATATGTTGCCAGGTCGAGTCGTCGTAGGTGGCAACCGAACCTCCACCGGAGATTCTTAGCACCCCCTGCCCCGCCGTTACCATGGTCGCCACCGTAGCCAGGAATAGCGGGGCCGCCGGGGACTGGGGGCCGTCTGTTTGTGTATTTATTCATTGGGGGGTATTTGCCATAGTTGCCACGCTTGGCGAGCGGGTTGGCAACCGCAGTTTTTTATTACGTCACAGTTGTCATCAGGAAGACGCTGCTGCCCATCTCCTGCCTGTCTCCCTCTGTCGCCTCTTACGACACCCACGGGAAGATATGGGGTAGTGGATATTCTTAATCGCCACTACACGGCAAGAGTCCAGCACACCTCGGGGGAAGCCAGTTAACCAAGCTGGCTAAAATAAGTTGGTACCTCTCAGCACGTCCCAAGCGCGACGTTGCACTCCGAGTCCAAGTTTACCTCGGAACAATTGCTCGTGAAGCAGCACACATGCCACCATAATATTCCATTTCGAGTCCCGAATAAGGACTAGTCATTTTGCTACAGTACTAGGAGCAGTCGGTCACCCGACCACCCCATACAATTCTTATGCATCAAGGAGACCTTCAATATTAATGCTTTTGTATCATAGACCTTACTTTCATAAGTCATTCGTATATAGGGTTCGAACCCACAACCCTACAATTGTAATGCATATTCATCATAGAGACCTTCTATAGTATTGCTTTTGTATCATAGACCTTACTTTCATAAGTCATTAATATATAGGGTTTGAACCCACGACCCTACTATTGTAATATTCATCATAGAGAACTTCTATAGTATTGCTTTTGTATCATTGAGTATATTATCATAAGTCCCTAATATAGGACTAGTCATTGTGCTACAGTACTTCAGGCAGTTGGGCTCCCGACCACCCTATATATATGTACAACTGCAGGTACGTATCTCCGACAGCTCCTCCATACAAGACACTATACATGAACACCTTCCATAACTTAGGAAAATTTTCTTTTATACGTGAACTCCTTGCACAATTTAGGAAATTTCTTTTATACATGAACTCCTTCCAAGACTTAGACAATTTTAAACAAATTTTCTAATTATCTTATAAATGTTATTTATCTTTATTTTTATAATATTTTCGACTTGTATTTCTATTATTTATCTTATTTTAAATATTTTTTCAAGTTTTTAAGAAGTTTATTTATTATGGAAGACAATATTTTGCCTTTAATTTACTATGTTATTGGTCTTATGTCTGAAATATATTTATATTAACTTTATGTTTATTAATGTAATTTTATTGCTTAATATACATATTTTATGACTGCTTTTGATGCCCCTTTATATTGAATTTAATTATTAACAATAATATTGGGCCATCACAATCCACCCCCATATTTTATATTAATGACCCACACAGCGGAGTCGTTGATATAAAATTTTACTATATTGAGAGCATATGCACTACACTCAAAATTTTGTACTTATCTCCTACGCAAAATGCGTACTTTGGCGCGAGATAAAGTTCCGGATTCAACACTACGGCTAATGTGGGTAAACCACCTACCACCACATATTCGATCGGTAATAGCAGTCAGCGAAACATTCAGCACGCAGACGAAGCTCGACGAACTGGCACTCCTGGCGGACAAGATGATCGAAAACAGCAGTAGCTCACACATATCGATCATCGAAGGCACTTCAACAAAGGCCAATGATACCCAGTTTCTTCTCGAAGAAATTCGGAAGCTATCATTCGAAGTCGCCGCGCTCAAAGCTTCCCAGCATCATACCTTTTACCAGCAACAGTACAACCAGCGCAATCAGCAGCACCGAAGATCACCTTTTCGTCGCAACCGCTCTGCAAGTAGAAGTCGAATAAGCTCAACATCAAGATCCCCTTACTGCTACTATCATCGACGTTTCGGGGGTCGAGGCAAGAAAATGCACAGAACCGTGTACATTCAAAAATGAAAATACGAATACGGAAAACTAACTAGTACGCTCGATGCGACGGGATCCAGCGTAACAGCAAAGTCCTACCGTCTTTTCGTCACCGATAAAAAAAGCAAGCTTACTTTCCTTATCGACACCGGAGCAAATATCTCAGTGTTACCGCCGAAGCAAGGACAGAAGTTGAAGCCACTAGATTTTCAACTCTATGCAGCAAACAATACGGTTATTCCTACATATGGAGAAAAAACAATGGAACTTGATTTTAATCTACGCCGACCATTCAAATGGAGATTTATCGTCGCTAAAGTCAGCAAACCAATCATCGGTGCTGATTTTCTTCAACATCACCAGTTGGTCGTCGACATCAAAAATAGAAGAATCATCGACGGGAAAACCAATCTTGCATCTCAGTCTTTTGTACAAGCAACCAATCTGCCCACAATAAGAAGCATAGATGTGCAACAACCGTATCACAAGATCCTCGAAGAATACCCTGGTATCACAAGAATAACTTCAATGAAATTAACACCGAAGAACGACGTTGAGCATTTCATCGACACCAATGGACCACCACTTCATTGTCGTGCACGTCCAATCGCACCACACCTATACGAGCAAGTTCGAAAGGAATTCGAAAACATGATTGAGCAAGGAATATGCCGTCCAAGCAAAAGCCCTTGGTCATCACCACTTCACATTGTACCGAAGAAGAACGGAGAATTACGAGTTTGTGGAGATTACAGAAGACTGAATTCTATTACCACTCCTGACCGCTACCCAATACCGCGAGTCAGGGATTTCACTCATCAACTATCAGACAAGACTATATTCTCCACCATCGATCTCAACCGAGCTTACCAACAAATAAGAGTCCGCGATGAAGACATAGAGAAGACAGCAATAATTACCCCAATGGGATTATTCGAATTCCCAAGAATGATCCCAGGATTAAAGAACGGAGGTCAAACTTTCCAAAGATTCATACACGAAGTACTTCATGGACTGGATTTCGTTTTCGCATTTATTGATGATCTCCTTGTTGCAAGCCCTGATAAAGAAACGCACGAAACCCATCTACGCACCGTGCTACAGCGATTAGAAGACAACGGAATCACAATCAACCCTTCGAAATGCATATTTGGACAGCAAGAAGTTCAATTTCTTGGTTTCACCGTCAGCAAGGAAGGAATAAAACCGCCTGCTGAAAAAGTCAGAGCAATCATCGATTATGCAAAACCTAAAACTATCGAAGAGCTAAGGCGTTTTCTCGGGATGATAAATTTTTACAGAGAACACATACCTAAAGCCGCTGAAATCCAAGCACCACTTCACGCCTACCTTCACAACACGAAGAAAAAAGATAAAACGTCAATCGAATGGAACGATGAAGCCACGAAGGCATTTGAAGCTTGTAAAATTGCGATCCAAAATGCAGCTTTACTCGCTCACCCATCACACGAAGCAACCCTTGCTATCTTCAGCGACGCATCCGATCTCTCAGCAGGAGCAGTTCTCCAACAATACAGCAATGGGAAATGGCAACCACTTGGATATTTTTCGAAGAAGTTCTCCGATACTCAACGTAACTACAGTACATTCGACCGAGAGCTACTCGCTATTTACATGGCTATCAAGCACTTCAGAAAAACGTTCGAGGGTCGAAACCTGATCGTTTTTACCGACCACAAGCCATTAACATATGTACTTCCAAAGAAACCATCACTATCGGAAACACCACGAAGAGCAAGACAACTTATTTTCATAAGTGAATTCACGACCGACATACGTCACATCAGTGGAAAGGACAACATAGTTGCCGACGCACTCAGTCGCGTACCAATCGACAGTGTAGCGTGCCCTACATCAATCGACTATCATAAGATCGCCGCAGCACAAGACAGAGATAGTGACAACATAAAACATCTATCGAAGCAAGGTAACTTGTCCATCAAGCAAGTTACAATGCCAATGACGCATCTACCTATATACTGTGAAGCCTCAACGACAACCATGCGACCATACATACCAGAAGAATGTCGTCGCGAAGTCTTCAATACACTGCACAACATTAGTCATCCAGGTGTTAGAACAACAAGAAAACTCATCACTGAAAAATTCTTTTGGCCTGCAATGCAAGCGGATGTTGGCAACTGGGCGAAGCAATGCATTCAATGCCAAAAATGCAAAGTACAAAGGCATACATCAAGTAGTCTAGCTACATTTCCACCCACGGAGAGATTCGAACACTTGCACGTTGACATCGTTGGACCATTACCTACTTCACCGCAAGGACATCGTTATCTCATAACAATGATCGACAGAACAACAAGATGCCCAGAAGCAATACTTACCGATGATACTTCAGCCGAATCCGTCGCGAAGATAATTTATGAAAATTGGATTACTCGTTTCGGATCACCTAAAACCATCACAACGGATCAAGGAAGGAATTTCGAAAGCAACCTATTCCTCAAACTTCTTCAAACTATGGGAATACAGAAGACGCGTACAACAGCATACCATCCTCAGTCAAACGGAATAATCGAACGATGGCATCGTACATTAAAGACTGCACTCAAAACTCGTTTATCTCAACATACAAAGTGGATTGATGAGCTACCTACAGTGCTACTCGGACTACGAGCAACACCGCGTGCAGACACTAGTCTTAGCGCCGCTCAGCTAACCTACGGCTGCAGCATAAGGCTGCCGTGTGACTTCTTCAGTTCAGCAGCGTCAAACAAACAAGAAATGGATTACGATTTCGTAACTAAACTTCGAGAATCAATTAACAAAGCCTTATCGTTGAAATGCACCGAAATGCAATCACACAGAAATAATAAATCAGTATTCATTCACCAAGATTTGAAAACATGCAAACAAGTTTTTGTAAGAAACGACGCAATGAAAAAACAATTTCAACCTACCTAAGATGGACCGTATAAAGTATTAGAGAGAAATAGCAAGACTTTTAAACTACAAATACCCGGAAGGAAATCTACGATTATATCGATCGACCGACTAAAGCCTGCCTATATTATTAACGAGGATACTGCAGAGGATTCATCATCATCATCAAAACCACCAGCGAGGAAGCTTGAAAATTCATCATCTACATCAACCCAGTTGAAACCTATTTTAAAAACTACGAAATACGGGCGAGTCGTCAAGCCTCCGGTACGCTTTCGCTGGGGGGAGAGTGATGTAGCAGCCAGATTAATCAAACCGAAACGGGAATAAATAATATATACTCCGCTGCTACCATAACGCGGAAGGCGAGAATAAATAAAAAAACATTATTCTTGGCTACTGAGATACTGCGGACTGTATATAGATAATTTGACGTTCTTATAAAGAAACAAGAAGCAGCCGCAAATATCATTCAGAGCCACACCAACTTCACACGCCGCTGTCGTCGCGTATCCGTCGACCAATGGTGAGCCGTTTCTTCAACGCCGCAGTTCGTTTCCTCTTGCTGTTCCGGAGCTGTATTCCACACCGCCGCCGCCCGCCGACTACGCGTGCGCACCGATCTGCATGTCTTATATAGCCCGGTCCAGCGACGTAGCTTCGTGAACAACAAACAAGTCTCACGCCGGGAAACGAAACGTAGATAATTGTATATTCTAAATAGTTTTCATTGGTCATAAAATAAGCAATATAATTGGCTAGGCAAAATATTAATTGTTACCATTGGCAAATCAATAGTGAGCCAGCCATATAAATATAGGCAAGGTTGATGCAAAAGATATTCCATTCCATTCCGAATCCCATTCGACAGTACATTCATAAACATAAACAGTAGTTTCATTTCTCCACCTTAAAGAAAACCACTCGGAGTCTGTTAATAGTGGACAGTTCATCTCCACTATTACATATGTGTATCTGTTCTTTCCTCTTTCAATCCGTTACAATTCAGTATATATTTTCATCCCACCTACCCCAGGGAATGGCCGCCGCCAAACACCCCTTCGACCACATCTATCCCAATGCGATAAACCATAAATTGTTATCTTGATAAATTTATTGTATATTATGTCGTTAATATAGTGATTCTATTTACTTTTTGACTTACATTGTAAGTCTTTACAATATTAATTCAGCAATGTTGTTTTTATATGTACAGTATTTTGAATATGAGTTGAAATCAGATGGCTACACACCCACAGGATAAATTTGATTGAGCCCTTCACCCTGACCCAACTCCCAAAATTTATTCAAATAAAAATATTTTACAAAATTATCTTACATTCAATATTTACAAATAGTCTAATTATATTTTTCTAAGAGTTCTTCATTCATACATTTAGATCTCACACATTAGATTTTATCTCTGGTAATAACAACTGTATTCCAAAAAACTTGCAACACAGAAATTATCAGTCGCAACCTCTGAAAAAATGAAGTCCGAAATGTCTGTTATGCAACGCGTGCGTTCAGACATTACAAGTCGGTGTCACAAATGTATAGAGGTGCAAGCTGGACATATTGAAAAACATCTTCGTGCTCGTCAAGTAGACATAGTGATAAATTAGTGTTTGACTATAACAGCTGTGATGTGACGAGGTCACGACCTCAGTGTGCAGTTTCTGTAGGTAAGAGCGCGCGCGTGCACCCCGTCTTTGATGTACGTCACCGCCGGCCGCCACCCGCCGCTCTCGATAATTCCAGGCAGAGGTAATCAATCCACATAAAATTTACAAAATTATTTAATTAAAATTTAATTTGATTATTTTTATGTCGAGTTTTCTGAAGTAAAGTTATTTCTATACGTTTAAATACTGATTCTGATAACGCACTTAACGGGAACCACAGGGTGTTTGTTACATATTGTATATACTAATTTTCTACGACGATAAAAAAATTTACAATTTTATTAAAAACCAAAAAAAACTAAATTCTTTTTTATTAACGACCCTAAGTTATCCTACCATTCCTTACTATAACAGAAAATTCTTCATAGATTTTTAGATATTTGATGAAATATAATATGTATATATATATATATATATATATATATATATATATATATATATATATATATATATATATATATATATATATATAAGTCTTCAAGAGTGATGACGAATCTAGATTATATATCTCATAGCGTCCATCTACCATCGGAAAGCAGTGTGATCATACGCGTACTGTTACCGTCACAGTCTATTAAATATCCACTGCTGAACATGGGCCTTTTCCAAAGATTACTTCATACTCGCAGGTTCTCAACCACAGCTTTTATTTTTCAAGCTGTTATTAGGAAGACGCTGCTGCCTATCTCCTGATATATTTTCCGACGATACCCACGGGACGATATTATGTAGAAAGGACTCACTACACTTCTTACATTTATTTATACAAACAATAAGTAAATAACAATCTGAAATCTCTGGCTATCAAAAATTCACATATTAATTAAATAAATCTCTGACAGTAGATGAAACGAACTTGCATCACTGTGAAATGACGCCAACCAATTAATTATTAAAATCTCGGCCCGCACTACAATTGTAAAACAATAACTCGACTTATTGAACCGAAATGATTACGGTTTAATCTTTATGCGAGTTTGATCAGTGAAATCTGTTCAATTATTTTATATGAAGGTTTTTTTTAAACCTGGAAAGACTAACGTTCCATCTTTCCATCCTAAAGGAATATGGGATATGAGCACTGAATCTTTTGGTTTAACAGGGGCTCCCAAAATATTGGATATCATTACCGTTATGATTTCTTAAATTTACGCGAACACTACACATTGAATAAAACTAAATTTACGGATTTTATCGCGTTTATTTCACTACTTTTACTTATTTTTAATTCCCGACGTTTCGGGTGCTTTACAGCAACCATGGTCACGGGGGGGGGGACTGAGATGTTTAACCTGTGAGCCGGCTACCTTCAGTTTTTGAATATTAATTTTTGGTCCGATTTTCGCAAAACGAACTTACATTATCTTGAAGTCTTGCAGTGATATGCTTGGGCTTGGGTTTAATTTTGTTAATTATAGGATCCCAAGCAGATGGCAGCACCCGACCATCTTCTCTATTGAAATTAGGATGTTTTTTTAATTTCAATAGCCTCGCGTATCATCCTTGGTAGGAATCGGTGTTCTTTTGCGAGGACTTGTGGTTTATCAAATCTGTTGTAATGGTGGGGACGATCTTGAACATGTTCACAGATGGGAAGTCTGCAGTCTGTGAACATGTTCAAGATCGTCCTCACCATGATTGCTGTAAAGCACCCGAAACGTCGGGAAATAAAAATAAGTAAAAGTAATGAAATAAACGCGATAAAATCCGTAAATTTAGTTTTATTCAATATCATTACCGTTATTAAAAAGTCTACTGAACACAGTTTTCCCTAATGGATTGCCACATAGGTGGAATATTTGCCAGTGCTTTATTCTTTTAATTATTATAATAAAAGGAAGACACTGCTACAATAACCCGGCTTGTGTCCCTCTGTCGCCTCTTACGACAACCACGTGACGATACAGGGTGGTAGATGTTCTTACACAGCCACTAAACGGTTAATATTGGATATATTCTACAGTTAAAGCACATTAAAGCACAAAACACACATACGTGGTAGAGCCATGCTGCAGTTATATTAGTAGTATAGTTGTAGCACGAATGGGTCGGCTCGACCGGGGAAGGACCACGCTCTCACAGAATACCAGCGTGAAATAGTAGCTTAATGCTGCTGTACTTCGTATGGTGAGTGTAGAGCACCGGAGACCCTTTTTACTGGAAACGAGGCATTCCATCTTAGTCCTCACGGGTGACAACGCATCTGCATTTTGATTCGTAATCAAGGATAGATGTAGATGTCTATGGGCCACAGCAACCACTTACCATCAGGTGGACTGTGTGCTCGTTTGTCACCCTATCCTATATAAAAAAAACATTAATACTTGTATGTTATATTTTTAACTACTAACTTGTTCTGTGTTCTTATTATTATTGTTAAGAAATATCAAAACTTACATTACGTACAATATATCAAGACAGAAATGCTTAAAACATAAATCTCTAAAGTGTCAGTTCTAGCAAATCGTTTATTGACAAATGGGTCATTAATATTTTCTTCTTAATTTTTTTTCTAATTCCAGACATTTTCATAATTAATCTCCTAATTTCTCACAATAAAACCGAAGCTGAAAAGGGCTCTTGATAAAAATCAGTTTTAAATCGACAAATCTGTTAATAATAATTGTATTAAATTATTTTGCTAATATTTGTAATTTTACAGTTAAAAATTAGCGCGATTATGGAAAATTCTATACACAACAAAATAAATTTAACAGCTCAAAGAGCTAGTGCTGCCACCATACCAAAAATATCCTGGACAGATTTATACGATTGATAGTGTTTTACTGAAAAATAATTTTAAAAATAATTTAGTGGCGCAAATATGATCTTAGAGACGATGATATTTGTGCCATTTCTTTTCGATATGGTAGAGCCACGCTGCAGCTATATTATTGTTGTAGAAAGAATGGATCGGCTCAAATGGGGTAGGACTACGCTCTCATAGAGTACTAGCGAAAGATAGTAGCTTAATGCTGCTGTGTTTCGTATGGTGAGTGCAGAGAATTGGAGACCTTTTTACCGGAAACGGGGCATTACATCTGCTCACAACATCCACTTATCATTAGGTGGACTGTATGATCGTTAGTCGCCCATAATATGGGAAATATAAAATAAACTCTTTTTCGATGACGGCTAAACATTACCAAATGCAGTGTTTCTAGCTTTTGGCACAACACACATTTTTCAAAGGACCTTAAAGTAATATTTTTTAAGTACATGAGATTCCCGTTTATAGTCACAAGCGTCTCCATTGGTTTATTTTGTCATTTCATTTACGGTTTCATTCGTTTTAACTTTATATTCTGCAACGTGTGAAAATATTTCTATATTACACAGCACCGTCGTCCGCTTGGGTTACAAACCGGTTAGTCCTGGGGTGCCTCTGGTAGCGACACGATAACGCGGACGTTTAGTTTTGTTTTCGTTTGGTTTAAAATAATAAATAAGCAACGAATATCGTGTAAAATATAAAAATTTTAAGCATGTATACTTACTTAATAATAATAATTACATACATAAATACATAAACACTCACGCCTGTCACCCAGAGGGGTAGGCAGAGACTACGGACTTCCATTTGGCACGATCCTGACATACCTCTTTCGCCTCCTTTACATCCATATATCTACGCATACATGCTCATCGGTTAAGGGTACTTCTAACGTGGCCCATTTTCAAAATATCGCCAATTTGGTCGATAAACTTTTTCCTAGGGCGTCCCTTCCCGACTCGGCCATTCACATCTGCCATATAAATTTGCTTTGTCACTCTTTCCTCATTCATTCTTTCTACGTGACCAAACCACCGAAGCATTCCTTTCTTAATCCTGGTCACAACATCATCTTGCATACCACATTTATCTCTTATCACGCAATTTCTCACCCTGTCATTCAGATTACACCCTAGCATATTCCTTAAAGACCGCATTTCTACAGCATTTATTCTACTTTCGTGCTTCTTCTGCCACACCCAGCTTTCACTACCATACATTAAAGTAGGGACTAACACAGCATTATGAATTACCATACGTGCCTGCTTTGACAAATTCTGGTTCTTCATAATAGAGTTTAGTGCCCCATTCACTCTATTCCCTGCATTTACTCGTCGTTCTATATCCCTATCATATCTACCATCCCTGCTAAATACACATCCCAAATACACAAACTCATCCACTTGCTCAATCAACTCTCCTTTTATTCTTATTTCACATACCGTTTTGCTTTCTTCTCTTTCAAAAACCATCACTTTCGTCTTACTTGCGTTCACTTTCATTCCCCTTTCTTTTAATTCCCAGTTCATTAATGTAACCATCATTTGCAACTCTGCCGCCGATGACGCAAGTATGACTTGATCATCGGCATACAAAAGGCATTTGACGGTTAACTCGCCCATTCTTAACCCACATTCTTCATCTTTCAAAGTTTGCAAACACCGGTCCATAAATAGGTTGAACAGCCAAAGGGAAGCCACACAGCCCTGTCTGACATCTTTTTGGATGCCAAACCAGTCCGAGTAGACCCCATTGATCCTGACACAAGCACTAGAGTCCCTATAAAGAGACCTTAATGCCTGTATCAAACCAGCGCTCAACCCATATGAGTTCAGTGTTTGCCATAACACATTCCTGTCCACTCTGTCATAAGCCTTTTCCAAGTCCATGAACGCACAAAAAACTTTCTGGTTTTTGGCCAAAAACTTCTCCGCAATCATGCGCATGGAAAAGACTTGATCTGTACACCCCATTCCCTTTCTAAAACCCGCTTGCACATCCCAAATTTTTCCATCAGTTTCTTTCATAACTCTTTCAATTAACACCTTAGCATACAGTTTACCCACAATACTAAGCAAGCTGATACCGCGGTAGTTTTTGCAGTCCTGCTGTGACCCTTTTCCTTTATATATTGGTACTATAACTGCTTTACACCAGTCATCCGGTACCCGTTTTAATTCCCAACATAAATTAAACAAGGTGTACAGCAGGCCTGCCACCACTCCCTCTCCAGCCCTTAGCATCTCGAGTGATACTCTACCATATCCAGCTGCCTTACCTGCTTTCATGCTTTTCATTGCTTTCATTATTTCATCTACACTTATCTCCATACCCCTTTCCACTTCTTTCGGAATTTCTAGTTCATTTAATTCATACGACTCTTCACTCATAAACACGCTTTCAAAGTATTCCTTCCATCTGTTTAAATTCGAAACTTCATCATTCAGAATACATCCATTCTCGTCTCTTATAGCATTTATTATAGGCTGTTTTGTATTTCCCCTGGCAGTTCTTACGAGTTTCCAGAACATTTTTATGTTAGCCTGGAAATTATCAGATATCCTTCTATCATTCTTATCCGTTCTTTCTTTCTTTTTCCTTTCAACAAATTCTTTTACTCTCTTATTTAGACGTCTAAATTCTGCCTTTTTTCTTTCAATCTCATCATTCATACCAGAAGAATTATCAGCTTTGGTTGCTAGTAAATCTTACCATGCTTTCTTCTTTGATTCAACTTCCACCCGCACCTCATCATCCCACCATAACGTATTACTTTTCCTTTCATTTGTTCTCTTACTTACACCGCATACTTCGGTGGCGGTATCCACCAAACCTTTCTTAATATTATCCCCCACAGTATTCAAGTCTAAATCATTCATACACAACTCATTCAAACATCTAATATTTTCTCTCAGTCTACATTTATACTTCTCTATCACATCTTCATCTTGTAACTTCTCTATTCTTATACGCTGTAACGCAGTGGTAGATACAGATGTCCGATGCCGCCAACGCTTGAAAAGACCATTAATTCCACATAAGACCAAGTAATGATCCGTCCCTACGTTGGACCCCCCGGTAAACCCTTGTATCTACGACTGCGCTCCTCATTCTTTCATCCACAATTACGAAATCTATCATGCTTCTATCATCACCTCTTTCCCATGTATACATGTGAATCTTCTTATGACGAAAAAAAGTATTCGTCACAAAAAGATTCTTTTCCGCACATACGGTGAGGAGGTCTTCACCATTCTCATTTATACTTTCATCACCAAACGTTCCCAATATCCTTTCATAACCAGACCTCTTCACCCCAACCCTTCCATTAAAGTCTCCTAACATAATAATATTTTCATTTTCCTTACATTTTGTCAACACCATCCTTACCATGTCCCAAAACTGCTCTCGGATGTAAGTGGGCTTAGACATGTCTGGGGCGTACACCCCTAGCAGGAACAGCTTCTTTAAGCCCACTTTCATTCGTATCCATAGCAGTCTCAGGCTTACACATTCATACTCTTTCACACATTGACCCATTCTTTCTGAAAGGATGAAACCGACTCCCTGGCATACCCGTTCGGTCTCGCCTACACCAGACCAATACGCGGTATACGTGCCATGTGCAGTGGCATCCGTTCCCTTTCGTTTCGTCTCATTCACACATAACACATCTATTCCTCTGTCATTCATCATTTCGCATACTTCATCCATCTTATCATTCATTCCTCCACATACATTCAGCGTAGCCAGACGGGTTTCCGCAATCCACTTTTCGCCCCTCCGGGAGACAGAACGTGACGGGTGGCGAACCTCGTCGCCGGTTTTTCTCCCGGAGATTCTTCGCAAGAAATAAAGGAACTCGGGGCCATTTCTTTTATTTCTTGAGTCATGGTGCGAACAAGGGTTGGTGGTAGATTTTACGCCGCATACGGCGAGGAGCCGAGTCTATTTTATCGGCTTTGTCGCTCTTTTAGCACCACCCGGGGGACACGTGTAGGGTGGGCCTAAGGTTAGGTGGTCGAAGCCTACGGACGCGAGCGACTCATCCCCCCCTTAATAATAATTAATAGTTCGTATATGCAATAACATTGTTATTGTAATTGAACAAGTCAAAGCCAATAAAGTTTAAAAAATTATATTATTTAATTATCCCAAACAGGATAGTAGTAGTTAATAAGGACTTGATTATCATTTATAAATGTGGTAGATATATATCATAAACGTTTACTAACAAATATTTTAGACTTTTCCATTGTATTTTTAACAAATTAATTATTATTATTATATCGTTTTGGTAAGTTTTGTCGGTGGTTTTGTTAATATATAATTAAATCGGGTGTGGTGTGTACGTGTACGGTGACATCGGTTAATGTTATTTTATTATTATTAAATTATTATTATATTTTCAATATTATTATAAATACTTACGCATTTGATATAATTAATTTTAGTATTAGAATTTAATTGAATAAATGTAACATTACCCTATGATTCTTTTTGGTTGAAATAAATAAATAATAATAAATAAATATTGTAAGCGATATATTAAAACCTGTGCAAGCTTGTACCTGTACTCGTAAGCCATGTGAGTGCTTTTTTAGATTATTTAGAAAGAAGCTTTATATTATTATATAAAAATTTACCATTCAATTAAATAGCACAACTAATTATTCGAAAGCAAAAAATATGAAAATAAATTATTAAAAGTAAGTAGTATACAAAAAAAAATATTTTATTACAGGTATATATTATTAAAACAATAATAAACGTTGTATTTATCCTCCTTTTCCAACCCTATCAAAATTTAAGCTTAACTAGAGGGCATTACATCTAGTGGTCGCCACACATGTTCAGTTCAACTGATCATTCCAACTGATCAGTTCAAACTAAAATTGTTAATGTTTTTTAAAGGATTAGTAAGCTGAAGTGGCAATGGGCCGGCCATATAGCTGGAAGAACCGACAACCGTTGGGGAAAAAAGGTTCTCGAGTGGCAGCCTCGTACCGGTAGGCGTAGTGTAGGGCGACCCCCCACTAGATGGAGTGACGACCTGGTAAGACATGCAGGAAGTCGATGGATGCAGGTGGCTCGGGACCGTGCTTTGTAACATTACTTAGGGGAGGCCTATGTTCAGCAGTGGACTTGTGAAGGGCTGTAATGATGATGATGATATCGATGATTATATATATATATCACTATTGGAGTTTTATATATATGTTTATTTACCTACATTATATCTACATTATTCAATATCAAATGAAACTGTAACAAAAATACTAATTTTGCAAAAGGACGCGTAAGAATGGAGTTGGAAAAACTTTCCCGATAGCATTCCTGAATTATCATCAAACATGAACTTATATTTCAGATACTTTAATTAAACTTTCGGAAGTTCCTTACAAAATAAAGATAAGAAGTATGTTTTACTTAAATTAATTATTCTTAAAATGAAAAGAAATTTCCCGAATATGAAACTTAATAATCGTGTGATAGAGGCAAACAAATCTGTCACTCATGGAACAAGTATTTGTATAGACTACAAATAATTTTTCCGGATCTGGATGTTTATCCTTGTGCAATTTATGTTTGTAAACTGCATCCACGATACAAGAGAAAATCCTAGTGTGAAAAAATCAGGTGGTGTGGTCACTTGTTAATCTTACTCCTAATATAACAAAAAATAACTAAGTTCGACAAGTCGCAAAAATTAATAATTAATTGGTGGGTGTCATTTTAAAATAATGATAATTCATTTCGTCGATTGCCAGTTTAATTTAATTAAAATCTGAACATTCAGTAAAAAGGGATTTATGTATGAAATAGTTTTTCAAAATATCGATATACTATAACGTGTTATATAATTATTACGGTAGAAAGAGGAGCGTAATAACAACTTGTTTTTCTTTTAAACACCGTAAACTCTATGTATTATGTAGTTCAATATCAGCATTATATTGTAATCAAATAATTTTTTATCTCAATTTTTTCAACTCCAAATTATGACCACTATTTGGAATTGGGGTTGAGAATGTCTAATAGTATATTTTTATTTTGAATGCAATAAAAAAGTCCCGTCTATTGGATGGGAACCTAACGTCTATTACCTTTGACGCTACTCTGAAAAATTAAAAAAAAAGGCAGAAGTTTCCCTGCCCTAAAACTCTCTCAAAAAAGAAAAAGGATGAACCCAGCAGTGGGATGTGTAATTCCTGTAACTTTAATTTATCTTTAAACCCAAACTATCTCGTCCGTCGAGGAGTAGGCAGAGTCAAAGGACTTCTATTTGACAAAATTCTGATACACCTATCCCGCTTCTCTTACATAAATCCAGATATTGTAACATATAAAAAAGTATTATAAATATCCAGAGAAAGTCCACCAAGAGCGAAATGCATAGCCACAGGTCGTTTAGATATTTCTACAAAGTAATAAATGTCAAATTTGTGAACGTGTTCGTGTATCAAACGACAGTCGACAAAGGCCTCGGCCACAGACGCTGTGCTCGTATCACAGCATTCATAATGAATCTGATACCATTGCTATATTGTGTCACGCAAAAATCCTCAGAGCTTAAATTTCAACGTCTATAATTTTACAAAGAACTCAAAGCTTTGTGAAAAATAATATTCTTCGCTGTGCTAACGTTTGTATATTATATACATCATAAAAGTTTGCGATCAGTTTGAAAAATCGAAATCTTTTTTGTTACGGTAGACTATATTATAATTTCTTCTTCTTTTTAGATTATTTCCTAAAAATATGGAATCAGAATATAAAACAATGAAACAAATTCAATTGTTTTTGGATTGGAGCTAAAACGCCTTTGATCCCGTATCAAGGCTCCAGCCGCTCGATCACTCCGAGTAAACCATGGGCACTAATTCGTACTTATACCTAATAGAGCAAGCGTGCGATGCTCTTAAGCGAGCTTATTAGGAACAGTCAACCACCTCAGCAGACAGTGCAAGAGACAAGGAAGTCGCTTTTCAAGAATGGGACAGGTTATGGCAAGAAATGCTGGATAACTTGATCCTCAGCGTACCCAGGAGGTTCTACGTATGTGTTCGAGCCAGGGGAGGAGTTATATTGTATTGAATAAATTTTTTCTATTTATACATTTTTGTATATGTTTGGTTGATCAATCGTTTTCTTTCTATCAAATATCTTTTCGTTACAATTACATTGGGATTGAATTACCCAATTTTTGTTATTAAAAATAAAAAAGGGTTTTAATTTTTAATTTTAAGCAGTGTATCTTCAATTAAAAAAATATAACGTTAGCACTTTTATCTTGGTAAAGTTAAATTTAAAAAATATATCAGCTTTTGCTAGTGATCAAACTATATACACACTTCAAGAACTTTTTTTAATGTATGTATTGTCCTGCACTATATGAATAGTATTGAATGGAAAATTTATTTTAAAAATATATCCCTTTAAAGAACATAATTTATAATTTCATTCATTTACATGGTAGAGCCATGCTGTAACTATATTATAGATGTAGCACGATTGGGTTGCTCGTCCAGAGAAGAACCACGTTCTTACAGACTACCGGCTTAAAATAGCAACTAAATGTTCTGTTTGGTATGGTAAGGCATTGAAATTTAGTCCTCAGCGGTATCAACGCATCTGCTTTTTGATTCTCAATCGAGGATATATGTAGATATCTACTGCATACATTTCTCGTCAGGTATACCTCAATCTCTGAAAACTAAAGTGTACAACCAGTGCGTGTTGCCAGTGATGACTTACGGATCTGAGACGTGGTCCTTCACTGCTGGCCGTATGAGGATGCTCAAGGTCGCTCAGCGAGCTATGGAGAGGGCTATGCTAGGAGTTTCTCTGCGTGATAGAATCAGAAATGAGGATATCCGCAGTAAAACCAGAGTGATCGACATAGCCCAGCGGATTAGTAAGCTGAAGTGGCAATGGGCCGAAGCAAGAAAAGGGGAGAAGAAGAAGGGGGGGACCCCCCCAAAAAACCCCCCGGGGACGAAAAAAAAAAGCAAACCCAAAACACTATAAAAAATATAAAAAAAAAAAAAATAATTTAAAAAAAAAAAAAGAAAAAAAAATTATTTTTCATAACTTCATTACCTCCACATAAATTTTTTTTTTTTTTTTTTTTTAAATTTGAAAGAAAACTAATGACGTACTTGTAGACTCGAACAAGATAAGACACAAAAATCGAAATCATTTTGTTACGATAGACTATATTATAATTTCTTCTTCTTTTTAGATTATTTACTAAAATATGGAATCAGAATATAAAACAATAAAACAAATTCAGTTATTATTGCGTACAAAAAGAAATTCAATTCAAGCTTACTGGGTGCGCGAAATTGACGAAAGATATGGCGGGGCGAACGATCAAGTGGATTGTATTGGCGTAGTAGCACTCAGACCATTCAGAGTTACTTACACCATGACTATGAGCACAGAGGTCTTGGCGAGCACCTCCGAATTTACGGCAACGTCTTTGACGTGGATTGCAGTGAACTCGGATCCAGCAAGATGAAGAAAATGAGGAGGAAAATATTTGGCAAAACTGTCTCTTCGTTGACAAATCGTGAATCAGTACTCATACAGATAACCGATGTTTTCGTGTTTGGCGAAGACCGGTAGACTCTGAAAGGCAAGGAACTTCCACTGAACCGTAAAGTAAGGCAAGAAATCGGTGTCTTTTGGGGTGCAATTATGATTAAAGCTAGAACGCCTTTGATCCCGTATCAAGGCTCCATTAGGGCAGATATGTATAAAACAGCCGCTCTTGATGGAATTGTCAAACCATTCTGAGTAAACCATGGGCACTAATTCGTACTGGTTGATAATAATGAGTCCGCATATCGAGCTCAGTCAGTCAATGCTGCTCTCCGACACGACATCACAACATTAGACGGGCCTGCCGGCTCGCCTGATTTAAACCCAATAGAGCAAGCGTGCGATGCTGTTAAGCGAGCTGTTAGGAACAGTCAACCACCTCAGCAGACAGTGCAAGAGACAAGGAAGCCACTTTTCAAGAATGGGATAGGTTATCGCAAAAAATACTGGATAACTTGATCCTCAACATTCCCAGGAGTTTCTACGTATGTGTTCGAGCCAGGGGAGGAGTTACATTGTGTTGAATAAAAACTTTCTATTTATAAATTGTTGTATATGTTTGGTTAATCAATAGTTTTCTTTTTATCAAATATATTTTCGTTACAATTGCATTGGGATTGAACTACTCAATGTTTGTTATTAAAAAATAAAAAAGTGTTTTGTTTTTAATTTTAAACAGTGTATTTCCATTAAAAAAGATATAACGTTAGCACTGTTATCTTGATAAAGTTAAATTTTAAAAATATATCAGCATTTGCTAGTGATCAAACTATATACACACTTCAAAAACTCTTTTTTGATGTGTGTATTGTACTTCGCTATATGAATAGTACTGAATGGAAAATTTATTTAAAAAATATCTTTTTAAAGAACTTAATTTATAATTTCGTTGATTTACATGGTAGAGCTGTGCTGCAGCTATATTATAGATGTAACACGAATGGGTGGGCTCAACCGGGGAAGAACCACGCTCTCACAGACTACCGGCTTAAAATAGCAACTAAATGCTGTATTTAGTATGGTAAGACATTGAAATTTAGTTCTCAGCGGTAACAACGAATTTGCTTTTTGATTCTTAGTCGATGATATATGTATATGTCTATTGGCCACAGCATCCATTTACCATCAGGTAGACTGTGTGCTCGTTTGTCATCCTTATGGAATATAAAGTAAGTAAAACGCATTAAAATCCAAAAAACTAATTTCAGTTACTTGACAATATTATAATGCATTTGTAATACAAAAATATTACTTACTTACTTACTTACTTATCTTCACGCACAATCCCTAACGGGGTAGCCAGAGAGAACAGATCGCCAAGTGTCACGATCCTTACATACCTCTTTCGCTTCTTTCAGGTTCATTAACTTCTTTATACATGCACGTCTAGGTATCCGAGTACTCTTGACCCTCCCCCTCTTCGAGCAATTTGCTCACATGGTCTTCGAAAGTTAGTCTCGGTCTACCTCGACACCTTTTAATATTTACTTTCGCTCTATATATTTTCTTCACCATTCGGTCTTCACTCATTCGTTCAACGTGCCCAAACCATTGGAGTACGCCCCTATCAATTTTTTTTACAAAAATATAAATTGGAAATAAAATTCTGATGGCAAGATAATATCGAATAAAGACTTATTATATATAACTCACTATATTGAATTTTATGTGGTTTGTATGTATATATTTTTTGTATTTCTAGTACGTAGTGTTAGAGCTGCGCCAGTGACATTCTTAAAATCTTAGGTGACAGAGTGTACTGAACCTTTCCGCAGCACTGTTTGTTGTAGAATGCATGTGCTAGCAGCTAATTGACTGATGGACATCATGTAGCATTAAATAAAGATATGAATATTTACAAATATATACACTTAATATTGTGTTTAATTATAATGTTGTTATAATTATAATTTTAAAAATGTAATGTAATAATGAGTCCTAGACACTTAAAATTAAAAAAAATTGTAATGTCCATTTTGCTGGTAACGAGGTATTCCGTTTTATTTCGTAGGAGTGGCAACGCGTCTGCGTTTTAATTATTTATTTAAGATAGATGGAGATGTTTATAGGTCACAGTGTCCAATTATCATCAGGTTACCTATGTGCTGATTTGCTACCTTTACTTCATAAAAAATTTAACCATACTACTTTCCATATTCGTGGTTTAGTCACGTTGCAGCGTATTAATGTACTAAGGAAAGACCAAACACACAGAATACTAGCTTAAAAAAGCAGCACAATACTGCTGTTTCGTATAGTGAATAACAAGAACCGGAAACATTAATGAGGATTCCATTTTAGTCTTCATGGGTTTATTTTCATGTTGGTTTGGTACTTATTGATCTCATGTTTGTGGGACATATTATAACAAAAAATTGTGTGCCAACTCTGTTTCTTGCATAAAATGTCGTAAAAGGTGATTTATGTTTTATAAGGTTTGTAATTGTGCAGGCCAAGTGGTAGCCAGCTATCACTACTTTCACAATTTTTCATCCACATCCATATTTTTAAGACAAAGGGGATCCATGCGCCGTGTCCGCTGCACTTTAGATTTCGGCCATCCCGTCGGAAATTATAGGCGTGACATATATGTGTGTAAGCATATTTCCAGGGATACAACGAATCTAGGTATTGATATTTATAAGTAAATATCTCATCATCACAGACCTTCACAAGTCCACTGCTGAACATAGGCCTCCCCCAAGGAATGCCATAAAGCCACGGTCCTGAGCCACCTGTCTACAGCGTCTTCCTGTATGTCTTACCACTTGCCACGTTTTGCCACTGCAGAACATAGGAATGCCACAGAGTGTCACAAATTATACGTGATAGAGCCATGCTGCAGTTATATTAGTAGTATAGTTGTAGCAAGAATGGGTCGGCTCGACCGGGGAAGGACCACGCTCTCACAGAATACCAGCGTAAAATAGTAGCTTAATGCTGCTGTGTTTCGTATGGTGAGTGTAGAGAACCGGGGACCCTTTTTACTGGAAATGAGGCATTCCATCTTAGTCGTCCCGGGTGACAACGCATCTGCATTTTGATTTGTAATCGAGGATAGACGCAGATGTCTATAGGTCACAGCAACTACTTACCATCAGGTGGACTGTGTGCCCGTTTGTAACCCTATCCTATAAAAAAGCACGGTCCTGAGCAACCTGCATCTCTCGACTTCCTGTATTTCTTACCAGGTCGTCACTCCATTTAGAGAGGAACTCTAATTATTTATTAAAAAAATAATATAATTTAGCTAATATTTTTAGTCTTACCTTTAAAATTTGTCGCGCTTATAGAAAATTACTCAACATATTTGACATCCGAAAAGAGCAGTATTGCCATAATACCAATGATAATGTGTGAGAACAATTATTAAAAATAAATTTAGCCATCGATTCAAAAATGGAACACTGGGATGATAAAGGTTAAAGGTTGTGGATTCGAATTTACCATTTGACTACTGCCATTTACCTTTTCTATCACAAGCATTTTAAACTCACCAGAAACCTGTAACATTTGTTAGTGTTTTATTAAAAGATATATAATTATGTGGCTGAGACTGAGAGATGACTACATATTTGTGTCATTTGCTGTATAGTATCCACTCATCGTCATAATTTCGGTCCGTGGGGTCCACGTCCGGTGAATCCTAATTCTAAAATTACTTTTTTGTAATTTTTCCTCCCTTAAAAATAAGTTACACGTAAATAAAAATTGTGAACCTCGGAACGAAAGGAGAGGTAATGATTTACAGTCGATATCAAAACATGGAGTTCACTCAGTTTAAGCCATCACTTTACCACCTTTATCACCTTTATTATCAACTCGTAAAAGTCCATCGCTAAATAAACGTTTCTTTTATGAAGAGGATTTACCTTAATCGCCACTCTTAGTTGGCGATTGCAGATCCAGATGTCACATAGGTACCTTTGACACTTATAGCTACGCTGCAGCTATATTATGGTTGTAGCACGAATGCGTCGGCTCGATCGGGGTAGGACCACACTTTCACCTATATACAAAAAATTCTCTTTTTCTATTTCGGCAAAAATTTTACAATTATACCGGCAAAATCGTTCCTAGCTTTCGGTACAACACACATTCTTCAAAGAACCTTAAAGTAATGTATTATAAGCGCAAGGGATTACCGTTTATAGCCGCGCGTGAGTCCCTAGCTTCATTTTTGTCGTTTAATTTAACGGCAACATTATATTCTGCAATGTGTGAAAATATTTCTATATTACGTAGTACTATCTCTGTAAGTAAAATAGTAGTTTCTGTGAATTAGTAATGTCATACAACGAATTTATTTATAGAATAATGGTACCAACAAGCAGACAATCCAACTGATGCACAAACATAAATATATGTATATAAATCCACAAAGATTCAGTTTCAAACTAATAATTTTTCATGATTCAATATTCAATTTTCATAATTTTTAAAGATTCAAACTAATAATTATATTAAAAATATGAAATTTATTATATCCCTATGCATATATATTTAAATAAGTGTGATATATATGTGGGTGTCGGCACGCACGTTGGCAAGCACGCGTGCGCGCGCTCTTTGTGTGTGTGTGTGTGTGTGTGTGTGTGTGTGTGTGTGTGTGTGTGTGTGTGTGTGTGTGAGTGCGTGTGTGTGTGTGTTTGTGTGTGAATTTTTATCAATTTTAAGTTTTTCACCCTAGCCCACTGTAGTAGACAATTCTCCAACTAACTTTGCTGGTAATCCATTTAAGTCCGCCGTTTGTACCTTTAGTACAATAAAGTGTATAAAAAAATAAATGTTTGTTGTCATACCCTGGCTATATATAGCTTCAGCGTGGCTTTACCAGATAAAAATAATATATTATAATTTTTTTTTCAGTCGTAATGATCAAACACATAACACATTTAAATTAAACTTCATTTAAATTTTAGATTTGCATTTTATTACTCGTACTTTGAGATTGTTATTATAACAATCAATATTTGAATAGGAAATTTTACTTGATGTTAGGACTCGTATTCTGTCTGGGAGTTTGTCCGTGTAGTTGCGTCTATCACCTATTACTGTCGCCATGCAGCGGGGATTGCACTAGTGGTGTCCGACGTAAAGGAAAGCCAGTGTAATTACAGGCCAGGCCAATATTATAACACATCGCTAACCTTCATTGTTTGAAGTCGATTGTAGATGACATAGACTGCAATATATACACCTATAAAAAAAAAAAACTAAATGTTTCACTAAAATATTGCTTCTCCACTCAGGTATATTGCTGAATAGCACTGTTCAATCCAGTCGAGAGCAGAGATTAATTATGTCAAGTATTAATTATTAATATTAATGTAGCAAAGTCGATTTGTATTAAATACTGTTACGGCTTGAATGTTTCGCAATGTGTTCCGTGGGTGGTTTTGGGAACCAGAGAACAACCAGACCAAGGGCTGGCTAACCCGATGATCCCAACCGGGAAGTAAACGAAAATAGCTTTAGAACTGGGTAGATAAGGTAAGGATACTCACAAGACTGGAGCACTCATCGTTGTTATGGTGAAGTCTGTATATTTAGGCTGAAGTTCTCGTGTATACACAGATACCACACTGCACTTCGAATGTATATGGACAAGAGCAATTGCACGATAGTCTTACAACTTATTTATTGGTTATTTTTAAACAAGCGGTAACGAACACGTTTTATGCGTGCGCGGTCATCTTGCTTCTTTTTTTTCACGACGGTAGGTGGCGCACCATTCTGAGCAGTGCGTATACGGGGGAGGCGGGAGGACAGGAAACACTTAGGAAAAGGATGTTATATCGGGACTGTTCCGAAGCCACAACATTCCCTCCCACCTGAAATCACCCAGGGATTTCACAAGACAACCATCGACCCGGCAGCTCCAGGTCCCCAGTTGCTCATAGAATATAAATTAATATAAACTAAATAGATATCTGAGCTAAGTTGTGCATTGATAACCTTAACTAAACTACAAAAGAAAATCAAACTTAATTAATTTAATTTTAAAATTAGAACTTACAATCTAGCTTAATAAAACAATAAAAATAAGATTCAATCAAGAGGAAGAGGGCAGACTTTGACTACTGGTCTTGTAAGTAGGCCTCTTTTGGTCTTTAAGGTCACAACCCGGATAATATTGTCCTTTCCGGGGTGGATTTGGACTACTCGACCTAGGCGCCATTCGTTAGGTGGTAGATTAGGTTCAATGATTGAAACGAGTTGACCAATATTAGGATGTTTGTGATCATTCTTAAACCACTTAACCTTTTGTTGAAGCGTATGTAAATAATCACTTTGCCAAATACGCCAAAAACTTTGAGAAAGCTTTTGAAGTAACTGCCAGCGTGTTCTAGGATTCATATCTTCAGCGGACGGTTCTGGTAGAGCAACTAAAGGACGTCCTATAATAAAATAACCGGCCGTGAGAACATCAACTTCGCCAGGATCAGACGATAACTGACAAATCGGTCTTGAGTTCAGCATCGCTTCAACTTTAGTTAAAACTGTAGTTAGTTCTTCAAACGTCAGGACTTGTGAGCCTATGACCCTTTTGAGATAATATTTAGTAGATTTTATAACACTTTCAAAAATGCCTCCAAAGTGAGGTGCTGAAGGTGGATTTAATTTCCACGAGATTCCACGAGACGTTAATTGATCAGAAATATCCCGTTTTTTATCTATCAATAATTTAACCATTTCCTCAAGATATCGTTTAGCGCCTACAAAGTTAGTGCCACAATCTGTCACAATATGTTGACATATTCCACGTCGAGACACGAATCTGTCTAGGGCGGCTAGAAACGCTTCTGTAGACAGTTCAGATACGAGTTCTAAATGAACTGCTTTTACAGATAAACAAATGAACAAGCATATGTAAGCCTTACTGATCCGTGCGTTACGTCGTCTGTTTTCTTTTATAAGAAAAGGACCGCCAAAATCAATCCCTACCTGTTGAAAACAGTAACCTGGTTGAGATCTACAAGGTGGCAGGTTGCCCATAGACGGCTGATAGGGTATAGGTTTAACCCGAAAGCAAGTCACACACTTTGTTAAAACAGAACGAATAAGATTTCGAATTCCTAAAATCCAGAACTTGTGAACAATTAGTGATTGTAACGTGCGAGGTCCACAGTGCAAATACCGTTTATGATAATAGCTAATAATTAATTGAGATAAAATAGATTGTTTCGGTAACAAATATGGATGTTTTGTGTGCTCAGGTAAGTTGAAATTGGTAAGTCGTCCACCCACTCGCATGAGTCCTATGTTATCAATAAACGCAGACAACTTTTGTAAGTATTTAGGTAGAGGCTTCTGCGATTTTAATTTAGACATCTCTTGATTGAAGCTGCCCCGTTGGACATATTTAATAAGGCTAAGTAGAGAGCACTTTACCTCATTCGTAGTCAAGTGACCTTTCTCGCGTTGGCTTGGTTCTTTGCGCGAATTAGAAATGAAGCGAAAGACCCATGCCAATATTCGCTGTAGTCGCGATAAGGATGAATACCGATTTAATAACACCTTCATAATGTCTTTATCAGATTCCCGAGATTGAGCAATCAGAGTGCGTGTTCTCAACTCTGGCAACTCATCCTGGGGCTTACACCGAATTTGAGCTGGCCAGTGATCTGGACTACTAAGCATCCAATCTGGTCCTGACCACCATCGCTTACAATTGACCAATTCTGCACACGAGAGACCTCGGCTAGGAAAGTCAGCAGGATTGTCCTGAGTCGAGACATGCCTCCAGGTAGAAGGTTCAACTGCATCAGTTATTTTAACTACTCGATGCGCAACAAAAGGTTTCAATTTGTATGGCTCTGTATTGATCCAAGCTAATACAGTTGAGCTATCAGTGTAGGCAACAATATGAGATATATTTATTTTCGAAATAAGTAAAGTTTGCATGTGTTTGAGAGTACGTGATAACAAGAGCGCACCGCACAACTTCAAACGATTAACTGTTAGAGGCCTAATCGGAGCCACTTTAGATTTAGAAATCAAAAGAGAAACTTGTTATTGATCATCGATACTTGATCGGAGATAGACACAGCACCCATATGCTTTGGTTGATCCATCGCAAAACCCAATCAGCTGGTGTGTAGCTGTTAAATCAATCACGGTTTTACGAGGGATTTTTATCGATTTTATGTTAGACAAGTCAGACACAAATGAAACCCAATCGTCACACAGATTGGCGGGAATGATTTCATCCCAAGACAATCCAATACGCCATAAGTTTTGAAGAAGTAGTTTGGCTAAAAGAATAAAAGGTGAAAGCCAACCCAACGGATCATAAATACGAGCAACGTGGGACAGGATTGAACGTTTCGTAAACTCCACATTCACAGGAGAGACGGAGTAAGTGAAATAGTCTTCCGCAGGATCCCATTGAACTCCTAAAACCTTAAGCGTTATTGAACTATCATCAGAAAATGTCTTCGGACACTGACAATGTTCCATGGGTAACGATCGAAGAAATAAAAGGCTGTTACTGCTCCACTTACGCAAATCTAGCTGAGCACAATTAAGAAGATTGATTAAATCTTCTTTAAGCTGAGAGGCTGCTTCGACTGAGGAAGCACCTGTAGTAATATCGTCCATGTAAGTATGATGCCGAAGAGCTTCAGCTGCATGAGGAAACTGATCACCGTGATCTGCGGCTAACTGATGTAATGTTCGTATCGCTAAGTACGGCGAGCTTTTGACTCCGTATGTGACCGTACGAAGTTCAAATTCTTGAACAGGCAAGGAAGGGGATTCACGCCATAGTACGTGTTGCCACACTCGATCCTCAGGCCTTATCAAGATTTGCCTGTACATCTTAGATATGTCACATGTAAAAACTATATTATGGACCCGAAATCCAGTAATAATGTCAACCAAATCAGCCTGTAACTTCGGTCCAGTGTAAACAATATCATTTAAAGATAGTCCATTAGTCGTCTTGTGACTCGCATTGAATACAACGCGAAGTTTGGTCGTTATGCTTTCTGGACGAATCACACAATGGTGAGGAATGAAATATCTACCAGGGGTAATTTCCTTTCCCACTGGTTGCATATGATTAAGCTGCTCATAATCACGCATAAAATCGTTATAAAGTGATTTAAGATCTGGTTGTCGGCAAAGTTTTTTTCTCAAGATTTATAAACTGCGACAAAGAACTATTATATGAGCCTCCCATATAGACAGACGACTGCGTCAATAAGATAGGGACTACATATCGACCGGCCGATTCCCTATAAGTTTGAGTGGAATACAGGCGTTCGACCTCCTCATCTTCTGGAGCAGGTATATGTTGATGAGGCGGTTCCTCGACTTCCCAAAATCGTTTCATCATCTTCTCCAATGAATTGGTTGAAGTAATTAACGAAGTGCCAACCGATTTTACCGGACTCTCCACATTGGTGGGTCCTGAGAGAACCCAACCAAAGACGCTATGTAAAGCAGCAGGATAGCCGGGCTCTGGTTGAATGACACGGCCGTCATAGATGTGATGAAATACTTCAGCACCTAGCAATAAATCAACATCCGACGGTTTGTCAAAGTCACGGTCCGCTAATACTAAGTGTTTATAACAGTCTCGAACCGCTAAAGGAATATCAGTGGTTGGCATTTTAGAAGTAATGCTATCGATGACTATAGGATTAATATCAAATTGTGGGGCATTCGAATCACACGGGCGTATAGAGCATTGAGTCACTCCCTTGACTTGACATACAGACTGTTGTTCAAGTCCAGCCACAGTTGTGGTGCATCGACGTAATTGAAAACCAAGTCTCTTTGCGCATTTCATGGTGATGAAGCAGTCCTGAGCGCCGCTATCGATAAGCGCTCTAACTTGATGGAACGTGCCACTAGAGTCCTGCACACGCACCATGCACGTCCCGAGCAGCACCACGCACAGGCCACGAGCCTCTCCCACGAACGCACTCGTGTTAGTGTGGGCACTACTCGAACCGGTGGTCACCGCGGTCGGTGATCGAACTTGGTTGTCGATGTGTACCAGAGTGTGATGATTACCACTACAGATAAAACATCTCATTTTTGAGACGCATTTATCAAGAGAATGTTTTCGTAAACAGTTAATGCATAAATTATTTTGTTTGATAATATTTATTCTAGCACTGGTGTCCAAAGATTGAAAAGTGGGGCACTTATAGATACTGTGTGCTGCTCCACAATAATAGCACTCTAGTGAAGCCAGCTGCTTCGAACTAGTAGGCTTAGACTGAGTAGTGAGCACGGAACGTTTCAGGTTCGGTGCCCGCGGTGAAACATTCTTGATCTGTTTACCGCCTAAAAATTGAGAAGATCGCGCTCTAATGTCAACATTAGCATTTATTTCTAAAACTTTTACATAGTTTTGAAGAAACTGTATAAGACTTTGAAAAGAAGGAATTTCCGATTTATTTTCAGATTCGAAGCGGTGGCGCGTATCGGAGTTCAGTGCGCGAAACGCTGCGTTAAATAAAATAAAATCGCCTAAGTCATCTAGCTCTAAGGCCTTAAGGGCATTGACTGACTCACAAAGAATATTAGTATATGTTTGTAAATCATTGAAATTAGGAGTTTTTAAATAAGGATAGTTATTTATTTGATCTAAATACGCCACTGCTAAAATGCGCTTATTTTGATAACGCTTAATAATGATTTCTTAAATTTACGCGAACACTACACATTGAATAAAACTATTATTTACGGATTTTATCATTGACCATGGGCGCTGTAAAGCACCCGAAACGTCGGGATAATAATAAAAATAAATTAAAGTAATTAAACGCGATAAAATCCGTAAATAATAGTTTTATTCAACGCTTAATAAGTTCATTGAATACAAGCTCATAATTATCGGAAGTTAATTTTACCTTCTTTGCGATCCCTAAAGCGGATCCCGATAAACAAGAAATGAGATAATGAAATATAGTAATATTCGCGATTGATTTATTATTATGAATTAACGTTACGAAAGTGTCGTAAAATGTTTGCCAATTCTCAATTTTTCCGTCGAACTTCAGAAGCTCAATTTGTGGCAGTCTAGCTTGTACCTTTTCCGCGTCAGGCGTAAAGGTGTAGTTAACGTCAGCGGACGTTGGGCTGCTGCCTCGTTTGCGCTCCGGTAGGGACATCTCCGCGGCAAAACTTAGAACTTCATAGTACATATCATCAAATGCAGACAACGCTTGCATATCTATTTTTTCTTTAGGAAACAGTGCCAGTTTTAACGAATTAATTTTTTCCGTAAGCAACACATATTCATCACGAATGTTTTCAATTTTAAGAAATCTAGATTTAAATTGGCTAACTTTAGAAGAACTGGCGTCTTCCCGTATTTGAGTGGATAAATCGAAAAGAGTTTGAATAGAACGAAAAACATACTCTCGCTGTGACGTATAAAGTTTAAGTTTCATTTCTTCTTGCGACATGATTATAAAATAACAGCGAAAAATTAAATATGAATGTTAAGTATAATTATTAACGACAGATATTTAAAACAATATTTAAGTTTCTCCAAACTAAATTAACATTCAAATACTGAATTTAATGTTAACGTTTTTTTTTAACCATTTGAATTAGATAACAATTAACAAACGACCCAACATTCATAGATATACAAGTATTTATACTTAAGTGCTATTATTCTAAGACCAAATTAATCATTTCCATAAACTGATTTAGTAATTTTTTCCAACAATAATTATAAAATACCCTCAAATTATAATAATTTTCAAAGCGTAAGACTATCAATGCACATTCGAAATAAACTTAGCAATTATAACGCAACCAAATAAGATAAGTCTGCAAAGTCTGAGCAATACGAAACACTTCACGAGCATTCAAGTCTAGCAGGATTATAATTGAAATGAATTAGTTACTTTCAATTATAAGAAAAATAGATTAAATATCAAAGTTTTCCTTAGAAATTGAACTTGATATTATCTTTATGAGGAGCGGACTGTATAAAAATAGAAATCCATAGGTACCAGGATCGTATGGACCAGAAATTATGTTACGGCTTGAATGTTTCGCAATGTGTTTCGTGGGTGGTTTTGGGAACCAGAGAACAACCAGACCAAGGGCTGGCTAACCCGATGATCCCAACCGGGAAGTAAACGAAAATAGCTTTAGAACTGGGTAGATAAGGTAAGGATACTCACAAGACTGGAGCACTCATCGTTGTTGTGGTGAAGTCTGTATATTTAGGCTGAAGTTCTCGTGTATACACAGATCCCACACTGCACTTCGAATGTATATGGACACGAGCAATTGCACGATAGTCTTACAACTTATTTATTGGTTATTTTTAAACAAGCGGTAACGAATACGTTTTATGCGTGCGCGGCCATCTTGGTTTTTTTTCTCGACGATAGGTGGCGCACCATTCTGAGCAGTGCGTATACGGGGGGAGGCGGGAGGATAGGAAACACTTAGGAAAAGGATGTTATATCGGGACTGTTCCGAAGCCACAACAAATACTATATCTTTAAACTAGCAATTTTTTTATATATATATATATATATATATATATATATATATATATATATATATATATATATATATATATATATATATATATAATTGGAATCTCGGAAATGGCTCGATTTTCATAAAGTGTCCAGGGAATTTCGGGGGCAATAAATCGATCTAGCTAGGATTTATTTTTAGAAAATGTCTTTTTGTCCTTGTTTTCAGGCAATGAAAAACTGCTACAATATAAGAAGGTAAATTTTGATACTGAGTTAATGATCGTAATAGCTCAAGTGGCTATCGAGTGGTCGCGAAATCTTAATGCCTTGGTTCGCGTCCTGTCTTCGGTCCGACTTTTTTTTGAAGTTCCTTCTATTGTGAGAAAATCTATTATTTTAAGCTAATTCAAGCACTCATAATTTTTTAATCAAATAACCAGTTCAGTTTTTTCCATTATGTCAATAAGAACAAAAAATATTATTCATGTTTCATCGGTATGTAATTTGAATCTAAATGCAATTCCAAAAAAATCTGGATGACCGGTCGGTCTGATCGGTCATCCAGGTACTATTAATATTAGTGTAGCAAAGTCGATTTCAATCACCGCTAGCACGACTGAAATTGCTTATTACAATTAATTTGGGGTAGTGTCGAAATTACAGTTTACTTGATGGTAAGTGACTGCTGCATTCAGTGAACACCTAACTAACCTAGCTAACTTTAAACCAACTGATGCGTTGTCAGCTCAGAGAACTAACATGAAAAATATCTCAAAATCTGTGATTATTCTGGTTCTCACTAGCAAGTACAAAGTAGTGGCAATCACTCCACCCACTACAACTAGCACCATTGCATTAGAAAAAACTCGTGTCGTAATATCCACGTAGTGTTTAGAGGTATTGGAGTACTTAAAAATCGGACTAGTGCGAGTCTGGCTCGTGCCGTTTCTATACGTGGTAGAGGCATGCTGCAGCTATATTAGCAGTATAGTTGTAGAACGAATGGGTCAGCTCGACCGGGGAGGGACCGCGTTCTCACAGAATACCATCGTAATGTTGCTGTGTTTCGTATGGTGAGTGTAGAGAACCGGGTACCCTTTTTACTGGAAATGAGGCATTCCATCTTATTCCTCATGGATGACAACGAATCTGCATTTGGATTCATAATCGACAAAAGATGTATATGTCTATGGGCCACAGCAACCACTTTCTATCATCGTTAGTCGCCATATCCTATAAAAAAAACCGAAGGTTCCGTGATAGTTCATCCATTCCAGGAACCGAGTTTCAATTTCTTCCAAGTAGTATATTTCAAGTTTTTAGTGAGTATGTATTAAGTTTTGCCCCGAAATGTATAATTACAATTGATGTTGTACCAAGATACCAATTTATCTTTAAGGCGAGAGTGAGCTGGAATTTACTGGATCGGTACGCTCCGTCTTCGGCGTTATTGTTAACATTAAATACTGAAGTTCATTAAATACTGAAGTTCATTAAATAGGTACTGAAGTTCATTAAATACTGAAGTTAATTAAATACTGACGTTCTTTAACTATGAGAGCACTGAACGTTACTCTGACGAAAAGATAAGTAGGATTACAGGACAAATTTAACTTTGTAGTCTTCGATCAACAATACCAACTAGATAACGGGTCACGTACAAAATCATAGCTTAATACTGTCCGCATGAATATAAACTATGAAAAGACATAAATTAAATAACATTTAGTGTGAAATCAACCTTAAATTATAACAAATAAAGTTCTTTTTCCCGTTATTGCCTTGCGAGCTACACTCTCACGTGCAAGAGCTCACGTCTCATGTGCGCTCTTATTTACGTAGATGGATTTCTTGCGCCGACCCGACATCTAGTTGGTATTGTTGATCGAAGTTTGTAGTTAAAATAACGTTCTCCTATACATCGATATTCTTCACCATAAAAATATTTTTTATGTAATCTAGAACTTTTATGTATCTAAAACTACTTAGTAATTTTTTCTTCACTTGTATTGTGAGACCTTGCTTCTGGGAGAACCTTATAGGTTTTGATTTATTTATAAATATCACAACACGGTGCGTAATAAATGGCCGTAATGTACGTGATGGTAATATAGTTAGAGCAGTAAAGCTTGAGGTGACCTAAGCTTTACTGCTCTATAAAACCAAAATGAGAAGAACAGAGACAAAAATAAAAAGTCGTACACTATAAATAATATATTAAGAAAAAAAAAGCAAATAAGCTTTGGAAATAATTGGGAACAATTCAAAAATATTCTTAAACAACTATCTACACTGCACCATACTAAAATCGACTAAAATATAATAGTAACTATAATATATAATACTAACTGTCAAAATGGCGTCGACATCGACTGATAAAGAGCTATCGTCTCAAAGACATCTAAACAAACAAGGCTGTAGTTTTTGAGTTATTAGAAAGTGACCATATTAACCGCATGACCATATTACGTATAGGTTTTTATTGCTTTAATTTATAACCTTTTTTTCAAGCTCCAAGGGACAGTTAAAGTTACAGCCTAAATTTGTCCCACTGCTGGAAACAGGTTTCCTCTCATTTATAAAAGGGTTTTTGGGCAAGAAAATCTCCGCCGCGCGCCGAATGCGTGTTGGCTAACTTCACATGACTTCGAAATATATTTTTTTCTTATTTTTTCAGACATGAAGTTTTTCTACCGAGCACGTGGCAAATCAGCACTAAAAATTGTAAATAAACAATTTCTTTGGTGCCGGTGAGGAAACCCGGGTAGCTCACGTACTGTGAAATTTATAGCGAGCACTTAGCCCCTGGGCTATCACGGCTCTGTTTGATATTAATTTCAAGTTGGTCTCTACGCGTTCCTGTGAAAAAGGGTATTTACAGACTGATGGATGTTTATTCAACACAATAGAAGATATAAAACACTTGCTTGCAGAATGTTCCAAGAACCATCATGATGGAATTGAAGTGTAGTTAGTACATTTTAGTAATTGTAGTAATTTAATAAATGTTTTCTTTTAGTTATAAGGTACAATGAACGTGACATGTTGAATAATATAACAAAAGTCCCCCTCTTATTAAAAAATAAAAAAGGGTATGTGTTTTTTCCTTTTGAGGTACAGAATCCTAAAAATGCGTTCAAAATTTCATTGCTGTCAACGAGGATCGAACCTGACTTGCTCGCGTATTGTGAAATTTGCGTCCATTACTTAGCCCCTGGGCTACTGTGTCTCTAAACGGATTTAGCTTACTAATTTTCACATCTTTAACTTACATTAGGTCAACATTATTCGATATCAAATGAAACTGTAACAAAAGTATTAATTTTGTAAACGAAAGCGTTAGAATGGAATTGGAAAAACTTTCCCGATAGCATACCCGAATTATCGCATCTAACTCGAACCTGCATTTCACACGCTTTAATTAAACTTTTGGAAGTTCCTTACAAAATAAAGATAAGAGGTTTGTTTTACTTCAATTTATTATTCTTAAAATTAAGGAGTGGTCCCGAATATAAAACGTAATAATCGTGTGATAAAGAAAAAACTCTGTCATTCCTGAAACAAGTATTTGTGTGAACTACAATTTTTCCGAGTCTGGATGTGTGCCCTTGTACAATTAATGTTTGTAAACTGTCTCCACGATACATGAGAAAAATGCAAGTGTGGAAATAAAAACATCAAGTGGTGTGGCCGCTTCTTACGGAGGGAGATACCTCGAAAATTTGGTGCTTTTTCTATTTCACATATTTCTTTAAGTTTTATAGATTACGAACAAAATGTTTGGTAGATGATTATTGACTATATGAAATTGGATTGCATAAAAGGAAAATGCGATGAAATGTGATTTTCTCGATAGAAAAAACTTATAAATTAGACTCTGATAAGTAGTAAACTTTCTCTATGACACCACAATATAGCGAGAGTGAGCTGGAATTTACTGGATCGGTACGCTCCGTCTTCGGCGTTATTGTTAACAAATACTGGAGTCATTAAATACTGAAGTTCATTAAATACTGAAGTTCATTAAATACTGAAGTTCATTAAATAGGTACTGAAGTTCATTAAATACTGAAGTTAATTAAATACTGACGTTCTTTAACTATGAGAGCACTGAACGTTACTCTGACGAAAAGATAAGTAGGATTACAGGACAAATTTAACTTTGTAGTCTTCGATCAACAATACCAACTAGAACTACCGAACCGGTCACGTACAAAATCATAGCTTAATACTGTCCGCATGAATATAAACTATGAAAAGACATAAATTAAATATCATTTAGTGTGAAATCAACCTTAAGTTATAACAAATAGCAAACATTTTAAGATAAGTTTCCACGTGCCAAAAAATCAATATGACAAATGCCCCATTTACAAGAACCGGTCTATTCCTACACTATCACAAACAGAATTACACGACGAAAATATTAGAAATAAAGAAATAGCTCGTAAAAAGAAGTCGGCCGATAAAGAATTCAATCAAGAAATCTTCCAATAATAAACTATTAGTAGCTACTTTTGACTTTCAAAAAGTTCTTACTTGTCCATATGGTAATATAAGCGTTCTTTACTATAAACGAAAGCTTATAGTATTCAATTCCACTGTTTTTAATTTAAACGAAAAAGAAGGTACTTGTTTTATGTGGCATGAGGGGCCAGGAAAACGTGGGGCTAATGAGGTAGCAAGTTGTTTATTAAAATACATCTCCAAATGTAAGGAACAGGGTACAAGTGAGTTTATGTTTTGGTCTGACAATTGTGTAGGCTAAAACCGAAATCGTATTGTTTATGCTATGTACATGCATGCGGCTATTACATATCAGATTAAAATACACCATTGTTTTTTAGAAGTTGGTCATACGCACAATGAGGGCAACAGTGTCTACGCTTTAATAGAGAGGTCCTCAAAAAACAGTGGTATTGTTTAGTTCGTTGGGCCAAGCAAAACGGAAAGCCTTACGCGGTTGAGGAAATGCAATACACCGACTTTTCCGATTATAAGGTATTATTAAAGGGCAATTAGGTCAAAAGTACCAATGGGGATAAAGTGCAATGGAATAAAATAAGAGAGGTGAGTTACATATACCTATGATATGAAGATCGCTGACTATGTACCTAGAACAGTTGCTATGTAAACCGACAGGAATTTCAAGCCACGTGCCGGATGTATAAAATATCACGTACTCATTTACACCAGGCTCATTCTGTTAGATTAATTAGCTATAGTAACATAATTTGTAATTTTTATTTTAAATATATTTTATAAGTAAATTTGGTTTTTTTTTCGAACCTCCGGCCGCAGCTAACGTAATTGGCGCAGTCGGTAGGATACTCAGGGGTAGTTTTGCGATAGTTAGGGAATATCTTTTCATAACCGTGAAGCACCCCGGCGGCTATCAAGTCCCTTCGAAGAGTATCCGGATCTACGGACCAGCTGTAGACCAAGAGGAGAACCCAGCCTTCGATTCATCGAGAGAAACCAGATGAAATTCACGTGAGTACACTTGAATTGATCTCGTGTTGCTCTCCCTTATCCCTAAGTTTTAAATCTTTCCCTTCAAGATTTATCATCGTAGAGTAACTCGTTATCGGGAGCCTGAATCCCGACAGGCTCGCCGTCATATATTAGATAATAATAGGCAAACCGATTTAGATTTAGAATTAGAATTAAATAATACTTATTTAACAGAGATGGCCCATGACCCGGACACAATTTTTAAGGCTTTACGCCTCGTCCCGGAGTTTGATGGGAACCCTAATGTTTTAACTAGATTTATAAAAATATGTGACAGATTAGCTTCGCAGTACTTAAGCAATGCGCCCGATAGTGAATTTTTTAATTTATGTCTTTTGAACGGTATTCTTAACAAAATAACAGGAACCGCTGCCTTCACTATAAACTCTAATGGCATTCCTGAAAATTAGTTAGGTATTAGGACAGCACTAATAAATAATTTTTACGACCAGCGGGACGTAACGGCTTTATATAATGACCTCTCCTTAGCTTCGCAAGGCAATAGAACTCCACAGAAATTTTACGACCATTGCCAAACTTTGTTTAGCACGATAATGACTTACGTGTCCTTACATGAGACCATACCGACCACCATCAATGCCAAACGGGACCTTTATAGGAAAGTCGTAATGCAAGCGTATGTCCGCGGCTTAAAGGAACCTTTAGGATCTCGTATACGTTGCATGCGACCATCGACAATAGAGAAAACCTTGTAATATGTACAGGAGGAATTAAACATTATGTATCTCCAACAGCGCAATGACTCCATAAAAAGTCAACATTCCCACAAGTTCATTCCACCATTCACACCAATTTTCATTCCTCAACATCAACCCTTCCAAACTCTAGTATCTAATTGGTCAGGTTGGTCCTTACAGACCCCCACCTCAGCCCTTCAAATTTCGGCAGCACAGCAAACAGCGCATGTTCGGTGCACCCCCTCCTAACTACAACCAGCGTAGTAACGTGTTCCGATTACCACCCCAAAATAACCCTCAACAACCTTAGCCTATGAGTGGAGTCCAGCGTTTTATTCCCAAGCTTTACCACACACAAAAATGTTGACAGGACATGACTGGAATAAATTTGGCAATCCGCCACCAACAAATTATTTTAAATCCCGCGAAATGAATACAAAAGAATGCGCTGCTTATAACGATTCATATTACGAGTATAACCCTGAATACGAGTACGCATACTACACCGACTATACCGACTTTACCAATGCTTATGCCCCGGATTTCGCTTCTGATTTTTCTTATTATGACCAGACTGACGAAAACCAAGATAATAATTATTATATTCAAAATCAATCACAAGTAGAATCTAAGCACTCCGATCAGGATTTTCACGACGATTCGACTATAAAAAACCAAAATAGAATCAAATCTTCAGACTCAAAGACAATTACCATATGTACAGATAGCAAACCCCCCATTAAAATTTTTGATAGATGCTGGCTCGAATCAGTCTTTTATTAGCCCTGAAGCTGTAGGAAAATTTTTCAACGATTTCCCACTTAATTTTGACCCGTTCGAAGTAACAAAAATACACGCGACAAGTCGTAATAATTATTCTATAACGTTACCTTGTTTTTCTGAATTTAATGATTCCGATAGTGTGAAATTCTTTGTATATCGCTTTCATGACTATTTTGACGGCCTTATGGGTTTGGATTTATTAAGTAAATGGGAGGCCCGTATAGATTTAAAAGAGCGACAATTAATAACGCATTCAGCATGTAATCCCATTAAATTATATAACTCGCGTAATGTTAATTTATACGAAGATATAATACCTGCCGGCTCTTCGAAAATTATTAGAGTTCCACTGGATACAAGGGATGGCGAAGCCTATATTACGGAACAGGTTCTATGTAATTGTACTATTCACGAATGCGTTACCACTGTCGTCAATAATCGCGGTTATATTGAGGTAGAGAACGCAACGCCAAACGATATAATATTTTCACTCGACCGACCAGCCCACGCGGAATTATTTAATATTGAGTGCGCGCGTACCGAACAATTATCAGCACGAGCAAAAGACGTAGTTTCGCGATTACGTACAGACCACCTAAACGAGGAGGAAAAGGCTAATTTAGTAGCAGTTTGCTCACGTTACTCGGACGTTTTTTACATAGAAGGCGAAAGCCTCACTTTCACAAATAGAATAAAATATCGGATTCGAACCACGGACGAAGTACCAATACACACTAAAAGCTATCGTTATCCATTAATACATAGACAAGAAGTTAAGGACCAAATAAGCAAAATGTTAGATCAGGGTATTATAAGACCTTCCGAATCTGAATGGAGCTCACCCATCTGGGTTGTGCCAAAGAAAGTAGATGCTTCTGGAAAACAGCAGTGGCATCTTGTAGTTGACTTTCGCAAATTAAATGAAAAGACACTTGATAAATATCCTATCCCGAACATTAGTAATGTTCTTGACAAATTAGGGAAGTACCAATATTTTACCACCTTAGACTCAGCAAGCGGATTTTATCAGGCCGAAATGGACCCTCAGGACATAACGAAAACCGCTTTTAATGTAGAGCTTAAAGGGAACATTTCCAATTCCTTCGCACGCCAATGGGCCTGAAGAACATTCCATCTACGTTCCAAAGAGTTATGGACAATGTCTTAAGGGGGCTACAAAATCATATATACCTTGTATACCTAGATGACATAATTGTGTTCAGCACTTCACTCCAAGAACATATGTTTAACCTAGACAAAGTATTTAGTAGACTTCGTGAGTCCAACTTTAAAATTCAAATGGACAAATCGGAGTTTCTTAAACATGAAACGGCTTATCTCGGTCACATTATCACCAGGGACGGTATTAAACCAAACCCCGATAAAATTTCGGCTGTACAAAAATACCCTATTCCAAAGACTCCAAAAGAAATTAAACAATTTTTAGGCCTTCTGGGTTATTGCAGAATATTCATTCCGGATTTCCCCATATAAAATAAAAAGACCTTTCAAAGTCCAAACCCATCTTAAATCAGACTTTACTAAGAGTAACCTAAAATCTTCTACTTTGCCATTGTGCCGTACTGTCACAGGTCCAATAGGATCCGACAAACCAGTCTGCTACGCTTCTCGTACGTTAAACGAAAGCGAAGTTAATTACAGTACAATCGAAAAAGAACTTCTCGCCATAGTCTGGGCTACGAAATACTTTAGACCATATTTGTTTGGACGTAAATTTTAAATTTTGACAGACCACAAACCATTGCAGTGGATAATGAATTTGAAAGAACCAAATTCTCGTTTCACAAGATGGTGACTTAGACTTGGCGAGTATGACTTTACAGTAATTTATAAGAAAGGCAAAATTAACACCAATGCCGATGCTCTCTCAAGTATACAGATTCACAATGAAGACATAAAGATGTTAATGAACGAAATTGACGAACTAAACTAGTTAATAGGTAACCCAAGCGAAGGTATTGCGAACTCTTTTACTGAGACCGTACAAACACCCTATACTTGAAATTCCTATAACTGACGAACCACTCAATAAGTTTAATAGACAAATTCACTTGACTGTTGTTAGCGACGTTAAACGAAAAACCATTGTGACTAAACCCTTCGATACCCATACACGTGTTAGCATTCAAATATCGGAAAATAGTCTCGAAGAAGACGTCATAAACGCTCTAAAAGAGTATGTCAATCCGAAAATCAAAACAGCTCTCTTAATAAACCCACCTTTAGCATTATACAAAGTAATACCAATCCTACAATATAAATTTAAAAGTTCTTCACTTAACCTTGTTTTAACTAAATTCGAGTTAGAGAATGTTAAGGAATACTTGCGACAACAAGAAATTATTCGTCACTATCACGACGGTAAAACCAACCACCGTGGTATTAATGAGTGTTATCTAGCATTATCTCGCAAATACTATTAGCTAAAAATGAAAGACCATATTACAAAATTTATTAACGAGTGTACCATCTGCGGACAGGCCAAATATGATAGAAACCCAGTAAGACCTCAATTTAAAGTAGTACCACCTGAAACCAAACCCTTTGAGATAATTCACATGGACCTCTTTACAGTTCAAAGCGAAAAATATGTAACTTTTAAAGACGTTTTACAAAATACGGACAAGCTTACCATTTACGCGACGGAACCGCTATTAATATATTACAGGCCCTTTTACAATATTGTACCCATCACGGTGTTCCCCTAACAATAATTACTGACAACGAAACAGAGTTCACTAACCAATTATTCTTAGAATTTACTAGACTCCATAAGATAAATCACCATCGTATTTTAGCCCATTCTCCTAACGATAACGGTAATATTGAAAGGTTCCATTCGACCCTTTTGGAACATATTATAATTTTAAAATTACAACATAAGGACGAACGGGTCATCAATCTCATGCCTTACGCAATAATAGCCTACAATAGCTCAATACACAGTTTTACTGGACGTCGACCATTTGACTTATTAACGGGACACTTTGAACGTAGAGACTGTCTCGACATCGACACAACCCAGAAACTACTACAGCAGTATGTACAGACGCATAGGGATCAAATGAAAAAGGTGTGCGAAATTATTAATAGCACGTCACTAGCCAATCACGCAGCCATTATAGAGAGTAGGAATAAGGACCGCGAACCGGAAATAGAACACGCGCCGCAGCAGCAAGTTTTTATTAAAAATCCATCTGCCGCCCTCCAGAAAACCGCACCACGTTATACTCAGGACACTGTATTAGCCGATTTACTCATTCATATATATACATCTAAAAAACTTTGTCCAGTAGCAAAATCACGGCTCAAGTGTGTTCCTAAAGCAGTTAATTTGTTGCAGGATACTGCTAATAATGCTCCTTCAAAGGACCCAGACGACAGAGATAAAACTTGAAAGTGTATCAGACGGACCAGGACTACTACCGTATAAACTAGGACCCACGAAATTCTACTCATTACCATACATTTTTATAGTACGTACGACTCGATGACATTGAAGGTAATATCCACTCCCTACAGAATCAACTACTGACTTTCCAAAACCAACTGACTAACGATACTTATTTACTATACGAAATCCAAATAGATTATCTGTCTAACAAACTTGGCAAGGTGTTAAGTCATCTCAGAACCCTAGAGAGCCCAATAGAGCTAAAAGAGGTCTTATAGATAGTCTTGGTTTAGTCATAAAAAGCATAACTGGTAACTTAGATTATACAGATGCGTTAAGATATAACGAGACAATTAAAACTCTTAAGGATAATCAACTGAGCGTTGCATCCGAATTCGATCAACATCTCAGCTTAAGTAAAGAATGGATGTCTAAGCATAGTAATGCAATTATTGAGATAGCGGAAAATCAAAGAAAAATTAATGAGAATTTGACACTTATATTAAATAGTAATGCATATAGGCAAACTAGTTTAATTAAATACGCTAAATTCACGCAATTGTTAGAAATAATTAGTGATAATGTAGGGGAATTAATGCTAGAATTAATTAGAATAGAAAACACTTTAGCTTTTATTCATGCATCTAGCACGCACCATTCTATGATAGATATAGGTGTATTAGGTTCCATGTTAAGTAAGCTTAAAAGAATTTACAGCTCAGATCAGATATTAAATTTAGAACTCAGAGAATATTATGACGTAATAAAACCAGGCTCATATTACACGGAGAAATAAATCGTGTTCATCTTTAAATTTCCTATAACTTCTAGAGATAATTATGATTTATATAGATTATCCATGGTACCAAATAAAAATTCACAGGCCCTTATCCCAACCTATCCCTTCATAGCAACTAACGAGTTATCATTCGTGTACATTGAGACAGAATGTCCGAAGTTTAACCACTGGTATCTCTGTGAAGAACGCACTACCTATCAGATTCGAACACAACCCGATTGCATCCAAGAGTTGATCACCAAGCAAGTCATACAAGAAGCCTGCAATCTTACTACTATCATCATGTCAAAAGAAGCGATGGAAAAACTAGATGACCAGCATTATATCCTGTCCTTTCCACACTATACCAAGGTACAATTGTCTTGCGGAAGAAAAGAATTCACCATGCTACAAGGGAGTTATCTCATTACGATTCCAGCCAGCTGTCTTCTTAAAACTGCCGAGTTCACCATCGTCAACGACAATAATGAGATAAAAGGTTAACCTCTAAAGCTCACTGGACTACCTTTCAGATCTCCGGAACAAGCTACAACATCTACCCGCATCCACCTAAATCAAACCAAAACACAGCATCCAAGACAAAATTCTCATGCAATCACCAGTACAAGTACGTGTCATAAGTGACACATTATATCATACGACAATTCCCTTTTATATCATATTATCGAGTGGAGGTATCCTTATCTTTGTACTGGCCACCCGTCGCTACATATCAAGATGCAGAAAGGAAACGAGCAAAGCAGCGCAATCACCAATACCTAATTCAGAAGATCATGGAAACTCCGAAATTCCGGCAACATTTTCCCTGAACATACTCAAATAGTTGCCATTCTGAGGGTGGAGGAGTTACATATACCTATGATATGAAGATCGCTGACTATGTACCTAGAACAGTTGCTATGTAAACCGACAGGAATGCAGGCGCAGCAATTCAAGCCACGTGCCGGATGTATAAAATATCACGTACTCATTTACACCAGGCTCATTCTGTTAGATTAATTAGCTATAGTAACATAAATTGTAATATGTTAACTTAAATATATTTTATAAGTAAATTTGGATTTTTTTCGAACCTCCGGCCGCAGCAAACGTAATTGGTGTGTATCAAAGCTGAAGATCCCTTTAAGTTGTTTTATAAATATGATTTAGCCGCCGATGATTACTACGTTTTAATTGTGAAGGCCTCTACTAGGTGACAATACGTCTCTAACGTAGATGCCCTGTACAACAATATACTGCCGATTCCAAAGGCAAAGAAGAATGATTTGTTAAACATGTGCAAATCACAAATTATACCCCATGCCCGTCACCAATTTTTCCAAAATTAGCAATGACTTAAATTCAACTTCTGATTCCGATTCTAATTATTGTTTCCTTTTATTTTATTTCTGATCTGATTTCTTAGATAATAATAAGTAATGATCTCAGAGTCCACATGTTTGAAGTAAGGTTGGTTTTTTTTGTTAATTTTTTATTAGAGGCTAGAAGTTTTTGATTGTTTATGTTCATAAAGGAGAAAAGAAAATATAATTTTATTTCTTATGTTTTCAAAAATACGTTTGTTTTTTTAAAATATTTTATTTAATATTCAGAGTTTGTCAAATAGACTCTAAACTTATTATTACAAAGTTGTGTTTTTGCTGTTTTTTCTGATTTTGGTAATAATGATAACAAGTGCAAATCCCATTTTTGAGAGATATTTATCTTTGGACTGATTTTATTTTGAAATACATTATATTTTTAGTAACGATGGAAATTTTATTTCAGTACTTCATAATTTACGATATTTCATGACAACATTATTCCCTAGAAAATTATGGTAACTATGAATTACAATATATTTTATTCTATTTACATCGATATAAAATGTCGTAAATACAATATACGATACTTTTTGTTTTATGAAACTCAACGTAAGTTATAGTAAGTACTACCTACAATAAACTACGACATTTGTTTCCCAAAGAAAAGTATCGTAAGTGACTTTTTTTAGCTATTCTAGTAATAATTTTTAATATTCTTTCTAAAAATACAATTTAGTTCATAAATTTCTAACTACATGCCGAGTTTGGTTCTTGAACGACATAAATTGACAAAGTGAGCATCAAAAAACTACTTACTCATCTTAAAATTGCTGTACTGGGAAGTTCATAAAGTGCAGTTACGATATTATACGTAGGAGGTGTCGATAAGTTCATATATGACTATACGGATTAATATATATAAACTTATTCATATATTAATCCGCAACAAAGTTTTGATAAAAAAATAAAAATGTTGTTTGGCGCTTATGTAGTTTATTATGGAGCACGTGGTCGGTATAGTTATCGCGTAATTTTGTATATGGGATAATTGCATCACTTTCATTTTAACAGTCCCTTAGTCGTCCCTGAGCTTCACCGACAAAAGGATAAGCCACACTCCCAAAACTACGATTCATTTTCAAGGTATTCTCTGAAACTTACTTCTTATTTAATTAAAAAAAAAAAAACTCTTTTCGACAATTGTAAAGAGTACGATTCACGATTGTAGCGCTGGCCGTAATTTTAATAATTAATTTGTGGGCGTCATTTCAAAATAATGAAAATTCATTTTGTAGACTGCCAGTTTAATTTAATCTGAATTGTAGTAACAAGCGATGTATATTACTGTAATACATTAAGTATAAGTTTGTAACGGTAGAAAGAGGAGATTAATAATTTTTTTTGAGTATATTGGACTTTTCTGCTTAAAATTCGTTTCATATATATAGCGTACGGTATGAATAATATATGGATATTTAAATCAAGTGTTTAAAAAGCGAAGCCGTTAACGATTTCTTCCGCATAACATACTTTCGCATCTCATAACGCGAAATGAATATCGAGAATCCCCGGTCGAGCCGACCCATTGGTGCTACATCCATAACATAGCTGCAAAATGGCTCTACCATGTAAATGAATGATATTTTAGGTAAAGTTCTATAAAAGATATATTTTAAAAATTTTTTTTCATTAAATACTATCCATACAGTAAACAAAAATATATTATACAACGTGAGTACAGCGAAGAATATTATTTTTCGCAAAGCTTTGAGTTCTTTGTAAAATTATAGAGGTTGAAATTTAGCCCGAGGATTTTTGCACGACACAATATAGCAATGGTATCAGGTACATTATGAATGTGATACAGTGTGTGTGGTCGTGCCCTTTGTCGACTGTCGTTTGATTCGAATTCTGAAATACACGAACACGTTGACAAATTAGACATTCATTACTTTGTGGAAATATCTAAACGAACTGTGGCATAGTATTTGGCTCTTCGTTGACTTTCTTTGAATATGATATATATTTTTATGTATATATAATATCATATTAAATACATTTTAATATTTTATACGTAATAAAGAGTCAAGCTACGGTTATGTTATGGTTGTAACCCGAATGGGTCGGCTCGACTGGGGAGGACCACGCTCTCACAGAATATCAGCGTAAAATAGCAGCCTGATGCTGCTGTGTTTCGTATAGTGAGTGTTGAGAACTAGAAATTCTTTTTACTGGAAATGAAGCATTTCATCTTAGTCCTCAGGGGTGACAGTGCATTTTGATTCCCAATTGAGTAAGATGTCTATGGGTCTCAGCATCCACTTACCATCAAGGGGCTTGTGTCCTCGTTTGTTGCCATTATTATATTGAAAAATTTCTAGATTTATGTGAGAGAAACGGAATAGGGTGTCAGAGTTGTGCGAAATGGAAATCTTTGTTTGCGCTACTTACCCCTAGACAGGTGTGATAGTTTGTGTTTAAATCTTAAGTAAAGTTACAGCAATTATACATCCCACTTCTTGGTTCATTTCTAATTCTGAGGAGTCTTAGGGCAATGAAATATCTGTCTTTTAAAATTTTTCAGAGTAGTGTCAAAAGTACGAGAAGTTACGTTTTAATGTTTAAAAAACTAAAAAAAGTCTCTTTGCCGTGACTTTTTGTGCAATAAGAATTAGCAATAAAAATTATAACATTAGGCATTCTCTGCCAGCCAAGCCATGGAATGGTGAGAATTTGGCTTTGAAAAAGTGATACATTGGTTGAAAAAGTGATATTGGATTCCAATTATATAATATAGTGTTGATATGAAACTTCATAATAAAAGAAAAAAAATGTGCGTGTCAGCTCCGACGCGTGACTGCATTTTATTCTGAGAAACGATTGTCCGAAAATATATTCAATAGGCAAAGGAAGTAATGACGCTTATATTTATTTCATAAAACATATTAAAATAGCAGTTAAATGCTGCTGTGATTCGTATGATGAGGCACTGAAACTTATACACACCGACTAAGTTTTTGATTCATAACCAAGGTAATAGTAATATGTGAATGTCTATTAGCCAAAGTATCCATTTACCATCAGGTGGACTGTGTGCTCGTTTGTCACCCACTTAATATATAAAAAAGTTCACCGTGAGTGCTGTAAAATGTAGACTACTCGAAGCTTTGGGAATATAAAGTAAGTTACGAGTAATAAAACGCGCTAAAATCCGTAAAAACTAGTTTCGTTTACTCGACAATATTATAATGCTTTTATTATACATAAACATGAATTGGAAATAAAATTCTGTTAGCCAAATAATATTGAATAACTACTTATTATATACAACTCACTATATAGAATATTATGGCCGCTTTCTTAAGTACTTCACTATCTTCAATAATTTTATTTGTGCTATATTTTGCAATATATTGAGAATTGAAAGAAAAATAATGACGTACTTGTAGACTCTCCAACAAGATACTAATGAGACACAAATAAAATAAATTTTATAGAGGTATAATGACACATAACATTAACAAGAAACAAAATAACTGAACGAGTGAAATAAAATAATATTATTTTATATTATTTATTGTTTAACTTAAGTACCTTGTAGAGCCACGGTCTGGCCATACAATACCTTTAAACTAGCAATTCTTGTATATATATATATATATATATATATATATATATATATATATATATATATATATATATATATATATATATATATAGAATCGGAATCTCCGCAACGGCTCCAACGATTTTCATGAAATTTAGGGGCAACAAATCGATCTAGCTACGACTCGATTTTAGAAAATGTCGTTTTATTCATGTTTTAGGCAATGAAAAACTGCTGCAATATCATTCCATTGGAATTCCATCTCAGTCCTCAGGGGTGACCACGCATCTGCAAGTTTTGTTTCTTAATCGAGGTTAAATGTAGATGTCTATGGGCCATAGCATCCACTTACCATCAGGTGGACTGTGTGCTCGTTTGTCACCCTTATTCTATAAAATTCTATAAATATACATAAAGTGTTTAGAAGCCTAAAGAAGTTTACTTCAAAATATCTCGTTGCTACAACATTTATTATACGTAGTTAGCACGGATCATGTTCACAGTGCTTCAATATCATGTGCCTAAAAGCAGGTAGTTCCCGCGCGACCGAATGGATGGATACCTTTATGAGGATTGTCATTGCTGACTGTCTATTGCTTAGTAAAAGAGCTGGAATAAAAATGAACTACTTTTATGATATGCTTATTTTGAAACAAAATACTAAAATAATAAAAATAATATGATTTTTATGTTGTGATACGGCGCCAAAGTTACTCGTACCTATATTATGACCTATGACCACACTCTTACAAAATACTATCGTCAAATAAATGCAAAATACTGACATATTTCGTAAACTCACTGTAGAGTACTAGTTACACTTATTGGTAACGGGGCATTCCATCTAAGAGCTCAAAGATGGCAACGCATCGCATATGGGTTGCGTAATTTACTTTTCATCAGGCTTATTTGTCACCGTCATACCTATCCTTACACTCTAGACTATTAAGGCTATTTTGAAGTTTCATTCTTACTTGTGGAAATTAAACTCGTCGCTCACATACTATGCTATAATAGAAAACGAGTGTCGCGCCGTGTTCTTTCTGAGCTCTGGAGCTGAACGTGCAAAATCCAGGGCGCGTGCGCAATCTGCACTACCATGGCTCATTTTTAGCCGTGAAATGAAAAGGGGAGATCTCCCGCCGGGCTAGGTATTCAGCCTGGGAAGCGGCCAACGCTTCTTGTGTTGTTTCGGAGCTGTTCTATATATAGCGCGGTAACTTCAGAACTTTGAGAGCGCGATTTAGGTTTCTTTCATAGCGCGATTTAGGTTTCGGTGCATTGTTTTGTGGTGCGACGACAGCGCCGCCTCACCTTCATATACTCACTAATAAAGTTATTCATCACTAATAAAGTTATTCATAAATAATACATGAAAATTATTTATGAATGACTTTATAGGTAAGATATTAAAGCAAGCTCTTGATCTATAATGTTGAATCGATACTTTTACATTTATGAAAGAAATGATACGTCGGCAGATCGACAAAGTTCATACGGGCCTCGAATAGGGTTTAAAATTAAGGATACCCAATTTTTATGATGTTCACACCTGAGCAAAGGTTCTAAAACATTTTTCCATATTCATATTCCGGGTACGTGTAGACCCCTAAAGTCATTCTGTGTTGATATGTTGATATAAACTAGCTTACCAGGCAGACGTTGTTTTGCCCTTTTCGACGACCCTTTGTCATATCCTATTAAAAATCCTTAAATTCGCAAAAAAACATTGTGGGTCACTCATTGGCAAAAAAGCTATCCTATCTCTCAAGTTGGACGAAACTGCACACGGTGTGCTAATTTGATTAAAATCGGTTAAGGAGTCCATCGCGGACAAACAACGTGACACGTAATTTATATATATTAAGATTAAGATAGGGTTGTTTAGTTTATGCACTCGAAGGCCTCATGTCCACGAGACAGTTTTTACGTCGGAGCTAAGCCCGGCGTCAAATCGGATCTACGTCCCGTCATCAGTGTTGTATGGGACACTATGAAACCAATCAAACGACGCCTGCTCACCAGCAACCAGCACGGTGCTCACCGCGTCTACCCCCGGTGCGCAGTGGTTTAGTGGAGTTTAGGAGCGCATGTGAAGTCGCTTATAAAACGCGTTTGCTGCCGGTCACCGTCCTCCGGTCGTCGGCTTCTACCTGGGAGGGAGGAGTACAGCGCGTTGCATCGCACTGGGTGTACGTGCCGTTTGAGCGAACTTGGCTTTACGTCGAGCTTCGAGATCGCCCCTGACTCCTCCTGGGATGATATATCCCCAACACTTCGCTTAACCTATATGCTGAGAAACGAGCTCCAGAGACCCAGCGTGCTGCTATCAGGAGAGTGCATACTGTTGTTGACATCAACTCTACGTCGAGATCCGTCTCCGTGCGGCCTTGAAGTCGCTGACCCTTTGGCAGATCCCTTGCCAGAGGCAAGAGATACGCTAGAGACCGCTGATCCTTCGGCAGAACCCTCCTAGGGGTGCAAAATACGTCAAGCTAAGATAGCCAACAATGCCGTTCCTGAACGGCTCCAACACTGGAGTGTGCTGTGAGAATTACCGGAGTAATGTACACGAGACTGGACCTACGCCCGGCACGAGCCAACTTTTTAGCGCAACGCAATATTATGAAGATTAATCACGAATTATTAACTAATTTGGTAGAAGAGAGGCCAGTGTTGTGGGATAAGACTGCGGCGGACAGAGTTTATAAAAACAAACGTCTCACATATGAAACGTGGAAAAACGTATACAAGCATATGAATATACGAGTAAGTTTTGATTAAATGGACTCGAAACAAAACAAAAAAAAATCTTTTTCGGTAAGTTATTTTTATTATTCATTAGTATATTTTTATTCTTAACGTAACTAAGCATTTTAACTTATATTACATTGTAACTTTTTGACCTAGCGTTTAAAATAAAAGAATCAGGTAAGCCGCGCCAATAAAAAACGTCTTAATTGAAAGGATCCAAAATACAGGAATAATGTGCGAGTAAGAGGGAATGATAGTGCCACCATTTTGGATACGTTTCATTATTGCCACAGGTTAATAATGTGTAAATAATATTATTGGCATTAGTAAAGTCGGTGTTGCCAAGGTATACTACCCTGTTCATATACGAAATATTCTGCGAATTTGGTACGAAATTTATTAGCTAAGGCACCACCGCGATCTGACGTGGACTTTAGTGATTTCTGAATCAGGAGGCATTGTAACTAGCAGCACTGTCTTTGTTCTTTGTGTCTGAAATTTTGCATGAGACCGCATGCTTTCACGATTTCCACTACAAAATCAATCGATGTATTAATCGGTCGATGAAAATTACGCCATTTGTTGGCCAATATACCAAGGGCACACTCTTCAAATCTTCTGACCCTTGTCAACCTATAATTAAGTATTTTTTTCTTCATCTAGTTCCTGGTCTCCATACGGACGAAGCAAGTGGGTATGTAAAACAAACGCTTCATCTCAGATAAATATATAAGGGGAATTCATAATTTGACCTCATCAAGTGAGCTTTTCAAATATTCAGAGACAAACGGATAATGTAAAACTTAAAGGTAATGTGCACAGTATTATAAAATATCTACGATAGCGGATAGGTAGCCACTTAAGCTGCGAACGATAAGAGAACATGTGGTGGTCGTATAATATACGCAAACCGAAAACAAAGCGTATACAATGATTAGGAATTCGATCTAGTTTATTTAGAAGTTCTTGCGAGACATCATAGCATACATATTAGATTATAACATCTGCATAATCTAAAATATGCAACATTAGTATATATAGTATTAGCATTGCCTTAGTCGCTATCGCCAAATCTTCCGTAACTTTCAAAAGAGCTGTAGTAGTACTGTTCCAATCCCTGGAACCAGATTGATATCACTGGTGGTGGTGCTAAAATAGTTATTTTTGAAAATGTAACTAGAAATTTGTTTGTGAACAATAGCTTCAAGAACTTTAGATAATAAGGGGAGAATAGTTATCGGGCGAAAGTTAGAGAAAGAGCTGGAATTATTTAGTTTGTACAGCGGAATAACAAATGCTTTTCTCCGAAGTGTAGGAAAATACCCCGTCAATAGTGGAAGATTAATGATGTGTGTAATAAAAGGAGTAACACAGTCTAGAATTAAGGTATTGATTTGGATTCACATCATCGAAGCCAACTACCATAAAATTAATATAACAAAACAATAAACGGTCCTTTTATATTCTCATCAGCAACAGGAGAAATGTTAAATATATTTATTGAAAACAAAGTGTGCAAGAAAGTTGAAATATCGCATTTATTTAAACTTTCTTGCACACCAAAACCTTTTTGTACTTTTTGTATGCAAGAAAGTTTAAATATATAAATTAAAGAGATATAATGAATTATTACCACAAAACACATATTTAATAAAAAAATCTCATCTTAAATATTCGCCAGGTGAGCGTCAGCCGATTTGAATAAAGCCAGGTTCAAAAGCGATATGAACGGGTCCGTCGGGCAAACACATTATATCATTCGCGAGCCTTACAAAATTTACGGCCCTGTCAGGAGTCAATGTATTATGAGTATCCCTATTTGCTCACACAACGTTCTGATGTAAAGGCGTAATTAATACAAAATGAAGGGCGGTTTTGTAATATGATATTAATCTTTATATAAGTCGCTTTATCGGAAAAAACTTTTAATTAATATTAAAAGGTAACTTCAACAACGTTTAAATAAAGTTAAAAATATGTGTTTTGGTACGGATATCGTAAAACTGGTAAATTTTTACTTTATTTACCATACTGCAAAAATGAACATATTATAATTAACATAACCGTAGCGAAATTTAAAGCCAATTTTCAACCCCTGGAATTTACTAATAATATTTGACTCAATATGTCGATGATTTGAGGTCTGTTTTTTTTTCTACTGTGCTCATAAGGAAATCGATCTTCTCCGAATAGACCGATTTCTTTTTATGGATGCGTCACTTACATTAAATTAAACCCTATCTATAGAAACGTTAGAACACATGACTAACGAAGAAGCTTTCACCAAGATTGGAAAACGTTACAATGACATCGCTCCACACATGTGTCTGGGAATAAAGACCTATAAACGTATACCTACAATATACGTTTTTACCTATATTGGCGTACATTAAGAGAATGTCTTCAACAAGAATTACTTGATAAATAATTAATAGAATCAGGCGTTACTTTGCGGAAATCCTTTATATTAAAGATGTTAAAAATTAATTACCAGAGATACGCTTTAATAAATAAGAAAATAAGGGAGTCTCCACATTTATCGACACGGAATCGGCTTCAGCCGGTCAGAAAAACCTTTATGTCTAATAAATACGGATGTTGCTACTGCCATTCTCATTGACTCGGCTCGGACGACGCGACGCGATGACGACCGACAGCAAGACGAGCGGTTAACCAATTAGTTGATCGCATACATACAGCTCTAAAAGTAGCCGAACGCCCACCTGGACGTATTTAAGTTTCCGATGCTTCGTAAGCTGGAGACAGCCGAACGGCATTAAAATGATTCTTTCGCATGATTTCATCTCCGGTGGCAGCTAAACGGTGCAGAAGACGGCCGAACGGCATTGGGCAATAGCCGAATGATGAACGATGAGTCGACTGGCGAACAAATGTTACTGCCGTCGCGACGGCCATTCTGGGTAATCAACTGCCGTATGAAAGTGAATAGCACTGTCCACTGCTGATCGCTTGTGAATAGCCATAGCAACGGCTGATCTGTGTTAAGTCGAGTAGTGTGGTGATAAATGTGATAAAATTTGACTCCCTAAGAGCACCTCCCACCGTCCGTCAATTGCGTTCACTATCCCCACTATTAGTCCCAATACCATTCCTCCCAACACTACTACGCTAGGAAATAATACGACACGTGATTCGTCTCTAAACGAGACATAATCAGATTATATAGACTAGGTTTCTACAATGTAATGGTTCTGGGATTAGTGGTGACGGAGAAAGAGCACGTAATTGTGTGCACTATCCCCATTGTGTCCCGCTGAATTTCTTGCTGGTTCTTTCCAGGACAGAGGTTTTTCTATAAAGAAGTGGTGAAAGTAAAAAATAACTTTCAACAAAAGGACTAAGGAAATGATTCAAAACTTGTAAGTTGTAAGTATACTGAGCGACATCACACCTTTTTTAATAATTTATTCAATAATTTTTGCAAGCCGCGGCGGTACGTTTACATTGTTGCAGAGCACCCCTTGGCAGGGTCATCATGTAATAATGTGGGTTTTTAGGAGTTTAAAATGAATGGCATGTTTCACGTAAGGCGGTCCAAGCTATCTTATTCGAAAAAAGGGAAAATGTAATGTTCACACATACAGTTTACACGCGGAGGGGGGATGGCCGCGTAAGCTGAATTTTACACGTCCGTGGCAGCGAATTCACCTTTACACACCCGTGCGATCATTTTCTTGCTTAAATTATTTTAATCACATTTTTTTTTAGGGTGACAAACGAGCACACAGTCCACCTGATGGTAAGTGGTTGCTGCGGCCCATAGACATCACATCTATCTTCCATTACAAATCAAAACATGCGGCAACAGATGGAATGCCTCATTTCCAGTAAAAAAAGTCTCCGGTTCTCTACACCACCATACAAATACACATTAAGCTACTATTTCACGCTGGTATTCTGTGAGAGCGTGGTCCTTCCCCGGTCGAGCCGACCCATTCGTGCTACAACTATACTACTAATATAATTGCAGCATGGCTCTACCACGTAAAAACATTACATTAATAAACATTACATTACAGTCTAGAACAAAACAAAATTATATGAAATATAATATGAAGTGAAAGTTGTTTTACGGAAATATACAAGTAAAATGCAATACATTTTAAATTTTTAGGACACAGCCTTATCACACATATTAAGAGAATTGTGAGTTAAAGGATAGAGAATGCCTTGGCCGTAAATTATTTGACAAATTATTTTTGAAACTCAATCTGAGCCTATTCCACCCGAACAATTATCGGTGTGACGTTCTTTGCAGTCATAAAACTGGAAACATTACGGATGAAGATTACAATCAACATGTTTTGAAGAAAGATCGAGCCAGGAAAGAGAAATATACTGACAATGGTATTGCACATTCGGGAGCATATCACGTATTCACACGAGAAGTTGAATCGATAAAATTGGAAGTAATGTGTTATTGATTCGATAAGTCAAATAGCACGTTTGAAGTCTATGTTTTTGCTTCATGCTTAGTAGACCATCTAGAAAAGGTTTTGAGTCAGATATTATTGCCTCTGGTTCTATATTCCGATAGCTGTTGTGCTAAATATCGCAATTTTATTACGTTTAGGGTTTGAAAAAAATATTGAGATTACTCAAAAGTACCTGATAAAATGTGTAATTTAAAAGGTAAATAAATTTACCTTCCACAACAATACATGGCTAAAACTAAAACAGCTAGGAATAATCCTATGCTTTACTAAGCTTGTTATTTGGACTATACCTTTTTACTGACTTTCTGAAAGAATTAATTTATAAATCTATACGGCTTAGAAAAAAGATAGGTGACCCGGTCGTCACAGATATACGTATACTAGTATACAGAGAATACGAGCATGTATGCGTAGATATGTATGTATATGGATGTAAAGGAGGCGAGAGAGGTATGTCAGGATCATGCCAAATGGAAGTCCGTACGTCCGTCCGTTTCTGCCTACCCCTCTGGGTGACAGGCGTGAGTCTTTATGTATGTATGTAGAATACAGACCAAATTATGTCATATGTGCGCCGGCAGCGCTGAAACCCTACCACCGGAATCAATCTCCATACTAAGAGTAACCTAATATAACTTCAAGATATATCGGTTTTTCTTCCTTAGATAAAATATTTCTTTCTAACATTACTAATTTGTGAGAAATCATTACATTCGTCACTATCACTACATTCCAAAATATAATTATATCTATTGTGTTAAATGATATTATATAAATCTCGATATATACATAGTATCATTTAAAACACATTATTTTTAAATATCCTTTTGCACAATACACAAACTGCACGACAGATGATGATAGCACACACTGTGACCTCACACCATACACAATACACCTGGGGGCTCCACCGCGCGACCGCCTCATATACCGCCGCTTCCAGTAGCTTTTCGCCGCGAGTCCGTATCTAACACATTAACTCTGCCGCATCGCTAGCGCAAAACAATGCGCTGCGCACTTTCGACAGCACAAGTTACTTCAAGTGCCTTATTTAGTTTTAGGTGATTGGGATCTTCTCTAAATAATTTCTCCAGGGCAGACAAAGAGTCAAAACCAAGTACAAAACGGTCCGTCAAACACATCTATAGAGCTGAACCAAAACAACATGCCCATGCTATTCCACGATGGCAAACTACTCCCCCATTGATTCGAGAGGGTCCTTTTTAGCCCAATAAAACTTTTGTCTTTTGTCAACCTTGTAATTGGTTGATTCAGGCGTTTATTTTTATTGGATACAATAAATCGACGAGTAAAACGATTTCAGTTTTGTAACATGCCATTCAATAAAAAAGCCCTACCACCTTTTTCTCACTCTTTTAACTTCTGTGACATCATTGATTCCATTTGCTATAAAGAAGTTTTTTTGTCCTGCTACGTGTACCACACACTCATCTGTTATGCAATCGAAAACTAGCACTTTTCCATAGATAGACATTTTAACGCGTCACTTACTATTGGTGTTAATCGATTATTAATACACAAAATAACGTCGTCGCCACTGTAATGTCCTTGCTATTGAAGGAATACGAGAAAGGTTAATTTAAATACATCGAAACTGTCAACGTCCATTAGTTCATTAATTCACTCAATACAGGGTAACCGTCAGAACCGTTATTATAATCTACCGACATAATATGCTACAGTAACAAATCCATCAGAATTAAAATATTAAATAGTTAACAATTTTATTAATAAACGACGTACCAGCAGGCAGATATATTACGTTCGTGTATCACAACACTACGAATACGTGATGCTGATATAAAATATAATCGTATTCGTTATTCACCTTATTCACAGCATCGTTTGAATCACATTTAAGTATTTATTAAAGTTTTCATTTTTATTTATTTATACTTCAAACACTAAAATTTACGACGAATACTTTCTGCTAGTCTGTCTTTTATAAAGCGGAGGTGAAAAGTGAACTTAGAGTCCACCCAATGGTAAGTGTTTACTGCAGCCCATGAACTGCGATCAACTTCTCAAAAAGAAGGGTACAGATGCGCTGTTACATCTAAAGTTTAAGATGTAATGCCTGCAATTGTACTGACTCTCTAAACCCTTCTGACTTTAACTCAGCAGTGCGAACACTACTATTTGATGGTAGAAATAGGCAAGAGGGTGGTATTATTCATACGTGGTAGTGCCATGCTGAAGCATATTAGTATTATAGTTGTAGCACGTATGTGTCGGCTCGACCGGGGTAGGAATACGCTCTCATAGAATACCAGCGTAAAATAGCAGCTTAACGCATTTTGATTCATTATCGAGGATAGATGAATATATCTATAGGTCACAGCAACCACTTACCATCAGGTGGACTGTGTGCTAATTAGGTTCACTTATACTATAAAAAATCCACCCAAACGGAGTGTTAAGCAGAAAAGGAGTGCTACCACCTAGTCATCTCTTACGACACCCACGGTAGGAAATGGGTTAAGGCTTCTCTCACCACTACCAAACGATAGTGCACTTTTATAATCACAATAGAACAAATTATCGTCTCTTTTTGTTATATCATAACCACTGAGATGTAAAATTTATTCTCTAGAACTCAAAGTGTGTGGCACTGGCAACCCATAGCCCTTGTCTTTACATAATTGATAAACTGAGGACCAGTCGAGCTATTATGTATTAAAATGTAATTTATTACGTTGCTTAGAAATTAATAACTAATTTTAATGTCCAGTTTCTTTCAAGGTTGGATATCGGACGATAATAGCTCAAAGTTATTGCAGAGAAAATAGCAACGATTTATGAATATATATATACAGGATGTTAGTGTAAACACAGTCATCCTAGAAACCCGTAGTTTAGTTTCACTTATAGAACGTAAATTCAATGAATTAAAAAAACGCTATTTTTTCATAAAATATAAAAAGCTTCCGTTCGACACCGTCCGTAAATACATGGATACCCTATGCGCCCGAGTGACGTAATCACTGTTAAGATCACCGCCCGCGCTAGCTACCTACACAACATTCCAATAAAACACAATAGGTACACATAACCTGTGCTGTAACTTTTCCTTCATACTTTCAACCTGGCTTAGGACAGGCAAAAGTTGAGGAATTAAGGAAAAATTGAGATTTTACTAAAAGAAATGTTGTTATTTTTCATTGAATTTACGTTCTAGTGAAACAAAACCAAACACTTGCAAACATCGGTCAAAGAACGTTGTGGATATATATATATATATATATATATATATATATATATATATATATATATATATATATATATCCACTTTCTTTGCGTCTAACTCGACTCTCGATGACGGGGGGAGTTCTCCGCCGACCATCCCGCGGTGTGAGTGATCCATGCCGGAAGTGCACTTCACACAGCGCTCGGTTCGCAAAGCACTCCTCCCCCTGGACATCCACAAGTCGAGTGGGCCTGACGGAATCCCCCCCAATTGTGCTGAAGACGTGTGCTCCAGAGTTGGCACCGGTTTTAACGCGTCTTTTCCGGTACTTCTACTCCCTAGGCGTAGTCCCAAAATCATGGAAGACGGCTTACGTCCACCCGATCCCTAAAAAAGGCGACCGCTCTGACCCGTCCAACTACCGGCCAATCGCCATCACCTCCTTGTTCTCCAAAACAATGGAGTCCATTGTAAACTGCCAGCTCATGAGGTACCTTAAAGATCACCAGCTGATTAGTGACCGCCAACACGGTTTTCGCCGTGGTCGGTCAGCTGGTGATCTTCTGGTCTACCTAACTCACAGATGGGCGGAGGCAGTAGAGTTCAAGGGGGAGGCATTGGCCGTTAGTTTGGACATTGCGAAGGCCTTCGATCGGGTTTGGCACAAAGCGCTTCTTTCGAAGCTCCCTTCCTATGGGCTTCCCGAGAAATTGTGCGATTGGATCACCAGCTTTCTTGCAGATCGGAGCATCAAGGTCGTTGTAGACGGTGCAAGCTCCGATTGCAAGCCTATTAATGCTGGTGTTCCACAGGGCTGTGTGCTATCGCCAACGCTGTTTCTTCTGCATATCAATGACATGTTGCGTACCCGTTACATTCATTGCTATGCAGATGACAGCACCGGTGATGCTCTTTACACCGGCCGAGCCAATATTTCTCGGGAAAACGTCTCCGAGTGCCGGGACAAACTTGTGTCTGAAGTCGAGTCTCTGCTGGACAGAGTCTCGGATTGGGGGCGACTAAATCTAGTCCAGTTTAACCCCCAGAAGACACAAGTTTGCGCATTAACCGCTAAAAAGAACCCCTTTGTCGTATCCCCTCAGTTTCAAGGCACTCCCTTTGCTGCCTCAGCCAGTATCGGAATCCTCGGCGTCGACATATCGAGTGACGTGCAGTTTCGTGGTCACTTGGAAGGGAAGGCCAAATTGGCCTCTAAAAAGCTTGGCGTGCTCAGCAGAGCGGGACAGTATTTCATGCCGCCACACCGCCTGCAACTTTACAAGGCGCAGGTTCGGCCGCACATGGAATACTGTTCCCATCTCTGGGCTGGGGCTCCCCAGTACCAGCTTCTTCCACTTGACCGCATCCAGCGCAGAGCGGCTCGAATCGTCGACGACCGAGTGCTTTCCGATCGGCTCGATTCACTGGTGCTGCGAAGAGATGTTGCATCTCTTTGCGTATTTTATCGCATCTATCACGGGGAGTGCTCTGAGGAATTGTTCGGATTAATCCCAGCCGCCAAATTTCGTGAACGCACTACACGTCAAACGTCCCGATATCATCCACACCATCTGGATGCTTGGCGGTCCACCACTGTACGTTTCACAAGGAGTTTTTTTCCACGTACAACCTCTCTGTGGAATAGTTTACCACCGGCGATTTTTCCGGACCGATACGACCTGGGGACCTTCAAGAAAAGAGCTTACTCCTTTCTAAAGGGCCGGCAACGCACCAGCAATTCTCCTGGTGTTGCGGTTGATCATGGGCGGCGGTAGTCACTTAACATCAGGTGAGCCACATGCTCGTTTGCCCCTTCTTCTATAAATATATATATATATATATATATATATATATATATATATATATATATGTATATATACATATATCTTTACAACCGTCTTTGACCGAAGTTTGCAAGCATCCATGAGCAGTAGCCGCTTGGGGTTGAAGAATAATTTATTATGAGTTGATAAATAAGTATTACCATCCGATGTGAAGTTGTTGTGTAAAAAATATCACATATAGTCCCGTACCGTCGTAAGAGACGACAGAGGAAAACAAACCAGGAGATGGGCAACAGTGTCATCTCATAACAACTAGAAAATAAATAACGATGCTTGCCAACATGCCTGCCAAGCGTGTCAATTATGTATATATATATATACAACATGTAACATAATTAACGCACTTTGAGAAAGTAGTTTGTTCAGAATCATTTACTGAATCGATTCCTATCATTTTTAATATAGTTCAGTTTTTATCCCAAAATAATTAAAACTACGCAAGACAATAAGACTTTTAAGAGTGCAGTTTTATTTGTATTATTATATTAATTCTATCATTAAATAAAAATAAAGAAAAATGAACTGTATTTCAAGCACATTAAAGTATTTGCGTTCGTGGATTTGTACTGTGACCACAATATTCTTCCGGAATTAGTATAACTAATTTGATAAACAATCATAAAATGCTTGACTAAAAATTCAGTGTATGTATTATGATTATAACGTAAAATACTAATTGGGGTGTCTGAGTGTCTGAGGGTGTGCATTAATTACGTTACATATATATTATATATATATATATATATATATATATATATATATATAAACCACTATTTGTCATGTCCTATTAAAAATCCTTAAATTCGCAAAAAAAACTACTACTACCCTCTTACATATTTCTGCCACCAAATAGCAGTGCTTGCATTGTTGTGTTTCGGTCTGAAGTATATACAGAACTAGACGCAAAACAATTATTTCTAAGCAATACAAATACTTTTTCCTTGCGGGATTCAAACTCGCGACCCACATTGCCACTTCACCCTCGTAGTACAATTTTGTGAGTCAGCAAAATCATTAAAATTTCAAGTGTTATTATTATAATATTAATGTGGCAATTTTTTAAAGTTGGCGTATATTTATTACTAATTGCATGAAATATAGTTTACCGTGTGATGGTGGCGTAAGAGATTCCCTTACAGACAATGGGAAATACCACAAGGCTAGTATGGCTTTTGATAAATGCCGGAATAACCATTTTATTTATTTCAGATGAAAACACTTAGAGTGACGACGGGGAGCAGTGATAAATTTGCGACACGTCTACAGCTACGATCGCCACAGCAGTAGTTTGAGGGGTCCATGTCCATAAGAGAAATATATTTAAGAAAATATATATTATTAAATATACGTGGTAGGGCAGCTATATTATGGTTGAAGCACGATTAGAACCACTCGACCGGGTAAGGACACGTTCTCTCAGAATACCAATGTGAAATAGCAGCTTAAGTGTACACTAGCCACTCATTCTTCTATACAAACGTAGTCTGGCGATTACTCCACTGTTTGATGGTGTACGCTCAAAATAAAAAATCATTTCAATTTGTCTCATCATCATCTATCCCTGTATGGAAACAAAAAAGTAAAAAAAGTATATATTTCAAATTACTAATTTTAATACATCTTTGGGAGGAAATAAATCCCATAAGAAGAAGAATCCCGAAACAAATATTGCAAAACAGTTACCATACAGGGATAGATTAGGTGTTCAAAAGTGCAAATAATTTTATTTTGAACATACACATTCAATAAATTTGTCTTGGTACCCAGATTCCCAAAGGTCTGTTTAAAAAATTCCGCGCAGTCGTTTTTGTTTTAATCATCATGCCTTTCACTTTCACACGTGATGTCGGTTGAGATAGCATGCATTTTACCTCCGCCCGCCACTTAGTTCGTGCCATCGACTAGGGCCACCTTAATGTTGCTGTGCATCGTGTGGTAAGTATAGAAAACCGGAGACCCATTTTACTGGAAGAAAGACATTCAATCTTAGCCCTCAAGGCGATAACGTATCTGTATTTGTAGTTTTAATCAAAGAGAGGTGTAGATATCTGTAGGCTACAGTATTTAGTAACCATTAGGTTGACCTGTGTGATTGTTTGTCAACCTTATACTATTTTTTAATAATATTAGAATGACTTCTGTACTCAGCTTCAAAGAAATAAAGCGACAGACACGTCGTCCTGATAACTAAGATACAAAATAATTGTTTTGTATCAGTATTCTATAGGATGCATCTAGGTGAGTTAAGGCGGGAATCACATGTGTTAATTCCTTATTTCTCTTTCTACCAAAGGACAATAAGGCGATCGGCGCGCCTTTATATCTTTGTTGTGGATGTTCCACACCTGTAACCGTAAGCACGTAATCCGAACATGCTTGTGTGCGTGCGTTTGTATATACACACACGCATGTAACTCAGTGTCTAGTAATGTACTTCTTACAATGAATATTCTTTATGTTCACTGAATATTCTATACCTTATTTCGTAATTCGATATGATTTTGTAAGTTCACGCAAAAGATTTTTTTTAATCAAACGAAATTAATTCTTAAGTTGAAGATGATACTCTAATATTCAGAGACTTAAGAACTAATTATTAACACTTTTTAAAAAAAAACTCAAAGTTTTTTTTTAAATAACGTTTCTATATTCAAATGTGCAGCATAAGATTAACGCAGGGTGGATGAAATGGCGACAGGTCACAGCCACAACGTGCGTAATTCGATACGATTTTGTAAGTTCACGCATTCTCAAAAGATTTTTTTTAATCAAACGAAATTAATTCTTAAGTTGAAGATGATACTCTAATATTCAGAGACTTAAGAACTAATTATTAACACTTTTTAAAAAAAAACTCGAAGTTTTTTTAAATAACGTTTCTATATTCAAATGTGCAGCATAGGATTAACGCAGGGTGGATGAAATGGCGACAGGTCACAGCCACAACGTGCGATCCCCGAATGCCAATAAGGCTGAAGGGGAAAATTTACAAATCGATCATCCGACCTGTCGTCATGTATGGAAGTGAATGCTGGGCCGTCAAGAAGAAGGATGAAAATAGACTGCATGCGAATGAAATGAGAATGTTACGATGGATGTGTGGTGTGACAAGGATGGATAAGATAAGGAATGAGTATATAAGAGGAAGCCTGAAAGTAGCGCCAGTGGTAGAAAAGGTGAGAGGAAGCAGATTGGCATGGTTTGGGCATGTGATGCGGAGGGATGAAAGTCATGTCACAAAACGAGTGTTGAATATGAATGTGGAGGGACACACGGGCAGAGGAAGGCCGAATAAAAGATGGATCGATTGTGTGAAGAGTGATATGAGAATGAAAGGAGTAAGTATGGAAATGACGGCTGATAGAGAGGAATGGAACAAGAAGATTTACTGCACCGACCCCAGATAATGGGAAATGGTTTAGAGAATGATGATGATTCAAACTAAAAGCAGCTACGAATGTAAATTAGTATTATTTTATTATATATGATTATACATGGAGAGGGCTATGCTCGGGGTTTCTCTGTGTGATAAACTTAGAAATGAGTATATCCGCAGTAGAACGAGAGTGACCGACATAGCCCAACGGAGTAGTAAGCTAAAGTGGCAATGGGCCGGCCATATAGCTCGAAGAACCAACAACGGTTGGGGAAAAAAAGGTTCTCGAGTGGCAGCCTCGTACCGGTAGGAGAAGTGTGGGGCGACCCCCCAATAGATGGAGTGACCTGGTAGGACATGCAGGAAGTCGATGGATGCAGGTGGCTTAGGACCGTGCTTTGTGGCATTACTTGGGGGTGGCCTATGTTCAGCAGTGGGCTCGTGAAGGGCTATTAAAATGATGATGATGATATATGCATGACGCCAGCTGTATCGTGAAGTTTTCTTGATACAAATTTATGAGAATAATTTTAATAATTTAAACAAGAAAAGAAAATGAGTGGAATTTAGTAAGCAATACAAGCTCAAAACGCTCAGGCAAAAAGTTAAAAGAACTGGCCGTATTACAATTTGGTTTTAAAAAGACTTGTTTCGAAACAATACTTTTTACTCGTATCTGTAAGATACACTTTCAGGTGATATATTCACAAAATACACCGACAATAGTATCTTCCTCATGTTATTCAGCTCGTAATAGTCCAATGCTGTAAATAAGTCTCTCCTATCTAACTTTGACTGCCTTCACGGTCTAGTTGTAAGCGCGGTTGCTGATCATGAGGTCGCGGGTTCGAACCCCGGGTGGAACCAAAATCAGGTATTGGGGTTTTCTGTCCAATAACAATCCTTAAATTCGCAAAAAAATTTGGGTCACTCATGAGCAAAAAACTATCCTATCTTTCAAGTTGGACCAAACTGCACACGGTGTGCAAATTTGATTAAAATCGGTTGAGTTGTTTAGGAGTCCATCGCTGACAAACGACGTGACACGTAATTATATATATATATATATATATATATATATATATATATATATATATATATATATATATATATATATATGTGTATGTATGTATATATAAATCGTTAGTTGCAATTTTAAGTGCTGATTTACCACGTGCTCGGCGGTGAAGGAAAACATCGTGAGGAAACCTGCATGTCTGAGAAATAAGAAAAAAAAAATATTTCGAAGATATGTGAAGTTCGCCAACACGCATTGAGGCAGCGCGGCGGACTATTCCTTGCCCTAAAACCATCTCAGTGTAAACGTCGTAAACTTTTGTTTATTTTTTTTATTTTTTTCAGCAATGGCAAGACCCGGCAGTACAGAGCATTTCCGACCGGGAGACCGTATGGAAGGAGAAGGAGCTCCACGGGAGGTACTACAAGGCTCTACATGAGCCTCATGTAGATACAGCCGCCTCTCTCAACTGGCTACGTTTCGGTGACCTCTTCGGGGAAACCGAGGGTTTTGTCTGTGCAATACAGGATAAGGTTATTAAGACCAACAACTATCGGAGATACATCCTAAAGGATGGCACTGTCGACGTCTGTCGAGCTTGTCGCCATCCCGGGGAGTCACTTAGGCATGTCATCTCCGGTTGTTCGGCGCTTTCTAACTCTGAGTACTTGCACAGGCACAATCTAGTAGCCAGAATTCTACACCAGGAGCTCGCTCTGAACGGTCTGTACATTCTCGTGGACCGGAAATTGCCGTATTACAAGTACTTGCCGGAAGCCGTGCTCGAAAATGACCGTGCCAGGCTCTACTGGGACTGGGCCATCATCACAGACAGGACTATTCTTGCGAATAAGCCTGATATTGTACTGATGGACCGGGCACAGTCAAGGATATTTTTGATCGACATTACCATTCCGTATGACGAGAACCTCGAGAAAGCCGAAACAGATAAACAAACAAAATATCTGGACCTGGCTCACGAGGTGACCGACATGTGGGGTGGTGTGTCGACCGAAATTATTCCTGTAGTAGTCTCTGTGAATGGGCTAATCCCTTTTTTTTTTTTTCTTTCCCTTTCCCCCTAACCCTCGGCCGTCTGGTCTCCCCTGCCGAGGGCTCCCATCTGGTTGGATCTTATTTATTTATGTAGTTTTTGTATTTATTTTATTTTATTGATATATATGTACATTTATATTTTCATTTTTAATTATAATTATATATTTATAGAACCCAACCAGGTGAGAAAATTATATAGATACCCCAATAATCTTTATTGATAAACATATTACATGCACCAAATTTAAAGTGTCATTAGCCCCTAAACTAGGATATAATACCTGTATTTCAGGGACTGGTTTCCTTCTCTATTCTTACTTCTATTTCTATAATTTGAATATTACAATCTGATACTTTTTTTTGCACACGGTGTGCAAATTTGATTAAAATCGGTTGAGTTGTTTAGGAGTCCATCGCAGACAAACAACGTGACACGTAATTTATATATATATATATATATATATATATATATATATATATATATATATATATATATATATATGTATGTATATATAAATCGTTAGTTGCAATTTTAAGTGCTGATTTACCAGGTGCTCGGCGGTGAAGGAAAACATCGTGAGGAAACCTGCATGTCTGAGAAATAAGAAAAAAAATATTTCGACGATATGTGAAGTACGCCAACACGCATTGAGGCAGCGCGGCGGACTATTCCTTGCTCTAAAACCATCTCAGTGTAAACGTCGTAAACTTTTGTTTATTTTTTTTTTAAGTTCTTTCAGTACTCTACTAGAAATTTTCTATTGCTAATACCTCTTCTTGAAATCTTTATTTCGGTTTTACATAAATCAATAGACCTATAGGCCATATAGTTTATCATTATATGAGAATGATACTTTTGTTTACATTATTATTCCATATTTTAAAATAAAAAAACACATTATTCTACACAATTTTCATTTAACAAATTAAAAATTTTTTGCAACCGACTTCAATGTAAATAATTATAGCATTTTACAAAAAAGTGAAAACCGACTTCAAATTGCTAAAAAGGAACCTTTTTTTTGCACACCTTAGGGGTGGAATTTATTCTCCAAATTTATGTAAGAACAACCTTGAAATATAACCTATTTAATACGAACCGATCCGGTCTGCTACTGAGAATTTTTGAACAGAAAACCCAAATACCTAATTTTGGTTCCACCAGGGGTTCGAACCCACGACCTCATGATCAGCAACCGCGCTTACGACAACTAGACCGTCAAGGCAGTCAAAGTTAGGTAGGAGAGACTTATCTACAGCATTGGACTATTATGAGCTGAATGACATGAGGAAGATACTATTGTCGGTGTATTTTGTGAATATATCACTTTCAGGTGGGGTTGTAGTGAAGCATTGTCTTATGTAGTAAAAAAAAAGTATCAGATTGTAATACGGCCAGTTCAGTTGGAGTTGCACACCGTGTGCAAAAAAAAAGTATCAGATTGTAATATTCAAATTATAGAAATAGAAGTAAGAATAGAGAAGGAAACCAGTCCCTGAAATACAGATATAATATACTAGTTTAGGAGCTAATGACCACTGTAAATTTGGTGCATGTAATATGTTTATCAATAAAGATTATTGGGGTATCTGTATAATTTTCTCACCTGGTTGGGTTCTATAAATATATAATTATAATTAAAAATGAAAAGATAAATGTACATATATATCAATAAAATAAAATAAATACAAAAACTACATAAATAAATAAGATCCAACCAGATGGGAGCCCTCGGCAGGAGAGGCCAGACGGCCGAGGGTTAGGGGGAAAGGGGGGAAAGGGAAAGAAACTGGCGGACGATGCGGGCGGTATCGAGGAGCACCGCCGTCTGCATTTGAGCCCGGAGCGGTCCGTCACGGAGTCCCAGTCACCTCAGATGACCCGAGAGGCTGACTGGGATTAGCCCATTCACAGAGACTACTACAGGAATAATTTCGGTCGACACACCACCCCACATGTCGGTCACCTCGTGAGCCAGGTCCAGATATTTTGTTTGTTTATCTGTTTCGGCTTTCACGAGGTTCTCGTCATACGGAATGGTAATGTCGATCAAAAATATCCTTGACTGTGCCCGGTCCATCAGTACAATATCAGGCTTATTCACAAGAATAGTCCTGTCTGTGATGATGGCCCGGTCCCAGTAGAGCCTGGCACGGTCATTTTCGAGCACGGCTTCCGGCAAGTACTTGTAATACGGCAATTTCCGGTCCACGAGACCGTACAGACCGTTCAGAGCGAGCTCCTGGTGTAGAATTCTGGCTACTAGGTTGTGCCTGTGCAAGTACTCAGAGTTAGAAAGCGCCGAACAACCGGAGATGACATGCCTAAGTGACTCCCCGGGATGGCGACAAGCTCGACAGACGTCGACAGTGCCATCCTTTAGGATGTATCTCCGATAGTTGTTGGTCTTAATAACCTGATCCTGTATTGCACAGACAAAACCCTCGGTTTCCTCGAAGAGGTCACCGAAACGTAGCCAGTTGAGGGAGGTGGCTGTATCTACGTGAGGCTCATGTAGAGCCCTGTAGTACCTCCCATGGAGCTCCTTCTCCTTCCATACGGTCTCCCGGTCGGAAATGCTCTGTACTGCCGGGTCTTGCCATTGCTCGTTGGCTAAGGATAGAGGGGTAAGTCCTTTCTCACTAGAAATGACGTCATTATAGAATGGATCATCCGATCTCGCCAGGAAGTAATGACGGAGGCTGCACACTTCGCGATTATGAAAGAAAGAAAGAAAGAAAGAAAGAAAGCAAGGTTTATTCTCCAAAATGACGCCATCACAGATAACATAAAAAAACACATAATTTACAAATAATATTGGCTATACAATACAAATTACAATATACTACATATTACAAACTATACAATACCTATACTAGTATATGTCAAGGCGTCATCTGGGAACAGGAGCACACTCAGCATAATGCCATGAATTTTTTTTCCATGGCGCTGATTTTCGGTGTGTCCAACCAGTGACTTACCGAAATCAGTGCTATATGTATACTTATTTTATTATGCTTTAACAGAATTATGACTATACGAACACTACAAAAAGGGGGAGATTATTAAAATACTATATAGGGCTATATACTACACTATGTAATTATTGAAGAATATAAAAGTATGTACATAAGAAGACAAAAGCCGCATTCTAGAGGACGATTTTAATGCTCAGTTGTTAATAATCTACGACGATGAGGTACGTAATCGTGCAAAGCGTTATAAACTTTGATCAAAGTCAATCTGACTTTGCAGTAATTGTGTTCTATATTTATTTTTAAATGTTTGTACTGCTTTTTTTTATTTTTTATATTATGCATGGTGAGCGGGCTCAGGAAGCCACGCCCACCATGCTTTCGCGGCAAGTACAGCCTCATTACCGACGATCTCGGATGATGCATCCTATGGGACGTCATTGTAGTGCGGACTTTTCTATCCAGGGCGTTAAGTTCAGTCTGACTTCACCTGAGTATGCCAAAGGTATACATGAGGACAGGCATAACCCAACCGTTATATGCATGTGTCTTATTCACACCGGACAAAAGGCTGTTAAGCACTTTGGTCAAGCGTGCATAAAACACGTCGCAAACTGACTGTTTCATACCAGCCTCATCGATACCGATGTTCTGTGACATACCCATGTATCGGTATGTTTCAGCCTCGGAAAGGGCCCTTAAGTTGACGGGCATAGATAAGTCTATGCCCTCAGAGTTAGCAACCCTTCCCCTTTCAACATGGAGGACCGCACACTTATCCGTCCCCAGCTCCATTCCAATAGAATTGCTAAATTCACAAGTAATGTTTAGCAATTCCATAAGATGGGAGCGACTGGAGGCGAATAATTTGAGGTCATCCATATAGAAAAGGTGGGTCACTTTTGTACCTCTTTTCCGAAGCTGAAATCCCCTCCCAGAGCCCTCCAGTAAAGTACTGAGAGGGTTCAAAGAGAGGCAGAACTAGATTGGACTCAGACAGTCGCCCTGGAATATACCCCTTCTTCTCCTTATGCGGCTTTCCGCAGCCGTCATCCGCTTGCCCAGATGACAGAGGATCGTACTTCACTGCCCCATACACTGCCCGAGGAAGTCTCGAACTGTACAGTCAATCTTGTACACCTCGAGGACCCTCTTTAGCCATGTATGGGGCACCGAGTCAAATGCCTTTCTGTAATCTATCCAATCGGCGGAGAAGTTCCGACGGTTGCGTTTCACCACTTTGCCAATGACCGCGTCAATGAGGAGTGGTTCCTTGGTTCCACGACCGCCGCCCCGACATCCATTTTGAGCGCGCGATATCACCTGATTTGAGTCCAGGTGACGAGCGATTCTCGCGCTCAAAATGGATGTTAGTGTCTTGTATATAGTCGGTAGACACGTGATGGGGCGGTATTTGCTCGGGTCTGTAGCACCCTGATCTTTAGGAACCAAATGAGTGATCCCAGTAGTGAAGAGGCTTGGGAGCGACTTCTGGTTGAGAGCCTCTTGAAACTGTCGGGCGAGCACAGCGTGACACACCATGAACCCCTTCAGCCAGTAGTGATGCAGCCCGTCAAGCCCCGGACTTTTCCAGTTCGGGGCCCTACGGACCGCCTCAGCTACGTCATCCGGCGTTATGATGACGGGGTCCATTTGCATAATACCCGCACACTGACTCGCCACAACTTCCGTCCAAAGGCCCTCGTTGTGGTTTACGGGCTCTGACCACAGGCTGCGCCAGAATGCGACCGTATCGGCCTGATTTGGTGCTGGGCCCGTTCCACTTACTATTGGTCACTCCAATGATTTGTAGAGCCTCTCCTGATCACTCTGGAAGAGACGATTCTGGTTGAACCGTGTCGACCTCTCGGTATATTGCCGAATCCGCTTTCCGCAAGCAGCGATTCTTTGCTTCAGGTCGTCTATGCGCTCCGTCAGTTTTTGCGTTATATCCGGCTGGGACAAACTAACATTTGTCCCAGCAAACGCCATCCTGACGGTGCGCACAATCCTTGGCCTGGTATTGCCTGACCTGAAGCATATCAGTCTGCCGATGAGGGCCCTAGCCCTTGCGATACGTTCTTCAATTCTTATTCTCCAGGCTGGGATAGCACTACTTTGTCCAGTAGCGCGTCCAGCCGTGGAAAGTTTGGCGCCTATAATACGGCAGACTGCCAGTGCGGCGCCAAAAATAATTGAGTCCGTCTCGCAAAGGTCCCGGCTGGCTTCCAAGTAGGTAACCAGCATTGGGTTCAGAGCCCTCACGACAGCCCGATTCCGCTTGCTTAGGGCTAAGCAGGGAAGTCGCGGTCGATTTTCGAGAGGCGTACTGCGCGTTTCCACAATCGCCTCCTCCAATGTACTCCTCATTTGCTCTAGTTACAGTTCCTGGGCGACTGTTCCGTCATCGTTTGAATCAACCACAACTGGCGTATTCACGGCGGCATCCACATTTCCCGTTTGCTCAGCAAGTTGTGGCGCCGCATCCTCAGCCGCAGCATTTTCACCCGATGAAGGAACAGCCTCACGTCGTAGCCGTTCGAGTTCGGTGACATCAAATGTATTTGAGCGCAAGATATACCGAACTCGGTCTGCCAGGTTTTGCTCGGTGACGGTTACAGATAGCTCCAGCTCAGCAAAAAGTCGATGCATCCTTGCCTGACACGCAAAACCTCCAGTTTCTCCCCCTTTCGCCCTAAAATACGCCCGCAATGCGTTGCTGTTCATCTGGGTTGTCCAACGCATGAGGCGTACTCCACCAGTGGCGGGTGCCGATTGCTGGGCCCGCGAAGACCCTGCCGACACCAAACCAGCTGGTGGGGATGATGGATGCTAGGGGCTGCTGGGTGTTCGTGCAGCACCTCGCGCTCGGCTGGCGGTTCGCATGCTGTCGCGTCCAGCGCCAGCTCCAGACGCGCCCTGGCGACCTCCAGGCAGCGGCCCTTTGCGCGTTCTTCCGTATTCCATCATCCATAGTGGTGGGCGTCATTTAGCGGGAGACGCCCAGACCCGGCGCCATTTCATGGTGAGGCCATGTGCACACGCGGGTCTTTGCACCTTCAATTTTTGCCGAGGCACGGCACTAACACCTCTCGACAAGGTGCTGACTGACTGCGCTGACGTACCGGTTTTGTCACATAACCGTTACGTCAGCGGGCGATGGGGTCTTCACTTCCATACGCCTTTAAGATTATTATTATGGGGTATCTATATAGTTTTCTCATCTGGTTGGGTTCTATAAATATATAATTATAAATGAAAATGAAAAAATAAATATACATAAATATCAATAACATAAAATAAATATAAAAGTATATAAATAAATAAAAGCCCAACCAGATGGAGGCCCTCGGCAGGGGAGACCAAACGGCCGAGGGTTAGGGGGGAAGGGAAAGAAACCGGCGGACGATGCGGGCGGTATCGAGGAGCACCGCCTTCTGCATTTGAACCTGGAGCGGTCCGCCACGTAGTCCTAGCCGCCTCAGATGACCCGAGAGGCTGACTGGGATTAACCCGTTTGCAGAGACGACTACAGGAATAATTTCGGTCGGCAGACCACCCCACATTTATTTTTTGCCCGAGCGTTTTGAGCTTGTATTACTTACTAAATTCCACTCATTTTCTTTTCTTGTTTAAATTATTAAAATTATTCTCATAAATGTTTATCAAGAAAACTTCATGATGACGACGACGATTCACGAACTTGACGCCAGCTGCGTCATGCATATATCATCATCATCATCATTATAGCCCTTCACGAGCGCACTGCTGAACATAGGCCTCCCCCGAGTAAAGCCACAAAGCACGGTCCTAAGCCACCTGCATCCATCGACTTCCTGCATGTCGTACCAGGTCACTCCATCTAGGTCGCCCCACACTTCTCCTACCGGTACGAGGCTGCCACTCGAGAAACTTTTTTTCCCCAATGGTTGTTGGTTGTTCGAGCTATATGGCCGGCCCATTGCCACTTTACCTTACTACTCCGTTTGGCTATGATGGTCACTCTGGTTCTAATGCAGATATCCTCATTTCTAAGTTTATCACAAAGAGAAACCCCGAGCATAGCCCTCTCCATATATAATTTGTACTAATTTACATTCGTAGGTGCTTTTGGTTTGATTATAGAATCGTTATTTAAAAAAAAAACTTTGAGTATTTATTAAAAAGTGGTAATAATTAGTTATTAAGACTATGAATATTAGAGTATCATCTTCAACTTAAGCATTTATTTCGTTAGATTAAAAAAATTATTTTGAGAATGCGTGAACTTACAAAATCTTATCGAATTACGGAATAAGGTATGGAATATTCACTGAACATAAAGAATATTCATTATAGGAAGTACAGACAATGAGGTACATGCGTGTGTGTATATACAAACGCACACACACACAAGCATGTTTGGATTACATGCGTACCGTTACAGGTGTGGAACATCGACAACAAAGATATAAAGACCCGCCGATCGCCTGGTTGTCCGATTAGGCGTTAAGACATGTGATTCCCGTCTTATCTCACCCAAATGCATACTATAGAATACTGGTACAAAATAATTATTTTGTATCTTAGTTATCAGGACGACGTGTCTGTTGCTGTATTTCTTTGAAGCGGGGTACAGAAGTCATTCAAATATTATTAAAAAAAATAGTATAAGGGTGACAAACAATCACATAGGTCAACCTAATAGTTATTAAATACTGTAGCCTATAGATATCTACACCTGTCTTTGATTAAACCTACAAATGCAGATACGTTATCGCCTTGAGGTCTAAGATTGAATGTCTTTCTTCCAGTAAAATGGGTCTCCGGTTTTCTATACTTACCACACGATGCACAGCAAGAAATATGTAAGAGGGTAGTACACCTAGTAAAAATGTTGTCTTTTTATAAAGTGTAAGAAATTAAAGTGTCTGTGTTACACGATTACTCTTCCGTCCATCTATCTCCATTTCGTTAAATATTATTTGGACATTTCATGGTTCTATTTTGATAATTGTACCTACAAACAAAACGCATGTATTTCACAGACGCAAATTATTACTTGAATAGTTAGCAATATTATATTATTTTATTGTTTTCTTCTTTGGCATCTTTAAGTTCGCAAAACTATTTCAAAGTCCACAGATGTGTACAGGTATTTGTCATTAAAGAGAGTTGTAGAGATGTTGCAGTTATATTATGGTTTTAGGACGAATGGGTCGACTCGACCAAGGTAGGACCTCATTCTCACAAAATACCAGCATAAAATATCAGTAAAATGCTGCAATGTCTTATGGTAAATTTTGAGAACTGGAGACCCTTTGTATTGGATACGAGGTATTCCATACTCAGAGGTTACAACGCATTTGCATTTAGGTTCTTATTAGAGGATAGATATAGATGTCTATAGGTCACAATTTCAACAGGATCATTCATCATCATCATTTCATCAAATTCCAACAGGACTCTACACCAGCTCATAGGGCAAGAAGTACGCAAAACTGGTTGACCATCCATGGAATTGACTTTATCGGACATGAAGACTGTCCCTCTTCTAGTCCATATTTAAGCTCACTGGATTATAAAACATGGCAACATTTGGTGAGAAAGTCTGCGCTAAACCGAGACTTTAGAATCTCTCCGAGCATCTTTAATTTTTATCTTTAAAGCAACGGCAGAAATTGATATGAGTGTGGTGCGTGCTGCATTTGATGATTGACCACGCCGATTAAGGGCATGTATTTAAAGTAATGGAGGGCATTTTGAATAATGTAAATAAAATTGTATTCTAAATTTAATTACCTTTCATTTTATTTATGATTTCTACATAATTATCAAAAAGTGTATCATTAATTTTATAAAAAGTTTTTGACAGAACTTATGACCTGACTAAGTACATTCCTACTATAGCTTTACTTTTTTATTTGAGGGATAGTCGGGGAGGATTTTTCTTATTTACTTATTACATTCGCTTATTTTTTAATTGGTATTTATTGTAGATCTCATTCATAGTATTCGTACAATCAAAGAGCCTCATCCAGTTTCACTCGTAATACTGTTAGTTTACGCGGGCGGCCCTCAGGATAATATAGGGTAGTGATGGTTTACGGGAAAGTGCGTTACGCTCATTGTTTATCTTAGGGTTGCACTGCCGGGAATATATATGTAGAAAGATATTCAAGTATGACCATCTTTCCACGAATTAGGCATGTGAATGATTTGATGTAAATTGTATTATTTTGCAAAATCTAAAAGTTTTTTTTTAATCTTTTTTAAATACCACTTGGAATATAATAATAAAATATAGTATATAATAAATAGTAAGTCTGATTTGAAAATAAGCCCTTCAGTTACCATCATTCTATTTGGACCCATTTTAGTCGTCACAGCGGTCAAACCGCGAACTCACTTATTATGTTCATTTATCAAGAAAGCCCATGTATTGTGACGGGCAACTAGGAAACTCTACCTCTACATTATGCGTGGCCCGCCACCACTGCCACCAATTTGGCCAGTTTTTTTTTTCACTAATTATTTCGGTAATTCAGTTTTACTTTGTGAGGTCCCGCATTATAAAAAAAAATTAATGCTTAAAATGAACACCATATTGTGATTATAATATTAATAGATTTAAGATAAAATTATTACTACTTTCCAAATAAACGCTCAAAGTTATTTTGTAATAAAGTATCTATGTTCAAAACAAAAGAACTTAGGTACCTATGTAAATTTGTACAGATTATATATGCGTGACGCCGGCTGTATCGTGAAGTTTTCTAAAAAATAATAATTTATTTTAAATTTAAGCAAAAAAGGAAAACGAGTGGAAATTACGAAGTAATACAAGCTCAACACGCTCAGGCAAAAAGTTAAAAGAACGGTCCATGCTACAATTTTATTTTAAAGAATTTTGTTAGAAAACAGCATTCTTTACCTCATATCTGTAAGATATACATAATATATACCGATTTTAGTATCTTCGTCTCGGGTATCCATGACTAAGAAATCTAAGACAGCTAAGGAATTATTTGCCTCTAACTCCGTAGTAAATTGAATTTTAGAGTAGTAACTCTAAAAAGAACATATAGCTAACGTAAAGCATCAACGTTCTGGGAAGTCAGCAGTTTTTGATCATATACTAGGTAGCCCCAAACATTACTTTAAATTTCATAGACTACAAATATTCGCGAAAAAACATCGATTCATACCAAAGATCATACGTGAGGCTATTGAAATTAAAAAAAACATTCTAATTTCAATAGAGAATGAGGCTGGGTACCATCACCTGTTTGGGACCCCGTAATTAAAAAAATAAAACTAAACCCAAGCATACCACTGCAAGACTTCAAGACAGAGTAAGTTCATTCTGCATAGTTCGGACCATAAACTTTTTATTTCGGGAATTTTAATTAGTAAAAAGCTGAAGGTACTCTGGGTTAACATTGACATCGGGATGCCAGTCACCTCAGTGCCCCATGACCATGGGTGCTGGAAAGTACCCAAAACGTCGGGAATTAAAAATCAATTAAAAATAAACGCAATAAAATTCGTAAAAGTAGTTTTGATCGAATCTTTTATACCGCCAAAACACGGCACATTGGTACGTGGAATTATTATAGAATAATTTTTAAAGTATCATTCCCTAACAACTACAGTTTCTCTGTGAAGTAACACAAAAAAAATTAAATTAGTATTAAAGAATTCTACACATAAATTAAACAAATTTTTAATGGGATTTTATCGCGTTTAATTTGACTTATTTACTTTTGTTTTCAGTAAATAATTCAAATCAACTCCAGACGTTTTGGAACATTTACAGCGTCCCCGTGATCCTCGTTATGAAACTAGTTTTATTCTTAATTTGATTTTAATTTTTAAATTTATTTTCGTAGTTAAAATTATGTTAAAACTTTATGTACTTATATATAGATATTTGTATGTCCGACATATTTTAAATAAAAATAATAAACAATGGAAGATATTTAACGGAGGACTGGTTAAACTTACTAATATCAAGGAAAATGTGGGTGTACAACGTTACGTTATCCGAAAGGCTCTTGTCTCGATAGTTTTAAAGAAAAAGGTGTCAAAAATTATTTTAGAAAAACTATATTAGAAAATAAAAATACATTAATAAGCATAAAGTTAAAATAAATACATTCAGACATTAAGTATTATTATAGTAAATTAACCCGAGAACGGTGACCTATATGCCTGTGAGACCGGATGACTTGAAAAATTCGAATAACTTTTTCCGTCGCGATTTCGAGTAGTTGTCTCATTTCTCCTCCCCAACCACCAATATACCCCGTAACAAATGGCGAAGCTAGGGCTCCAATCTAGGGCAAGCCCAAGATATGGTTTTGTTGTTTTTTGCAGTTTTATAAAAATACACTCTCTCTGTCTCCACTCTTTAGTTTCATATCAGTGCTGTCAAGGACGTGTTTAATAAGGCATGCAGAAGGAATACTACCGCTTGATAGATTGTATGACATATGCAATTGCATACCTTCGGTGGCTTTGAAAAGAGCCCTTTGGGTTTGCTTGAGCGAAAGAAAAAGATATTTATACACAATACAATACATGAACAACAGAAAAGCATGAACAAAGTGCAAACAAACTATGTACAAAATTAACCTGTAACGTAGTCAAGGGCACAAATCTATACCCGACGCTCGCTCGGGAGAGGCACAGATTTGTGCCTTAAGAATTTTTGAGGGCTAACCCGACAAAAAAGGTTTGTCATTATAGAATATAACAAAAATATACTCAAATGTATAATACAGACATAGACAAAGACATACTCTTTAATTTAGTACCATAATCTGTCAATGTCAAGAAAAAAATAAACATAAAAACTCATTCTGACGCAAAGACATTTAAGTAGTAGTAGTAATAGACACGATATCAGCAACAAAATTGTCGTCTGTAACTTTTGTCCTATAGGATATATCTCCGATTTTTGTCATTTAGTCTTAGTGACATCGTCAAAAGGTCAAGACGCAGTCGTTTTGTAAATTTAAAATTTATTTTTAAAGAAAATATGCCTTGCTGTGCATTAAGATATTGTAAGTCACGATATGGTGCAAAAAATGAACGTGATTTCGGTTTATTATCTTAATTATAATGTATGCTTACAAAGTAATCTCTTAATTTTAATATATCGGTTGATTTTTCTAGAACATTTATTATTTTGTCATAAGCGCCCTCTGTTATCCAGTAGTGTCACTATTTATTTACAAATGTGTTAGTGATTGACGATTGGCGTTATCGATAAAAATACAGAATGCCGATTTAATCATCTACAATATTTGAGGAGGTGAAACAGTCAACGATACTGTACCCATACTAACAAAGATGATTAGCATATTATACCAACTATGCTAAGTAGCTTACTTTATGTGGAGCAAGGGTGGGAAAATGTTTGTTTACGCTGCTGATAAGATTTTCTGTGTTGCTTTTGAGCATGCTGAGGATACTTACTGTGCTTTTACACACCGGGCTTCATTGTCTGGTGGTTTTCAAAGACGGAGCCTTATAGATCCTGGCTTACACTGATAGGGGAGGCCTATAGGTTTGTTACATTAAAACAATTTACACTGTTAAAGATATAAGATGCAAGAAGTTCTAGGTTAAGCCTGAGTTAGGAAATAAGGTAAAAACAAGTGACGGTTATATATGTCGGTCTATAAGTATTGCAACTGATTAAATTGACATAATAACATAAAACTTACAAACTACTTACAAACATATCATGTCATCTCAAAAAATCATTTGCTTACAGAGTTTTATGAACCGGCATTATAATTACGGTTTTTGTATAAGCTTGCTTGTATGGGGGAGCTGCCGGAGATGCATACCCAAGGTCGGAAATATATATGGGGTGGTTGGGTGACCGATTACTTATAGTACTACAACGAAAATATGGCTGCAGCATGGCTCTACCACGTAAGAGACAGCATGGCGTAGGTTCTACGTACATTATTAGCATATGTGAATGATAAGTGCTCCCCGCTTCCCAACCTTATCATATAAGCGTTACCTCGAATATGGGTGGACAGGAACTTTTGAGAACATTTGCGTTATCGCGTATACCAATGGCGCTGCTATCAGAATATTCACTGCCCCTTATCGTCCTGTGGGTGTCCTAAGAGGCGACCTATGGAAGCTTAAGTGGGAGATGAGGGTTAGCATGTTCCTGATAACAATTCAAAATAATAAAACTACGGCTGCCTGGTGTACAAGACGTTTTCCGGCGAAAGATTTATATCTAAAAAAATCAAGATTCTTCAAGGTTTCGGGTCGTTATGATAATCCATAGATCAAACGAAAAATTTTTCACAGAAAACATCGATTTGAAATATTTTGAAAATAAACAAATGTTCCGGTAATTTTAATATAATATTTAATAATTAATGTTTGATTGTTCGTATGTTATGCGCTTTAAATTTAAAATGACTTTATTCTGCGGCAGTAACAGGTCGGGTATCAACTAGTGAGAAATAAATTTGAAGTTGATTTGTCTAGTCAAGTCTATTTCATTTTGTGAAACAAAGTTTTACACCCCTAGTTCAACGTCAATAACATTTTATTCCACTGTAAATTAAGCGGCCAAATTCAGTCTATATAACTTTGGCAAACTGCAAAAGTAAAGTTCATTTCATTTTTGAGAATTCTTTCAGAGTTTACGACTAGAAACTAAAATTAGTTCCCAATATATTAAATGCATATTTATTGTTAAAATTTATAAAATCAACACATTTTTTTCATAGTATATGGTCGATAAACGAACACACACTCAACCTGTGGTAAGTAGATGCTGTGGCCCAAAGACATCTAAAGTTAAACTCGATTGAGAATAAAAATGCAGATGCGTTTTCACCCTTTTCTCTACACTCACCATACAAAACAGAGCAGCATTAAGCTGCTATTTTACGCTGGCGTTCAGTGAGATCGTGGTCCTACCCGGTTGAGTTGATACATACGTGCTAAAACCGTAACATAGCAACAGCGTGGCTCTACCACGTAGAAGTATTTATATTGTATTAATTTTTAAGCTATATTCTACGGTCTGGTATGCAAACTTATATATATATATATATATATATATATATATATATATATATATATATATAATATATATATATATAAATTTTACCCTCATTATGCCGTCTTCTGCCAGTATTTGTTGTCACTTTTTCTGTGCTAGATGTCATTTTTCTTTTATTAAAATTACGGTTACTTTCCAATATCGGTGACGTATTCTTTCTTTCAGGTTTGATTTACTTAATTTTTTTCTTCTAGGAACACACATAATACATACAGAAATGGACTACAGACATACTACGGACTTCCATTTGGCATAATCCTGTCACACCTCTCTCGCTTCTTTCACAACAATATAATATCTACACATACATGTTTGTTGATAAAGTGTTCTCTAGATCTGGATTTATATTTCCAATTTGGTCGATAAACTGTTGTCCACGGTGACCTTTGCTGACTCTGTCACTTACTGTTGCAGCATTATCGTGTATCAAATTGTAACACTTTCCTCATTCGTTATTTCTATGTGTCCAAACCACAGAAGCATTCCTTTCTTAATCTTGGTCACAACGTCTTATTGCAAACAACACTTTTTTTCTTTTATAAAAAGTATATTAGGTGACAACTCACAATAATAAAACACACTATCCACTTATTCATATTATTTTTCCGTGCGTTTGTAGGAAGCGACTGAGGGATTCTGAAATAGAAGATGTGCAGCAGCATCTTTCTGATGACCTTGGAACTATGGCAAAAATCCCTATGATGAAATCAGTGATGGAGGTCTGTGTTCAGCATTGAACATTGATAGGCTTAATGATAATGATACTCATGCTGTTCGGCATAAAATACTTTTATATTTTTATTATGTATTGTTTATGACTGAAATTCATTATAAATTGACAACTTTGTAACTAAATTAATACATCAAACGAAGCCGCAAAAACACATAAATGTTTTCAAACAATGTACGTTTCATTATTAATTTAGTTTTAGATTCATTAGGAGCCAATTGCGAATATACTGCGTGGCGCTAATTTATATGTTGTATTTGTTTTGGGAAAATTTACGGCTGCCATGTTTACTACATGTAGATATTTTGCTAATACAGAAATGCGTTTAATAACTCTTTCTTCCAACATTTTTTAAAGGTCAAATACATTAATAGGTATTTTCTATCTCAAATATGATGACATACCTATTGACCACATATGTATGGTATAAGACCCGCTTCCTAAACGTGGCAAATATGGTAGTGGATTTTGATAGGCTGTAATGGTAAGGACAAACTAATCCGAAGCTTGTCATGTGTTTTATAAAAAAAACTTTAGCATAAAATTTTTGAAGATTGTCAGTGAATAACCAACCTTATACAAGGAATACAATTTAATTTGATACATTGAAAGGTAGAAATGCTTTATTGAGGCTAATTCCGTACTACGTCACGTGTTAATCTGGTTCAGTAATTTATTAGGGGCCAATTGTGAATATATTAGGCGGTAGCCAGTGTACGGAAGTCTCGTAATTTATGTGTTGCGGTCTTTTTAAACAAAATAATGTTTTAGAAAAAGTGTCAGCTATTTTATTTTTCACAACTTTACTTTAGTCTATTAATAGAAAACAATCGTTGCATTGCGGAACTCCGTTATATACGAGTAATATATGTTAAAAATTAATTAGCTAAATCGGCATGAAAATTGAATTATTTGTCTTAACTAGTTTGAAGAGCACTTTCTGTCCTACAACCAACCAGCCAACGCTGACGTCCACTTCACCTGAGGATGCATCATATTATGAGTGGTAGAGCCATGCTGCAGTTATATTAGTAGTGTAGTTGTAGCACGAATGGGTCGGCTCGACCGGGGAAGGATCACGCTCTCACAGAATACCAACGTGAAATAGTAGCTTAATGCTGCTGTGTTTCGTATGGTGAGTGTAGAGAACCGGAGACCCTTTCTACTTGCAACGAGGCATTCCATCTTAGTCCTCACGGGTGACAACGCATCTGCATTTGGATTCGTAATCGAGGACAGATGTAGATGTCTATAGGCCTCAGCAACCACTTACCATCAGGTGGACTGTGTGCTCGTTTGTCACCCTATCCTATAAAAAAATGCCTCGTTTAAAAGGGAAACACGTGTCGTAATATGGACGTTGGTGTGTCTTTCTGCAGTGGTGATGGGAGTAATGATCCTGGGTGCTGGGACCTTGTTCGAAGTTGTGTTTTTTAAAAGTTTGTAACTTTAAATAGAAATATGGAACTATGGTGCTCTCCGCAGAATTAAAGAAATATTATCATACAACGTCCTAAATGACCATCTATTAATAATTATTCTAGTTTAAAAAAACGAGAACAATCAATAATTTCCCCTTTAAGATTAAACTTGTACTCCATTCAAGGGACTGAGTAGAACGAGGTCAATGAGTTCATATAGTGGCCTCGAGAGAAAACTTTTGTTACAATAGAATAGATTAGATTAATTTGAATTCAATATACATTACAAGTAATTCTAATTGAAAGTCAATATTTTACTTTACCACTGGTTCGATAAAACCTCTGTGATGGGAAGAACCAGCAAGAATTTGGATTTTTGTACCTTAAAAGTGTTATTTAAAATTATGCCTAAATTTTTTCCCATGTCATCGCTATACACAATTATATTATTTTTGATAATATTTAAATTATATTTTATTTTAATCTCATCTATTATGGTACTGCCATTGAGTTGAAACTGTTTTACTGAGGAGTCAAAGCGCTCCCCATTAACTATATTTACATGTCTTTACCAGGTTATCCATAACCAGTATGTGTTCTTTAATTTCATTTTGGGCTGATTTATATTTATATTGTTATTAAGCTAATCACCTCTCAATTTGCATTCGCGGTATTACTGATCATACTTAAGTATGGTCGTAATATTTAATGACCTGTATATTGTTACGCCAGTGAATGATGTTTTTAGGCGACTTAAAAGGACGAAGCTCTCAATATGACTGTGTGTTTATTATTTTGTATGTATTTTACGCGATGTCTTTTTAAATTGTAAACCCACTTTAATGTATGGTTCAGAGCAACCTTTTTTATATAAGGGGGCAAACAAGTATGCGTTGCGTTGCCAACTTTAAAATAAGCGAAGGTTCCTATTCTGAAAGTCCCAAAAAAGAATTTAAAAGCTTTTTTAGAAAGTTTAACAAAGTTTATTTAGACAAAATTCTATTTGTTTAACTGAGCTTGTGATATTTCTTAGGCAGTGGCGTAGCGTGGGATTTCGCCACCCGCGGCCACCCGGAAATTCGCCGCCCTCCCTTTTTTTAAATTAATTTAATTTTTAGTTTAAATATTTTATTCAATAGAACTAATAAACATCGTACAACTTATTGAAATCAATATAAACTACCACTGATTCGGAAGGAATATACATCTATGGGAAACCTACTGCTACCTTATCACTAGTTACATACAACAATAAATAAATAAAAAAATGAATGTATAATTTGATTTAAAATTATACATAGTGCTCAACACATAGCAATATTTACAAATATTGCAATAAGGTATAGTTAGTTACAGTTATTCTTATTATTAATCACTCAAATAAAAAAAATCTAAAAGTATCTTGACTAGTAAATTGCCTATTTATTGGAATCAATTTTCGTTATTTTGCATTTGATAAATTAAGAGAATCGTTAATTAACGCCAAAACTGGCTACTTATAGTGGTTATGGACATTCTCTTAAATAAGAGATCAACTTGGATGGAATAAAATATTTATGTTACAGGGTGCCTAGTATTATTTATTATTTTTGTCGCTATTAGTTTTAAATTTTGATTAAAAATGTAATTTTCGTGTTTTTTTAAAGCAAAATATTTTACACAATCGTCAATATCAAAATGTGTGTCGTGTTCCATTTCCAGAATCGCTAAATTTGGTAATCTCAACGAGAACACAGTCGATGTCAGATAATTTTTATTGACTTTAGTGTAAAAAAGTTTCTCTTGCAACCTGCATTACTAACGGCAGATGTTAGAAAAAATCTCAGCATTCTTTTTTATTTTATTTTAATTTTGCATTTTTAGTATGACAAATTTAAGTTTGGTAATTCAAATTTCAGGTTTGAACTTAATTACGTATTTAAATAAACTCCTAATAAGCTCTTTTTACAGTCTGAGTATGTTGCATCTACGAACGCACGTAGACGTGCGCGATCCTGTTGGATCTCTTCTGTATTTATGTCCCAACGAGCTTGATCTAAGTTTATTTTTTCCGGCCCAACATTACTGCAGGCATTAAAAAGGCACATTTTTGCGCTAGATTTTGCAGCTTTTAGAATTGATCATGAATTTTGGAAGTTACTCTGTCTACTGATGTAAACATTGTTCGTTTCAAATCATTCTCGTACGTTAACCAAACAACTACATTTTCGCTGCTAAAAATATGTTTCCTCCTAATTCGTCTTGAGGGTTCAAAAGAAATTTCAAGCTCCTTAGATAAATTTTTAGCATATCGTAGAGAGTTGTTCACAAATTCCTCTCGTTTTTCTCCTAATACTGTGTGTAAAACACTTTCTTACTGAGCACACTGTTTAGTCCCTCCGTTTGAAAATACTTGCGAGTATCATTAACTTCACACAGTAACGGTTACTAAAAGCCTAAGTAACATAAAAATAGCAATGATTGCATAGCGACTAATAAACTTTCTGCATCCATCCGTGTGTTCAAGCTTTCATTTCGTTTTGTCAGTTTTTCCAGTACAGTCAAAGTTTCTTTATAATGATATCTAATTGAATTAACAGCATCACTCCAACGCTCCAATATGTGACCTCACCTCTTTGTAAACTTTTACCTGTTACTGCAAGAAGAACTTCTCACTTGTGCGTTGATGCAGAAAAAAATCGTAACACCTTTTTAGCGTGCCAAATAAAGTCACCGAACTTACCTCCACTGCAGCTGCACGTAGGTAAAATAGGTTTGTTGAATAGTTTGAGCAAGGACTAATTCGGCATAGAGATTGATATCCTTTATCCGCTGTTGCACACCTGTGTAGCATTCAGCCATCGTGGCAGCGTCGTCGTAAGCAATTTATGATTTCGAGCCCGTCAGCCATAAGTTTTCTTACTATTAAGTCACTTATACGTACTGAAGTTTTGCTTTTAGTATCAAAAGTTAATTAAAAAGTTAATTAGTACAAAAAGTGATAGTCTATCAAGATGATATTAAATTATCACTTGAATTTGATTTAATCATTAAAGCTGTATAGAAGCTGTTTTTTGCATGCTATTACTTGCATATACAACTCTAAGTGTTATTATAGTTTCTCTCAAATCTAATTTCTTAATAATTGTACACTCTTGTAAATACAGTAGTTTTACAACATCTGTCGATGGGGTGATATTAAACTACAAAAATAAATAACAACCATAGTAAAATTTAAATCTCTATAACTGATAGAATTTTAACGATATTTCATGGGTTGTGTGTTTATACTGCGCTAGTGAACACAGTATTTTTGTTATCAATACGTGGAAAAAAAAAAATGATTTTGTGCAGCTAGAAGATCATTTAAAATCTAAATAAAGGTTATCCAACACTATACCCAAACAAGATTCAATTTTTTATACGTATCTCTAAAGAGAATTAGATGTTATGTTATGTTGAAAAAAAAACTGCTAGGTATAGAGCGTAGGTAATAAAAATATTTTACTATACAATTAACTAAAAACCAATGGTTGCAAGATATAATCCATAACATATATAGGACAGCTACTAAGACTATAGGACCCTTGAATTAAGATGAATAGCAAATCGCCGCCATTTTGTAATATAACTATTATACAGCCGTTTTTATGCGTTTACAGCTATTGAACAGCAAGCTGTATAGTTTGTGACAATGTTTTGCTTATAACATCTATATACGCGCTTATACAACCTTTACGCAGCCAGAAAACACAACCTCTAGCATAAAAACGAAATTCAATACAGCTGACATACAGCTTGCATGCTTCTTCGGTACCTTCGTGGCTCGCTGCACAAACGAGGGCGCACGCAGAGAGGTGTGACGTGGAGCTGTAATGGCTGTTGCATTTCACGCGAGTCTCATGTCATTGTGCACGCGTAATCCGTCGTCGAATTTCTCTAACTCAAATAGAATTATCTCTCTCTCTCTCTCTCTCTCTCTCTCTCTCTCTCTATCTCTCTCTATTGTTGAACTTTGGACTTCTACAATGAGGTAGGTAGTGAATCGCTTAATGAGAAAACTAACGATCTGCCCTGTCTACTGGCTGTTGTTTAGGAATAATGATTTTCAGGCAATAGAGTAATTGCCCGAACAATAGGGAATGGCGTTGACTATTCTGAATGTGGGTATAATTTTCCAGCCATTGTGGTTATTATTTGTGGTTTTCGTATTGCAAAATATTAAATGCGGTAAAAGTTAAAATTCCGCTTTGTGAATTAGTTATATTATATATCTAATACATAAAATTGATGTTTGTTTCTTTGTTCGTATTTCATGCGTTGCTATACCATTTATCAATTTGCACTTATACGAAGGTTATAGGCATAGTACAATTAGGTTGTGGTACTAATAAATTAATTTTAAATGATGTATCATTCAATTTCAATGAAAATATTATCATATTTTATTAAGTAATATAACTTTTCCAAAGTTGAAACGATATTCCTTTGTGCCCCGGGCTGGAGTTTGCGTATACGTCAGAGAGGACATCTGTTATCGCCGCCTCGGCAGTTTTGAAGGTACGATGAAGGTATCTGTCCATCCTATGGCTACACGAAGACAGCGACGACCGTCCCCGCGTCTACGGGTACCTCTGTAGATCCCATAGCGGTATTACCGAAACACACCGACTCATCGACCACGTCCAAATAGGTTCGATCGGGTCTGGCACAAAGCGCTTCTTTCGAAGCCACCTACCAATGGGCTTCCCGAGAAATTGTGCGATTGGATCACTAGTTTTCTTGCTAATCGGAGCATCAAGGTCGTAGTAGACGCTACATGCTCTGATTACAAGTTTATTAACGCTGGTATACCACAAGGCTGCGTGCTATCACCAACGCTGTTTCTTCTGCATATCAGTAATATTTAACAAACAGGTAACATTCATTGTTATGCAGACGACAGCACTGGTGATGCCTTATACACCAGTCCTGCCAATATTTCTCGGGAAATCGTCCCCGAGAACCGGCACAAACTTGCGTTTGAAGTCGAGTCTTTGCTTAAGTTTGGATTGGGGCGACTAAATCTAGTCCAATTCAATAAAAGATACGAAATTTTGTTTTCAGATTTTGTCATTCAAATTTCAGTGCAGTTGTAGTTAAATAAACTTGAGTGAATTCGAAATGTATGATTACTGTTTATATTTGGACTTCGTAAATATGATCATATTTCAGAATTTTGTAAACGTCTAAAGTGGCTACTGATTTGCCTTCACAGGAATACTTCCTCTATCCCTAAATCCTTTCCGATTTATACTGCGTACTGTTCAATCCCTCCACTTCAAGTTACCTGAACGACCGTTTTGAGTTCAGCTCCTTCTCTCACGTTACGTTCGACTAACAAACTTTCGTTTCGCTATTTCTTGCACATTCATGTTCCTTTTTTAATATGTAGATCATTTTCGGTTACAGCTTTACCTTGCATTTATATATTCTACGGGCTCAGTCAAATTCTTTTCCTTCAAAAATCTACTCAAAGCTTATTACCTGGAAACAGAAACAGAAACTTTTTTATTCAAAGTAGATTGCAAACAATACTTATTGAAAGTCACTTTTTTCATTTACCACTGAAGCTTTAATATTTCCCTTCATACTTAACATCCTTAATTGCATATATCATACTCATATCTCCTCAACTACAACAATATTGTTTAACTTATGTATACCTTCCCTAATCGGCAATCTTTGTAAGCAGCAGTTCTATGTGCAAAAGGATTATCTGGAAAAAAGTTTATGGATATAGAAAATAAGTATAATCAGTTTATATTTTTTATTAAATTAGAGAACTGAGAGGCAAACAATACGTTAGTAGTCGATTTGCAATAGATTATTAGGAAAAAAAAAACGATAGTTCAATGTACTTATTTGAGTACATTAATAGTTCAATTATTCTTTTCTTCATCATGAGTCCGTAGAACTTTCACTTCTGGACATGGCTTCTTCAATTATAGAGAGGATTTGCCTTGTCCACGTGATGATAAACGGATGTTGTGACCCATAGACATCCACATCCTTCCTCCACCAAGATCCAAAATGAAGATCTCATCATACAAAAAACAGCATTAAAGCAGCTGCTATTCTTAACTTGGTTTTCCTACCTGCTACTTCCCCGGTCGAGCCGACACATTTTTCTTCAACCTTAATATAGCTGTAGCATGGTTTTACCATATACAAAGTGGATTTTTGATCGCTGTACGAGATATCTCGCACCGTTGGCACTGCTGTTAAAAAGTTCTACCTAAAATTGTTATAATTTTACAAACAAAATATTTAAGTAAATAATATAGTCTTAAAGTAATTACTTACAGGTAAACATCGAATTTACAAATAAGGAAATTAAAAACTGAATTTACAAATGTTAAGAAAAAAATATACGTTTATGTAAAAGAAAACTACTAGTGAATTAGTGGTGCATACAAAAAATATAAAAAGTGCTTTTATAAATTACTTTGGAATTACATCTGACCAGTACTTGCGAAACTTGCACGCGGAAACAAATTGTACGAGTATATCAGTTCAGCTCCTGACCCCATTATGAAGTTTACGTTGTACATATATTATTATGAAAAATTCGACCGACATCCGTTAGAACAATTGTAAGTTACTAAAAATAATTAAGCAATTAAAGGGCCAATCTTTTGCTGGCTTCAATGAAAGAAGAAGATTAGCAATTCGACTGAACTTATTATGTTTTGAACTTCGATGTTGTTGTGTGTACGTTACGCGATATCTTCGTCAATTGTGAACTGGTTATGATCGTTCTATTTAACTGTGTAGTGGTGGTGTAAGAATCTTCACTACCACATATCATCCCGTGGGTTATTTTATAGGATAGGGTGACAAACGAGCACACAATCCACCTGATGGTAATTGGTTGCTGTGGCCCATAGACATCTGCATATTTTCGATCTGCACGTACTCCGTGGAAGGCGTCAGTAAGAGTCTCCGGCTTATACTACCACAAACCAACAAAGCTACTATTACTAAAAAAGTAACGGAGGAACAAATAAGGAGATGAGCAGCAATGTCATCATAATAACGAATAAAAATAAAAAACTCGGTGTCTAACCTGCTTATATGGCATAGAAACTATGGTAGATATCCCACCTATGAGGCAATCAAAGAGTGTTCGTTAGTGAGTGGTCGCCTGTGTTCGTCATTGGACTTTTAGTTTGGAGGCTTATTACTTTTGTTATTATTTTTAAACGTAGCCATCGCACTAGTTGTTTCTCCTGTATTGTGGAATTAGTTTACAAACATAAATTTCACTAAGACATACGTCAAGACCCGGAACAATTATTTGTAGGCCATACAAATACTTGTTCCGTGCGTGATTCGAACCCGCGACTCTCATTGAGTAGACCCTGCGCCACGGAATAGTCAAATAATTGATCTCAAATAATAAAAGGTTGTGATTTTTATTAAAAAGGTTATTTTTAACTGCCTATGGTAGCACAAACAAGGAATTATGTTTCTAATATAACTATTTAGACGACATTGAGATTGTTAAGTAAAATAATTAAACATTCTGAAGTCGGCCCTTCCATTCTTCTTTAAGCTATCTCTCTACACGAGGCATCTTCATGTGATGTAGACTCTATAGTGGTGCCATATTATAGTGGTGTGTCTTTCCTAGATTAGTGGTGTTGAGAGTGGTGGTGACTGGATTAGTGGCTGGAGTAGTATTATCTCCGAATTCAGAATTTGAAATTATTTCATTTCTTTTGGTTTTTTTTAAATCGGCCCTAATAATAATCAAAGCTGCTCTTGTTACTTTTTATTAAACTTAAACATTTTTGAAAATTTTTATTGTCGTTAAAATTATTATATTTTAGTACCCGGATGACCGGTGTTTTTTTTTGAAATTACATTTATAAATTACATACTGATGAAACATAAATAATATTTTTTGATCTTATTGACAGAATAGAAAAATCTGAACTGGTTTTATTAAAATTTTCGTATTTTTAAAAAATACTAAAAAAAGGGCTTGAAATAATAGATTTTCTCACAAAAGAAGGGAACTTGAAAAAAAAGGAAAAAAGCTAGACCAGAGACAGGACGCAAACCACGGAACTCCGATATCACGCCCGACCGACATCCCACCTGAGCTATTACGATCGTTAGTGATCTGACAAAATTTACCTTCTTATATTGTAGCAGTTTTTTTATTGCCTGAAAACACGGAAAAAAGGACATTCTCTAAAAATAAATTCTAGCTAGATCGATTTATTGCCCCCGAAACTCACTGAATACTATATAAATATATATATAAATTATATATAGATTGCATGATTCGTTCAAATAAAAAATCTTTTTAATCTAAAATATTAAAGACATCTTTTACTGTTATCCCAAATTACTTGGCGTTAAGAGGAAATCCTCTATGATGAAAAAGTACTTAACACTCAATGTAGACGCTTTAGGTCTTTTACGAGTTGATTGTGAAGATAAATAATTATAGTAACAAGATATTAATTTATTAATTTTCCTCGGACTAACAGTAATAAATTATTCATAAGATTTTTTGCATGTCCAAGCAGGTCCTTACTCAATCTAATAGCGGGCCACCTTTGAATTCGCTAATCGATACGAGTTTGCCACTCAAGGACCTTCCATCTCTATCGGTTATCGGTTCTGTGAGTTATATGGCCGATCTATTGCCCCTTTGGCTTACTTACTATATTATCTGATCGAGATGCTTACGTATTATATATGTACATATAGCTCTAGCAAGCTGTGCTGAGGTATTTTGCTCCTAGACTTGTATGTTAAGTGATTGCGTTCACTTCTGTCCGAAGGTCTTTGAGAGCTGATATGTAAATAGAGGCATTCCTTTTAGCATAAGAAGCCAAGAAGAGTACAAGAGAAATCCGTACTTAGTGGCACTGATGTGTTGGTGGGTTGCGGCGTAAAGGAGTGCCCATATCCGCTACCACTGCAGCTCATTCTATTTACATTTTTTTATAGGAAAAGGGTGACAAGCGAGCACACAGTCCACCTGATGGTAAGTGGTTGCTGTGGCCCATAGACATCTCCATCCATCCTCGTTTGCGAATCAAAATGAAGATGCGTTGTCAGCCTTGTGGACTAAGATAGAATACCTCTTTTCCAGTAAAAAGGGTTTCCGGTTCTCAACACTCACCATACGAAACGCAGCAGCATTAAGCTGCTACTTGGCGCTGGTATTCTGTGAGACATGACCAAAAAATCTTGATCACACGTCATCTTCTTCATTCAGATTCAAACATACACCTTAATGACCGCCTTTCTACATAATTAATTCTATCCTCTCTTGCTTCTTCTGCCACACCTATCTTTCTTGCCAACTTTAGAAATTAGGCAGCAAAGGAATCACTACTGCTATATAGGAGAGATAGCTCCCCTTTCTTGCGACGTTGACGTAGAGCAAGGAGCTGCCCTGAATGATTGCTTTTTCTTGATCCGTTGCGCATTTGCAGTAAGAGGCCTTGAATGTTGTCACGTTTTGTGTTCCTGATGTGCCTTACCTGTGAATAAAAAGAGGAAGGAGAAGTCCTGCCCCGAGGAGAGGATGACATGAGGTAGCCGGCACTTCTGGTCGGAATCGTTCCTGAGATTTTGTCAATATGCGTTGAAGGTAGAACTCCACAGAGTTATCGCGGCGCTGTCATCACGCCATAAGCAAAACGCATGGAAACCTAAACCGCACTATCAAAGTTCCGAAACTACCGCGTTATATAAAGAACAGCTCCGAGTAAAAACAAAGAGCTTTGGCCGCTCCCCGAACCGATCACCTTGTCCTGCGAGAGATCTGCTCTTTTCTCTGCTTTTCTAATATGGCCGTAAAAGTGACGACCACCCAACGTGATGTGAATACGCAACCAAACAACCTTCGAAACTACAATTTCAAGCCTATCCTCAAGAACCCCTTCCTCCCTAGCAGATATTGTCTACAGTATTCATATCCTGCAATCCACACAAGGTCCATCGCAGTACTGAAATAGTACTCCTTTTCCTGCAAGCTACTCTTTGCGTTAAAGTATTCAGCATGGCTATGAGCCTCACTGCTCGCCTCTGCTTCCCGGTACTTTCGTAGATTACTTGCTTTCTTCTTCTCGACTCACCGCAGACTACAAGCCAATCTATGGCACTTGCACAATCGTCAACATCTTGACTACAATATTGACCTCCTGTCTGAGTAGGGGAGTGGTCTGCTCGCCGGACCTTGCTTAGCGGGGGATCTCCCCTTTTCCTTCTATGGCCAAAGGGTTTTATTCGGTGCGAGTAGGACATAACCCGACTTAGTCTATTTCCCTGCGGTGTCACCCCACCTAAAAAAAATAATTTAAAAAGTCGAGGACACATATTACTATCATTTCGTTTCTTCTAGAAGTAAGGACTTCTATAAAAAACTGAATAAAATATAGGAGATCAAAAGTTTTCTTTCCTAAAAGTTTTTCTTTGATTCATTTCCGCGTAAGTTTTACACTTAGGCTACTCTACAAGTATAAAATCAAATACAGTTATTAACTGCATTGAATTTAACGCCGAGTCGTTTGTAAGCATACTGTTAAGTCTATGAAACTCTTTAAGAGGAGAATGCTGTAGACATTTTCCTCTTGCATTTTCAGTTAAGCAACGAAGTTATTTTCAAAAGAGAAATGTTGAATAACGAAAGTTTTTGCGGATTTAATAGCATTAATTTTTGCCCGACTTAAAAATAGACAAAGTTTTCAATTCAATTGAATGTTTTTTTAAAAAAAAGTTAAGTTAAAGAGTGACAAACGCGCGCACAGTCCACCTGATGGTAATTGAATTCTACGTTCCATAGACTTCTACGTATACCTTCAATTAAGAATCTAATTGCAGATGCATTGATCACCCCTTAGGAAAAGGGGAAGGAAAAGGGGTTTCTACACTCACTATATGAAACACAGCAATATTAAGCTACTACTTTACGCTTGTTTTCTGTGAGAGCGTGGACCTTTCCCAGTCGAGCCATACATTCGTGCTATGACCGTAATATTTGTATAGCTGCAGTGTGGCTCTACCACGTAAAAAACCTGGTAAATATGAATGTGGTAACCCGTACGTAGTAGAGCCACGCCTCAGCTATTATACTTGCAGCACGAATGGGTCGACTTGACCATATACCGGCAACGGTAACGGTTTGTATGTTTGTTACACGATTTATTCGTCAATTATGGAAACAATGGAATTATTGTTTTTAATTATTCAGTTTATACTTCAGTGTTGCCCTCTTATATATACGAAAAAATCCACCATTGAGGGTGGAAAAGTAGAATTGAAGATGTTAATGTAACTATTTTGAAGACATTCTGTTTGTTAGCTGGAGCTCGATTACTTAGGTCACTCAGAAGGATGAAATACACTGACGAGATACATGTTGTTCTATCTGTGGCGTTAATTAGATTACTTCTTATTCTAAAAACTAATATAATATTGTCATCTGAGACTACAAGCCGACTTCACGTGTTCCAGTTAGTCCTAGCTACTGTCACCAAGATTTCTTATATTTACGCAAACACTACACATTGGGTGCTTTTGGCAAAAAAAAGCGCCAGCAATCGCTTGTAAGCAAAATGGCGATCGTAAGCGGTAAGCGCTGTCAAATCGTAAGTAGCTATTTTCCTCTAGGACACCATTAGTCCGGACCAGTTTGTAAAGTATTCATATTAAAAACTTACTAATCATGAATTTTTAATAACATGTATATGTTTATTCATGTCATTATATTACTTAAAACTAATATTGCACAAAACAACTTATAAACTCTACTTCAAAACAAACAAATTAAATAAGCAAAATGGCAGATTGTGTCAGCGCTACTGAAGTAGCAATCGTGTCCTGGCCGAAAACTATTTCAGCGCTTGTAAGCGCTTGCTAGCGCTTTTTTCTGCCAAACGCACCCATTGATTAAAAAACTATTTATACGGATTTTATCGTGTTGAATTTACTTTTTTTTAATTCCTGACGATTCAGTTGCTATACAGAACCCATGGTCATGAGAAAACACCTGATGAATCTTGAGAAAATCAGTAAAAATAGTTTCATTCGCTTTGTCATCGATTTTGTTCATCTGTTTTTTAGTGGATTTCAAATATTCTAATACCATTTCAACCTTTAGCCGTGATGGAGAATGTCGACAACTTCTATTTAGTTCTTTAAGAGTTCCTTAGTCCGTCTTTCAATTTTATGTTTCCATCTTCCTTTGACATTTCGTAATTTTATCTCTTTTGTGTATTCTTATAGAAGAGGGGCATACAAGCATGCGGTTAACCGATGGCAAGTGTTCACCGCCTCCTATAAGCAACTGTAATACCAGGAGATTAACAGGTGTGTTGCCGGCCTATTAAAATGGAGTAAGCTCGCTTCTTGAAGGTCTCTAAGTATAGGCCCGGAAAAATCGTCTGTGATAACCGTTGCTGTTACCTTAACAGCCCAATAAAGTTCACTGACGAACATAGGCCTTCCCCATAAATTGCTTCGCAGGGTAGATATTTGCCATAGTTGCCACGCTTGGCAAGCGGGTTGGCAACCACATTTCCTTATTTTCAGTCGTTATTAGGAAAACGCTATTGCTCATCTTCTGATTTGTTTCCCTGTGTGGCCCTTACGGCGCCCACGGGATGATATGGGGTAGTGAATATTCTTACACCGACACTACACGATAAACGATTCTACAGTGTTAATATTAGTATACAAAGGTGAAACATTTAATTTTTGAGAGGAATTGGTAGAATCGATTTGAAGATATCTTAGTAATTTAACAATTAAAAGAACTTCACAGAAACCCACTGGTGGAGCGACGAGCCTAAAGTTACCGAAGTCTAATTCCCCGGTCGAACCTTAAACCTATTACGCGAGATATTAACCAAAGTGGATTTCATATGCGAAATGCTTCTTCGTTTACCCAAAATGGCGACTATAGCAAGCGGTTTCCCATACAATGCACTCGCTCTTCCCTAAACGAACTATTATTTGCCAAATCTATGAAAGGAATCCTGCTTGATTAGGAGAAAATAAATTGGAGCGGACACAATTATATCAAGCAGTAACTAGTAAGGAATATTCACTCACCGGGGTGTTGTTTCTATGCGGCTTGCGCACTATGTTGCTGCGACTTCTGGAAGACACTCTGGGTAGACTCTCTGGGGCCCCAGAGATGCGTCGGGAGAGAGGCGGTGTGGTTCCAACGACGAGCGCGGCGGGAAGAGAGTGCGCGTCGGCAGCGCGTGCCTTTTATTCCTTCGGTTGCGATGATCGCGTAATATTCTAGAATCATCTTCTTTCCCCTCCCACCCCACCACCCCGATGTGTCGATAGGAAGGTATGAATGATATCGTTTGGAAAGGGATGAACGATTTGGCAAGCCTACCGTCAAATATAAATAAATACGAATGGTATTCCGCGCAACCACCCACTTTAAAGAACTAAAAGCAACAAAATCAATTCCCCATAATAGTTTCTGAAGTCGGTACTTTTATTTTCCTATACAGTTGTGTTGACTTTAGTAGCTATTTTCTTAAAATCATTTTATTCTGTTTAGTTATAAAAAACATAAAAGCATCCACACATATATCCATCACACAATGAAGCGTTGGGAAAAGAAGATAGCCGAATTACAGGTAAATTATATATACCACAACAAAGACTTAAATATGTGTAGCACAAGTTGTTTTTGTATGGCAATTAAAATATTTAACAAGCTACCAGAAAATATAAAACTATTAAATACCAACATTAATTTAAAAGAACTTTAAATGACATATTAAAATGAGTAGGTACGAAAGTGATACTATATGGATATCGATTTAATTAAGTTTTTTTCCTAAATCTATGAATTAATAATAACCTTGCTTTGAAGAAGATACAATAGAGATGAAAATATTATTATTTAAAAAAATCGATTTAATTAAGTTGTTTTTGTATGGCAATTAAAATATTTAACAAGCTACCAGAAAATATAAAACTATTAAATATCAACATATAAAATTTAAAAGAACTTTAACTGACATATTAAATTGAGTAGGTATGAAAGTGACACTATATGGATATCGATTTAATTAAGTTTTTTTCCTAAATCTATGAATTAATAATAACTTTGCTTTGAAGAAGATACAATAGAGATGAAAATATTATTATAAAAAAAAAAACGCCTGTTAATCACAAAAAAGTCAATGTTTTACTAATTTCAAATATATGCAATTACTTTAGCTCGCTACAAATCATCCCACTAAAAATCAGGAAAAAGAAAATAATTCGCCAAAAGCAAAATCCCCCAAAACCTCTCAATACTGTAACTTTCTTTACTAACTTTTCTATTCGGAATAATCGAAGCCTTAGTTTTAAGTTATATTTCACAATTTGTTAATTATGTGCTGTAATTATTGTTATTTGATTGACATAATATTATTATATTGATATCTTACCGCTGACATTAAAAAAAAAACTAAAAATTGATAATTGATAATCGTGCTGTTTTTACGTCGACACCGGCAAGACATGTAAATGATCCTAAAAGTTACAATACAACAACTTATTGTACCGTGTCTCTGAAATAAATAAATAAACAAATTATGTGTTTGAAGTCGACTTTTACTTTTAAATAAATGTTTCATTTTTACACAAATAAATGATTATGTAAAGATTATGTCACTCAATTTACCAAACGATCTATTCGACTTTCACACTGACAAAATAACTTCAACAGCTCTGGTAAGCATGGGAAAAAAATCCAATTCCTGCACGCCTTCGTACCAAACCAAATTTTCAGCTGTCAACTTATAATTTGATGGTGCTCAACCTTTTTTACTTAATGAATAATAAAATATAGAATTATTATTCTATAATTTAAATCATTTTAAAATATAAGAGCTGTGATAGCTTAGGGTCTAAGCGCTTCTTGTAAACTTCGCAGAACTAAGGATCTAAGCTATATTTTATCCGAACAACTTATAGATTTTTTTGATTATCTTTAATATCGACACATTAATAAAGCCTACTCGCGCGCAGCCGTAGCGGAACGCTAGTATTTAATTAAAGCTCTTTTCGTCTTATTACAAGCGTTGCTTTATTGACAGAGTTAGTCTTTATTTACGGTTTAAAAAGAGTATATCTAAACTAAAGCAGTCCCTTAGCCGACCCACCACAGTCTTAGCGAACGTTGACATTTGCTCTCATACTCTATATTCTACAGTTGAGCTCGCTTATTTTCGCAAATCTTCTTTCATCAGATTTTATTTGTATAAACAAATTCTAGAACAAAGCTGAGATTAATTACAATTTTATTGTAATAAGGCCATTGGTGTATTTTATCGCCTTTTTATAGAATAAGGGTGACTAACAAGCACACATTCTATGGTGATGGTAAGTGAAAGCTGTAACCCTTAGAAATTTCTATTTATCCTAGAATAAGAATCAGAGCCGTGGTAGCTCAGTGGTTAACGCGCGCTGTAAATATAACAGAACGCGAGTAACCCGGGTTCGATCCCCGCCGGCACCAATGAAATTGTTAATTGCAATTTTAAGCGCTGATTTACCACGTGCTCGGCGGTGAAGGAAAACACCGTGAGGAAACCTGCATGTCTGAAGAATAAGAAAAAAAAATATTTCGAAGAGATGTGAACACGCATTTGGGCAGCGCAGCGGACACTTCCTTGCCCTAAAACCCTCTCAGAAATGAGGGGAGGCCTGAGCCCAGCAGTGGGACGTATATAGGCTGTAACTTTACTTTTACTTTACTTTAAGAATCAAAATGCAGATGCCTTGTCACTCCTGAGGCTTTAGAGAGAATGCGTTGTATCCAGTAAAAAGGGTCTTCGGTTCTTAACGCTCGAAATACGAAACACAGCAGCATTGGGCTGCTATTTCACGCTTCTATTCTGTGAGAGCGTCGTCCTTTCCCTGTAGTGCCAACACATTCTTACTTCAATCACAATTATAGCAGCGTCGTGGCTCTACCACGTCATCTATAATAATTGTCAAAACAAGAATGAACCGGGTAGAATCTTATATCATCCATGGGTTTAGTAAGAGGCGACAGAGGGTAACTGGACCAGGTGATGAGCAGCTACATATTCTAATAACAACTAGAAAAAAAATTGCGCTTGCCAGCCTGCTTGCCATGCGTCGAACACGCGGGAGAAGTGACACATTCATAATCGAAACTTTTTTTTATAGGATAAAGATAACAAACGAGTACACAGTACACCTGATGATAAGTGGTTGCTGTAGCCCATAGACATCTACATCTATCCTACGAATCAAAATGCAGATTCATTGTTATCTGTGAGGAGCAAGATGGAATGCCTCGTTTCCAGCGAAAGGGGTCTCCGGTTCTCTACACTCACCATACGAAAGACAGGAGCGTTAAGTTGCTAAAAAGGGTCTTCGGTTCTCAACGCTCATTATACGATGCACAGCAGCATTGTGCTGCTATTTCACACTGGTGTTCTGTGAGAGCGTCGTCCGTTCCCAGTCGTGCCAACGTATTCTTACTTCAATCACAATTAAAATCGAACATTATTTTACAGGATGAAGGTTACAAACGAGTACACAGTCCACCTGATGATAAGTGGTTGCTGTGGCCCATAGACATCTACTTCTATCCTTGACTACGAATCAAATGCAGATGCGTTGTCACCCGTGAGGACTAAGATGGAATGACTCGTTTCCAGCGAAAGGGAGCATTAAATTGCTATTTTGCGCTGGTATTTTGAGAGAGCGTGAGCGTTTCCTCGGTAGAGCCGACGCATTCGTGATACAACTATACAATTAATATAGCTGCATCATGGCTCTACCACGAATAAACTTCAAGAGAATGAGACGAATTCAGAGTATCTTTTATCTCATTCTCTCGCAGGCTAAATCCTATAGATGACTATGTTTGTCTTGTTGCATCAAGTTTTAAATCCGAACGATTCCAACGTTTTCACTTCAAAAGACACACGCTTACAATTTAAGTATGATAACTGCCTCCACAATGTAGGGGAAAACCCTACATTGTGGAGGCAGTTAACTTAACAGACATCGAGACTCGGAACAATTAATTGTAGACAATACAAAAAATACTTGTTTCGTGCGGGATTCAAACGCGAAGCCCTAAGCGCCCCAACTGATTGCCAAGCCACTGTAGTAAAGAGCAGTCAATGGATATGACTGCTGAAATAACAGAAAATAGTAATGGTAGAATCATACTTTGTTCGATCCGTATTATAACTGTAAAAAGTATAAATTTCTTTCAACTTTCCGCACATATAAATATTCCTTACCTGATTTAAACCCTCAATTGCTAACCGTCAGTTCCGCTAACAAATCTCAACACCACTGGCAAGACACAGCTTCTACTCGTAATGACATGTTTCGCCTGTACACGAGTGCATCCTCTAGACTCTCGGCTTAAGGAGTTGTATTTAACACGCTCACAATTCGCTCCAGTGTTAAGAAGAGCTGTTGTTGAGACCCAGAAATTACCCGTGCGAAACCGAGGCGGATCGCGTACTCGTATATAAAAAAACTAATATGTAATATGACTATTCTCTTTACTACCTTATCAACAAGGCTGTGATTAACATCAACTGAAACTTAAAAATATCTTGTTTTAAAAAGTGCAGCTTATCGAAAATGTCACAGCTTTTGTTCTCCACAATCAACGTTAATGATGCCAATACTGAATTGAAAACAGTGAAGTAGGAACCTTGTCAAATTCACCACACAACAAAGACAATAAGGAAACGGGACGAAGCTTCGAAAATGGCAGCCGTGAAATAATGAAGGAAATTGGTTTTCACTTGAACAGTAAGCTGAATTGCCACCGGGCGATCTGATTAGGAAATTTTTAACTAAACTAATATTATCAACTACTTTTAATTTAATGACAGTTTATAAGCTGCTTTAACTGATCGAAGCATCTAGTCGTAGCAGACGGTGCATGATCCAATTACGGGCCTACTAACGATGGTGTTCAACATGGCTGGGTGCTATCATCATCGCTGTTTCTTCTGCATATCAATGATGATATGGTGCAAACCGGTAACATTCATTGCTGTGCGGATGTCAGCACTGGTGACGCTTTATACAACGGTCGTGCCAATATTTCTCGGGAAAACGTCTCCGAGTACCGGGACAAACTTCTGTCCGAAGTCGAGATATTATTGAATGTGATCCCGGGTTCGTATTCAAAAATAGTAAACTTAAAGTAAGTCAAAACTAGTAATTGGGTTTTTCTCTCAAGAAATTTTCAGCAGCAGCCTGGAGCCAGGAAATTTGCGGTGTTTCACCCTCGTGACTCGAAAAACGCGTAAATCTGTTAATCCTGCCTCTGATCTCTGTCTGGTCGTGTCAGTTTTCCGTCCTCTCTAACTATGATAGTGAAGGAATAGCTAGAGAGCTTTTGCCTGTACTCACTCTTGACTTTTATACTCCTATCCTGCGCTTTTGGCTATTCGCCTTTGAGATTAAGCGCTGTAATATAAATTCTGTCTGGAGAACATTATTTACCAAATAAGGAGTTGAATTATCATAGCCGTGGCAATTCAGGACCCAGGCCATCACGAACATTTCACAGTAACCATAGCAACCTGGGTTCGATCACACACAACACGAATTAATTTTAATTGTTGATTTGTACTCGGCAGTGAAGGAAAACACCAGGAGGAAACCTGCATGTCTGAGATTTAAAAATAAATATATTTCTAAGACATGATGTGAATTAAGCAAACAAGCGTTCAAGTCACATTGAACTTGCGTTAAATCCATTCAGAAATGGCTAAACTCAGCACTGTAACGAACACCGGCTGTAATTTTAATTTTAACTGGCGAACGGCCCTGACTTCGCCCGGGTGGGATCTATTAATGTGGAGTTATCAAAACCATATTATCAATGTTTCCGTTTCACAAAAAAAAACCTCGTTAGTTTTTCGGATAAAATATTGCCTAGATTCTTCTTGATAAAGTTCCCAATCTATTTGAACGTTTCATTACAATTGGTACAGCCATTATGAAAATTAGCATAAGCTTAGACAAAAAGACAGAAGAAGCATAGACAAATAGACAGAATTTTTTTAAATGTCTATTTATATTTAAATAGTATGCAAAGAAGCCCCTGAGCGTAATATGTACCAGAAATTTTAATATTACAGGCATACACTTCAATTTTATTTATACGTATTGATGATTAAATTTAAGAATATATATAAATTACTGGAGTTAAGTTATGAAAAAATTTATATGGAAGCAATGTAAAGGCCCGTGTTACGAATGAGTGGCAAAATCGTTGTAGCTCAAAGTCTAAGCACTTGCCGAAAATTTGAAAATACGCGGTCTCTTTTTCTGCCTAGAATTGACTGGCAAGGGTTGACATCAGGTGGATTATGATGACTTCTCTCCCACTGAGCGGCGCGCTAACACAGGCGCTCATTACAAGTCGGTCATACATTACATTACATGCATTACAGCCGTCCACAAGTCCACTGCTGAATATAGGCCTCGCCCAAGGAATGCCACAAAGCACGGTCCTGACCCACCTGCATCTATCGACTTCCTACAAGTCTTACGATGTCGTCACTGCATCTAGTGGTTTATTCAAGTTCCTTTTCTTTTCATTAGGTGTATGTCCTCCGAGCTATATAACCGGCCCATTGCCACTTCAGCCTACTAATCCGTCGGTCGGATATACTGGAGCATTATAGAACCAATGAGTCCCATGATGCTGTAAAAGCCAACTAACTAACAGTACTAACTTCACCGAATGTAGGTCATAAATCCACTTCCTACATTAGTAGCGTATAACTTCGCAATACGAGATTAAACGTGCAATACGCTACTCATATTACGCACGCAGCCGTTTGCTGCAAAACCCAAACTACCAACCACACGATCAATCATTGACTACAATAAGGGACAATCATATAAGGATAAGTTAATGAAATAGTAGTCAAGCGCTGGGCGGTGGATTAGAATTGAAAAAAGATAGATATTTGCCAAATCTAAGTAAAATAAAATTTATTTTATCTGCTGGGTGCAGTAAAATCCCCGAAGCGTCGGTAATTAAAAAGGTAAAATTAAACACGACAATATCTGCAAAATTAATTTTCAATTTAACGTATATTATTAGCGTAAATATAAACAAAAATTAAATGTACATTTTCAAACTTGTGTGTAGTCAATGACTATAATAATTTAATATAAAAAATTAAAGTTGGTAAGAATTACCTCGCACACATCCGCTTAATAAAATGAAATGATGTGTCTTACTTAATTTGAAATGCTTTTCAAATTAGGTAAGACACATATTACACACATTTACATCTTCCCTTAATTGCGTGGACTAATCCCGTCACCACTAATCCCAGTACCACTACTCCCAACACCACTACACTAGGAAAGACACACCATCGACGATAATACGACACGTGTTTCACCTCCGCACGAGGTATCTTCAGGTGATGTAGACTCTGTGGTGGCTGTCCGCTTAGTGAGCAGCAAGCCAACAGCTGCTATTTTTACAACTCGCTAACGCAACCGCTCATGGAAATGACGGACGCATCATGCAATAAAACATGCGAACAATCACCACCAGACGTACTTAGCCGTTTGATGTAAAAATAATAAGAAATAAACCGCCGTGAAACGTCCGCCTATCCTCTAACCACGCAACAAAGCAAGGGTGATGAACGACCATATTGGGAGGCTGTCTTTTATTAGAGAGCAGGATTAAAGATGTTTAATAGAGGTGAGTTAAAAACATTTGTTTTTCATTCAGCAGTGCAACGTTACCATTATTATTTTTAACATCTCTAACTGTTCCAGCACACACAGATGCAGCCTTTTATTACAAGTATGTAAGACTTTAAAGGAGTGGTCGTTGGCTAGGTTGTGTACAGTATCCAAGAGATGTTTAGCAAAATGTGATTTATCAGAATTGTAATTTCTGTACGCGGCTAAATGCCAGTACAAAAGAAACCATATATGCTAAATTCAATCTGAAAATCTGATTCATAAAATATTTTGAAATTCTGTTTTCAAACCGATTGCTTCTGGAGCATGTAGTTTTTATCGTGGTAGCCCCTCATTATAGTTGTATCAAGGATGCAACATAAATGCATCGATCGAGCATCGATTGACCAGAAAGGAAGCTAATTCTAATACTAACCTACGAACTAGTTCTAATCCTAATAAAAACGCGGTACTAATGTACAATAAAAAAGTCTCGATATCGTAGGGTTAATATTAAAATGTAAAAGGAGCCAATAATAGTACAAGTCAACCCTTAGGTAAAATTATGGTATTTTCGCTTTGTATTGTGACGATACTATATACTAAAAACTATGAAATAATGGTACAATTAGGATAATTATACTACGAAATTCGACCCTAGTTACATCGTGTTTTGATATGACGTTTGTATTATGACAGATGCGCTACTTTTTCTTGTATGATAATGTTATGAGTAAAATATTTAGATGGGCCTATCCTTCCTTTTGAATCAATGTGATATGGCGTAGTGGGTATTCTTACACCTCCACTACGTGCGCAGTTAGCATTCATATATATAATTTAAAGAACTGTAATTTTTCACAAATTTTTCCACATAGTAATGAAATCAAATTGGCTTAATTAGTTGAAATATTTTTTGTGACGTATAGTCAATTTGTTATATAATTACAGGGCGAAATTTCAATAATTAATTTGCAAGCGTTTTATCGCTGCACCGATAATTCAATTCAGGCAACGTAATTTAACCCTCCGTGTACCAGGTGGGGTTTGACAAACCCCAGTCCTACAAATTTTGCGATAATTTTAAAACTGTGAACGCGCCGAAGTTCGAATTTTCAGTAGCTGGAATTATAACGTTGCCACTCCGACCAGTGCCGCTAAGTGGTTCCGGTGACAATCGCCAAGTTAGCTACACATCCTTAAAGTGCGTGTGGGCGTCACACACCCCACCTCGTACGGCGCGTTAATTAAAAGGTAAGATTTTTATTCGATGTAATTTATGTATTTTATTTATTTGTATTATGTATGTTTAGCATTTTAAATGAATTTGAACTAGTTACAGTTAATAGTTTACATGAAAAATGTCCTATATCAAGGAAGCTGATATATTACAAGCTCTTTAAGATGAAGGAGACGACTTTGAGTTAGAATCTGGAGGTTCAGGACCGGGATCTGAAGGTGAATCTGAACATTTGAGTATTCAGAGTGTAAATTTTTTTCCGATTTTGACAGTGACGACGATGTACCATTTTTAGAGCTTCGCCCGTCTAGACAAAGGTATTATACAGTCTTCTTGGAATATCACTATGGATAATTTCTTTACTAGCTACGAAGGTACAGAAAATTTACTTTATAACCATAAGCTCACTGTTTTCGAGAAGTAAATTTATTCCAGAATTTGGTATTTCTTTGATAAAAGGCCACTTAAACTCTAGAAAGCAGAACCAAAAACTTCGAAGGGACCTATGCAATAGAATTGCTAAATATTTTGATGATACGCCCAAAAATTAAACAGATCGTACAGCAAAAAAGTCTAATGCTCCAAAAATGCTTAATTTGCTCTATAAACAAAGATCGTAAAACAAAATACTCATGTAAAAATATGTTATGTGCCAAATGTAATGCAATGCAATATGGAGCACACAGATTTTTTTCATCAAGTCTGTGGTCAGTTGAACATCGATGATCTCAAATAAAATTTATCTATCCAGTGTTCAATATATGTTTGATTATTAGAAAATATATGTAGTTTGTGTATTTAAAACGATTGTAATAATTATAAGCGTCATTTGGAATTAGTATATAAGAAAATGACTGTTGAGTTACATAAATTACAGAAGTTGTGTTTTTTTGTTCATTTATAATAATTATTATTTTAACAAATACTCTCCGCTCTTAGCTTTACTTAAACCTGATTATTATTGTGTATTTATAAATACCTTATATTTCAATCCGTAAAATAACAAAAAATATATAAATTTTATCACTTTTATATTTTAGGGTTTGTCACACCCCACCTAGTATGGGACGAGACTTTTAGTCACCTGGTGCACGGAGGGTTAATTCAATTAAAAGGTTAGTAATGTATTGAGAGGTACTTTTATTGTACGCATTTTGATCGAATTATATGATCGTATATCCCCACTACCACTGTATTTGGTAATTGCAATTTTGAATGCCGATTTCCTACTACATTGAATTATATCGTTTTTAGCCCACTTTAAAGAGGAAGTGATTTACAATTATATATTTTGAAATGGAAACTTCTATCGAAACTCAACGATTTGAAACTCGATGAAACGAAAAAGCGACACTAAAAGAAGCAAACATATACATACATCTATAGGATTTAGCCCACCAGAGAATGAGATAGAATATAGTATACTGTGTTTATTAAAATTTTATTTATATTTTAATTAAGTAAATCCTACAATTATCCTACTCCTGACTCTTTGTATTCGTATCATTCTCTCGAAAATTAGTTTCATCAGGGATTCACTTCTACAGCGTGTGAAATATTTACATGTTTTTTTATATTGTGATGTTACCCAGTATCTTCTTAATTTTGAAACTTTTATGACGATTCCTGCTTTATCATATAGTTTATGTTTCAGAGGTGGTGCCTCGTGGTATAAATTTGAATTTTTCGTGCCACTTTCGTGCGCCAAATCACCAAAGTGGTATGGGTTACCAGAAATACACAAGCCCAATGCTCCATTACGTCCTATAGTGAGCCAAATCGATTCACCAACTTACAGATTGGCTTAACACTTAGAAAAATACTCTCATTGCTCAGGGGACATACAAGAGCACTCATAAAGGATTCCTACCATTTTGTCAGCGATATTAAAGACCTATATCTGGCAGACACTGAAACTATGGTCAGTTTGGTGTGCAGTCATTGTTTACATGCTTACCTGTTGAAGATTTCATCTCAGTTGTAAATAGAAGGCTGGAAGAAAATAACATGCCCGTAGAATACGCAGTATTACTCAGACATTGCCTGACATCTGGCTACCTATTGTGGAAGGAGAAGTTCTCCGAAGGAGACGTTCCATCCTCGCCCGGGACCTTGCCGTTTTTAAGGTGGTGGAGAGCCATTCTAATCTCGCTCAGACTGACGTCCGTGATATCATCGGAATAGTGTCGGATAAGACTTGCTCTTGGATCGTTACTCACACTATCCAACGATGATGTGTACAGCTGCCCATAGAACCTCTCAATCTCACTCAGAATCTCAGGTGTCCCTGAAACGATGTTGCCACACTCAGTCTTCAGCTTTGATAGTTGGCTCTTTCTGGCACACAGATCTCTGGCAAAGATTTTGGAGCCCTGGTTCCGCTCGATCGCTTCTTTAATACGAGAAGTATTAAAGTTGCGTAAGTCTCGCCGCATGCATTTGGAGATCTGTCTGTTCAGTTGCCTGTATGCTGTCAAATCCGTTGACGATTGCAGCCTCATCTCCCGTGTAACAGCCATGAGATTAAGAGTGTGATCGGAGAGTTTTTGTGTTCTTCCGCGGCGGGTCTTGCAGAACTTAGCTCCGACCGCATGGATAGTTTCCACGAGCTTGTCATTCATATCGTCCACTGCATTGAAATCTTCTAGGCACTGAAAGAGGCTACGTAACTCGAGCTGAAAAGTTTCGGGATTGTGGATTAGAGCACGAGGGGGACGGAGCGTTGACTTCATTAGACGAGACCTCTCCTACTTAACGTTTAGGTTCAGTGTGCCACTAACCATTAGGTGATCGCTGCCAGTTTTCACCCTTGCGATCACTGACAATCACTGAACAGTTGGCGTCTGGTCGTCATAATGAAGTCAATCTCATTTTTTGTCGAACCGTCGGGGCTCGACCAGGTCCACTTCCTGTGGGGCCGCTTCTGGAAGAAAGAGTTCATCATAAAGAGTCCCTCTTTCTCCATAAAGTCGGCTAGCTGCTGGCCCCTTCGGTTCCTTTGCTCCAAATTTCTCTACCTTCAGCTCACCGCTTTCTCTTGTGCCTAGTTTTGCATTGAAGTCTCCCATCAACACCGTGTAGTGGGTTTTGGAGGAATGCATGGCTCTGGAAATATCCTCATACATTTCCTCCACCTCCTCATCGGGATGTGCCGAGGTTGGTGCGTAAACCTGTATGACGTTCAGCGAATACCGTTTGGTGATTCTGAGTATCAGGTACGCGACCTTCGTCGACACACTCCCAATCTTTAAAACGTTGTTGACGAGAGACTTGTGGACGATAAATCCGACACCTTGGGACAGATGGTTGCCCTTCCGGTGATAGAACAAGTTGCCGGACTCGAGGATTACCGTGTCCTCCCCCTCTCTTCGGACCTCGGATAATCCAATAATATGCCAGCGCAACTTGTCTACCTCTTCTTCCAGCTCCAGTATCTTCTCGTCAGTCCTCAGGGTGCGTGCGTTATATGATACCAGGTCGAGTCGTCGTAGGTGGCAACCGAACCTCCATCGGAGATTCTTAGCACCCCCTGCCCCGCCGTTACCATGGTCGCCACCGTATCCAGGAATAGCGGGGCCGCCGGGGACTGGGGGCCCCGCTATTCTGTCTGTTTGGGTCGTTATTCATGGGGGGATATTTGCCATAGTTGCCACGCTTGGCGAGCGGGTTGGCAACCGCAGTTTTTTATTATATCACTGTATTTATCAGGAAGATGCTGCTGCCCATCTCCTGCCCGTCTCCCTCTGTCGCCTCTTACGACACCCACGGGAAGATATGGGGTAGTGGATATTCTCAACCGCCACTACACGGCTAGATGTGTTAGTAATTTGGAATCATGATAAAACCTTGAGCCATACTGTGTGTAGAAAAAATACCCATAGAGATAGATATTTAAACGTGTGTAAATCTTTGTTTCAGAGAGCACGAGGGATCTGTGACAGTAAATACCTGGGTGCCGAGCTCCAACACGTCAAGCAAGTTTTGCATGATAAAAAGCTTCGGGTCCCGCGCCTACATCACAGTGAACGAGTCAATCCGGCTGCAGTCGAGCGTGTACCTGCTGTATTGCCATATGTTAGAGGAGTCACTGACAAGATTGGCTACATCTTGAAGCACGCTTCTATTAAAACATACTTCAAGCCGCCGAAAAGGATTGGTCAGTTTTTAACATCAGTCAAGTTTAACGTTCCTCTGCAAGATACAGGAGGTTACAAGCTTGATTGTGAATGTAGTATCTCCTATATAGAACAAACTAAAAGACCAATTAAAAGCCGCGTTAAAGAACATATAGCTGATGTGAAAAATCGACGCTACGTGAAGTCTGCAGTCTGTGAACACGTACAGGATCACCTCCGTCACTACATCAGATTTGATAGACCACAAACCCTCGCTAAAGAACACCGATTCCTTCCAAGGATGATTCACGAGGTTATTGAAATCAAAAACTTCTCAAAAATTGAAATGTAAAGATCAATCCCGTAAGATATCTAACGGCCCTAAATTTCTTGAAGAGATGCCGAAACCATAATCTCATTCCTACGTGTGTCAAAATATTAACCAAAAAGGACATTCAAGGAAGCGCTTAAGCGTCCTATTCACGGTTCATCTTGACGTACGTCCGTTCAAGGCTGCGGTACTGGACGTAGCATTAACACTGTGGTGCGCGCATCTAGCGTGCTAGATTAGCTTGTCTATGGTGCTCGATCACAGAACAGCAGTACTTTCTACCGAGAGTGCTGGATGAAACAGAACTTTATTAGTGAAAGCGCGCAATTTTTTTGTAATGCCACCAGTGTTGTCTAAACGCCAAAAGATGCGAATTCCGCGTGTTATCTTTAGAACACAAAAAAGAAATAAAAGGGTATTCTTGATGAAAAGTTCAATAAAAAAAAAAAACTGGAGCAAATATAGGAGACACTTTTTTTCTTTCTCAATAGATTTTCTTAAATTCATTTCTACGTAAGTTTTACACTAAGTCTACTGTGCTCGAAGCCGAGAACCAAGAGTTACGTTCAAGTTAAATCAAACACAGTTATTAAATACATGGAAGTTACCGTCGTATCGTTTTTAAGCAAACTGTTAAAAGGAGAATGCTGTAGACATTTTCCTCTTGCATTTACATTTAGGCACCGAAGTTTGCTTTTTTAAAAGAGGAATGTTGAATAATTAAAGATTTATGGAAAAAATTACCCGACTTAAAATAGATTAAGTTCTCAATTAAAGTGTATGTTACTTGTAACTGTGTATGTAACTTATTTACAAAATAGTAGAGGTGTAAAAAAATCCACTACCCCATATCACCCCGTTGACGTCGTAAGAGGTGACAGAAGGAACAAAAATTAGGAGATTGGCAGATCTTAGGAGATTTCTAATTACGACTACAAGTCCGCTAAGAAATCCGCACCTGCTTTTTGTATAGAAACTGTGGTTACCAAACCGCTTGTGAAGCGTGGCAACTATTACTAACAAAATATGCCCCGGCAATAAAACGTGGTAGAGATATGCTGCAGCTATTTTACGGTTGTAGCACGAATGGGTCTGCTCGACCGGGGCAGGACCACGCTCTCACGAATACCAGCGTAATGCAGAGCTATGGTTCGTATGGTAAGTGTAGAGATCTGGAGACCCTTTCTACTGGAATCAAGGCGTTTCGTCTTAGTCCTCAGGGGTAACAACGCATTTACATTTTGATTCTTCATCATTACAGCCCTTCACAAGTCCACTGCTGAACATAGGTCTCCCCCAAGGTCGACTTCCTGCATGTCTTACCAGGTCGTCACTCCATCTAGTGGGGGTCGCCCTACACTTCGCCTACCGGTACGAGTCTGCCACTCGAGAACTCTTCTTCCCCAACGGTTGTCGGTTCTTCGAGCTATATGGCCGGCCCATTGCCACTTCAGCTTACTAATTCGTTGAGCTATGTTGGTCACTCTGGTTCTACTGCGGGAGCGAGCCGTGTAGTGGCGGTTGAGAATATCCGCTACCCTATATCTTCCCGTGGGTGTCGTAAGAGGCGACAGAGGGAGACAGGCAGGAGATGGGCAGCAGCATCTTCCTAATAACAACAATAATATAATAAAAAAACTGCGGTTGCCAACCCGCTCGCCAAGCGTGGCAACTATGGCAAATATCCCCCATGAATTTTGATTCTTAATTGAAGATAAATGTGGATGTCTATGGGCCACATCATCCACTTACCATCAGGTGGACTGTGTGCTCGTTTGGCACCCAATGTTATAAAAAATAAATATGTTTATTAAATAATTTATACTTTAGTGGTGTCCTATATAAATTTGAAAAAAATATATCCACGCGAAAGGGTGGTAAAATAGTGATGAAGTTGTTAACGTAACATATTAAAAAAAAGATTTTTTTATGATATTTTGATTTATGATTTAACATCTATTTAAATTAATTTGACATTAATATCTACAACTAATTTATTATCTAAATGCCATCTCACTCAATTTACCAAGCGATCCATTCTAACTTTTCCGCTGACAAAACAATTTCGACACCTCAGACAAGCAAGAGAAAGAAATCCAATTCATGCACGCCTTCGTACCAAATCAAAGTTTAGGAACCCTTTAAGGGGAAACATAATCTCAAATGGCTTAGCAAGATCCTTCGTTATGCCGAAAATATTGCAGCATTAATTTTGAAACAAATATATGGTAAAGTTGAGGATAAATTTTAAGGATTATGTTAGACGAAAACACGATTTCGTAAAATTTTCTCGATAGAAAAAAAATCCAAAGTTACCTCCAAAATAAAAAATAAACCGCTGTTATTCATAAAATACTTTAAATAAGATCATGAAACTTTGCATACTAACTGAACTAACCATAAAGCAGTGCTTATGTTATTTACTTTTTTTTAAAATACCATTATTTTCACTGTAAAAAAGAAATTACCTAAACTATCGGCCTTTTGAAGCGTGATTCCAACATTATATAAAGTAATACATGCCATAATTATTATTCCACAATGTCATGCTATTTAATAACATAAGATCCGTGGGAGTTAGGCTTATCGCTCGCTGTAAATATTACACGCGCGACTCAGGTTCAATCCTCGCTGGCTATAATAAAGCACTTTTATAATATTAATCATGAATGACTTACTGATTAGGGTAAATGATTAAACGAGGAGTTCGATTAGGCTGGTTCTTGATATTTTAAATTTAAAAATCAATGTATGCTGCCAATGATCTCCTATTGCTGTTGTAGATATGGAAAACGTTATCTCATTGCTCCAGCTAAGCAAAAAATAGCGACGCGGCCAAGCGATGTCGTCGACACTTGACACTACTTATTATTATATATTATTATTTAAAAAAAAACGTTACCCCTACACTAGGATTTTCTCCTGTATCGTGGGGGCATTTTACAAACATAAATTGCACAAGGACAAACATCCAGACCCGGAACAATTATTTGTAGGCCCTACAAATACTTGTTCCATGCGGGATTCGAACTCGTGACCCCCAGCGCAGCGATTCATTGATAAGCCACTGCGCCACGGAGTACTACGTTAGTAATCTGATCAACGCGACAACTATAGTTTTTTTATATTAAATACTTGCGACCCTGAGATTTTCTTTGTGAGGGTCTACCAATGTGGCTTTACTAAAATTTATGATATCACAGACCAATTATTTCACAAATATTTCGCCAAAATAAAAAAAAATATATAAAATCGTTACGTATTTCGGATAAAATGGGTGCGTTTGGCAGAAAAAAGCGCTAGCAAGCGCTTACTAGCGCTAAAATAGTTTTCGGCCAGGACACGATTGCTACTTCAGTAGCGCTGACACAATCCGCCATTTTCCTTATTTAATTTGTTTGTTTTGAAGTAGAGTTTATAAGTTGTTTTGTGCAATATTAGTTTTAAGTAATATAATGACATGAATAAACATATACATGTTATTAAAAATTCATGATTGGTAAGTTTTTAATATGAATACTTTACAAACATATATTTAAAATAGGTTAGGTTCTCCGATTAAAACTAACATCGTGTCCTAGAGGAAAATAGCTACTTACGATTTGACAGCACTTACCGCTTACGATCGCCATTTTGTTTACAAGCGCTTGCTAGCGCTTTTTTCTGCTAAACGCACCCAACGTAACATAGTTCACTCCTGGCATTGCTCTGTATCTGTTCGTGATGTTTTATTACAATCATTTTAGACAGTCGTATCTCGGACAGACAGACTAAGGCTTAAAAGTGGTTATTCGTGGTATTTCGTTAATGGCATGCATAAATATATCTGTCGCCTTTTACGACACCCACGGGAAGATATGGGGAAGCGGCGAGAGGGCGTTAGGGCTTAGAAAATGACTGTAGAGATGTCCTAATGCGTGTTGGACGACTAAATAACACTAAGTGTTTATTTGTAGAGTGTAAAGTCTTTATTTTTTTTCTCAGACATGCTGATCTCCTTACTATGATTTTCTTCCCCGCCGAGCAAGTAGTAAATTGCATTTAATTATATCATTCGTGCCGGTGGGGTTTGAACGCTGGTTGCTCGCATACTGCAAAGTTTACAAAATGCGCTTGGACACTTAACTACTACAATTCTCAAGAAAAATTATGTATATGTATAATACCTCAACAGTTTCCCTGTCCGCGATAAAGACACAATAGTTAAATAATGGAAATAATTCATATATGATTCACGGGACAGGCAAAGGGTTAAAAATCATTGAGCTATTAAGTACTACGTACCTACTAGAGGCGACACTGCATTCAGCTACTCTGTTTCACTCAACTGCGGTGCGTACACCGCACTTTAATCAGTCTCTCGCTAGGTGCTTGTAGAGTTGTCACGTGTTGTGTTGATTTAAAAACAAATCTCTTGATAAAAATATGCCGTCGTATGTACTTAGATTAGATATTGCACAAATAATTCAAGAAATGTCAGTAAAACCAAGGCATTACTTTTCATCGCTTAATAAGATACTTAATCAATAAAAAAGTATTATAGCTTAATAATAAAACAAATAATTTCTAAGACGCCATCTCGTGTCACCGAATATAGATTATAAAATTAATATGTTCAGATGCGACATTTTTGTGGGTACTTAAGTATAGGACTAATATAATATAAAATTAGGTATTATTATACACATTTTTTGTAGAAACGTATAAGTTATTATAATTAGGCTAATTTTTCATGTTTAAATCTACTTATTATTCTTTTATTTTATTTTAAGGTTTCCACATCAAAGTCAAAGTGGAATAAATGCGTCAATTTTTATCTCTCGCGTGCCCAGCATTTATGAACGACTCTTATTCTAATTTAAATAAATATATTTGTAATTTAAATGTTATTTTAATAAGTTTTGTTAAACATACATTTAGTATGTTTTTTACATTTGACATAGATACCTTTTAAAATATTCAGATAAAAATATCATTAAAATGTAATTGCGATATAATATTATGTAATATTATATTAAATAAGCAAATATAATATATAAAATAAATAACGAAATTTAAATATTGTTCTCGATATAATTTACCTATTTAACAATACAATCTACTATTACCTACGGATCATTCTACCTATTTTATTCTATGATGAAAAACAACCGCGCGAACACAGCGTAGCGCACATTTTTGATTGAGGTAGCTGTTCTAGTACGTAAGTACACATTACTTCAATGTTAAAAATATATTCAACGTGCAGTATGAAATCCCTATATCAAGCATCTAACGTCACGTGTATTGCATCAAAAACTATTCACGAAATATAGAGGAGTTGAAGAAATATTTCTGGGTTGCAAACTTGCATAATCACAAACATTTTGAATTAAAAAAAAACCTATGTACGAGTTCTTCCACCTCAAATAAAACGTCCAAACCGACCGCCTTACTCACGAGTATAGTATAGAGGAATTAAATTCTAGAAAAGCTCTTATTTATTGTTTGTTTGCTACATACGAGCCTGTTGAGGGCTTGTTTTTCGTTTGAGCTCTATTTTGGGATTTGTTCTCGTTGATTTTTCAAAAATATTTATAATATTTGATTACAGAAATAATTGAAGTACGTGTAACTGTGCAACCGTTAGCAAAGTTCTCTTTTGTTAGGTTTTGGAGCAGTGAAGATTCCGTTGTTTTTGTACAACTGCTCATTGACGATGTCATATGTCCTCGTTACAGTTTTGATGTGGAAGATTTAGGGAAAAAAGTTACATTTGACGAACGAAATTTTTATTACGTCAAAGATATATGATTTTCAATTCATTTAACTTCATTTTATTTCACTCCGCTACATTACATTACGTCTCAAACATTCAATTTAGACCGTATAGATCTACTCACAGTTTGCTTAGGATACCCTAAATTATTCAAATTAAAATATATGAAATCAGGTATCTATATTATCATCTCGTAATGCAATCATAAAATTTCACAGATTCTGTCTTTTATCTTCTCACCAGATTCTCAAGAAACCTTAAAATTAATATCAGAATCTCTGAATATTTCAATTAAAGTGTAACAGTAAAGTAAAGCCTGAAAATGTCTCACTGCCTGGTCATAGGTCTTCCCTCGCAGGGCTACTCAAGTGCATTTGGTGAACTTTATGTGATCTGGAAATGTTTCATTCATCATATTCTGCAGGTTTCCTTCATTGATGTCGTCAGGGATCGAACCTGGACTGCTAGCGTACTCTGAAATTTACTACAGAGCATGGCGTCATAAGGCGTATAAATAAAAAATAATAAGTGTAAAATTTAAATCCAACTGTAACAACATGTTTTAAAATTACTAAAATTTTAGGTTCTTAACTAAGAAGTTACTACTCTTACTTTAATATCTTAATTTATTGCACTAAAAACTTTTTATTCAAGACATTCCACTTTAGCGTTTCCGAATTTCCATGGGTGATTTCTGGATCTCGACAACAGCGCCACCTACCGGGTCCAAAAGTCCTAGTCAAACACAGATAAAATTTCATCAAAATCGGTTTAACGGGTAGCAATTGATTCTAATTTATAATAACCTTTAAACCACACGCGCATAGAAACTAATGTCTTTATGCCTTTTGTTAAAGCACGCTTTTGATGAAGTGATTAAAAATCTTTGTAGGTTTGAACAATTTTTTATGGAAGAGCATAGTATTTTTGGCGCGACTTGTGAATAATTTTAAGAATAACGGCACAAACGCATGCTATTTCTTTGAAATCTACATTGTACTGTTTCAGTCGGCCAATGAGAAATTGTTCAATATGCGCTGAAGATTCTGGCCCGGTGAATGGAACGTTCCACGCAACCATCCGATCACAATCGGCTGATGACACTGTCTTCCATGCGTGCGTAGCTTTATAGATTTTAAACTTCAGGTTCTTTATACTATATAGTTTCTTAAGTTTTATTTTTATGTTTGTTATACTAAAAGATATTTAAGAGGTTACAAGGTATGTTATAATCCTTAGGGGTGACAACTGCTGTATTTTGATTCTTAATTGAGAATAAATGCAGATATGTAATATGCGGCATTCGTTGAAATTAGTAAGCCTTTGTACTCCTTGTAAGAAAAAAATTTGCACCGTTGTAAAAATTGGTTTAAATGTAATTATTCTCAATCATTTATAACGAAAAATAAACCGTAAAAAGTTTGAAGAATATTGCAAAACTTACGATGTTTTTTTACATGTTCTGAACTATTCATAATGCTAACATTAAGTCAATTTGCAATTCCGTTTTTAAAAGCTATACGTAGAAATCCAGTAAAAGGTGAACGCGTTTCGTTCAAGCCCTCAGGGGTAACGTTTCAAGCACCCATAGCCTGCAGTATCCACTTACGAGTACCATCACGTGGAATATTAGCTCGTTTGTAAATTGCTCCAATGTTTTAAAAAATGGCACGATCATCCAGCTAGCTTCTTCATCTACAGATTTTCATTCCGTCAAGGAATGCCACAAAACACGGCCATGAGCCACCTGTTTCCATCGAATGTCTGGATCTCTTCCAGTCTCTTCCAGTGGGGGACCGCTATATGCCACTCGAGAACCCTTTTACCCAATTAATGGTCGATTATTTGTGCTATATGGCCTGCCCATTTCAGCTTACGTATTCGTTGGGTTATATCAGTTACCTTGGTTCTACTCAAGATAATATCCTCATTTGCTCATTTCTATCACGTAGAGAAACTCCGAGAAAAGCCCTCTCCATAGCTAGCTGAGCAACTTTGAGCTTTCTTATACGGCCAGCAGTGAAGGACCACGTCTCAGATCCATATGAACAAACACAATTTGTAAAGCGCTTAATGAGAAAGTACTTTAATAGTTCGCTCCGTCTGGCAGCATTGTGTCAGACTAATGAGTTTTCAACAATGAAATGATTCCCGTATATAGTATGGCCAAACAAACGTAGTTAATGGCAGAGATAAACTAACTTAGGAAAGGGCGGGAGTCAATGGCATAAAATAATTAGATAGTAAGATAGTAAAATAATTAGATTATTCTTTATTGCATATCGCTAAGGAAATAATATTTAAACTAGAACAAGGCGTCCGGGTTCTTGAAGGTGATAATACATCTGTTTTTTGATTTCTAATCGAGGGTATATGTAATTTACTATAGGCAGCACCACCGCATCCACTTGCCATCAAGTATGCTTGTTTTTATATAGAATAGTGTTGACAAACTATCACAAAGTATATCTGATGGTAATTGGATGCTGTGGCTCATATACATCCACATGTATATTTAATTGTCAATCTTCCTTGTCGACTACGATGGCATATCTTTTTTTCCAGTAATAATGGTCTCCGGTTCTTTACCATACGAAAGAGAGCTGCATCAAATAGTTACTCAGTGAGACTGTGGTCCCTCCCCGGTCGAGCCAACCCGTTTATACCACAACTATAATATAGCTGCAGCGAGACTCAACCACGAGGAAAACTGTATGTGGTCATTTGTAATTCTTATTTTTATCGGACTATAATAGAATATATAATAATATATAATAGAACACTACCACGTGCCATTACCACGTGCACGGCGGTGAAGGAAAACATCGTGAGGAAACCTGCATGTCTGAGGAACAAAAAAAATATTTTGAAGACATGTGAATTACGCCAACACGCATTGGGCAGCGCGGCGGATAATTCCTTGCCCTAAAACCCTCTCAGAAATGAGGGGAGGCCTGTACCCAGCAGTGGGACATATATAGGCTGTAACTTTACTTTACTTTTTTAATAGAACAGTGCTGGACATAGGTCTCTTCTGTTGAAGGGATGATTAGTCTTAATCTAGACGCGTGGCAGGAAAATTAAAGAGTGACGTGAAATATCTCTTACACGGCAATACCTTTTCTTATCGAGAATAAATGTCGGTAGGTAAGTTACATTTCTCTCTCTCTCTCTCTCTCTCTCTCTCTCTCTGTGTGTGTGTCTGTCTGAGATAATCTTCGGAATGTCTTAATTAGTTTGATAAAACTTTACGAACTGATAGAAAACAATGCCACAAGGGATCAAAGCTATATTTTTCTAAAAGAAACTTCGAGATTCTTTATTTCAATCGAAAAATTAATAAAATAAATAGTCATTTTATTATGTTAAATCTAAATCACACCTCAATAATAGTTTCTGTACGAGGTAGAGCCACGCTGCAGCTATATTATGATTGTAGAACTAATGGGTCAGCTCAATCAAGGTAGGAATACTCTCACGGAATACCAGCGTAAAATAGTAGCTTAATGATACTGTGTTTGGTATGGTTAGTGTAGAGAACCGGAGAACTTTTTAACTGGAAACGAAGGATTCCGTCGTAGTTTTCAGGGGTGAAAACGCATCTATATTATGATTCTTAATCGAGCATAGATGTAGATTTCTATTGGTCACAACATCCATTTACCATCAGGTGAACTGTGTGCTCGTTTACTCGTTTGTCACCCTAATTCTATATAAAAATCCTATCCAGGCAAAATCCAGGGTTGGTCGCTACTAATTTATAAAAATTATCATATATCAAAGGAACAATAAATATTTTACTTCTGTGCTGCAATTATTAAAAAAGCTTGTTTTTATAAAAACGATACAATATACCAATTAAAAAGATAGAAACATACAATGTGGATTCTCATGTACCGTTCAAATAATAAGCGAATGCTAGAATGCAGTAGAGCTCTTTACAGTGCTCGAAAGAGCAGTGTTGTTGTTTTGTGTTCCATGTAAACTGTTAGACGTAAGAGGTTACAATGGCATAAAAGCTCAAAATATGAATAAATACATATTTTTTTTTTTTAATATTTGTTTTTTTTTTGTAACTTGTATCAAGCCTGGTACATTTTAAAACATAAAGTTTAAATATATTTAAAAACTATAATAAAATAACTTTTTTATAGAAGTGGGGGCAAACAAGCATGCGGCTTCCTAGATGATAAGTGACTACCGCCACCCTTGAACAACCGCAACACCAGGGGAATTTCAAGGCCGGCAGCCTTTTAGAAAGGACTAAGCTCTTTTCTTGAAGGTCCCTAAGTCAAATAGGTCCGGAAAAAGCGCCGGTGGTAAACAATCCCACAGAGAAGTTGTACACGGAAGAAATCTCTTAGTTTAAACACACAGTGGTAGACCGACAAGCATCCAGATGGTGAGGATGGTATCGTGAATTTTGACGCGATGTGCGTTCGTGAAATTTGGCGGTTGAAACACATCCGAACAATTCCTCAGAACACTCACCGTGGTAGATGCGATAGAAAATGCAAGGGAATGCAAAATCCCTACGCAGTGAATCGAGCCGATAAGAAAGAACTCGGCCGTCGACTCGAACTGCTCTGTGCTGGATGCGGTCAAGTAGAAGAAGCTGGCACTGGGGTGCCCTGGCCCAAAGCTGAGAACAGTATTCCATGTGAGGCTAAACTTGTGCTTTATAAGATTGCAAGCGATGTGCCGGCATGAAATACTGTCTCGCTCTGCTGAACACGCCAAGCATTTTAGAGGCCAATTTGGCCCTCTACTCCAATTGACCACGAGACTGCACACTATTCGATATGTCGACGCCAAGGATTCCGAAGCTGAACTGAAGCCGAACTGAGGAGATACGACTAAGGGGTTCTTTTTTTAAAGCCCAGAGAAAGAAGCGCTTTATGCCCGACCTAATCGAAGGCCTTTGCTATGTCCAAACTAACGGCCAATGCTTCCACCATGGACTCTACTGCCTACGTCCATTTATTAATTAGTTAGACCAGACGATCACTACCTGATCGACCACGACGAAAACTGTGCAGTCACTAATCAGCATGTGATCTTTAAAGTACCCATTGAGCTGGCAGTTTATAATGGACTCCATTGTTTTGAAGAACAAGGTCTTGATGGCGATATGCCTATAGTTGGTCGGGTCTGAGCTGTCGCTTTTTTTAGCGATCGGGTTGACCAAAACTGTCTTCCACGAATTTGGGACTACCCTTGGGAGTAAGACTACCGGAATGACGCGTCAAAACCGGTGCCAATTCCGAAGCGCACGTCTTCAGCGCAATTGGAAGGGCTCCATCAGACCCATTCGACTTGTTGACGTCCAGTGAGAGGAGTGCTTTGAAATTGAGCGCTGTATAAACCGTACATCCGGTATAGCACTCACACCGTAGGATAGTCGGCGGTGTGTTCCCCCCGTCATGGAAAGTCGATTTGGACGCAAAGAGAGAGATTAATAGATCGGCTTTATCCTTTGCAACATGGGCCAGTGAGTAGTGCTCTCTGTGCAGAGATGGAAGCGATGACTGTCTGAAATTCCCTTGGACAGCCTTGGCGAGAGACCAGATTACACGGGTTTCCGAAGGAAGGCGAACTAGCTTCTCGCCAATTCTGTGATGTGCTCACACCTTGCCTTGGCAATGACTAATTTGAAGGACCTGGTGGCGAAACTATACTTCTTTTTCAGAACTCTGGTGCTTACATCCCGAGACGTTGATGCATTAGCCCAGGCCCGGTAGCACTCCCGCTTATAGCGTGATGCTATTTTACAGGAGTGACCAAACCATGGCTGGGATCTGCCTCCGATGGGCACAAAAGAGGATGGAATAAAAAGTTCCATACTCTGAAGTACCACATCAACGACAGAATTAGCAACAACGCTGGGATTATCCAGCGAAAAGCAAACCCGCCTCCAAGGGAAGGATACAAGAAAAGACCGCATCCTATCCCAATAAGCCATATAGTGTCAAGTAAGGTGGCAGCCTGCAGAATGCAACCTCCACTCTAATGTGACCTTCACCACACTCCGGACAAGACAATGGTCCGACGAGCCTAGAGGGGCATCGATGGAAACCTGATATCCGTCCGGGTGAGAGGTCAGCAGCAGGTCCGTTAGGGAAAATGTATTCTTCTACATCTCGAATCCACGTAGGCGAAGTAACCAGTTGTGTCACTTCATTACTAGTAAATAAAATTAATAAAAATATAACTTTGACTTTGTCTCTTAAAACAGGCCTAAGGTTTTCTTTTGTATTAATGTAATTAGATATTTGACAATGAAATGAGCACTTAAAATGATTTTTGTCCGAATGTTAATTAACAAATATTTTACAGTCTTCTTACAAAGAACGTAGTTAATATCTCGCATTAAATAAACTTTTATCTTCAGCATTGCTTCTCATAGCAGCCTCTGCTTCTTGACGACTTGCAACTTAACTTTAATTTCATAAATAATACGTAATTTTCGTAAAATTGACATTGCCAATTAAGAAAATTCTTTGAGTGTTATACCGATTTAAAAAAGGGGAAGAATTACAATTCAATTGTATGGTTTTTTTTGCATGTATGTTATGTGATATCTACGTGAACCGACCTTGATGATTATTTTTGATGTGTAATATCTTTCCTCTTGCTTTCCGGACGGAAATGTGTATCATGATGCCGGGGAAGCGTGCGCTATTTAATTTGATCAATGAGTGGGTGCAGTGGTAATAAAGTATGTTATATAAATTAATTTACATATGTAAACTAAATAAATGCATTTACTGTTGATAATAAGATTCTGAAAAAAGTGCAGATCATTGAAAAAACATGCAAGTGAGTAATAATGAATTATTATTAGAATAAGTATTCCAGTATTTAGATTTTGTAAATTTTAAGGCTAATTTCGATTTTTGCTCAATAAGTATTTTTATTTTGTTCAAAAATATGTTTTTTCGGGATATAATGTTAATATTGTTTATTACCAAGATTAGATGTTATATGTTACATATTGGTTGCGCCAACGCACAACTTTGCATTTCGTATTTGTTGATGTGTTTGTTAGTTGAGTTGGCTGGCATTATCCTCTCTTCCGTTTCTTCCCCGCACGGGCCTGTGCAATGGGGGGGGGGGCTACATACTTGTGGCTCTTTGGTCCTACAATGAGAGACGCGCTCCACCAAGGTTAAAGGGGAGACGGCGGGAGCTATTTTATTCAGATTTAATGATTTATTGATTTTTTATAAAACAAGGTTGACAAACGAGCACACAGTCTGACGTCTTACATCACCTGATGGTAGATGGATTCTGTGGCACATAAACATCTACATCTATCCTCGACAACGAATCAGAATGCAGATGCGTTGTCACCCGTGAGGACCAAGATGGAATGTCTCATTATCACTAAAAGGGGTTTCCGGTTCTCTACACTTACCATACGAAAGACAGCAGCGTTTAGATGCTGTTTTACGCAGGTATTCTGTGAAAGCATGGTCCTTCTCCGGTCGAGCCGAAACATTCGTCACACAACTATACTACTAATATATCTGCAGAATGGCTCTACCACGTATAAATTTCGTGAGAGTGAGACAAATGACTTTTATCTCATTCTCTCACTAAAAATCCTATAGATGTATGTTTGCCTTTTAATGTCGCTTTTTCGGATCATTGTATTTCAAATCAGAACGATTTCAACGTTTTCACTTCAAAAGAACGTTACCCTCCCTTACACACTAGGATTTTCCTCTGTACCGTGGAGGCAGTCCACATACATAAATTGTACAAGGAAAAACATCCAGACTCGGAAAAATTAATTATATGCCATGTAAATATTTATTACGTGCAGGAATCAAACCCGCGGTCCTCAGCGCCTCAACTCATTGCTCAGCCACCGCAGCAAGGAGCAGTCAATGAAAACCTATGACAGCTGAAATATCAGAAAATATATATTGTTCAATTTTTATTATAACTGTGTAACTCTCAAAATATAATATACAAGTTGTAACAAACACCCTATTTGATCCCTCAGAGGTTGAATTTCGTGTTCGAATTTGATGAGTATCAGAAAGCTCTTAACACTAAACTAAAATGTTTATATATATATATATTGATAATATTACTATAACAATAATATATTTTAGTTTATATTACATAATTATTTTAAATTTATATTAAGTTTAAAACAAGCCTAAATTTAAGATTAACACCAATAGTCGCCTGTGTGTAGTACATATCATAGTCCTTCAAATTGTGCGAGCGTCAAAACATTAATTTGCGGTCCGCCACGGACTGAATAATAGCGCCAACATTAATCACAGTTGTTTCGTTCTCGATTGTTATTTTCGCACGTTATTTTCACGCGTTTGAAATCTGTTTTACCATTGTTCTTCTAAATTATAGCAGTCCCTTTTAACCGACTTAAAAAGATTATCAATTAGAATCTATTTATGTAAGTATGCCAATTGTAAACCCTTTTATGTAGTTGTTTACTTCAGAGAGGTGATCATATCTTGTGTATTTGTGAACACGTCTTGACATTGTTATCTAATCTCCGTCGGAATAAGGGTTGTGGGCTCCGACTCTGACGGCTAACTCCTTTCGTTAGATGTTCTGGACGATGAGAACCCCCTAGGGACGCGGGTGTACGCGGTGTGGAGGAGCGTTTGGCGCTCACGTTTGCGGACTCGCTGCGTCCCGTCCGCTGTCCTAACAGTGTTTGTACACTAGGTGAATGTGTAGTGTCTGTTTGTGACGGACCGGCGACATTTATGTCATCGGAATCTAGCGGAACTGAGGATTCATTTAGAACGTTACGAGGCCTATGAAGAATTTCTGTAACGTTCGGAGTTGTAGAGTAGGTGAATGTGTTTACCACAAGCGGGTTGGGATGTATTTCGGCGTTCTTGAATTAGCGCCGAGACATTTCATTGAAATATTCAGAGATCGTCGGGAGTTAACAATCTCTGTGCAAGTCGTAGTTTCACTGATACCACCGAGCACCGGTGACTAACTCAATAAATCTATATAGGACGACCTTAAAGTCGTACAAATTTCCATGGGCAGTGTCTGCGAAAACAACGCTCGCGTAAGACATGATAGGGCTTACGCAAGCATTGTAATGATGAAGCTTGTGCTTTAAGGACAGTTTGCTCTTGCTGTTAACTAGTGGATGGAGATGACTAGTGACGGTTTTGGCACGGTTGTGGACAGAGCAAATATCTTTCACAAAGATCATGCCATGATAGAACGTAATCCTTAATTATTTGGCCGTTGGTTGCAAGGGGATCTCGCGGTCCAACGGGGTGATCGTACATATCGATTTCTTGGGATTTTTGTTTTGACGTTTGAGAGAAGGGTTCTTTTCAAAGTAATTTTATACTTTTTTAAGTATTTGCTACACTTTTCTCAAGATTCACTTTGATTCTTCATAATCGGAACCAACCACCTAAGCGGTTGACGGCTGTTTGGGGCATCTCAGAATTCTTTTGTTATGATGAATGAAGAAAAGTATCATAGGCGAAAAGACCACTATTAAATTAGGGATGCCACTCATGAAGAGTGTAAAGAGGAGGGGGGAGAGGACAGAGCCCTGAGAGACTCCAGCTTTGAGGAGACGCTTAGTAGAGCGGGTTCTCTCTTTTTGATAGCGAAAGTAGCGATTGCCAAGAAAGATTCTGATGATGTGAGTGAACCTATCAGATAAGTTGAGTTAATATAGCTTGTATAGCAAGCCGTCGTGCCAGACTTTGTAAAACACTTTAGCAATATCGAAGAAGAGGGTACCGATGTTAATTGTTTTACGATTTCCACTTGGGAGGTTAAATCGTTTCAGAATGTATTCTGTAAGGCGATCTGATTGGTTTTTGCACGAATATTTGGGTCTGAAGTCGAACTTCTCATCCGGAAGAAGTTTGTTAGCAAAGACGTGTTTTTGAATACGATTGAGGAATGTCTATGTTCAGCAGTGGACTTTTGACAGGCTGCAAACGTAAAGAAAAGGTAGCTCAAAGGTCGATCCTCACCGGCACCAATGAATTTGTTAATTGCTATTTTAAATGCTGATTTATTAGGTGCTAGTACATTAATATTGAGACTGCGGTAGGCGACCGCTAAGATTTAAGTATTTTTAATTTTTTTCCACTTGTATTTATTTTATTTACTGAATACAAACAACTGTTCATCTTGTTAGATTTAAAAGTTATTTAGATTAAAGAGTCGTATAAGATAAAATGTTTGCTTCTAAACTCTTCATATATGAGAAAACCTAGTGAAGAAATTAAAGACATTTGTCATTTTAACGAGTGCTTAGATAATAATATGGAACAATTTAAATGTAAAAACATAGAATTGTTACAAGCACCTAGAGCTAACAATAGACTATAGTTTTAGTTGGAAACTGCATATTGACATTGTCTGTGAAAGATCTTTACATTCATATTGTTGCGCGGCTAAATTGACATCTGGCACTAGCGCCATCTAGTGTCGGGTAACAGTGGGTAAAAAAAATTTAATGTAACTGTTTCATGACATTAAAATTTTAAACACTTAGAGGATTGAAAATATAGATATTAATAAAAAGTAAAAGTTTTCAAAAAAGAACAAAGAAGAAAAAATCGCATTATAAAGGCAAGGCAAGGCAAGGCTGGAGGCTTTAATTCCGACTTCAGAAGTGAAATTATTTCCGTATTTTATTTCTTTGAAAACGGCTTTATTTTTTTATTAAATTTTTTTTTTTGATGAAAGAAATACTCGTGTAGAACCGACATGTGCAGGAAACGAATTATTTTGGGTTCATGCGAAGCACGCTAAAACACAAGGTTTTACATTTAAGTTATTATCCATATCATTTAAGTTCACTGTTACATGTTAAAACCATTAACATTATTATTTCCGTCTCGTTACTACGTTACGTAATTTTTAAACTCGAAAAAGTAATATTACTGCGTTAATCCATCAAACGCAAAGGACGACGATGTCGCCTTGATAATGCACAGCAGTATCTTAATTACTTTAACATAAAAATTCGGCGAAGAAATGTTCAATGTTTTTGTTTTATTTCTCTTTTGCAGAATTCATTTTAATATAAAGCCGTGGTGGATCAGGGATTAAGCGAGAACGTGGGAATTCTGATTTGTTTTTATATATTTTTTTAATAGAAGAGGGGCAAACGAGCATGCGGCTCACTTGATGTTAAGTGACTACCGCCGCCCATGATCAACCGCAACACCAGGGTAATTGCAGGTGCGTTGCCGGCCCTTTAGAAAGGAGTACGCTCTTTTCTTGAAGGTTCCCAGGTCGTATCGGTCCGGAAAAATCGCTGGTGGTAAACTATTCCACAGAGAGGTTGTACGCGGAAGAAAACTCCTCTTCAAACGTACAGTGGTGGACCGGCAGGCATCCAGATGGTGTGGATGGTATCGGGACGTATGCCGCGTAGTGCATTCACGAAATTAGATGGCTAGGATTAATCCGAACAATTCCTCAGAGCACTCTCCATGGTATATGCGAAAGAAAATGCAAAGAGATGCAACATCTCTTTGCAGTGCCAGTGAATCGAGCCGATCAGAAAACGCTCGGTCGTCGTCGATTCGAGCCGCTCTGCGCTAGGTGTGGTCAAGTGGAAGGAGTGGTACTGGGGATCCCCAGCCCTGAGATGGGAACAGTATTCCATGTGCGTCCAAACGCGTGTGAAAGTACGGTGGTGTGCCGGCATGAAATACTGCCCCGCTCTGCTGAGCACGCCAAGCTTTTTAGAGACCAATTTGGCCTTCTCTTCCAAGTGACCACGAAACTGCACGTCACTTGATTTTAGTTTTAAACTGCAAATTAAAAGGCAAAGATAACTTTTGATGAGGATTTGACATATTATAATTATTCAGTAATCATCAGGAGGTGCACACAAGATGAGAATGAAAAATTGGCATTACTATCATAAGTGTTAATATATTTTTTCCAGGATTTCTCATAACCAATATGACTTAATCACTTATAAAGAATAGAGAGAGAGAGAGAGAGAGAGAGAGAGAGAGAGAGAGAGAGAGTTTGTTAACACAGATCCAGGTAAAACACATGCTCGTTCTTTTTTAATGAAAATATTCGTGGAAAACAACGTTCAAAATATAAAAAAGTTTTATACGTGGTAGAGCCACGCTGCAGCTATATTAAGGATGTAGCACGAATTTCACGCCAGCTCGAGCCGGGGACGAACCACGCTCTCACAGAATACCAGCATAAATTAAGTGCTTAATGCTACTGTGTTTCGTAGGGTTAGTCTAGAAAACCGGAGACCCTTTTTACTGGAAATAAGGGATGCTATTTTTGACCACAGTGGTGACAACTCATCTGACTTTCGATTTTTAATTGTGATAAATGTACTACGGGCCACAGCACTTTTCAGTAGGAATACTGTGTGCTTGGTTGTCACCCTAATTCTATAAAAAATAGAAGTCAATAAAAAAATATCAAGTAGGTGCAGGTGTAGGTGCCTCCCCACACTTCGACGTATTTTCATGAACTCTCATGTAACCACCTATTATTCAATATCTTATTTCCCGACTGTTTAACTTAATTATCTAATAAGGAAATATTGTTTGTAAAAAATCTTCAAAATGAATGTCTTAATCCATCAGATGGAAAGTTAAGCTCGCCATCTTGATGAAAATCGCGCGTAGGTATCTTAATTTCGTTAGCTTAACTTCTTTGGACATTTCTGATGTTTATTTACATTTTTTTAATTTAAAAAGGCATTTGCTCAAAATTAATTTGGGTCATGATTCGCAAGATGGTTTTGTTGGATATAGAACTATCTAATTTAATTAAGCAAAATATCCAAACACATTTAAGGGCATTCCACCTACTCTCCACTACTTTACCAATCTTGTATCAAAAATTTTGAGCTTTGATGAGACATTTTGAGAATAATAAGTACTTTGTTCACTAAAGAACTATCTCACATTAAGCTTAAATAATTTACTAACTTTATACATATATTTAATAATATAATTTATTAATTTGTGAATTCCAGTCTCAAAAGTCCACTGGCGATCATGCCTACGTATGTTCACCCTAGTTGCCACGCTCATGCGGGTTGGCAACCGCAGTTTTTTAGTATTTAAATGGTTATCAATAAGATGCTGCTGGCCATCCCCTGTGTCATTAGTCTCAAAAGTCCACTTGCAATCATGCCTACGTGTGTTCAACATAGTTGCTACGCTCATGCGGGTTGGCAACCGCAGTTTTTTTAGTATTTAAATGGTTATCAATAAGATGCTGCTGGCCATCCCCTGTGTCATTTCAAAACTGTGTCAGTCTCAAAAGTCCACTGGCAATCATGCCTACGTATGTTCACCCTAGTTGCCACGCTCATGCGGGTTGGCAACCGCAGTTTTTTAGTATTTAAATGGTTATCAATAAGATGCTGCTGGCCATCCCCTGTGTCAGTCTCAAAAGTCCACTGGCAATCATGCCTACGTATATTCACCCTAGTTGCCACGCTCATGCGGGTTGGCAACCGCAGTTTTTTAGTATTTAAATGGTTATCAATAAGATGCTGCTGGCCATCCCCTGTGTCAGTCTCAAAAGTCCACTGGCAATCATGCCTACGTATGTTCACCCTAGTTGCCACGCTCATGCGGGTTGGCAACCGCAGTTTTTTAGTATTTAAATGGTTATCAATAGGATGCTGCTGGCCATCCCCTGTGTCAGTCTCAAAAGTCCACTGGCAATCATGCCTACGTATGTTCACCCTAGTTGCCACGCTCATGCGGGTTGGCAACCGCAGTTTTTTTAGTATTTAAATGGTTATCAATAAGATGCTGCTGGCCATCCCCTGTGTCATTTCAAAACTGTGTCAGTCTCAAAGGTCCACTGGCGATCATGCCTACGTATGTTCACCCTAGTTGCCACGCTCATGCGGGTTGGCAACCGCAGTTTTTTAGTATTTAAATGGTTATCAATAGGATGCTGCTGGCCATCCCCTGTGTCAGTCTCAAAAGTCCACTGGCAATCATGCCTACGTATGTTCACCCTAGTTGCCACGCTCATGCGGGTTGGCAACCGCAGTTTTTTAGTATTTAAATGGTTATCAATAGGATGCTGCTGGCCATCCCCTGTGTCAGTCTCAAAAGTCCACTGGCAATCATGCCTACGTATGTTCACCCTAGTTGCCACGCTCATGCGGGTTGGCAACCGCAGTTTTTTTAGTATTTAAATGGTTATCAATAGGATGCTGCTGGCCATCCCCTGTGTCAGTCTCAAAAGTCCACTGGCAATCATGCCTACGTATGTTCACCCTAGTTGCCACGCTCATGCGGGTTGGCAACCGCAGTTTTTTAGTATTTAAATGGTTATCAATAAGATGCTGCTGGCCATCCCCTGTGTCATTTCAAAACTGTGTCAGTCTCAAAGGTCCACTGGCGATCATGCCTACGTATGTTCACCCTAGTTGCCACGCTCATGCGGGTTGGCAACCGCAGTTTTTTAGTATTTAAATGGTTATCAATAAGATGCTGCTGGCCATCCCCTGTGTCAGTCTCAAAAGTCCACTGGCAATCATGCCTACGTATATTCACCCTAGTTGCCACGCTCATGCGGGTTGGCAACCGCAATTTTTTAGTATTTAAATGGTTATCAATAAGATGCTGCTGACCGTCCCCTGTGTCACTTCTCTCTGCCGCCTCTTACAACACCGTACGGGATAGTGGATTTCAAATGGCAAATTACCAAATAGCAGTGCTTATATCGCTATGTTCCTGTCTTAAATCTATAAGAAGCCATAATAATTACAGGACGTAAGGAGTACCATCTTAGTCCTAAAAGGTTACTACGCAACAATATCCTTCTTTGTTTGAAGTTACAGGAAGTTACCCGCTATAGTAGTCGTTTACGTGGATCACGTGGTTTTTAGTTTGTTTTCAGAAACGTTAAACCAAGCGAATATTGCAAATGTGAATATACGTAGGTCACTCAATAAGTTCTGAGATGCTCGAAATTTAAAAATGGATCGCACCCGTGTTATACGTTTCTATAAAGCAAATTTATTTAAAAATAGAACTCCATAAGCCAATTGCTCAATATTTAAAAAAAAGTTCTATCAATTTTCCTGCAACGCTTCCCGCGCTTTTCATTTAAAACGATGGATCTTAACCGTGAACATTTGCACGCTATGATCTATTAATACATTAGATTATTATTAGTACATAAGATTATTCTATTAATACATTAGATTATTATTGACAGAGTGGATAGGGATTTGCTATGGCAAACACTGAACTCATTTGGGTTGAGCGCTGGCTTGATACAGGCATTGGAGTCTCTTTATAGGGACTCTAGTGAGACTCTAGTCTCGAACGACGAGTGAATGCGGGAAATAGAGTAAATTGGGCCTTGCACTCTATTGTAAAGAGTCAAAATGTGTCGAAAAAGGCACGTATGGCAATTCACAATGCTGTGTTGGTCCCTACTTTAACGTATGGTAGTGAAAGTTGGGTGTGGCAGAAGAAGCACGAGAGTAGAATAAACGCAGTAGAAATGCGGTCGTTAAGGAGTATGTTAGGGCTGAATCTGAATGACAGGGTAAGAAATTGTGTAATAAGAGAAGAGTGTGGTTTGCAAGATGATGTTGTGACCAGGATTAAGAAAGGAATGCTTCGGTGGTTTGGTCATGTGGAAAGAATGAATGAGGAAAGAGTGACAAAGAAAATTTATGTTGCAGAAGTGAATGGCAGAGTCGGAAAGGGACGTCCTAGGCGAAAATTTATCGACCAAATTGGCGATTTATTGGAAACGGGCCAAATTAGGAGTACCCCTAACCGACGAGCATGTATGCGGAGGTGTATGGATGTGAAGGAGGCGAGAGAGGTGTGTCAGGATCGTGCCAAACGGAAATCTGTAGTCTCTGCCTACCCCTCTGGGTGACAGGCGTGATTGTTTATGGATTATGGATTATTATTAGATTCTGAGTTATCATTTAAATAACAAGCCTTTAGCTTATCGGGAAGTTAGTTTAAAATCAATTACCAAATTCGACCCACACAGACATACACTAAAGCGAGTTAATATGAACGTATTAAAATTATATTGTATAACAGGAACTATAATTATTAAAAGAGAATATTTAATAAAATTAATTATTCACGTCTAGACAGCTATAATGCGAATAATCAACTCTTTCAAAACATGTTATCCCCGAAAATTTTGTCAGTGTTTAATATTTCAAAATAAATATCTCATTATTTTCTTTGCAAATACAAAGGTCGCCTCATTACTTGTACTAGATACAACAACATGAACAAAACATTTAACGTAATTTCGTCGCTACTATCAGCAATTTAGTCCTTTTCTATTAAGCATTGAGTTTATTTCTTATAAAGATCTCTTGACAATATTTATTTAATTGTCAAGAGATCTTTATAACATATACTGTTTTTATTCACATCTCATTCGGAATGACTTACATATATAGAATATAGGACAGGCAACTAATGGTTAATTCATTAATTAATTCTTACCTTTGACGTTGTTACCCGACTCCAGTCTTTTCAGATAGTTTTTTTTAATGTTACGTATGACGTAAAAAAGATGATTCGCAGACGTTGTTTCCACCCCGAGACTCGAATGAATGTAATATCGTTAGCCTTACGCTTGATCTCCCTGTTCGTATAAAATAGCTGTCTTTCGGTCTATGAGAGTGAGGAAACAGAGAGTGCGTGCGCGTACACTCGAGTCCTATAATTCTGTTCTGTGCAGATGTATAGTCTTCGTTAAGGCAGGCCGCCGTGACCAAAACTGGGATGCAAAACATACATGAAACCGTTTAGACATCAAGTGATGGCAGAAGAGTTGATAACAGTATCCATCACCTTATTTGTGCCGTGAGTGTCGTAAGGGAAGACTACAGGATATATCACAAAGATCTTATATCTCCCGATAGATGGCGCTATAACAATTTTGTTTACGATAGCGTAAGGCGATGGAAAGCACGTAGAATGGTCCGAAACGTCTGGTATTGCAATTGTCAGTGAGCATGACAAGTGTGGCGATTAAGGCGTAATGGGATTGGGATTAAGTAATAGAATATTTTTTACAATGAAGATTGTGAGTATATATATTTTTTACTTATACCAATGGTTCGGAAAAACCCTTGTCCTGGGAAAATACCAGCAAAAAATCCCAGCGGAACTTTTTTAAGTAAAATTATAGAATAAGACACAAGTTGTAAAACTACTTACAAAACGTATTTAAGAAACGGCTTAAAAACGACCACTTCGCGATTGCTAGTAACACCTAACATTGGAGAAGTTTATGTCGAGTTGTGGCCTGGTACGGAATAATGATGATAATGAAGATAATGACAGTTTTGTAAGGATACGAAAGCTTGTATTTTGAATAATGATGAGAAATCTTCAAATTGATCTCATCGGAATAAACATCTCTTGCCGTTGTTCAAGTAAAAGCCAATTTTCTCCGGCATTAGCGACCGTCATTTTCAGGCTCTTTCCCTATCGTCCTTATCGTGACTGTTATAAGGCTAATTTTGACGCGGTTCCTCCGGCTTTTGTTTAATTCCCGCTATTAATGTCATTAGGGACCTTATTCGTTTGTGTAGATACTTATTTAACAAAGCTTTGTCTTTTAAAAGTTTCTTTTCTTTTATCATTAAGTTACCTTAGGCAACGTTTTATACATTACTATCTTTTTCCACTGCTTTGCTCGTGTGAGATTTGCTTTATTAAGAAAATTAGTGGTCATTCCAAAATTCAAAATCACCTATAGTTTTCTATAAGTGTGTCTGTCTGTTTTTAACAAAATTGTTTATTCCATGCGCCACTTAACGGGCATTTGATGTTCTTTTTTAACACTTAAATATCATAAATTTTGCCATTACCCTTCATTGCAAATTATATTGGAGTACATATACATATACAAGTCTAAGTCATATACCCACCTTGGTTGTTGACTGTTGTAAACGCCTCGGATTCGTTTTGCGCTATACCCGCGAGTTTCAAAATACAGAAATAGTCACACACACAAAAACCTTAGTGAGAAGTAAATTGAAACAGCGGAATGTGTTTGGAATCCTTATGAGTCTAAGTATGTTCAGACTATCGAAAAAGTTCAAAAGGCCTTCTTACGCTTCCTTTATAAAAGAAATTACGGATACTATCCGTTTTATATCCCACACAATTTTTGTTGGGTACCTTAGGGTATAATTCTCTTGCAGTTCTTCGTTCTCGCAACCTACTTATCATTACACTCATTCTAAGAGGCGTAATAGATGCTCTCAAACTTCATAATACCTTATGCAAGAACTATGTGCCTGACCACTAATTGCGACATAGGCTATCCCACCGGCATAGATTATTTGCAACAGCGTCATCGCGCAGCTGTCGACCGACTTAGATATATTTGCGGATAGTTGGAATGTGCTGTTGTCAGCTTGTTTACGATTTTGCAAAAGTAATGATATACAATTTTTATTTCTTCTCTTACATAGTTTATACTCATGTCCCTTTTTAAATGATTAACCCTTCAATCCCCATAAAATGCCCATGCAGTCGCATGCGTTTGGCAAATCCCGAGCGGTGGTCCAAATGATAATGACGTACGTAATGAACGTATAATATAAATTAATATCCATAGACTAACTTTTTATTATTCCACTAGAGGATAGAAATTTTCATATTGATTCTATAATGCCAAACTACTTCATAGAAAAGTAGTCTATAAAGATAAGTATTTATGGGTTTAAGTGCTGTAGGTGGGTGTGGTCAAATTTGGCCTCTTGAATTTTGACGGAATATCAAAGCGGTCAAATTTGGACGCTTGGAGTTTGAGAGGTTAATTACTGTAATTGGATAAAAACCGTTGTAATTAATTAGTTAAGTAAATAAATAACATAAATAAAAATATTTAAAAGGCAATGAAGTGCGGCTATATCTATATGTAGTACAGCCACGCTGCAGATATTGTGGAAAGACTGGGAAAGGACCAAGCTTTCACAGAATACCATCTTGAAATAACAGCTCATACTGCTTCGTTTCTGTTGTGTGAAGAGAACCGGAGACCCCTTTTACTGATAGCGAAGCATTACCATTTCACTCCTTTTAGGGTAACAACATAGCATTTTCTTCTTCTTTTTTATATTTATTATATATTTCTTAACTTAGGTTAGATGGGGATAATGTTTTTAGGCCACACGATCCATTTACTATCAGGTAGACTGTGTAGTGATTTGTCAATCTTATTTCATTAAAAAAAATAACTATACTCAGAGGCGGATTAACAGCGCCCTAGGCTAGCACCTTATCGGTGCCTCTCTAGTGGTGATATATATAAATATTTTTTTAAGCAAATAAACTACATTAAAATTGCAATATAGTATATTTCTAAATAAACTATATTATAAATTAATATTATATTAAATTTATATATAATATAAATTAATATTAATAAGGACACAAGTAACCTCAACAGGTGTGAATAAAAAATATATTGAGAGAGTTAAGGCTATCCAGATTTATTATTTATAGATTTTTTTCCTTAATAACTTCCGTACGCGCCCCTTTTAAGCCCTGTAAGTGTACCTGCTTTGCCTTAAGGATCATCTGCTACTGACCATAATATCTTTATTCCTACTTAAATGATGCTGTAGCATGTTAACGCGCTTCTTTATATAGAATAAGGTTGAAAAACGAATACACAGTCCACCTGATGGTAAGTGGATCTATGGCCCATAGACATCTACATTTATCCTCGATTAAGAATCAAAACGCAGATGCGTCGTCTCCCCTTAGTACTAATATGGAATGCCGCGTTTTCAGTAAAGAGGAGTCACCGGTACACTCACCATACGAAACACAGCAATATTAAGCTGCAATTTTACGCTGGTGTTCTTTGAAAGCGTGGTCTTTCCACATCGAGCCGACCAATTCGTGCTACAACCATAATATTGCTGCAGCGTGGCTCTATCAAAGACCAACCAGCTAATACCATCCACTTAAAATAGCAGCACAATACTACTGTGTTTCTTTTGGTGAATGATGAGAACCCGAGACATTTATGGGTATTTCATCTTATTCCTGAGGCTTTAGTCGTCCCATGGTCTATAGTCTGGCTCTTATAAGTTGTTTATGAAAATGTAGATGCGTTGTCAGCCGTGAGAATTAAGATGGAATGCCTCTTTTCCAGTAAAAAGGATCTCCGGTTCCCTATACTCACCATACGAAACAGAGCAGCATTAAGCTACCATTTTACGCTGGTATTCTTTGAGAGCGTGGTCCTTCTCCGGTCGGGCCGACCCATTCGTGCTGCAACTATACTAGTAATATAACTACAGCATGGCTATACTACGTAAAATTTATAGGCATTTAACTTTTTTGTTTTTATTAATTGTACAAAAAAGTTTTGCTAAATTCTCTGTCTGTAAAAAATTAAGATATTTAATAATAAATCTGTGGCAGTGGGTGAAATGAATTTTCATCATTGGGATATTACGCCAACCAATTAATTATTAAAATTACGCCCGGTGCTACAATCGCGAAACAATAACTCGACTTGTTGAACTGAAATTATAACGGTTTTAATCTTTATGCGAATTATTAATCAATGAAATCTGTTTAATTATTTTATATGAAGTTTTTTTTCAACCTTGTAAGACTAACGTCCCATCCTTCCATCTTAATGGAATATTTTGGTCTCAGAGGGGCTTGCTTGGATACCATTTCACCATATTATCATACCATTCAGGATATCAAAAGTTCACTGCTAAATGTAGGCCTCTCCCACAGATTGCCTCATAGTTGGGATTTTGTCATAGTAGCCACGTGTAACAGGTGACTTGAAAACTGCAGTTTTCTTATTGCTCCTGTTATTAAGAAGACGCTTCTGCCCATCTCCTTGGTTGATTTCCTCTGTTATCTCATACGACACCCTCGGGACGATAATATGGGGTAAGGGCGTATTCTTACACCGAAACCATACGGTTAATGTTGTGAATACATTTTACACTCAAAACACATCTTTACTTTTGTACATTATGTTTGGTCTTCTTAATATTATTGTTAAGTAACATGAAAACTTACATTACCTACAATTTATCATAACAGTAAAGCTTTAACGTCTCTCAAGTACAACTTCTAGCAAATCGTTTGCTACAAATGGGTCAATTAAGATTTTCTTCTTTGTTTTTTCTTATTCCAGACATTTTCATAATCACTCTCTCAATTTATTAAAATGAAGCAGAAGCGGAAAAATCTTGATGAAAATCTTAAAGAGATAATGATTAAAAGTGCGGAACGCGAACTCAAAGGTCGTGGATTCGAATTTATCATTCGAATACTATCAAGACGCAATCCTAGCACAACCATTACAAACTAATCTGGATAGGTTAATTTCATTGCTAGTGTTTTACTTAAAAATAATTTAACAAAATTAGGTAAGAAGCGGAAATATAAGTGTAAGACTAAGAGACTATGGGTCCGTGGAGTCCATGTTCGGTGATTTTCCTAAAGGAACTATATCTGCGACTGGTTTTCGCTGCTGGTGATAAGAGGGCTGGTTCTTTCGCTCTAAGGCTTAGTATTCCCATTCAGTGAAAACGAAGCCGGCCTACTTGGTAGGTACTAGTACCGCGTATAACGCGGGAATTAAGACTGTGTGATTATTTAATTTTTAGTTTATTTATTAAGGTTACAAATGTTGTATACGTATATTTATAACCAGTTAGAACTTTTAACTAACTGTATTATTGTTATTTTATTTAATCAAATAAGAGCTACATGTAATTAAAAAAAATGTAAACCAAAATAGGGATAATGATCTACAATTAGTTACAAAACACAACAACTAATGAACGCCTAGACTGGGACTACTTCCAAAAAAGAGAGGAATCATCGTAATTGCTACCCTTAGTTGGCGATTACAGATCCAGTACCATTAACATTGACAGCCACGATGTAGCTATATTGTGGCAGTAATAGAAATGGGTCGAATCGACCGGGGTAGGACCACGCTTTAATTAGTGTAAATAAGCAGCTTAATGTTGCTGTGTTTCGTTTGGTGAGTGCAGGGAAACGGAGATTCATTTTACTGGCAACAAGGCATTCTATTTAAGTTCTCGAGGATAAAAACTTATTTGCAGTGTTTATCTCCATTTCAAAAGTGCCCTACATACCTAAGAAAAATTTCACTTCATAAGTTCTCTCTTCAAAAAAAGAAAACAATTTTTCAGTTTCGGCTAAAATTTAAAAATACACCGACAACACATCTGTAGCTTTCAAGTACACACTCTTCAACGGACTTTAAAGGAGTTCCCGTTTATAACCGCGCGTGAGTCCGTTGCTTTATTTTTGTTGTTTCATTTAGCGACTTCGTCTATTTAAACTTTATATTCTGCAATGTGAGAAAATAATTTTACGCTTTGCTCATGCGCTAACCTTACACAAGTGAAGTAATCTTTACACCACTGCTGTCGTGGTGTAAAGATTACCTTACCGATAGAAAACATGTGGTTAAAGTAGGTGATTCATTGAGCAACATGGTAAATATATCTGTAGGCACTGCACAAGGCTCCGTAATAGGACCTTTACACTACATTGCCTATGTAAATAGTCTGGCTAATATTATCAGGCGATGTGAAATTTACCAGTATGCTGATGATACTTGCTTGGTTGCGGCTGGGAGCAATATAAACGATACTCTCAACCTCCTACAAGACGATTTTAATATACTTATGAAGTGGTCACACGATAAAGGAGTAGTCTTAAATGCTGCGAAGACTAAGTTAATGTACATTAGCTCCAGTCAAAATAGGAGTAAAGTTATACCTAGACTTATTGCGCATGACCACCAATGCCTTCACAGACGACAGGTCCAAATGACATGTAACTCGTGATAGATAGTCGCTTAATTTGGAAAGAACATATTGAGCATGTGTGTGATAAACTTCGTGGTATGTTTGCAAAATTTTCTATAATTAAATGTAAAATTCCGTATAAAATACTTATACAGCTATATAAATCACTGGTAGAGTCAAAAGTAGCATACGGTTTGTCTAGCTATGGCAGAACGTACCGATCACATTTGGAACGTATTTATCTACTACAGTTACGTATTTTAAAAACTATATTCCCATTATATATTTCTTAACTTAGGTTAGATGGGAATAATGTTTTTAGGCCACACGATCCATTTACTATCAGGTAGACTGTGTAGTGATTTGTCAATCTTATTTCATTAAAAAAATAACTATACTCAGAGGCGGATTAACAGCGCCCTATGCTAGCACCTTCTCGGTGCCTCTCTAGTGGTCATATATATAAATATTTTTTTAAGCAAATAAACTACATTCTAATTGCAATATAGTATATTTCTAAATAAACTATATTATAAATTAATATTATATTAAATTTATATATAATATAAATTAATATTAATAAGGACACAAGTAACCGCAACAGGTGAATAAAAAATTTATTGAGAGAGTTAAGGCTATGTAGGAGTAATCAAACAGATTTATTATTTATAGATTTTTTTCCTTAAAAACTTCCGTACGCGCCCCTTTTAAGCCCTGAAGTGTACCTGTTTTGCCTTAAGGATAATCTACTACTGACCATAATATCTTTATTCCTACTTAAATGATGCTGTAGCGTGTTAACGCGCTTCTTTATATAGAATAAGGTTGAAAAACGAATACACAGTCCACCTGATGGTAAGTGGATGCTATGGCCCATAGACATCTACATTTATCCTCGATCAAGAATCAAAACGCAGATGCGTTGTCTCCCCTTAGTACTAATATGAAGTGCCGCGTTTTCAGTAAAGAGGGGTCACCGGTACACTCACCATACGAAACACAGCAATATTAAGCTGCAATTTTACGCTGGTGTTCTTTGAAATCGTGGTCTTTCCACATCGAGCCGACCAATTCGGGCTACAACCATAATATTGCTGCAACCTGGCTCTATCAAAGACCAACGAGCTAATACCATCCACTTAAAATAGCAGCACAATACTACTGTGTTTCTTTTGGTGAATGATGAGAACCCGAGACATTTATGGGTATTTCATCTTATTCCTGAGGCTTTAGTCATCCCTTTGTCTATAGTCTGGCTCTTATAGGTTGTTTATGAAAATGTAGATGCGTTGTCAGCCGTGAGAACTAAGATGGAATGCCTCTTTTCCAGTAAAAAAGGTCTCCGGTTCCCTATACTCACCATACGAAACAGAGCAGCATTAAGCTACCATTTTACGCTGGTATTCTTTGAGAGCGTGGTCCTTCTCCGGTCGGGCCGACCCATTCGTGCTACAACTATACTAGTAATAGAACTACAGCATGGCTCTACTACGTAAAATTTATAGCCTTTTAACTTTTTTGTTCTTATTAATTGTACAAAAAAATTTTACTAAATTCTCTATCTGTAAAAAATTAAGATATATAATAATAAATCTGTGGCAGTGGGTGAAATGAATTTTCATCATTGGGATATTACGCCAACCAATTAATTATTAAAATTACGCCCGGTGCTAAAATCGCGAAACAATAACTCGACTTGTTGAACTGAAATTATAACGGTTTTAATCTTTATGCGAATTATTAACCAATGAAATCTGTTTAATTATTTTATATGAAGTTTTTTTTAACCCTGAAAGACTAACGTCCCATCCTTCCATCTTAATGGAATATTTTGGTCTCAGAGGGGCTTGCTAAATGTTGGATACCATTTCACCATATTATCATACCATTCAGGATATCAAAAGTTCACTGCTAAATGTAGGCCTCTCCTACAGATTGCCTCATAGTTGGGATTCTGTCATAGTAGCCACGTGTAACAGGTGACTTGAAAACTGCAGTTTTCTTATTGCTCCTGTTATTAAGAAGACGCTTCTGCCCATCTCCTTGTTTGATTTCCTCTGTTATCTCTTACGACACCCTCGGGACGATAATATGGGGTAAGGGCGTACTCTTACACCGAAACCATACGCTTAATGTTGTGAATACATTTTACCCTCAAAACACATCTTTACTTTTGTACATTATGTTTGATCTTCTTAATATTATTGTTAAGTAACATGAAAACTTACATTACCTACAATTTATCATAACAGTAAAGCTTTAACGTCTCTCAAGTACAACTTCTAGCAAATCGTTTGCTACAAATGGGTCAATTAAGATTTTCTTCTTTGTTTTTTCTTATTCCAGACATTTTCATAATTACTCTCTCAATTTATTAAAATGAAGCAGAAGCGGAAAAATCTTGATGAAAATCTTAAAGAGATAATGATTAAAAGTGCGTAACGCGAACTCAAAGGTCGTGGATTCGAATTTATCATTCGAATACTATCAAGACGCAATCCTAGCACAACCATTACAAACTAATCTGGATAGGTTAATTTCATTGCTAGTGTTTTACTTAAAAATAATTTTACAAAATCAGGTAAGAAGCGCAAATATAAGTCTAAGACTAAGAGATGGGTCCGTATGGGTCCGTGGAGTCAATGTTCGGTGATTTTCCTAAAGGAACTATATCTGCGACTGGTTTCCGCTGCTGATGATAAGAGGGCTGGTTCTTTCGCTCTAAGGCTTAGTATTCCCATTCAGTGAAAACGAAGCCGGCCTTCTTGGTAGGTACTAGTACCGCGTATAACGCGGGAATTAAGACTGTGTGATTATTTAATTTTTAGTTTATTTATTAAGGTTACAAATGTTGTATATGTATATTTATAACCAGTTAGAAATTTTAATTAACTGTATTATTGTTATTTTATTTAATCAAATAAGAGCTACATGTAATTAAAAAAAAATGTAAACCAAAATAGAGATAATGATCTACAATTAGCTAGACTGGGACTTCTTCCAAAAAGAGAGGAATCATCGTAATTGCTACCCTTAGTTGGCGATTACAGATCCAGTACCATTAACATTGATAGCCACGATGTAGCTATATTATGGCAGTATTAGAAATGGGTCGAATCGACCGGGGTAGGACCACGCTTTAATTAGTGTAAATAAGCAGCTTAATGTTGCTGTGTTTCGTTTGGTGAGTGCAGGGAAACGGAGATTCATTTTACTGGCAACAAGGCATTATAATTAAGTTCTCGAGGATAAAAACTTATTTTCAGTGTTTATCTCCATTTCAAAAGTGCCCTACATACCTAAGAAAAATTTCACTTCATAAGTTCTCTCTTCAAAAAAAGAAAACAATTTTTTCGTTTCGGATAAAATTTAAAAATACACCGACAACACAGCTGTAGCTTTCAAGTACACACTCTTGAAAGGACTTTAAAGGAGTTCCCGTTTATAACCGCGCGTGAGTCCGTTGCTTTATTTTTGTTGTTTCATTTAGCGACTTCGTCTATTTAAACTTTATATTCTGCAATGTGAGAAAATAATTTTACGCTTTGCTCATGCGCTAACCTTACACAAGTGAGGTAATCTTTACACCACTGCTGTCGTGGTGTAAAGATTACCTCACCGATAGAAAACATGTGGGTAAAGTGGGTGATTCAATGAGCAACATGGTAAATATATCTGTAGGCACTGCACAAAGCTCCGTAATAGGACCTTTACACTACAATGCCTATGTAAATAGTATGGTTAATATTATCAGGCAATGTGAAATTACCAGTATGCTGATGATACTTGCTTGGTTGCGGCTGGGAGCAATATGAACGACACTCTCAACCTCCTACAAGACGATTTTAATATACTTATTAAGTGGTCACACGATAAAGGAGTAGTCTTAAATGCTGCGAAGACTAAGTTAATGTACATTAGCTCTAGTCAAAATAGGAGTAAAGTTATACCTAGACTCATTGACCAATGCCTTCACAGACGAAAGGTCCAAATGACATGTAACTCGTGATAGATAGTCGCCTAATCTGGAAAGAACATATTGAGCATGTGTGTGATAAACTTCGTGGTATGCTGGCAAAATTTTCTATAATTAAATGTATAATTCCGTATAAAATACTTATACAGCTATATAAATCACTGGTAGAGTCAAAAGTAGCATACGGTTTGTCCAGCTATGGCAGAACGTACAGATCACATTTAGAAAGTATTTAGCTACTAGAGTTACGTATTTTAAAAACTATATTCCCGGACGGTATTAAAAACAATATAAAGAATCAGATTACCATAACCTTTTTAGTCATTGCAAAATTATACCTATACAGGAAAAGGTAAAGTTTACCCTTCTTATAGAATTTTTTTCCATGAACAGTTAAAAATTGTCCATACACGTGAATACTCTAAAACTCGTAACTCTGGAAAACCTAAACTAGCCTTACCTAAATACAATAATTTATATGGTAAACGTACATTAGAATAATATGATCCCTAACCTAATTAACCAGCTACCAGTGTCTGTAAAATCGGACCTGAATCAAATCAAAAATTGAATATAAAATTAAAATCAAAAAAACTACGTTATGGAATGCATTACTACCAATTTAAATTAATAATACGTTTTAATAATAAATACTACGAAAACGCTCTATGACAAGCGCCCTGTATAATATATAGAATCCATGCTCGGTGCATTATGCAATAGAAGATCACGCAATTAACTAATAAATACAAAGTAAAACATATTTGTTTTTGTCGGTGATACCGGTACACGTTAAAGTTTCTATAAACTTATGATTGTACCGTAACGTAACGTGTAGTAATGAATGTAATAATATATTAAAAAAAAAATAAAAATTAAAAAATTCAATAATCGGCTACTTAACTCCCTTATATCGTAATGTACTAATAATTTATCGTTTTAAATTTTTGCGCGAAAACGCTCGAAATCTCATATCATCCATGTATCCACCATGCTGTTCAGCTCGTGACAGAAAAGTAGTAGGGCCTAAGTAGAAACCAATAAGCACATTTCAACAAAATAGTTAATTATATTAAAGACGTGGAAATCAATAATATCAATATAAAATAATATCACTGCACTACCAATCCCAACATTACTACGTAAGTAGAACGCGTGTCGAATTATCGACGCAGAGTATAGATGTACTGAGTAAAAAACTTCAAGAGACAGTAGACCTGCGTATTTGATATTAATTTCAATTTGTTAATGATAAAAAGGGTCTTGACACACAGGCAGACGGACGGAAAACGAAGTTCAGTTTTTTGCTTTTGAAGTACAGAACCCTTAAAATGCGTTTATCAATTTCATTGGCCATCCAGCAAGAATAGAACAAATTGCTCGCGTACTGTGAAATTCACGTCCATTACTTAGCTACTAGCTACTGTGGCTCCTTACGCAGAATTTAGCTTGCCAATATTCACATCTTTAACCTACGTTATATCTACATTATTCGATATCAAATGAAACTGTAACTAAAGTACTAATTTTGCAAACGAAAGCGTATGAATGGAGTTGAAAAAACTTTCTCGATAGCATTCCTGAATTATTATCAAACACGAATTTGAATTACAGAAACTTTAATTAAACTTTCGGAAGTTTCTTACAAAATAAAGATAAGAAATTTGTTTTACTTCGATTTTCTATTCTTAGAATGAAAGTGTATGCCTCGAATATGTAACTTAATAATTGCATAATGGTGACGAAAAATCACCACATTAAGTATCCTAGGACCACCAAACCAACAAACCGTGTAGTAGCGATATAAGAATATCCGCTACCCAATATCGTCCAGGGACTGTCGTTAGAGGCGACAGAGGGAAGCAAACCAGGAAACGGGCAGCAGCCTCTTTCAAATGATAACTAAAATATGTGGTAACTATGTGGCAGTGGCAACTATGGCTATCCCCCTATGAGACAATCCATCTGCGAGACCTATTTTCAGCAGTGGACTTTGATAGGTTGTAGCGGTAACGGTAAGTTGCAATCGAACTTACAGTCCACCTGACTGTAGCTGGCTCTGCAGGACAGCTGCAGCCAACTTAAACATAATTCTACAGATGTGTTGTCACCTCTGAGGACTAAACTTGAATGACTTACAGCCTGTGGTTATACTGACTCTTTATACGCTTCAGACCAGAACTCAATAGTGCAGGCACCGATGCTTAACGACAGAAATAGGCAAGATGGTGGTGCATATCCACATGGACTCCAAGGCAGAATAGTTCTACTAAAACTCCGCCACCACCCTTTCATAAACTTTTTTCTACTATTGTTAATTTTTTTATAGAATCAGAGTGAAAAAGGAGCACTGAGTCCATCTAATGGTAAGTAGACACTTTATCCCATCGACATCTACATCTATTATCGTTTAAGAATCAAAATAAAGATGCATTGTTATCCCTGAGAGCTAAGAGGAATGGCTAATTTCCATCAAAAAGGATCTCGGGTTCTCTCCATTTACCATACTAAACACAGCAGCATTGATATGCTATTTTACGCTGATATTCAATGAGAGCATTTTCCTTTCCCCTTTGACCCATTCTTGCCACAACCTCAATATAGCTGTAGCATGGGTCTATCACGTAAAGAAGATAAAATCAAATAAAAGAGTATAATACTCTTTCCGTGCTTTAGAAAATAATTATAGCTATCACCACGATCCAAGCCAACTTCATAAGTTACGTTGGTATAAGAAATTTTAGAATTTTCTTTAGTTATTTCTTAATATTAGAGTAAGTTTTTCGTAGTGTAACTTTATTTTACAGTTCTTACTAACGGGCAACACAATGAGCAAGTTAGTCTATGGCAATAACGTATGACATGTGTTAAACGATTATTAGTATTTGTGGTGTAAACTGAACTACCAATTTTAATATATAATTAAATAGTATACCTTGCAATTGTTATTTGCTATATTTCCATAACACTCAAGAGGTTATGGGCCCCGAAAACATATAACAATAGTAAAGTGCAGTAAAATTCGGTATAAAGAATCTCGGTACAAGTACATATAACCTCCACATGGATCTCACTAGTTTAAAGATGAAAATGGAACGTTTTGACGGAAATATCTTCAATCAGTGGAAATTTAAAATAAAATGTGCGTTAAAAGCAAAAGGCATTGATATCTTTAAACAGAAATCGGAAAAATCGGATGAAGAATGGTTAAAAAATGACGGCGTGGCCATGTTCATAATCACGTCAGCAATGGAGTACAAGGTTATGTTTCGAAATGTTCCCAGTATACTGGCGAATACAAATGACGTCATTAATTGACGCTTTATTGTACTGGTGTGCCGCCGCCATATTGTGCCAGGTATCCTGCCAAAAACAATTTTTAATTGTGTGTACCTACGCTGAATGAAACATGCCACAATTTGTTATTATTTAATCAAATGCAAAACGTTATAGAATAATTGCTGGTATCTCCATTCTTCACAAATAAATTGAAACAGGATATAGTGACTTTTGGAGTACAAAATGACAAAATAATCGCAAGCACTTTTCCAATATAGCGCAAATGTATGATTTCATATACTGTCCAATGTTTTGAGAGGGATCACCAGTGTGGCGTCAATTTATGACGTCATTTGCATTGGCCAGTACACTGGGTTCTATTTTGGAACATACCCCAAGAAATCGCAATGATTGAAAACTGTGACAGTGCCGTAAATATTATGCAAAAATTGGCATCCATCTACGAGCAATAATCATAGTTCAATAAAATGATGATTCATGAACGATTTTATCAATGTACAATCAGTCCTAATTTAATGGCTGAACACATTTCAAAAGTTGAAGAATTGGTACAGCAATTGAATCAAAGTGGTGAAATTATTAGTGAAACAGCAATTATTACTAAAATTCTCAGCACATTACCATCTAAGTATCGCTCATTGCGCCAGGCATGGATGTCATTAGATCTAAAACAACAAACCATACACAACCACACTGCTCGATTGCTCGATGAGGAATACAATTTATCATCTGAAGAGCGAAATGAGATTACCCTTGTAACACAACAGGAAAAATCAGTTAAAAATACCTCACAATCGCATCGTTTTATTTATTACAACTGTGGCAAACGTAGACACAGCTCCACAGTGTCGGAAAACAAAACCGATTCAACTGAAAACCATAGCAATATGCTAGCATTTCATGCAGAACGTGTGAGTATTGTTAACAGCTCAAGTGATGACATCTTGATGATACATGAACAACAGAAGTAAAATCGCGTAACTCTGATCTGAAACCATTAATCCCTACATAGAAAGAGCGTCCACATAGATAAGATTCGAACCAAGCTAGAACAAACCGCTATTCCGCATGGTGATAATTTTACCAGAAACTGTCGATGGACTACTCTATCAAAAGCTTTGCTAAAATCTGTATATACCACGTCTACTTGTTTATTACCATCAATGCGACTAACAGTGTCCTCAATATACGTAACTAGATTAGTATTAGTAGACCTACCTTTTGTGAAGCCGTGTAGATTGTCGTTTAAATGTTTGTCGAAGTAGGCTTGAAGAATAGGGCAGACTAGAGACTCGAATGCTTTAGCTAATGAGAACAATATGGAAACAGGCCTATAGTTGCTAATGAGCTGAGCGTCACCAGACTTGTAAATTGGTACCACTTTAGATACCTTCCAAGCATTGGGAAAAACCCCAGAACTCAATGAGTTGTTAAAGATAATAAATAAGGGCGCCATCGGGCATGATACAAAATACATTAAAAAAGTGAACAGCTAACTAAAAAAAAAAAACTTTTTTTTTGGGAAATGGTTCAAATAAGACTGCCACTCAGGAAACGCTAAGATGTGTCATCCTGGCGGATTCGGTTTTCAATTTAAAATGACATATTTTCAACAACTTATCCTAAAAGTACTACTTACTACGGAGAGACACATTGAAATGATCGGGAATAAGAAAAACCACATGCACGGTATAGCCATTTAGTGACCCCTGGTATAGCTAAATTGTATTTTATTGTTTTTCGAAATATTCTCCGTTCAACTTAATGCACTTTTACATTCGTGCAAACCAATAATTAAAACAGTAATCCCAGTCTGAAGTTGATGTTGACAAAATGGCTGATTTGTATGCTTCCACAACTGCTTCGGGGTCTTCAAACCGTTGACCGCGTAATAAATCTTTCATTCTAGGGAATGTAAAGAAATCGTTTGGGCTCAGGTCAGGGCTATACGGAGGATGGCTCATCAGCTTAACATTTTCTTGCTTCAAAAATCATTCGTCTTCCGAGTCGTATGGGAGCTCGCATTATCGTGATGTAAGATGATGCGACGTTTCGGGTTATGTTTTCGGAGTTTCGGCTATCATTTCTGGCAAACAAACCGCGATATACGATTCACCGGTAACCGATCTACGTTCCTGCAAAGGAATTGTAGCAACATGCGCCTTTTTTGAGACAAACGTAGCGATCATTTTCTTTGACACGCTGCGGGAGCGAACCACTTTCGTTGGTTTGACCTCGTCTTCGAGGACCCAAACTGCTGACTGATGTTTTCTTTCAGGTTCGTATGAATAAATCCATAACCCGTCACCTGAGACATATTATAGACGGCATTTGACTTCCCTCCGTTGAAGCGTTGCAGAGTATTCCGGCACCAATCTACACGAGCCGCTTCTTTTGCTCTTCGGACAATTTTTGGGGAACCCAGTGGGAAACTAGCTTTCTTACACACAGCTCATTATGTAATATCGACTGAACTACAGTCAATCCGATAAAGATAACAGCCCATCTGCTTTATGACACATGACGGCCATCTAATATAATAGTTCGCACAGCTGCGATGTTTTCAGGCGTGACCGCTGTTCTTGGTCGACCTACAGAAGAAACAGTGCTGAGCGACACACGAACGCGCCGGAACGCGGCATACCAGTGGTATATTGTCGTTTGACTCGGTGCTTTAACATCATAAACCGAAACAAGTTCGCTGAGACCTTTATCTTGAGATAAGCGGCGACGAAAACTGTGATAAATTATTACTTACTGTGATAAAAATGTTCACGCGTGAGCTCCATTTCTGTTAACGACGTGTCACGTGTCAACTTTAAACCAAGATAGTTTTTGTTTTTAAACATTTTTTTAATTGTTTGAATGTCACTAAGATTCTAAGAAGCCAGTATTCAAATTCTAAAAAAGGTTTTATTGTAACTCAATTCAAAATATTCTATTCCCGATCATTTCAGTGTGCCCCTCGTACCGAACCAATTCAAATAGAGAAACATGATCCAGTTAGGATCAAGCGTTGTCAACGCAACGAGCAATCGCGAGAAGGAAAAAATCTATTATACTTACTCATTTGATTACTCTGTGGCAACCCCTGTGACAAGTTGTAGAATAATAGCTCCCAACTATTTAGCAAAATTTTATATTGTAAATTGATAATATCCACCTCAATTTCTAGTTACAGTTGTTAAATAAGACTTAATTGTGTTTGTAAAATAAGTAAAAGTCATAAGTATTTTAAATAATGTTTTGTGTTTCAACTAAAAATGACAGCTGTAACGAACATCGTTTGAACTTTCTGTAAATTATTGTAATTTTCTTGTCATCCCTTTAATATTTTAAGATTTACCTTTTAAATTAGTGCTGTTTTGGATTTCAATTTGAATTATTTACCTGATAATTTAATTTGAGATCTGTAAATAGACCCATAGATCTAGATATTTGCTTACCCTGTTTTTTCGGTTTTCTTTCTTTGTTTTCTTTTGCTATTTACACACAACAGCAAAATGAATACACGCAACGCCAAAACGCGCCAAATGGAGAACCAACTTCAAATGGCGCTTCTAGAACTTAAGGCGTCAAAGGAGCAGTGTGAGTCTGTTGCTTAAAGAAAGGGATGTCAACGAAAAGGAAATAATAAATATAATTGCCAAAAATAGTCAACTACAAAGTGATATGGTTAAGTTGCATAAAGTACAACAGGTAGTAAACTACACAAATGTTTTAAAAGGGATCAGCTTCAGGGAACAGTCGATGAGTTTGACCGATGCAGCAAAGAATATGAGGAATCCCTCAGATTAATTGCTGCATTGCAGTTGCAGTTAAGTGAGGCTAATGAGCAGATTTTGCAATTAAAACAATACTTAGATGAATTGAAAGTATCCCAAACTCAAAGTCTGTTCAATGAGAATTTAAATATATTAAAATTTATTATGTGTATGTATAATGCCACAATTGCACTGAATTTAAATTCCTTTTTGCAGCTTGCAAAAATTTAACATAATATGTGTAACTTGATGTAAAATATACAGATATGTAATTTAAGCCCGCTAATTTTTAAATTTGTAGCACTTCTGGGCCTCGGTAAGGTTCAATTAAAACTCTACTGCCATATTAATGTCCCCCAAGTTTTAAATTTAATTAAATATGAGTGTAACCACACCAGCAGTGCACGCTGAATGGCAGGACCATAATAACATAAAAAATAAAATAGCACACATTCCACCTGATGGCATGAGTTGACTAGTAGAGAATGCTAAATAGCATTAAACCCGCCCTTTGTATTCTTTTGTAATAGGGAATGCAAAAAAGAAGAGAGGAGTTGTCATAGTATCCACTTACCATCAGGTGAACGTCACGCGAATGCCAGAGGCAAACGTAAAATTAATAGATAATTAGAAAAATTTAAATTCATAATTTGTAAATTAAAATAACTAACATCAGTATAATCTGCACACTCACTGCTGTTCAAGCTCAAAAATTCATAATTAAGGCATACTGCTATTACAGCATGTTAGTGATGAGAATTCACGAGATTTTACAAATCAAAAAAACGTCCTACGCGCTTTAGGAGATTTTTACTTAAAATATCTCGTCTCTATAACAGTTATTATACAGGATCATACTCAGGGGATTTGAGAATCACATGCTAAAAGCAGGTAGTTCCCGCGGGACAGAACCTGTATTAGGGATATTTTTATGAAGCTTGTCATTGCCGACTGTCGATTGCTTAGTAAAGGAGCTGGGTCAAAAAATGAACTACTTTCTTTCGGTATGCTAATTTAAAAAAATACAATAAAACTGTTATGACTTTTATATTGTGATACCGCGTTGAATGGTATATGACTACAAAATACCAACGTAAAAAAGTTAAGTAAAGTTAGCCTATGTACGTCCCACTGCTGGGCACAGGTCTCCCTTCATACCTAAGAGGTTTTTAGGGCCAGGAAATGTCCGCCGCGCTGTTTCAATGCGTATTGGCGAACTTCACATGTCTTCGAACATATCATTTCTTATTTCTCAAACTGCGGGTTTGCTCACGATGTTTACCTTTACCAGCAAGCACGTGGTAAATCAGCCCTTAAAATTGCAATAAACAATTTTATTGGTACCGGTGGGGATCAAACTCGAATTACACGCAATCTGTGAAATTTACAGAGAGCGCTAACCTACGTTACCAATGTCAAATAGCAAAATACTACTAAAGAACTGGATATACTTATTGGTAACGAGTCATTCCAGCTTAGACCTCAAAGGTAACAACGCATCTATATTTTGATTCTTAATCGTTAGTAGATGTAGTTGTTTATGTCGTACAAGATCCACTAACTATCAGACAGCACCGTTACATTATAAAACATATTAGTCCTTACGCTCCAAACTATGAAGGCCATTTTCGAAGTTCCATTCTTCCGAAGATCAAATTTATCGTGCATATGCGCAGTCTAGCCTACCATGGTTCATTCATATATTAATTTGTTTGAAGACTATTTTTAATAAAAACCTAACATATGAGAAATACAAGCAAACTCTTGGTCTATAAAGTTAAATCGATGCGTTAACATTTATGGAAGAAATGATACGTCGGCAGATTGAGAGAGTTCATACGGGCCTGGAATAGGTTTTGCAAATATGTTACCCAATTTTTATATAGTTCAAAAGTGATTGTCTTTTCTTTATTAAATCGAATATTTCTTATTATATATTTTTTATTGTAGTAAACTAGCCAGGCATACAATGTTCATGAACTTCCTTTCCGATGACCCTTTGTACAACAAATAATTCTTAAATTCGCAAACAAATATGTAGGGTCTAGTATCTATCAAGTTAGAGCAAACAATACATATTTACATATATAATTTCGTTAAAAGCGGTTGAGAGTTTTCGGAAATCAGCGGGAACGAACATTCTAACACGGGATTTTTATACATTATGATATTATGCTTTTAGCAAAAATGGGTTGGCTTGACCGGGGAAGGACCACACTCTTACAGAATACTACCCTAAATAGCAGTGTAATGTTGCTGTGCTTAATAATATGGTAAGTGTAGTGAGTCAGAGAAACAATATAGATAGCTAATGGCCACTTAATCTACTTACAGGTGGACTCTGTGCTCGTTTGCTACCCCTATACTAACAAAATAAAACAAAATAAAAAAGTCTAGCTTGGAAAATCATAACTCGTGCTCATATTTGCTCTTGATTACAATATATCATAATGAGCTTGGGTATAAATTGTTTCTCTTTTTAGTAAACTATTAAGCTAGTTTATTATATTGGTATCACTCTCGGGTGAGCCTCACACCTAGAAGCGCGTTTCCAGGCAGCGGATAGGAGAACAATTCCCGCCAAAGCCGGGTAGGAGGGAAAGAAAACACCTCCAGCGGGCCAACAGGCTGGTGAAAGAAAACTCTGTTATTAAACCCCTGCTACAAGCTGCTTCAACATATTTTGAGTTAAGGTCGTGAGCAGTGCTGTTTGTTTAGGCTGGAGCACTACAGAAGGGACGGCGACAGAAAAGTTCATGACGAGTTAACGGCAGCGCCCTCATTCCGGTAGGAGGTGACAGCCTTGGTGTCAGGTGGCAACTGGCTGTAACAAAATACACTGCCAAACAAAAAATTCTCCTATTATGAAAGCACAGCATAAAAGAAAATGTATGAGCGTTAGGGCCTACCACACAAGCGACGACCAGATACGATCCCAAGCGAAAAATGTTAAGGCATCCCTTGTAAGCGACGGAAAAAGACGCAGCGCAAATAATTTGAGTATAGCTACATGGATTATCGGTCCCCTTACCGGAAACAGTCAAGAAGTAGCAAAGATATTGCGTGCCTGAAATATTAACACCTGTTGTATACACGAACATAAATAGAAAGTGTCAAAATCCAGGGATATTGGTAGAAACTATCAACTATAATATGTATAACGACAAGGAACGGAATCGGCATCATCCTTGATGAAACATTATAACAACGAATAATCAAAGTAGAACAGAATGATGTACGTGAAATTAGCTCTAGACAACAAATTAACTCTAAACATGGTCTCAGTATATGCTCCTTAAGTTGGATGAAGCAATGAAGAAAAAGATCTGTTCAGGGAAAAGCTAGAAGACCTTTTCGTCACTATATATTTAGACGAGAAAAATGGTAGCGTGGAATTTGGATGGCCATGTAGGTATGAAAGCGCCTGAAAACTGAAACATACATGGAAATTTTGGATATGGCACCTCTAATAGCCAATGTCAGATGTAATAAATCTAGCGACCGAATTTGATCTCCCGAACGTTAACACTTACATCCAAAAAGATGAACACCCCATCACCTACAAAAGTGGTGGTTGGGCCTCTCATGTAGACTTTTTCTTTGTAAGAGATCGATTCTCCGCCATTTCAGGGACTGCAAAGTTATACCAGGGATTCCACTAACAATCCAACACAGACCGCTTGTAACCTGTTTGAAAATAAAGAGAAATATTAAAATCACGAAGCCTGCATAAAATGGTATGTATACATACACAAGGATGAAGGCGCTTTATTTACTGAACAGGTTGATATATACTTGAAAGAGACACTTTAAGTCCAAAAGAGAGCAACACTCTATGGAACGAATTTAACATGTATTGCCTAAAAACCGTCAGAACAACCCTAGGTATTATGAAAATAAAATTGAGGATTAATAAATTTCCTACTTGATGGGATGAGAATGTTAAATCGCTGTTGTTGAAAAATAAAGAGTCTTTCAAGATATGGCAATAATTAAAAATTGGAGGCGATCGACTGGATTACAATATAAGAAAAAAGAGAGCTAAAATGTGTTGTAGTAACAAGAGCATTGTCCAAAGGTCACTTTTACAGAGAATTAGAAAACGCAAAATCAGACACAGAAATATTTAAATTAGCAAAACATCGAAATAACCAAACAAAAGATATCAAAGGTAACAAATATATCAAGGAATCATCGGGTAAATTGTTAACCACCCACGAAGAAATTAGTCACAGGTGGTGTGAAAACTACGAAACACTACTGAATGAAAAATTTTCACAGGAACCTCTCACATTCCTCAGATCCACGGAAGAATCAGTTGAAGAAATCTCTCCCAGGAAGTAAACGTAGCCATTGGAATAAATGAAAAATAGGAAAGCAGTCAGACCGGACGGGATTCCAGCTAAAATATGGACAAATGTGGGCAATACCGGCGTAGAATGGCTCACAAATCTATTTAACGTAATCCTTATAACTACCAAATGATATAAAGATACAACAATTTGATAGCCTTTTATAAGAATAAATGGGATGTGGCGAACTGTGAAAATTACAGAGCAATTAAACTAACTTCTCAGACCCACAATCTGGCAATGTGTCCTCGTAAAAAGACTGGCAAAATAAAAAATAAAACTACACCAAATCAGTGTGGATTTACTAGTGGCGTGGGTACTACAGATGCAATTCACTCGGTGAAAATATTTATGGAAAAGTAAAAGTCACGCAAATAAGATTCACCTTATTTTCATTCACCTTGAAAAGGCATTCGACCGAGTTCCTTGAGAACTAATCTGGCAGGCACGAAGAGCGCAATTGGTGCAGGAGCATTATATTGAATTCCTCAAATATCTGTACCACGATATAACAACAAAAGTAGACAACCCAGCGGAGACAAGCGAATCATTCAAAGTCGGTGTAGGGGTTCACCAGGGCTCGACCATAAGCCCTCTTATATTGAACCTAGTAATGGACTCTATCACCGTGGACATTCAGAAACCAGCACCGTGGTCACTTTTATACGCTGATGATGTAGTACTTATAGCCGTATCGTTGGCAGATCAGATCTGACAATATGGCAGAAGTCCTTAGAAAAAAGAAGGATGAGAGTCAATAGAGAGAAGACTATATAAATGTGCCGTAACTTTTCTAATGCCAATATAAATGTTATTTCATGTCCATATATCGAAGGTAGTGCTCTTAAGAGAGTTAAAGAATTTAAGTATCTCGGATCCATCGTAGCGCCAAAGGCATAAAATAATCGACAGCTTGGTTAGTACCTCTTGGCATTCTATGTGACTCCCGTACACCTATTAAAATATAGGGCAAAGCTCTGCTACTTGGATCTGGTTGCTCGCCGATGAGAAAGACGGACGAACAGAAAATTCATGCCACTGAAATGAAAATACCACGTTGGTCTGGAGGAGTTTCTAGAATAGATAAAATAAGAAACGATTATATTCGTGTAGTTTTCTGGTTGCTATGGTGCACGAAGAACTTAAATAAAATCTTCTACGCTGGTACGGACATGTGATGAGACGGCAAGTGTTTCAGTGGGTGACGAGAACTCTTTTTACTGGTAACGACGCATTCCATCAAGTCTTCGTCGGTAACAACACATCTGCATTTTATTTTTGAATTGAAGACAAATGAAGATATTTATGGGTTACTGCAACCATATACCATCAAGTAAGCTGCGTGCTCGTTTAGTCACCCTTACTTCGAGAAAACAGCAGCATAATTGCTCACTTTCTCTTCACAAAGGAACACGTTAGTGGTACTCTTTTGCTTGACGGCAGAATAGGTATGAGGGTGGCTGGCACCTACCTAGACGGACTTCTAGGCTGAGAAGAAAACGTACAAGCCTTTATACGTTTCATAGCTGGACTCGGGTTTCCTCACACTTTTTAGAGATTTGTGGAACAGTTCTTCCTTACCGCTTTAGCACGTTTCGGTAGACTTCGAATTTTTTCGAAATGTTTCATATATCAGACATACAGGTTTCTTTATGATTTACTTCAGCCCCAAATACATGGTTAATCGGCACTTAAAATAAAAATTAACAATATCGTTGCCGTATTTTGGTCCTGCCGGAATTTGGTGGGTGGAATTTACCGCAAGCACTTAACGATGTGTGGTGCGGGTGGAGGCCCTTATTACGGTAAATCTACCATCACCAATATTTTTATCAGTCCTTAAAAGCCAGTTCCAAGGCTAAGTATAGCCATTCATTGAGGAAACGCAGTCAGTGTTCTTGGCGCTATAAAACGGACAGTAATACTGTAAGATAATTTAATTTTTAGCCTTGTATATTATCTTATTATGGTTTCTTTTGCATATATTTGAAATCTATGTAAATAAATTTTAAAATTATTTGACCTTAAAGTTATTTGAGATATTGTGATGATATTTAATTATTCCTTTCATAAACATTAGTACACTTAAAAAGTAGCGTTCTCTGCTTATTTTTTATAGAATTAGGGTGACAAATGAGCACATAGTCCACTTGGTGGTAAGTGGATGCTGTGGCCCGCAGACTTCTACATTTATCCCCGAGGACTAAGGTGGAGTGCCTCATTTCCAGTTAAAAGGGTCTCCTGTTCCCTAAACTCACACTAAACTCACAGCAGCATTAAGCTGCTATTTAATGCTGATATTACGTGAGAGCGTGATTCTTTCCCGGTCAAACCACCCATTCATGCTACAACCATAGTATAGCTGCAGCGTGACTCTACCACGTATACTTTGAGTTTGACTGGTAGAGAAAGCCTTAAGGCATTATTTCCTCCCTTTTACTTTTTGTGTACAACAATATTTAAATAAATAAATAATTTTATATTACCAAAAAAGCACATATTTGATGTAAGATCTTACAATAATTGAGAGCCTTTTTTGTCGCTTATAGATACTTCAAAGTAGTGTCATCTGATTACTTAAAGAAGAGAACGAAGGGAAAGAAAACCCTTTGTAATTCTCGTGTGCAAAGAAGTTTAAATAAATAAATTCATTAATGTTACACAAAATTTAAAGCACATATTTAATGAAAAAAAAAAGTCTTACTGTTAATATTTGCCAAGTGGGCGTAGGCCCTTTTTGCCACCCACTTATTCCACCTTCATAGAGGTTTCTGCTAACTTATCGGTTAAATGGTAGAGAAACTTAAGACGAAGACGAAGAGAAAGTTAAGTCCTTTTTTGTATCTTTTTGTGCAAAAAAAATACATAAAAATAAATTCTTTAGTATTACATAGTAATAGGTGAGCGTCAGCCGGTTTGATTAAAGTCAGGTTCAAAAGCGATATGAATGGGTCCGTTGGGTAAGAATATTTATTAATTTGCGAGCCGTACAAAAATTACGACCTAGTCAGGAGTTAATCAATATATTATGAGTATCCCTGTTTGTTCACTAAACGTTCTGATGTAAAATTTCGGATTTTATTCTTATAAATCAAATGATAGCTCTGATTTCTTAGATATCTGTAAATCTAATAACTACGAACGTAACTTCCTTCGACTAACGAATTATCTTCCCCGATTTAATGCGCTTATATCGAGGCATGACCCTCGCAGACTGATTTATTAGGTTTCTATTCATTACCGTGGACGCCTAGGTTAATCGACGATACTTAGGTGAGCTTTAGATTTTTTCAACAAGATGTTGTGATCCGTAGCGCTTTGCGATAAGGTTTATTGTTAAGGGTTACTTGTTATCAGACTATATGTCACCTGTCGGTAACATCTGTTCCAAAACGTCTCTCAAGTATTAGAAATAAAAGAGTTATCAGTTCTTACCCATAACACAACTCTCACTTGGGACTAGATGGCGTGTGTTTGTGGAATATAATTATTATTATTATTATTATATACAGGATGCAGGTGCCTTATTTCTCATGCTTATTTGTATTTTGTTTGTGTTTTAATTTAATGAGATAAACACTAGAGGTTTATGTAGGTTAGAGAATAATTTTAGAGATTTATATTATGGAAAGGGCTAGGTTTTTCTAGATCATTCATCACTATGAAGATCTTTACCGTAATATCCAATATTTAGCGTATGTATATCGCAAGTATTTAGAATGTTTTCCCTTCTTCTTCATTAGGGCAAAAAGTTTGTTGGATATGGATTTATGTGAATTGACACGCTTTGCAGGTAGATTGGCGATAGTAGTACTAGACGTCAACGTACCTTTATCGGTCTGTGTATTATTACGTCTGACATAAATCGGATAACTGCCATCTGTTCACAAGTGGTCGCTTATAAATTTTTTTTATTGGTTATTCCCATAGTCTTAGGACCGCGTATTAAAATAGGGTGATGAATTCTCTTACGCTATCAGACAAATAGCTGTAGCCGCTTTATCTTCAGAAAAATTAATATTTCTTCAGCAATATACAAGCAATTTAAATACAAATATATATAAAAATAATAATGTGCTTCAGACAGAATTTCGAACATGGCGGTCAGTCTCATCGAAGATTAGCCATATGCTCACGACAGAATTTTTTTGAACACAACGTTACCCTCATACTAGTATTTTCTCCTGTATCCTGGAGACAGTTTACAAACACAAATTGTACAAGGACAAACATCCAGACCCGGAACAATTATTTATAGGCACATGCAAATACTTGTTCCGTGTGGGATTCGAACTCGTGGCCCCCAGCGCAGCCACTCCTTGATAGGCCACTGCGCCACGTAGCCGTTAAATCGAAGGTGAGTGAAAAGGAACTCAGGTTCGGGCGTCCTCTTGATCCTGAAAAGGACCAATTGAAAAGGACCTAACGGATCGGGTACTAAGAAACAGGAATCGAGGCTTCTCTCGATCCGGCCTCCTATCACGCCTACGTTGGGTTCGGGAACAACGTATGTGATCTCCGCAACGGAGTAACACACTAGGGCGATAACCTCTTCCTTTTCAGCAAGTAGGTTCAGACGGGGATTACGGGTCTTCCGAAGTCGTCCCGGTCCCGACGCCTTAATTCTTCGATGTGGACTGTATAACTTAAAGGATCTTGGGAATGAAACAGCAATTATCTTCAAACCGTTCCGTGAGAGAGTAATCACTTTTCCCTATACTGCTGGTTTTTCACTTTTCTTGAACTTTTCCTCGGATTTTCTTATTTATTTCCGAACTATTTCCGAACTTCCCCGAAGGATTCCCGAACGATTCCCGAACTTCCCCGAAGGATTCCCGAACTATCCCCGAACTTTTTCCCCGAAGGATTCCCGAACGAATTGCAATAAAACCCGTTCACTAAGCTACCCCAGAGCTATACGCGAAAGTGAGCCGCGCCATTCGCGCGCTTGCGCAACTCAATTACATGAATTTGTTCTATTACTCTCTCACGTTTTACTCAATATCTTTATTTATTCAAATCATATACAAATACAATTTATCAATATAGGTAGTACAAAACAATATCTACACCATGATATACATCATATCTTCATATCATAAAAAACCTTTTATTTATTAAACGAAAACTGCCTATTTTACTCACAAGTTCGAAATCGAAATTTCTTAAGTATTTAACACAGAAAGTTAAAACAATGTTTCTCACTTGAATTTATACATAAGCTAACCAATACAATAGTTTAATTTACATTTTTTCTATTTATTTCACTATTTAAAACACTTTTAAATTTCTTATACAAAACTATCATTATTTCACTTATACACAGGAATTTTCACATGAAAATAACACAGAATTTACCTTTTTAGCACGTACAATTAACCTGAAATATTTTACAAGTAATTTTTACATAAATCACTGAATTACAAACATTTTAAATTTTTACATATTCGGCCTCCTAAGGGCGTGGCCAGCGTGCTTCTGTGTACTCACGCTATGTGAACAACTAACTTTTGCACGGCTCTCGGCTATCAGAAAAAATTAAATTATGAAATACACCAATTTTGACCATATTAGGCAAATTAAATGCTTTTATACAATTTTCGAACTGTATGAAACTATCTTTAATCAGATAACAATATAAATGAATGTTCTCATTAATCAATCATAACAAATAGGCATTTGTTTTCGTACAAAACGTATCAAACTTATACCAAACAACATTTATGCAATTAATATCCATTAATTCTGCCTATGCACAGAGTGATTATCTCGACCGGGGAACAAATCCGATCTTTAACTTCACTTTAATATTCTTATGAATTTACATCATTTGAAAGATGATTTCAACCGGGGAACAAATCCGGTAACATAATTTATATCTTAAATTCCTTACGAATTTATTAAGCGATATTACTTAGGAAAACAAACAACTAGTCCGGCCTGGGAGTCGAACCCAAGACCTTCATATCATTAATTCGACATTTCTTAAAGATTTAACTAAGCATTCTCTTATCAGAGCGTCGTTGCTCGTGACTACCCCTTTTTTCATAGCAACGTCATCGGTTGATTTAATAAACTGAAACATTTTTATAGGCGCGTCGCCAACAATCTCCCCCCCGTGCGTTAGCACCATCATTTTGGGAGGCGTCGCGGGTACCAGGACTATTATTCTGGATGTAGGTCTCCTCAAGATACCTGTGCTAGTAATGACGTCAACCACTCTGGTGTGACCGTCTGGTCCCGGTAACGTTCTACTAATTTTACCTTTTGGCCACGTATTTCGTGGCAACGAATGATCTATTATCAAAACAATATCGCCTTCTTTAGGTTCCATGAACTTGCCGTTATCACCTGTTCGAGGTATTAACGTAGGCATGTATTCTTTCAGCCATCTTGTCCAAAAATGGTCGGCTAACCTCTGTGCAGCTTTCCAATTGAGTTGACCCGTCAGATGTCGCTCTAAAAATAATCCAGGTGGTCGATCACCACATGAGCGTCCCAGAAGAAAATGATTGGGTGTCAAACCCTCTTCAGGACTATCCATACTGAATGTTACCAGAGGTCTGGAATTTACCGTATGCTCTGCTTCTAAAAGTAACGTATGTAGAACCTCCTCTCGTGGGCTCTTCTCCTTAAGCGTAGCGGTCAACGCAATTTTAATCGATCTTACTAACCTCTCCCAGGCGCCACCCATGTGCGGTGCTCCCGGAGGTATAAATTTCCATTTAATATATTTCTTAAATGACTCGTTTTTCATGCCCTCATAGCATTCTTCGCATGCTTTCAATAATTCTTTATTTGCAGCTTTGAAATTTGTCCCGTTATCGCTGTATATAACGGCTGGTTTTCCTCTTCTGGCGATAAATCGCCTTAACGCCATTATCATTGACGCTGGTGTCAATGAGGCTGCTAATTCCAGATGTACTGCTCTGGTGGTCAGACACGTGAATAAAACGCCCCAACGTTTTTCGTGTCGCCTTCCTATAGTCACACTCATAGGACCAAAATAATCTACAGCTGAGCACGTAAAAGGTGGCTCATGATGAGCTATTCTTTCCAGAGGAATATTTCCTTGTGGCACGTTTTGCGGCTTTGACCTGTATGTCCTGCACCACTGACAATGGTGTGACACACTTCGTACTACATTACGCAAGTTCAAGACGTAAAATTTCTGGTTCACCTCATTCATCACCGTCTGGTGATTGGCGTGTCCAAAATGATGATGAACTTCTCTAATCATCATTTTAACGATTTCGTGTTTACCGTCTAATATGACAGGTTTTCTACTTTCCTCGGTCAAATTAGACTTGAAAGGTAAACGTCCATTTAAACGGAGTAAGTTATCCTCTCCTATTTCCATAGATAATTTACTTAGGCGTGAACTTCTTTCAACGCTTTTGCCTGCTTTCAAACATTTTATTTCCGAATGAAAACACTCGTCTTGAATGAACTTCCAAATTAATATTTCCGCCTTTTTCAAGAGCGCTGTGTCCAACGCGCTATCGGGTCCTTTAACCGACTTTGCTAAAACTTTGTTGGAACACATAACCGACTTTTCGGTTGCGTCGTCGGGTCCTTTAACCGACTTTCTTAAACTCTTGAATTTTTCTACCGCTTGTAAGGTGCGTGTAGTTGCTCCAAGGAATTTCTTAAAGCTGCTAAATCGTCCGTAGTCGGGTAGACTTAACGGTTCTTGCTTTCTTAACGTATTTACGCCCTTTGGCGATTTTTCTTCACCTGTTTCTAAGCTATTTATGGTGTCCACTTGTTTGGGCCATAAATCAGGACTTTTCCTGAGGAATTCAGGTCCTTGAAACCAGCGATGACTTACATCGAAGGTGGAAGGAAAATTTCTGGTGGCGTCGTCTGCCACGTTTTGTGACGTTGGAACCCATCGCCATTCACATGGCTTACTGTGATCTTCGATCTCAGCCAATCGATGAGCAACGAATGGTTTAAAAGCGCGAGGATCCGACTTAATCCACGCTAACACTGTACGTGAGTCTGTCCAAAACACTCTCTCGGACATCTCGTACTTGCTCTCTTCACTAACCGAAGCAGCCAGTCTGCTGCCCACAAAGCTGCTTGCAATTCAAGCCTTGGAATCGAAATTGGTTTCAATGGCGCTACTCTTGCCTTTGCGGCGATCAGCGTAATCCGCCTTATTCCTTGCTCGTCCGTGGTGACGTAATACACCGCGGCAGCGTATGCTTTTTTCACTAGCATCCGTGAAAGTATGTAACTCTCCTTTGCCGATGCCTTCAGCAACGGGTCTAGGTACTTCTAAGTGACCTAATTTCTTCACTTCCGATATCCATTTACAAAATAACACGTGTAACTCGTGTGAAACTTCTTCATCCCAAGAGATGCCTGTCCTCCATACTTGCTGGATCAGCGACTTCCCTTGAATCGTTATGGGTGATGCGAGTCCCAAAGGATCGAAGACTGACATCACAGCGCTAGTTATCTCCCTCTTCGTAGGCGGTCGTAAACCCTCCATCACCTCTTCCGGTGTGCTACGAAGACTTGTGGAAAAACTTATTATATCCCGTTTGATATTCCAAATCAAACCTAACGTGCGCTCTGTGTGCTCTTTATCTCCAAGCGAAGCACTGTCGCTCTTATATTTATTTTCCATATTACTTAAAACTTCGGGTCGGTTGCTAGCCCATCCCCTCAGTTGGAAAGAAGCATGCTTATGTAATTCATACATATCGTTTACTATCCTTTCGGCCGTCGTCACGTCGGGAAATGCCTGTAGGTAATCATCCATATAAAAATTGCTTTCCGTAGCGGAAGCTGCTTCTGGATAGATATGTGCGTTGTCCTGCGCATTTCTATTCTTTACATATATAGCGATGCATGGTGATGATGCCGCTCCAAATATGAGTGACGTCATTCTATACTCTTCCGGTGGCGCGTCACGATTGTGCCGCCATAAGAATCGAAGGCTATCCCTGTCTTCTTCCCGGATTTTCACTTGCAGGAACATTTCCTTAATGTCTGCCATTACTGCCACGCTTCCTTCTCTGAATCGTAGCAGAACTCCGAACAACGACTTCAATAAGTCCGGTCCGGTCAACAACGCATCGTTAAGACAACGTCCGCCCGTCCTTGCGGCGGCGTCGAAAACTATCCTTATTTTCTTCTTTTGTGGGTGAGTCACTGCGAAGTGAGGAAGGTACCACGTACGTGGGGAAATGGAAATATGGTTCGCTTTCTCTGCGTAACCGTTAACGATGAGATTTTCAATTTGCTTCTCGTATTCCTTTTTCAACTCGCTATTTTTGTCGAGCTTTTTTCTCAATATTAAACAGGCGACTTTCAACCTGTGCCCTATTCGATGGCAAGCACTCATTGTCTGCGCGCCATAACAAAGCAGTCTCGTACCTATTATTAGGTATACGACGTACCGTTTTGTTCAAAATATTTAAAGCTCGTTCTTCTGGGTCGTTCACGGGCTTTCTAGCCGATACTCCCAGAGATTCCAAACTAAAATAATCCTTGATTAATTTATCCATATCTTCCTCCTTCTTGGTGGAAATGTGGTTAACAATCTTGATTGGTTTAATGCCACCCGATATGTGACCATGCAAAACCCACCCCAGTTTGGTGAGCGATGCTACAGGTAGGTTCTTACCTCCCGAAACCAATTCACGAGTAACTATGAGATGCCAATTGTCCTGACCAATCAATATGGTAGGCTTGGACCTCTCATACATCAACTCATCCTTGATCGGTGTCAAATGAGAACACCGTTGCAATAATTCTCGGCTTACCGACTGAGGAGCGAGGTTAAGTGACTTAATTGTTTGTACACTTATCTCTTCTAAGTCGCTCGAATAAATGCCTTTTATTTTAACGTTTAAGCGATACGAACTATCGTCGTTAATTCGCTTACCTCCCACGGCTTCGATACGTAATCCCTCTTTACGTCCGCGAGGCGCTAACTTCTGAGCCATCCACTCCTCTATGAGTGTCATGGTCGATCCCTCATCCAGAAGAGCTGTTGTCTTGACCTTTCCTCTAGGCCCATGCAACTCGACCGGTATGATCTTTAAATATGCACATGCCAGTGCATTTACTGTACTAACAGTTGTAATCTGAGCATCTTTACCCCCCTCGTCCCCTTGTGGCGAGGTATTTTCATTGGGGTATCGGTGTAGCATTCGATGATGTGACATTCTACATCCTTCTACACCACATTTTTTCGCTTTGCACTCTAACCTCCTATGGTTAGGTGACAAACATTGGAAACATACTTTGGCCTTTTTGACGGCTTCCCATTTCTCGCGAATATTCATGTCCTTAAACTTGTAACAACTCACTATAGAGTGCTCCTTGTTGCATATAACACACTTATGTGTTACCCGACTTACAGGCTTGTCCTGGGTTATCATAACCACTTGTCGGTTGTGCCTTTTATTATTTCGGCGTTCTAAACGCTCGCTCATATTACTTCGGCGCATATAGCGCTCGCTCTCGGCACAGCTGCGTACACCTCCCTTTGCAGTGTGTACAGTTTGCTTCCTGAATTCAGGACGCTTCCTTTTTTCAGGCGCATTTTCATTGCTTAAGGACGTTCCAAATTGTTCACTCAATAAATTTAAAAACTTGGCCATCTTCTGTAACTCTGGCTCCAAAGGATATTGAGCTCGATATTCAAACCATTTAAATTTAATCATAGTTCCAAGTTTCTCCACTATGCGGCTCACTAACTCCGGTGAGTATAAATACTGTGGTTGATTCAACGCTTGTATTGTGGCAACCACGTTCGTAATACGACTTGCAAAAGATCCTATATTTCGGCAATCTTCTGCCAATCTTGGCATACGCTTTACATTCTCGATTTCGGCTAGAATGAGCATCTCAACCCTACCGAATCTTCTTTCGAGAGCGTTCATTATTTCTTCAGGTTCACATAAAGTAAATAACAGCGACTTAACCGCCTCTTTAGCGGTGCCCTTTAATGCCCTCCTAAGGCGTGCGACATTCTGCACCCCTGAAAATTGGCCTTTTGTGTCTTCAAACACCGTTCTGAAAATTATCCATTCACCCGGGTCTCCATCGAACACCGGTAATTCCTGGAGGAAATGAAGCTGGGAAGATTTATCTTTACCAGCTATTTTTATTGCACTCACAATCGCTTCGGTCAATTCTGACACCTCACTCGCGTGTGTTTTCTGTGCATTTCCTAGGTTGCGCTCGACCTCCGCCCCTTTGCGGCGTGATCCTTTACACGCTTCCTTATCAGTAATATCGGGTTGTGCTACACTAACCGGCGCGCTCATTATGGTTTGCTGAACCCAACTCCTTACGAAAGGTTCCACCTGAGTATTCCGCTCTTCACCATCCTCACTCGAGTCGATTTCCTCTTCTCGGTTGAGTCGTGCCAACTCCCATTGAGACTTGGCTAAGGCAGCAGCTGCCTGTGCTCGTTCGAGCTCTGAGCGTTCGAATTTAATCCGCGCCTCTAATTCGGCTTTCAGCCTCGCCGATCGCGATGACCTACTACCTCTCTGTGACCCTTTATCACTAGTGTGCCCGATTACTGTCCTTGACGATGCCGCTTCTTCGGTCCTTTGACCTACTTTTTCGACCACCGTTTCACTCCTGGATATAACGGATTGTTGTGCGGTGCTGGCCTGCGTACCACTGGTGTCCGTCCTGTTGCTCGTCGTTGCCATGGACGTCCCTGAGTCCCACGTGCATGTGGACGTGTCTGTGGTGGCTCCACTTGAAGGAGTTGCTCCATTTGACGCAGTAGCTGTGGTCGCTCCAGATGATTCCGCTTCTTTAGCTTTTCTTGAGAGCCCTGTCCTTGTCCTGCTCCCTTCGCTTCTCCCTGTCTGGTCTTGTGCCTTCTTCATCTTGCAGGAAGGTGATTGTTGGCCTACGGTCCCTAACTGTCCCTACAGTCCCTACGGTCCCTACAACCCCTTACCTACAACCCTTCTACACCCCAACCTAACACCACTACCCCTTCCCCCCTTTATCTCCCAACCCTACAACCCTACTACCACCCTAACAGCCCTATCAGCCCTATCAATCCTGAACGGGGCCTACCGAGGTGAGCCGTCCAGGGATGGAGTCGTGCAGGAATGGAATGGAGGAAAGGTTTAGGAACTGTCCCGCCAAGGAATATGACGAAACAGTCGAGCGGTAGTGCAAGCGCAGTCTCGCTCGAGAGAACTGCTCCACCCGAAGGTGTTATGCCAGAGCCCAACCGTTTGGCACCGTTAGGTGGTCGGGATGTATGCTGTGCTCGCCGCCCAGTTGCCGGTGACGCCTCGTCCAAGCGCCCTCCTCCGGCCGCGATGCAGTCAGGTGCCCACGCGCACTCTCGCCCGGCAGCAGCAGCGGTGGATGCTTTTTGCACCCTGATGACCCGACGGGAAATGCCGGACACGGTCGTCCGACAGGAAATGCCAGACACGATCGTCTGACAGGAAATGCCGAGCACGCTTGCCCGACAGGAAAAATGCCAAGCCCTGCTTGGCCACGATGAGTGCCTTCACAAGACACCTGCGCCCGGCTGCGATATGTGCCCCATGCGAGCACACGCCCCAAGCTGCAATCCCGGTTTTCTTTCTTCCGGTAGTTCCAGGTCCAGCCCTTCAGTGCTGCCGTCCTGGTCTTCAGGCCTTTGGTCCTATTGCTTCAGCTCAAACCTCTGGCTTCCTTCGGTTGCTGATCTTCACTCGGCTTCCGAAGGTCTTCTTCTTCCACAACCAGCAGTCCACAGCTGGTTCCTTGATCCAGCTGGCGGGGTTCGGGTGGTCTTCAATCCGGCTCCGAAGGTCCAATTGAAAAGGAACTCAGGTTCGGGCGTCCTCTTGATCCTGAAAAGGACCAATTGAAAAGGACCTAACGGATCGGGTACTAAGAAACAGGAATCGAGGCTTCTCTCGATCCGGCCTCCTATCACGCCTACGTTGGGTTCGGGAACAACGTATGTGATCTCCGCAACGGAGTAACACACTAGGGCGATAACCTCTTCCTTTTCAGCAAGTAGGTTCAGACGGGGATTACGGGTCTTCCGAAGTCGTCCCGGTCCCGACGCCTTAATTCTTCGATGTGGACTGTATAACTTAAAGGATCTTGGGAATGAAACAGCAATTATCTTCAAACCGTTCCGTGAGAGAGTAATCACTTTTCCCTATACTGCTGGTTTTTCACTTTTCTTGAACTTTTCCTCGGATTTTCTTATTTATTTCCGAACTATTTCCGAACTTCCCCGAAGGATTCCCGAACGATTCCCGAACTTCCCCGAAGGATTCCCGAACTTCCCCGAACTTTTTCCCCGAAGGATTCCCGAACGAATTGCAATAAAACCCGTTCACTAAGCTACCCCAGAGCTATACGCGAAAGTGAGCCGCGCCATTCGCGCGCTTGCGCAACTCAATTACATGAATTTGTTCTATTACTCTCTCACGTTTTACTCAATATCTTTATTTATTCAAATCATATACAAATACAATTTATCAATATAGGTAGTACAAAACAATATCTACACCATGATATACATCATATCTTCATATCATAAAAAACCTTTTATTTATTAAACGAAAACTGCCTATTTTACTCACAAGTTCGAAATCGAAATTTCTTAAGTATTTAACACAGAAAGTTAAAACAATGTTTCTCACTTGAATTTATACATAAGCTAACCAATACAATAGTTTAATTTACATTTTTTTCTATTTATTTCACTATTTAAAACACTTTTAAATTTCTTATACAAAACTATCATTATTTCACTTATACACAGGAATTTTCACATGAAAATAACACAGAATTTATCTTTTTAGCACGTACAATTAACCTGAAATATTTTACAAGTAATTTTTACATAAATCACTGAATTACAAACATTTTAAATTTTTACATATTCGGCCTCCTAAGGGCGTGGCCAGCGTGCTTCTGTGTACTCACGCTATGTGAACAACTAACTTTTGCACGGCTCTCGGCTATCAGAAAAAATTAAATTATGAAATACACCAATTTTGACCATATTAGGCAAATTAAATGCTTTTATACAATTTTCGAACTGTATGAAACTATCTTTAATCAGATAACAATATAAATGAATGTTCTCATTAATCAATCATAACAAATAGGCATTTGTTTTCGTACAAAACGTATCAAACTTATACCAAACAACATTTATGCAATTAATATCCATTAATTCTGCCTATGCACAGAGTGATTATCTCGACCGGGGAACAAATCCGATCTTTAACTTCACTTTAATATTCTTATGAATTTACATCATTTGAAAGATGATTTCAACCGGGGAACAAATCCGGTAACATAATTTATATCTTAAATTCCTTACGAATTTATTAAGCGATATTACTTAGGAAAACAAACAACTAGTCCGGCCTGGGAGTCGAACCCAAGACCTTCATATCATTAATTCGACATTTCTTAAAGATTTAACTAAGCATTCTCTTATCAGAGCGTCGTTGCTCGTGACTACCCCTTTTTTCATAGCAACGTCATCGGTTGATTTAATAAACTGAAACATTTTTATAGGCGCGTCGCCAACAGTGAGTGACTTACTCTCCTAAATCTTTGTGATATATATATATATATATATATATATATATATATATTTTATATTAGTATATATATATATATATATAGTATTATATTAGTATATATATATATATATATATATAGTATTTGACTATGGGAATAACCAATAAAAAAAATTATAAGCGATCGCTTGTGAACAGATGGCAGTTATCCGATTTATGTCAGACGTAATAATACACAGACCGATAAAGGTACGTTGACGTCTAGTTCTACTATCGCCAATCTACCTGCAAAGCGTGTCAATTCACACAATTCCATATCCAACAAACTTTTTGCCCTAATGAAGAAGAAGGGAAAACATTCTAAATACTTGCGATATACATACGCTAAATATTGGATCTTACGGTAAAGATCTTCATAGTGATGAATGATCTAGAAAAACCTAGCCCTCTGTATACACAATCAAAAGAATTTCCATAATATAAATCTCTAAAAATATTTTCTAACCTTCATAAACCGCTAGTGTTTATGTCATTAAATTAAAACACAAACAAAATACAAATAACCATGAGAAATAAGGCACCTGCATCCTGTATATAATAGTACTGATAACAAGTAACCCTTAACAATAAACCTTATCGCAAAGCGCTACGGATCACAACATCTTGTTGAAAAAACCTAAAGCTCACCTAAGTATCATCGATTAACCTCGGCGTTCACAGTAATGTATAGAAATCCAATAAATCAGTCTGCGAAGGCCATTCCTCGATATAAGTGCATTTAATCGGGGAAGATATTTTAGTCTAAGGAAGTTACGTTCGTAGTTATTAGATTTACAGATATCTAAGAAATCAGAGCTATCATTTGATATGTAAGAATAAAATCCGTTATAGCTTATTAAAGTGCTGAACATTGGCCTCCCCCATAGATTGCCCATATGGGGGATATTAGCTATAGTTTCCCCGCTTAGCAAGCGAGTTGGCAACCACAGTTTTTATTTTATTTTTAGTCATTATTAAGACGCTGCTGCCAATCTCCGGATTTCTTTCAAATATAATTATTACAATTTTTTTTTCAACATTTAAATAAATTTGTGTTTTGTTTTTTGTATAACCTTGATGGCTGTTAAAGTGATATTTTAAATTATTTTTTGTATACTATAATATTTCTAACAACGTTAAATTTATAAGAGCCAATGCGTCTTCTTTGTTATGTACATCTTAAAATAAAATGTAATATTTTCGGTTGTATATTTAATGAACGTTTAAATCCTATGCTTTTAACTTTTATTTCCTCTTAAGTGATAAATAAATGAATATGAGAAAATGGTATTTTTTTGGATTATGAGATTATTTACTGCATTTCATACGACATATAAACTCATTATATTATGTATACAAATGACTAATTTAAATTTTGTTGTGCCCAGAAACAGAAACTTTTTAATTCAATATAGATTATAAATAATAGTTATTGAAAGTCACTTTTTTAATTTACCACTGGTTCGGAAAAAAACCTCTGTCGTGGGAAGAACCAGCAAGAAACCCACCAGGACTATTTAAAAAAATAATAACTTATAATCATGTTTGTTATAATTAACAACACAAAATTAAAAAGAGCTTGGTAGCGATCGCCCTTCCCGAGGGTTATTATTATCCATAAATTCCTTAATATTTTAATAACCCTTTTTATACAAAATTAGTTTAATATGGTTTTCGAACTTTGTGCAGGAATCCGTATTGTGAGTCTTAATCTCTGACTGATAATGATGTAACTAAATATTATATGAGACTATGTGATATAAATTTGTAAAAACGTAAGTAAATTTATGGTGTAATGGAATAAAAAATTATGAATAAAAATATTGATGGAAATATAAGTAAAAAGTGTGAAATAGGTAGAGAAAATTATCGGAGGCTAGCATATCCAGATATTTACATACAATCGGCCTGATCAGCTGGAGAGTTTAGAAAACCTAATAACCGATTAATTTTAAAAATCTGTTCGGATTCGATGAAACCGGAGTGCGTTCTAACTATTGAATGAAATAAGAATTTATCAAGAATTGTATAGGAATATTGTCAATTATCTTGATCATGTAGTATGTACGCGAGCCGTATATGTGAAAGTTACGGTACAATTAAATACTTAATGAATTATATGGGCTGAAGTGTAAAAAAGTAAATGAAATTTTATTGGTCATTGTCTTGATCATGTATGTACGCGAGACATGTTCGTGAAGGAATTGTACAATTGTCAAATAAAGAATAACTTAAATGCTAAGGAAAATAAATAATAGTTAGCTAAGTATATGGATGTGATAAATGAAGTTAAAATAATAAAGAATGTGAAGAAAAATTTGAACAAATAAATAGGAGAAGAATATTTCAAAGTTTAAATAACTGTACAATTATAATAGATATTCGCGAATTTGAACATACTATGTATTACCTAATTATGTCAAATATGTATGTTGTATATATGCATCATACATATTCTATTGTGATTTCGAAATTTCTCTTAGGCAAGGGGACCTGGCCGCCCGACCTACTCACAAAATATACCTATTTTGACTTTTGTAATTTTTATTCTTATTAGACCTAAGTTTTATAGTTACAAGTTAAAAAACAAGTGTATTTATTTCTATTTTTTATATATTTTTTGTCGGTGGGGAGGTGAAGTGTAGCCCCACGACATCATATATTAGAGTTAAGGTAAAATATGTTAGGAGCAGTGATAGATGATTCCTGCTTTGAGCTCTGTAGACTCTGGACAGTTAAGATCGGTTGAGGTTGCTACAGTCACTCCACTCTACTAGCTCATGTGCGTGACTTATATTAGTAGATTTTATACCTGGCTTGCTGATTGGTACTCTGTGTTTGGTGACAGTATTACTGCTCATATTGTGGTGCAGGAAGCACGCTGTCTTAGGTGACAGCAGTCTCACTGTGAGGTTTATCAGACGCTTGTTGTGGTGCAAAGAGTGTTTTGTGCGTAACTCTCCTTCCCGACTTCTTTTCTGAATGGTTTTCAGCAAACCGTAGGTAGAGTGAAACACACACGTCATCTCAGAGGTGGCCATATATTTTAATTTTTGTGTTGCTTATTGCTTTAGGCAACAGCTAGGTGCTAGAGTACCAACGCACTAGGTGTGCAAAAGGTGTGGGAGCTTGATACCTGCACTAATGTGTTAACTTGTGTTAGCATAGGACAAGATGGCGTCATCATCATATGACGAACTCGCTAACTTTCTGCCTTCCCGACATTTTGTATGCGCTTTTAGAATAGCACAACTTTAGGAAAATTTTCCACGAGGAAAACCCCCCTCTCTCCTCCCTCCGTACCGGTTTCACCGGCTTCGTTCGCAACGGTAAGCGACGCTGCGTCCCCCACGCCCTCCGCGATGTTGACCCACGGCCCCTCTCCGGCCTTCTTAGATGCCGACTCCGGCTCCGACAAGGAGACTGAGACGCGCGCCCCGCTCTAGCCTGAATACAAGACCTTTATCAGGGCAAAAAGCGCAAGCGCGCAATAACAAAAAGGCATACTAACTAGAGCACCCCCCGTCCGCCACCGCACTCCGGCTAAAAATCAAGCCACCGTGGCACGCGCTCAACCCCCCAAGCTTGCGGCTACGCCCGCGGAGAAAGGTTCCCCTGCTGAATGTAGGGAAAAACCGCCGCCACCTATCGCCATTCAGGAAAAAACCACGTGGAACAATCTGTCCAGTGGTGTCCAAACTGTTAAACTCCAAAAAATATACTGAACAAAGGTGCTAAACGCCGTTAGAATTTACTTCAACTTGACCGAGAAAATGCACACCTCACGGCATGCATCATCAGACCAACAAAAATCGTTTTCTGGGTCTGGCATGATGGCTTGCTTCACAAGATGTTTAAACTTAACGTGCCTGATATAGAGGGAACTCGCTCCTCCAAGCGCACTCTCAGAGCTGGAGTCCCTCAGGGCTCAGTCCTCTCCCCGTTCCTCTTCACACTTCATACAAGTGACATCCCGAGGACCCAGTTGTCAACACCGCTCTCTTTGCAGATGACACGGCACTTAACGTTTCTTATTTCAGCCAGAAATATCTCACAACGATTCTTCAAAAGGCGCCAATCGCTTAGGCAAATGGTTTCGCTTATGAAGAATTGAAGTGAACCCTGAAAAAAGTATAGCAATGTACTTTTAAAGAAAACCCTCCCTCAATCGTTGGAATCTAAATCCAAAAAAATTTCTAGGCACGATCACCTTACTCGGCCGCCAGATCCCGTGGTAACCATCCGCCAAATACTTAAGGGTCGCATTGGACCACTCCATAACCTTCTCGAAACACATTCGAGCTGTCCGAAATCGTGCCCAATTCATCACTAGTCGCCTCCACCCGCAAATTAACAGTAAGAGCAAACTGTCCCTTAGACACAAGCTCCACTTCTACAAAGCATGCGTAAAACCTATCATGTCCTACGTAATCGTATCCTTCGCGCACGTGGCTCATAAACATTTTTAAGACCTCCAAGTCATCTAAAATAGATTCATTCGCATCGCCACCGGAGCTCGGTGGTACCAGCGAAACTCGGACACGCACAGAGATTGTCAACTTCCGACGATCTCTGATTGTTTCAAGGAAATGTTTTGGCGCTACTTTGAGCGCTGTGATATATCCCAACCCGCTAGTGGTAAACGCAGCAACCTACGCTCCGATTCCAAAAAGTGAAGCAAATCCTTCGGAGGCCCCGTAACGTTTTAATTGAACCCCCAAATCCACTAAATTCTTACAAACGTCGCCATCCCGTCATACATGATCACTACTCATTCACCTAGTGCCACAAAAACCGTATATGACAAGGGATGCGACACAGCGAGTTCACAGACTGGTGCGCCGTACACCCCTTCACACCGCGTACACACCGTACACCCGCATCCCTAGGCGGTTCTCATCGCCCAGAACATCGAACGACACGAGTTGGCCGTCAGAGCCGCGGCCTGAAAGACACGAGCTCTGATACCTATGAAGCTGTAAAAGCCAAAAGGCAGCCTTACAGCATTAATATTATCATAAACTAGTCATTGGGAGAAGTATAACCTTTCAACTATGGATGTCTAACACTTGGTCACGAAAATATCTCCGTTGACTGCGGGTGTCTCAAGTGTTATACATTTATTACCCGCCTTTTTAATGAAGAAACAAAGCATTATGCACTATGCCTAACTCAATCTACTATATTTCAACATGTAAAAGATAAAATAGGATAGCATAAGAACCCCACAGCTTACACACTTTAGTAGGATTTTTATTTGTATCCTCTGTTGATATCTTCTGTCCCTTGAGTCAGCCATCAGAGAGATTGACGCGCGCTAACGTCGGAGTTGTTTGCAATCATTTCGTACACATTTTGATTGATTGTATGGTATTTGTGTTAAAACAATGCCTGGATAAATAACCTTCCAATTTGTAACCTCATTTTGTGTTTTATCACATTTAGTACGTGTGAAATATTTTTTTAATTTGTATGATGCTTCATAGTACTAACATGCAAGTTGCGGAAAGTTGACTTGAAATGTATGTAAAATATTAGTGGTTACTGTTAGTTATGTGTTAAAATATGTGTAATTTTTCATCATTCACTGTTTTAATACATCAAAATGAGAATAAAATGCAATATTATCAATATTTCAATGTAAACACGCAATAAACTCAATGATGTCCATTTTTGAGACTCCCGCAGTAGTGTATTCTAGTTCTCTGGTTTGCCGGTGGAGAAAAAAGTAACTAAAGTTTGTCATTATGCATAAAGTTCAATTTCGGTTGGATCACCTAAACTATGAAACATACTTTTATAGCGGTTTTTTCATTACCTACATTTTATTTTACGTATATTGTAAAATTCGTAAATCAAAAAGAATTAAAATTTTTTTTGGTTAAATCAAGCTCGGTCAATAAAAAGTAAATTTCATTTCAATTTTTTATTAATTTATTTATTTATTTTATATGTTATGTTATTTAAAAAAATACAAAAATGTTTTATTGACTAATGCATTAATGCCGCATCCAGTCCAAATGTAGTCCAGTCCGAGACCAGTTTTATTGAGAAATATGACAATTTTGAATTTACTCAACATTTACTTACATACACTAATTACTTTGGGACTGTATTATATTATGTACCAATTAATAGGAAATTTCATAGAGAATTCAGAAATGTATACATGTTATAGTATTTAATATACCAGAATCAAAAAATTTGCGTTAAGACGGACTGCGCTCAATCAGTCGTCCATTTTGTTAAACAGCTCCGCAGTCAACGGAGTAGGGGGCGTTTGAGTTTCCGCAACTGAGAGGATAATTAAAGTTTTAGTACCAACAACACATCTCCCCTTTATTGACACCTTCCCTATATTACACTCTGTTCCCCGACTCTCAGTCTGATGGGATGGTTATCCGGTGCGACCAGAGAGGGAAAGGGAGGAAGAGAGGGAGAGAGGGAGAAAGGGAGAGAGAGAGAGAGGAAGAGAGAAGAGAGGGAGAGAGAGAGAGAGAGATGTGGTGAAAAGAGAGAAAGTTGAGGATGTGTTACTCCCGTACCTTGGAAAAAACGTAAAGTTGTTGGTCCTGCACTAGTTCTCTCTCCGCTCGAGTCAGATTATCGTCCCATCGGAATATGAGAGTGAGAGATTAGAGAGTGCACCTATGCTTGTGCTCGGGCGTTATAATCCCGCCCTGCACCGATGGCTAGTCTCCGTTGAGAATGGCCATCGTGATCGAAATTCGGTCTGAAGGAAATCGTTGAGAAGAGTTTTTTCAACAAATTTGGAAAGATAATTTCCAATTGATTGACTTTAGTAAAAGTGCTATAGAAGCCCATGACCAGAGAGAGAAATAAACAATAAACAGTAAAATATTTAAAATTTATTATGAATAATAATACAAATTCTTACATTCAGTTCTGTAATAAGCAATTCAAAGGTTATAAAGAAGTCTTATAATGCACAAAGCAAGTATCTGGTTTCCGACGTAACGTTTTCTATTATGTTGTTTGTGATGCTAGCGAGCGTGAGCCAACATTGGCAATTTATTGCTGCGGATCTTTCTTCATTTTAGGTTTCTTTGCCTGTGTTCGCCTTTTATTTTAACTGCACGCTGCAGCTATATTATGGCTATAGTACGAATGGGTCGGCTTGACCGGGGTAGGTACCACACTTCCACAGAATACCAGCGTAAAATAGCAGCTTTAATGCTGCTGCATTTCGTATAGTGAGTGTAGAGAACTGGAGGTAGGTCTGAAGGATATAGAGAGCTAGTATAAATAAACATAAATATGTATTTAATACTAACATAAATAAATAAAAGCCCAACCAGATGGAGGCTCTCAGCAGGGGAGACCAAACAGCCGAGGGTTAGGGGGAAAGGGAAAGAAACCGGCAGACGATGCGGGCAGTATCAAGGAGCACCGTCTTCTGCATTAGAGCCGGGAGCGGTCCGTCACGGAGTCCCAACTGCCTCAGATAGGCGAAACGCCCATATAGGCGATAGCCCGTTTGCAGAAACGACTACAGGAATATTTTGGTAGGCAGACTGAGCCACATGTCGGTCACCTCGTGAGCCATATATATATATATATATATATATATATATATATATATATATATATATATATATATATATAGAGCCTCCCGAAACTGTCGAGCGACCACAGCGTGATACCCCACGAACCCTTTCAGATAGTAATGATGCAGCTCGTCGACCCCCGGACTTTTCCAGTTCGGGGCCTTACGAACCACCTCAGCTACATCATCCGGCGTTATGATGACGGGGTCGATGGGCGTAATACTCGCACACTGACTCGCCACAAATTCCGTCCAAGGGCCCTCGAGAGTTCTAACCACTAAACTCTGGGGAGTGCCGGGCTGATTCGGTGCTGGGCCCGTTCCAATTACCATTGGTCGCTCCAATGATTTATGGGGCCTCTTCTGATCACTATGGAAGAGACGATTCTTATTATTATAAATATTATTTTTAATACTTTATTAACTCTTGTGCTTAACTTATATACTAAAGTACGCATTTATACTAAACACACCCCTTCTTTGTACACTAAATACATATTTTACCAAGCTGTATACAACCTACCACACAAATTACACAGTACACTTATCTTTCATACACACACACAAACACAGCTTACTTATTGTTGCGTAATTTTTATTCTTTGCGTGTTTCTAATGACTGTATTAAGGCAATATCTGGCAATATTTTTGCCACCATAGTGTTGTAGTTTCCTGAATAACATCTCATGATGAACACAATCAGAAGCCTTGGAAAAGTCACAACAATACCTAAGGCATCTTATGAATTCTACCACGCAAAAAAATGTATTTTCTAAGCTCAAAACCTGCGTTGGTCGTTGAGCTACCCCTTGTAAAACAAAATTGATTTTTATGGAGTAATTTATTCGAATTAAAAAAATAGCAATTGGTCCAAAATTATTTTTTCAAAATTTTTTGAGAGTATGTAGTACAGAAATAGGTTTAAAATTAGCGTGGTCTAATTTATTACAAGATTTAAATAAAGGTATTTACTATATTTTGTCAAATCAGGAAACACACCAGATTCGATACTGGTATTAAAAATAATAGCAAGATGAGGTGCAATTAAATCTGTTATTAACGCAAGAACTGTAAAGGAAATACCCCATAAGTCTTTGGTTTTCTTTACATCAAGCGTTCAGAAATATTTTAAAATATCCTATAATTCTCTCTCAAATCTAAATTTTTTAACAGGTATTAACGTTCTGTTTGATTAATGACTCGACGACAGTCGGAAAAGTATTTAATAACTCTGTTGTTATGAGTTTAATAACCTTGGTATTATAACTGAGAATATTTTATAATTACTCCTTTTTCTGTCAAATTAAATAAATATATATATATAATAAAAAAAAAAAAAAAAAAAAAATATATATATATATATAATAATAAGTGTCAAATACATAAATAGGTATTTTATAAATAAAATATGATGACATACCTATTGATCACGTAGTGCCGGAGTAAGAATATCTACTACCCCATATCGTACAGTAGGTATTGTAAAAGACCCGCCTGCTAAACTGCCCAGATACGAAAGAAGGCGCCTAAATGAATTTTGAGCTTTCAAAACCACTAAACTTCTCTATCGGTAAATATTGGAATCATATTTATACGTTTGGTAGTTCCAGAGATAGATTAAGCATTTTGGCGATTAAGTGCAATATTTTCTTTGCTGTCATATGCTATAAATCAGTAACTATACACAGTTACGCTATAAAACCGTTTAGTGATTTTAACGATTTATTTTTGTTGTAGAAGTATAATATTTCATTTTGTAAAACTAAGAAAAAATGCAGTTAAGCACGTTTCCTAAGTTGAGGGGAAGTTAAACCAACAGAAAGCCTTAAAGAACGGCTTTCACATTTACGGCATGGGCCAGTCATCCACCTTGACCTCCCCTATGGTTTGCCTTATGGGGGTATATTTGCCATAGTTGCCACGCTTTGTCTTTATTAGGTAGGCACTGCTGCCCATCTCCAGATTTTTTCCCTATGTCGCCTCTTACGACACCCATGGAATAATATGGGGTAGTAAATATTCTTACACCGCCACTACTCGGTAAAGTATTGTCTTGGAATTATTTTTTAATTCACTAGCCGACGTGAGACTTCTTTTTCATCATCATTGCATATGTGTCCACTGCTAGATGGACCGGGACTTTCCTTATTCGTCACGCATCATTGGTGGATTAACTATCGCAGTACCAGGTGTGTCGGATCCTTTACTCTGCCAGTTGTCGATCTGATTATTATACATCTGGAGTACACTTGATGCTACACTGACATCTATCGGAAGCTATAATATTTTCTGACATTTTTCATACTCGTCTCTTATGACACCTATGCGATGAAACGGGGTGATTGATTATCTTACGCTACACACGCCCTAAGCATATTCGAAATCTATCTCTTTATGTCTTTATATTGATATAAAAGAGATTTAAATGTTAACTTTAGGATTAATTTTATTTGTTATTTCACCAATTTGAAAAAGATAGCATGCAATTAATTTAAAACACAAAAGCTTGCGGCAATAACGGAAAATCGGTTTTGTTTTTAGAAGCGTTTTAAGGAACTCGAACCTAGTCATTCAATAAGCACTTAGGTGACCGCTATTCCATAGAATTTGATAAGTAATTTAGAAAATATTTGTAGGCTGAATTTATAGATACAACATAAGAAAATGTTAGAAAATTTTAAAGATACATTAGGTTTTCATATACTGTTAACGAAAATATAATTATTTAGTAACTATAACTGCTTTTCTGATGAAAAACTGAACTAATTATATAACCTATTTGCTCCATGTGGTACAAAATGGCAACCCAAAAGGACTGGTTGCGTTTTTTTTACTGACTATCTTGCTTAGTCTTTAGTCGAGAAAAGAACCAGTCCCCTTTTTGCTAGCGACGGAATTATTTTTCGTTTATAGATTATAGTGCCAAACAATAATTCGATAAACAAAGCAGCAGTTTGGATGCGATATACCTATAAAAGGCGGTAAACCATAGTAGTAGAAGCTAAAATACGGCGAAAAACACCTACCTGCTTTCAAGCATAGAATTAATAAAATAAATTAAAAGCTCATTCTTTCCAAAAAAAAAAAAAAAAAATAACAGTCAAGGCTTTTTTGTGTATGACGAACTTTTGAATTATATTTGAAATAATATTTAAACAGCGGCAAACTGATTCTGCTACACTTAAAAGCGTTTAAGTGGAAGTTTAGCAATCGATGCGTGCGTGAAGAATTCGATCGGCAAGTAGGTATGTTCAGTTTGTCAAAGTGCGTCAAGGTATGTTCTGTGGTTCAGATTTTTATTTTGAGAAATATTTTACGTTCGGAAAAAATCTGTTTTGTCCTATAAACAGGAACTTTAGACTCAATTTTCCTGCAATGTATTGCCACTTGTAGATATCAAATATAAATTGCAGAGACGAAATTTAATCGCATTTTAAGGAAAGGAAATAATTATATTTATTTTTACAATGACATTTTCTACACATTTTAAACTTAATTTCATATTTTTCTAAGCTGGTCCTCGCTGATCTCCATAGAGATTGCCACATACCACATACAGCTTAGTGCTTGACTCAAATAAATATTAAAAATTGTAGCTACTTTTATATCTTAAAATCCTGATTTCATCATCATCATCATCATCATTACAACCCTTCACAAGTCCACTGCTGAACTTAGGCCTCCCCCAAGTAATGCCACAAAACACGTTCCTGAGCCACCTGCATCCATCGACTTCCTGCATATCTTACCAGGTCGTCACTCCATCTAGTGGGGGGGTCGCACTACACTACGCCTACCGGTACGAGGCTGCCACTCGAGAACCTTTCTTCCCCATCGGTTATCGGTTCTCCGAGCTACATGGCCACTTCAGCTTACTAATCCGTTGGGCTATGTCGGTCACTCTGGTTTTACTGCGGATATCCTCATTTCTGAGTCATTATCCTCCACTCCAAAATAAAGATAGCCCTCTCCATAGCTCGCTGAGCGAATTTAAGCGTCCTCATAATATGGCCATCAGTGAAGGACCACGTCTCAGATCCATAAGTCATCACTGGCAACACGCACTGGTTGTACAATCTAATTTTCAGAGATCGAGGCATACCTGACGAGAAGATTTGTCGTAATTTCCCGAACGCTGCCCAGCCGAGTTGAATCCGTCGATTGACCTCTCGGTCGAAGTTAATCCTGATTTAGTTAGTATTTAAAAATGTGGTCAATATCACATTCTATTACGTTCACATTATATTTTTATTGTATCACATTATATTAATATGTCACTAATATGTAAAAAATCTGCGTTATATCCAAAACATAATAATATTAAAATACTTAGCTTAACATTCAAATGAAACTAATTTTTCGAATTTTATCGCATATATTAACTTATTTTATATTACTGACGTTTCGAGCACTTTATATTAACTACGGTCACGAGGGGCACTGAGGTGTTCGACGTCCCAATGTCCACAAGCAAAATCTGCAGTTTGTGATCATATCTTTGACAGACCATAGCATCAGATTCAATAGACCGCAAATTCTCGCGAAAAAACATGTAGTCCTGCCAAGGATGATACGTGAATCTAGCTAAGCTAGCTATTGAAATTAATAGAACATCCTAATTTCAATAGAGATGGAGTCTGAGTAACTACCACCAGCTTGGGATCCTATAATTAATAAAGTTAAAACCAAATCCAAGCACACTACTGCAAGAATTCAAGACACAGTAAGTTAATTTGCGTTAACTATGAAATAGAGGCAATAATCACTCCAATCCCCCGTGACATGAATGCTGGAAATCACCCAAAAAGTCGAGAATTAAATTTACGTAAATTAAATGCCGGAGAAAATCCGTAAAAGTAGTTTTATTCTAATGTACGATTCTGTAAAAAGAAGCACTACGTGCCTTCAGTGGAGATGCCGCAAAACATTTTTGATTCCGAAGACTATAATAACTCTATATCATACTTCTTGCCACCTACTAATTTTGATTTGGTAGAAGATGAAGAATTATAATAATTGAAAACGGTCTGGTAGAGCAGCAAATTACATCTAACAACAAAAAAAACAGGTTTCTTAAGAATAAAACTCATTGTCTTGTTTTTCCTAATAGCTGTTAGTGTTAAGTATGATTAAAGTTTTGATATTCTTTAAACCAAAGCACGTTTTATTTTACACTTACAACTTTTCAAACTTTCCCAATAATAATGTACCTATGCTAATGCTAAGCAAAAAAGTGATTCCGTGAGATTGATGTGCATTCAACTACCTTTTAGTTTTGTTACACTTGTATTTAATTTAATTAATTGATGATAAACTATAATATAAGACATTCAAATTACTAAACAGCATTAAAGCGAAGTCGAAGAAATAAAAAAAAGTTTAAATAGGTTAGCCGCATTTTTTGAATGATTAGTCAGTAATAATATACGAGTACTAAAAAGCAGTTAAGCTATAATTAACTGCCTTTTATATTGTAATTAATATTCTAATATAATGAATCAATACTCACATTAACTACATTTTCACATTTCACAGAACAGTATGCCAAAAGTTTCAATCAAAACTATGTATGAAAGATTCGTAATATTTTACATACATTCCAATTGAAACTTGCGCTTGTTTTCAATTTTTATCTAAACATACTTAGCTAAGCCACATAGCCGCCTTTTTTCGAGTCAGGGCGGTAAACATGGCACACGGATAACCAATCTGAAGCTTGCCATGTGTTTTATGATAAAATCTTAGCATAAAAATTTGAATATTGTCAGTGAATAACAAACCTAATGCAAGGAGTAGAATTTAATTCGGTACAGTGAAAGGTGGAAGTGCTTTCTTGAGGCTAATTCCGTACTACGTCACGTGTTAAACTAGTTCAGATTTATTAGGGGCCCATTGTGAATGTATGGTGGTAGCGGGTGTACGGAAGTCTCGAAATTTATGTGCTGCGGTTTTTCTAAAGAAACTAATGTTGCAGAAAGAGGGTCAGCTTTTTTATGTCTCACAACTCTACTTTATTCAATTAATAGAATCAGGCGTTTTATTGCGGAAATCCGTTATACAAGATGTTAAAAATTAATAAGCTAAATCCGCATAAAAAATAAAACAATGTGTCTTAACTAGTTTGAAGAGCACCTTCTGCCCTACAACCACACATCAGAATTTGCGGTCAGCCACCGCTGACGTCTACTTCACCTGAAGATGTCTCGGTTAAAGGGGAAACACGTGCACAGGGTACCGACTTTCTGTAGTGGTGTTATGAATAATGGTCCTGGGTACTGGCACTACATAAATGTATGTATAACACTTAGAGAGATATTTCCTTTTTTGGAACGTTACAAAGCTGTAAATTTTAATGAAAATTTGAGACTATGGAGCTATCCGCAGAATAAAACAATGTGACAATATTTGAAAAAAAAAACATTAAAAAATTAATAATTCTCATTTTAAAATTAAAAATGTCGTACTCCGTTCAAGGGACTGAGTAGAACGAGGTCAATGAGTTCATAGAGTGGCCTCGAGAGGGAACTTTTGTTATTAAGCAAATTACCTCTCAAGTTCCATTCGCGGCGACATTCTTGTTTCCTGCTCATTTTCCCCTAAATAGGTACTGAAGTATGGCCGCAATATTAAATGACCTGTGTGTTGTCATCCTGCAGGTGAATGATATTTATGACTGTGTGTTCATTATTTTGTATGTATTTTACGCGTTATCTTGGTAAATTGTTAACCCATTTTAAAGTGTGGGTCGGTCCACTATTTTATCATACAATTATTTTTCATGTATAGCTACAACGCGTGAGAATTATAGGTGCGTTGCCAATTTAAAAAAAAAGATAAGCCTCCTATCCTAAAAGTACCAAAAAAAAATTTTTTTGTGATGTCAATGGCTGATTTTGCCCGACCCGGGACCAAGATACCTCATGATCACAAACCGCGTTTGCGATCATTAGAACAACGAAGCAGTGTGGTGCATAACAAGAAGCTGAAGTCTGATGATGAAATGCAGTGTACAAGTGATTTAAAATGCGAAAATAGGAACGCTTTACGTCGTGCGAGACTAACTAACAAATCTTCGACGTTTGCTATACAAACACGCGGAGCGGTGCTACGTGGAGCAAGATGGGGCATCGCATATCACGTGAGTGTCATTTTATTTTGCACGCGTAATCCATCGTCAAATTTTTCGATCTCAGAATAAATTATCTTCCTATCTTCCTTTATTGTTGAACTTTGGTCTCCTGTAATATGGTGGGTAGTAAATCGCTTAGGGAGAGAACTATCGATCTGCCCTGTCTGCTGGCTATTGTTTAGGAATAATGATTTTCCAGCAATGAAGTAATTACCCAAACAATAGGAAATGGCGTTGACTATTCCGGAAGTGATATAATTTTCCAGCTATTGTGATTAGTATTTGCATTGCGAGATAGCAATGCGGTGAAAATTAAAAATCCGCTTTGTGATTTAGTTATCATATTACTAGGAAATGTCTTGTATATTTAAATTAAAGTTTGTTTGTTTGTTCGTATTTTATGCGCTGCAATATCGTTCATCAGACGGTGATAAAGTTTTGTCAACTCATTGCTTGCACTTGCACGAAGGTTATAGGCAGTGTACAATTAACTTACAACAGGTAAGCTCAAGATCGCTCAGCGAGTTATGGAAAGGGCTATTGCTCGGAGTATCTCTGCGTGATAGACTTAAAACCGAGGACATCCACAGTGGAACCAAGGTAACCGACAAAGCTCAACGGATTAGTAAACTGAAGTGACAATGGGGCGGCCATATGGCTCGAAGAAACGAAACCCGAAGGGGAAGAAAGGTTCTCGAATGGAAGTCTCGCACTGGTAGGTGAAGTGTAGGGTGTCCCCCTACTGGATGAAGCGACGACCTCTTTTTTATTTTTTTTGCATGTTTATTTTCTGTCGATAAAAAGAAAAAAAACTTTTGTATTTAATATGTATTTAACAATGCGTAAAGTAAACCTACGTCTTACGGTTCAGAATAATTCTGCTCTCATTTTTAAAACGGCTATGAGGCTGGAAAGTGATCCTCGGAGTATGTAAGCAATTGACAGCGAATAGGAAGAACTTGTGTTCTTATTACACACAGAAGTGAATCTGTTTTTTTTTTAAAGCAAACATAAAGCGGTGGCTGAAGTACCAGGCTATGACTAGGCTATGAACGTACTAGCATAGACGTTTTTATAGAATAAGGGTGGCAAACGAGCACGCAGTCAACTTAATGGTAAGTGGATGATATGACCGATAAACATATACATCTTTCCTCAATTAAGAATCAAAATGCAGCTACGTTGCCACCCCTGAAGACTAAGATGAAATATCTAGATTCCAGTAAATAAGGGTGACAAACGAGCACACAGTTCATCTCATGCTGGACGTTGTGGCCCATTGACATCTACATTTTTATCCTCGATTAAGAATCAAAACGCAGATGCACTGTCACCCATGAAGACTAAGATGGAATGCCTCGTTTCCAGTAAAAAAGGTCTCCGGATCTCTACACTCACCATACGATAAATAAAGCTTATAAGCTTAAACTTAACACAGCAGTATTAAGATGCTATTTTACGCTGGTATTCTGTTAAAGCGTGGTTTTGTCCATATTGAGCCAACCTATTCATGCAACAACTATAAGATTGCTGCAGCGTGGCTCTACAACGTAAGACTAGGTAGGTACGAGAATGCTACTCGAGAACCTTTCATATCCAACGGTTTTCGGTTCTGCGAGTTATGTGGTTGGTCTTACGCCCCTTTAGCTTACTAATCCGATCGAGATGCTCATAGTACTAATGCGTGTTTCATCGACACTAGATTTTAATTACATAAAGCGTACATAGAGAGCGTATAAGAACGCGAGTTATGTTAATCTTCAGGGCGGAAATTGTCTGTTGTTTGTCTAGACAAGAGATATCACGTAGCCCTACAGAAAATAATTTAGCAGTGTTAAGTAACACGGCCTCCGTGACCAGTTGATGTCACCACTATACGAGATGACGAAATCCTCGAACTTATCATTCAATAAATTCAATGTTTCCGGTGCAGTATCGTAAGTAAGCAACTTCCTGTTGGAACCACACGTTTGTGAGATTTATACCATCTGCCCTAGGTCATAAAAAATTGTTGTCATCGTCCGATATCGGTCGCCATTGACAGAGTATTCGTAGCTTCTTGCGCATCTTCGAAGAAATAAGGGCCGATGATAACACCAGACTAAAATCTACACCAAACGGTGACTTTTTGGTGTGTATAAATGTGCATAGTTATTTTTTTGCTCCAAATTAGCAATTTCGTTGTTAAAAAAGCTACTCAACCAGAACTGAGGCTCATCCCTGACTATGATTTTTTTACCGAAAGCAGGGTCAGCCGCCAAATACTCTAAAGCCCAATTAGTTAATATACGCACTGGCTGTGTTGGGTGGGTTTAAGCTCTTGTATTAAATGAACCTTGTATGGATGAAAACCCAACTGAATGTCGTAACAAGATGAAAAATCCACCAAGTTAATGTTCTAATAAATCCCAGCTAGGGTTTTCTCGCACACTGTCCCGAACGGTAACAGTATTCTCGAACCGATCTAGCGTTTTTCTTATGCACAGTTACTGCTTCATCGATCACTGACACGGTTTTATTAAATATATCCATTAAAAGATTGATTGTGGACTCTACATTAGTGCCATAAATTCCTTAAATTGGACGCAAAGCATTAAGCGAATAAAGCATTGGTTTTGATAACAAATTTTAACAATATTAAAGCAATGTTTAAGTGTGCAGCATTCCATGGTAAAATGCCACGACTAAATAAGTAATCTTGTAAAATTTTACAGCTGTCCCTTTACCAAAATGGCCGCTATACGTTATCAAAGTTCGAGTGACCCTATTGAAAAACGCTTTAAATCGCGACACAAAAACTAATGTCTGAAGTCTAAGGGACAAACGAGTTGAAAATGAAAGTTCATAACTTGCAAGATTCTGCTTCGTTGAACGCTGGACTACTTGAGACTTCAAAGGAAATAGGTCGCTTAGCTCGTACTAAGCTGTAATGAGGTGTTTTGCTCACAGACCTATATATTATGTGATACAAAGTACATAGGTAAATAGTTTAAAAATCCATTACACAAATATAATTATTTTAGCAGCTAAATACTAATACTCTATTTATTTATTATGTTATATTACTTATTTTAGTGCTTTTAATCCATTACAATTTAATTGTATTTTTAATTGTATCAATAAAAACCAATTCAATCATAGTGAAGACAGGAATTCGTCTTGGCGGACGAAACCAGCTTGATTGGATCCTAGGTAACATAAAAGTACCACAAGGAAGTAGTAGAGCCTGTTATTGTCCCACACATAATCCAAATGGGCCAGGAATTTCTACTCATGCACGATAATGCTCCTTCCCATACGGCGCGGCTAGTCGACCAAATCTTAGTGCTAAGCCACTTCGCCACAAAGCCGTTTGTTACATTTAGTTGGATATTTCTTAGGCCACTTAAATGAGTCCAAAAATTAAAATTTTAAGAAAAAGCTGAAGCTAAAGCATTCCAGCTGGTCCTTGCCACTCTGTAACCGATTTGATCCATCATCAGTTGGAAATGCATGTCAAATTTGCCATTTCAGCCTATGGCCATAATGTAGAACGTCTACGGCTAAATTAAAAGAGTTTTACTATTATTTACTGTGCGTAGTACAGTCATGCTGTAGCTATATTATAGTTGCAGCACGGGTCGGTTTAACCGAGACAGGACCACGCTCTCACATAATGTCGGTAAAATAGCAGCGTAATGCTGCTTTCCTTCGTATAATGAGTGTTGAGATCCGGAGACCCTTTTTACTTAAATCGAGGCATTCCATCTTAGTCCTCAGGGGCGACAACGCATTTGCATTTCTGCAACATCAGGGTCTGCATTCAAACTTTAACGCCCTCTACTACCATTTGGAGACAGTGAAGCCGGCCTTGCTCTTTTCAACCGCGACACAGGTATCCTCTCCTGCAGATACTTCATATCTCTCCTATCTGGGGTACAAATTAGAATACTCCTTTATACTCGTACTCAGGCCTGGAGTTTGCATATATCTTGAATGGTCAGACCTGTCTATTCTATGGCTCTTCGGCACTATTGTCTGAAATCCGGAATACGATGCCACTCACACCTCCCATCGCGGTTGGAGCGTTTAGCAAGGTTGCTGCGTTTTTGGCACTATAAGTCGGCCGATCGGGACAAGATATGGTCACCTTTTTGCATTCTAAGGCCTTAACCTAGCCGATGAAGGCGGTGATGCTCTATACACCGGTCTTGCCAATATTTCTCTTTGCTAAATAAAGTCTCGTATTGGGGGTTACTAAATCTAGTCAAGTTTAATCCACAAAAGACACATGCTTGCGCGTTTGCCGCTAAAAAGAAGTCTTTTGTCGTATTTCCCAGGTTTGAAGGCACTCCCCTTATTACCTCAGCCAGTATAGGAATCCTTGACGTCTTCATATCGAGTGACGTGCATTTTCGTGGTCTGTCGGTCGTCGAGTGGGACAGTATGTATGTATGTATATATATGTCAGCATACCGCTTTCAATTTAGAAGGCGCAAGTTCGGCCCCACATGGAATTCTGTTCCCATTTCTGCGCTGGGATTATCTAATGACATATTTTAAAATCTTATTGCATTAAAAATTCGAGTCTATTGGAATGGAATCCAACGTATAGTACCTTTGACGCTACTCCGAAAAATTATAAATGACAGATATTCCTTGCCCTAAATTTCTCTCAGAAATAAAAAAGGCTGAACCCAGTAGTGGGACGTATAATATCTGTAACTATACTTTAGCTTTAAAAACAAACTCTCACGTCCGTCGAGGAGTAGGCAGAGTCAAAAGACTTCTATTTGGCACAATTCTGATGCACCTATCCCGCTTCTCTTACATGTATAAGTCATCCAGTATATTAGATGTATAGTTGTACACGAATGCGACCGGGAAGGACCACGTATCATAGAATATCACGAAAGTAGTGTGTTTCTATTGAGTGTAGAGAACCGGAGACCCTTTACTAAACGAGATCCATCTAGTCCTCAGTACAACGCACTGCATTTTGATTCGTAATATATATATAGATGTCTATGCACAGAACCACTTACCATCAGTGTGCCTTTTCACCTATCCTATAACAAAATATATATACAGATATTATAACATATAAAAGAGTATTATAAATATCCAAATATAAAGCAAAATACATGTTTAGATATATATACATAGTAATAAATGTCTAATTTGTGAACGTGTTCGTGTATTTGAGAATTCGAATCAAACGACAGTCGACAAAGGGCACGACCACAGACGCTGTATCACAGCATTCATAATCAACCTGATACGATTGCTATATTGTGTCGCGCAAAAATCTTCAGGGCTTACATTTCAACGTCTAAAATTTTACAAAGAACTCAAAGCTTTGTGAAAAATAATATTCTTCACTGTGACAACGTGTGTATTACACATCAAAAAAGAGTTTGCGATCGGTTTAAAAAATCGTAATTTTTTTTTACGGTGGACTATATTATAACTTTTTATTTTTGTTGATTTTTTCCTTAATAATATAGAATAAGAATATAAAACCATAAAACAAAATCCATTGCTTTTCCATATAAAAAGAAACTCGACCAACCTTACGCTCATTCAGAAATATGACTTAGTCAATTTTGTCGGATCTAAAATATTTTTTCGAGTAAATTTGTGATTGAAAAATGCCAAGAGGATTATCAAAAGTTCTATGAGCACGAATATATAACTTTGTTGGAAAAAGGGTATTCTGCGAGAGAAATAGCCCTCACAGTTGCTACATCGCAATCCTGTATCGTGGCTACATTACAGTGGTACTACGGCATTGACAATTTAGCTGACCAACTTCGCAGTGGTTGCCCAACTGTTATGACTGCTGCTCAAAAGCGCTATATCAGATTGCTGATAGCCCGTGACCCAACAATCAACGCAACTACAATAAAAGCAGAAGTGCGGGCTGCCTCTGGACTTGAAGTTAGCACTCAGACCATTCGGAATTACTTACACCACTACGCTGGCTGGCAACGAGTACAAATGTCTTGGCAAGCACCTCTGAATTTACGGCAACGTCATAGACAGAGATTGCAGTAGCCTAGACTCCGGCAAGTTGAAGAAGATCAGAAAGAAAACATTTGACAAAATTGTCTCTTCGTTGACGAATCGCGAATCAGTACTCATCGAGATAACCGACGTTTCCGTGTCTGGAGAAGACCTGAAGATTCTGAAAAGTAAAGAACTTACACTGAAACCGTACAGTAAGGCGGTAAATCAGTGTCCTTTTGGAGTGCAATCATGAATGGAGCTAGAATGCCTTTGATTCCGTATCGAAGCTCCATGATAGCAAATATGTATAAATCAGTCGCTATTGATGTAATTGTCGGACTCGTACTGGTGTATGATAATGCGCCCGCATATCGAGCTCAACAAGTCAATGCTGCTCGCCGAGAATACGACATCAAAAGTTTAGACTGGCCTGCCAGCTCGCATTATTTAAACCCAATAGAGCAAACGTGGGATGCTCTTAAGCGAGCTGCTCGGAACAGTCAGTAATCTCCGCAGACAGTGCCAGAGATTAGGAAAGCCACTATTCTAGACTGGGATAGGTTACCCCAAGAAATGCTGGATAACTTGATCCCCAACATGCCCAGGAGGATCTACGTAAGTGTGGAGTTATATAGTATTAAATAGAAACTTTTTATTTATAAATTGTTGCATATGTTTGGTTAAACAATTTTTTTCTTTCCATCAAATTTCGGTCACAATTACATTAGGATCGAATTCCTCAATTTTTGTTACTAAAAATTAAAAAATAGTTTTATTTTTAATTGCAATCATTGTATTTCTATTTAAAAGAATATACAACGTAAACACATTTTCTTGATAAAGTAAAATTTTAAAAATATATTAGCTTATGCTAGTGATCAAAAACTTTTTTGATGTGTGTATATTGTTGTTCATTATATGGATAGTATTGAATGAAAAAAAAAATAATTTTAATCTCTAACTTTATTCATTTACATGGTGGAGCCATGCTGCAACTAAATTATAGCTGTAGCATGAATGGGTCGGCCCGACCGGGAAACACCACGCTCTAAAATAGCAGCTAAATGGTGCTGAGTTTCCTATAATGAAGCATTGAAAGTAAGTCCTCAGCGGTAACAACGCATCTGTATTTTGATTTTTAATCGAGGGTAGAAGTAGATATTGATGGGTCACAGCATCCATTTACAATTAGGTGGACTATGTGCTGTGTTATCCTTAATCTATAAAAAAAGTTTAACGTAAGTGCCGTAATGTACTCGAAGCTTTGGGAATATAAAGTAAATTAAGAAAACGCGCTATAATCCGTACAAACTAGTTTCATTTACTCGACAGTATTATAATGCATTTGTAATACAAAAATATAAGCTATAAATAAAATTCTGTTAGCAAGATAATATTGAATAAAAACTCATTATACCGGGTTTTATGGTAGCTTACTTCACTGTCTTCAATTATTTCCTTTGTGCTATATTTTGCAATATATTAAGAAAGAAGATTAATGATGTACTTGTAGATTCTCGAACAATATAATAATAAGACACAAATAAAATAAAATTGTTATAGCAGTATATTGACACATAATATTTACAAGAAACAAAGTAACTGAAGAAGTTCAATAAAAATTATATAAATGCATATTATTTACTGTTTATCTAAAGTTGTAGAGACATGCCGTAGTTAATAAATATTATTATTGCAAAATAATCGGAAATGATCGGGTTGGCTCTCACAGAATACCAGCGTAAAAAGCAGCTTAATGCTGCTGTATTTATTATGGTGAATGTAGAGAACCGGTGACCCTTTTGACTGGAAACATCCGAATTTTTATCAGTAAATATAAGAATTACTGACACGACTTTTCTAAAGATTTATTATGTGTATAGATAATGTCACTACTGCACTATTTTTAAATGACACTTGTATAGCTCGCGCAAGATTTTACGTACGTACAACTTGATGTTAAACACAACGAAAATTAATTTTACCCCTTTTGATTTTAAAATCGTAGTACCTCTCACCCTCTGGGAGCCACAGGGAATGTATCTCCATTTTGATTCTTAATCGAGGATAAGATGTCTGTGCGCAAAGTTGTCACTTTTTTAGGTGCGAGCAGCTATGCAGGTCAAGGAAAAGAGACCAGTATTACTACGACCTAAAACATCTATTGTGATCACTGCAATGGTAATAATTCACTGCGGAGCCCTATGTCTTCAATGAATAGAATTTTTAGATGTTAAGCCTCCAACCAGCAGTGATGTGGGCTTACTGTCAAAGGCGCCCTCGATATCTAGAAAGGCACAAAGAGCTATTTCTTTATCCTCCAGTGCTTTGTCGACCCTGTCAATTACACTGATCAGAACTGTTTCCATAAAGTTGCCTTTGCAGGAAGCATGCTGGTAGTAATGTGTGGGCCCGTAGCTAGAACTACATCTTTTATATATCTATGTATAAACGTTTTCAGTGTCTTAAGAAGAAAGGTCTAAAAGACTTCGGTAAAGCTTAATTATTTCTACCAGCCTTAGGTGTAAATAGAACTTTGACAATTGTGTATCGTTATGAAATATATCCCCATGCAAAATTTGCTCTGAATATTTTCATTAGATGAGGAAGAAAGATGTCGATACCCCTATGTAGTTGGATGGGAATTATTCCACCCTCCCCGCCTGTTTAATATGGTTTAAAGGAGTCAACTGTACCAGCTTTGGCTTTATTACTTTTGCAGCCAGTCCTCATTACAAGGCCTTCGTAGGGCTCTGAAAGAATTCAAGACAAAAGGCTTATGTGACCCTGGGAAATGAGTTGACGCTAGTAGCTCCAATGTTGCTGTTTCACTATTAGTGAAGTTACCATCACGCCTCTTAGGAAGCTTGATTTGATTAGGTTTAACTTTCGATATCATTTTGTATAGCACTTTAAGTCTTGCACTGCAAGGCAAAGACTGTACATCCTCGCATAGCTTCCTGCACGATGCTTACTTGGATTTCCTAATTTCTTTTAAAGTTAGAGCTGCACTATAAATATCCCACTTATTGGTTTTTAGCCCTAATGAGTAGTTCCCTGGTCTTTTCCCTCCAGGTCTTTAGCTTCTATTAGAGCTTATCAGATTAGTATTCCACCAAGTAAAATTTCGTGTTGAGGTCTTGGTTTTTACGGGAAAGCTGTCTTTGAAGGCTTGACGGATACCTACGGTTACTGTTTCCGTCGCTATTTCCAGACTTTCAATCGTATTGATGCTTTTAGGAAACGTTTCCAAATTCCTCCTTAGGCTACCACTGTAGACATCCCAGGAGGTCGCTTTGGGATCCCTATCCCTCGCATCAAAAACTGAATGTGTTTGTGATCAAACACCAAGTTTTCACTGCTAAAATGCCAGTCGTTTATCCGCCTGGATATTTTATTGGTAGCAAAGGTATGTCCAACAATTCTTGCCTAGCATGCGTTAAAAGGTTGTGTACACTTAAGTTTAGACTTACCAGGAAGTTGGAGATGAGAAAATCATATTTACTTACCTCTTTCGTTGATGTTAATGCTTCCTCAGGGTCTTATCTCGTTTTTATCTCGTTTCTATAACAGTTATTATACGGAGTTCGCGCGGACCATATTCACGTTGTTTCAAAATCACATGCTTAAAAGCAGGTAGTTCCCGTGGGACAGAATTTTTATTACGGATATCGTTATGAGGATTGTCATCGCTGACTCTCTATTGCTTAGTAAAAGAGCTAGGTCAAAAAAGAACTACTTTATTTTTCAAAATATTAAAACAATAAAAATAATATAATTTTTATGTTGTGATATCGCGTTGCAGCTATATTTTGGCCTATTACTATGCTCTAGAAAAATACCAATGTAAGATAGGCGCAAGATACTGACGTGTTTCGTAAACTGACTATAGAAAACTGGATACACTTATTGATAACGACTCGCTTTCGAACAAACGTTTTCTATATGTATAGTATGAATGGTATGGCAAAAATTTTTGAGAAAATAATTTGTAGTAAAATATACAATTTTTTTGAAAAATACAGCATTTTTAGTAAACATCAGCATGGTTTCCGAAAAGACATTCTACTACGTACGAAATTCAGAATGCTCTAAACGAAGGAAGATGTGCTATAGCTATTTTTGTGGACATGTCCAAAGCATACGATCGCGTTTTGCATGGACCCTTGCTGAAAAAGCTATATTCGCTAGGTATACGAGGGAAACCGCACGAATGGCTCTCTTCTTATCATGCGAATAGAAAACAGTACGTGCAGGTATCGCATATAAATGAATATCGAAAACTGATAAATTACATAAATTCGTCCACTGCAATAGTAACAGATTCTATACCGCAGGGTAGTGTCCTAGGATGCTTGTTGTTTTCTATTTACATCAACGAACTTCCTTCAGTAGCACCACATAGAGTCGTTTTGTTTGCAGATGACGCGACAGTTATAATTACTTGTAAACAAAAAAATCTAAGTAGTTTGCAGGAAAAATAACCCAATGCCTTAGAAAAATTGTGAAAGAATTAGAGGTTTTAGGCTTATTACTAAATTTTGAAAAGACCAAAATAATGCAGTTTCGTCCATATCAGAGATCAGAAGTCCCGCTCGCTATATCTTACCAAGGTATAAATACTGAGGAATTTCGCACATTTTCATTCTTCGGGATAATAATAGACTCAACTTTTTCATGGAAAAATCATGTAGAAAGAGTTTGTAAGTTGAGCAGTTTTTGCTATGCTCTGCGTGAGCTACGTAAGGATACTAATGAGCAGTGCGCACTTACTGCGTACCACAGCCACGCAGCTGCCTGGATAAGATACGGCATCATATTCTGGGGAAACTCTACCGAGGCACACGCGGTATCCACGGTCCAAAAACGCTGATTTAGAATCATCACATTCGTAGCTCCAAGAGATTCATGTCGAAGGTTGTTCCCCAGATATAACTTACTAACTGTAACGAGCATGTACATTTTTGAATTAGGCCGATTTGTTAGGAAAAATCCTCATTATTTCCAGCGATTTGAAGATAGACCCAGTCGCTACGGCACACGCCGAGGTTATAATCTGGTTGCTCCTGCCACACATCTCACATTATATAAAAATGGTCCCTACTACATGGCTATAAGGGTTTACAATCATTTACCTACCACAATAAAAGCCCTCCAGTGTCCTAAATTTGAAATAGTATTCAAGAAAATGCTTATTGTAAAAACATATTACAGTTTGAATTAATATTTTAACATGATAAATTATAAATCAATTTTAATTATTTGACAATTTTCTTTATTTCTATTTACATATTTGACATTGTTAGTATTTATCATCAAAATTTTTAAACTTTATTTACATAATATAAATGACGAATGATCAGTTGACAATATTTAATGAAATTTAATTTTTAAAACAAATGTGTAAGTATTATTTAGTCTGACATTTTATAATATAATTTATATATTGTGTACTATAAATACTACTATAAATACTGTAATTTGAATGAAATAAAAATGAATTCTATATTAATTAAAATTCAAACTCTGTTTTAATATGCTACGCCCGTACAGGTTTTCACATGTTATGTAAATATATTGTTCCAACTTTATACTTTGTGACATGCAATAAAGAATTATGAATTATGACCAGGAGACGGTTACAATATCCACCTACCATAGACTCGTTTGTCACCGTTATATCTATTCCTATAAAAATATTAATCCTATACTCGAGACTATAAAGGCCGTTTTCAAAGTTTCATTCTTACTTGCAGAAATCGAACTCGTAGATCACTTACTATGCTATACTTTAAAATGGGGGCCCAGACGTGTTACTCTATCTTGGGTCTGAAACATGCTAAAAACAAAAGCTGAAAGCGTACTAGTCTACACTACCATGGCTCATTCATATATTCATTTATTAGATATATTAACATGTAATAAACTTATTAACAAATATATAAACTTATTAGATGAGATATTCAAGCAGGCTCTTGGTCTATAATGTTAGGTCGACGCATTCACATTTATGAAAGAAATGATACGTTGGCGGATCGACAGTCCATACGGGCCTTGAATAGGGTTCGCAAATTTGATACCCAATTTTTATAAAGTCTTCACCTGAGCAAAGGTTGTAAAACTTTTTGTCGATATAAGCAAATGGAGATTCTCATATTCGGCCTATGTGTAGAAAACCTAAAGTAATTCTTTGATGACACAAATATGAATAGATATACAAAATTCATTTTGCAAGTCAAAGCAAAGGCGTGGTGGTTCTTGTATTTTACACTGTAATTCAATCACGACTAAGGAACTACCTTTTCTAAAGGAATTGGCATCAGAACTGACTTTAGAATGTTGTAGAATCCTTGTGTGTATTTACCGTACTCCAACAGCGAACTTAAAAATATTTTTTAATAAATTACATCTTCTTGATAAATTAAAATCATTTAAAAAACATATAATTATCACAGGGGACTGGAATATTGACATACTTAAAAAAATACGTCGAATGAATTAAATGACAAGATAATAAATAAACTATAATGATGAAATAAATAATGAAATAAGAAATATAAAGAATTGGCTAAAATATAATGATTTGAACATTAATATAAGTAAAAAAAGTATCTATATACAATTTTACAACAAAAATAGTAAACCTAAGAAACTATCGGTCCACCATGATAACGATTAGAGTTTGTAAGATTGACATTATACTAATTTGACATTATGCATTATGACATGACCATGCCTGTATATTTTTTACTGTTTTATTCAAATTAATAAGAAATGTCATTGTAATTTTGTATTTTTCTAATTTTATTTATTCAAATGCACGTTGACGTAATATTTGCATACCGTTAAACTGGTAAAACATGCACGTAACAATGATTTCAAAAGGAAGGATAGGCCTATTTAAATATTTTATTCATAACTTTCTCATACAAGAAAAAGTAGCGCATCTGTCATAAGACAAACGTCATATCAAAACACGACGTAACCAGGGTCGAATTTCGTGGTACAATTATCCTCATTGTACCATTATTTCATAGTTTGTAGTATGTAGTATCGTAATAAAACAAAGCGAAAATACCATAATTTTACCTAAAGGTCGACTTTTATATTATTATTGGGTCCTTTTACATTTCAATGCAATGAGTGCCGCGTTTTTTTTAATAAAATTAGATTTAGCTCCCTTTCTGGTCAATCGATGCTCGATCGATGCATTTATGTTGCATCCTTGATACAACTGTACGTGGTAGAGCCATGCTGCAGTTATATTAGTAGTATAGTTGTAGCACGAATGGGTGAGTGTAGAGAACCGGAGACCCTTTTTACTGGAAACGAGGCATTCCATCTTAGTCCTCACGGGTGACAACGCATCTGCATTTTAATTCGTAATCGAGGATAGATGTAGATGTCTATGGGCCACAGCAACCACTTACCATCAGGTGGACTGTGTGCTCGTTTGTCACCCTATCCTATAAAAAAAAAAACAAAAAAAAAACAACTGTAATTATTTGCAAAAACTCTATGCTCCAGAAGCAATCGGTTTGAAAACAGAATTTCAAAATATATTATGAATCAGATTTTCAGATTCAATTAAGCAGATATGGTTTCTTTTGTACTCTTTTCGTTCTACCCTTATTGAATATAAAATATATTAGGTACCAATATTCAAAATTTAACTTACACTAAGTTCTTTAGACAAAAATTAAACAGAAATAAAAATAAAACCGTCAAAAAACGAAACGTTTATTTTCCGTCAATAAACTAGACGCGTGACGCCAAAATCTCGGCACATAGGAAAAAAGAAACATGAAACGTCAAACGTGATATATTTTTTTTAAAATAGTATAATTTTAATTTCCATGTACAATATTTTTGAGGATCTGAATCCAACCCCGGCCTAATCTTGGTAACGTAAATAAACTAAATGTAAAATAAAACTTTAAAAATGCGTTTATATATTAATTTAATTGTAACAAAATTAATATAACGTTATTTACCGATGATACGATATCCCATTTTTTTATCGTATTTTTGCATTTTTTACCTCGCAAATAGACATATTTATAACAGGCAAGTCTATCCTGCGCGCGCACTACTTTCGACCGATTCGCGTTGGCCCTAAACTGTAATTTTAGGGCCAGTGCACTGGTCCGTTTTAGTTATTCGGTCGGCTCGGTCCTTACGCTAGTAATACGAGTATATAAGTCAATGGCACGTGCACACTATGTTATAAGACCTAAAAATAAACCATGTTTTATGCACATAAATATTTATTATTATTATTAAAAATATGTCGATCAAAGACTGTAAAATTTTATGCCGGCTCTACACAGATTGTCTTATCCTTAACATAGGGAAAGTTCATGTTCGTCAGATGTTTCGATCGAGTTGGCGTGGGAATCGATGAAGACGTCGGTAAAATTAACTCCAAGTCAAAAGCGTACCAAGGTTGCCAATTCACACGAATTGATCCTCCACGTGTCACATATTCATTTATTATATTTTATTTTTTACACACCTCGAACTTGCCACGGTTACGTACACGCTCTCAATAAATCTTGGTAATAATTTCTATACTCCATTAATACGTGGAGAAAACACATTAATATTAAAAGATTAATGAATAAAACTGATGTTTTCTATAATAGAGCATCGTCTATACGAAGTTACAAAAGTACTTTACGTTTTGAATTACTTTGTCAGGTGCGGCCTAACATTTGGTCGGTTAGATAACTGGATGGTTGGACGATTGTGAAGTGCCACAATTGGGTCTAAGTTTTCCGAATTTCATGTTGATTTTGTATAATAGTTCACGTAAATTATAATAAATACGGTAATATGCTATTTAAAAAGTGATTTTTGTTTTATGTCAAAGATTTTTTCTTTCGTTACATTACCGATACGAAGGAAGAGACGGTTGCCATAAAATTTTCCTATGAAACTCGATGTGATTATAGATGTATCTGCGCTCAACGCGACGCTTCACATGTGCCGAGAGATTTACGAAGCGGTTAAAATGATATCTAAAAATCTGTATATTATGTATACTATATATAACAATGTAAAGAGATGTTAAGTAAGTTTTTGAAACGATGATGTATTGTAAATCAAGAGCGAGTGCACGACTCAACCGCCCGAGTCGCCTTGGGGTGTGGGCCGGATTAAAAACCAGTGCTGTCACTGAGTCTGGTTCTTTTCGCAGTTTCATGTTGCAGTACAGGATTTTTAAGTGTATTTTTTCAATTTATGATGTTGGTGAACCTTGCTTTTTATGTTTTTGTCTACTTTTATGTTTTTACATTTTGTGCTGAAATATACGCATTTTTTCTTTCCTTATAAGAGAAAAAAAATTCAACATAAATGCTTTTTTTGTACGTATGTTACGCGATATCTCTGCATTTGTTAAAATGTTGCAGGGGTACTTGTGAAATAATTTTGGAGAAAAATACCCATCACCAAGGGTGGCAAAATAGGGGATGAAGTTTTTAATGTAACTCATACGTGGTAGAGCCTCGCTAAAGCTATATTATACTTGTAGCACGAATGGATCGATTCGGCCGGGGTAAGTAACAGCGTAAAATAGCAGCTAACCGCAGACCCTTTTCAAAGTAACCGAGCAAGGAATTCCATTTAAGCGTATTAGCGTGAAATAACAGCATAATGCTGCTGTGATTATTTTTCAACTGGTAATGAGGCATCCCATTTAAGTCTTCATGCGTGACAACGAATCTTACATTTTAAGGTTTCATTACCTTAAAAATTTCGTGATTTTCTATTTTTTTTATAGAAGAGGGTGAAAACGACCATGCGGCTCACCTGATGTTAAGTGAATACCACCGACCATGATAAACCGCAACACCAGGGGAATTGCAGGTGCATTGCCGGCCCTTTAGAAAGGAGTAAGTTCTTTTCATGAAGGTCCCTAGGTCGTATTGGTCCGGAAAAATCGCCGGTGGTAAACTATTCCACAAAGAGGTCGTACGCGGAAGAAAACTCCTTCTGGTGTTGGACAGTGGTGGACCGCCAAGCACCCAGATGGTGTGGTTGGTATCGGGACGTTTGCCGCGTAGTGCGTTCATGAAACTTGGTGTCTGGGATAAATCCTAACAATTACTTACAGCACTTTTCCGTGGTATATGCGAAAGAAAATGCAAAGAGATGCAACATCTCTTCGTAGTGCCAGTGAATCGAACCGATCGGAAAGCACTCGGTAGACGATTCCAGCCGCTCTGCGCTGGATGCGGTCAAGTGGAAGGAGCTGGTACTGGGGAGCCCCAGCCCAGAGATGGAAACAGTATTCCACGTGCGGCCGAACCTGCGCCTTGTAAAGTTGCAGGCAGTGGGCCGGCATGAAATGCTGTGACTGTCCCGCTCTGCTGAGCTCGCCAAGCTTTTTAGAGGCCAATTTGGCCTTCTCTTCCAAGTGACCACGAAACTGCACGTCACTCGATATGTCGACGCCGAGGATTCCGATACTGGCTGAGACAACAAGGGGAGTGCCTTGAAACTGAGGAGATAGGACAAAGGGGTCCTTTTTAGCGGTTAACGCTCAAACTTGTGTCTTCTGGGGGTTAAACTGGACAAGATTTAGTCGCCCCCAATCCGAGACTCTGTTCAGCAAAGACTCGATTCAGACACAAGTTTGTCCCGGTACTCGGAGACGTTTTCCCGAGAAATATTGGCACGGCCGGTGTAAAGAGCATCACCAGTGCCATCATCTGCATAGCAATGAATGTTACGGGTTTGCAACATATCATTGATATGCAGAAGAAACAGCGTTGGCGATAGCACGCTGCCTTGTGGAATTCCAGCATTAATAGGCTTGTAATCGGAGCTTGCACCGTCTACAACGACCTTGATGCTCTGATGTGCAAGAAAGCTGGTGATCCAATAGCACAATTTCTCAGGAAGCCGATAGGAAGGGAGCTTTTAAAGAAGCGCTTTGTGCCAAACCCGATCGAAAGCCTTCGCTATGTCGAAACTAACGGTCAATGCCTCCCCCTTGGACTCTACTGCCTCCACACATCTGTGAATTAGGTAGACCAGAGGATGAAAAATCCCTACTCTTTTTATTTACCTACCCTACTCTTCCTGAGAATGGGTGCTCAGTATTCTGGAGGGGGAGGGGGAGAAATTCTGCTCAAAACTAAAACTGCTGGGCGCAAGTGGAGCAATAAGATAAAGGCAACCCCAGCTGCATTATCCGTGAAATCCTGCAACATCAGGGGACTTTATTCAAATCTTAACGCCGTCCACTAGCATCTGACGGCGAAGCTGGCCTTGCACTTTTCGATCGAGACACAGGTGCCTCCGGCTGAAACTTTGCATCTCCTCTACCCAGGGTAAAAATTAGAAAACTTCTTTGTGCCCCGAACTGGAGTTAGCATATACGCCAGAGAGGACATCTGTCTACGATACCTCGGCAGTTTTGAAGGTGCGGACCTGTCCATCACATGGCTACGCGTAGACAGCAAACATGAACCCCGCGTCTACGGTTACTCAAAAAATATATCAATTAACATTACTAATATTCCTTTTAACCACTCCTCTAATCTAAGTCACCCTACTTCATCTATAAGTCCCATAGCGGCAATGCCTACACAGACTGATTTATTGCCTACTCCATATGGCTGCAGACTCCGTGCTACAAGAGGTTCCATCCGCAAAGATCGTGAGGCTCGGCGATTTTAACACCCACCACGCTGAATGGCTTGGTTCCCGCTTAACCGATCATGCGGGTAGATCTGTTTATGACTTTCCCTTGGCGTATGGCCGGTCACAACCGGTTACTTTGCCTACGTGGATCCTAGGTCTGGAGGATCATGTACCTTCTCTATTGGACTCTCTGCTGACCTCTCATCCGGACGAATATCAGGTTTCTGTTGATGCCCCTCTTGGCTCTTCGAATCATTTTCTGATCCGGAGTACGGTGCCATTCATGCTACCATCGCGGTTGCGTTCTATATGTTGCCGCCGTGTTTGGCACTATAGGTTGGCCGACTGGGACAGAATACAGCCTTTATTTTTGCATCCTACCGTTGCAAATGTAAACGTTGAGATCAACAAACGGTGTAATGCAAACGCGAGCGCGTTTCGAGGGATCTGAACTTTGTTGCTGATTCTGTGGCTGATGTGGTAATTCAGAGAATGGAATTATTTATTCTATTATCTGAGGTACCCATCGGAGGCTGAACTTGGCCATGACTTGGTCATTCCTCTAAAATTGCATCATATCATAAGCAGGAGCGCTACCGGGCCTGGGCTGACGCATCAACATCTCGCGATGTAAACACAAGCGCTCCTAAAAAGAAGTATAATTCAACCTCCAGATCCTTCAAAAGTGTCATTGGCAAGGTGAAATCTGAGCACATTGGTAGAATTGACGAGAAAATAGTTCATCTTTCTTCGGGAACACATGTATTATGTTTTCTTTTCAAGGATATCCAAGGAAACCCCTGTCAGCCATCTCTGCCATCTTTGCATAGGTAAGACGACTCACTGACCCATGCCACAAAGGAAAATACCAATCTGTTGAGCTCTCTCTTTGCTTCTTACTAGACTCTTGATGACGGGAGGAACACACCGCCTACCACACCGCAGTATGAGTACTCCATAGTGATGGTTACATAGCGCTCGGTGCGCAAAACACTCATCTCCCAGGATGTCAACAAGTCGAGTGGGCCTTATGAAGTCCCACCTCTTGTGGTGAAGACGTGTGCTCTAGAGTTGGTACTAGTTTGAACGCGTCTTTTCCGTTACTCCTACTCCTCAACTATAGTCCCGATCTCATGAGAAAGGCCCTGAAAAAGGTGACTGCTCAGACCCGTCCAACTAGAAGCCTATTGCTATCACCTTCTTGTTCTTCCGAGGATCACTGGCTGATTAGTAACAGTCAGTATGTTTTTCGTCAGGGTTGCTCAGCTGGTGATCTTCTGGGTGACCTAGCTCAAAGAAAAGTGGAACTTATTATAATATATATAACCGTAGCGACATTTATAGCCAATTTTTAACCCCTGGAATTTACTAATCATATTTATCTCAATATATCGTCGATTTGAATCTGTTACTTTCAACTGTGCCCGTGATGTAATGGAAATCGACCTTTTCCGAATAGACCGATTTATTTTTATGAATACGTCTCTTACATTAAATTAAACTCTATTTAAAAACATTGCAACAAATGACTATCGAAGAAGCTCTCACAAAGATTGGAAAACGTTACAATAACTGTGCTTCACTCGTGTGTCTGGGAATAAAGACCTACATATTAACCTATATACCTAAACGGTAATCCTTTAAACATTATACTTCCAAATAAATGAGAAAAGAAGAGCAACTCCTGCCCTCCCTTAATAGCGTGCACTATGTCCGTTACCACTAACCCCAACACGCACTACTCTCAACACCACTGGGGAGGGAGGACGGTAGGTACTCTTTAAAATAGGTAAGACATAGCCACTTACTATGAGTCTATATTATCCAATTTTATACAGGATGATAGTAAGTGGCTACTGTTATGAAACAAAAAGTTCACAGATGCTTTGTCAATTGAAGCACTAGAGAAAAAATAAACGATTCATAACTTGTATGTTGTAAGTATACTGAAAGTACTTTATAGTTTTTTCTTTACTATTTTACGATCGATGTTATATACAAGTTTGGTGGCAGCGTATTATTAGAATCCATCACCGTATTTCGCATTGTGAATATGGTAAGAGGAAGCTGAAGTAAGTGCCAAAAATGCCATAGCTTCCGGGCTATGGCGGTATAACCACCTCGTTTGCGTACACAGAAATCGGCGAACCTGGCAGCAATTTGGGAGAATTTTGTTCAACACTTGACATTTGGCTGTAATTGTAATAGTAATGGTGGCATAGATAATCTACGTCATATTAGCTGTGAATAGATTCACTATCATATCTCTAGTTATTTCCAACAGTCAAAGCAATTAAGTAAGTGTAAAAAATATATAGGAAGATAATTTTGAGATTGATGATGAAGCGAGCAAAAATATCAAATTTTTCTTATCCCTTAATTGAATTTTCATAAAAATAATGTTTAATTTGATGCAGCCTATTAAAGTCCACTGCTGGACATAGCCCTCTTCTATAGATTACCTCATAGGGTGGATATTTACCATAGTTGCCACGCTTGGCAAAAGGGTTGGCAAACACACACACAGTTTTTATTTTTAGTAATTGTTACAAAGACACTGCTGCCCATCTCCTGATTTGTTTCCCTCTGTCGCATCTTACAACACCTTCATGATGATAAAGGGTAATGAATATTCTAACACCGCCCCTATACGAAATGTTTAATTTAAATCAATTTAAAATAATTTTCAATTCAAATTATACAATTAATTCTCTCGGTCACGCATTTATCCGCAATACGGAATTCCTATTTAATATGGATTTATTCACAGTCTCCACGAATTTAATATCAAAGCAACAAGATACTTTCATTATAATGAGTTTCTTGTTCCCCTTCACAACAGAAGTGCATCGTTAGTACAGACATGAACAGAATAAATCAATGTGAAAGATATGAAGGGAAAGTTGTGTTATGTGAAATATAATATGCAATACATTTTTAATTATTGGTTTTTATGGAGTAATTATAACAAATAAGCACGAAATCCTTCTTGTGGTTATAGATATCTATTCGTGTTAGGTGACGTTATTTCCCCGAAAATCTACACCGCTGCATTGGAAGACGTTTTCAAGCTACTGGACTGGAAAGGATACGGTGTTAACATCAGTACATCACTCACCTTCGATTTGCCGACGATATAGTCCTTATGGCAGAATCGCTGGAGGACCTAAGCACTATGCTCAATGACCTGAATGGTGTCTTAAGATGAACATGGACAAAACAAAGATCATGTTTAATGTCCATATCACACCTATGCCGGTAGTTTTTCTTTTATAGAAGAAGGGGCAAACGAGCATGCGGCTCACCTGATGTTAAGTGACTACCGCCGCCCATGATCAACCGCAACACCAGGAATAGTTGTTGGGAACACTACACTCGAAGTTGTTGACGAGTACATTTTTGTTATAGATATCTATTGTGATCTGTTCGTGTTTCAATCATAATAAACAAGATTAAAATCTTACTTCTCGTTTTGTACTACTTGTTTTGCAATTGAAATGTTTAATAAATAAAATATGTGTTTATTAGTGTGCAAATTTTATAGTGTGCATCTATTTATATAGTTTATAATAAATACAATTACAATTTTAGGTAAGCTATTAAATGTGTTATTTATTTTATTTTGGGTTTTTTTTACGTTTATTACTGTTTAATTTTAAACCCCTGGAGTTAATTGGAAGACAACACCAAAATGTATTGAGCCCGTCCTTTATTGTAATTTCCTTTAAGGTTATAATAATAAATTGTAAATAAATAAATAACAATATATCTTATAAATACTAAAAAATGTCACAGCCAGTTTTCAAGTTTTAATTCTATAAAAACACCACTAGATCAGACGCTAAATAGTAAGCGACACAGTAGATCTCTTTGTGTACGAATGAAATTGTAACTCACAGTTTCTATTCAACTTAAAATTAAATATTTAGTACCCCCAAATTAAAAAGAACTGATGAACAGCTGAAGAGATTTTCTTGAATCACAGCTAAGTACACTATCGATCAAGTCACTTATAAATTTAAATCGGTTCATCTGTTTAAAAATTACAATGCCACAGAAAGATACAGATACACAGACAAAGGGATACACACGTTAAACGTAAAATAAAATAAAAGCGGTTAATGAACCAGTAACAAGACGAAAAATCTGAAAAATGTTTGACCTTGCAGGCCATTCCTAAAATTTCTCGCTTTGTTAGATCTCAAAACGCTCGATATATATTTTTACGAACCAATAAATAGTTAACTAATTACATAAAAAACGCACACGCTTACGAACAAGCACAAGCACACGCACAAGCACACACACACGCACACGCACACGCAAACGCACAAGCACACGCATACGCACACGCACACGCACACGCACACGCACACGCGCGCCCCCCCACCACACACACACGCGCGCGCAAACGCACACTCACACTCAGCCGTACACGGAAACGCACACTCACGCGTTCACGCAAACACGCACACGCACACGCACAGAAACACGCACACGCGCACGCACACGCACGCACGCACACGCACACTCACATTCACCCGTACACGAAAACGCACACTCACACGTTCACGCAAACGCAAACGCACAAGCACACGCACACACACGCACACGCGCACGCACACTCACACTCACTCGTACACGTAAGCGCACACTCACACGGTACTTCACTCGGTATCCTTGAGTTAGTATAAAAACACCCAATAAACATCAAAAGAAAATATTTGATCACTGAAGAAATATTAACATTTTTATGTGTAGATCTATGGAACTACATTAGTTCTGCCTAACATGAGTACACTGAGTCTAAGCACCAAGAGTCTTTATTCTTTCTGGGTCTCAGGAGGTTAAACAACGCAGCAGTCTATTCTTAATATTTTCTAAATTGGAAAAGCGTTATTTTTAATTGAAAATTTCTTTAGACACGTTCGTTCTGAACAGTGAACGAAATTGAACCGTCACGCTCGTATCGAGAAAGCTAAATTGGGTTTACTTGAATCCACGAAGCTGATGAGATTCCTATTCTCCATTGAAGTCCGTCTGGGTAAGTAACATCTTCTTACATATTTAGCGTCAGCACTGCTATTTTGTAGCCTATAGAATGTACATGTACATTGAGTGTTTGTTGAAAAGTGAAAACGCATCTATAGTCTTCTTTGACAAAGCTGCAGGAGTCCATGGGCTTCAGTAGACATCTACCATCGGGTGGACTGAAAGTATATTCGCGTAGTGATGGTGTAAGAATATCCACTGCCTCTTATTATCCTGTGAGGGTCGTAAGAGGCGATAGAGGGAAAGTGAATCTGGAGATCTGCAGCAGCTTCTTTCCGATGACAGCTGAATAAAAATATATAACTGTAGCAACTAACCTGGCAACCATGGCAAATATTCCCCCTTTGAGGCAATCTGTGGAGGAGGCCTGTGTTCAGCTGTGGACTTTAATAAACCGTAACGTTAACGGTAAAAAACCGATCTATAAAAAATACTGTAACAATATATTGAAAACATTCTGGAAATTTCGCTATCGTTTTATATATCGCATATTGTAGGTAGCATTAATGAAATAAAAATCTTTTAACGTTTAACACGAGCAGCAGCTAATTCTGTCAACAAAATGTAACCCCAAGGTACGATACGCGACCTGTTTCGCACAATTTTCTGTGTACAAACAAAACAGGCAAATTTAAAAAAGCTTCTATAAAAATTAAGCAGAATTCATGAAATTGTTACTGTATATACAGGATTATATACAAAAGGATACCGTATCAGCATTATTAGCAACAAGTTACGTATTTTACGCTGGTGTTATGTACGAGTGTGGTCCTTCCCTGGTCGAGCCGACCCATTCATTTGCAACAGTAATAAAGCTGCAGCTTTTTTTGTAAAAAAATATTTAATATTAAAACTAATTTTCTTTCTATACAAAACGACAAATGAGGAGGAAATGTTGTCTTATATTGCTTGATTATTATTGCACTCACGGGCTCACTAAATTAATTCCTAATTATTCTCTTACTCAACTTCATTGAAGTTTAAATGGGCGAGATATTATTGTTATTAAAATTTAAGAAAAATTAAAAAACACGCATTAATCATGAGCTGTTATGATTCCTGAGAAAATTGTCCTTGTGACCCATATCAGGATACGAGGATAAAGTTACTAAATTATTGTATGGTCATCGGTTCTTGATACCAGTGGAAATTTTCAATTAAATCAGCCGTCTAAAAGTTGGTGAAAATGACATTGAAAATTCCGTTAAATAGATTGATAGATACGCAAAGCTAACAAAGGTTGTTAACACAGAGCATTATACAAAAACAGATCATCTATTAAAGTTGTTGTATATGCCTACAATAATGATCAGAAACTTCAAAAGTCCAATAAGTAAAGAAACATTTCATTATTAACGCGGTCGTGAGAAGCAAATTTCATTTGATACGCCTTATAATATTATAATAATTAATGATTCTGCTTTTTATTAATTATAAACTTTAATATTAATATTAACGAGTTTAAATTTAATATTAACGAGTTATTATGAGCATCCCTTGAAGGGCTCGAATGTTACATTTTCTCATAAAATTAAAACGACAACGTTGTTTTAACGTAGTAGAGCCATACTCCAGCTATATTATGGTTGTAGTATGTATGTACGAATGAGTCAGCTCGAACGGGAACAGACCACGGATCAAAGAATACCAGCGAGAAATAGCAGATTAATACTGCTGTTTTTCGTATAGAGTATGTGTGGTGTTTGCTTTTTTTGTATAGTGTGAGTTTATTGATCTTTCCCTTTTAACAGGCAAAGGGGTATTCGAACTCAGTCTTCAGGGATGACGAAGCATCTGCAGTTTTGCAGCCTACAAAAGACCCCTGAAAAACATAGGCCTTCCCAATAGATTGCTACGTAAGGAGATATTTGCCATAGTTCTCACACTTGGCAGGTGTCTTGACAACCGCAGTGTTTTTTTTAAATATTCCTGTTTCAGTTCCCCTCTGTTCCCTATATTACGACGCTCACAGGATGATTTGGGGTGGGTCGTGGATTCTACTACGCCGTCTTCACACAAAAGGACATTTGATATTTGACAAACGTTGTTTTAATTTCTTACACATTTAACTTTATATCGAGAGCCGTGAGGTCTGGCCTTTCCCATATTTGCCTACATTCTCGTAGCCCTCTTAGGTCGTATACAAAAATCTATTCACCCATCCATTATAGACTATAAAAACCACTGAAAAACATAGGCCTTGCCACAGTTTGCCCCATGAGGGGGATATTTACCATTTGCCACGCTTGCCAGGCGGGTAGCCTATCTTATTATTTTCTATTTGTTATTTGGAAGACACTCCGGCCCATCTCCTAGTTTGTTGCCCTTTGTTACTTATTTCGACACCCACCCAGTTTTTATGCTTACACCGCCACTATTCGGTTAGTAGAACAAAATGTGCAGAAATATTTTGAAATAAATCTGTAAAAAGATTTCGGTGTTAAAATCATAAAGCTCGTGCGAGCTATTATTTAAAACAAACAATTAAACTGACAGACTACTCGAATAATCCACGCTCAAGCCGACTTAACGCCGCTGCCATTTTTGAAATTTCCCCTACCACGAGTAAATAATATTATATTCATATTTAATTGTAACTTTTCGATCCTGTATAAATTTAAAGCATTATAAAAGTTACGTGATGAAGCACAGCACATGATGAAAATAAAATAGAATATTTTTTATTACATACACATTATAAATTATTCTTATACACTTTTTACTGATTCGAAAAGACTCTTTCTGTCTCAGGAAGAATCAGCAGCTAATTCAGGGGGATGTTTTTGTCCAAAGTAATAATATACAATACAAAACAGATTGTAGATGATAAAACTATATTAAGAACCAGCTCTACTTCATTCCCAGGTACTATTAACTATGTATTCAATTATGTTATAAAAACCCTCTTTATAAAGTAGTTTTATAAGAAAATAAATTGGTAACAGTCACTTTTATATTTTGAGGATTTTGTTGTAAAATCGTACAGGTACAACATTACCGAATTATGATACCAATAATGATACATATAAATTACTGACTTTGTGGATTCGTAACTGGTATCACTAGCTTGTGATTTTGTGGTTGTTGACATTCCGAGTTTATATTAAACTATTTATTATTAAATTTCTTTTATTAAAACTTCTTTTCTTTTTGTCAAAATAACATTAAATTTTCGCAAATATATTGAGAGGACAATAGGAATAATACATTTATTTCCTAATTCTTTCCCTGAAAGACTTTTTCGGTTTTATGTTATAAATGGCTCATAAGACTCTCTTCAGCAAAACAAAAATATTTTATAAATCAGCCTCATTTTCTCAAAACAAAGTCCCTTAAGGCATTATAGTATGAAAACAACTGAAGTAAATTAATCTAGCTTTCTCGACACCAGTAGCCTTCTAAAGTCTGCCTGCTAGTTATAGCCTTCTAAAGTCAGCCTGCTAGATATAAGTGGCGGCACTAAAGTTTTTGTTCGAGATTAATACTGAGAAAAACAGTGGAAACGTCAAGGCTTAGTTCTTCTCCATTCAAAAGTATAATGGTGTTAAGATTTTTAACATTTGGTCTTGTCTTGGTTATGTCGAAATAAATATTGGGAGCTTCCTAGATGAGATATAGTTTGCATTCAGTGAAAACTTAACTTTTTCGATTTTTGTCATAATTTGATAGTTCATGCGAAATATTATTTACGTGGTCTACATTTTGACGTTCAAAATGTTTAAGCGATGTACCAAAATAAAGAATTAACTTTGGTCTTTGCAGAGCCCGAATCGGTCTGCTGCAAACGACTTAAATGAAGTCGGGGATGGTCATGCGTTGTAATATTATAAAGTAAATAAGTGTCAATATCTAAGTAATAGACCAAACGCTACCGGTTTACTGCCAACTGCACGAAGAAGTGGGACAGTCAGAGGTAGCCGTGTCGGCGCGTCTATAAAGTACAGAGAGGTTGCATCATTCTGAAGGAGTGGTCGTATTCATGGTGGTATCATAGGATTAACCTCTCATACCCCTAGCGGTCTTATGAGACCGCGGCCATATTCAGTCAAATCTCTAGCGGTCTCATGAGGTCACACCCACCATGTGACTGGGTGGGAATTTTATTGCGCTCGAAGGGTTAAGGGTATATCGGGAACCCACTCGTTTGTGCAGTGTGGTGTTCACTGTGGGCGCCGTGCACAAGGGATTCCAACAAGGTCATTCAACGTGTGCTGGGACTCGTAGCGATAAAGTATTGTGGTTTTGTCGTTGTGGTGGTCCTTCTAGTGCTGGGTAAGCGCTAATAATTTTACTACTGTTGATAAAGTAATGATAGCAGAGTGCTGGGAAAACGCTACTAGTTTTATTATGGCGGGTAAAGTGACAGTATATAGTGCTGGTAAAGCGCTATGTATTATTGCTATTGCTGGTTAAGTAATAATGGCAGAGTGCTGGGTAAACGCTACTATTTTTATTATCGCGGGTAAAGTGACAGTATATAGTGCTGGTAGAGCGCTATGTATTATTGCTATTGCTGGTTAAGTAATGATGGCAGAGTGCTGGGTAAACGCTACTATTTTTATTATCGCGGGTAAAGTGACAGTATATAGTGCTAGTAAAGCGCTATGTATTATTGCTATTGCTGGTTAAGTAATGATGGCAGAGTGCTGGGTAAACGCTACTATTTTTATTATCGAGGGTAAAGTGACAGTATATAGTGCTAGTAAAGCGCTATGTATTATTGCTATTGCTGGTTAAGTAATGATGGCAGAGTGCTGGGTAAACGCTACTATTTTTATTATCGCGGGTAAAGTGACAGTATATAGTGCTGGTAAAGCGCTATGTATTATTGCTATTGTTGGTTAAGTAATAGTGGCAGAGTGCTGGGTAAACGCTACTATTTTTATTATCGCGGGTAAAGTGACAGTATATAGTGCTGGTAAAGCGCTATGTATTATTGCTATTGCTGGTTAAGTAATAGTGGCAGAGTGCTGGGTAAACGCTACTATTTTTATTATCGCGGGTAAAGTGACAGTATATAGTGCTGGTAAAGCGCTATGTATTATTGCTATTGCTGGTTAAGTAATAGTGGCAGAGTGCTGGGTAAACGCTACTATTTTTATTATCGCGGGTAAAGTGACAGTATATAGTGCTGGTAAAGCGCTATGTATTATTGCTATTGCTGGTTAAGTAATAGTGGCAGAGTGCTGGGTAAACGCTACTATTTTTATTATCGCGGGTAAAGTGACAGTATATAGTGCTGGTAAAGCGCTATGTATTATTGCTATTGCTGGTTAAGTAATAGTGGCAGAGTGCTGGGTAAACGCTACTATTTTTATTATCGCGGGTAAAGTGACAGTATATAGTGCTGGTAAAGCGCTATGTATTATTGCTATTGCTGGTTAAGTAATGATGGCAGAGTGCTGGGTAAGCGCTGCGGATTATTGTTATTTCTGGTTAAGTGATAATAACGGAGGGAATGCTATAGAAAAACATAGCTCTCTGTATACATAAACGAAAGAATTTCCATGAAATATATCTTTAAACATATTCTCTAACCTACAAAACGCCAGTTTATCTCGTTAAGTAAAACATACACAAATTGCAAATAAGCGTGGGAAATAAGGCACCTGTATATAATAGTACTGTTAACAAGTAACCGTTAGTAACAAACTATATCGCAAAGCACTAAGGATCATATTATCTTGTAAAAAAAACTTGAAGCTCACCTAAGTATCATTAATTAGCCGCGGCATCCACGGTAATGAATAGAAACCTAATAAATCAGTTTGCGAAAGTCATGCCTCTATTAAAGTGCATTAAGTCGGGGAAAGCAGTTCGTTAGTCAAAGGTGGCAACGTTCGTAGTTATTAGATTTACAATTATCTAAGAAATCAGAGCTATCATTTGAAATAGAAGAATAAAATTCGTTATAGCCTTTTAAAGCCGACTGCTGAAAATTGACCTCCCCCATAGATTGCCTCATAGAGGGATATTTGCTATAGCCACTACGCTAACCAAGCAGGTTGGCAACCACAGTTTTTTTCATTTATTTCGTTACCTCTTGCGAAACTCATGGTATGATAATATGGGGTAGTGGATATTTTTACAAATCCACTATACGGTAAAAATAGATTCATTTATATCTAAATTTCATTCATTCATAATTTTTATATTATAGGTTATTAAAGGTAGGTCTCGGTGGCCAGTCTTGTCGGAGACTAGCCTGGGTAGGACAGAATTACAGTGTCCGAGTGTGTGTGCACACACAAGTGCACTTTCTATTCCCCGACTCTCATAGTCTGATGGGATTATTATCCGGTGCGTCCAGAGAGAGAGAGAGAGAGTGGGGGAGGGAGAGAGAGATGAGGCGTAGGACCAACGGCCAATACGTGCTTTCCGAGGCACGGTCGTCAATCATTGATTTATTAAAAATTAGAGAATCTCGGAGAAACCGCGATTAACGTCATCGAACTAACGAGACAACCGAGTAATAAGTACATAGTAATGACGACTGAAGACTGATTTATAATAATAATAATAATATACTAATAATGTTTATTTTAATATTTTCCTGGAAGTTGAAGCAAAGAAGAGAGCATGGCTAGATTTACTAGCGACCAAAGCTGGTTATTCTGGCGGTAAGAATGATGAGAATGAAAGAAAAAAGGCAGAGTTTAAACGTTTAAATAAGAGAGTAAAAGAATTAGTTGAAAGGAAAAAGCAGGAAAGAATGGATAAGAATGATAGAAGAATATCGGATAACTTCGAGGCAAATATTAAAATGTCCTGGAAACTCGTAAGAAATACCAGGGGACTTTCAAAACAGCCTAGATTGAATCCGATACGAGACGAGAATGGCTGTATCCTGAATGATGAAGTGTTGAGTCTAAAGAGATGGAAGGAATATTTTGAAAGCGTATTTATGAGTGAGGAGAAGTTTGAACTAAATGAAATAGAAATTCCGAAAGAAGATGAAAGAGATAGGGAGATAACTATAGATAAAATAATGAAAGCAATGAAAAGCATGAAAGTAGGTAAGGCAGCAGGATATTATAGAGTTTCACTCGAAATGCTAAGGGCTGGAGAGGACGTGGTGACAGGCCTGCTGTACACCTTGTTTAATTTATGTTGGGAACTAAAGCGGGTACCGGGAGACTGGTGCAAAGCCGTGATAGTCCCAATATATAAGGGAAAAGGGTCACAGCAGTACTGCAAAAAATACCGTGGTATCAGCTTGCTTAGTATTGTGGGAAAACTGTATGCTAAGGTACTAATTGAAAGAGTTATGAAAGAAAATGATGAAAAAAATTTGGGATGTGCAAGCGGGATTTAGAAAGGGAATGGGGTGTACAGATCAAGTATTTTCCATGCGCATGATCGCGGAGAAGTTTTTGGCGAAAAACCAAAAAGTTTTTTGTGCGTTCATGGACTTGGAAAAGGCTTATGACAGAGTGGACAGGGATGTGTTATGACAAACGCTGAACGCATTTAGGTTGAGCGCTGGTTTGATACAGGCATTAAAGTCTCTGTATAGGGACTCGAGTGCTTGTGTTAGAATCAACGGGGTCTACTCGGACTAGTTTGGCATCCATAAAGGTGTCAGACAGGGCTGTGTAGCTTCCCCGTGGCTGTTCAACCTATTTATGGACAGCTGTTTGGATAATTTGAAAGTTGAAGAATGCGGGTTAAGAATGGGTGAGTTAACCATCAAATGCCTTTTGTACGCCGATGATCAAGTCATACTTGCGTCGTCGGCGGCCAAGTTGCAAATGATGGTTAAATTAATGAAAAGGTCATTAAAAGAAAGGGGAATGAAAGTGAACGCAAGTAAGACGAAAGTGATGGTTTTTGAAAGACATGAAAGCAAAACGGTATAATGATTTCTTATATTTACGCGAACACTACACATTGAAATAATACTAGTTTTTACGGAATTTATCGCGTATATTTAACTTTTTAAATACCCGACGTTTCACGCAAAACGGTATGTGAAATAAGAATAGAAGGAGAGTTAATTGAGCAAGTGGATGAGTTCGTATATTTGCGATGTCTATTCAGCAGGGATGGGAGATATGATAAGGATATTGAACGACGAGTGGATGCAGGAAATAAAGTAAATGGGGCTCTACACTCTATTGTGAAAAGTCAGAATGTGTAAAAAAAAGGCACGTATGGCAATTCAAAGTGCTGTATTAGTCCCTACTTTAACATATGGTAGTGAAAGTTGGGTGTGGCAGAATAAGCACGAGAGTAGAATAAATGCAGTAGAAATGCGGTCGCTAAGGAGTATGTTAGGGCTGAATCTGAGTGACAGGGTGAGAAACTGTGTGATAAAAGAAGAGTGTGGTTTGCAAGATGATGCGAGTGACCAGGATTCAGAAAGGAATGCTTCGGTGGTTTGGTCATGTAGAGAGAATGAATGCATAAAGACTGACAAAGCAAATATATGTTGCAGAAGTGATTGGAAGAGGCGGAAAGGGACGTCCTAGGCGGAAGTTTATAGACCAAATTGGCGATATACTAAAAATGGGCCAAATTAAGAGTACCCTTAACCGACGAGCATGTATGCGTAGGTATATGGATGTGGAAGCGGCGAGAAAGGTATGTCAGGATCGTGGTAAATGGAAGTCTGTAGTGTCTGCCTACCCCTCTGGGTGACAGGTGTGAGTGTTTATTTATGTATGTATGTTTATTTTATCCAAATACAATTTTGTTAATAATTTACATAAAATATGTTAGTAAAAAAACACAATAATAAAATAACAATAAAATAAATAATTTATATCTATAGAAAGAGAGCAATCATTTTAAAAACTTGAAGTCCCGCCCAGATGTATTAAGATCCAATGCCGCTGAATGGGACTGTCAAGCCTATCTTGAAATATCCTCAAGATACCATTTGAGCTCTTCCGTAGTCTACGCATTCTACACGTCATTGACGCAGTTCGCTTTCTTAAGATGCCATAAAAATCATCAACACCTGTTTCAGCGAACATTCTTGAAGATTTAAATTGAAACAATTTAAATCTCACAGATATCTTTAAATTTCTCAGAGAGTTTTGGAACAGTAAGTAGTATCGATATCACCGAAAATTAGTGTCAAATTTCACATATCTTCAAAAGTAAAGCAAACTAAAATAACCAGCTATATACATCTCTCTCCTCATGCTTTATTTATTTATTGTTTTCTTTTTTTTAATAATTACCTCCATACAAGAACTTTCTCGTGTATCGTGGGAGCAGTTTATATACATTTTGACAAAGACAGACATCCAGAACAGGAAAAATTATTTGTACAAAATATAAATACTTTTCCGCGCGGGAATCAAACCTATGGCCATTAAAGCTAAGCTACTGCGCCACGGAACCGTCTGATAGGGTTATGGAGCCATCAGTCCGCCGCGCTACTTTAGTACGTGTTGACGGACTTTACATGACCTAAAAACAATATATTCCTTAGGCATGCAGGTTTCCTCGTGAAGTTTTCCAACTAGGCGAGCACGTGGTAAATCAGGTAAATCAGCCCTTAAAATTTCAATTAACAATTTCATTAGTATTGATGGGAATCCAGGTTGCTCGTGTTTTTATGATTTTTTTTTATTTTAGGTTTCTCTGTTTATGGTCGCTTGTAATTGTAATTTTACATATAAATAAAACTGAAGTGTCTGTCTGCAATATTGAAATAACTGACTTATTTTGAGCTCAGGGGGTTATTTGTATGCTATAGATTTAGGTTATATTTTATTCGAAAAAATCGAAAAATTAAAAAATTTAAAATAAATGATCTTAGATTATTTTTAATCTAAGGAACCCCTCAATAATAGACACTATCCAGGCAAAATAGGGACGGAGAGAGTTTAGGCGCATTCATCAAAAATTATTTTTCAGCCATGGTTTCCTAACGATGCCTTTTTACCTCTGCATGTGGTAAATCAGCAGTTTAAATTGCAAATAATTTTATTTTTGGCGCTGGCAAGGATCGAATCCTGGTTGCTCGCTTATCGAGGCATTCCATCTTAGTCCTCAGGGGTGAAAACGCATCTGCATCTGCAAAAAAATTGTGACGTTTGTGGACCTTATCGCATTGTAAGTAAGAGTAGCACAAAGTTGGTTCAAGCGTTTTCAGTCCGGGAATTTTGATGTCAAAGATGCAGCTCGCTCTCAAGTCGATGCCATTTTACAAAAAGGTAACCAAGATCAGCATATTAGAAGTTACGACATAGCCGAGGAACTGTTGATGAAAAGTGGATCACTACGACAATAACGTGCGAAAAAAATCATGTTCAAATGGTAGGCATGCTCCACAGACTCTAGCGAAACCCGGACTAACACCCATTAAGGTGATGCTGTGTGTATGGTGGGATTGGAAGGGTATCGTTTATAATGAGCTTTTACTACTCAGAAACTAATGAGACTCAAGTGAGTAATTAAGAAAAAGAGCCGGAATTGTTTAACAAAGAGGAGTGGTCTTTCATCATTATAATACCAGACCACACACATTTTCGGCCACTCAGCAAAAATTGAGAGAGTGGTTGGGAAGTGCTAATGCATCCACAATATAGTTCTGACCTTGCACCCCAAGACTTTCACCTGTTTCCGTCTCTTCAGAATTCTTTGGGTAGTGTTAGGTTAACATCAGGAGAGGACTGTCAAGTCTACTTGTCGCATTTTTTAAATAAATTCTGAATATTTCTACAGCGACAGGATAATGTCACTACCTACAGGATGGCAACAAGTTATCGAACAAAATGGCACATATTATTTATTATAGTTATATGTAATTATACTTTAAAAATATCTTGAATTTGTGTATAAAATACGAAGAAACTTTATCCCCGACCTTAAACATACATACTCTTGAAAAACATTACCCGGGTACCGATGTAATAAATCCATTAATGACTTGTTTTCCCTTCTCAAGAATCAAAAACAAAACAATTATCTTATTTAATTCAAAAGCTATGATTACTAAACAAATTAACATCAAGACTGATGTTTTCTAATCAATAAACAACAAACAGATAAATATTAATTAGCTTAGATGTGCGGTTCCCGCTTTCCCTCAATTGCGTGCACTAACCCTGTCACCATTAATCCTAAAACCTGCCTCGTTTAGAGGCGAAACACGTGTTGTATCATAGAGGGTGGTGGTAGTTTTTTTTTCAATATGGATTCTTAATAATACTCACTGAATGTCACTTTTTTTCATTGCCACTGGTTCGCGAAAAAACCTATGTCCTGGGAAGAACCAGCAAAAAACCCAGCGGGACTTTATTTTTTTAAATAAGAGCTTACAATAATATATTATGTTACAATTAACAACACAAAACAAATTAGAAATAGTTTGGTAGCGATCACCCTTCCCAGGCGTTATTATCATCCATACATTCCATAATATTACATAACCCTTTTTATACAAACTTAGTTTAATAAAGTTTTTGAACTTTGTGTATGTCAAATTTTGCTTATTTTCTGGGATTTTGTTGTAAAAGTTTATAACAGTGTATACATCGCCCCAAGAATGAATTACTGATTCGGTGGAGTCGAGTAACTGGTACTACTAGCTTGTTTTTTTTATAGAAGAGGGGGCAAACGTGCATGCGGCTCACCTGATGTTAAGTGACTACCATCACCCATGATCAACCGCAACACCAGGGGAATTGCATGTGCGTTACCGGACCTTTAGAAAGGTGTAAGTTCTTTTCTTGAAGGTCCCTAGGTCGCATTGGTCCGGAAAAATCGCCGGTGGTAAAGTATTCCACAGAGAGGTCGTACGCGGAAGAAAACTCCTTCTGGTGTTGGACAGTGGTGGACTGCCAAGCATCCAGATGGTGTGGATGGTATCGGGACGTTTGCTGCATAGTGCTTTTATGAAATTTGGCGCCTGGGATTAATCCGAACAATTCCTCAGGGCACTCCCCATGGTATATGCGAAATAAAATGCAAAGAGATGCAACATCTCTTCGCAGCGCCAGTGAATCGAGCCGATCGGAAAGCACTCGGTCGTCGACGATTCGTGCCGCTCTGCGCTGGATGCGGTTAAGTGGAAGGAGCTGGTACTGGGGAGCCCCAGTCCAGAGATGGAAACAGTATTCCACGTGCGGCCGAACCTGCGCCTTGTAAAGTTGCAGGCAGTGGGCCGGCATGAAATACTGTCCCGCTCTGCTGAGCACGCCAAGCTTTTTAGAGGCCAATTTAGCCTTCTCTTCCAAGTGACCACGAAACTGCACGTCACTCGATATGTCGACGCCGAGGACTCCAATACTGGCTGAGACAACAAGGGTAGTGCCTTGAAACTGAGGAGATAGGACAAAGGGGTTCGTTTAGCGGTTAACGCTCAAACTTGTGTCTTCTGGGGGTTAAACTGGACAAGATTTAGTCGCCCCCAATCCGAGACTCTGTTCAGCAAAGACTCGACTTCAGACACAAGTTTGTCCCGGTACTCGGAGACGTTTTCCCGAGAAATATTGGCACGGCCGGTGTAAACAGCATCACCAGTGCCGTCATCTGCATAGCAATGAATGTTACGGGTTTGCAACATATCATTGATATGCAGAAGAAACAGCGTTGGCGATAGCACGCTGCCTTGTGGAACGCCAGCATTAATAGGCTTGTAATCGGAGCTTGCACCGTCTACAACAACCTTGATGCTCCGATGTGCAAGAAAGCTGGTGATCCAATAGCACAATTTCTCAGGAAGCCGATAGGAAGAGAGCTTTTAAAGAACCGCTTTGTGCCAAACCCGATCGAAGGCCTTCGCTATGTCCAAACTAACGGTCAATGCCTTAGACTCTACTGCCTGAGCCCATCTATGAGTTAGGTAGACCAGAAGATCACCAGATAATCAAACATGGCGAAAACCGTATTGGCGATCACTAATCAGCAGGAGCATATAGCATGATGCTATTTTAGAGGAGCGACCAAACCATGGCTGAGATTTGCCTCCAATGGGCACCACAGAGGAAGGAATAAAAAGTTCTATACCCTAAAGTACCACATCAGCGACAGTATCCGCAACAATGTTGGGATCGTCCGGCGAGAAGCAAACCCGCCCAAGGGTAGGATGCAAAGAAAGACCGCATCGCATCTCAATCGGCTGACCTATGGTGCCAAATACGGCGGCAGCCTTTTTTTTTTTTTACATGGGGAAATGCCTACGCATACCCGCCTCGCGGGGGCAAGGACGGGTTATGTCGGACTCGCACCGACTAAAACCCCATGGTGTTCCACCTTTGTCGCCTATTGGCAGGGCTACGGGAACGCTTTCGCACACATCCGCGGCCCTACTAGCGCCTGCGGCCCCATGGCAGCACCTCCTCGGGAGAGGAAAATTCCTCCCCGTTCTCCTTCCCAGGTAAGGCGCACCAGAACACATGGCGCGCCTTCCTCCACGGCCTCCAATTACGTCTGTGCAACAGACGCCCCCGCGTCCGATGCACAAAGGCCATGGGGCCAGGAAAAACGAGCACTTAGAAGTACTAGCCTTCCCGACCCCGGCGGCGGATCTGGTCTATGGCTCCGCCGCCAACCAAGATTCGGCTGCGGAGGGTAGGGAGAGCGGCGCCTCGCAATACCGACAATCCTCTCCCCCCGCAGCCCCACCACCACCGCATCAACGGTGCGGCCCCGTTTGAGTCGCGGAGGATAGGGCGAGTGGCGCATCGCCATACCAACACTCCTCTTCCTCCGCGACTCCACCTCGGCTGCAGCGGTGGGTGGTGAGGACACCCCTCTCGCCACAGTCCACCAACACACATCCGAAGTGGGCTCCTCAAGCCCACACAGAGGGGCCACCTCGGGCCGGCCCTCCACCTCGGGCCAGCCTCGTGGGTTCCTCTTTGTTCACCGCGGGCGACCAATCCACGGCTACTAAGCCCCCCGCCACGACAAGGCGGGAACCCGTTCGGGGGGGACGGCGGCAGCCTGCAGAATGCAAATGCGATTTCAGCGTGAGTGGCACCACACTCCGGACAAGACAATGGTCCGAGGAGCCTAAAGGGGCGTCGACGGAAATCTAATATCCGTCCGGGTGAGAGGTCAGCAGAAGTTCCAACAGGGAAGGTGCATGATCCTTCCCATCTTTTTGAAGTGAATACTACTTAAAGCGCGTTGTTTCTGAACATTCAACGAAAGTGAACCATCACGATCGAGTCGGTGACGCTGAATCGGGTTTACTCGGCTCCTGATGTCATCAGTCCCGTTTTATTGTCTGAAACAAGTATTGCATCGTTCCAATATCGTTTTTATTGTAACGTATTATAATAATAAAATAATATTTTAATACTAGCTATGAGCCGTGGTAGCTCTGATGGTTAGCGCTCACTCTAAATTTCACAGTAGGTGAGCAACCCGGGTTCGATCCCCGCCGGTTCCAATGAAATTGTTAATTGCAATTTTAAGTGCTGGTTAACCACGTTCTCAGCGATAAAGAAAAACATCGTGAGGAAACCCGCATGTGTGAGAAATGAGAAAAAAATTATTCGAAGACGTGAAGTTCGCCAACACACATTGGAACAGCGCGGCGGACACTTACTTTCCATAAAACCCCTTTAGAAATGAAAGGAGGCCTGTGGGAAGTATATAGGTTGAAACTTTTAACTTTTTAACTAGCGATCTGACCCGGCTTCACACGGGTGATATCTGAATTCTACTTGATTCAACAATGACTATAACTTTGCGGAAGTGCGAGCAATGTGTTGACAAAGTTTTACCACAACCCAATGAACGGTATGGCAGTGCATAAAATACGAAGGAACAAAAATTAGTTATTATATATTAGATTATGTATGTTTTTAATTCATATTATTTTAATATTATTTTTGTTTTCAGTTGTTTGTTATTATTTCACTTTCTTCACTTGTTGGATGAAGATGTAGCATGTAACGCTCGCTTTGTTGTGTTATATTATTGTCTCGGTGTTGCGTGTTCTTTTCTCTTTTCTTTTTTCTATATTTTATCTTTTGCGCTCCATATAAAGAGAAAAATTTAAATAAAAATTGTCCTGTAGTGCAGTATCCTCTTACAATCAGATGGACTATAAATTTGTTTGCCAAATCAGTTTTACAAAAAATTAAATTGGTCTATAGAGAATTCTATCCTCGATTAAGAATCAAAACGATGCGTCGTCACCTTTGAGGAATTAAATGTTATGACTCTAGAAAACCCCATAATATATTTACAACCATCTAACCGTTTGAACTATAAAGCATGCCAAAAAATAGAAGTATGTACATACACTCTTAAAAAATATTACCCTTTTGGTATTGTCGGGTAAATGTAAAATTAACCTTTATGAAATTTATTAAATTAGTTACTTATACGCCTTATAATTTCGGTAATATAAATAAAAATTTAGCTACCAAAAAAAGTTAAAATATATACATAAACGAGAAAAAGCGTAGAATCAACCAATTGTTTAACTTATCAATAAGTTTTTCGTAGCTCGGAGACTTACTTTGTTATTCAACTCTCCGACTGCGTAAATTAATTAGTAATTTTATCGAACTCACAATCCACGTTCTTAAAAGATTTTCTTTTCAGGATGAGCGATACTGCATCACAAATGTGTAGGCTTGAGCGGGAAAGGACAACGCTCGCACAAAATACCAGCGTGTAATAGCATCATAATGCTGCTTTTGAGAATTAGTTTTTTTTTATAATGTGCGAGCAGCTATGCACGTCTAGGGAAAGATATCAGTGTCACTGAGAACTAAAAGATCATTTGTGATCGTTGCCAAGGCTAGAGTTCACTGCTAAGCCCTATGTTTTCAATGAATAGAAGGAGTTGCTTAGCTGTGAGCGATTTCACTTCTTCTGGGCGGAGTAGATAGTTTCACAGATTAGTATTACGTTTGCACATTAAGGGTCCGTAATCAGTTAGGATGTGCATAGGCGTTTCTTCCGTTATGGAACAGAACCGACACATCATTGAGTTTATTAGACCCAGGATGAACATGTTCTTTTTAAGACAATAGTATCCAGTTAAGGCTCTTGCCAGAATGCGTAATTTATTTTTACTTAATCTCAGAGCTACTGAAGCGGATTTACGATCAAAAGCCCGGATCAAATTTTTAAAATTTTTTAAGCCTGATGTGTCAGACTAGATCTTAAGTGATTTATTGTGATAAAAAGTTTCAAGGGTCAATCGGGCTAGGCTTCTTGAGATTCTACAAAATGGCTCAGGTTCATACTGTGCGCACTTAAAGCCCTCCCATGCTAGTTTGTCGGCAAATTCGTTGCATACAATGCCTCTATACTCTATACTCGGAATCTATGTAAGACGACCCTGTTGTTACATCCCAGGGCGTTTAAAATGTTCATGCAGTCTCCAACTAGCTTATAGTTCATTAAATTTTACCTCAGCGCCAGCAGTGCTGCTTGACTATCAGAGTTTATATAAATTATATGGTTGACGTAGTGTTTTTGCAGATTGATTTCCGCACACTGAAGTATGGCGAAACTTTCTGCCTGGAAGATAGAGGTGTATCTACCCAATTTCATACTAAGTTTAAATTTGCGGCGTTCCCCGTAAACTACAAAGCCTACGTCGAGGCCTATTTTAGACCCATCGGTATACCATATGAGGCTACCGACCTCACAGATAACCCACTATATACTTTTTATCAAAAGTGTGTGGACGCATGATATCTGTGATCATGCATAAGACCAGTGTTTATGTAGTTGAGTCGAGCATAGATCTCAATCTGTAGGAGAGCAAGCTCAGACCGCCCTGGGCATTAAGGAGAAAGAAAGATAGGCTTATAGGTCTAAGGGACTTTGGTAAAACGTAGTCCTTTCTACCAGCCTTAGGTATAAATAGAACTTTGAAAATTGTCCGTCGTTCTGGAATATATCCCCAGGCAAAACGTGCTCTAAAGATTATCACCAGATAGGGAAGAAGGATGACAATACCCCTCTGCAGTTGGATGGGAATTATTCCATCCTCCTCGCATGTTTTGAATTGCTTTTTTTTAGGAGTCAACAGCCTACTGCACCAGGTTTGGCCTTATTATCTTTGCAGCCCTACACCAGTCCTCATTTAAAGGCCTTCGTAGGGCTCTGAAAGAATTTAAGGCTGAAGTCTTCTCTCATAGGTTCACCAACAATAACCACACATAATACAATTACTTAAAAGTAACACAAGTGCAACAATTACTTAAAGGTAAACTCCGCATGCATATATGACTTTCTTGTTGTGACTCTGGGAAATGGGTTGACGCTAGTAACTCCAATGTTTCTGTTTCACTATTAGTTATGTTACCATCAGGCTTTTTAAGAAGCCCGATCTGATTAGGTGTAGCTTCCGATAGCATTTTGTGTAGTCTTGCACTGCGAGGCAAAGACTCAACTTCCTCGCATAGCTTCCTTCACGATCATCATCATCATCATTACAGCCCTTCACAAGTCCACTGCTGAACATAGGCCTCCCCCAAGCAAAGCCACAAAGCACGGTCCTGAGCCTCCTGCATCCATCGACTTCCTGCATGTCTTACCAGGTCGTCACTCCATCTAGTGGGGGATCGCCCTACACTAGGCCTACCGGTACGAGGATGCCACTCAAGAACCTTTCTTCCCCATCGGTTATCGGTTCTTCGAGCTATATGGCCGGCCCATTGCCACTTCAGCTTACTAATCCGTAAAACTAATCCTATGTCAGTCACTCTGGTTTTACTGCGGATATCCTCATTTCTGAGTCTATTACGCAGAGAAACTCCGATCATAGCACTCTCCATAGCTCGCTGAGCGACCATGAGCGTCCTCATATGGCCAGCAGTGAAGGACCTCGCCTCTGATCCGTAAGTCATCACTGGCAACACGCACTGGTTGTACACTTTAGTTTTCAGAGATTGAGGTACACCTGACGAGAAGATGTGTCGTAATTTCTCGAACACTGCCCAGCCGAGTTGAAACCGTCGATTGACCTCTCGGTCGAAGTCGGACTATTTGTCCCAGGTAAACGTACTCATCAACAACTTCGAGCATAGTGCTCCCAACAACTACCAGCATAGGTGTGACATGGACATTAAACATGATCTTTGTTTTGTCCATGTTCATCTTAAGACCTATCCGTTGGGAGACACCATTGAGGTCATTGAGCATAGTGCTAAGGTCCTCCAGGGATTCTGCCATAAGGACTATATCATCGGCAAATCAAAGGTGAGTGATGTACTCGCCATTGATGTTAATGCCGTATCATTTCCAGTCCAGTAACTTGAAAACGTCTTCCAACGCAGCGGTGAAGAGTTTTGGGGATATAACGTGACTCTGTCTTACACCTCTCTGCAGTTGGATAGGATTCGAATTCTGGTTCTGTACTCGGATAGCCATCGTAGCCCTACTGTACAAACACTTCAGCACTTCGATATACCGACAGTCAACTTGACACCGCTGAAGGGACTGTAGCACCGCCCAAATTTCGACGAAATCAAAGGCTTTCTCATAGTCCACATACGCCAGGCAAAGTGGCAGATTGTACTCTTCGGTCTTCTGTACAATCTGCCGCAGAGTATGTATGTGGTCTATGGTACTGAAGCCTTTTCGGAAACCGGCTTGTTTGGGAGGCTGGAAGTCGTCGAGTCTGCGTGCGAGACGATTCGTAATGACTCTCGAAAGCAGCACGTAGAAGTGGCTCAGAAGGGAAATCGGTCTGTAGTTCTTCAAGAGAGCGTTGTCGCCTTTCTTAAAGAACAAGACCACCGCACTTCTGCTCCACACCTCCGGAGTAGTGCCACCATGGAGGACGGTATTGGAGAGCTTCTGAAGGACTTCAAGTACCGGTGTTCCAACCACTTTCAGAAGCTCCGCTGTAATTCCATCCTCGCCTGGGGCCGCGCCGTTTTTAAGGTGCTGGAGAGCCATTCTAATCTCGGTCAGACTGAAGTCCGGGATATCATCGGAATAGTGTCGGGTAAGACTTGCTCATGGATCGTTACTCACACTTGCGTGTGACTCCAACGATGATGTGTACAGCTGCCCATAGAACATCTCAATCTCACTCAAAATCTCAGGTGTCTCGGAAACGATGCTGCCACACTCAGTCTTCAGCTTTGATAGTTGGCTCTTTCTGGCAGACAGATCTCTGGCAAAGATTTTAGAGCCATGGTTCCGCTCGATCGCTTCTTTAATACGAGCAGTATTAAAGTTGCGTAAGTCTCGCCGCATGCATTTGGAGATCTGTCTGTTCAGTTGCCTGTATGCTGTCTACCCCTAATAGCCATGAGATTAGAGTGTGATCGGAGAGTTTTTGTGTTCTTCTGCGGCGGGTCTTGCAGAACTTAGCTCCAACCTTATGGACAGTTTCCACGAGCTTGTCATTCATATCGTCCACTGCATTGCAATCTTCTAGGCACTGAAAGTGGTTACGTAACTCGAGCTGAAAAGTCTCGGGATTCTGAATCAGAGCACGAGGGGGGACGGAGCATTGACTTCATTAGACGAGACCTCTCCAACTTAACGTCAAGGTTCAGTGTGCCTCTAATCATTCGGTGATCGCTGCCGGTTTTCACCCTTGCGATCACTGAGACATCACTGAAAAGTTGGCGTCTGGTCGTCATAATGAAGTCAATCTCATTTTTTGTCGAACCGTCGGAGCTCGACCAGGTCCACTTCCTGTGGGGCCGCTTCTGGAAGAAAGAGTTCATCATAAAGAGTCCCTCTTTCTCCATAAAGTCAGCCAGCTGCTGGCCCCTACGGTTCTGTTGCCCTACTCCAAATTTCCCTAACTTCAGCTCACCGCCTTCTCTTGTGCCTAGTTTTGCGTTCCTTCACGATGCTCTCTTGGATTTCGTAATTTCTTTATTATATTCAATTAGGGCTGCACTGTAAAAATCCCACTCTTTGGTTTATTTAGCCCAATTAAATAGTTTTCTGGTCTTTTCCCTAAGTTCTTTTAGCTTAGTATTCCACCAAGTAACTTTTCGTGTTGAGGTTTTGGTTTTGACGCGACAACTGTCCTTGAAGGCTTCACGAATACCTCGAAGACATCGAGTCTTCACTACAACATGCCAGTCATTTATGAGCCAAGATATGTTATTAGTAGCATAGTTTATGTCAAACGCTTCTTGCCTAGCACTCGTAACAGAGGTTGGTGTACACCCTAAGTTTAGGCTTACCTGGCGGTTAGGGATGAGAACATCATAGAGTAGCTCACCTCTTTCGTTGATGTTAGTGCTTCCCCAGGTTGTGTCGTGTCAGAAATTTTCAATAACAGATTTTGACCGAATCCGGAATTCGAACCCGGGACTTTATTATCAACAATAGTATTTATCACGTGACTAATGAGGAAGTCAAATACAGTAATAACATTAAACATTCATGTTCAAGTTATTTGTATTGTAATAATTTGAATACTTGTTGAAAATGCTTGTTCATACGTATTTTTCATTAGCATTTGCGGATTATCTGTCACGCACAAGGATGTTTTCATCGGTAGGGTGTGAAAGTAACTGACTTCGTAGTTAATGCGAGTGTGATAGAGATGGAGACAGTTTATATCGACCTCATCTCAATATTGAGATTAAAAGTGACGCTTCGCTTGACTCAAATGATTACGCAAGAGTCAGAAGCAAAGTTTACATAACTTGTACAACGATGTTAAACCAAAATTATTATCAAACTTCAGTACTTATTCTTTATTTTTTTAATATAACGTAACATGAACTCTCATTCCTGTCACCCAGACGGGTTCGGTTAAGGGTACTCAAAAGGTACTAATATCATATGTAATACTTAACGGTACTATTGTTATTTTTAACATAAGCTGGACGACCAGAAGAACCAACCTATCAAAACATTTTTATTGAATATGGATGACAAGCGGACACATAGTCAAATCAAAATGCAGGTATGTTTTCACCCCGAAGGACTTAGATGGAATGGCTCGTTGCCAGTAAAATGGGTTTCCGGTCCTCTACACTAACCATACGATGAACAGCAGCATTAAGCTGCTATTTCACAATAGTATTCTCTGTGAGTCTAGTCTTGTGAGCTTTTTATCCCGGTCGAGCCGACCCACTCGTGTTACAAGAATAACATACCCGTAGCGTGGCTCCACCACGTACAAACGAAGTGGTTATAAAGAATATGCTGCAGCTCATCTTCTGTTTCAATTCACTCTAGCGCTCCTACGACACCCATGAGACAATACGCGGTAGTTGATATTCTTACATTGCCACTACAGGGTACAATAACCTCTATCAAATAACAATTTTTCGTTATGTTGCTTCCTTGACATAACACTGTCCGACGGCTTTGTTTCGGTAACAAGCTTAGCAGTAAGACGGCGTTACAACTTGAACGTTAGTTTAATCGTCCGTGACTACATCGCTGGCCAATGGTGGCTCTCAGTCAACACTAGTTTCATACGTGAACGATTGCATCAAAACCGTTGAGATGACTTTGTTTTGTTATTCCAAATAGTTATATTTTTCTACGGCTACAAAAACAACAACACAATCATGATGGCTACGTGGAGCAGTGGTTTAGCATTTACGCCGCTGAGAGCCGCGGTTTCGAATCCTGCACGGGACAAGTATGTGTATGGCCTACAAAGAGTTGTTTCGGTTTTTTATAGAATAAAGGTGGTAAACGAGTCACTTTACCTGATGGTAAGTGGACGCTGTGGCCCATAAACGTCTACATCTATCCTCGACTAAGAACAAAACAGCAGATACGTTACTACACTTGGGGACTAAGATAAAATGCCTAGTTTTCAGTAAAAAGGGTCTTCTGTTCTCTATACTCTAAAGCTATCCATCTAATACATTATAAACTGACTGAATACAAAAGTGAAAACAATTAAACTATTTAGTTCATACAATTGTAGTTTTAATATGTGTCTGTTGTATTTTATCCTATGAGTAACTTTTATCTGAGAGATGAAAAATCTGTAAAGTGAATAAAATCTTTAACAAACTTTACGTGGTAGATCAACGCTTCAGCTATATTGTGGGTATATTATTAGGTCTTCTTGACCGGGAAAGGACCACGCTGTCATAGAATATGATCCTAAAATAGCAGCTCAATGATGTAATGTTTCGTATGGTGAGTGTAGAGAACTGAAGACTATATTTACTCACAAATAACAATACAACGATTCTGTTACTGTTAAATACATCAAACTAATAGATATATGGTAATAAATCGTCAGAATTGAAATATGACATAGTTAACATGTTTGTTAATAAACGATCGACCAGCAAACAGATATTATATGACTGTCGTGGGTCACAACACTACGTGATGCTGATGTAACTGGACCAAGAATTATGAGACCTGTCGCATCCATATTCATAATTCACATTAATAACAGCATCGTATGAGTATATATTGACGGGAAATTTACGGCGAGAATTTTTACACCAACTGCCCCTAAATTATTATAATGTGTTTTTGAGAGTATGTATGTATGTAAAATAAAAAAATAAAATTATTCTATAATAATGTCACGTTCCACTGTGCCGTGTGTTGGTTGCATAAAAGATTCCATCAACTCATTTCGACCCAAGGTGTAAAAGGCGATTATGGGATATGCCAAAAAACATAAAATGGTTTTCGACAAATAGAAGTACAACCATTTCCACTCGTTTTCCTTTTTTGTTTAAATTTAAAATAAATTCTCAAATTTTTTCCCACAAAAACTTCACGATACAGCCGGCATCACGCATATATAATCTGTACAAATTTACATAGGTACCTAACTTCTTTTCTTTTGAACGTGGATATTTTATTATAAAATAACTTTGGATTTTTATTTAGAAAGTAATAATAATTTTATCTCAAGACGATGAATATTATAATCATAATATCATATTCTTTTTAAGTATTAATTTTAATAAAATTGTTTTTTTCTTTTCAAAATGCGGGCCCTCACAAAATCATACTGAATTACCGAAATAATTAGTAAAAAAACGACGGGTTGCACTCCGGGAGTGCCGACAGTAGTGAAAACTTGAATATTAACGTTGTGCATTTTTGATATTTTGGAATTGTTAGGGAATAATTTTGCACGAATTGCTTTAATTATCAGTATAAAAGTACTATCATTTATGTGGTAGAATACAATATTTATTTATTGCGCTATCGTACACAAACATGACAATTTATATTACATTCGCGCAAGTGCCGTGCGCTGCCTAAACGAAACAGCAGGCCGCCGCGAGTAGAAAGAGAGGGGATACTTCCCCTCCTATGCCGTCCGTCTTAAGTATTTTCGATCAGGCTCACGTGTCCTGACGCGAGTTTAACGATTTTACCCATTACAGAAAAAGTGTCGAACGCCGCTAAAGAAGTTTTCAGTTCAAAAAAAAATGGTCAATTGCGTGGCGGTGGTGGCGGGCAACGCACAATATAGAGGTAGGGTTCCGTTGTTACCCGTAACAATACATGGGTTTCCTTGATAATGAGCATAATAAGTATGTTCACAGTTTTACCTATGAGGTTGTGATGAGAGTTGTGATTTCTATGACGTTGTAATGAAATTTTTACTAATCCAAGTGCATTTTATAAGTTGGTCGACTAATACTCGTTTACCACTGCCGTGATATTTTTCCTTTTAACTTCATTATATACGCTACTGTTGAGTATACTTTTCACATTTCATAAGAAGTGATTTAGTTGGGGAGGAAACATGACTTTAAAGAAAAATACGACTTTAAAGCTTAATATTTCGCAAATGAACCTCTGAATCGATAAGATGTTCTTTGATTTGCCTAATGTTTTTGAAAAACATTGGGAGTATGGAAGAATATCCGAATCCGGATAAACCATGCAGATCCCTTGTTTAACTCTTCTTTACTTTCCCGTCTATAATTCTCGTTGTTAGCTCTACTCTTTTTCTGGTCACGCGGTAAAGTTATAGAACTCACTACCGTCTAATATATGAAATTCCGAAACTTTATTGGTATTTAAGAAACGTGTGAGAAATAACTTCTTTGCATCCTGTTAATTAATATTTATTATTTAATTATATTAGTGTTAGTTTATATTTATATAATTTACCTAATATATTGTTTATAATTTATTAATTTGTAGTAGTAATGTATGCACTAATTTTGCCATTTTAATATATTTTCATTTATGGATCCACTGAAAGATATTTTAGATAACTGAGGAATAAGTAGAACTTTTGTACGAACTTACTATAAGACCGTTTCTGTATCTTGTTGTGTGTATATAAATAAATTAAATAAAAACCTATCCAATGGTATCCCACACGATGGAATAGGCGGTAAAAAAAAATATTATTCATTTACCTTTATTAGAGTCTTGAGTAAAACCGCGGGTGGGCGGACGGACATGGCGAAACTATAAGGGTTCCTTGTTATGTAACTACGGAATCCTAAAAATAATAATATTTAGTTTGAGAAGTACATTCACACACGTACGCGCACACGAGCGTTCATCGAACCTACATACACGCACGCGCAGCCGAAGTTAAAGCGGTGGCAATAAATAACATCAAGATGATTTTTAAGGTCATTTTAGTTTCACGAAACACTGGTGGATTTCACAAAGCAATAGTACATTATATATTATTGTTATATATTTATTACCAACAAATAAAGAATACCAATTCATTTAAAATGGATCTTTCCTAGGAACCGTTAAGCGATAGCGACATATCTATACAAATAAATGAAGTGTCTGTTTGTAATGTAAAACTAACAGCTCTTTACTGAACTAAATGGATTTGAAAGAGTATATTCGGCACTTATAACAAAAAAAAATAAAAACAATTTTAAAAAGTTTTGTCTGTCTATATGTCTGTTTATCTATCTGTCTGTCTGTTTGTTGCGGCCAATCTTCGAAATAGCTGGACCGCTTTTGACGGAACTTTTACTGGCAGATAGCTGATATCATAAGGAGTAATTTAGGCAACTGAGAAAAAGAATTAGTAGTAGAGTTGCGCGCAAAAAACAAACATCGATGAAATTCAATGGTAATAAATACCACGCCGATGAAGCCGCGTGAAACAGCTGGTAAAGCTATATAATTGGGGTTTACCAACTGTGTGCGGTTATCAAAAAATATGTTTGGATTGTCCAAGTCGATTTAGAGGAAGTCCAGTGACTCATTATACATAGTCGTGCCTAGCAATTCTGTAATTTTTCTATAGATATTTTAACAAAATTATTTATTTTAAAAAAGTAAATGTTACCATTACACTAGGATTTTCACCTGTATCGTGGAGGCAGATAAATAAACCAATAGCACAAGGAAAAAGTTAATACTATTCACCATGTGCTCCGAGGTACAGTAAAATGTTAAGTTATCAATACATACCGCCAAATTCTTTATTCCGGGTCGCTACAGAGAATTTCTTGTTTAAAACTTAATAACTGACTTTATCTCGACTTGGAGCTGAAACGCCGGATTGGAGCTCATAGATCACATCAGAAGTCGCGCTGACGATTACTCGGTCAACGAGGCTATGTACATCAATAAAAGATCTCTGAAAATATCGTGCTGTATGATATTAGGTACAAAAATTAGTCTACATCATAACATCCCTTTTTGAAATTGGTTAGAAGTTCTTTATTGCATTACAGAATAATAGATTTACGATAACATTATGTATTTTTGTTTTAAAATCTTAATTGTATTCCCTTAGAACAAAGAGGATACAAGGGCCGGACTTAATGCCTAGAGGCATTCTTTACCACTCAACCCACGGAGTGATAAGAATTTGATGTAGATGTAGCAATTGAAAAAAAGGAAAGAAAAGAAACTAAAAATACACACTATATGAAATAAAATATATCTTTATATATAAAATTAATTTGTCTGTTTTTGTATATGACTGAATTCCTCTTATATAACTGGACCGATTTTAATAAATATTGTATGTGTTAAGTTGGTTCGATAATGTTTTAGATTCACAAATAGACTACCTGGTCTAAAACATTATCGAAACTATTTCACACTATTTCCGAGGTACACAAAGCATAATATTGTAAGAAAATGAATATGAATCCAAAGATAACCCCGAAATATATTCTGATGACCTCATACAACATGTAAAAACCCCGATATGCTGCTAAATATATTGCGGTGACCGAAAAAGTTCCCATAATAATAAACACATGTTGCTCCTATCTATTTGCTGATGAATATAAATATCGAGCAGTTATAGATGATGAACTATTGCTTTGTGCGATATAGTTGTGTTTACATGAGACTAAAATGACTAAAAATCATTCTGGTTTTGTTTTTTGTAACCGCAGTAACTTCCACTGAATTCGGTAAGCTGTTTTTGTTATGTCATAAAATTAAGATATAATTTAAAGGAGTATTAAGTAGCGATTCAATATTCAATTTATAATTGGTTTGACATTAAAACTTTAATTTAAGAAGATTTTTTTTTTCGATTTTGCGTTAACGTCGCGATTTCAAACATTGTTTTCTTTCTTTTTAAAAATCAATTTAAAATCATTGATCTAACTTTGTTCAAACGTTTTAAATGTTTTATTTTTTTAATAACGAATATCATAGAGAAAAATCTATGTAAACATGGTGGAATGTAATAGGAGGGAACGTATAGAAAGTCGAAACATTTCTTCAATATATAACGTATTTTGAAAGTAATTAGGTTCTAACATAGAATTCGCAAAAGGGGAGGTAAAACTATATAACTATATATGTGTGCCAATTTTGTAACCTCAACAAATAATATTATTGAATAAAAAATTTATATTTTTCTTAAACTATGGGAAAATTTTATGGTCTTGCCCGCCCCCTATTATAATTAACTGCACACACGTTCCTTATAGCAAAAATATCTCAGACCATGCAAGTCAATGAGGTTATTAGAAAAAGAAAAATGTTTGCAGTTTTAACCTAATTATGTAGATTAGTAAATTTGTTCTTTACTTGCTCGGTCTCTACTTTTGCCTATCCCTGACTACGCTGAGTTTTGCAATCTTGATCCAACTATGCCTATCCATAATTAGCCTATCCTATTGCTTAACAAGCTTTAACACTTTATAAAATTATATTAGATTTATATTAGAACTAAGCATATATAATCTCTTTTCCAAATTTCGGATAAAGCTCAAGTGGATCCCGTTCATTCGCCTCTCGAAATACACTTTCTCTTTTTTGTGAATATTTCTGCGAAGGAACGGATTCCATTGTACAACGTGCTGTCTAATCCCTCCACTTGTGATTATTACTTAAATTAGTGTTTTCATAACATTTTCAATTTATATGATCGGTTCTCCGATCCTCTGTCAATTTTTCTCCACTAGCTCTAGTGTACACCGTTACACCTTCTTAAGGCAATCTATACCTCTTTATATCCGTCACGTCGTGTCAAAATTCTTTTCACTATCAAAAATCTTGTTGGAACATATTTATTGGAATGCTAATATATTATAAATTCCTCGTTTTTTCGTATTGATATTTAACCACATTCATTTGTACATATTGATCTATATACTTATAATTTGTTTTTCTTTCATATACACCCACCTTTTAATTTAAGATAATATACTCATTAATTAGGCCCTTTGCCCCTTTGTCTGCAAGAAATGTGTGCCCCTGTTGTACATAATATGTGATGTGTTATTTTCTATTTCTGTCTCCATTTCGAAATCGGTGTAGGGTAAAAAATATATGAATATAACTATAAATTGCTTATTTTTGCGCTTTAGATATCCAGATTAATAAGAAAGGAAGAACACCAGGTATTCTAACGGACAACGTGAACGCTTCTCGTTTGTTGAAAAGAGATACAACTCAAAGTCATAACAAGTATGAAGATGCTGTATTTGATGGCATTGTTGATCCTGTCGTCGAGAGACTGAGAAGAAAAAGAATAAATCCTAAATGGTTTGTAGTTCATTATAACAATGCCCTTAAATTTGGGTCAGACACTCAAATAAATGGTGCGCACATTGTCACACCCCTAAGAGAAATTATGCAACTGCGTGGAGACAATCGCGATATTATCATACTGAGCGGTGGTCATGGAAACGAAATCGGGAATAATTGGGTCAAGGTAACAGATATGATAAACCCGTCAACCATACCGAGGATCATCAGAGCGCCATGGCATTATGATCCTGATTTTTGGGTGGAAGACGTCGAACGATTCATGGGTAGGTTGGGTGATGAGTTCCAGCCACTAAGACCAAGGATTACCATAGTCGACATAGCAGAAATGAGCATATATAGGTTCAGGGACATCATTCGAAGCAATAGTCACGTCATCCTTGGGTTCTGTTTCGGACGCAACGACAGGGCGTTTCGGTATTATTTAAATCTGAGTCCAGTTGTTTCAAAAGTGAAACCTCCACGTATTTAAACTATTTCTTTATACTTATTGATATAACAATGATCATTATACTTACTGCAAAGCTAAAATTTCATTTAAAAAAATTAAATTTTGTTTTCTTCTCTCTTTCTTCTTTCTCTTCCTTATCCTTTTTGTTCTTTTTATAATAAATACGTAATATTCTTGTATAATTATCTCAAAATACCCGCATTTTATTAATAACATTATTTTTCAAATATGTGCGATTTGTGGAATGGAAACAAATGGGAGATGGCCAGTAGCGTCCTCCTTATACAAAAAAAAAAACAATTTAAAAAAAAAAAATCTTCACAATTTGATGTAAAATAACATTAGAAATAACGTATAAAAACGGAGAAATTATCAAATTTTTGATCGAGTTCCTAACCAGTACACAAACAAAAATGGCGAATAGTCATTTTCACATTTTTTTAGAAATAACTTATAAAAACAGAAAAATTATAAAATTTTTGATCGAGTTCCTAACAAGTACACAAACAAAAAATGGCGAAATGTCATTTTCACATTTTTTTTCTATATAGTTATTTGTTACAGACTACACATATAAAATTCACTCTCATAGATGACAAATTTCAAACACCACAATCTCTAATTTTTTACTCTGCTATCTTCAGCGCTGTACACGAACGGAAGGATGTCGTTGAGAGCCGTGGTTGCTCACATGGTCAGCGCTCGTTATAAGTATCACAGTACGGGAGCAACCCGGGTTCGATCCCCACTAGCACCAATGAAATTGTTGCGTGCTGATTTAGCTATCAATTGGAAAGTCTGTTTTTCTGGGCCGTTTTGTTTTCTTACACTGACATCTCGCAAGTCACCTAGGGACCTAGGAGGTTGTCGGTTGCTTATTTTTTATTTTTCTTTAAAATTTTCGTCGGTAAAATAATATATTTATAAAAGTAAAAACAAAGTAAAGTTACAGCCTATATACGTCCCACTGCTGGGCACAGGCCTCCTCTAATTTCTGATAGCGTTTTAAGGCAAGGAAATGTCCGCCACGCTGCCTCAATACGTGTTGACGAACTTCACATGTCTTCGAAATATATATTTTTTTAATTTCTCAGACATGCAGACCCGAGTTCGATCCCCGCCGGCACCAATGAAATTGTTAATTGCAATTGTGCTGATTTACCACGTGCTCGGCGGTGAAGGAAAACATATTGAGGAAACCTGCACGTCTGAGAACATAATTATAATCGAATGTAAATCAAATTGACATAGGTAAGTACAGATAAAATTAGCGGAACATTAATAAAATTTTGAGATCGTTTTTTTTTTTCAAAATTTTATTTATATTCCGCTATTTTTGTCTGTGCTTATATCAATTTGATTTACATTCGATCTCTAAATTGTAGTTTGTGAGGGTAACGGGGATCTATCAGCTCCGGCAAAACACATTTCTGATAAAAGCTATCTAATTTTAAAATTTTGTCTGCCGTCCAAAACGCATCATCTCTTTCAATAATATCAATTTCTATGCCAAACAGAGTAGTATCGAAATCCAAAGTTCAAGCAGGGGTCAATGTAGCGTAGTAATTTAGAGCGCAGGTATAGCTATAGTCATACGAACGTCACAGGCCGCAGCTGACTGAGTCGAATAAAACTAGAATAAGCGCGCGTCACCGCGCATGCATGTGTGTGTAAGTGTCGTCCTCCCGCACCGCACCGGGGGGAAACATTATTCAGTGAGATGCACGATAATTCGTATAAACAAGCGCGCGTAAAAAAAATACGAAAAGGCCTTTGGAAGAAGGGGTTTTATGAAAAAACCACTGCATAAATCAATTACAAATAAAATTTATTGAATTCTTCGATAATTGAGCTGTGTCGGTACCGACTTTGTCTTGGAAATACAATGCTTTTATTACTAATTTACGCCCAAAGTTGTGTTAAAATTGGCAATAAAAACGAATCTTTGATAGCTCGTAACTTTTTAATGACTTTTTATTTTACTATTCTGTTTCCGTACAGACAAAATTAATAATGAGACAAAACGATATCATGTTTAACTGTCACTTGTATGTGCTGTTGATGTACACTGTCAAACAGCGGAGTAAAACCCCTCCGAAATTTCTATGGAAATAATGTCGACTAGTGTCACCTTAAGCAGGAGAATGAATTAAAAACTATGTATATTACGGGGATTCTGGATAATTTGTAATATGGAAGGGAGTCCTGATTGGTTTCCCTCCGTCTGGCAATATACGAATATTTGTATATCGATATATGGTAAATTCTCAAAGAAATGAGTTAAACACTATCTTTGAAATTGTTTAATGGACAAATATTCGCAGTTATAACGTATTAAAATTGCTTACAAGTGGTGGACGCTACAATAATGCGAAATGAAAGGACGTAGAATCAATATTGTGATAATATATATATATATATATATATATATATATATATATATATATATATATATATATATATATATATATATATATATATATATATATATATATATTAGAGATGGGCCCAATGTGATTTGAACCGAATCCGAACTTCGGCCGATAATTGTAATTAAAATTATCGGCCGAAGTTCGGATTAAAATACTTGAGGTTAATGAATGTTGAATCAAAAACATTATTTTTTTATTTAATTTACGGACTCCTATCCAGATGTTGACTAGGAGAATACAAAGTTTATTTCATTTTTGTAATATGGCTAATTACTAATTAGGCAGGGATTTCTAAGATTAATAACTAATTAACTAAGATTAAGGTTAAGAACTAAGATTAATGATAAGATAGGAACTGATTTAATATAAGGTTTACATTTACAATGTTCCGAAATAAATAAATAAATAATTGACCATGAATGAGTAAAAATAATATCTTTTATTTTACAGTATCTAATGTTGTTATATAAGGTGCTTCTAAAATATATGCCACGGTTGTTTGTATGGAGACTTGGCCAATCAGCTGACCGATTTCCATACAAAGTGCAATTTTTTTTGAGAATTGACTATGGGTTCCTTGGGGAAAGTGGTACAGTATCATGAGTAGAACCACCAGTTCCAGCCATGGCATATTGTAGTTTAGAAGCATCTTATATTTCAGTTAAAATAAGTGCAAGTAGGTATTATTTTTCTTGTACCGAATTTCGGCCCATCTCTATATATATATATATATATATATATATATATATATATATATATATATATATATATATATATATATATATATATATATATATTGAGAATCTAAATTGAGAATTTAAACTAAACGCGTGTGTGTGTTTGTGTGTATATAAAGAGGGCTACTTTTAATATCGCTCATTTTAATATCAAAAATTTAGGTTATCTTTATAGTAATATTATATTTTCGATTCAAAATTAGTACTGCATTCGTGATAATAATAAAATGTATGTATATAGAGTACTCACTCATTTTCTTTCACTATTATTTCGTGACTTTCTTCATTAATAATAAATGCACTTTGTTCATTCATATCCAAAACATTTTATACACAAAAACCGTGTCGAAGACTGCCGAAAAAAGAAACGACGTTAGACAATGCACGGCCTTCAAGCCACACCTCCGTGCCCGTCGGAGTGGGGAGCGTGAGGTTTTTTCGTTACGGCGGAATAAATTTCTGGATTCGGTCCCCACGCTCAAGGCCCGCCATAGAAGCTATGCAATAGCTTAAAAATGTAATGCCCTATCAATGAGCCACCGCTCAACCATTATGGTACTGTGATTTTTGCCTATTACAGTACAGTCTTTTGAATTTCCCTTTTCGTGCATTAAGTTCACTCCTAATATTAACCTAAAGACCTAGCGTGTATTTTTGACTAGAGTTGATCTTATGGGTTAACTGTTACTCCGATAAAACCCCAAGCTATATCTATTGGTAGTTGAAAAATAATCTCCAAATTAAATAAAACTCACTTAAACCCCATAACATTTAATAATGTTCAAATTTCTTATAAGGACGTAGTAAAAAAACTTGGGAATTTTGATAGATTCTAGGCTTTCTTGATCTCCTAAAATCAACGCAGTCTCGTAAAATGTTTGCACCTTATGGTTCACTCCAAAGAATGAACTACTTCTTATCCATCCCCACTAAAATTATTCTTACCCAATCTCTACTGCTCCCCATCCTCGATTATGCTGACATAAGCTATCTAGACATTACCGAAGAGCAACTCAAGAAATTTGAGCGACTCCAAAATCTATGTATAAGGTTCATATTTGGACTTCGTAAATATAACCATGTATCAGAATATCGCGGTAAGCTCAAGTGGCTTCCAATTCGTCTTCGTGGGAATACTCATATCCTCTCTGCTCTCTACTGCGTTTTATTTAATATATCAAGTCCTCCCTACCATAAAGAACGTTTGCAATTTCTCAGATCCTCTTATAAACTTTCCCTTCGGTCCTTAAAAAACCTTTCCTTTCTATGTCCCTTGTACTCTTCTAAATTTTACAGTGAATCTTTTCCAGTTCTTGGAGTGAAGCTTTGGAATTCCTTACCATCAACTATAAAACATGCTCAAACAATAATAGACTCCTTTAAAAACCAAGTTAAAGAATTCAATTCTCCCTCCTCCTTTCATCTCTTCCTGTCGTTTTATGATCACTAGTCTGTCAACCTAAGTAAATTCCGGCATGTTTATTAATTTAATTTTATATTTGTATATTATAATATTATTTAAAGTGCACTCTACCCATTAATTAACTTTTCACTTATTTTTATATCCTATTTAGGTTGTCTGGATAAAATTGCTGCATAGCAATAAGACCGCCTTTTGTTTTTCTCTTTGTTTGTTTCTTGTTAAGTCATTTGTTTTCTTAGTGTTTAATAAAGGGTATTGTATTGTATTGAATACCAGCGTGAAATAGCAGCTTGATGCTGTGTTTTGTATGGTGAGTGTAGAAAACCGGAGGCCCAATTTACTGGAAGAGAGGCGTTCAATCTTATTCCACAGAGTGATAAGGTCTGTTTGTGATTAAGAATAAAAATGCAGATACTTTTATTCTTAATCAAAGACAGATGTAGATGTCTGTGGGCAGGACAGCATTTACTAACCATCAGGTGAAATATGTGATTGTTTGTCACCCTTATACTATAAAAATAATATATTAGAGTGAAATCTGAACCCAACTTCAAGGAAATAAAGCGAGCTTGTGGTCTTGATTACTAAGACACAAAATAATTATTTTTATCAGTATTCATTTGGGTGAGGCAAGACAGGAATTACACGACTTAATTCCTTATTCTCCTCTTCACCATTGGACAACTTTGTTGTCGATGTTCCACACCTGTAACAATACGCATGTAATCCACACATGCTTGTGTGCGTGCGTACGTGTGTATTCGATGTGTGTACTTTTTACAATTAATTCTCTGTATCTTTACTGAATATTATACCTTATTCGGTAATCGGATATGATTTTCAAAGAATAAACAATAGAAATTCTCAAAAGGAAAAACAATTTTAATCAAACTAAATTAATGCTTAAGATGCAGATGATACTCAAATATTTCGTGAGAACAAATTATTACATACTACTTTTTAATAAAAGCTCAGAGTTTTTTTTTAAATAATGTTTCTATATTCAAAACTGAAATGCGAAGTCGTTTGTTGAGATAATGAACTTTTCGTCGACTGTTAGCTTTTAATTTAAGACCATATTTCAATATCCTTTAAATAGATATTCTTGATGTTATATTGACTTAATGTTATTGATGTTATATATGTCCTTTAGATAGGTATTCTATATGTTCGTCTGAATAGCCAGTTTCTTCCGAGTGTGGCAAGGAGTTCGCGTATTAACTTAATGTTGGCTGGCGTCCTTACGCTGCGTGGTCTTCCACTTCTGGGTCTGTCTTGCACTGATAATGTCTCCCAGAATCTCTTCAAAGTATAGTAAACAAAATTTCTACTAGCCCCTAGCTGTTTGAATTGATAAGAAATCTCCTTAGGTTTCTTTCCCGCCCTAAACGGTGAAATCACTGTAGAACGCAAATCTTTACTCGCCGCCATTTCGATAAAAACTAAAAAAGCTGAAAATAATTTTTGCTTGAAAATTCTCAGAACATTCCAATTTCATAATATTTAAAAAAATATACGAGCTCATTCTATATTCAAAATTTGAGTTTTAAAAAATTATGAACATCCGAGGTACATTTTAATACGTAATAAATAACTCAGGTTGCCACCCACTTTGAGTTCTAGCGAACGAAATTCACATCTCAATAGTTAAGATTTAACAAAAATATGCGATAATTTATTCTATTATGAATATAAAAAGTGCACTATCATGTGGAAGTTGTGGGAGAAGCCTCAACCCATTTCTTACCGTGGACGTCGTAAGAGGTTATTAGGTGATAGCACTCCTTTTCTACTTAACACTCCGTTTGGGTGGATTTTTAATAATATAAGTACGACTAATGGCACACACTCCACCTGATACCTAAAACAGGAAACGTAGACCAGAGATAGAAGGGCCAGTAAACTAGAAGGTAGTCTCGTTATGACAAATTTCTTTAAGGATGATTAAATAAATAACTACTTAAGATTAATATACAAAATGATTTCTTATGTTTCCCCGATTAAAACGGTTCTCGAGTCGAGGGAGAGGCCTATGTTTAGCAGTGCACTTGTGAATGGCTGTAATGATGATGATGATGATAATGATAATGATGATGATGTTTACGTGAACATTACAAATTTTAGAGCTCACAGAGAGAAACCTAATGAATTGTGTACCCGTTTGCTTTTCAACCATTTTTGAAAAGATTGATCACCTACGACAAGAACTTGCGAAAAAGATCATAGTCAAATGGTAATCAAGCTCCACAGAATGTAGCGAAACCCGGATTGACATGAAGTAATGTGATGCTGTGTGTATGATAGGATTGGAAGGGCAAGCTTTTACTGTCGCGCAAAACCATCGATTCGGGATACAGTATAGATAATACTGTCAATAATTAATGAGGCTCAAGCAAGAAATTGGGAAGAAACTGTCTTTTATCATAATAACGTCAGACCATACACATATTTGGCAACTTAGCAAAAATTGAGAGGCCTTGGTTGGGTAGTGTTAATGCATCCACCATATAGTCCTGACCTAGTACCCTCAGATTTTGCCTGTTTCAGTTTCTTCAGATTTCTTTGGGTAGTATAAGGTTAACATCAAGAGAGAACTGTCAAAACAATTGTCGCACTTTTTAAATAAAAACCCAAGATTTCTACAGCAACGGGATTATGTTACTATCTACAACATGTCAACAAGTTATTGAAAAAAAAATGGCACATAATATATATTATAATTAAATGTGATTAAACTTTTACAAAAATGTCTTGAATTTGTATATAAAATACGAAGAAACTTTTCCCCGACCTTATCATACTCTCGAAGAACACTACCCTCCTTATGGGAAAGTCGGGTAACAATATAACTAATCAATTAATGATTTATTTTTCTTCCTCAAGAATTAAAAACAAAACAATTGTCTTATTTAATTCAAAATCTATAATTACTAAACTAATTAAGATCAAGACTAAGATTTTCTAATCTATAAACAACAAACAGATAAATATTAATTAGCTTAGACCTGCGGTACCCGCTCTTCTTCAATTGCGTGCACTAACCCCGTCACCGTTTAACCCAACATCTGCCTCGTTTAGAGGCGAAACACGTGTCGTATTATCAACGGTGATGGTGGGTTTTCCCATAGTGTTGTTTCCCGTGGAGAGTAGTTTTGCTGGGATTAGTGATTTTTTGTGGGATAGAGTGAAAAACTAGCACACAGTCTACCCGATGGTAGGCGGTTGCTGTGACTAATAGAAATCTACAAGCCGTCAAAAAACTAACTTGTAAAAAAAACTAAGTCTCGCAACTCAGTTCTTCTACCGTAAAAAGTTGTGAGATCCATATAATACCAAGTCGGTTAATTTATTCAGTCCCCACTTAAGGGTCCTTATGTTTTTTAGTTACTACGTAATTACCTAACCTAACTACGTCTTATAGTGACCATATCAATATAGCAATTCGTTTATGTTTTAAATAAATAGAGATTGACTTGGCCGACGCATGAAAACACAATTTATCTCACAAGTAATTAGATTGTTGAGTGCGATTGCCAAGTCAATCTATTTAAAACATTTTTTTACAAAGTTATGTCACAGTTCTTGTAGAAAACTAGGCATTCCATCTTAGTCTTTAGGGAAGGCAACGTATCTGAATTTTGTTTCTTAATTGAGAATAGATGTAGGCCTATGTGCAACAGCATCTGCTTACCATGAGGTGGATGGACTGTGTACTCGTTTGTTACCTTAATTTAAAAATAAAATAAAATTAGCGCATAAAACATAAAAATATATTCATTAAAGTGTAGCGTTTGAATAAATGTAAAAATGTAGGTATCTTTTGAAGATTGTTAACTTAAAAACCTTTGAAAGTTTAACCGTGTAGTTGTAGTAAAATTATCTACTACCCCATATACATATAAGTCGTCTCGTGGTTGTCACAGGAAGTGACAGATGGATATCAAAACAGGATACGGGTAGCTGCTTTTCACTGAGAACAAAATACAAAATACAAACAGTTTGCTTAACCAATTGCTAACCCTTTTGCCAAGCCTGTCGACTATAGAAAATATCCTCTTATGACACAATCTATGGCGGCGTATGTTCAAGAGTGGAATATGTAGGCTATAACTGTAATTGAATAATTAATAGAACTAATAATTTTGCCCCAATACAAGCAGTACCTATTCGCACCTATTATTCATGTATTATGGGACCTATAAGAAGATATCACTACCAGAAATATTTTACAAACAAATCCACATAAATTGTTACACTTTTAAATGTTAAAGGTTACAACCTAAATACTAAATACTGGGCACAGGCCTCCACTCATTTGGGTTTTAGGACAAGAAGTGTCAACTTTACTGACCTAATGCATGTAGCCAGATTTCACATACCTACGAAATACTTTTGATTTTATTTTTTAGTCATGCAGGTTTCCTCGCGATGTTTTCTTTCATTGCAGAGTAGACAAATCAGTAATTCAAATTGCAATAAACAATTTCATTACTAGCGGCAGGAATCAAACCTGTGTTGACTGCGTACACTTTTACTCACTATCAATTCTTACCAAAGTGTCCTAAATTCAAGTTACAAAATTGGCAGCTATATATGACACAGACAGTAAGGGACAAATGACTTAAACGGCCTCTGGTCTATCGCTGGTGTCATTTGTGGCTTTCTGTTGTAACGCTTTCCCCCCTCTCTCATATAATAAATATATTAGATATAATTCATTTACCCCTTTTCGATAAAAATTATATATATGTGACCACAACGTTACCCCTACACTAAGATTTTCTCTTTATCGGCGCACAACATCATACCACTGCTTAATATAAATATGTTTTGATCTTTCTAAATGATCTTTCTAAAGGTTTAATAATAGGCCGTTTGTAATATTTTGGCGTGATCGACTTAGTTAGGACCCTTATTTACGTTGCGTTTGTTTAGTAACTTAGTTCTTTTAGGTGTCTTTTGGAAGAATGAATATTCGCTAGAGCAATTGAAAGCTGTTGGTAGTGCCTTATAAGCTAAGTGAACCCCGTTCACGAAGACAGGGCTCGAGAAAGGTTAAGACATAAAACGTCCTTATTACACTTGTATCAGGTTTACATTATAAATTTATTATTAATTATCCCTTCCCGCTCGGAAAAGGCTCAAAATATATTTATACAAAATACCCAATACAAGGGCTTCGCTCTCCTACATTTATTTAAAAAAAAATGTAGGGGAGACACACGCCGTGCACGGTGAGCGTCAACCATTTTGATGCACTCCCCCCGAAGGGAAAGCTAATTCGGGAACTGGACCGTAGTCCAACACAAAATAACTGGCGAACCAGTAAAAGAGGCTTGGCCCCTTGCTAGTGCGTAAGCACAAATCATCGACCGAAGTCGCGCATGTCAATGCGTGTAAACGCCAAACAGAATACGAACGAATCCAGCCACAGTGAATGTACGTCACACGGTTTAGGCAAATAGGCACACTGGCCGTAAACCCTCCGTGAGCGCCACCACCTGCCAGACCGCCGCTCCTGCAGACGTGATGTAAGTGTATGGCATCACCACCGATTGCATGATCAGCAGGGCGCTGGTCGCAGAGCGTGTTATGTGTCTACCGCTCACCTCAAAGGAATGGGGTCCCACGTTGTGCGGCTTTCGGCCGCAGCCTTGAGAGTCTCCTCAGATCCTCCCGCCAGCTACCACCCGCATGAGGTCGACACATATGCTGCACCAACCAATACAACGGCAGATATAGCCAAAAGGCAGTTATAAGATAAGAGTAATAATTCGCAATCAGAAAGGGTTTGTGTCACTGACGTTGAGTAAATGCATTTTCGATCATGTTTGTCTCACCCACCAACAAGTTGCCTTCAATCATTCAAAGGTGGGAAAGTTACAGACATATAATATTATGTTGTTATATAAAACATTGTGGAGGGCAAACAGTCTGCAGCCCCGTAATGAAGGGACCCGACTTGGGCAAAGCTACTCAGGCGTGAGTCAAACCAAGACGCAGAGAGCGCCATTGAGAATAGCGTCCCACCAAACAACCATCGCAAAGACGCAACGCTGCAGAACGCAACAAGCATCAATACGGCTATCGTCGGGCTTACACCAACCCAAGGTCCCCCATACATCCCAGCAGACATCACCACCCGCATACCTCCATCAACCAGAACCATAAGATTGCGTCGAATCAGGCGCAGCACACCGGCAGATCCATCACAAGACGCATTACCGCAAGTAGCAGTAAGCATCAATGCAACTATCGTACGGATGGCGCCCCCTCACAACACACCCACATGACCCCTATCGATTTTGGTAGCAAAGTTTTTATTGTTGTTATATAAAAAATATCATAACGTATCATAGTAGCACGCTACTAAGACGCCAATGAACAAAACTCCACGTATCATAGCACTAATGCACTGAGACATGAAGTTGAGTATGCCTGTTACACTTAAAAGTGCTACCAAACACACTCATCATCCCAATCCGAAAGATAGACGACGCATTGCTATGCGCTACGACGTCGCCCACAAACGGTATGAGTGTGCGATATCCACGGGAAAGCTGTATTGCTACAACAAACCCGCTTACCATCGGCACTTAGATGTTAATTGTATACCTCCATTGACCAGAACCACAGGAATACGTCGAATCAGGCGCAGCACACCCGCAGATCCATCACAAGACGCAATACCACAAGTAGCAGTAAGCATCATTGCAACTATCATACGGGTGGCGCCCCCTCACAACACACCCACTTGATCCCTATCGACTTTGGTAACAAAGTTTGTATTGTTGTTATATAAAAATATCACCAACGTATCATAGTAGCACGCTACTAAGACGCCAATGAACAAAACTCCACGTATCATAGCACTAATGCACTAAGACATGAAGTTGAGTATGCCTGTTACACTTAAAAGTGCTACCAAACACACTCATCATCCCAATCCGAAATATAGACGACGCATCGCTATGCGCTACTACGCCGCCCACAAACGGTATGGGTGTGCGATGTCCACGGGAAAGCCGTATTGCTACAACAAACCCGCTTACCACCAGCACTAAGATGATATGTCTAGGACACATCGGTTAGCGAGTCCAAGTTTACCTCGGACCAATTGCTCGTGAAGCAGCATACACGCCACCATAATATTCCTTTTCAAGTCCCTAATAAGGACTAGTCATTTTGCTACAGTACTAGGAGCAGTCGGTCACCCGACCACTCCATACAATGCTTATGCATCAAGGAGACCTCCTATAATATTGTTTTTGTATCATAGACCTTACTTTCATAAGTAATGCATATATAGGATTCGAACCCACGACCCTACTATTGTAATGCAAATTCATCATGGAGACCTTCTATAGTATTGCTTTTGTATCATAGACCTTACTTTCATAAGTCATTCATATATAGGGTTCGAACCCACCACCCTACTATTGTAATGCATATTCATCATAGAGACCTTCTATAGTATTGCTTTTGTATCATTGAGTTTATTATCATAAGTCCCTAATATAGGACCAGTCATTGTGCTACAGTACTTCAGGCAGTCGGGCTCCCGACCACCCCATATATATGTACAACTACGGGTATGTATCTCCGGCAGCTCCTCTATACAAGACATCTATATATGAACACCTTCCATAACTTAGGAAACTTTTCTTTTATACGTGAACTCCTTCCACAACTTAGGAAATTTCTTTTATACACGAGCTCCTACAACAACTTAAGAAAATTTTCTTTTATACATGAACTCCTTCCACGACTTAGACAATTTTCAACAAATTTTCTAATTATCTTATAAATGTTATTTATCTTTATTTTTATAATATTTTCGACTTGAATTTCTATTAATTATCTTATTTTAAATATTTTTTCAAGTTTTTAATAAATTTATTTATTATGGAAGACAATATTTTGCCTTTAATTTACTATGTTATTGGTCTAATGTCTGAAATGTATTTATATTAACTTTATAGTTATTAACGTAATTTTATTGTTTAATATATAACTTTTAAGACTATTTTTGACGCCCCTTTATATTGAATTTAATTATTAATAATAATATTGGGCCGTCACACTGTCAAAGCCATTTATATAGACTAATAACTTTATCAAATCCTTTGATATGATAGAACTTTTTGAAATGAAAACTTCTTAAAGCGCGCTGTTTCTGAACTTTGAACGAAAATGAACCATCGGGTTCGAGTCGGTGAAGCTGAATCGGGCTTACTCGTCTCCAATCGTAATCAGTCACGTTTATTGTCCGAGACAAGTATTGCATCGTTCCAATAACGCTTTTTTGTTACATATTATAACAATAAAATAATATTCTAATACTAGCTATGAGCCGTTGTAGCAGCTCAGATGGTTAGTGCTTGCTGTAAATTCGCGAGCAACATGGGTTCGATCCCCGCCGACACTCTCTGCGATAGAAGAAAACGTCGTGAGGAAAGCTGCATGTCTGAAAAATTAGAAAAAAAAAAAATAATTCGAAGACTTATGTAGGCTGTAACTTTTAACTTTTTAACTGGTGATCTGGCCTGGCTTCGCACGGTTGATATCTGAATTCTACAGCAGTGCCACCTACTGGATTCAACAATGACTATAACCTTCGCGGAAGTGCGAGCAATATGTTGACAAAGTTTTACCACAACATAATGAACGGTATGGTAGTGCATAAAATACGAACAAAAAAAATAATTATTGTATTAGCCTGCTCTGATGCCTAACCTGATTTTAAGAAACTGCCGCCGCCCATGATCAACTGCAACACCAGGGGAATTGCAGGTGCTTTGCCGACCCTTTAGAAAGGAGTAAGCTCTTTTCTTGAAGGTCCCCAGGTCGTATCGGTCCGGAAAAATCGCCGGTGGTAAACTATTACACAGAGAGGTCGTACGCGGAAGAAAACTCCTTTTGAAACGTACAGTGGTGTACCGCCAAGCATCCAGATGGTGTGGATGGTATCGGGACGTATGCCGCGTAGTGAATTCACGTAAATAGATGGCTAGAATTAATCCGAACAATTCCTCAGAGCACTCCCAGTGGTATATGCGAAAGAAAATGCAAAGAGATGCAACATCTCTTTGCAGTGCCAGTGAATCGAGCCGATCAGAAAGCGCTCGGTCGTCGTCGATTCGAGCCTCTCTGCGCTAGGTGTGGTCAAGTGGAAGGAGTGGTACTGGGGAGCCCCAGCCCTGAGATGGGAAGAGTATTCCATGTGCGTCCGAACGCATGTGAAAGTGCGGTGGTGTGCCGGCATGAAATACTGCCCCGCTCTGCTGAGCACGCCAAGCTTTTTAGGGGCCAATTTGGCCTTCTCTTCCAAGTGACCACGAAACTGAACGTCACTCGATATGTTGACGCCGAGGATTCCGATACTGGCTGAGGCAACAAGGGGAGTGCCTTGAAACTGATGAGATACGACAAAGGGGTTATTTTTAGCGGTTAACGCGCAAATTAGTGTCTTCTGGATGTTAAACTGGACTAGATTTAGTTGCCCCCAATCCGAGACTCTGTTCAGCAAAGACTCGACTTCAGGCACAAGTTCGTCCCGGTACTCGGAGACGTTTTCCCTTACATCTACAATAACCTTGATGCTCCGATCTGCAAGAAAGCTGGTGATCCAGTCGTACAATTTCTCGGGAAGTCCATAGGAAGGGAGCTTCGAAAGAAGCGCTTTGTGCCAAACCCGATCGAAGACCTTCGCAATGTCTAAACTAACGGCCAATGCCGCCCCCTTGGACTCTAATGCCTCCGCCCATCTGTGAGTTAGGTAGACCAGAAGATTTTGGTGATCACTAATCAACTGGTGATCCTCAAGGTACCTCATGAGCTGGCAGTTGACAATGGACTCCATTGTTTTGGAGAACAAGGAGGTGATGGCGATAGGTCGGTAGTTGGACAGGTCTGAGAGGTATTGCCCTTTTTAGGGATCGGGTGGACGAAAGCCGTCTTTCATGATTTTGAGACTACGCCTAGGAAGTAGGAGTATCAGAAAAGACGCGTTAAAGCTGGTGCCAACTCTGGAGCACACGTCCTCATCACAATGGAGGGGATTCCATCAGTCCCACTTGACTTGTGGATGTCCAGGAGAGGAGTGCTTTGCGAACCGAGCGCTGTGTGAACTGCACTTCAGGCATGGAGCACTCACATCGCGGGATAGTCGGATACGTACTTCCTCTGTCATCGAGAGTCGAGTTGGACGCAAAGAAAGGGCGTAGAAGATCGGCTTTCTCCCTTGCGGTATGGGCCAGTGAGTCGTCCTCCCAGTGCAGAGATGGAAGAGATGGCTGACAGAAATTCCCCTGGACAGCCTTGGCGAGAGACCAGAATGCACGGGTTTCAGAAGGATGGTGAATTAGTTTGTCGCCAATTCAGCCTATGTACTCTGACTTTGCCTTGGTAATGACTCTTTTGAAGGACAAAGAGATGGAATTATACTTATACACTACATATACTAGAGCGCTGGTGTTTACATCCCGGGACGTTGATGCGTCAGCCCAGGCTTCGTAGCACTCCTGCTTATAGCATGATGCTATTTTCCAGGAGCGACCAAACCATGGCTGAGATTTGCCTCTAATGGTCACCACATAGGAAGGAATAAAAAGTTCCATACCCTGAAGTACCACATCAGCGACAGAATCCACAACAACGTTGGGATCGTCCGGCGAGAAGCAAACCCGCCCCCAAGGGTAGGATGCAAAGAAAGACCGCATCGCATCCCAATCGGCTGACCTATGGTGCCAAACACGGCGGCAGCCTGCAGAATGCAACTGCGATTTCAGCGTGAGTGGTACCACACTCTGGACAAGACAATGGTCCAAGAAGCCTAAAAGGGTGTCGACGGAAATCTGATATCCGTCTGGGTGAGAGGTCAGCAGAAGGTCTAACAGGGAAGGTGCATGATTCTCCACATATGGAATTCACGTAGGCGAAGTAACCAGTTGTGTCAGACTATATGCTAAGGCAAAATCATGGACAGATCTCCCCGCATGATCGGTTAAACGTGAACCAAGCCAATAGGCGTGATGGGCGTTAAAGTCGCCGAGGATCACGATCTCCGCGGAGGGGATCTGCTGTAGCAACTAATCTGTAGCCATTTAGACGTGGTTGAAGAGTCGGTCTGTTTCGGCATTACCGCTATGGGACCTATCGCTCGTAGACACGCGGACGGTCGTCGCTGTCTAGGACACCTGCGTCTCGGTCAGAAAGAGCAGAGGCCGGCGCCTCGCAATCTCGAGATGGTAGTGGACGGCGTTTAGGTTAGTGTGACTCCCCTGATATTGCAGAAATTCACTGATAGAGTGGCAGGGGTCGTCTTGGTCTTGTTGCTCCGTTTGCCCCGAGCAGTTGTAGTCTTGAGCGGAATTTGTATGTTTCGATTTCGTATTATTTTAATATTAGTTTTTGTTTTCAGTTCTTTGTTATTGTTTCACTTTCATCGTGTGATTATAAGAATATATCCATTTTTTTAATTAAATTTAAAAGTTAAAACCTTTAGTATGTAGTTAGACTACTTTTCTAACTTGCAGTCCGTTTGAGTAAGTATTATCTTACCTACATATTTCTGCCACAAAGCAGCTGTGTTCTATGTTCTAGGATGGAAGGTAGTAGAGTGCCACGATGTGAAACATTCAATCTTAGTGGTGACAGAGGTGACAACAAATCTGTAGATTTCATTGATTGAAGTTGGTTGCGAGTGGATGTCATTATACAACCATATTTCAAAATACATAGAAATAGATATAATGCATACTCCGTTGTTTTCATGTATATTTCTTTACATATTATTATCTGTTTCCTTTTTTTAAATTCACTTCGCTATATGTATAAGTTGTGTAAGAGGATGAACACGTAGCATGTAACCCTCGCAGTGTTGAGTTATATTATTGTATCAGTGTTGTGTGTTATCTTTTGGCGATCCAAATAAAGAGAAAACTAAAAATAAAAATTGTCCATTGACTGCAGTAGCCTCTTACAATCAGGTGGAATTTGTTTGCTAAAGCTCTGTTTTATAAAAATTAAATTGGCCTATGGAGAATTCTATCCTCGACTAAAAATCAAAACGCAGATGCGTCGTTACTTTTGAGGAATTAAATATCATGACTCCATCAAACCATTTTGGGTACTAATACTGATAAAGAAGTAGAAGTACGTACATAGATTCTTAAGAAATTTGACCCTTCTGGGTTTGTCGGATAAATCTAAAATTAACCTTTATAATTTTTTTTTTCAATTAGTATAAGTAACTAATTGAAAAAAAAATTTTTAGTAACATAAATAAAAATTTTGCTACCCAAAATATATCCTATACCTTTAAACGAGTAATTCTTGTATATATATATATATATATATATATATATATATATATATATATATATATATATATATAATCGATCATTCATAATAGTGTCCAGGGAGTTTCGGGGGCAATAAGTCGATCTAGCTAGGATTTATTTTTAGAAAATGTACTTTTGTCCGTGTTTTGAGACAATAAAAAAACTGCTACAATATAAGAAGGTAAATTTCGACAGATCACTAACGATCGTTATAGCATAGGTGGTTGGTCGGGCATGATATCGGAGTTCCGTAGTTCGCGTCCTGTCTCTGGTCCAGCTTTATTCCCTTTTTTTTTCAAGTTCCCTTCTTTTGTGAGAAAATCTATTATTTCAAGCCCTTTTTTTAGTAATTTTTAAAAATATGAAAATTTTAATAAAACTAATTGCACTCATGATTTTTATTCAAATAATCAGTTCAGTTTTTTCTATTCTGTCAATAAGATCAAAATATATTATTTAAGTTTCATCAGCATGTAATTTATAAATGTAGTTTCAAAAAAAAACCGAGCAAAGCTCGGTCATCCGGGTACTATAAACATAAACGAGAAAAAGTCTGAAATCAACCGATTATTTAACTTATCAATTAGTTTGTCATAGCTCGAAGACTTACTTTGTTATTCAACTCGCCGACTGCGTAAATTAATTAGTACTCGTAATTTTACCGAACACACAATCTGCGTTCTTCAAAGATTTTTTTTTCAGGCAGAGCGATACTGCATCACGAATGTGTCGGCTCGAGCGGGGAAGGACCACGCTTGCACAGAATACCAACGTCCAATAGCATCATAATGCTGCTTTCGAGAATTTGTTACGAGAATCGGTGACATTTTACTGGTAACGAGGGACTTCATTATAGTTGAGGGATAATGTGTTGATTCTTAGTCGAGAAAAGACATCTGTGTATGTCTTGGCAGGAGGGAGTTTATACTTTGTGACACTTATCCTCTTCCTTGTGCTGGAAACCCTCTCAGAAATTTTTGTGTGGTAGAGTCATGCAGCTACTTTATGGTTGTAGCATAGATGGGTTGGCTTGACTGGGGAAGGACCACGTTCTCACAGAATACTAGCGTCAAATAACAGCTTTTTGCTGCTGCATTTTATATAGGCATTCCATCCTTGTCCTCAAGGGTGACAGCACATCTGCATTTTGGTTCTCAATCGAGGATAGATGTGGATGTTTATGGGTCACAGCATCCATTTACTATCCGGCAAACAAGCATACAATCCACCTATTTGTGTGCTTGTTTGCCACCCTTATTCTATAAAATAGAAATGAGAGGAGGTCGATTTACAAGAGTGGGGCGTATAAAGGCTGTAACTTTATTTTACACACATGTAGTAACGTATTTTTCATTAGCATTTGCGGATTTTCTGTCTCGCACAAGGACGTTTTCGTCGGTAGGGTGTAAATGTGGTTAATGCGAGTGTGAAAGAGATGGAGGCAGTTTATATCGAACTCATCTCAATATTGAGATTAAAAGTGACGCTTCGCTTGGCGCAAATGATTATGCCAGAGTCAGAAGTGAATAAAAATAGCTTGTAAAACGACGTTAAACCAAAATTATTACCAAACTTAAATACTTTATTTTAATTTTATTTTAAATAACGTAACATTGTACTTCATTCTCATTATATTTATACTCATTCCAATCACCGAGTTAGGTTAAAGGTACTCGAAAGTTACTAATATCATATGTACTTAAGGGTACAATTGTTAAAAATTTCTCTCTGATTTAGACGAATAGATATTTGCCCTTGTGCAAAATATATAAACAGCGTTCAAGATACAGGAGAATATCCTAGTGTCAGGGTAACATTAAAAATATCATGATAATGTGTTAGGTTTCAATTTTCAAATAAAAGCTATCCATAAAAAAATTATATCTTGACTTTTTGAGTTCATACAATTGTAGTTTTAATTTGTGTCTGTTGTATTTTATCCTGTGAGTAGCTTTTATCTGAGAGTTGAAAATTGTTAAAGTGAATAAAAACATTAACAAACTTTATGTGGTAGATAGCTGTGGAACATGCTGTCACAGAATAACAGCGTAAAATAGCAGCATAATGATATTATGTTTCGTGTGGTGAGTGTAGAGAACTGGAGACTCTATTCACTCACACATAACAATACAGTGATGCTGTTACAGTTAAATACATAAACCTAGTAGATACATGGTAACAATTCAACAGAGTTTTAATATAAAATAGTTACCATGTTTATTAATAAACGATCGACCAGCAAGCAGATACTATATGACGGTCGTGTGTCACAACACTACGTAATGCTGATATAACTGGACCAAGAATTACGAGACTTGTCGCATTCACGTTATTCACAGCACCGTATAAGTATATATTGACGTGTTTGTTATTGTTTATTTACACTCTGAATAGTGAAATTTACGGCGAGAACTTTTAACGGGTGTTGACGATTTTCATGGCATCATACGGAAGCGAATATCGTCCAGCTGGCGCAGATTGCGGGGGAGCTCAAATGGCGTCCTGAAGGTAGTTAAAGATAGGCTTGATTGTCCCATTCAAGGGCATTGGACTCAAATGCATATGGGTGGGACACTTAAGTATCTTAATTAATATTTTTAAAATTGTAAGTTATTTAATTTGATTTAATTTAATTTACTAACATAGTTTTTAAGAAATTTACTAACAAATTTGTATGGATTTTTTAATCTGAAATAAACGTTTTATTATTATTATTATTATTTAACACCAACTGCCCCTAAAGTATTATAATGTTCTTTCTGAGAGTCTGTATGTATGTATGTATGTAAAATAACGTACCAATGTGCCGTGTGTTGGCGGCTTAAAAGATTCTATCAATACATTTCGACCCAAGGGTGTAAGAGGCAACTATGGGATATGTCTAGAAACCTAATGGTTTTCAACAAAAGGAGTATAACCATTTCGTTTGCACAAAATCTAAATACTCAGATCTGTGATGGGAATAAGCGTCAAAGGCAACGTCGAAAAAGCGTAAGGTCTGGTGCTGCGAACGACCATCCACGTGCCAAGCATGACATTTAAGGCAGATCCCGTCTACAATAATAATATCCTTCAAACCGAATTTTGGTGGTTTTGGTCAGTCTCAACGGAGACTAGGCACCTGCGCAGCAGGATTATAGCGCCCAAGTGTATGCACAAGCACAGGGGCACTCTCTATTTTGCTCACATTCATAAACGGACTGGACGGTAATCCAACATAACCGGATAGAGATCAAGCGCAGGACCAACGGCTGTACGAGTTTTACGTTCTTTTTGAGGCACCAGGATGAATCATCGGCAACGCACCTGATATTCCCCTGGTAATTCTATACAAAAAAAAATATCGAAAACTTCCCGACTCCGGGCTGCTACTGAAAATTTCTGACCAGAATACCTCAAAAACAGATTTGGCCCGACACGGGATTCAGACCCTTCGATTTCTAAGTTTTCTGAGGCACGGATTTGAAACACAGTCAATGCCACTGAGAGTTCTGGATGGAAAATCCCAAAATCTGATTTTACCTCGACCCGGGATTTGAACCCACAACCTCATGAATGAGCAGACGAAGATACTAACATCGGTATTTATTATGTATATCTTACAGACTTGAGTAAAGATTACTGTTTCCAAACAAAACTCTTAAAAAAATTGTAATACTGCCTGTTCTTTTAACTTTTTGCCTGAGCGTGTTGAGCTTGTATTACTTCTTAACTTAATTTCCACGCGTTTTCCTTTTTTGTTTAAATTTAAAATAAATTCTCAAAATTTTTTCCTAAGAAAACTTTACGATACAGCCGGCGTTACGCATGAATAATCTGTACAAAATTACAGGTACCTAACTTCTTTTGTTTTGAACATAGATACCTTATTATAAAATAATTTTTAGTTTTTATTTAGAAAGTAATTTTTTTGTAGGATGGGGTAACAAACGAGCACACAGTCCACGTGATGGTAAGTAGTTGCTGTGGCCCATAGACATCTACATCTATCCTCGATTACGAATCAAAATGTAGATGCGTTATCACCCTTGAGGATTAAGGTCGAATGCCTCGTCTCCAGTAAAAAAAAGTCTCCGGTTCTCTACACTCACTATATCTTATAGTATTCTTGTGACAGCGTGATCCTTCCTCGGTCGAGCCGACCCAATCGTGTTACAACTATACTACTAATAAAACTGCAGCATGGCTCTACCATGTACAATAATAATTTTATCTTAAGACTATGAATATTTAAAATTTTCTATTAAAGCATTAATTTCAATTAAAATAATTCTCTTTTTATAATTCGGGATCTCACAAAGTCATTCCGAATTACCGAAATAATCAGTTAAAAAATTTGTCCAATGTATAGGTAGGATTCCGTAGTTGCCGTCACAATACATGAGCTTTCTTGTTGAGCATAATGAGTTCGCGGTTTGACACTTATAACGATTAAAATGGGTCCAAATAGGAAGATGGTAACTGAAGGACTTATTTTCAAATCAAACTTATAGGGAGTGGTATTTAAAAAATACTTTCGATTTTGAAAACAATACAATTTACATTAAATCATACGCATGCCATAGTTGACTATCTATGTATATATATTCCCGAAATGATTTTTTATATTTACGCGAACACTACACATTGAAATAATACTAGTTTTACGGAATTTATCGCGTATATTTAACTTTTTAAATACCCGACGTTTCGAACGCTTTACAGCACTCATGGTCACGGGCGGGACTGAGATGTTCTACGTCCATATGTCATAGTTAACCGCGGTTACCATAGATTAAAATTTAACTTTTGTTCCGATCTATGCAGTATGAACTTTGGTATCTTGAAGTCTTGCAGTTGTATGCTTGGGTTGGGATTTAATTTTATTTATTATAGGATCCCAAGCAGATGGTAGCACCCAGCCATCTTCTCAATTGAAATTAGGATGTTTTTTGATTTCAATAGCCTCGCGAATCATCCTTGGAAGGAATCGGTGTTCTTTAGCGAGGATTTGCGGTCTATCAAATCTGATGTAGTGACGGGGGCGATCCTGTACGTGTTCACAAACTGCAGACTTCCCGGAGCGTCGATTCTTCACATCAGCTATATGTTCTTTAACGCGGGTTTTTATTGATCTTTTAGTTTGTTCTATCTAGGAGAGACCACATTCACAATCAAGCTTGTACACTCCTGCATCTTGCAGAGGGACATTACACTTGACTGATGGTAAAAACTGACCAATCTTCTTCAGCGGCTTGAAGTATGTTTTGATGGAAGCGCGCTTCAAGATGTAGCCATTATTGTCAGTGACTCCTCTAACATATGGCAGTACAGCAGGTACACGCTCGACTGTGGCCGGCTTCACTCGTTCACTGTGACGTAGGCGCGGGACTCGAAGCTTGTTGTCAAGCAAAACTTGATTGACATGGTGGAGCTCGGCAGCCAGGTGTTTACTGTCATAGATCCCTCGTGCTCTCTGAAACAAAGATTTACCCACGGTAGCTAACTGTGAAGGATGGTGGTGAGAATCACCGTTTAAATATCTATCTGTATGGGTCTTTTTTCTATACACAGTATGGCTCAAGGTGTTATCAGGATTCCGAATTACTAACACATCTAAAAAAGCTAAGGAATTGTTTGCCATCCATTGTGAACTGAATTTTAGAATTTATAGAGTTAAGATGGTCTAAATATGCAGTTACTTTATCTAAAGGTAGAATTGTGAAAGTGTCGTCTACGTACCGCTTGTAGAATCTTGGATTTATGGGAGAACTAAGCAGTGCTTTCTCCTCAAAGTCTTCCATGAATATGTCGGTGACAATGGGAGATACAGGTGAGCCCATCGCCACACCATCTACTTGCTTGTAGAACTCCTCCTTCCACAATAGGTAGCCAGATGTAAGGCAGTATCTGAGTAATACTGCATATTCTACGGGCATTTTGTTTTCTTCCAGCCTTCTAGTTACAATTGAGATTCAGTCTTCAATACGTAAGCATATGAACAGTAACTGCACATCAAAACTAACCATAGTTTCATTGTTTTCCAGATGTAGGTATTTAATCTCGCTGACAAAATGGTAGGAATCCTTTATGTGTACTCTTGTATGTCCCCTGAGCGGTGAGAGTATTTTCGCAAAGTGTTGAGCCAATCTGTAAGTTGGTGAATCGATTTGGCTCACTATGGGACGTAATGGAGCATTGGGCTTGTGTATTTTTGGTAACCCATACAATTTTGGTGATTTGGCGCACGTAGGTATTATCCATTTTACGTCCAGATTTAATTTTTCGGAGTGTTTCTTTATGAGGTCACTAGTTGTTTTTAGTGTGCTATTTGTTGGGTCGCTTTTAACCTTTTTATAAGTACTTACATCCGATAAAAGTTCTTGTATTTTAGAATTATAATCTGACGTATCCATTACTACCGTGGCGTTTCCCTTATCTGCGCGGAGAATCGTAAGTTCGGGTTTATTGCGTAGGTTCTTTAACGCTATAAATTCGTCTTTGGGAAGATTCGGTTTAGGCACTGAACATCGACGTAACATAGATGAAATGTCTTGACGTATCGCCTCCAAATCTTTTTTCCGCATATTGTTTTTAAATAAACAGTCCTCGACACTACAGATAATTTCTTCGTACGGTAATTTGCGGGGTGTAATAGCAAAGTTGAGACCTTTGGATAAAACCTTAATTGTTGCATCATCCAGTGTTTGTTTTGACAGATTATAGAGCGCGATTAATCTATGATCTATGTTTGTCAGTGGTTGCTTTTGGTTCTGGCATTGATTCAGATGTTTGACATTTGACTTGTTAGTTAATTTTTGATATTTTTAGGTTAACTATGACGTATAGGACGTTGAACATTTCAGTCCCGCCCGTGACCATGAGTGCTGTAAAGCGTTCGAAACGTCGGGTATTTAAAAAGTTAAATATACGCGATAAATTCCGTAAAAACTAGTATTATTTCAATATTCCCGAAAGTCAACCCTAAGATATAGATGAGCGTAACGCACCATCCCGCAAACCACCACTGCCCTAAATTATCCTGAGGATCGGTCGCGTAAACCAAGAGTGTTACGAATTAAACTGTATGAGGCTATTTGATTGTATGAATACTTTGAATGGGGCCTACAATAACTATCCTCCCTACCTATCCCACGAATAAAAAAGTAAAGTTGTAGTAGCAATGTCCATAAGTCGTCTATATTTATACGTCGTCGTATCTTAATAAAATGTTTGTTCCTTATATTTCACAACAACATTACGATGTTATAAGGCAGCTAGTTTTACGTCATTTTCTAATCTGTCTGTAATTAAATTTTTACTAATCCTAGTGCATTTTATAAGTTGGGCGACTATTACTCGCTAACTTGTTAATTCCACTTTGCTGCGATATTTTTCCTTTTAACTTCACTATATATGCTTCTATTGAGTATACTTTTAATATTTTAAAAGAAGGGGAGTTGATCGAGCAAGTAGATGAGTTTGAATATTTGGGCTGCGTATTTAGCAGGGATATAGAACGGCGAGTGAATGCGGGAAATAGAGTAAATGGGGCCCTGCACTCTATTGTGAAGAGTCAAAATGTGTCGAAAAAGGCACGTATGGCAATTCACAATGCTGTGTTGGTCCCTACTTTAACGTATGGTAGTGAAAGTTGGGTGTGGCAGAAGAAGCACGAGAGTAGAATGAACGCAGTAGAAATGCGGTCGTTAAGGAGTGTGTTAGGGCTGAATCTGAATGACAGGGTAAGAAATTGTGTAAGAGAAGAGTGTGGTTTGCAAGATGATATTGTGACCAGGATTAGAAAGGAATGCTTCGGTGGTTTGGTCATGTGGAAAGAATGAATGAGGAAAGAGTGACAAAGAAAATTTATGTTACGGAAGTGAATGGCAGGATCGGAAAGGGACGTCCTAGGCGAAAATTTATCGACCAAATTGGCGATTTATTGAAAACGGGCCAAATTAGGAGTACCCTTAACCGACGAGCATATATGCGTAGGTGTATGGATGTGAAGGAGGCAAGAGAAGTGTGTCAGGATCGTGCCAAATGGAAGTCTGTAGTCTCTGCCTTCCCCTCTGGGTGACAGGCGTGAGTGTTTATGTATTTTAAAAGTAGTGGTTTAGGGTGTAAAACAAAGCTTAATATATCCCAAAAAACCCCTGAATCGATAAAATGTTCTTCTATACTCCCAATGTTTTTGAAAGACCTATCCAACGGTAACGATGGAATAGACGGGTAAAAAAAATTATCATCCATTTTTACCTGTATAGGATGTACCCATATATAATTATGAAAAAAATGAAATTTAAATTTCAACTATCTAGAGACCTGGTCTTAACCAAAAATATTTAGTTTAAGAAGTACATTCATACCAACAACAACACTGACACAAATTCGCACCAAAGTTCAATAAGATCATTTTAGTTCATGGTAATACTTCTGGATTTCACGAAGCAATAGCACATTATAAATTATTCTGGTATATTTATAACCAAAAAATAAAGAATACCTATTCATTTAAAATGTGTCCTGTCTTGGAACCGTTTAGCGATAGCAACTTATGCAAATAAATGAAGTATCTATTTGTAATGTAAAACAAACAGCTTTTTACTAAACTAAATGGTAATGAAAGAATATATAGATATGGCAATTATAACAAAAAAAAAATTAAAAATTGTGTCTGATGAACAGACAAAATTTAATATTTAAATTTTATATTATATCGGTTTATCTATATGTCTGTCTGTCTGTTATGCCTAATCTCCGAAAAGGTTGGACCGATTTTGACGGAACCTTTACTGGCAGATAGCTGATATCATAAGGAGTAATTTAGGCTACTAAGAAAAATAATAAGTGTTGCGAGTGTTATGTAGCAGAGTCAAAAACTCTTTTAAAAATAAATTTATTTAATATATTTAACTACAATATAAACTAACTTAAAATATGGAAGTTGATTCAGAGAGTTTGGAAATAGAATTGTGTTGTGGGATCGAAGGATTTCGTGTAGGATCGTAGGAAGGTAGGAGGTGGTGGTCGAGATATGGGAACAACATTATACTTGTTTGTGTTTATCGTTATCTTATTCTAAGATACAATTAAGAATGAAACTTTGGAACAATAAACATTAGTATTTAAATATTACATTCTAAGTAGATTAGTTTGTAAGTAAGTAAACAATATAATTTAGTTTTAAAGTAAATAAACAATATAGGAGTAACAAATATATATATTATAAACCACATATACTCCACATATGAATTATAATATAAAGGAAATAGAATATAACACAATAATAGTACCTATGACATAACATCTCCCCCTTAGAACAAATATTGAGCGGTGTTACTCGATTTTTGAATGTAGTCAGCAGCTTCGTTTTCATCTTCTGATATGCAGGATGTTGTAGCGGTGGTGTTTATCAACGATATGGGAATTTCGACGTGTTGTTGGCGACGAGAACGGTCAAAGCAGTTATTAAAAAATTTTATAAGTGGATTTACGGGCATCTTATTCCATGGCAAGCACTTGTAACATTTGTAACAAAAATAAGTTAGCACAATGATACTAGTAATCATACTAAATATGGAAAAATTTTTTGCTTGTTTTTTTGAGAATGTAGATTCTTTAAGTAATTTTGAATGTGTTTTTATTTGGTCTCTAACTGAATTAAGAGAGTCGAGTTGCATGGTGTTGAGCTGGCTTGGTGCAAGTTCTCGTTGTTGTAGTTTAATTTCATCTAAGACGCAAATGTGTTCAATATCCAGAAATAAAAGGATGACTGATGTTGATCGATTTTGTGTCCTAGGAGTGTAATAAATGCAGTGTACATTTTACATCCTTGTTCTAGAGTGATGATACCCGCTACAGAGATTTCGCCATGAGTTGTTTTGCTTTCGCATTCTAAAGCATACTGAATCTTGCGTTGGAGTATGTAGATCCAGTTGTTGTTTCTGATACCTTGAAAAGTGTTAATATGTCCAGAAAATGTACTGTTATCACAAACTTCAAGAACTTGTGGACTCGTCGTTGTTAGGACGACAACTTGGCATATAGGTCTGGTGTTGATGTTATAGATAAGAAGATCCTTGCTGACTTAGGATTCCGTTGCAAAGTCTTTCCATTAGTCCAGTGAGCTCATAACGACGTATTGCTGTCTAGTGGTACTTATGGAAAGGTATGTTTGTTCCGGAAGGATAGTGGAATATAAGGAAGAGTCAGGACATATCATAGGGATAGAATATAAATGGTACAATGTAAATTTTTCGTTTTTAACTAATGGAAATTCTAAGATATATATATTTTTATTCATATAAATATACTAGTGAGTAATAGAGGTCGATTCGAGAATTTTGTGTATATTAGGTAATGCTTTTGGAGCAATTAAGTTTTTATTGAGCTTAGTGGAATTAGAAGAGAGTAATCCTTTGTAAAGGCGCATAGTTGATATTATAGACAGGTGTATTGCATTTGATTTAATAAAAAGTATACTTGTAATGACATCTTTAATATATCGTTCTAAAGAAACTATAGCTTCTAGAATTTTAATTGAAACGGTCGACATTTCTTCAAGAATAGTTAAATTAAATATAATGATTTCTTAAATTTACGCGAACACTACACATTGAATAAAACTATTATTTACGGATTTTATCGCGTTTAATTACTTTAATTTATTTTTATTATTATCCCGACGTTTCGGGTGCTTTACAGCGCCCATGGTCACGGGGGGGGACTGAGATGTTTGACGTCTCAATGTCATAGTTAGTCCGGCTACCTTCAGTTTTTTAATATTAATTTTTGGTCCGATTTACGCAAAACGAGCTTATAGTATCATGAAGTCTTGCAGTGGTATGCTTGGGTTTGGGTTTAATTTTGTTGATTATAGGATCCCAAGCAGATGGTAGCACCCAACCATCTTCTCTATTGAAATTTGGATGTTTTTTTAATTTCAATAGCCTCGCGTATCATCCTTGGTAGGAATCGGTGTTCTTTTGCGAGAATTTGTGGTTTATCAAATCTAATGTAATGGTGGGGACGATCTTGAACATGTTCGCAGACTGCAGACTTCCCGGAGCGTCGGTGCTTCACATCAGCTATATGTTCCTTCACGCGGGTTTTTATAGATCTCTTTGTTTGACCTATGTAAGAGAGACCACATTCACAATCTAGCTTGTACACACCTGCATCTTGTAGAGGAATATTACATTTGATGGATGGTAAAAATTGACTAATCTTCTTCAGCGGCTTGTAGTATGTCTTAATAGACGCTCGCTTCAAGATGTAGCCAATCTTGTCCGTGACTCCTCCAACATATGGTAGTAGAGCAGGTGCGCGCTCGACTGTTGCCGGCTTCACTCGTTCACTGTGACGTAGGCGCGGGACCCGAAGCTTGTTGTCTTGCAATACTTGCTTGACGTGCTGAAGCTCCGCGGCCAGATGTTTTCTGTCACAGATCCCTCGTGCTCTCTGAAACAAAGATTTACCCACGGTAGCTAACTGTGAAGGATGATGGTGAGATTCACCATTTAGATATCGGTTGGTATGGGTCTTTTTCCTATACACAGTGTGACCAATAGTGTTATCAGGATTTCGGATGACTAAAACATCTAGGAAAGCTAAAGAATTATTTGCCTCTAACTCCATTGTGAATTGTATTTTAGAGTTTATGGAGTTAAGGTGGTCTACAAATGCAGTTACTTTGTCAGATGGTAAAATTGTGAAAGTGTCGTGACCATGGGCGCTGTAAAGCACCCGAAACGTCGGGATAATAATAAAAATAAATTAAAGTAATTAAACGCGATAAAATCCGTAAATAATAGTTTTATTCAATAAATTAAATATGTTTGATTGTGGAGGTGAAATATGAATTTATTTTGTTAATATCGTCGTTAATAACATATTCATCATAAGAGATTTTATGTACTGTTTCATTGAAATTTGTGATTATTGAAGAAATAATTTGTAATTGCTGTTTTTTGATATCATTAGTAGATATTTGTTGTTCCTCTAGCTGTTTAATACATTTGTCATAATGTTTGGCATCTTTTGCGTCTGGAACACCAAAGAGCCACTTCCAAACTGAACCTAAGCCGTCTAGTATTTTGCGTTTGGATCGCTTTTTATCAGTGTAAGAATTAAGTTCATCGAATCTAGAGTCTATTCTGTCTACTTTTATTTTTATAAGTGAAGTAGCAGTGATAACGGTGGATAAATTTGAGTGTGTAGCGATAAGATATTAATAGTTATTTACGAATCGTTTGATAGAGTTGCGAGCTAGGAATAAAGGTTCAAAGTTTCGATATATGATACATTTCCAGGAATTTGCGGATATTAGTATTTCACCATTGTTTTCGAAATAGGGTCCAGAGTTAGAGGGAATAAGATTTAAGTGTGTATCCTCATCAAGAAAAGTTGTGGAGTACCTGAAAATTAAAATAATCCTAGTTAATTGTTTTGATTTCCTTTATACTTGGTTATATAATAATTCTTAGAAAATATGTAAACTTTGTATAAAATAATGTAAAGTAATAATTTAATTTATAATTTATATATTATATAATATATAATTTATATATTTATATATTATAATAATTTAATAGAACAAATTGTAAAGTTTATATATGGGTTTTTTATAAAATATAAAAGATTTTCATTTAAACTAAGGGTCTTATTGTTAAAGGTATTAGGGTGTGCCGTTATTTGAGCCAGCCTGCAATGAAAATAATGTTAAACTTAGAGTAAATGTTATGATGATAGAGTGAAGTCTTGCAATGGTCGTAAACGATTCGCATCTACTATTTGGTTTTTTCCAGATTTTTGTATAACATAATTTTCATTAAAACCTATTTTAACAATAACATGAGGCCCGTCCGAAAGGCTATTTAAATTCATTTGCTTTTAGAGAATAAAGGGAACTCGATTTGTAGCCAAAGAGTAATTTGTGTAGTGTAAATTTTGGATTAACTTATTGATGTGTTATGGCACATAACGGCAAATGGTACGATTTGATTCCAATTAGATTGATTACGTTTGTGGTACATTCGGATATGGTCGCGCAATGTTGCGTGGAATCGTTCTAATGAACCGTTAGTTTTAGCTAACTAAAAGCTATCTTAGGATTATCTTTTAGATTTACTTCTAGCTGATGAAAACCTGAGGCAAGATCTAATGTGGTTAAATATTGAGAATGACCCAATTTGGGAAGAGGATAACTGTCTCCTACTGCGACTTCATTTAACCTGCGGTAATCAATAACTATCACCATTTCTGTTTCCCAGATGCGTCTAGTTTTTTAGGAACAACCCAGATGTGGCTACTTCAGTGAGATGAGCTAGGTCTGATAATGTCTTGGTCTAACTTCTTTTGGACTTGTGATTTTACTTCTTGTTCGTGTACTTGAGGAAAGCGATAGGTTTTCGCGTGAATTAAAATCTCAGTAGTGGTAGCTATTTGATGTTTTGTATGATTGCTAAGTGTAAGTGAGTCGCCTTCGGTGAAAAATATGTACGTGTATTTGGAGACAATTTGTATCTAATGAGTTCGATCCTTCTTTATTTAAATGTTCGCGTCTAATGAGGGTGAGTACTTCGTTTTGTCTATCAGTATCGGATGTAGGATTAAGATTTGTTTGTTGATTTGGTTAGTAAGGTCTTTCTTCTTCGATCTTTGGAATGCTAATTATTTTGTCGGATTTGTTTGTATTTACACAAGTGATAATAAATGAGTTGTTTTTGGCTTCAACTAATGCGTTGGGAATAAAAATACCGTTATCTATTATTTGTTTTTCGACTATTGCTGTCCCGGGATTTATATTGTTTGTTCTACACATAGTTACACTCTCAGAATGGCTAAAAAGGAATTGATTATTAGGGTCGATTATATTTTGAGGATTTTTTGTATGATCTGTCACGTATTCTCATTGTTTTAGATTGAATATAAATGCTAAAATTATTCTTAATCATGAAATCGTTGCCTAGAATACCGTTTGCTTTAATGTTTAGAGAAGCGACATGAAAACTATATATGGGTAAATAATCTAGAGATATGTCGGTGGTGTCTGAGGTTGAACTTGAATTTTGGCTACCGGAAATACCTACGACTGACACGATGTTTAATTTATTTAAGGGTGACAAACCTATTTTATCCCTTTTATTACCGAGATCCCTGCTCCGGTGTCTATAAGACATGACTAGTTTGCCTTCTATGTGAAAAGTGCAGTGTAGGAGGTTATCGGATGGTATATAGTTTAAGGCAAAAGATTTTGTATTACATTTTAATTTAGGAAGTTTTGATTTAGGCTTTTTAGTTTTAGGTTTTGATTTCGAACGTGGTTTATTGGAAACAGTGAAATTTGTGGATGTAGAAGGTCTTGATGGAATCAGTGGATATAGTAGGTTTAGTGGTCTCGAGAGAGTCAGCGGATGTATTAGAAATAGTAGTAATAGAGTCAGTGAATGTAGAAGGAATAGCATGTTTTGGAAAACCAAGGATTTGGGGCTAGCTACTCTGTTCGTAGGTTTCCGTTTGAGAACTAGACTTTGTGAACTAGCGACTTAAGTACTACACATCACTCAAGATGTGTAGTACTAAAGTCGCTAGTTTATGTAGACACATTTTTCAACTCTGTCTGACACTTAAGCGGTGATTTAGAAGGTACGCTGTTTGTTTGCGTGGTGTGATCTCGTTGGTTCGGCGGTCGAGGACGCCTTTGAGAAATAGGGTTGAATTTGATAGAGTTCATATTTGTAGGTTCTCTATATCTTGAGTCGGGATCGGTGAGCAGGAAACTGAAGCAATTTCCAACGAGTTGCTCATCTTGTTGGTCGCTTGGTAGTTTAAATTGTTAACTGAGATAGGAGGTGCAGAAAGTGCGCGTTAGGCTTGATTATTTTTAAGCTATTATTGTAAGTTCTTTTACGGTATTCAATATTTTTACAATAACTACACAATTTCGTAATTTGTTGCGGTGTTTTGGCATTATTGTATGTGGTTTGTGTAAATGGTAGATGAGTTCGACTTATAGACTTAGTTGTATTACTATTATTATAATAACTATGGGTATGGTATGGTGGTTTTGTAAAAGGTGGTGGACGCGTTGTGTTTAGCACCAGTCGTCAAGGGAACACAAGTGTGCCCGACACGACGTGCCGACGCCCGCTCGGTAGAGGAACACATTTGTACCTTAAGAATTTATGAAGGCCAACCCGACAAAAAAGGTTTGTCATTATAAACTATAACAAAGATATACTGAAATATATAATAGGGCCATAGAAAAAGGTATACTCTTTAATTTGGTATCATAATCTGTCGATACCTAGCTAAAAATAAACATAAAATTTCATTCTGACGTAACGGGTTTTTACACCAGTAGTGCGTGGTAGTGTGTGAGCTAGTGCTAGTGATTTCTCAGTTTTTCTGTGTGTTTTTGAAATAAAAAGGTATACTTTTTTGTATTCCTTGTAAAGTAATAAACGCGTAGATATATAATTTGTGGCATAAAATGTGAAAAGTAAGAGCAAAATACTTCGAAATCGAGAAGGTCCATTTTAGCGGTGGGGTCAAAAATGTGTTATTTTTCCAATTCTCATTTTTAGTGTTAAATGTAAATAAAAAATAGATTTGTAACATATTTCAATTAACTTGACGTCGTATTTATTTCAAATTCACACAAAAATATATTTGAAATACTGTTTGAAACTTCATACAAATAACAATGAATTACGGATTTCTTTAATTTTTTTTATACTATTATTTTATATATTAATATACATATTTCCAAACATTTTCATAAAGATTTCTCAAAAGTCAAACGTGTAAAATTTAATTTATTAGTACTTTTGTGACTAAATGTGAAGTATCTACTACTACTATGCTTTAAAGGGTAATTAATGAATTTTATAACAATTTCTAGCAACAAAAAAAATATTCGATAGTATATACATTCAATAAGAATTGCTGTAAGTTTTATCCATAAATATTATCTCAAAGTGAAAATATACCTAAATTTGCAAGTTAGTAAAAAAAAAAATGTAATTCCCGCCATTTTGGTCATGAGCCATCAGGTGTTGAAAATGTCGTGACTTTGCGAGGTTACAGATTAAATAAAGATTGCCTAGCTTTGTTGATTGCACGAATTTTGTCTTCTTGAAGTGCCAATTGGCCTGCTTCGCAAAGGGTAGGAAATTCTGATTTCTTATGTTTTACACGAACAAATATATATATATATATATATATATATATATATATATATATATATATATATATATATATATAAACACTCACGCCTGTCACCCAGAGGGGTAGGCAGAGACTACAGATTTCCATTTGGCACGATCCTGACATACCTCTCTCGCCTCCTTCACATCCATACACCTACGCATACATGCTCGTCGGTTAAGGGTACTCCTAATTTGGCCCGTTTTCAATAAATCGCCAATTTGGTCGATAAATTTTCACCTAGGACGTCCCTTTCCGACTCTGCCACTCCCTTCTGCAACATAAATTTTCTTTGTCACTCTTTCCTCATTCATTCTTTCCACATGACCAAACCACTACACATTGATTAAAACTACTTTTACGGATTTAATCGCGTTTAATTTTACTTTTAATTATTTTTATTTCCCGACATTTCGGGTGCTTTCTAGCACCCATAGTCACGGGGGACTTAAGTGACTGACGTCCCAATGTCATTGTTAAACCCGGAGTACCTTCAGCTTTTTTAATTATTGTTTATGATCCGATCTATGCAAAATGAACTGAATATGTCCTGAGGTATTGCAGTGGTACGCTTGGGTTTAGTTTCTAAAAAAAAGAATATTAACGATGCTATAAACATTACTAATATTCTCTTTAACCACTCGTGGTAAGCTTAAATTGCTTGAGTTACGAGTGGTTCACCCCAGTAGTCGAATGGTGGATTCGAACCCACGACCTTTTTGAGTTCGCGGTCCGCGCCCTGCCATTATACTACTGTCGCTTTTTTAATTTTATTGATTATATGGTCCCAAGCAGGTGGTAGCACCCAGCCTCCTCTCTCTATTGAAATTAGGATGTTTTTTAATTTCAACAGCCTCACGTATCATCTTTGGTAGGAATCGGTGTTCTTTCGCGAGGATTTGTGGTTTTGTGGTCTATCAAATCTGATGTAATGGTTGGGGCCGTCTAGGATATGATCACAAAGCGCAGATTTCCCTGAACGTTGTCTAAGGCCAGCTTAGGGTTCTTTTGAGATTATTTTACACGGCCAATAAATAATTGATATGATAGAATGGTAAAATAAAATAGTATACATCAATAAAATATAACAGAATAGTATGATTATATTTAAAAAAATAATGATGTGAATGAGGTGGTAGATGTAGGAAAATATTTTGGTAAAAACGGAAAAGTAGGAATTTGAACAAACAAGTTTAGCCACTTACCACAATAAAAATAAAATGTGGAGCTTCATAGTTCGACGAAGTTCTTCAAAAGCCTCCAGCAACCGTACGTTGTCTTCTTGTTGGGCGATGTTGTCCTGTCGAATTTGGTACGTTCACGTCGTTTTTACTCTATTTAAGTGAATGAATTACGCGAGAACCTACCGATTGCGTCAAATTTGTGGCAGATGTTTGCGCCAAAATGTGACAGAGAAAAACTCTTTTAAAAATAAATTTATTTAATATATTTATCTATAATATAAACTAACTTAAAATATGGAAGTTGATTCAGAAAGTTTGGAAATAGAATTGTGTTGTGGGATCGAAGGATTTCGTTTATATATTATAGGATCGTAGGAAGGTAGGAGGTGGGGGTCGAGATAAGGGAACAACATTATACTTGTTTGTGTTTATCGTTATCTTATTCTAAGATACAATTAATAATGGTAAACTTTGGAACAATAAACATTAGTATTTAAATATTATAATCTAATTAGTTTGGTTTCTAAGTAAGTAAACAACATAATTTAGGTTTAAAGTAAATAAACAATATAGGAGTATATAGGTCCTATAATATAAAGTTGTGGCCGTAGAAGGAAAAGGGGAGATCTCCCGCCGGGCGATATTTCGGAGATGTTCTATATATACTGTTTATGATTCGGAATGTTCATAGCGTGATTTAGGCTTCGGTGTGTTTCGGTGTGCTAGTGGCGCGACGACAGCGCCGCTACATCACCCCCTGCTCAGACTGGAGGTCGATAGTGCAGCCTCGTTGCCGACGAATGTGCAAGTGCCAGGAGATTGCCTTGTAGTCTGCGGTGAGTCGAGAAGAAGGCAAGTAATCTGCGAGAGTGCCGTGAAGCAGAGGCGAGCAGTAAGGCTCAGAGCCGTGCTGAACACTGTAGCGCAGAGAGTAGCTTGAAGGAACAGGAAGCATTATTATTCCAGTGCTGCGATGTACCTTGTGAAGCTAGCTGGCTTGCAGGATATGAAGACTGCAGACGATATCTGCGCGGGAGCGAATGGGTGGGGTATTTTATGATGATGATGAAGCTTGAAGTTTTCGAAGGTTGTTGGTTGCGTTTTCAGATCACGTCGGGGTCACCACTGTGGCCGTATAAGGAAAAGGGGAGATCTCCCGCCGGGCAAGGTGTTCTGCCCGGGGAGCGGCCAACACTCCGAGTGATAGTTCGGAGATGTTCTATATATACTGTTTATGATTCGGAATGTTCATAGCGTGATTTAGGCTTCGGTGTGTTTCGGTGTGCTAGTGGCGCGTCGACAGCGCCGCTACAAAGTAAATAGCATATAACACAATAATAGTACCTATAACATAACACGCGTAAAAAATTAAAATCCATGAAATTCAATCGTAATAAATCGTAGTAAAAACAGTTGGTAAAGCAACATAATTGGGTTTTACCAACTGTGTGTGGTTATCAAAATATATGTTTAGGTTGTCCAAGTCGATTCAGAGAAATTCCAGTGACTGAATATACATTGTTGTGCCTCCGCGATTCTGTAAATGTCATAAAGATACTTTAACTGATTTAAAAAAGGTTTTATTATTTCATTTTCATTTAAAAAAAGTATAAGTTATCATTACACCAGGATTTCCGCCTGTATCATATAGGCATATAAATATACAAATTTTCAATTTCATATAAATATAAAAAACAAGGACAACATTAATAACATTCGCCATGTGCTCCGGTGTGCAGAAAAATGTTAAGGTATCAATATATACCGCCAAATTCTTGACCCCGGGTTGCAACTGATAATTTCCTGCATTAAAGTCAATAACTGATTTTAGCTCGATTTGGAATTAGAGCCCGGGATGACATCAGCAGTCGTGCTGACGACTACTAAGTCAACGAGGCTGAGTTTATCAGTTAACTAACTTTGGACATATCGAGCAGTCGTTTTTGCAATCTATTAGAAGTTCTTTATTACATTACAGAATCATAGATTTACTTTAGTTTTAGTTTTATTTTAAAATAGTTATTACATTCCCTTACAAAAACTAGGATACCATGGGCGGACTTAATGACTAAAGGCATTCTCTATCACTCAACCCACGGAGTGGTAAGAATTTGATTTAGATGTAGCAATTGAAAAAAAGAAAGAAAAGAAACTAAAAAATACACATTATATGTAATAAAATACATTTTTATTTAAAAATTATTTTGTCCGTTTTTGTATGTGACTGCTGAACCCCTCTTAAATAGCTGGACCGATTTTAATAAAATTTTGTATGTATGATTAAGTTGGTTTGATAATGATTTAGATTCACAAATGGACCCGGTAGGTAGCGCTGTTGTTAAGTTACAGAAATCACAACATTGTAAGTAAATACATACGAATCCATAAATAACCCCGAAATATATTCTAATGACTTCACACAACGTGTAAAAACCCCGATATGCTGTTTAAATATATCGCGGCAACTGATAAACTCCCATATTGATAAATACGTGACAGTCCTATATATTTGCTGATGAATATCGAGCAGTTATAGATGTTGAATTATTGCTTTGTGAGATCTGGTAGTGTCTACACGAGACTAAAATGACTTTGAAAATCATTCTAGGTTTGTTTATTGTGACCGCGGCAACTTCGATTGAATTCGGTAAGCTCTTTTTTTATGTCATAAAATTTAACATATAATTTAAATGAATATAAAATATCGATTTTTCAATTTATAATTGGTTAGACATTAAAAACTTTAATTTAAGAAGAAAAATATTAAAATTCTTGTTGATGACGGCATAATTTCAAACAGTTTTATTTTCTTATTAAAAATCTAACTGTTTTAATTTTTTAATATAATTATTTTGAAAAAGTAATATATGGATTTGTGGATAGCTATGGATTATAGCTATTACTGGATAAGTAATATTAGCAGAGTGCTGGGTAAGCGCTGTTATTTTTATGATCACTGGTAAAGTGACAGTATATAGTGCTGGTAAAGCGCTACGGAATATTGCTGTTGCTGGTTAAGTAATAGTGGCAGAGTGCTGGGTAAGCGCTGTTATTTTTATGATCAGTGGTAAAAATACAATATATAGTACTAGTAAAGCGCTACCGAATATTGCTGTTGCTGGGAAAGTTATAGTGGCAGAGTGCTGGGTAAGCGCTGTTATTTTTATGATCACTGGTAAATATACAGTGCTGGTAAAGCACTGTGGATTATTGCTATTGCTGGTTAAGTAATAGTTGCAGAGTGCTGGGTTAGCGCTGTTATTTTTATAATCACTGGTAAAGTGACAGTATTGTAGTGGTAGTAGTAAGAGTATATAAAAGTACACACACAAGTGTGATAATAATCCTATATAATCAAATTTATTAATACAATAAAGGGAGTCTTATATCATCATTCGTTTGTTTAACTCCTCTGCTAACATTCGCCCTACATGGCGACCCTGGCGAAGTAATTCGGGACGCAAATATGACACCCTCTGCCGTATTTGGAGTGGAACATTTGTTCTGTGTGCAACTGATGAACTAAATCAAGCTATGGCGTTCTGTATATGCGACTGTGTACACGTGTTTAACAAACGTTAACGAAAAATAACTTCCAAGATGGGCGGTAAACAGACTAAAAAGAGACCGTAATTGTGCATAACGCAGTGGGAAGCAATGAGGCAGGAGTTGAACAATTGCAATTTCACCTGACTACGAGTAATATTTTACTATCATTGTGCTGGTACTTCTACTGGGGTCCCTATATTGCTTATATCGGACATATAAGCGATGTCATATAAAGTGGATTAACACAGAAATAAACAGAAATACCCTAAGAAGGTCTATTTTTCGGCAACCACAACCCCCCACAAATAGCGAAGAGACAAGTCAACCAAGGGTGTATTATAAAGTATGACCGACGCTGATTGAAGTTTAAAAGTGGCGTTTAAGTGCATATAAAATGAGTAGAAAGTGCGTGTCTATTAATAGTGCAAAAAAGGGTATTGTGTCTATAAATCAACTACATTAATCTGGTACTCTAGTCTATATTACTAAACTTTATATTATTAAATTAAATCATGTATTCGTTGTACTGTTTTTAATCGTCACTTAACCGTATTATTATTATATTAAATATTTCGTAAAATTATTTATAGTATGCTCTATTCTACGTATTGGTGGTAAGTTATGAATATTTCCTTAGAACAGTTATATGAGAAATTAAAAGAAGTGAGAACATATTTAATTAAAATTGAACCGAGAGGACGTGAAGGAAAAATTTTAGATAGTAAACTTAAAGAGGCCAATGAAATATTTAGTGCTTATTCTAAGCTCTTAATAAATTTTAATAGTAAAGTAAAGGAATGTAAGATTAAATCTACTGGTATTAAATCTTATCAAACCTATTGTAGGAATTTTGAATCATTATATCAGGATATTATAAAATTGTGTAAGCCCGAGTGTGCACAATCTGAAAATCCGAGCGATATGGATACTTTCGATTTGAAAACGGCTTTGACTTTATTACCTGTTATGTCAGATAACGAAACAAGTGTGAAACAATTAGTAGACAATATTCAATATTATAATTCTTTGTTAACAAAACAGGAATGCAAAAAGAATTTAATTAAATTCATATTAAAAGTATATTATCTCAATCTGCTAAATTACGTCTTCAAGACGATTACTCTAATGTTGAAGACTTGGTTAATGACACGCAGAAAGAGTTGTTGCCAGGAAAATAAAGCAGCAATTTAAAATAAATTGCAAAAATTACGCCAAAATGATATGTCAATTGCTAATTACGGAAAACAAATAACAGAGTTGGAGTGGTAATACCGAATATTACAATATTTTGAAAACTGTTAACGAAAAACAAGCGATCAAGCAATTTTCCGATGCCTTACGAAATCGTCGAATCATCACAATAATTTCTGCTAGAAATTACAGCTTTCTGAAAGATGCCATTCAAGCAGCTCAAGATGAAGAGACTTCATCATCATCGGCCGCAGGAGAGGTGATGGGTATGTCCAGTAAGAAATTTTATTATCCTAGGAATTTTCACCATATTTCTAGGTACCCACGCGGCAACGGGCGTAATCGGCAAATGTTTTCACAGCGAGGACACTACCATGGAAACTCGCAGCGATCGAGTTCATGGAACCACTCGAACTCACGTGACCAAGGACAGCGAGGACGATATAATTGAGGTACGTTTCGTAATTATCGCGGAAATTAAGGGATACAAAGAAATATAGTCAATATAATTAATGAAAACCAGGAATCAACTTCAAATGAACCCCGACTAGATCATTTTTTTGGAGAATAAACAAAATAATTTAATTTTGGCTAGTACTAATAACAGTTGTTTTATTCATTTACCAGTTTCGTTATACAATAAAACTTATTCTTTCCTAGTCGACACGAGTGCATCTATATCCGCCGTAACATATAAACATGCTATCGAATTAAGTGTTTCATTACATAAAGAGAATGTAATTATAAACGGTCTAGGTGGCGAGGTGCAAACAATCGGATATGTTTATGTTCGATTAATGATTCATGGATCTGTTATTAATTACAAGTTCTTTTTTTAATTCGTTACCAATTTCATCGCATAGAATTCCAGGTAGAGACTTTTTGAATAGATTTGGAGCATGTTTAGATTTCGAGAAAAATATTTTATTTTTTGAAGTTAGGTTCAGGCCACACTTGTTTCTTGCCATCACTAATAATTATAATATTAACGTATTAGAGATTCCCCCAAGAAGTGAATCCATACATTATATTCAAACTGATTTTCAAACCGATTGCATTATCTGTTCACAAGAATTACAAGATGGCGTTTATTTGGCTAGCTCGATAGCAACACCAATTAGGGGAAATATACCAATAAAAATATTAAATGTTACCAAAAAATCAGTAACATTGTCAGGAAAAAATCCTGCAATTCATGATCTTAGCGATTATAATATTTGTAGTTTTGAGAAAAATGAGAATAATTCAGACCGAGCAAAACGATTATTTTCCTCATTAAAATTAAATAATTTAAATGACTTAGAAATTCAAAGTATTCAAAATATTTGTGCAGAATATGTTTTTTATTTAGAGGGCGATAAATTGACAACAACAGATATTTACACTCACAATATTTTTTGAAACCAAAAGTTAGTCCAGTGTTTTCAAAACCCTTTAGGTTACCAATTAGTCAGAAAAAGAAACTATCCTTGTCCGCAGAATGCCGACGAAGTTAAAAGATTTGTGGCGTTCACAAATTATTATAGAAAGTTTATACCCAAGTTTGCTGAAATTGCGCAACCATTACACCAACTTTGTAGAAAAAATACTAATTTCGTTTGGACTGAAAAATGTCAAAAGTCTTTTTAAACACTCAAAAATCGTATTATGTCCCCCCAGTTTTAGATTACCATGATTTTTCAAAAGAAAATTATTTCATTTTAAAAACCGATGCATCTAATAAAGCAATTGGAGCAGTTCTGTCGAATAAAAATGAAAGACCAATAGCATTTACTAGCAGATCTCTGAATAAGGCTGAATCAAACTATCCAGTTATAGAAGAAGAGTTGTTAGCGATAGTATGGGCCGTCAAACATTTCAGACCGTATCTGTATGGGCAATATTTTAAAATCAGGACTGACGATAAACCTCCAGTATACCTATTTGGCATGAAAGATCCATCGAGCAGGCTTATGAAGTTTCGTTTGGTATCAGAGGAATATAATTTTGACGTAGAGTTTGTAAAGGTTTCAGATAATGCAGCTGCAGATGCGTTATCTAGAATCTGTTTGAGTTCGAAAGAGTTAAAAGAATTAAATGAGAACATCGGTTGCGTATGGTTAATAGAGATGATTTGAAAATATTGAGAAAATTAGGAGTTAGGAGAAAAGGAAAAGATAATTTATATTAAATATCTAAGTTCCGACTCACGAATGTTGCGACGCGAGTTTGTGAGGGAATTAGATGATTTTTGTAAGTTAATAAATGTTAATGAAGTATGTATAATAAAAAAGGATGGTAATAAGGAATTTATTAAAAAACTAGTTGAAGAAGTCAAATCTATGAATGATAGGACCGGTCCACGTGTACATATAATAAATAATGTAAATTTAAGTGAGATTGTGGATAACATTTTACGAATTTTTGCTTACACACGTTGGGGGCCCCTGTAGCCCGGGGGCCCCGTATCATTAATATGGCTGATACGGCGGTAGCCACGCCCCTGCTCCCACCATTCTTCACAGGGTAATTAGGCATGGATATATAATAAGGATGACAGAAAGGTGATATTGAATGACTTCCATCTCCTACCTAGCAGTGGCCATGCAGGTATGAGAAGGATGGTCAACAATATAAAAAAGTATTATTATTGGCCTGGGTTAGGTAAGGATGTAAAGAACTTTGTTAGGCATTGTGACAAATGTCAGCGTCAGAAATTTTCGTTACCCGTAAGAGAGCTATTAGAAATAACAACGAGAGCTAACACAGCGTATGAAAAGATATATTTAGACCTAGTAGGTCCATTTGAAGTTGATAATAATAATAATAACTCTTATGCTTTAACGCTACAATGCGAACTTACTAAGTATCTCGAAGCATATCCCTTAATTTCTAAAAAAAACCAACGAAGTAGCAAAGAATTTTGTTACTAACTTTAGTCTTACCTAAGAATATTTATTTTATTATTACCTAATAATGGTATTGTCGGTACTCCATACCTATGGAGTACCGAAAGTAATAACTACTGACAAAAGGAAAGAGTTCACCGCATCATTATTCCAAGAGGTATGTAAATTGCTTCAAATAAATCAATTAAATTCGACTGCTTACCACCACCAATAACTAGGTGCGTTGGAAGTGCCACATAAAAACTTAAATGCTTTTCTTCGCATTCAAATTGATAATCATCCTGAAACATGGAGCGACTGGTTACCATTTTGGTCGTTTGCCTATAATACGACAGTTCATACAGAGACGAAATTCAGTCCTTATGAACTTGTCTTTGGTAAAAAATGTTCACTTCCTAGTAATTTGAGAGTAGAATTAGAGCCACTTTATAACTACGATCATTATCCATGTGAGCTTAAATACAGGTTACAATTGTCACAAAGAGAGGCAAGAAATAATTTAATAAAGTCTAAAGAAAAGAGAAAAATTATATTTGATAAATATACCAAGCCTATAAAATACAATGTAAATGATTTAGTACTCTTAAAAATGAGTCAGGTAATAAACTAAGCGATCTATACTCTGGTCCTTATAAAGTTGTTGTAGCACCAAACGTAGAAATAATTAAGTATGGTAAAAATGAATTAGTACATAAAAACCGCACGAAATTGTATATCCAACAATAAATAAAACATATTTTACATGCCTTGTACATTTATTGTTATTATTACTTACATACTTACTTACTTATCTTCACGCACAATCCCTAACGGGGTAGCCAGAGAGAACAGATCGCCAAGTGTCACGATCCTTACATACCTCTTTCGCTTCTTTCAGGATCATTAACTTCTTCATACATGCACGTCTAGGTATCCGAGTACTCTTGACCCTCCCCTCTTCGAGCAATTTGCTCACATGGTCTTCGAAAGTTAGTCTCGGTCTACCTCGACACCTTTTAATATTTACTTTCGCTCTATATATTTTCTTCACCATTCGGTCTTCACTCATTCGTTCAACGTGCCCAAACCATTGGAGTACGCCCCTATCAATTTTTGTGATAAGGTCATCTTTCAATCCTGCCATATTGCGAATCTCTTCGTTTCGCTTTCGGTCGGCTAAGGTAACGCCACACATTTTACGAAGAGATCGCATCTCCACTGCATTCAACTTGCTTTTATGCTTCTTCTGGCATACCCAGGTTTCGCTGCCGTATAACAAAGTCGGTACCAACACTGCATTATGTATTGCAAGGCGTGCACTCTTCACCACGCCTTGCCTTTTTACTAATGCATTCAGGGCACCATTGACTTTGTTTCCGGCAGCGACACGCCTATCCACATCTAAATCACATCTTCCATCCCGGCTGAAAGCACTCGCCAAGTATACAATTTCATTTACCTGTTCTAGACATTCCTGATTTACCCATATTTCACATTTCGTTCTCTCTTCGTCCTTTTCAAATACCAGAACCTTAGTTTTATTAGCATTCAAACGGAGACCTTTAATTTCACATTCCTCTTTCATACACGTGACTAATGCCTGCAGTTCTGCTTCTGATGGTGCAATAAGAACTGCATCATCAGCATACAGCAGACAATTAACTTTTATGTCACCCAATTTCACACCCAAACAGCTATTTTTCAGCTTCTGTAAACAGCTGTCGAGATACAGTATGAACAGCCAGGAAGACATGACACAACCCTGTTTTACGCCCGCTTGGATGCTAAACATGGGTGATAGGTCATGCCCTAACCGCACACAGGCTTTACAGTCATAGTAAAGTGACTGCACAGCCCTTAACAATCGACCATCCACACCATATCCCGGCAACAGTTCCCACATTTTCTTCCTTATAACCTTATCAAATGCTTTCTCCAGATCCACAAAAGCACAGAAAATCTTCTGGTTAACACTCAGAAGCTTCTCCGTGATCATGCGGAGAGAAAAAATTTGATCCGTGCATCCTCTTCCAGGTCTAAATCCGCATTGTGCCTCCCATAAGAATCTTTCCGATTTCTCTTGCATCCTACGTGTCAAAACCTTCGAGTAAATTTTACTTGCTAAACTGGTCAAGCTGATCGCCCGATAGCACCCGCATTCAAAATGTGAACAGACGCGAGGCCCACCGTACTTGACCATTTCAGCAGTAACTCTGTCTAGTCCCGCAGCCTTACCACATTTCAAACTTCGAATCGCACGTTCAATCTCTTTCATGCTGATGACCTCAGTGTCATCGAGGTCCGTGTCTGGCGTGCCAGTCACGGCGTCACCCCCGGATCCTTCACTAAGATCATGACACGCATACATTTCTCTATAAAATTCACTCCATCGCTGCATGACGTCCGATTTTTCTGAGAGGACGTCATTGGTTCTCGAAAGCACTTTGTTCATTCTTAAGGCTGTCGCACCACTCCGGGACCTTCCAACCTCTTTCCAGAAGAGTTTGGAGTTTTCCCTAAAGTTGTGCGACAACCTCTCGTCCGCTTCTATTCTACACCTTTCACGTAATTCCTCAATCAATGTTTTCGCATGAACTTTCTGCAGGTTATATCTTTCTTTCATCTTCTCTCTCATATGCTCATCGTTACAAGAAAGGCCAAGTTGTCTAACCATGCTTTTTTCTTCTTTTTTACAGCTTCTCTCACTTCATCATTCCACCATGCTTCTCTTCTTTTACTACTACCTCTTTTTGTCGTACCACATACTTCTTCCGCTGCACTTACCATTCCATCCCTAAGGTTCTGCCATGTTCTCTCCACACATTCTTTACTGCCATCGATGGTGTCAAGCTTTTCGGCTACTCTCGTGTGATATTTGTCCCTAGTATCCGCTTCCTGAAGCTTCCAGCTTCGGATGCGACAGACCGACTGTGGTTCTGTTACTGCCGTCCGGTAGCGCCAACCCGCGAACAAACCCCTAAATCTAGTAATAACTAGATAATGATCCGTTCCCAGGTCAGCACCCCTGAACACTCGTGTATCCATCACCTGTTTTCGCAGTCGGTCATCCACCAGGAACAAATCAATCATACTTCTCTCATTCTTTCTTTCTCTAGTGTACATATGGATTTTCCTGTGATTAAACGTAGTGTTTGTCACAAGAAGACCCTTTTCCTTGCATACAGCCAGTATAAGCTTGCCAGCATCATTAACCCTTTTATCGCCAAACTTTCCAAGCACCGACTCGTATCCTGGTCGAGCGATACCTACCCATCCATTCAAATCACCACATACAACAGTTCTTTCGTTTCCCTTAACCAAATCTAGAACTTCTCTTACGTTCTCCCAAAACTCCTCCAGCTCAGCCCTGGACGACGAAGCTACCGGCGCATAAACAGCCAAAAGGAATAACTTCGTCAGTCCCATTTTGAAGCGAACCCAGAGAAGTCTTGAGTTCACAACCTTGTATTCAGTCATAAGATCGACCAACCGGGACGACAACAGCACTCCCACTCCCTGGCAGGCATACTCGCTTTCAGGGTCTCCGGACCATATAGCTAACGTCCCGCCAGGGAGCTCTTCAGTACCACTGCCTTTCCGTTTGGTCTCCGACATACACACGACATCTAATTCTCTTTCTTTCATTATTTCGATCAACTCATTCGTCTTATCTCTCATGCTCCCTCTAACATTCCACGTGCCAACTCTGCACTCCGTCCTCCACCTTCCGCCGTGTCGGGCTGTACGTGACAGGTGGCGGTCCCCATCGCCGCTTTGCGCGCTGCATTCCACACCAACGGGGACGAGCTGGTGTGCGTCGCCTTGGGGGGACGCCCTAACCCTCGTTTGCATGGGTGCGCAGCTGTGTAGAATTGCAGCCCTGAAAAGGGCTGGCAGGAGTCGCGACGAGCACGCTTCTACAATGACCCCTATATCGTTATTATTAATAATTCTTTCTGTAGATTACTTAATATTACGTAATTATAAATATTCTAAATTAAATAATCATTAAAAATGTTCTTAAAATAAATACCTTATATATTATTTTACAATGTAACTGTTCCTAATATTTACAAAAATAAAATCTTTTAATATATTGATTCCTAAAAAATGTAACCTTGTATTGTCACATTTTATTCTTTTGGAAGGAATGTGTATTAGTAGTGTAAGAGTATATATATACACACAAGTGTAATAATAATCCTATATAATCAAATTTATTAATACAATAAAGGGAGTCTTATATCATCATTCGTTTGTTTAACTCCTCTCCTAACATTCGCTCTACAGTATATGGTGCTGGTAAAGCGTTATGGATTATTGCTATTGCTGGTTAAGTAATAGTGGCAGAGTGCTGGGTAAGCGCTGTTATTTTCAGATCGCTGGTAAAGTAACAGTATATAGTGCTTGTAAAGCGCTATGGATTATTGCTATTGCTGGTTAAGTAATAGTAGCGGTGTGCTGGGTAAGCGCTGTTATTTTTATGATCACTGGTAAAGTGACAGCATATAGTGCTGGTAAAGATAATGGATTATTGCTGTTGCTGATTAAGTAAAAGTGGCAGAGTGCTGGGTAAGCGCTCTTATTTTTATGATCACTGGTAAAATACAGTATATAGTGCTGGTAAAGCGATACGGAGTATTGCTGTTGCTGGTTAAGTAATAGTGGCAAAGTGCTGGGTAAGCGCCGTTATTTTTAAGATCGCTGGTAAAGTGACGGTATATAGTGCTTGTAAAGCGCTATGGGTTATTGCTACTGCTGGTTAAGTAATAGTAGCAGAGTGCTGGTTTAGCGCTGTTATTTTTATGTTCACTGGTAAAGTGAAAGTTTATAGTGCTGGTAAAGATAATGGATTATTGCTATTGCTGGTTAAGTAAAAGTGGCAGAGTGCTGGGTAAGAGTTCTTATTTTTATGATCACTGGTAAAATACAGTATATAGTGCTGGTAAAGCGATACGGAATATTGCTATTGCTGGTTAAGTAATAGTGGCAAAGTGCTGGGTAAGCGCTTTTATTTTTAAGATCACTGGTAAAGTGACAGTATATAGTGCTGGTAAAGCGCTATAGATTATTGCTATTGCTGGTTAAGTAATAGTAGCGGTGTGCTGGGTAAGCGCTGTTATTTTTATGATCACTGGTAAAGTGACAGTATATAATGCTTGTAAAGCGCTTTGGATTATTGCTATTGCTGGTTAAGTAATAGTAGCAGAGTGCTAGGTAAGCGTTGTTATTTTTATGATCACTGGTAAAGTGACAGTATATAGTGCTTGTAACGCGCTATGGATTATTGCTGTTGCTGGCTAAGTAAAGGTGGCAAAGTGCTGAGTAAGCACTCTTATTTTAATGATCACTGGTAAAAATACAGTATATAGTGCTGGTAAAGCGCTACGGAATATTGCTGTTTCTGGTTACGCAATAGTGGCAAAGTGCTGGGTAAGCGCTGTTATTTTTAAGATCGCTGGTAAAGTGACAGTATATAGTGCTTGTAAAGCGCTATGGATTATTGCTATTGCTGGTTAAGTAATAGTGGCAGAGTGCTGGGTAAGCGCTATTATTTTTACGATCACTAGTAAAGTGACAGTATATAGTGCTTGTAAAGCGCTGTGGATTATTGCTATTGCTGGTTAAGTAATAGTGGCTGAGTGCTGGTTTAGCGCTGTTATTTTCATGATCACTGGTAAAGTGACAGTATATAGTGCTGGTAAAGATAATGGATTATTGCTATTGCTGATAAGTAATAGTGGCTGAGTACTGGGTAAACGCTGGTATTTTTATGATCACTGGTAAAATACAGTATATAGTGCTGGTAAAGCGCTATAGATTATTGCTATTGCTAGTTAAGTAATAGTAGCAGATTGCTTGGTAAGCGCTGTTATTTTTATGATCACTGGTAAAAATACAGTATATAGTGCTGATAAGGCGCTATGGATTATTGCTGTTGCTGTTTAAGTAAAAGTGGCAGAGTGTAAGCGCTGGTATTTTTACGATTACAGGTAAAATACAGTATGTAGTGCTGGTAAAGAGCTATGGATTATTGCTGTTGCTAATTAAGTAATAGTGGCAGGGTGCTGGGTAAGCGCTGTTATTTTTATGATTACTGGTAAAAATACAGTATATAGTGCTGGTAAAGCGCTATGGATTATTGCTGTTGCTGATTAAGTAAAAGTGGCAGAGTGCTGGGTAAGCGCTGTTATTTTTATGATCACTGGTATAAAGACAGTATACAGTGCTGGTAAAACGCTATAGATTATTGCTGTTGCTGGTTAAGTAAAAGTAGCAGATTGCTGAGTAACCGCTGTTATTTTTATGATCACTGGTAAAATTTCAGTAAGCGCTGTTATTTTTATGATCACTGGTAAAAATAAAATATGTGGTGCTGGTAAAGCGCTATGGATTATTGCTGTTGTTGGTTAAGTAAAAGTGGCAGAGTGTAAGCGCTGGTATTTTTATGATTACAGCTAAAATACAGTATATAGTGCTGGTAAAGCGCTATGGATTATTGCTGTTGCTGATTAAGTAAAAATGGCAGTGCTGGGTAAGCGCTGGTAAAGCGCTATGGATTATTGCTGTTGCTGATTAAGTAAAAGTGGCAGAGTGCTGGGTAAGCGCTGTTATTTTTATGATTACTGGTAAAAATACAGTATATAGTGCTGGTAAAGCGCTATGGATTATTGCTGTTGCTGTCAAAGTTATAGTGGCAGAGTGCTGGGTAAGCGCTGTTATTTTTATGATCACTGGTATAAATACAGTATACAGTGCTAGTAAAACGCTATAGATTGTTGCTATTGCTGGTTAAGTAATAGTAGCAGATTGCTGAGTAACCGCTGTTATTTTTATGATCACTGGTAAAATTACAATATATAGTGCTGGTAAAGCGCTATGGATTATTGCTGTTGCTGGTTAAGTAAAAGTGGCAGAGTGCTGGGTAAGCGCTATTATTTTTATGATCACTGGTAAAATTACAGTAAGCGCTGTTATTTTTATGATCGCTGGTAAAGTGACAGTATATAGTGCTTGAAAAGCGCTATGGATTATTACTATTGCTGATTAAGTAATAGTGGCTAAATACTGGGTAGGCGCTGGTATTTTTATGATCACTGGTAAAAATACAGTATATAGTGCTGGTAAAGCGCTATAGATTATTGCTATTGCTAGTTAAGTAATAGTAGCAGATTGCTGGGTAAGCGCTGTTATTTTTATGATCACTGGTAAAAATACAGTATGTAGTGCTGTTAAAGCGCTATGGATTATTGCTGTTGTTGGTTAAGTAAAAGTGGCAGAGTGTAAGCGCTGTTATTTTTATGATTACAGGTAAAATACAGTATATAGTGCTGGTAAAGCGCTATGGATTATTGCTGTTGCTGATTAAGTAAAAATGGCAGTGCTGGGTAAGCGCTGGTAAAGCGCTATGGATTATTGCTTTTGCTGTTATTTTTATGATCACTATTATTTTTATGATCACTGGTAAAAATAAAATATGTGGTGCTGGTAAAGCGCTATGGATTATTGCTGTTGTTGGTTAAGTAAAAGTGGCAGAGTGTAAGCGCTGGTATTTTTATGATTACAGGTAAAATACAGTATATAGTGCTGGTAAAGCGCTATGTATTATTGCTGTTGCTGATTAAGTAAAAGTGGCAGAGTGCTGGGTAAGCGCTGTTATTTTTATGATCACTGGTAAAATTACAGTAAGCGCTGTTATTTTTATGATCGCTGGTAAAGTGACAGTATATAGTGCTTGTAAAGCGCTATGGATTATTGCTATTGCTGGTTAAGTAATAGTGGCTGAGTACTGGGTAAGCGCTGGTATTTTTATGATCACTGGTAAAAATACAGTATATAGTGCTGGTAAAGCGCTATAGATTATTGCTATTGCTAGTTAAGTAATAGTAGCAGATTTCTGGGTAAGCGCTGTTATTTTTATGATCACTGGTAAAAATACAGTATGTAGTGCTGTTAAAGCGCTATGGATTATTGCTGTTGTTGGTTAAGTAAAAGTGGCAGAGTGTAAGTGCTGGTAATTTTATGATTACAGGTAAAATACAGTATATAGTGCTGGGAAAGAGCTATGGATTATTGCTGTTGCTGACTAAGTAATAGTAGCAGGGTGCTGGTTAAGCGCTGTTATTTTTATGATCACTGTTAAAAATACAGTATATAGTGCTGGTAAAGCGCTATGGATTATTGCTGTTGCTGATTAAGTAAAAATGGCAGTGCTGGGTAAGCGCTGGTAAAGCGCTATGGATTATTGCTTTTGCTGTTATTTTTATGATCACTGTTATTTTTATGATCACTGGTAAAAATAAAATATGTGGTGCTGGTAAAGCGCTATGGATTATTGCTGTTGTTGGTTAAGTAAAAGTGGCAGAGTGTAAGCGCTGGTATTTTTATTATTACAGGTAAAATACAGTATATAGTGCTGGTAAAGCGCTATGTATTATTGCTGTTGCTGATTAAGTAAAAGTGGCAGAGTGCTGGGTAAGCGCTGTTATTTTTATGATTACTGGTAAAAATACAGTATATAGTGCTGGTAAAGCGCTATGGATTATTGCTTTTCCTGTCAAAGTTATAGTGGCAGAGTACTGGGTAAGCGCTGTTATTTTTATGATAACTGGTAAAAATACAGTATACAGTGCTGGTAAAACGCTATAGATTATTGCTATTGCTGGTTAAGTAATAGTAGCAGATTGCTGGATAAGCACTGTTATTTTTATGATCGCTGGTAAAGTGACAGTATGTAGCGCTGGTAAAGCGCTATGGATTATTGCTATTGCTGGTTAAGTAATAGTGGCAGAGTGCTGGGTAAGCGCTGTTATTTTTATGATCACTGGTAAAGTGACAGTATATAGTGCTTGTAAAGCGCTGTGGATTATTGCCATTGCTGGTTAAGTAATAGTGGCTGAGTACTGGGTAAGCGCTGGTATTTTTATGATCACTGGTAAAAATACAGTATATAGTGCTGGTAAAGCGCTATAGATTATTGCTATTGCTAGTTAAGTAATAATAGCAGATTTCTGGGTAAGCGCTGTTATTTTTATGATCACTGGTAAAAATAAAATATGTAGTGCTGGTAAAGCGCTATGGATTATTGCTGTTGTTGGTTAAGTAAAAGTGGCAGAGTAAAAGCGCTGGTATTTTTATGATTACAGGTAAAATACAGTATATAGTGCTGGTAAAGCGCTATGGTTTATTGCTGTTGCTGATTAAGTAATAGTGGCAGAGTGCTGGATAAGCGCTGTTATTTTTATGATCACTGGTAAAGTGGTAGTATTTTTATGTAAATAATTTCGAGTAATAAATATTGAAATAATTGTGATTTTTACGCTACCGACATTCGCTTGGTATTTTTTTCTTGTTATCAAAATACAATAGTCTTTTTGTAATGAAGTAAAACCTGATCTTTATATAGAGAATTTTGTATAAATTTTATAATGCCGAATTTCTTCACAGAAAAGTAGTCTCGAAATATAAGTTTTAATGGTTTTAAGTGCTGCGGGTTGGCGCGATCGCATGCGACCGCTCGGGATTTGCCGGGCGCATGCGAGTGCATGGGATTTTTATGGGGATTTAAGGGTTAAGATGCTTCTTGCGATTATTGACATTAACTATAGTTGTCTATTACAAAACACATGGTATGGAAATATTTGATGAATATGAAGAGTACTGTAGAGCAACGTTGCAGCTATATTATGGTTGTAGCAGGAGTGCGTCAATTCGACCAAAGTAAGAGCTCGCTCTCACCCCCACAGTATACCAGCGTAAAACAGCAGTCAAATATTATTGTGTTTCTTATGGTGAGTGTAGAAAACCGGAGATCCTTTGTATTGGATACGTGGAGTTCCATATTAGTCTTTAACGGTGGCAATGCATCTGTATTTTGATATTTATTCGATAATAGATATAGATGTTTATGGGTCACAGCATCCACTTATCATCAGGTGGTCTGTGTAATCGCTTGTTACATTTATACTATTAAAAACTGGAAACTGTTTTTGCTGGTAGCGATGCATTTCATCTGAAAAACAGGGACTTAACATTGATAGAATTCTAACATTATTATTAATATTAGGAATGTGCTTAATGCACGGTAAGTCAAATTCAAAAGAATGTACTACAATAAGCAAATATCACAGTGTTATAATTGTTCAGCAGCAGTTTGAGAAATAATGTTATTATTAAAATGTGGGTGTTTTGATAAAATTACACAAGGATATTACGTATATATTTTATAAAGAACAAAGAGATTATAGAAAATAAAATTTTATTTTTAAGTAAGTTACATAGCTTTGCAATAAGTATATCAATAAATACATCGAAATAGTTTAAACACGTGGAGGATTCACTTTTGAAACAACTGGACTCAGATTTAAATAATACCGAAACGCCCTGTCGTTGCGTCCGAAACAGAACCCAAGGATGACGTGACTATTGCTTCGAATGATGTCCCTGAACCTAAATACGTTCATTTCAGCTATGTCGACTATGGTAATCCTTGGTCTTAATGGCTGGAATTCATCACCCAACCTACCCATGAATCGTTCAACATCTTCCACCCAAAAATCGGGGTCATAATGCCATGGCGCTCTGATGATCCTCGGTATAGTAGACGGGTTTATCATATCTGTTACCTTGACCCAATTATTCCCGATTTCGTTTCCATGACCACCGCTCAGTATGATAATATCGCGATTGTCTCCACGCAGTTTCTTGATCTCTTTGAGTGGTGTGTCCACATGCGCACTATTTATTTGACTGTCTGCCCCAAACTTAAGGGCATTGTTACAATGAGCTATAAACCATTTAGGGTTGATTCTTTTCCCTCTGAGGCTGTCGACGCAAGGATCAACAATGCCATCAAATACGGCATTTTCATACTTGTTATGACTTTGAGTTGTATTTCTTTTAAACAAACGAAAAGCGTTCACGTTGTCCGTGAGAATACCTGGTGTTCCTCCTTTCTTATTCATCTTGATATCTAAGGTGCAAAAATTAACAATTTAAAGTTATATTTATTCATTTTTTACACTCTACATCGATTTTAAAATGGAGACAAAAGTAGAAAATCACACATATTATGTACATAAGAAGGTCCTTACATTTTTTGCAGAGAACCTTTGCCCAGGGGACTTATTACTTATATATATATATATATATATATATATATATATATATATATATATATATATATATATATATATATATATATATAAATATACGTACGAAAAAATAGAGAAATTTGTAATATATTCGTATTTCAAGAAATATGCTTCGACAATATTTTTAGAATTTTGACACGAGGCTACGGATATAAAGAGGTAGAGATTGCCTTAAGAAGGTAGAACAGTGTACCAGCGGAAAGAGAAAAATTGTCAGAGGATCGGAGAACCGATCATCAAATCTGAAATGTTATGAAAACACTTTTAAGTAATAATCAAAATTGGAGGGATTAAACAGCACGTCGTGAATAATGAATATTTCTGCAAAGGATTGGGATTTACTTGAGCTCTTTCCGGAATTTGAGAAAGAGATCATAGATGCTGACTTTTAATACAGATCTCAAACAATTTTAAAAGTGTTAAAGCTTATTATGCAGTGTCAGCGTAGTCAGGGCTATGCAAAAAAGAGACTGAGCTAGTAAAGAATAAATTTACTAATCTACATATTAAGAAGGTTAAAGCTGCAATCATTTTTCTGATAACCTCATTAACTTGCGTGGTCTAAGATATTATTGCTATATATAACGCAAACATGAGTGCGGTTAAGTATAATAAGGGGCAGGTAAGAATGTTAAATTTTTCAATACTTTAAGAAAAATATTAATTTTTAAATTCAATCATATTGTTTGTTCGGGTTACAAACTTGGCTTACATATTATATAAAATTTGCCTTAACGTTTGCGAAATTTATGTAAGAATCAAATTACTTTCAAAATAATGATTTCTTATATTTACGCGAACATTGAAATAATACTAGTTTTTACGAAATTTATCGCGTATATTTAACTTTTTAAAAGTTTTTAAAAGTTAAATTTTAATCTATGGTAACCGCGGTTAACTATGACATCTGGACGTTGAATATCTCAGTCCGTGACCATGAGTGCTGTAAAGCGTTCGAAACGTCGGGTATTTAAAAAGTTAAATATACGCGATAAATTCCGTAAAAACTAGTATTATTTCAATACTTTCAAAATAAGTTCTATATTGAAGAAATGTTTCAACTTTCTGGATTTATATTTATATTTATATATATATATATATATATATATATATATATATATATATATCTTAAGTATTATAGTTATATATCCTTAAGTCTGTCCATGAAGCATGTTCTTTTCGGAACCAGTAATATTATTTAACGCGTACACTAAAAGTACTGACTTCTGGTCCGCTGAACTTAGGTCAAAAGCTGAAATGCATGACCTAACGAATCTGTACACTTGGTCGTTATTGTCTGTATCGAATGAGGGAATTAATTAAAGTAATGTAGTGAAGTCTAAGGCCATCTTAGGGTTCTTTTGAGATTATTTTACACGGTCAATGAATAATTGATATGATAGAATGGTAAAATATAATAGCATATAACAGAATAGTATGATTATATTTTAAAAAATGTGAATGAGGCAGCGGTAGATGTACGAAAATATTTTGGTAAAAATGGAATGTAGGAATTTGAACAAACACGTTTAGACACTTACCACAATAACAATAAAATGTGGAGCTGCACGGTTCGACGAAGTTCTTCAAAAGCCTTCAGCTACCGTACGTTGTCTTCTTGTTGGGCGATGTTGTCCTGTCGAATTTTGTACTTCCACTTCGTCTTTACGTGATTAAGGCGAATAAATCACGCGAGATCCTACCGACTGCGCCAAATTTGTTATGTGGCAGAGACAAAAACACTTTTAAAAATAAATTTATTTAATAAATTTAACTATAATATAAACTAAATTAAAATATGGAAGTTGATTCAGAGGTTGGAAATAGAATAGTGTTGTGGGATCGAAGGATTTCGTTTATATATTATAGGATCGTAGGAAGCTAGGAGGTGGGGGTCGAGAAAAGGGAACAACTTTATACTTGTTTGTGTTTATCGTTATATTATTCTAAAATACCATTAAGAATGGTAAAATTTAGAACAATAAACATTAGTATTTTAATATTACAATCTAATTAGTTCGGTTTGTAAGTGAGTAAACAATATAATTTAGTTTTAAAGTAAACAAACAATATAGGAGTAACAATATAGAAGTATATAGGACTTATAATGTAAAGTAAATAGCATATAAAACGATAATAGTACCTATAACATAACACGCGCAAAAAATTATTACTTTTTTAATAAATATATATATATATATATATATATATATATATATATATATATTAAATAATATTACGTTTTTTTTAAAATAATTCGACACAACAATGTTTAATGAGTCACTGGACTTCCTCTGAATCGACTTGAACATCCCAAATATATATTTTATAGTGTGTGCCTATATATATATATATATATATATATATATATATATATATATATATATATATATATATATATATATATATATATATGGAGAAATTTATATGAAAATGTTTGGAAATATGTATATTTTTTTTAGTTTTATGTGTTTCTATTCGTTAAAAAAATTGAAAAAAATAATAATATTTATCTGTATGACATTTCGAACAATATTTCAAATATATTTTTGTGTAAATTTGAAATAAATACAACGTCAAGTTATTTGAAATATGTCATAAAACTATTTTTTAGTTACATTTTACGCTAAAAATAAATGAGAATTGGAAAAATAACACATTTTAGACCCAACCGCTAAAATAGGCCTTCTCGATTTCGAAGTACTTTTGGCACTTACATTTCACTTTTTATGCCACAAATTATATATCTCCGTGTTTACTATATTACAAGGAATACAAAAAGTATAATACTTTCGTTTTTAGTCCTGACACAAATATATAATTCTATAAAAAAGACGGAGCACCTTGTGCAATGCGACGCGTGGAACGCCGAAAGTTCAGAGTGATTTCTTTTTTTTCTCTACGAAACATTGTCAGGTTATGGTATAAAATAAAAGAGCATATCTTTGTCTTTTACTCTTTGGTTTTGTTTAAAAAAATATTTTTTCATAGGGCAGTATTTGGTATAAAATTTAATACCGTCCTGAGCCAGCGGTAGGTACTATAATCGATATCGAATAACAATATGTTATAGCGTAACAGGTTAATGATAATTGGTTGTAACATTTGCAATTTATAATACATAATGATTAAAAAATTAATTATTATAACTTTCCTGCCAGGTCGCCATGTAATGTTGGGAGGTTCGGGGAATAAATGATAATACGTCTAGTGGTCTTGACTGTAGATTTATTACCTACTCTCTCTTATTCTATCCTATATATATATATATATATAGATATATAAGCACACACTACAAAAATATATGTTTGGGTTATCTAAGTCGATTCAGAGGAAGTCCAGTGATTCATTGAACATTGTTGTGCCTCCGCGATTCTATAAATGTCATAAAGATACTTTAGCTGATTTAAAAAAAGGTCAATATTTTTATTTAAAAAAGTATAAGTTATCATTACACTAGGATTTCCACCTGTATCGTATAGGCATATAAATATACAAATTTCATAAAGAAAAGTTAATAACATTCGCCATGTGCTCCGAGGTGCAGAAAAATGTTAATGGTTGCAACTGAGAACTTCATGCATTAAACTCAATCACTGATTATAGCTCGATTTGAGATTAGAGCCCGGGATGACATCAGCAGTCGTGCTGACGACTACTAAGTCAACGAGGCTAAGTTTATCAGTTAACTAACTTTGGACATATCGAGCAGTCGTTTTTGCAATCTATTAGAAGTTCTTTATTACATTACAGAATCATGGATTTAGTTTAGTTTTATTTTTATTTTAAAATAGTTATTACATTCCCTTAGAAAAAGGAGTATACCATGGGCGGACTTAATGCCTAAAGGCATTCTCTATCACTCAACCCACAGAGTTTTATTTTCTTATTAAAAATCTAACTGTTTAAATTTTTTTAATAAAGAATTATTTTGAATAAGCGTAATATATATATATATATATATATATATATATATATATATATATATATATATATATATATATATATATATATAACACAAACAACCAACAAACAACAAACGTAATATATATATATATATATTACGCTTATTCAAAATAATTCTTTATTAAAAAAATTTAAACAGTTAGATTTTTAATAAGAAAATAAAACTCTGTGGGTTGAGTGATAGAGAATGCCTTTAGGCAAGTCCGCCCATGGTATACCTATATATATATATATATATATATATATATATATATATATATATATATATATATATATATATAGTATATATATATATATATATATTGAAAAAGTAATAATTTTTTGCGCATGCTATGTTATAGGTACTATTATCGTTTTATATGCTATTTACTTTATATTATAAGTTTTATATACTTCTATATTGTTATTTCTATATTGTTTGTTTACATTAAAACTAAATTATATTGTTTACTCCTTAAGAAACCGAACTAATTAGATTGTAATATTAAAATACTAATGTTTATTGTTCCAAAGTTTACCATTCTTAATTGTTGGGTCAAAAATGTGTTATTTTTCCAATTCTCATTTATTTTTAGATCTCCGATCCTCTGACAATTTTTCTCTTTGCGCTGGTGTACACTGTTCTACCTTCTTAAGGCAATCTCTACCTCTTTATATCCGTAGCCTCGTGTCAAAATTCTAAAAATATTGTCGAAGCAAATTTCTTGAAATACGAATATATTATAAATTTCTCTACTTTTTCGTACGTATATTTAACCACATTCATTTGCACACATTTATCTACACATGTAACTACAAAAACTTTTTCCTTCTATACCCTCTCCTTTTTATTTAAGTTAATATTCTAATTTAGTGTTTGACTGTGTACAAAGTTATTGTTGCTGTTGTAACCGCATATATATAAAGTACATATATTTATATATATATAGTAATAAGTCCTCTAGGCATAGGTTCTCTGCAAGAAATGTAAGGACCTTCTTATGCACATAATATGTGTGATTTTCTAATATTGTCTCGATTTTAAAATCGTTGTAGAGTGTAAAAAAATAATAAATATAACTATAAATTGTTAATTTTTGCACCTTAGATATCAAGATTAATAAGAAAGGAGGAACACCAGCTATTCTAACGGATAACGTGAACGCTTTTCGTTTGTTTAAAAGAAATACAACTCAAAGTCATAACAAGTATGAAGATGCCGTATTTGATGGCATTGTTGATCCTTGCGTCGACAGCCTCAGAGGGAAAAGAATCAACCCTAAATGGTTTATAGCTCATTGTAACAATGCCCTTAAGTTTGGGGCAGACAGTCAAATAAATGGTGCGCATGTGGACACACCACTCAAAGAGATCATGAAACTGCGTGGAGACAATCGCAATATTATCATACTGAGCGGTGGTCATGGAAACGAAATCGGGAATAATTGGGTCAAGGTAACAGATATGATAAACCCGTCTACTATACCGAGGATCATCAGAGCGCCATGGCATTATGACCCTGATTTTTGGGTGGAAGATGTCGAACGATTCATGGGTAGGTTGGGTGATGAATTCCAGCCACTAAGAGCAAGGATTACCATAATCGATATAGCTGAAATGAACGTATTTAGGTTCAGGGACATCATTCGAAGCAATAGTCACGTCATCCTTGGGTTCTGTTTCGGACGCAACGACAGGGCGTTTCGGTATTATTTAAATCTGAGTCCAGTTGTTTCAAAAGTGAATCCTCCACGTGTTTAAACTATTTCGATGTATTTAATGATATACTTACTGCAAAGCTATGTAACTTACTTAAAAATAAAATTTTATTTTCTATAATCTCTTTGTTCTTTATAAAATATATACGTAATATCCTTGTGTAATTTTATCAAAACACCCACATTTTAATAATAACATTATTTCTCAAACTGCTGCTGAACAATTATAACACTGTGATATTTGCTTATTGTAGTACATTCTTTTGAATTTGACTTACCGTGCATTAAGCACATTCCTAATATTAATAATAATGTTAGAATTCTATCAATGTTAAGTCCCTGATTTTCAGATGAAATGCATCGCTACTGGCAAAAACAGTTTCCAGTTTTTAATAGTATAAGTGTAACAAGCGATTACACAAACCACCTGATGATAAGTGGATGCTGTGACCCATAAACATCTATATCTATCATCGAATAAGTATCAAAATTCAGATGCGTTGCCACCGCTAAAGACTAATATGGAACTCCACGTATCCAATACGAAGGGTCTCCGGTTTTCTACACTCACCATAAGAATACTACTACTATCACTTATACTAGTACTATCACTAATACTAGTACTATCACTTTACCAGTGATCAAACAGCGCTTGCCCAGCACTCTGCCACTTCTCTATATAAAAGTCAGGTTTTACTTTATTACAAAAATACTGTTTTGTTTTGATGACAAGAAAAAATATACCAAGCGTATATTGGCATCGTGAAAATCACAATTTTTTCAATATATTACTCCAAATTATTTACCTAAAAAGATAAATTATATTCAGATCTTTCATTACAATTTCTTAATAAAACACTTTAAAAATCCAAAAATCAACACAATAAAATCCACGCAAAAATGGCGTACGTAATTAACGTAGATTATAAATAAATATCCAAAAGATAGATGTTTTTTTGTTGCACTTGAGGATAGAAAATTTTATATTGATTCTATAATGACAAACTTCTTCATAGAAAAGTAGTCTCTAGATATAAGTTTTAATGGTTTAAAGTGCTGTGGGTGTGCGCGGTCAAATCCGAATGCTTGAATGTTGATGGAATAGCGCCGCGGTTGGATTCGACCGCTAACAGATTGAAAGATTAAGACTTCCCATTAGAACACAATACAACCATCTCGTTATACTTAAATATCTTGACCATGCGATCTCAAATTCGCTTATCAAATGATTTCTTATATTTACGCGAACATTGCACATGATTAAAACTACTTTTACGGATTTTATCGCGTTTATTTTCACTTTTTATTTTAATTCCCGACGTTTCGGACGCTTTCCAGCACCCATGGTCACGGGGGGGGGGGGACGTCAGTCATCTCAGTCCCCCGTGACCATGGGTGCTGGAAAGCGTCCGAAACGTCGGGAATTAAAATAAAAAGTAAAAATAAACGCGATAAAATCCGTAAAAGTAGTTTTAATCATTCGCTTATAAAGTGACGATTAAGGCAAATATGTACTTCGAATGGCAAAGACCTGTATGCAGCTGTGTACAGTATAGTTTTGCGAGCTTAAAGAGGTGAAAGAATACTCTCTACAAATAATAATTTGCTTCAAGCGGAGCGTCACTTTTAGTCTCAATATTTTAATCTGAAAATGGAGATAAGGACAATAAAAAAATGTTTTGAACCCTTTTTCTCTTTTATGCTCTGCGCTAACTTCATCTCATTCTTGACACATGATAATTTTGTTTATTCGCGTATTACAAAATCCATCATAGGAAATGTTTATGTACGTACGTACGTACGTAATCCAATTTTGTCAATTATTACATATTCTGTGCGTTTACGGAGAACGTGACAAATTCATGCCATTACTTTGTAGGTAAAATTGTCAAAATAGAACCGTGAAATGCATAAATAATATTTAACGAAATGGAGACGGATGGATTGCTTATGGACGGAAGGCAAATCTTTATTCTATTACTTATATTATATCACTTTAATTTTTTACACTTTTTAAGAAGACTACATTTTTACTAAATGAACCATCCTCTTACCAATCTGCCACCGTTGAATGTCGTCTACGATGTCCTGTGGGACAATGCAGGTATCGGGCCTCGGGGTAACCCCCCATTGCCCGGGTGTCCTCATATCCCATTACTATGGGACAGTCCTTTAGCCTTTTTTAGGCTCGATAGCATACACGGGTTTTTTCCGTGGTGGCGGTAAATTATTTTTCCGTAGTTATCCAACTACGGAAAAAGGTGGTTATTTGGTAAGTCTGAGTTGGCCTTTCTGCGGCATTGTGGGTTGTTACTCAACTCTCTAATCACATATAGAGAGGAGTTCTCTTGGAAGAGGTCGCCCGTCCGGTGGCCGGGTGTGTAACGGCGCAAAGCCGTTAAGGTGTTCGTGTGGCCCGTTATAGGCACGGTCAAACATGCCGCGCGCTAGCCGGGCCACGAAGTCGGTGATGTTCTCGATCTTCAAGTCGGCCGCTATCACGTCGTTCTGGACGTAGCGACCTGCTCCGATGATCGTCCTTAATGTCAGATTCTGCTGGGCCTGTAGTCGCCGCCTCAGAGGGTCGCTCAGAAGTGCGTACCAGGCCGGTGCAGCGTAGGTGATGATGGTCCGGATATACAATCTGCCACCAAATAGCGGTGCTTGCATTGTTGCGTTTTGGTCTGAAGGATGTAGAGAGCCACACGGAGAACAATTATTTCTAAGCTATACAAAGACTTGTTCCGTGCGGGATTCTAGCCTGCGACCCACAACGCAACTTCTACCTCATAGTTTAGAACAAGTTTATAGAGTCAGCAAAATCATTATCGTTTCAAATGTTTTTTTTTTTAAATTAACATAAATTATTATGTTAATGTTGTAATTTTTTTATAGTTAGTGTATATTTGTTACTAATTGTATGAATTAGAGTTTGTTGTGCGATGGTGACGTAAAATATTCCCCTATAGGAAAATACAAGAAGGATATTATGGCTTTTTATAAATGCCGGAATAACCATCTTATTTACTTCACATGAAAAATAGGCGACGGGGAGCAGCTACTAATTTGCGACAGTTCTTCAGCTAAAACCACCGCAGAAGCAGTTGAAGGAATCCATGTCTACAAGAGAAATATATATAAGATAATATATTTTCTTAATAATACGTGATAGAGCTACGCTGCAGCTTTTTTATGGTTTAAGCACGATTAAAACGACTCGACCGGGGAAGGACCATGCTCTCACAGAATACCAGCGCAAAATATCAGCTCAACGCTGCTGTATTCCATATGGTGAGTGTAGAAAACCGGAGACCCATTTTATTGGAAGAAAGGCATTCAATCGTATTCCTTCGGGTGATATCTGCATTTTTATTCTTTATCAAAAACAGATGTTAATGTTTATATTCCACAGTATTTAATAACCATTAGGTAGATTATGGGATTGTTTATCACCCTTATAATTAAAAAAATATTTTATATTATTAGAGTGGCTTCTACTACTACCACCTTCAAATAAATAAGGCGACAGACACGTCGTCTTGATGACTAAGATACATAATACTTATTTTGTATCAGTATTCTATAGAATGCATTTGGGTAAGTGAAGGCAGTAATTAAATGTCCCTGCTTCCTTACTCACCTTTCCACCATCGGACAACCAGGCGATCGGCGGACCTTCATATTTTTGTTGCTGGTGTTCTACATTTTTAACGGTACGCTTGTAATCTAAACATTCTGGTGTGCGTGCGTTTGTAAGTACACACACACGCGCTCGTACCTGTGTCCAATATTTATTTTCCCCTTTATCTTCACTGAATATTCTAGCTTATTCCGTAATTCGATATGATTTTGTAAGGTCACGCATTCCCAAAAGAAAAAACAGTTTTTAATCAAACTAAATTAAAGCTTAAGTTGAAGATGAAACTCTGATATTCATAGTCTTTATAAATAACGTTTAGCTATATTCAAAATGAAAGAAGGTGTAAATGTAAATTAGTACATATTATAACATATGTGTGACGCCGGCTGTGTCGTGAAATTTTCTTGGTAAATAATTTTGAGATTTTTTTAAATTTTATCAAAGAAGAACGAGAGAAATTTATGAAGCAAGTTCAACACGCTCCGGAAAAAAGTTAAAAGAACTGGCCGTGTTACAATTTTGTTTTAAAAATACTTGTTTCGAAACAATATTTTTTAATCGAGTCTGTAAGATATTTATTTTCCACATTCCCACCCGAAAGTGATATATTCATATAATACACCGACAATAGTATCGTCCTCTTGTCATTCATCTCGTAAAAATCCAATGCTTTAAATAAGTCTCTCCCATTGTACCTTTGACTGCCACGACGGTCTAGTTATCGAACGCGGTTGCAGATCATGAGGTCGCGGGTTCGAACCCAGGGTGAGACCAAAACCAAGTATTAGGGTTTTCTGTCCAAAAATTAGTAATAACAGCCCGGATTCGAGAAATTGGAGGTATTTTTGAATTATTTTCTACGATATATATGATACTTTAACACATTAAAAGCCGTCACAAATTCATGATTGTATTCCTGCAAATTCACGGATAAAAGCTTTATTTCCTGAAGCTACATGAAAGGGGCAATGTTGATACATCCCGGAGAGTGCAAACATTGGTTCTGCTGTGCTATGAAGCCGCTCGTTGAATTGCACACGTAGTTGATTCTGTTTGTATACGAGTATGAAGCAATAAGTGAAGTAATATATTTAAAATATACAAAACCTATCTAGCATTCAGTTGTTTACATAACATTAAAATATATACAATATTGAAAACACTATGATAAAAAACTAAAACTACAAACTTAACTTATCATACAGTCCTGCTCCCCGCGGCATAGTGCCGAGAAGAGAAGTTGTGATTCCTCGCCGAATGGCTATACTTAGCTTTTGATTGAGAAAAGAACCAGCCCTCTTATCACCAGCAACGATGACCTGTCTCGGATACGGGTCCTTTAGGAATTTCACCGCACGTGTATTTTTACACGATTAATATTAACTTTTACACGTGGTTGAGCTGCGCTGTGTGGAAGGACCACGCTATCACACAAGAGAAGCGTTAAAATAGCAGCTTGCAACATGCGCTCTATTTCTTATGGTTAGTGTAGACAACTGGAGACCCTTTTTGCCAGAAATGAGGCATTACTTCTTAGTCCTCAGGAGTGGCAACGCATTTGAGTTTTCATTTTTAATTGAGGATATTTAAAAATGCCTATGAGGCACAGTATCTACTTACCATCAGGTGGACTGTATGCTCGTTTGACAATTATTCTTAAAAATATTATAACTTATTTTGACTCGAGTTAAACTCAATCCGATACAAATCTATAAATAAAATTTAATTGAAGGAATATTATAGTTATATAGGTGCACCATGGCTCTACCACGTATATTAATATAATATTTATAATTATATATTATTTAATATATATAATTATAAATATTATAATTTCAACAATATTTTATTGAGAACCTCTTCTGATAAATAATAAAGTAGTAACTTCGTCGCTTGTACACCAACACTAACGAACAAACATATGTTTTGACGTACGCTTGTATCGATGTTGTGCCCTTTGAAAACGAGGCCACAGAATAAATAATATTATAGGAGGCGCAAAATAAATCAGCTGATTGAAACAAGCAGAGAACCGTTTATTTTCTCAATGCACTTCAAAGTTTGGTGAAATGGGTATCCTGCAATATGCATGTTTCTTCAAGGTATTTTCCTCACAACCGATGTCGTAATAAAAAAAATATTGCAGCACTTAATAGATTAATTGGTGCCAACGGGAGTCGAATACGATTCTCCCGGGTTTTGTCGTATGAAACCGAAGTGACAAATAAACTTACAGTCCACCTGATGGTAAGTGATCACTGCAATCTATGGACATAATATTTTACTAACTTCAAACATACTCCCACCTATAAGGGCCACGATGGAATGCCTCACAGCCTGTAATTAAACTGGCTCACTGGTGGCCGGTGTTTTTTTTTTTTTTTTTTTTTTTTTTTATAGAAGAGGGGGCAAGCGAGCATGTGGCTCACCTGATGTTAAGTGACTACCGCCGCCCATGATCAACCGCAACACCAGGGGAATTGCAGGTGCGTTGCCGGCCCTTTAGAAAGGAGTAAGCTCTTTTCTTGAAGGTCCCCAAAAGTGTCCAAAGTCTGCAGTTGTCACTTACCATCTTTTGAACTGCAAGTTTGCTTGCAACTTCAGATTTATAAAAAATGGTTCATGGAGTTATATCAATCATGTACCTTTATAATATAGGGTTATTTTGCAATAACTGGGCAGATTTACAGAGAAAGTTCGGCATAGGTAATATATATAAGCAAATGGTATAGAACAATTAATTAAAAAAAATTAAAAAATCTGTGATTTTATCTTTTAAATTCAAAGTTCGTGGTTATGCGTTATTTTAATTAATTTAACTGTGCACGCACACATTGATAAGGGCCAATTGATAGGTAAAAACGTTGTTGTCCATAAATCATGTCCAATTTGGGATAATTTCAAATAAAAATAGAAGCCTTATTTACTTGAATTTTCAAAAACTGCAATGACGTTTTATCATTATTTACATATTTGAACTTAAATTTGAAATTTGGCGACTCTGAAAAATATCATGAGATAACTAACTAACATAATATATTTATAAATAAATAATAAAAAATAACCCCGTACATACAGGTTTATTTTTTTACAGTATGTAATAACTCCTTTTAAAAAACCTTTCATTGTCATCATTATCATCATAACAGCGCATCGTAAGACCAGTGCCTCCCTCAAGGAATGCTACAGCACGGACCTGAGCTTCTGCATCCATTGACTTCCTGAAAAACGTTCAAATTGAATTCGGAGTGAAATTCAACGCACCATCTCCCGAAAAAAACGTACAACCTCTGCCGAGCGATCTAGTCTTGAATAGAAGTTATATACGAGACTAGCTCGTATTATAGCCTCGCTGCAGCCATTTATGGTTGTAAGAAAAAAATGCTGTATTTGGTATGGTGAGTGTAGAAAACAGGTGACCATTTTTAATGGAAACAATGCATTCCATTTTAGTCCTCAGGTGTGACGACGCATCTGCATTTTGATTTTTAATTAAGCATAAATGTAGATTTCTAGGGGCCACAGGATCCACTCACAATCAAGTGGATGGTGTGCTCGTTTGTTACTTTTATTACATAAAAATATCTCTAAAGTAGCGCCTGATTCAAATAATTAATATTGACTCCATTTTATACGAGTAATGATTATTAATATCAACAGTTATCCCTTATCCTGTCGTTACTACCGCCTTCGCTAGTCAAATTCTCTGATAAAGGCACCAGCTATTATGGAACCGGGGTAAGAAGGATTAGAAAGTTTGAACAAAAAATATTATTTTCGCAGAAACTAATGGTAAGCCTATTAAAACTTTATTTAATCTCACACTAAGCGGGCGCAACGTCAATTTAAAATTAAATTAAATCTAAGTTTTAACTTGATTAAGCTTAACGATCTCTAGAATTTAATTGAAATATTCCGACCTACCAAACTCCCGTTCGTATCCATGTAGTGCCTGTCTAAGAATATCCATTGTCCCATATCGTTCCGTGTGGGTCCTAAAAAAGGAGAAGAAGGTAAACTGAAATAGGAGATGGGCAGGGGCATCTCTGTGAAAACAACCTAAAATTACAAAATACTAAGGCTACCTACCTGCCGGCCAAGTGTGGCAACAATGGCAAAATCCCCAGCAGTGGACTTATATACTTTATAATGTATGGATGGATGGAATCACAGGTCATTAATCTCTCGATTAAGGAGCCATAAAAACGAGAAACTATTTGTGTAATTTTTAATAGTAACTTATACTAAATAATTAATAGAATCCGACGTCACTTTGCGGCAAAAATTATATTAAAGATCTTAAAAATTATTCTACCAAAATCCGCGTAATAAAATAAAACGCCTTCCCCCAACTGCGTCTTACATTCACTCATATTATAATCTTAGCGGTCAGCCACCGCTGAGTCTACTTCAACTGATGATGTCTCGCTTAGAGGCAAAACACGTCTCGTATTATCGACGGTGGTGTGTCTTTACTGGTGTATTGGCGTTGGAATTAGTGGTGACGGGAACAGTGCACGTGATTGAGAGAGGCCGCGAGGTTCTCTTCAAACTAGGTAAGACAAATAGTTGTGATTTGTTTTATTAAGCAGAACTTAGTTAATTAATATTAACATCTTTAATAGCAATAAGAAATAAAATAAGAAGTTCTGAGGAAATTAAAATGCCAGTCCTGTGCAGTGAAGACGACCGCTAATCCGTTGGATAAACGGGACGCTCGTTGAAACGTGCAAGACCATATCGACGTAAATTTTAGCGGTTTACGCTCTTAGGGAGAATTGTGGTATTTCAAAATATAATGTGCTTGAGATTATGTTTCAACAACTTATTGACAAACTTTAAAAATGGAGGCTTACAATTCGAACTGCATGTTTATTAAATTGAAAGTAATTAGTGTTTCTTTTTGATATACATATATATATATATATATATATATATATATAAATATATATATATATAAAATAAAATTATTCAAGAAAAGAGCTTACTCATTTCTAAAGGGCCGGCAACGCATCTCCAATTAATTCCCCTGGTGTTGCGGATGTTCATGGGCGGCGGTAGTCACTTAACATCAGGTGAACCGTATGCTCGTTTTCCGCCGCTTCTTTAAAAATAAAATAAATATATATATATATATATATATATATATATATATATATATATATATATATATATATATATATATATATATATATATATATATGGAGTTTAAGTAACTGCGCTTCGGTAACGTTATGTAATCAAATATCAACAATCGAGTATAGACGGAGTAATGGCCTATGTAAGCAAAACTTTAGAGGCAGTAGGAAGAAAATTTTGAAGATACCCTAGAGAGATTAGTGCTGCAAACATTTGCTTTAGTTCTTAGTTCATTTACTTGCGAATTCGTCATGAGTCAATAATATAACTGTATATTCTTAATTTTAAGGTTAAAAGCGATGTGAGTTCCATTGATATCAAATATATTAACGACAAAATTTTTTATATAACATATATCAAAAATTAATTACTAATAATATGAAATATCAAATAAAATTATTTAAGCAAAATGTCAAAAGAGGAAAATTATTTATAAAATAAATACGCCAAAGGAATATCTTGTAGTCTTTTTGATAAAGGCAAATTGTTTCCAATTTTATGCTTTATGATACAATTATGAAAGGAAAAAAGACTTGAATAAACTTTGAGGATTTATTTTATTTGTTTTAATGATAATATACATATTTGTAAACTTAGGAGTAGCAGAATCGAATGAGCACTTACCTCAATTTTTAAAGGTAGGTAGTCGGTGAAGGCAAGTGGCTCAGGACTGTACTTTATGGTATTCCTTGGGGAAAACAACCAGCAGTGAACTTGGGAAAAGCTGTAATAATGATGATGATAAAGAGTGACAAACGAACACACAGTCCACATGGTTTTACCGGTAAATTGCCACTTCAGCTTAGTAATCTCCATGTTGCGTGTCTAAATAAAAAAGTACACAACTAAAAAAGTTAAAGTTAATAAATTAAAAGAAAATCAAATGGATTTCTCCCTGTACAGCGATAATGGTAAGTAATAAAGGTAAAGCCTTATATTTTCCAATAATTTGTAAGTAAATACATTAATACTGCCTGTACTCTCACTAGTCAGATGTTTGAAGCACGTTTCCGTATGTAAAAGTGGTGCGCTTTTGTGTGCTTTACCCGCGAGAATTCCCGCTATGAGTATTTTGCTCACGTAACTTTAGGCTCACGTAATTTTTCCGAAAAAAAAATATAAAGAGGCCTTATTTGTTCAGTAGTTGAGTTTTATATAAAGTTACACTTCCGCGGGAATTATTGTTTTAAATATAGCGTGGTTCAAGGAGCGATTTTAGCAGTTGGTTATCATCGTGCAACTATTTTACTAATTATTATATACTGTGTTATGTCATAATACAATTTGACAGCTTCCTGGCGTAATCACTTATCAATGAGTTACGGTGCTGAGGGCGGAAAGTTGTAATCCCGTACGGAACAAGTTTACTATTTGTATTTTGGCTTACAATAATTGTTCCAGGTCTGAATGTTTGTCCTTGTGCAATTTATGTATGTAAATTGCCGCCCTCGATGCAGGACAAAACCCTGACTATTGACCCGGATGCTGCCTCTAGCAATGCCTATAAAAGCTTATTTTAAGTAGATTTTATATTTAATCAGAGACCCGCTCCGACTCCGCTTGGGATTTTGAATGGTATATTAATGACTAAAATAACAAAAAACACACTTTTAATAAAAAGTGAAAGCTGACTTCAAAGACGTTAAATAGAATAAAATAATTTTGAATTCTGAAGTTGGGGCTTTGATTCTTCCGGTTCTTTGCACCCAATTATTTTTTACTCTTTCGCGTGAATTAAGATCTAAGTGTCGGCTAAACAGTTACATGTAAGTGAGAGCAAAATGATGTTTAAGAAAGTATTCGCGTAACTTTTAAGGGCGCGATTTCTCCCTTAAAAACCAATGAAACAAATGCTTCGAGGGTGATATAAATTTAAAGATCTTTTATACCGGTCCTTAAAAGTTCGCTGTTGCTGGATGAGTTGTTGTTAAAATTCGATTATTTAAAAATTTAGTGTGCATACTCAAATCAACAATGAAACAAAGACAGCGTTGTATGTACATGATGCAAGATCGAGTCGAAATTTGTTTAACTTGTAAGAACACACATTCACGCACATATATTTTAACAGGCTTTATTTGTGGTTTAACGTGTACATGCACATTATGATAGTGTGCGTGTCTGAAGAAGCTATCAGTTGCCAGCGTGCCTTCTCCATAAATCTACTTTTGATAGTACTATTATTTATTCTGTGCTTTTGGTCTCACGCACACTTTTACACATATACAGATAAATGTTTCCACAAATAGAGCCCGCTTGACTTCTTGAACTGCAAGAATCATATCTCAAATCATTTGCAAACAACAGTATGATTTCTGGTGCACATGTGTGCGTCCAGCAATGAACTTTACCTGTTGATACAGATCTTTATACGATAAAGTTTATTTTAAAATAATTATATATTGCCAATTTTTCGCATCCGACATATTTTTCAAAATGGTCCCACAGCTCTGTGTGATGTCTCGGCATGTTAAAAAGTAAAATTAAACTCTTAACTAAAATCTTATATTTTTGAACACTACACTAAATAATACTATATGCATTTTGATTTGTAATGGAGGATATATTCTTCATTTAACATGTGCTCGTTAGTAATATATTTTATATAAAGAACCATTTCTTCCTCGCTAAAGAACACCGATTCCTTCCAAGGATGATTCGCGAGGCTATTGAAATCAAAAAACATCCTCATTTCAATAGAGAAGTTGGGTGATTGCTACCATCTGCTTGGGATCCTATAATAAATTAAATTAAATCCTAACCCAAGCATACAACTGCAAGATTTCAAGATACTATAAGTTCATACTGTGTAGATCTGAACGAAATTTAAATTTTAATCTATGGTAACCGCGGTTAACTATGACATTAAGACGTTGAACATCTCAGCCCCCCCCCCTCCCCTTGACCATGGGTACTGTCAAGCGCTCGAAACGTCGGATATTTAAAAAGTTAAATATACGCTAGAAAATCCGTAAGAACTAGTATTATTTAAATGTTTTGCCATATTGGCATGTAAAAATTAAAACAATTCAGCCAATACACTAAGCCAAGCTGATACTTTAAAATTACTTCGTTATTACTTAAAAATTATGTAGAAACATTATTTTTGAATTTAAATATTATGTACAATTAAATATTTACAGATCCACTCTATCTCAGTCCTCAGGCGTGACAACGCATCTGCATTTTGATTCGTAATGGAGGATATATTCTTCATTTAACATTAGATGGGCTGTGTGCTCGTTAGTAATACATTTTATATAAGGAACCATTTCTTCCGGTTTTGAAGATGAACTGCAAATCAATCATCAGGCTTATTCTGTAAAAAAAACCTCTGGGAAAGGAATCCTAAAAAAATATTTTGGATATCTCAAACTTGTAAAATATATATTAATATTATCGCATGTGATTGCAATTTAATTACCTAGTCAAAGCGTTTCGTATTGAAAAACCACGTGTTCGTTGTGTTCACTTAATGTTTTTCTTTTATGTGCACATTTGCAGCACAGTACTATATGAGTTCATAACTAAATAACTACTAAGAACTATATAAGGCTATCCGAGTACAGAAGCAGAGTACGAAACTTTTCCAACTGCAGAGAGGTGTAAGATAGGGTGACTTTATTTCACCGAAACTCTTCATCGCTCCATTGGAAGACGTTTTCAAGCTACTGGACTGGAAAGGATACGGTATTAACATCAATGGCGAGTACATCACTTCACACCTTCGATTTGCCGACGATATATTCCTTATGGCAGAATTGCTGTGGAATTAAGCACTATGCTCAATGACCTCAATAGTGCCTCCCAACGGATAGGTCTTAGGATGAGTGTGGATAAAACAAAGATCATGTTTAATATCCATGTCATACCTATGCCCGTAGTTCCGTAGTTGCTGGGAGCACTAAGATCGAAGTTGTTGACGAGTACGTTTACCTGGGACAAATAGGCCGTCTTGGTAAGTCCAACTTCGACCGAGAGGTCAATCGATGGATTCAACTGGGCAGCGTTCCTAACCGTTTTGAGGCATGGGAAACTACGACACATCTCGACAGGTATGCCTCAAAACCTGAAAACTAAGTTGTACAACCAGTGCGTGCTGCCAGTGATAACCAACGGAACCGAGACGTTGTCCTTCAATTCCGGCCGTATGAGGACGCTCAAAGTCGCTCAACGAGCTATGGAGAGTGCTATGCTCGGGGTTTCTCTGCATGATAAACTTAGAAATGAGGATATACGCAGTAGAACCAGAGTGACCGACATAGTCCAACGGATTAGTAAGCTGAAGTGGTAATGGGCCGGCCATATAGCTTGAAGAACCGACCACCGTTGGGGTGAAAAGGTTCTTGAGTGGCAGCCTCGTAGCGGTAGGCGAAGTGTAGGGCGATCCCCCACTAGATGGAGTGACGACCTGGTAAGACATGCAGAAAGTCGATGGATGCAGGTGACTCAGGACCGTGCTTTGTGGCATACCTTGGGCCTATATACAGCAGTGGACTTGTGAAGGGCTGTAACGATGATGATGATGATAATGATGATGATGATGATGATTACATGAATTTGCTCACTCTCTGCCTTTGGATTTGTATAATTTTATTCTAAAGCCTATAGACCTTCTTTTATAATGTAATATAATCCCAAATCGTATAAAAAAGTTCTACAAAAGGTACTTAAATTTCGATGATTTCTTCTGGATAAGAGTGACAAACGAGCACATAGTCCTCCTGTAAGAGATTAAAAGAAGTAGTTGAAAGAAAAATGCAAGAAAGAATGGATAATAATGATAGAAGGACATCTGAAAACTTCCAGGCAATATTAAAATGTTTTAAAAACTCGTAAGAACTGCCAGGGGGAAAAACAGGCTAGAATTAATGCTGTATCTAAAATTGCAATTAACAATATCATTGGTAGGTAACGGCGGGGATCGAACCCGGTTTGCCCGTGTACTGTGAAATTTACCAGTGCTGCCTGCTCACAACCCCTTGAATGAACTGATGAAGCCTTAGTGGGATGTAATACGCACTGTCTTAGCTAAAAAAGCCTATTCACTCTTGCTTTGAAAACGCCCAGATTGTATTCGGACGGAAAGACGGAATTTTCTTTTTATATGATTAGCGGCAAATTATTCCACTTCTTTGCTATACAATTGAAATATCGTCGACAAAGCGGTGCAGACCCGCAGACTTTTTTCAATTCAAAAGTTTCACTTCAAAAAAAACTTCATGAAGGCTTCTGTGTTTGGTAAAATTACCTAATGAATTTACGCAGTCGGTGAGTTGAATAACAAAGTAAGTCTCCGAGCTGGGATAAATTTATTGACAAGTTAAACAATGATCGGTTCTAGGATTTATCTCATTTGTGTATTACTATTTTCTTATAAATTTTTGGTACTCAATTTTTATTTATTCAACGAAATAGTTTATATAGCAATATGTTTGAATGTAGAATAAAACTAATTTCACGATTTTTATAACGGTTTATTTTAATTTTGTTTTAACCCGGCTGCCACAGGAGGGTAATATTTTTTACAAGCGTAATACATATTATTGTATATATATATATATTTTTACTGCTATATTTTATTACTTTTACTTTATTAGTTTAACCATTTAAGCATACTTATTATATATTCTTAAACGGTTTGATGGCTTTTAACATAATATGGGATATATTACGTCTCAATTGTGGACGTGACATATGGTAAAACCTGTTCCGGACCAGTTCATAGCAGTGCACAAACTGTTGCTTGGAGGCAGAAATAGGTAAGAGTACAAAACACAGCAGTATTAAGTACATACCCTGGATTCCAAAGCAAAAAAGTAGTCTAATCACCTACTAAAGATTTTAAGTTATTAAAAACAATTCTATCATATAAAAGACTTGATAAAGTTCTATATAAATATAAATGGCTTTGTCAGAAATCCATATTTGACGCTGGCAATAGACCTGACGGCAGATTAAATAATTTGACCCTTTCTCTCAGTGCCGATAAATAAGTTATTTCGAACAAGAAGTATCATTAGTGGTAAAGTTAAAGTTACAGTTACAATATATGTACGTCCCACTGTTGGGTACAGGCCTTTTCTCAGATCTGAGAGGATTTTAGGGCAAGGAAATACCCGCCGCGCTGCTCTAATGCGTGTTAGCGAATTTCACATGTCATCGAAATACTTTTCTCTTATTTACTCAGACATGCAGGTTTTCTTACAATGATTTTCCTTTACCGCCAAACTTGTGGCAAATCAGCACTTAAAACTACAATTAATAATTTAATTGGTGCCGGTGGAGAACAAAACCGGGTTGATCGCTTATTGTTTAATTTACAGCGAGTGCTTAGCTTAGTAGGTACTGAGTACTTAATTATAAGGTTCTAACTAAGACGATCACGCCATAAATGCATTACAAACGGCCTATTATTAAAACTTTAGAAAAATCAAAACATATTTATTTATCCCGGTCACATATGTAGGTAGATATATTTAATATTAAAAAAAATATATTATATAAATAAGAAGGGGGGAGCGTTACTTCACCCTTCTGGTTGACAGTAAGGTTGTGTATCAATTCCATTTTATTCAAAAACTGTTTACCGATAACAATACGCCTACTGAGTCATAAAAGGCAAATATGCCTCCTTGCCCATCACAATTATGGGCCATTTTAAGTCAAAAGCTATTAATAATAATATTTTATAAATACCGTTATATAGTAATATAAATTAGCTACCGTTGCACTGCCAAAATTTTTACCGCTAAAAAAGTAAAATGAAGACTTCTAGAAGTTCAATCTACGTTAGCACATATTTATATGACCTATATATCATCTAAATTGTTATATTTTGAATGTAGATAACGTTTTAAGGTGAATGTCCTAATATTCCTGTTTAACGGCGAATGTTCCGGATAAGGATGGGTTTAGAATATTTTATTGATGAGTTTTGATTTTTTTCCAAACGATGCATCTTTTATTTTTCAAACACCCGAAAACTTTGAAAAGCTATATCTGTATCCTTTTTCACGCTTTTTATTAACTTGACCTGCTTTACGTATCAATTTATGCATTAAAGAAACGGAAATTTGTAATTCGGTATACATCTGAATATTCTTAAATTTGTCTAGTACCTACTAAGTGGTTACTTAGTAGTTACTTAGTGGTTAGTAACATTTTTTAAAAACTATGATTAAGAGTAAATAGCATTCGAAAATAATAAAGTTAAAATAATCAATGACGCGAATTAGAAACTGCACCGATCGAGGCAAGAAGCCAGTCTACAAGATTGCCCGCAACCGTATTTAGCGAGCTAACATCGGCGAGTTTCAGTGGTGGGCCAGCACCCGCAGGATGGTGTTGGGGTGGTCTTGTACGTGCTCAAGTAGCAAGGCGCAGCGCTTGCGCATGATTGCAGGGAATACGTTTGTGTGAGCATCCGCGAACATGAGCACTGCAGTAGCGCGGCAGGTCCTTCAGGATCCTGTATTCGTTATTATATTGTATACGCAGGTTGCGGTATGCCTTTGCGTATAGTTCACCCACAGACTGCACACGTAAAAGGACTGGCAATAAGTTTAAAAATTCGTTTGGTTTACTTGATTATGGCACAGATACATTACCAAGTTAAGCGTTAACTTGGTTACGAATCCAATAACCAAAATATTAGCTGACTTGAATTGAGTGTAAACTTTGGTGAGGATTGAAATTCAGTAAAAAAGCACGCAATACAACAATCCGGATTTGATCCCCGCCAGGTCAATGAGATTGTTGGTTGCAATTTTAAGCGCTGATTTATCACGTGCTCGGCGTTTGAGGAAAAAATCATGAAGAAACCTGCATGATTAAAAAATAAAATTAAAAGTATTTCAAAGACATGTGAAGTCCAAACCAATGCATACATAATGTCCAAACATAATGGATACATTCTTGTCATTACCCATAGTGGGCATACATATGGGTAGAGCATATAGGCTGTAATATCAAGATTTAAACCTTAAAAAGATCGTAGAACTATTTATCAAATGTTTGATATAATTACTGTAAACAGGTACTACCTACATTGGGGCAAAATAAATAGTTCTTCTAATTACTATGGTTTCAAATTACAACCTTCGAAAATACACATTTATTTTATGCAAACATCAAATAAAACAGATTTTTTACGAATTTTATTGCATTCATTTTTGTAAAATAAAGATGATTAAGGACCAACTAGCACACAGTTAACCTGATAGTGGATATTGTGGTCTATAGACCTACATCTGTCATCGACTCGAAATGCAGATGCGTTGTCACACCAGTAAGTAAGATGAAATGCCTAGTTTTCACTAATGAGTATCTGCGGTTCTTTACACTCACAGCAGCATGAAGCAGCTATTTTACATTAGTATTTTGCTAGAACATGGTCCTGCCCGGTCAAACCGACTATTCGTGCTGTAACGATATAGCTGCCAGCTATTAATGATTTCTTTTATATTTACGTAAACACTACACATTGATTAAAACTACTTTTACAGATTTTATTGCGCTTAATTTACTTAATTTTAATTTCCATACGTTGTTTCATTAAAAGCTACAACTATAATAAATTAAATTTCATCAAATGAATTTGGCCACGGGTTAAATTATAGTAATCTATCATAGGCGGCAGTTAAACGGAATTATCTTAAACTTCAAATTGTTGTTTTTAGTTGGAAATCTGCGTACATCTGGTATCCCAAAAATGCCACTATTCCGAATAGTTTGTTGACCCATGCATTGTCCAATGATGTGTAATAGATTTTGCCATAATTACTACGCTAGGCAGGCGGATACCGCCCCCGGTAGTTAAAAGGACGTATCTACATTTTTTTTTTCAAGAACAGAGTTATATATATTGCCAGAATGAGGAAAATAAGGCGGATCAGCGTATAATTTTTAATTTTAGCTTTCTTGCTTAGTTTCGGATTTACCGATAACCAAAAAGACGTATCTACATCTTTAAATGTGGTCTTACTAAGAAGTTAAAACGCATCTAACAAACACTTAAATAAAAAGACGTATTTCTGTATATGTCTCTTATTTTATTAAGAATTCTCTGTTGTTACGATAGTAAAAAAGTCACTTCTACATATGAGTTTCGCAGCGTAAGATAATAAAACGTAGCTGACCATTTACGTTTTTTTGTTTTAACTTTATCGTATGCCTATACTGAGCAAAAAAGACATTTATACCAGATGCGTCCTTCATTTTATGTACATGGTGTAGATGCGTTTTATTTTAATAAGGAGTCGAAAAGTTTGTCACTAACATACTTAATACAAAGGCCGCAAATGGTAGAGACGTCTTTTCTATTTAGTTTTCATATGTATGGCGGGATGCGAGAGGAAGGAAGGAAGAGGAAGTGTTCGACATTCTGTCAGTTGTGCCCATAGATAAATACACTATATACCAGGTTGCGCCTACGCGGCTACTTATATAAATAATGTACTCTGTGGCGGCTACCGAGGGAAGACGAAGCAGCTGCGCCTCGTTCATTTCCCAAATTAAAGTAATTTTGTAAATAATGCTGTTTTAATACTTTCTGTGCATTTTAACGGTCAGGTTTTCGTCATAATGTTATTTTATTATTGTATAGTGTTTTAATTACTTGCGGATAGTCCAGTAATATTTATTAATATTATATTTTATCAAACTATCAACGATTTACACTCCAATTCAGTTATGTAATTAAATTTAATGATTTTTGTGTCTATTTTAGTATTATAAAAAATAAAAATATAAATTTCTTCGCAACCTTCCGCCAAACAAATACAATGATGTGTCTTACCTGGATTAGTGGTGACGGAGTTAGTGCATGCAATTGAGGGAGGGCGGGAGGTGCTCTTCAATCCAGTTAAGACACATCATTGTATTTGTTTGGCGGAAGGTTGCGAAGAAATTTATATTTTTATTTTTTATTATAATGGATTTCCGCAAAGTAACGCCTAATTCTATCAATTATATTTTAGTATTAATAAATAATACTAAAATAGACACGATAATATAACTTATTTTATATAATTTATACATATTTTGTATAATATTTTGATACTTTTCTAGTAAAGTTGTGAATTTCATTGTACTTATTTTGATAGAGGGTAGATTTCCTTATATATACAATGTACTCTGTGGGGTAGATGTTAGTGGATAATTATTTATAATACCTAGTAACGTTAAATTGGTGAAGTAAGTAACAATTTTTTCATTACTGTTACTGTGTGTTAAGAAAATTAGTCAATATAACTTATTTTTTGTTACGATATATCATTTGAAGTTTCATAACTACATAAATGATATAAGTATCAAACTCTATTTTATATTATAAAAGCAAAAGGGAAATATATAGCCTGCCATATTATATAAAATAGAAGGGAATTTTGGTATAATACTATACAGGTTAATAATGATTCAGTGAATTTGATTCGAACGAACACGAAGTGTAAGAAGAATATTTTGTATTATTATATTTTATTTCTGTTACTTATAATGTTTGGAAACAAATATTTATGGCTGTGACAATGCCTTGGAAACTAAAAGATCACAAAAATATTTTGTTAATCTTTGTGTTTATAACACATGGTTACGGTTGTGACAAAACAGTAAATATCATAAAACTATGTCGAGGTTTATTTTTAGGTGATTTTGTGTTCCGGTTTTTAATAGTTAATTTTTTGATATTTGTGTTATTTTACTCTTACTTATGTTTGTAACAATATTCTGAAACCCTATGATCTCATCAAAGTGTAGATTTTAAGTATCACAAAACTTTTTAAAGTGGAATTTAAGTTTTATGTTCTGGTTTTTCATAACTCTATCAAATACATTTGTAACAGAACAACTCGACCACATTAAAAAATGTTTGTTGGTCTTCCTTGATCTGAAGAAAGCATCCGACACCGTCTCCCTCCCTACGCTTTTGCATAAGCTTGAAAAAATTGGAATCAGAAGGATTCCGCTTGCTCTTTTCGAAAGCTATCTATCGGAGAGAAAACAAAAGGTAAAGCTTCCTGGGTTCATTAGTGGGGAAACGGTGGTGTCATCATATGGCGTTCCACAGGGTAACGTTCTGGGGCCGACCTTATTTCTAATTTATGTCAATGATCTGTGCAGTATGACCATACCAAATGCCAAAATCCTGTCGTACGCCGATGACACGGCTGTGGTTTTTGCTGATGAATCTTGGGAGGCTGTCAAGACTAGTGCTGAAAGTGGTCTAGCTCGAGTCGCTCTATGGTTGCAACAAAATCTCCTCACTTTGAATACAGCTTAAGACAAATTTTATTTGCTTAAGCATTACCAACAATTTGCAGCCACAGAATGACTTTTGCCTTAAAATTCATGCGTGTTTTGAGGATGCTAAAAACAAAGCTTGTGACTGCCCATCAATTGAAAAAGTCTCTCACACTAAATATCTGGGCATCTTTATAGATCAGAGGCTATCGTGGTACCCACACCTTGAACATGTCATTAAGAGGACCCGAAAATTGATTTGGATTTTCAAAACTCTAAGACACGTTATATCTGAGAGTACTAAGAAGTCGGACTCTCCCAGATATCTCCTTAACCAAATATACACGTCCCTTGCACTATCTATTATAACATATTGTAGTGGGGTGGAGCTGCAAAGACCCAATTTATTAACTTGGAAAGAGCCCAACGAACCCTTATTAAGGTCATGTATTTTAAAAAAGACGTTTTTCCACTGAACAACTGTATAGAATAAGTGGTCTACTCTCAGTTAGACAATTATATGTTACTATGACAATTCTCAAAGCACACAAATCCCTGCCCTTTGACCCATGCATCTTGAAAAACGGCGAAAAGATGTTGTGGTTAAGCCTTCTGGTACCAAAACAGTTTTTGCTAGTAGGCAATTTAGCTCATATTCTGCATTCCTATATAATAATAATAATAATAATAATAAAATAAAAAGGCGTAGGGAAGTGACGACCCCATCGCCCACTGACGTAACAGTTATGTGATAAAACTACTACGTCGGCGCAGTCAGTCAGCGCCCTGCCAAGAGGTGTGAGCGCCGTGCCTAGGCAAAATTGTGGGTGCAAAGGTCCGTTTGTGCATATGACCGAACCACGAAACGGTGCCGGGCTTGGGCGTCTCCCGTTATTTGGCGCCATTAATGGATGATGGTACAAAGAGGAACGCGCATAGGGCCGCTGCCTGGGGATCGCCGGGGCGCGTCTGGAGCTGGCGCTGGACGCGACAGCATGCGGGCCGCTAGCCGAGCGCGAGGAGCTGTACGATCACCTAGCAGCCCTCCGCATCCATCATCTCCACCAAAAGGCTTGGTGTCGGCTGGGTTTTCTCGGACTCAGCAAGCAGCACCCGCCGCTGGTGGAGCACGTCGCATGCGTTGGTCACAAACAATGAACGAAAACGCACTGCGGGCGTACTTTAGTGCAAAAGGGGAAGAAGCCGGATGTTTGGCATATCGGGCTCGGATGCATCGCTTTTTTGCAGAGCTGGAGCCATCTCTATCCGTCACTGAGCAAAACCTGGCAGACCGAGTTCGGTACATCCTGCGCTCTAACATATTTGGTGACGCCGAACTCGAACGACTACGATGTGAGGCTGTTCCCTCATCGGATGGAAATGCTACGGTTGGGAATGCGGCCCCACTAATTGCGCAGCAAACTGCAAATGTGGACGCTGATGATGGAATAGTTCCCCACGAACTAGAGAAAATGAGGAGCATATTGGAAGAGTCGATGCTGGAAACGCGCAGCATGCCTCTCGAAAATTGACCGCGACTTCCCCGCTTACCCCTTAGCAAGCGAAATCGGGCTGTCGTGCGGGCTCTTAACCCAATGCTGGTGACCTATTTGGAAGCCAGCCGGGACCTTTGCGAGACGGACTCAGTTCTTTTCGGCGCCGCACTGGCAGTATGCCGTATTATTGGCGCCAAACTTCCCATGGCTGGACGTGCTACTCAACAAGGTATTGCCATCCCAGCCTGGAGAAAAAGAATCGAGGACCGTATCGCAAAGGCAAGGGCCCTTATCGGCAGACTGATAAGCTTCAGGTCGGGTAATAATAGACCGAGAGTTGTGCGCACCGTTAGAATGTCGTTTGCTGGGACAAATATTAGTTTGTCCCAGCCTGATATCACGCAGAAACTAACGGAGCGCATAGATGACCTGAAGCAAAAAATCGCTGCTTGGGGGAAGCGGATTCGACGATTTAGCGAGAGGTCAAGGCGGTTCAACCAGAATCGTCTCTTCCAGAGTGATCAGAAGAGGCTCTATAAATCATTGGAGCGACCAGAGGTATGTGGAGTGGGCCCAGGATCGAATCAGGCTGACACTGTCGCATTTTGGCGTGGCCTGTGGTCAGAGCCCGTAAAACACAGCGAGGGCCCTTGGATGGAAGTTCTGGCGAGCCAGAGTGCAAGTGTTACGCCTATGGACCCCGTCACCATAACGCCTGAAGACGTGGCTGAAGCGGTCCGTAGGGCCCCGAACTGGAAAAGTCCGGGGCTCGACGGGCTGCATCATTACTGGCTGAAGGGGTTCGTAGTGTGTTACGCTGTGCTCGCCCGACAGTATCAAGAGGCTCTCGATCAGAAGTCGCTCCCGAGCCTCTTCACTACTGGGATCACTCACTTGGTTCCTAAAGATCAGGATACCACAGACCCGAGCAAATACCGCCCCATTACGTGTCTACCCACTATATATAAGACACTGACATTCATTTTGAGCGCGAGAATCACTCATCACCAGGAGCTAAATCAGGTGATGTCACGCGCTCAAAATGGATGCCGGGGCGGTGGTCGTGGAACCAAGGAACCACTCCTCATTGACGCGGTCATTGGCAAAGTGGTGAAAGGCTAACTGTCGGACTTCTCCGCAGCTGGATAGACTACAGTAAAAGAATTCGACTCGAGCAGTGCCCCATACATGGGGCGAGTGTCCTTGAGCGTACAAGATAGACTGTACTACATGATGGCTGCGGAGAACCACATAAGGATAAGAAGGGGTATCTTCCAGGGCGATTGTCTGAGTCCAATCTGGTTCTGCCTCTCTCTGAACCCACTCAGTACCTTACTGAAGGGCTCCGGGAGAGGATTTCAGCTACGGAAGAGAGGAACAAAAGTGACCTACCTTTTCTATATGGATGACCTCAAGTTATTCGCCTCCAATCGCTCCCATCTTATGGAATTGCTAAACATCACATGTGAATTTAGCAATTCTATTGGAATGGAGCTGAGGACGGATAAGTGTGCGGTCCTTCATGTTGAAAGGGGAAGGGTTGCTAACTCTGAGGGCATAGAGTTATCTATGCCCGTCAACTTAAAGACCCTTTCCGAGGCTGAAACATACCGATACCTGGGTATGTCACAGAATATCGGTATCGATGAGGCTGGTATGAAACAGTCAGTTTGCGACGTGTTTTATGCACGCTTGACCAAAGTGCTTAACAGCCTTTTGTCCGGTGTGAATAAAACACACGCATATAACGGTTGGGTCATGCCTGTCCTCATATATACCTTTGGCATACTCAGGTGGACTCAGACCGAACTTAACGCCCTGGATAGAAAAGTCCGCACTACCATGACGTCCCATAGGATGCATCATCCGAGATCGTCGGTAATGAGGCTGTACTTGCCGCGAAAGCATGGTGGGCGTGGTTTTCTGAGCGCGCTCACCATGCAAAATTGCGAAGTGTGCAGCCTCCGTGATTATTTCCTGGCGAGAACGGATGATCCATTCTATAATGAAGTCATTACTAGTGATAAAGGGCTTACCCCTCTATCCTTAGCCAACGAGCAATGGCAGGACCCAGCAGTGCTTAGCATTTCCGACCGGGAGACCGTACGGAAGGAGAAGGAGCTCCAAGGGAGGTACTACAGGACTCTTCATGAGCCCTTCGTAGATACAGTCGCCTCCCTCAACTGGCTAGGTTTCGGTGAGCTCTTCGGGGAAACCGAGGGTTTTGTCTGTGCAATACAGGATCAGGTTATTAAGACCAACAACTATCGGAGATACATCCTAAAGGATGGCACCGTCTGTAGAGCTTGTCGCCATCCCGGTGAGTCACTTAGGCATGTCATCTCCGGTTGTTCGGCGCTTTCTAACTCTGAGTACTTGCAAAGACTCAACCTAGTAGTCAGGATTCTACACCATAAGCCAGCTGTGATTGATATACGGTCTCGTGCATCGAAAACTGCCTTATTATAAGTAATTGCTGTGGAATCTGTACTCAAAAATGACCGCGCCAGGCTGTATTGGGACCAGGTCATTATCACCGACAGGACTATTCTTGCGAATAAGCCTGATATTGTGCTGATGGACCGGGCACAGTCAAGGATATTTTTGGTCGATATTACCATCCCGTATGACGAGAACCTCGTGAAAGCCGAAACAGATAAGCAATCAAAATATCTGGACCTGGCTCACGAGGTGACCGACATGTGGGGTGGTCTGCCGACCGAAATTATTCCTGTAGTCGTCTCTGCGAATGGGCTAATCCCAGTTAGCCTCTCTGGTCATCTGAGGCGACTGGGACTCCGTGACGGACCGCTCCGGGCTCAAATGCAGAAGGCGGTGCTCCTTGATACTGCCCGCATCGTCCGCCGGTTTCTTTCCCTTTCTCTCTAACCCTTGGCCGTTTGGTCTCCCCTGCCGAGAGCTTCCATTTTGTTGGGCTTTCATTTATTTATGTATTTTTGTATTTATTTTATTTTATTGATATTTATGTATATTTATCTTTTCATTTTCATTTATAATTATATATTTATACATCCCAACCAGATGAGAAAACTATATACATAGATACCCCACATAATAATAATAATATTCCACAACTATCACACAACGCCATCTAGTCCCTAGAGCCCCTAGAGCTAAGCAGAGCTTGTGTTATGTGTACTAGACAACTGATAAACATACTTATATATTTCTAAATACATAATATTATAGATAAATTGCACCCAGACACAGAACAAATGATCGTGCTCATCACACAAACATTTGTCCTGGGTGGGAATCGAACCCACGACCTCCGGCTTAGCAGTCAGTGTCACTAACCACTAGACCAACAGGCCTGTAAAAAATAAATAGAGAATTGAACATATACGACAAAACGTACAGGGAGTGTAAAAACCTGATACTAAAGTGGGTGCAGTCGAAAACTTATGAAGAAACCGAATTTCTGCTGTACCGCATTTCATAATTCACTTCTATGTACACTATAACAAAATAAATCTTCATACACTCACACACACACACACACTACACACACACATACACACACACACACACATATACGCACACACACACACACATACACTTTTGTAATTTTTGTAAATTTTGTTTGTTAAAGTCGAGTAATTTGTTTTTGTCATTTTGGTTTTTAAATTAAAAAATGTATGTTTAGATAAAGGAAGAGTGGGATTTCCAAACACAGGCATTACTTGCTTAAATGAAGATCCCAGTCAACTATGTCATTAATTTAGGTTTTGTGAAAAAAATATTTTTATTTTTATTTTATTTAATTACATTTTATGAAGCTTTTTATATAATTTGATAAATGATTTTATATTACACATTTTTAAAAACATTATTTTTGAGGAAAAAAAGATATATATATATATATATATATATATATATATATATATATATATATATATATATATATATATATATATATATAACCGCTGCTTAGTGACCGAAAGTTTTTTTTAAAATAAATATTGATTAAAATAAAGAGACTTACATTACGAAATAATTACTTGATAAGTAAAATGGAAATAATTTTATCATTGCAACCTTATTTCATTCGTAATAAAAGTGATGTTTTTACAGAATCGTCTTTTATTATTAAATTTTTGATGGCAAAATTAATATGAATAAATTAAAAATATATAATATCATATGTGTGCTAAGTATAAAAGCCGCATATGGCTTTTTGCGCATTTTTAACTCAATTGAAAGTGATTCGTATAATTTTTTGTGCTAAAATAAAACGCTTTTTTTAGGTTTTTATTGTTAACAATAAATAAAATAAAAAAATCCAATACATAAAATAAAAATGCACAAAATAATATCATATATTAACATTATGACAAAAAAAAACATAATTGCTACACCGCAGGCTTTTTCCTGTTTTGTCATTTCAAGAATTTTTTTCTCGAAATTTACTTTTTGTTGGATGGTAAAAGGTCCATCCAACAAAAAGTAAACCAACGGGGGCAGGATAGCTAACCGCAGCTTTGTATTATTTTGAGTTGTTATCAGGAAGATGATGCTACTGCTCATATCCTGTTTTGTTTCCTGCTGGCACTTTTTACGACACTCACTCTACAACTAACACCAATGTTATCATTTTCAGTATCCATGTACATGTTTATAAATAATTATTTATAAAACTAAGACATGCAAATTGTAACGCTTCCTCCCTCTCACAATAAAAAAATATTATATTAAACATAATTAATATAAGTAATTTACCCCTTTTCGATAAAAATTATAAATATGTGACCAGGATAAATAAGATATATTTGATCTTTCTAAATGATCTTTCAAAAGGTTTATTAATAGGCCGTTTGTAATATTTTGGCGTGATCGTCTTAGTTAGGACCCTTATTAACGTTGTGTTTGTCTAGTAACTTAGTTCTTTTAGGTGTCTTTTGGAAGAATGAATATTCACTAGAGCAATTGAAAGCTGTTGGTAGTGCCCTATAAGCTAAGTGAACTCCGCTCACGAAGACAGGGCTCGATAAATGTTAAGAATGTGGCGTCATTAATCTGAGAAATAAAAATAAACAAATAAAATTAAAATAAAATAGAAAAATAAATAAGTAATATAAAACTTACCTTGAAGTCGTGTCGTATCGTTGCAGAAATCGTGATCAAGCCGTTGAGTAGTAAAGACGCCCCGATAATGCATCGAACAAAAGATTGAGGACATCGAAGCGGCGCACCCGCCACGCAGTTAGTAAGAATATATTACTGTGAAACCCGCCCGGCTGTTGTTTGTATTTGCTACTTGCTTTGAACTGTTTCTTCCTTCTTGTGCTAATAACTTCTGTGCTACGCTTTGTGCTAAATTATAAACAGTATTTTATATGTGAACTATTGTATACGTGAATTATCGTAGCTGTGAACTATTGTATACGTTAATTATTTTAGCTGTGAACTATAGCATAGGTGAACTATTTAATTGTGTGAACTGTTCTGCTTACAATAAAATTTTATAGAGAGTGATTGGTGAGTAATTTATTAAGAATCTCCCCACATCACTTCACTGGTGACCCCGCTTGGACTTTGTACTGCGAGAACCCAAACGTAAGCAGAATCAAAAGTAATATTTTAATAACAATATTCAAAATAAGATGGCAGAGAAACAAGCTAAACCCTCCCAATCGTTATCACGAGAAACACGTAACGAAGAAGGGTCATTTACACCATCCGATATATGTCGTGTCGGTGTACGACTGCCACCGTTTTGGGCTGAAGGGCCTGCTGTGTGGTTCGCACAAGTAGAAGGGAATTTTGCACTATCCGGTATTAAAGAAGACGAAACAAAATATTATTATGTAGTTGCACAATTAGACCATAGATATGCGGCAGAAGTCAAAGACATTATAGTTTCACCACCTCAAAAAGATAAAGACGAGAAACTTAAAACAGAACTTATCAGAAGGCTCTCAGCATCTCGAGAAAAAGAAGTGAAGCAATTGTTAATGCATGAGGAACTTGGAGATAGGCGTCCATCACAATTTTTACGACATTTGCAACATTTAGCGGGCCCTAACGTTCCAGATGACTTTATCAGGACAATATGGACTAGTCGCCTCCCAAACAATTTGCAAACCGTAATTGCATCACAGCCTGACTCAACTTTGGAAGCACTGGCTGCCTTAGCCGATAAGGTGCACGAACTTGTTCCGGCATCTCCACACGTAGCTTCGATGGATGCAGCACCAGGAACTTTACTTGACACAATGTCAAAACAGATCGCGGAATTTACTCGTCAAGTGCAAGCATTATCCTTTCGAAATCGAAGAAAATCACGGTCACAAAAGAGAGACAACAAACGAGACCGTAACCATAGTCACAGTCACAGTCATACTCGTAATCGGTCTCAGTCAAATTATAGAAGATTTCCATTTTGCTACTATCATTATAAATTCGGCAATAAGGCTAATAAGTGCGTTAAACCTTGTGATTACCAACAGGAAAACGATCAGGGCAGTCGTTAGTGGCGACAAATGATTGCTTCAGTTCATCCGGTCGCCTGTTTGCCACGGATCGCAGAACAAAGATGCAATTCTTGGTCGACACCGGAAGCGACTTGTGTGCCTTCCCGCGTACGGCACTTAAACAACGACGACCTCGAACATCTTACGAACTTTTTGCGGCAAATGGAACTCCCATACCCACCTACGGCTATGCTCATCTCGAACTAAATCTGGGACTTCGACGAGATTTTTCATGGCGCTTTAGCCGATGTAAACAAAGCAATCATCGGAATTGATTTCTTATCATTCTACCATATCATTGTCGACTGTCGTAACCGTTGGTTAATAGATAACAGTACTTCGTTGCAAACACCTGCTGAGCCTGCTACATCTAATGTGATAGCTTCAGTTAAAACCATGAGAGGTCATTCAAAGTATGTTGAATTACTACGTGATTTTCCGGAGATAACCCGACCGTCAGGTGTACCGCAAGCTCCTAAGCATAGTACCGTCCACTTCATTCGTACTAAGCCAGGACCACCTGTGTCTTGTAACCCAAGAAAATTATCACCAGAAAAACTGAAAATAGCGAAGCAAGAATTCGAGGCAATGATAAAGAGTGGAATAGCACGTCCATCTGAGAGCCCGTGGTCTTCTCCGCTCCATCTTGTACCAAAGAAAGATAACGGATGGCGGCCATGTGGCGATTACAGAATGTTGAACGCACAGCCAATTCCAGACAAATATCCCATCAGGTACTTACAAGACTTTACCCATTACATATCGGGTTGTATAATTTTTTCTACGCTAGATTTGGTGAAAGCGTACAACCAGATACCAGTCAACCCAGATGATATTCCGAAGACAGCCATCATCACACCATTTTTATGTTCGAATTTCCATATATGAATTATGGCTTAAAAAATGCGAGCCAAACCTTTCAAAGGTTTGTAGACGAAATAACACGAGGACTTGATTTTTGCTTCGCGTACCTGGATGATTTTCTAATATTTTCCCAGGACGAAGACAGCCATCTTGACCACCTTCGCCAAATCTTTGAAAAACTTCAGGAATTCGGTATGGTTATCAACACGAGCAAATGTGAATTTGGTAAGAAAGAGATCACCTTTCTAGGGTATCACGTCTCAGCCAACGGTGTTAAGCCTTTGGACAGTAAGGTTCAAGCCATCAAAGACTTCCCCACTCCGAAAAACGTACGAGAACTTCGGCGTTTTCTAGGGATGTTAAACTTTTATCGCCAATTTATCAAAGGAGCTGCCGAAATTCAGGCACCATTAAACTCTTTGCTGACGGGGTCCGTAAAAGGATCACGTTCCATGGATATATCTGGAGAAGCCCTACATTCTTTTGAGCAGTGCAAAACTAGCCTCTGGCGAGCAGCATTCTTGGCACATCCAGATCTGAACGCAAGATTAGGTTTGGTAACCGACGCCTCAGATAAGGCAATCGGTGCCGCCTTGCAGCAAGTAAAGAATGGATCATGGCAGCCACTTGCATTCTTCTATAAGAAACTGAAACCAGCGCAAATACTCGCCATACGACAAGGAGCTTCTTGCTATATACGAGTCAGTGAAATACTTCAGACATATGCTTGAAGCAAGACATTTTACTGTTTTTACTGACCACAAACCAATCTGTTATGCATTTCACATCAGAAAGGGTAAGTGCTCACCCCGCCAGTATCGTCATCTCGATTTCATATCTCAATTCACCACCGACATCCGACACATCTCTGGAAAAGATAACATAGTAGCTGATACGCTTTCAAGAGTTGAAGAATTAGCTCAGCCTGTTAGTCTGGTTACCTTAGCCAAAATGCAGGACGTGGATACGGAATTGAAAGAAATTCTGAAAGGTGGGACATCACTTCGATTAGTTAAGGTACCGATACCTGGCACGAAGACAGACGTATATTGTGATGATGGAACTGGAAATCAAAGGCCTTACGTACCTCAAAACTTAAGGAAGCAAGTCTTTGAGAGTTTACATTCGCTGAGCCATCCTGGGGTCAAAGCCACAACAAAGATGATAATAGAAAGCTACGTTTGGCCAGGAGTAAAGAGATACTGTCGTGAATGGTCAAAAACGTGTCACCCCTGGCAGCGTGCAAAGATAACACGTCATGTCTCCGTACCTTAAGGTACATACAAATTACCACATGCCAGATTCCAATACGTCCATATAGACATCATTGGACCTTTACCTGTATCAGATGGATATCGCTATTGTCTTACAGCAGTTGATAGATTTACCAGATGGCCTGAGGCGATACCCTTATCAGATATCACTGCTGAAACTGTTGCAAAAGCAGTTCTTAATGGCTGGATCTCGCGTTTTGGGTGTCCTGCTGAAATCATCACAGACCGAGGAAGACAATTCGAATGTTCCTTATTTAAACATCTATCCAATCTAATGGGATTTCAGCATAAGCGAACTACATCTTAACACCCAGCTTGCAACGGTATGGTAGAAAGGATGCACAGACAGCTTAAAGCCGCTATTGTATGCCACAATAATCAACAATGGACAGAATCATTGCCATTAATACTATTAGGTATGAGAAATACATTAAAAGAAGACCTTCAAGCATCACCCGCTGAGTTACTTTATGGTGAATCACTTAGGTTACCAGGAGAATTTCTGCATTCTAACAACAGCGAAAGAAGCACAGACATAACGGATTTCTTATCACGCTTAAGGCTGATAATGAACAATATTCGCCCATCACCTGGAACACGTCACGGTAGTAAAAAAACTATTTATCTTTAAAGACTTACCAAACGCGACTCACGTTTATGTCAGGGATGACTCTGTGAAAGGTTCACTGCAACCAGCGTACACCGGTCCCTTCAAAGTGCTAGAAAGAGGTGATAAGATTTACAAATTACTCGTGAAAGGCAAAGAACAAACTATCTCAATAGATAGAATAAAACCTGCCTATACACCCTCTGACGCTTCTGCATGTCGAACACAACCTGCAAACAAAAAAGAAGAGTATGAGAGAAATTGTACGCGCTCAGGACGCAGAGTTAAATTACCTGATTATTATCGCCCATCATTGATGGTCTCTGGGGGGGGGGGAGTGATGTGGCGTCATTAATCTGAGAAATAAAAATAAACAATTAAAATTAAAATAAAATAGAAAAATAAATAAGTAATATAAAACTTACCTTGAAGTCGTGTCGTATCGTCGCAGAAATCGTGATCAAGTCGTTGAGTAGTAAAGACGTTCCGATAATGCATCGAACAAAAGATTGAGGACATCGAAGCGGCGCACCCGCCACGCAGTTAGTAAGAATATATTACTGTGACGGTAAGACGTATGACGCTTGCGCCCGGCTGTTGTTTGTATTTGCTACTTGCTTTGAACTGTTTCTTCCTTCTTGTGCTAATAACTTCTGTGCTACGCTTTGTGCTAAATTATAAACAGTATTTTATATGTGAACTATTGTATACGTGAATTATCGTAGCTGTGAACTATTGTATACGTGAATTATTGTAGCTGTGAACTATAGCATAGGTGAACTATTTAATTGTGTGAACTGTTCTGCTTACAATAAAATTTTATAGAGAGTGATTGGTGAGTAATTTATTAAGAATCTCCCCACATCACTTCAAGAACATAAAACGTCCCTATTCCACTTGTATCAGGTTTACATTATTAATTCATTATTATTGATCCCTTCCCGCTCGGAAAAGGCTCAAAATATATTTATACAAAATACCCGATACAAGGGCTTTGCTTTCCTACATTTATTTTAAAAAATGTAGGGGAGGCACACGGCTCACACACACGCCGTGCGCGGTGAGCGCCAACCATTTTGATGCACTCCCCCCGAAGGGAACGTTAATTCGGGCACTGGACCGTAGTTCACAACAAAATAACTGGCGAACCAGTAAAAGAGGCTTGGCCCCTTGTTAGCGCGTAAGCACAAACATCGACCGAAGTCGCGCATGTCAATGCGTGTAAACGCCATACAGAATATGAACAAATCCAACCAGAGTGAATGTACGTTACACGTTTTAGGCAAATAGGCATACTGGCCGTAAACCCTCCGTGAGCGCCACCACCTGGCAGACCACCGCTCCTGCAGACGTGATGTAAGTGTATGGCATCACAACCATTTGCATGATCAGCACGGCTACTAGCCGCAGAGCGTGTCATGTATCTACCGCTCACCTCAAGGGAATGGGGTCCCACGTTGTGCGGCTTTCGGCCGCAGCCTTGAGAGTCTTCTCAGATCCTCCCGCTAGCTACCACCCGCATGAGATCGACACATATGCTCCACCAACCAATACAACGGCAGATATAGCCAAAAGGCAGTTATAAGATAAGAGTAATAATTCGCCATCAGAAAGGGTTTGTGTCACTAACGTTGAGTAAATGCATTTTCGATCATGTTTGTCTCACCCACCAACAAGTTGCCTTTAATCATTCAAAGGTGGGAAAGTTACAGAGATATATTATTATGTTGTTATATAAAACATCGTGGGGAGCAGACAGTCTGCAGCTCCGTAATGAAGGGACCCGACTTGGGCAAAGCTACTTAGGTGTGAGTCAAACCAAGACGCAGAGAGCGCCATTGAGAATAGCGTCCCACCAAACAACCATCGCAGAGACGCAATGCTGCAGAACGCAACAAGCATCAATACGACTATCGTCGGGCTTACACCATCCCAAGGTCCCCCATACATCCCAGCAGACATCACCACCCGCATACCTCCATCGACCGCATCCAGGCGCAGCACACCCGCAGATCCATCACAAGACACAATACCGCAAGTAGCAGTAAGCATCATTGCAACTATCATACGGGTGGCACCCCCTCACAACACACCCACATGATCCCTATCGACTTTGGTTAAAGTTTGTATCGTTGTTAACTAAAAAATATCACCAACGTATCATAGTAGCACGCTACTAAGACGCCAATGAACAAAACTCCACGTATCATAGTGCTAATGCACTAAGACATGAAGTTGAGTATGCCTGTTACACTTAAAAGTGCTACCAGACACACTCATCCCAATCCGAAAGATAGACGACGCATCGCTATGCGCTACGACGCCGCCCACAAACGGTATGGGTGTGCGATGTCCACGGGAAAGCCGTATTGCTACAACAAACCCGCTTACCACCAGCATTAAGATGTTAATTTTATACCTCCATCGACTAGAACCACAAGAATGCGTCGAATCAGGCGCAGCACACCCGCAGATCCATCACAAGACGCAATACCGCAAGTAGCTGTAAGCATCAATGCAACTATCGTACGGGTGGCGCCCCCTCACAACACACCCACATGACCCCTATCGACTTTGGTAACAAAGTTTTTATTGTTGTTAACTAAAAAATGTCACCAACGTATCATAATATCACGCTACTAAGACGCCAGTGGACAAAACCCCACGTATCATAGCGCTAATGCACTAAGACATGAAGTTGAGTATGCCTGTTACACATAAAAGTGCTACCAAACACACTCATCACCCCAATCCGAAAGATAGAAAGATAGACGACGCATCGCTATGCGCTACGACGTCGCCCACAAACGGTATGGGTGAGCGATGTCCACGGGAAAGCCGTATTGCTACAACAAACTCGCTTACCACCGGCACTAAGATGATATGTCTAGGACACATCGGTTAGCGAGCCCAAGTTTACCTCGGACCAATTGCTCGTGAAGCAGCATACACGCCACCATAATATTCCTTTTCAAGTCCCTAATAAGGACTAGTCATTTTGCTACAGTACTAGGAGCAGTCGGTCACCCGTCCACCCCATACAATGCTTATGCATCAAGGAGACCTCCTATTATATTGCTTTTGTATCATAGACCTTACTTTCATAAGTCATTCATATATAGGGTTCGAACCCAAGACCCTACTATTCTAATGCAAATTCATCATGGAGACCTTCTATAGTATTGCTTTTGTATCATAGACCTTACTTTCATAAGTCATTAATATATAGGACTTCAACCCACGACCCCACTATTGTAATGCAAATTCATCATGGATGTATGGAGGCTACCGACCTCATAGATAACCTGGCCATTCAGCCATTCTTCTCTGGAGGGTAATTCCACTATAATATACTTTTTGTCAAAAGTTTATAGTGGACGCATGATATCTGAGATCATGCATACGACCGGTGATTCCTTAATTGAGTCGAGCATGGATCTCAATCTGTAGGAGAGCAAGCTCAGACCGCCCTGGGCGTTGACTTGAGACTTACAAGTTTCTGTAACTAAAAGGTTAAAGTTGCCTCCGGAATACTAATAAACGTTACTTAACCTAAAACCTTCGATTCTCGTACTAATCAGACTCGATAAATTAAGTTTGTTATGCGTTTTATAAGAAGTTCACTTTAATTCAAACAACTTATAGGTACTTTGTTGAAAGATTAAATGTTTAGCAAATAATTTGCAATTTGTTTAAAAAGTACACTTTTCAATGAATAAAACATGAGGATACATATTTTATAAAGGGCTACTTTTCAAACGGTAGCCTAACTTTAAACTTAAATCCAAATGTATAAATGATGATGTACCGTTATTAAAGTTGCTGAAAATAGTAGTAAATCAGGTTTATATTTTGTTCGAAATACAAAGCAGAAAGCCGACCTATTCATACTACAACCATAATATAGTAGCAGCGTGCCTCTACCACCTATATAACTGTATCAAATGTGACTAAAAATAAACAAAAAAAAAATAGTGAATACGTAGTTAAATGTAATAGTATAATAGATAGACACTTTAATTATATTTATAAATATCAATTAACAGGGAACTACAGACAAAGAAACCTAAAATGAAGAAAAGTCCGCGGCAATAAATAGCCAATGTTAGCTCACGCTCACTCGCATTGCAAACAAAAGAAAATGTTACATCGGAAACCAGCTACTTGCTTTGTGTATTCCAAGATATCTTATAACCTTTGAATTGCTATTCACAGAACTGAATCTAAGAATTTGTATTCTTATCCAGCATAAATTTTGAATATTTAACTGTTTATTGTTTCCTTCTCTCTTTGGTCATAAGCTTCTATAGTACTTTTGCTAATGTGAATTAATTGGAAATTACCTTTCAAAATTTGTTGAAAAAATTCCTCATAATAATGTCTTCCAGACAGAATTTCGGTTATAGTGGCCAGTTTCAACGGAGACTAGCCATCTGTGCAGGTCAAGATTATAGTGCCCTCTCACTCGCATACCGGAGAGAGACCTAGTGCTGGAACGACCACTTTACGTTTTTTACAAGGTATGGTAGTAACACATCCTAAACTTCATGACTCGAGGCAGCTACTGAAAATTTCTTGACAGAAAACGCAACAACTGATTTTTGGGCCCGGGGATTCGAACACGGGACCTTACGATCAGCAGCCGCTTTCATTACCATTACACCAATGAGGCAGTCAGATCAAGTTTTTATCGATCAAGGTTTCTATCAATATAAAAAGATTTTTTTTATGTCAATCGACTGCAGGTCGATGCTGCTTCAAAAATGGACTGCAGGCTCGCTTGTCACTTAAATGTTATAAAAGTTAACAGTTATATACAGCCTACATACGTCCCAATCCTGGCCTCCTCCTCTCTTTTATAAGAGGGTTTAGGGCATAAAAGTGTCCACTGCACTGTCCCAATGCGTGTTGGCGGACTTCACAATATGTTTTGGAAATTATTTTCAATTTCTAAGACATGAAGATTCCTCACGATGTTTTATTTTACCGCCGAACACGATGAGCCTCAATGCGATTTTAAGTGGTAAGTTAGGTTACACGGTACCCGAGTTGCTCGGATACTATGAAATTTACTGCGAGCGCTTAGCCACTGAGCTAGCATGGCTATATAAAATACTATACAAACTTTATTCACTGTGTTTATTTTATTAAATTACATACATAAACACTCACGCCTGTCACCCAGAGGGGTAGGCAGAGACTACGAACTTCCATTTGGCACGATCCTGACAAACCTCTTTCGCCTCCTTTACATCCATATATCTACGCATACATGCTCGTCGGTTAAGGGTACTTCTAACGTGGTTCGTATTCAAAATATCGCTAATTTGGTCGATAAACTTTTTTCTAGGGCGTCCCTTCCCGACTCGGCCGTTCATATCTGCCATATAAATTTGCTTTGTCACTCTTTCCTTCATTCATTATCATTACATGACCAAACCACCGAAGCATTCCTTTCTTAATCCTGGTCACAACATCATCTTGCATACCACATTTATCCTTATCACGCAATTTCTCACCCTGTCATTCAGATTCAACCCTACCATATTCCTTAAAGACCGCATTTCTACAGCATTTATTCTACTTTCGTGCTTCTTCTGCCACACCCAGCTTTCACTACCATACATTAAAGTAGGGACTAACACAGCATTATGAATTACCATACGTGCCTTTTTTGACACATTCTGGTTCTTCATAATAGAGTGTAGTGCCCCATTCACTCTATTCCCTGCATTTACTCGTCGTTCTATATCCCTATGATATCTACCATCCCTGCTAAATACACATCCCATACACAAACTCATCCACATGCTCAATTAACTCTCCTTCTATTCTTATTTCACATACCGTTTTGCTTTCTTCTCTTTTAAAAACCATCACTTTCGTCTTACTTGCGTTCACTTTCATTCCCCTTTCTTTTTTAAATTATTTTACTTAAAATCTCAATTAACTCTATATTAATGCTTTACTGGCGGGGTTACCCGGTACCTAAGTTGCTCGCGTACTGTGAAATTTACTGCGAGCGCTTAGCCCCTGAGCTGGCATGGCTATATAAAAAAGTACTATACAAACTCTTTTCTCTATGTTTATGTTATTAAATTATTTTACTTAAAATCGCAATTAACTATTTAATCGTTACTGGCGGGGTTACCCGGTACCCAAGTTGCTCGCGTACTGTGAAATTTACTGCGAGCGCTTAGCCCCTGAGCTAGCATGGCTATATAAAATACTACAAAATACTATACAAACTCTTTTCACTGTTTTATGTCATTACATTATTTTACTTAAAATCTCAATTAACTATATTTTAAGCGTTGCTGGCGGGGTTACCCGGTACCCAAGTTTCTCGCGTACTGTGAAATTTACTGCGAGCGCTTAGCCCCTGAGCTAACTTGGCTATATAAAAGTACTATACAAACTCTTTTCACTATTTTATTTTATTAAATTATTTTACTTAAAATCACAATTAACTATTTAATCGTTACTGGCGGGGTTACCCGGTACCCAAGTTGCTCGCGTACTGTGAAATTTACTGCGAGCGCTTAGCCCCTGAGCTGGCATGGATATATAAAATACTATACAAACTCTTTTCTCTATGTTTATGTTATTAAATTATTTAACTTAAAATCGCAATTAACTATATATTTATGCGTTACTGGCGGGTTTACCCGGTACCAGAGTTGCTTGCGTACTGTGAAATTTACTGCGGGCGCTTAGCCCCTGAGCTGGCATGGATATATAAAATACTATACAAACTCTTTTCTCTATGTTTATGTTATTAAATTATTTCACTTAAAATCGCAATAAACTATTTCATCGTTGCTGGCGGGGTTACCCGGTACCCGAGTTGCTCGCGTACTGTGAAATTTACTGCGAGTGATTAGCCCATGAGCTAGGTACGGCTATATAAAATACTATAAAATACTATACAAACTCTTATCACTATTTTATGTTATTAAATTATTTTATCTTTATATAGTGTTATTTATCAAAGAGTAGCCAAAATACAAACTTAAGTTCAAATATATAAAATACGATATACCGTTACTGCAGTTTTTGAAAATACGGGTAAATAAGGTTTCGGCTTTCATTTGAAATGATTCGAAACTGAATGCGATTTGGCGACAACGTTTTTGCCTACCGATCGACCCTTAAGTGTGCCCGCGCGGTGAAATAAGTCAAAATAATGCATTCCCATTAAAAGAGAAAAAGGACAGAACTTTTGAGATATTTTTAATTAATTTTTCTTTACCATTTGCCTATATTACTTATTCTGAACCTCCTCTGCAAATTTGACCAGTTATCGCAAAATAATCCTGCATCTCTGTTCTCGAACGACATCTCTGTCGGCCCAAACAAGTGCTCTAATAAAGACAGCAGTGAATCAATTCAGCACGCTAAAAACTAAAACAAGGCAAGGATTTATCAAGTTTGTTCCACATATAAGAACGAAGTTAATTACTTATAGTATATACTCAATCAGCTCCAGGAGCCAGCTATACACCTCGAAGAAACGACAACCGATGAAAGAGAAAGGTATTCAAGAGAATCTCGTATGTTACCCGGAGTGTAAAACACTTTCGCACAAGATGGAGTGGTAGCTCAAGCATCTGCAAAACATGAGCAAGGTCCCGCAAGTATTAGTAAAATTGTAAATTTAAATTTTGCTAATAAGTGCCGATTTACCACGTGCTCGGCTACTCAGAAATCTTTGCGAGGAAACCTGCATGCCTGAGGAATATAATGTTTTTAGGTCATGTAAAGTCCGTCAACACGCACTGAAGTAGCGTGGCAGACTGATCGCTCCATAACCCTATCAGATGACTCCATGGCACAGTAGCTTAGCAATGAGTTGCTACGCTAAGGGCCGCGGGTTTGAACCCCGCACGGAAAAGTATATGCATAGTCTAAAAATAATTGTTTCCGGTCTGGATGTTTGTCCTTGTCAACTTTATGCATGTTAACTGCCCTCACGATACATTAGAAGGTCCTAGTGTTAAAGTAATTATTTAAAAAAAAAAACAAGAAATTAAAATTGGTGCCCACCAGTGGAAAGAATATCTTGTTACTTAAGTTTTCTTTACCTTTAAAGTCATGTGATATTTAACACTAACACACACACACACCTTTTCGGAGATGTTGCTACTTTTTACTGCTCTGAAACTCTCTCAGAAACTTAAATACATATATGAGATTTAAATCAGTCTTTAGTCGGCATTACCATAACCTAAGAAGAACATACAGTCGAACATCGCATTTGATATTGTCGGAAAATTCGACATAAATAATAAATTGCTAGGGTTGTCAGAACGGGAAGTAATAAAAATATTAAAAAAAAACTGACTTGGTTTTATTTCACGGTTAAACAAATGTATGTGAAAACTGATGAAACTTTAATTACTTATCTTTAAATGAGGACGACCCATAATTTTTACCGCACATGCAGTGTGAAGGATTTTAATTTATTTGCGTGACAAAACAGCCGTAGTGGACAGCTCCCCAGGGACTATCGGCCAGCTTTTTTGTCAGAACTCAGGAAATTATTTAATTTATAAATAAATCAATGTTTGACCACAGTGCCTCGGAAATCACGTATTGGCCATTAGTCCTACAACCCATTTCTGTCTCTCTCTCTCTCTCTCTCTTTCGTTCTCTCTCTCTGTCTCTGGTCGCACCGCATAACCATCTCATCAACAAAAGTCAAAAAAACGTGTCAATGAATGTATACTGTCGAGGGGACTACACTACAAGAGAGTGCACCTGTGTTTGTGCACACACTCGGACACTGTAGATTTGTTAGTCTCCTTTGAGACTCCGCCGGGACCTTACCTTTAATAATCTATAATATACAAATTATGAATTAATGAAGTTTAAATTATCATGTTTTACCGTGTAGTGGATTTGTATCCACAACCTTATATTATAATTATTTTACACGTGGTAGGGCCACGCTGCAGCTATATTATGATTGTAGCATGAATGGGTAGGCTCGACCGGGGAAGGACCACGCTCTCACAGAATACCAGCGTAAAAGAGCAGCTTAGTACTGCTGTGTTTTGTACGGTGAGTGTAGAGATCCGGAGACCCTTTTTTACTGGAAACGAGACATTCCATCCTAGTCCTCAGGGATGACAACGCATCTGCGTTTTGATTCTTAATCGATGATAAATGTAGATCTCTATGGGCCACAGCTTCCACTTACCATCAGGTTGACTGTGTGCTCATCTGTCATCCTTATTCTATAAAAAATCATTTCGTGAGTATCGTAAGAGATGTCAAAGGGAAAGAAATACGGAGATCAGCAGCAGCTTCTGACTAATAATGAATAAAAATAAAATAAAAACTGTGGTTGCCAACCCGCTTGCTAAGCGTGGCAACAAAAGCAAATAACACCCATATGAGGCAATCTATGGGGGTTATATATATATATATATATATATATATATATATATATATATATATATATAAAATATATAATATATAATAATATAATTATTTGCTTTTTATACACTATGTCTTTAAGTTTCTGAGAGAGTTTCAGAGCAGTAAAAATTAGCAACATCTCCGAAAATTAGTGGTAAATATCACATGACTTTAAAGGTAAAGAAAACTTAAGTAACAAGATATTCTTCCCACTGGTGGGCACCAATTTTAATTTCTTGGTTTTTTTTTAAATATTTACTTTAACACTAGGACCTTCTAATGTATCGTGAGGGCAGTTAACATGCATAAAGTTGACAAGGACAAACATCCAGACCGGAAACAATTATTTTTAGACTATACATATACTTATCCGTGCGGGGTTCAAACCCGCGGCCCTTAGCGTAGCAACTCATTGCTAAGCTACTGTGCCATGGAGCCTTCTGATAGGGTTATGGAGCGATCAGTCTGCCACGCTACTTCAGTGCGTGTTGACGGACTTTACATGACCTAAAAACATTATATTCCTCAGGCATGCATGTTTCCTCGCAAAGATTTCTGAGTAGCCGAGCACGTGGTAAATCGGCACTTATTAGCAAAATTTAAATTTACAATTTTATTAATACTTGCGGGACCTTGCTCATGTTTTGCAGATGCTTGAGGTACCACTCCATCTTGTGCGAAAGTGTTTTACACTCCGGGTAACATACGAGATTCTCTTGAATACCTTTCTTTTTCATCGGTTGTCGTTTCTTCGAGGTGTATTGAGTATATTCTATAAGTAATTAACTTCGTTCTTACAAGTGGAACAAACTTGATAAATCCTTGCCTTGTTTTAGTTTTTAGCGTGCTGAATTGATTCATTGCTGTCTTTATTAGAGCACTTGTTTGGGCCGACAGAGATGTCGTTCGAGAACAGAGATGCAGGGTTATTTTGGAATAACCGGTCAAATTTGCAGAGGAGGTTCAGAATAAGTAATATAGGCAAATGGTGATGAAAAATTAATTAAAAATATCTCAAAAATTCTGTCCTTTTTCTCTTTTAATGGAAATGCATTATTTTGACTTATTTCACCGCGCAGGCACACATTAGTAAGGGTCGATCGGTAGGCAAAAACGTTGTCGCCAAATCACATTCAGTTTCGAATCATTTCAAATGAAAGCAGAAACCTTATTTACCTGTATTTTCAAAAACTGCAGTAACGGTATATCGTATTTTATATATTTGAACTTAAGTTTGTATTTTGGCTACTCTTTGATAAATAACACTATATAAAGATAAAATAATTTAATAACATAAAATAGTGATAAGAGTTAGTGTAGTATTTTATACAGCCGTGCCTAGCTCATGGGCTAAGCACTCGCAGTAAATTTCTCAGTACGCGAGCAACTCGGGTACCGGGTAACCCCGCCAGCAACGATGAAATAGTTAATTGCGATTTTAAGTAAAATAATTTAATAACATAAACATAGAGAAAAGAGTTTGTATAGTATTCTATAGTATTTTATATAGCCAAGTCAGCTCAGGGGCTAAGCGCCCGCAGTAAATTTCACAGTACGCAAGCAACTCTGGTACCGGGTAACCCCGCCAGTAACGCATAAATATATAGTTAATTGCGATTTTAAGTTAAATAATTTAATAACACAAACAAAGTGAAAAGAGTTTGTATAGTATTTTATATATCCATGCCAGCTCAGGGGCTAAGCGCTCGCAGTAAATTTCACAGTACGCGAGCAACTTGGGTACCGGGTAACCCCGCCAGCAACTCTTAAATAGTTAATTGCGATTTTAAGTAAAATAATTTAATAACATAAACATAGAGAAAAGAGTTTGTATAGTACTCGTATTTTATATAGCCAAGCCAGCTCAGGGGCTAAGCGCTTGCAGTAAATTTCACAGTACGCAAGAAACTCTGGTACCGGGTAACCCCGCCAGTAACGCATAAATATATAGTTAATTGAGATTTTAAGTAAAATAATTTTAAAAAAGAAAGGGGAACAAAAGTGAACGCAAATAAGACGAAAGTGATGGTTTTTGAAAGAGAAGAAAGCAAAACGGTATGTGAAATAAGAATAGAAGGAGAGTTAATTGAGCAAGTGGATGAGTTTGTGTATGACGTGTATAGGGATGGTAGATATGATAGGGATATAGAACGACGAGTAAATGCAGGGAATAGAGTGAATGGGACACTACACTCTATTATGAAGAACCAGAATGTGTCAAAAAAGGCACGTATGGTAATTCATAATGCTGTGTTAGTCCCTACTTTAATGTATGGTAGTGAAAGCTGGGTGTGGCAGAAGAAGCACGAAAGTAGAATAAATGCTGCTAGAAATGCGGTCTTTAAGGAATATGGTAGGGTTGAATCTGAATGACAGGGTGAGAAATTGCGTGATAAGAGATAAATGTGGTATGCAAGATTATGTTGTGACCAGGATTAAGAAAAGAATGCTTCGGTGGTTTGGTCACGTAAAGAGAATGAATGAAGGAAAGAGTGACAAAGCAAATTTATATGGCAGATATGAACGGCCGAGTCGGGAAGGGACGCCCTAGAAAAAAGTTTATCGACCAAATTAACGATATTTTGAAAATGGACCACGTTAGAAGTACCCTTAACCGACGAGCATGTATGCGTAGATATATGGATGTAAAGGAGGCGAAAGAGGTATGTCAGGATCGTGCCAAATGGAAGTTCGTAGTCTCTGCCTACCCCTCTGGGTGACAGGCGTGAGTGTTTATGTATGTAATTTAATAACATACACAGTGAAAAGATTTCGTATAGTATTTTATATAGCCATGCTAGCTCAGGGGCTAAGCGCTCGCAGTAAATTTCATAGTACCCGAGCAACTCGGGTACCGTGTAAGCTAACTTAGCACTTAAAATCGCAATTAATTGCGATTTTAAGTGCTAATTTACCTCGTGTTCGGCGGTAAAATAAAACATCGTGAGGAATCTTCATGTCTTAGAAATTGAAAATAATTTCCAAAACATATTGTGAAGTCCGCCAACACGCATTGGGACAGTGCAGTGGACACTTTTATGCCCTAAACCCTCTTAGAAAAGAGAGGAGGAAGCCAGGATTGGGACGTATGTAGGCTGTATATAACTGTTAAATATATAATAATATATAATAAATGTAGATCTCTATGGGCCACAGCTTCCACTTACCACCAGGTTGACTGTGTGCTCATTTGTCATCCTTATTCTATAAAAAATCATTTCGTGAGTATCGTAAGAGATGTCAAAGGGAAAGAAATACGGAGATCAGCAGCAGCTTCTGACTAATAATGAATAAAAATAAAATAAAAACTGTGGTTGCCAACCCGCTTGCTAAGCGTGGCAACTAAAGCAAATAACACCCATATGAGGCAATCTATGGGGGTTATATATATATATATATATATATATATATATATATATATATATATATATATATATATATATATATATATATATATATATATAATTCAGCAGTGGACTTTATTAGGATATAACTTATTCTATTCTTATATATCAAATAATAGCTCTGATTTCTTAGATATCTATAAATCTAATAACTACGAACGTAACTACCTTTGACTAACGAACTACCTTCCCCGACTTAATGCACTTATATCGGGGCATGACCTTTCGCAAACTGATTTATTAGATTTCAATTCATTACTGTGGAGGCCGAGGGTAATCGATGATACTTAGGTGAGCTTTAGGTTTTTTCAAAAAGCTATTATGATCCTTAGCGCTTTACGATACGGTGTATTGTTAACAGTTACATGTTAACTGTAATATTATATACAGGTGCCTTATTTCTCATACTTATTTGTAATTTGTGTATGTTTTAATTGATGAGATAAACACTAGCGGTTTATGGAGGATAGATAATATGTTTAAAGATTTATATTATGGAAATTCTTTCGATTGTGAATACAAAGAGCGAGGTTTTTCCAGATCATTCATCATTATGAAGATTTTTACCGTAAGATCGCAATCGCAAAAATTATATCGCAAGTATTTATACGTTGTTCCCTTCTTCTTCATTAGGTCAAAAAGTATGTTGGATATAGATTTGTTTGAATCGCCACGCTTGGCAGATTGATTGGTGATCTCAGCACGAGACTTCACCGTAACTTTACCGGCCTATGTATTTTACCATCTGTTGTAAGCGATAAGATATTTATAGTATTTCCATTAATTTCATTCCACGGGATATATTAGGGTGATGAATTCGCTTACGCTATCAGATAAACAGCTGTAGCCGCTTTATCTTCAGGTAATTGAATATTCCCTTCTCCAACATACAAGCGATTTACATACAAATATGTATAGAAATAATAATGTGCTTCAGACAGAATTCCGAACAATCTCAACGAAGATTAGCCATCTGCTCAGGACAGGAATATAGTGCAAGAGTCTTCGTAATATATATATATATATATATATATATATATATATATATATAATCCTGTTCTGAGCAGCATTAACTATGACCTGCGCACAAATATGCGCAAACACGGGTTTAAGCTATAAAAATGTCAATAAAATTAACCAGACGTTTAACAGCAGAAAATATAGAACTCATTTTAAAAATGAGTTCTATATTTTGTAAGCGTAATATAAGTGTTTACAGCTGAACATTTAACGTATTGTTACGCGCTCAAGTCGACGATACACTAGCACTATCTAGTGTCAGGAACGAGAGCGAGGGGAGCATTGAGAAAATGACATCACAAATCACTCGACCGACAGCGCCACCCGAAGAACTAAGTTTCTGGAAAATCTACACTCGAATACTCGTTGCCTGGCGCGCATTTACTTGAATGTTCGGGACGCTTCTTTGCTAATTATATAAATAGGCGCTGCAAGATGCGATCGGGGCAGAGTTGAACTCGGCGACACAAGCGAAGCTTCGGAGCGGAATTAAGTGAATTAGTGTGTTTAATTATTAGTGTTTTTAGTTTTAATTTATGTAAAGTAAATTAAAGTGTTAATTTAGGTAATTTTATCGGCAATTTTTATTGTCACGAACCTCAAGCCCGTAACAGTATCATCATAAAATGACGAAAAAGATTCAAATGCGATGAAAACAGAACGCTTATCAGTAAGGAAATGACTAATTTGAAAAAAGAATTCCACAATTTAAAAAAAAATTTAAATTAGAATTCGGAGTCAAACAAAAATTATTAAATTATTTTAGTTTGAAATGGCCAGTACTGCAGAACAGCAATTTCATAGGTAAAGAACTATTGATACAAAACTGCCCGCCATGTTGTATTAATTACGCCTTTACATCAGAACGTTGAGTGAACAAACGGGAAAACTCATAATATATTGATTAACGCCTGACTGGATCGTAATTTTTGTACGGCTCGCAAATGATATTTGTTTACCCAACGGACCCGTTCATAACGCTTTTGAACCTGACTTTAATCAAACCGGCTGACGCTCACCTATTAGTATGTAATAAAATAAAAATTATGTATGTCAATTTTTTAGAATAAAAATTATAAAGGATGACTTAACATCTCAAGGTTCTCTACCGGTTAACATATAAGAAAGCAGGGATCTCTATGGAGGTACAATGAGCAGCAAAAGCGGCTTACGCTCTCTTGGTGAATATTTTCTGCAAGTTTTCTTTTTTCAATAAATATATGCTTTATTTTTTTTGTAACATTAATTAATTTATTTATTTAAACTTCGTTACACACAAGAATTACAAAGGCGGAGAGCATTAAGGTTTTTCTTTCTCTTCGTTCTCTATCAATTAACCAATAAGTAATCAGATGACACTGATTTGGAGGTGTTTTGAGCGACAAAAGAGGCTAACTCTTAATTATGGTAAGATTTAACATTAAATATGTGCTTTCTTGGTAATATAAATTTATTTATTTAAATTTTGTTGCACACAAAAAGTATATGAGGGCTGACATAATGCCTCAAGGGTTTCTCTACTAGTCAAAATAAAAGTATACGTGATAGAGCCACGCTGCAGTCATACTATGGTTGTAGCGCGAATCATGATACTAGCTTAATACTGCTGTGTTTCGTATAGTGATGTAACGCTCCTCCTCTCTAAATAATAAATATTAAGTATAATATATAAAATAAATTTACCCCTTTTCAATATCATTATATATTTGTGACCAGAATAAATAAAATATGTTTTGATCTTTCTAAATGATCTTTCAAAAGGTATAATAACAGGCCGTTTAAAATAATACTAGTTTTTACGGAATTTATCGCGTATATTTTAACTTTTTTAAATACTCGACGTTTCGAACGCTTTACAGCACTCATGGTCACGGGCAGTACTGAGATGTTCAACGTCCATATGTCATAGTTAACCGCGGTTACCATAGATTAAAATTTAAATTTTGTTCCGATCTATGCAGTATGAACTTATGGTATCTTGAAGTCTTGCAGTTGTATGCTTGGGTTGGGATTTAATTTTATTTATTATTAGATCCCAAGCAGATGGTAGCACCCAGCCATCTTCTCTATTGAAATTAGGATGTTTTTTGATTTCAATAGCCTCGCGAATCATCCTTGGAAGGAATCGGTGTTCTTTAGCGAGGATCTGCGGTCTATCAAATCTGATGTAGTGACGGGGGCGATCCTGTACGTGTTCACAGACTGCAGACTTCCCGGAGCGTCGATTCTTCACATCAGCTATATGTTCTTTAACGCGGGTTTTTATTGATCTTTTAGTTTGTCCTATGTAGGAGAGACCACATTCACAATCAAGCTTGTACACTCCTGCATCTTGCAGAGGGACATTACACTTGACCGATGGTAAAAACTGACCAATCTTCTTCAGCGGCTTGAAGTATGTTTTGATGGAAGTGCGCTTCAAGATGTAGCCAATCTTGTCAGTGACTTCTCTAACATATGGCAGTACAGCAGGTACACGCTCGACTGTGGCCGGCTTCACTCGTTCACTGTGACGTAGGCGCGGGACTCGAAGCTTGTTGTCGTGCAAAACTTGCTTGACATGGTGGAGCTCTGCAGCCAGGTGTTTACTGTCACAGATCCCTCGTGCTCTCTGAAACAAAGATATACCCACGGTAGCTAACTGTGAAAGATGGTGGTGAAAATCACCGTTTAAATATCTATCTGATAGTCTGTGAACACGTACAGGATCGCCCCCGTCACTACATCAGATTTGATAGACCGCAGATCCTCGCTAAAGAACACCGATTCCTTCCAAGGATGATTCGCGAGGCTATTGAAATCAAAAAACATCCTAATTTCAATAGAGAAGATGGCTGGGTGCTACCATCTGCTTGGGATCCTATAATAAATAAAATTAAATCCCAACCCAAGCATACAACTGCAAGACTTCAAGATACCATAAGTTCATACTGCATAGATCGGAACAAAAGTTAAATTTTAATCTATGGTAACCGCGGTTAACTATGACATATGGACGTAGAACATCTCAGTCCCGCCCGTGACCATGAGTGCTGTAAAGCGTTCGAAACGTCGGGTATTTAAAAAAGTTAAAATATACGCGATAAATTCCGTAAAAACTAGTATTATTTCAATGTGTAGTGTTCGCGTAAATATAAGAAATCATTAAATAGGCCGTTTGTAAAATTTTGGCTTGATCGTCTTAGTTAGGAACCTTATCTACGTTGTGTTAGTTTAGTAACTTAGTTTTTTAGGTGTCTTGTGGAAGAATGAATATTCACTAGAGTAATTGAAAGCTGTTGGTAGTGCTTTATAAGCTAAGAGAACCCCGTTCACGAAGACAGGGCTCGAGAAAGGTTAAAAACATAAAACTTCCCTATCCCACTTTTATCAGGTTTACATTATTAATTTATTATTATTTATCCCTTGGAAAAGGCTCACAATATATTTGTACAAAATACCCGATACAAGGTCTTCGCTCTCCTACATTTATTTAAAAAAATATAGGGGAGGCACACGGCCCCACACACTCCGAGCACGGTGAGCGCGAAACATTTTGTAAGACTCCCCCCGAAGGGAACGCTAATTCGGGAATTCAGCAAAATAACTGGCGAACCCGTAAAAAAGGCTTGGCCCCTTATTAGTGCGTAAGCACAAACATCGACCGAAGTCGCGCATGTCAATGCGTACAAATACCATACAGAATACGAACGAATCCAGCCACAGTGCAAAAAAAAAATATTTACATAACATTCAAATATATACAAAAGACTAGTAATAAAAATATAATAAAATAATTTATATGACTAAAAAATTAGATTATCACACGGTCCTACTCCCCGCGGTATAGCGCCAAGAACACTGGTTGCATTTCCTCAAAGAATGGCTATACTTAACCTTCGAGTGTGGTAAGAACCAGCCCGTTTATCACCAGCAGCGATGACCAGTCGTTGATACAGTACTTTATAAGACTGATAAGAATTATTGATGTTGGTAGATTTACCGTAATAGAGACCATCAACCGCAGCACACATCGCTAAGCGCTTGCGGTAAACTCCAAAGTGGCTGAGCAACCTGGGTTCCACTCCCACCGGCATCAACGACATTGTTAGTTTCTTTTTCAAGTGCCGACTTACCACATATTTGGGGCTGAAAGAAATCATACAGAAACCTGCATATGTCTGATACATGAAACATTTCGACATTTCGAACAAATACGAAGCCCGCCGAAACGCGCTAAAACGTTGAGGAATAATCGCTCCACAACCCCCTAGAAGTGAGAGGAAACCCGAGTCCGGCTGTGAAACGTATAAAAGCTTCTACGTATTCTTCTCAGCCAAGGAGATCGTCTAAGTAGGTGCCACCCTTCTTACCTATTCTGCCGTCTTCAAGCAAAAGTGTATCACTAATGTGTTCCTTTGTGAAGAGAAAATTAACAAGTGTGCTGCTGTTTTCTGGGACTAAGAGTGACAAAACGAGCACGTAGTCCACTTGATGGTATATGGACGCAGTAACCCATAAACATCTTCATCTGTCTTCAATTTAGAAATAAATTGCAGATACGAGTACGTTGTTACTCGTGAAGACTGGATGGAATATCTCGTTATCAGTAAAAAGTGTTTTCGTCACCCATTATCCGAAAAACAGCAGCAATATGCCGTATTGAACTTGATGTTCTGTGTGATCCTGGGCCTATTTCAAGCCAACTTCTTCGTGTCACTCCCTAAAGACTAAGCGTCTGTGATCTTCTTTAACAGAAGTTACTGAAGTCCATGGGCTGAAGTAGTTACCTGGTCTTCAGCTAGTCTGTTGGTTCGTATCTTATACCAATATAATAAACAAGCTTAATAGTTTACCGAAAAGAGGAACAATTTATACCCTCGCCCTTTATGATATATTGTAATCGGGGACAAATAGGAGAACTTTTGTTGTTTTCTAAATTAGACTATTTTTTTTATTTCATTAGTATACGTGTGACAAACGAGAACAGAGTTCACCTGTAAGTAGATCCTATGGCCATTAGATATTTTGGTCTTACGGTTCTCTACTTATCGTTATTATTATAATATTATGAAACACGGCAGCATTACCCTGCTATATTAGGGTGCTATTCTGTAAGAGTGTATTCCTTCCCCGTTCAAGCGAACCTAGTCGTGCTAAAAGCACAATATATTAATATATGTATAAATATCCCGTGTTACGATGTTCGTTTACGCTGATTTCCGAAAACACTCAAATGTTTTTAATGAAACTATGTAAATGTGTTATGTTTGCTCTAACTTGAGAGATAGGATAGTTTTCATCCATACGAGTGACTCACAATGTTTTTTAATGTGAATTTATAGATTTTTATAGTACAAAGAGTCGTCGAAAAGAGCTAAACATTGTATACCTGGCCAGTTTACTATAATAAAGAAATATTTTCTTCGATAAATAAAGAAAAAAAATAATATACAACACCATGAAAGGTTACCTTAATTTGCCAAAGCTATAATTACAGCGTTTAAACGTCCTGCTGGGCACATGCTCCCACTAATTTCTAAAAACACAACTTAATTGTGCTGCTAAGTGCGTGTTGCCGGACTTCAAATGTATTCGCAATATTGTTATTCCATAAACATTCAGTTTCCTAGCGATGTTTTCTTCACTCAACGAACACGTGGTAATTCAGCATTCAAATTGCAACTAACAATATAATTGGTGTCCACGGGTATTATACCTGCGTTGCTCGCGTACATTGAAACTTACAGCACATAAAAACAAAAACAACAAAAATATTTTGTTGTAGTTTTAAGGCTTTAACGATCTACTAGTATGTTGTTGCTTATTTTACCGTAACAACATGTACTTACAATTCAAATTTAACTAGCTTCGTTAGTGGTCGTAAGTAGTCAAGTCAAAGGAGATAATGATTTTTTATATTTACGCGAATACTATTCTATACTACACACTGTACTATAATATTATATACTTTTACAGATTTTACGGCGTTAAAATTTTTAAAATTTGTTTCATTTAATCACAGAGAGTTATTAGGTTTTTCACAAGAAACTTTCAGCAGTCAGGAATTTAGCGGTGTTTCAACCACGTGTCGCGGAAAGCACGTAGGTAAACACGTTAGTCCTGCCCCTATATTGGTCCAGCTGTGTTGGATTGCCGTCTCGTCGGACTATAAAAGTGAATTTAGAGAGTGCATCTGTGCTTACAACACTTGGGCACTATATTTCCGTCCTGCGCAAAACTGCTTTCCGTTGAGACTTGTCGCCTTGACTCAAAATGCGGTCTGGAGGACATTACTATTATTATTATGTACAAGAAATATAAAAAAATATTTTTGTTATTTTATTATATGTTACAATATGACTAACATTTTAAATTATAAAAATTAACCGATTAATATTATAAAAGTCACTTAATTAAAGTAGAACTAATAATAATAGAGCATAGCTTCGGTTTGATATAGGCGTCACTTGATGTACTAGGGGGTCTTTCTGCCTTTATTGGTTAGAAGCTAACAATAAAAAGGTTATGAACTAGCAGTCCGCCGAGTTATCCTGCCTGGTTCTCCATTGACGTTAATAAATTCTGTCCTTTGTGGGAACGCTATGCCTGGATTTATATGAGTATCAGTATGAGTAATATCTAACCTTGAACTTGGCCTAGGAAATATTTGGTACGAAAATCAGTTATATTTAATGTGATGTAATTTTTTATTAGCTATTTTGTAATATTAACGTTGCTGTTGTTTAAATACCGGTAAAATTGCGGTTATTTTACCAATATCAAATAAAGGTAACCTTATAACTACATGTTAGATTACTTGGTTTAACGCTAGTGAGTAAACGAGTTAACGCTAAATCTAATTAAGGCACGCGTAATGTATTATCATGTAACAGAAACAGAAACAGAAACTTTTTTATTCAATGTAGATTATAACAATACTTATTGAAAGTCACTTTTTTCAATTACCACTGGTTCGCAAAAAAAACCTCTGTCCTGGGAAGAACCAGCAAGAAATCCAGTGGGACTATTTTTTTAATAATAGCTTACTGCACCTGCATTTATCGACTTCCTGCATGCCTTACCAGGTCGTCACTCCATCTAGGGGCTACACTTTGCCTTCCGATACGAGGCTGCCACTAGAGAACTTTCCCCCCCAGAACTTTTTTTATTTGTTTCATTGTCCTAGAACGTACATATGCCAATAATTAAAAGAATTCCATTAATTTTGCCAATTTTCCCCTACATTACTATCTAAAATTCTTGAATTAGGTGTTATGGGGCGCGGCTCACACGCGTGATATACGCGGGTTAAACCGCGGGGCACATCTAGTACTAGTATAAACTGTGTTTTGTATAACTGATGTGTAACTGTGTAAGGCACAATATCCGAGCAAACTGTGTTACAGCCGTCAGCATCCTCTACCCTGCGTTTTTTTATATTTTTATTCCTTTTTTTTTAAACGTTACTCTCACATTCATGGATTTTATTTTGTATTCTGAAGCAATCTACATATATAAATTGCAAAAGGACAAATATGCAGACCCAAAACAATTATTTGTGGGTCATACAAAGCATCCGATTAATCACTATGAGTATGTCATCGTTTTTTCTATATATATATATTAAAAAAAACATTTATAGAAAAACGAGAATATAAGTTAATTGTTGAGAGCGTACTTACTCATTTTTCTCAATTCGGTTTAAAACCGATAGTTTATTCAAATTGTTATACAAACATTTATCACGTTGATTTTTAGATATAATTTTAACCGCTTCGTAAATATTTTGGCACTTGTAAAACGCGATGCTTTGCGTTGAGCACAGGTACATCTTTAATCTCATTGCATTTTATAGCTAGATTTTATGGCAAACGTTCTCGTTCCTTCATATGGGTAATTTAACGACACTGTAATGTATCGTAAAAATAAAACAAGAACACCTTTTAAATGAGAATATAACCGTACTTTGAATATAATTTAGATGTATTGTAGTAAAACTTTTTACACAACGTAGAAGAAATTTGCTACGGTATTAAAAACTAAAACGTCATGTTTTCTTATAACGTTTCACCGCCGGGGCTGCATGAGTATATGATTATTTAACCTGATTCCGAAAACATAAAATAAAAGAAAAATGATATGTCGTAAAGCAGGTTCACTTCGGATAAATGTAAACAATTATATGCACAATTTTGGTTTTACAAAAGCAGCTCGGAATTTGGAAAGCGTAGACGTAATACTGGCACTATACAGTCGTCCAACCGTTCAACCGTTCAATTCCAAATGTTTGGCCGGATCTGACCAAAGTAATTATAAACGTAAAGTGCTTTCGTAACTCCGTATAGACGATAATATATTACGTGACCTTGGCAAGTTCATGGTGTGTGATAAATAAAAAAGTGTGGCCCGTGGAAGATCTGTTCGTGCAAATTGGCGACTTTGGTACACTTTTGACGTGGGGATAATTTACCATCGCCAACATAATTTGCCGGGCAATCTCGATTGAACCATCTAACGCACATGAACTATGCCTTTGTTGAGTGTTTGGGAGATCGATGGAGGGCAAAGCGATCTGTGTAGAACCAACATAAAATATTATGGTCTTTAACCAATATTCTTTGGCAACACAGAATTACTTTAGCTCTCTACACATAACCCGAATATGAGGATATCGATTTGCTTATATCTACAAAAAGTTTTGCAAACCTTGCTCGGGCAAGGAGTTCATGAAAATTGGTTATCGAATTTGTAAACCCTATTCGAGGCCCGTATAGACTCTGCCGATCTGCAGACGTATCATTTCTTTCAGAAATGTGAAAGAATCGATTTTACTTTACACACCAAGAGCCTGCTTAAATATCTTACTTACTAAGTTTTTTTAAATATTGTACATATAAATTAATATATGAATGAGCCATGTCTACGCGACGAATGCTTAAATGCTAAATAGCCCTGGCTTTTGTATGTTCAGCTCTGGAGCTCAGAAAGACACTCGTTTCTTATTTTAGCATAGTATGCGAACAACAAGTTAGATCTCCGCAAGCAAGAATGAAACTTCGAAAATGACCTTAATAGTCTTGTGTTAAAGGATTAATTTTTTTAAAGATATATCGGTGACAGACGAGGCTGATGGTAAGGGGATGCTGTAACCCATTGATTCCTACACTTATTACGGAATAACATTCAAAATACAGATGCGTAGTCACCTAGGAGGTCTAAGATGGATTGCCCTATTACCTATAATAGTAGTCAGTATTTTGCTGCTGTTTTACGTTGGTATTTTGTAAGAGCGAGGTCATAGGCCATAATATAGCTGCAGCGCGGTATAACAACATAAACAAATCATATTACGTTTTTATATTCTGTTTCAAAATTAACATGTCAAATTAAAGTAGTTCATATTTTGATCCAGCTCTTTTACTAAGAAATCGTCAATATGCATTGAAAATTCTCATAAAGGTATCTCAGATTCTGTCTCGCGGGAACTACCTGCTTTTAGCCATGTAATTTTGAAACACTGTGAATAAGTTCCGCACATGACCGGTTTAATAAATGTTGAGAAACGAGATATTTTGAAGTAGAAACTTCTTTAGGCCCATTTTACGCTTTTTAAATGAGTAAAATCTTATGAGTTCGTGTCACGAACATGCTGTGATAGCATTATAACTGTTAGCTATAAGTCGACGTGTTGAGTTTCGACAACATTGAGAGTACAGAATATACCAATGTTAATGTTTTTAATTTATAAAATGCTAACCAAAACGTTTTAATATTTGATATTACAATTAATTTGAATATCCGAAAATAAATATCGCTATTATTTCGTTTTTCTTAGTTTCACTTCTGTCGGCAGTCCTCAATTACTGCCAATGTTTATGTATACAAATTACCCAGCGCAATTGCTAGAAAACTATGGTTGTATCTGTGAGAAGTGTTTATTTTAAATTACTTATTACGCGGAAAACCAAAGTTTAATTCCGCTAGCACGACTGAAATTGTTAATTGAAATTGTTTGCCTATAGATGAAGGAAAAAAGTTTTTCAACTTATTTTACAAATGTTATTGTTATTCGGCCGAACTGTATCAGGACTTTTGACCACCACCATGGGATGGGACACCATGGGATATGCATAAGTACATCCTACAGAAATCCAATAATCCGGTGTTTCCGATAATCCGGCACTAGCGAAAAAAAATTGTGTCGGATTGCCGGGTGCATAATGTACTTTAGACTTCCAATACCATCATAATACTTCAAGGTACTCTAACTCTAATAACGGTTTTGCGTGTGTAAAATTCGTAATTAACCCTTCAATCTCTAAGCGGTCGAATTCAATCGCGGCGCTATTCCATCAAAATTCAAGCGGTCGGATTTGACTGCGCACACTCACAGCACTTTAAAGCATTAAAACTTATATTTAGAGACTACTTTTCTATGAAGAAGTTGGCATTATAAAATCTATATAAAATTCTTAAAATAAGTAGTAATAAGTAGTAAAATAAAGTAGTCTCTAAATATAAGTTTTAATGGTTTTAAGTACTGCGGGTGGGTGCGGTCGCATGCGAACACTCGGGATTTGCCGGGCGCATGCGTCTGCATGGGATTTTTATGGGGATTGAAGGGTTAATAAATACTTTTATTTACTTTTACCGTGTGGTAGTGGGGGTATGGAATTATAAGTGGTAACTATGGGAAACGCTATAAAAACTTATGGCTTCGGACAGATGACTGACTGTATAATCATCTCGTTAGTCTCTAGCATTCGCGTGACTCTACCATGCTAGAGTCGTACTTCAGCGTATTATGTTTGCAGCACGAATGTTTAGACTGGAACAGGAAAAGACCACAAAAACTACCAGAGTGGAATAGCAACATAATGTTGTTATGTTTCGTAAGGTGAATGATAAGGACCGGAAACGAATTTAACTGGTTTCTTAAAACTGAAGAGACCGAACTTACGGTTCATTGATAAGTGTTAACCGTAGCGAATAGATATTTGTAGCTAACTGCAAACAAGGAAAGCTACTATAGCAAAGGTATCTGATACCTTTGCTCCTCTGAGGACTAAGGTGGAATATCTCTCAGCCTGCAATTATACGTGGTAGAGCCACGCTGCAGCTAGTTATATATATATATATATATATATATATATATATATATATATATATATATATATATATATATATATATATATATATATATAGTTGTAGCACGAATGGGTCGTCTCGGCTGGGGAGGATCACACTCTCACAGAATACCAGCGTAAAATAGCAGCTTAAAGCTGCTGTAGTTCATGGGTGAGTGTATAGAACCGGACATCAGTTTTACTGGAATTGAGGCATTCTATCTTAGTCCTCAGAGGTGATAACGCATCTGCATTTTGATTCTTAATCGAGTATAGATGTAGATGTCTATGGGCCACAGCATCTACTTACCATCAGGTGGCTGTGTGCTCGTTTGTCACCCTTATTCTATTATAAAATACTATACCCTTCAGACTGCAACCCTGCAGTGACTCTGTTGTTTGGCGGCAGAGTTAGGTACCTACCCGTGTGTACAACCTGACAAAGAAGTCCTACAACCTAGTACAGAGGTATTTGTGATAGACCTCAAGTGACAGCGCAACTGTAGTTTGATGAAATATTTGACACGCAAATATAAAAATGGATCATACTGCTACACTTTTTTCCAAGGCTTCAATTTGTATGAAAAAGAACGCTGAAGAATTAAATGCAAATACTATCTCGCGTAAATGCTATACGTAAAGGATTAAGAACTTTAATATTCAAAAGTTGTTTCATCGATTTACATAACTAAAGTCATACTAACAAAAAAAACTTAACGTCGACTTTAATTTGTAAAATAGTAGTATCAAAAAGACGAACGAAGTTACTTAGAATAAATATGCGATAGTTAAACAATTGTCAGTATTTACTGGGCATAAGGACTCCATTTCTGACTAGGAGTCCACCTGCGTAGGTGCAACCCTCATGTGTGCCCGTGCGCGTGCGTGCGTTCGTGCGTTCAGGCGAGCATGCGTGCGTGCGTGCGTGCGTCGCGCGCCGCGCGCGCGCGCGCTGTGTGTGTGTGTGTGTATGCGTGTGTGTGTTTGTTTGTTGGCGTACTGCGTTTGTGCGCGTGCGTGCGTGCATGCGTGTACGTGCGTGCGTGTGTGCATGCGTACATGCGTGCGTGCGTGTGTTTGTGTGTGAGTGAATGGTGTTTGTGTGTGTACGTCTCTATCTTCATTCAAGAATCGCATAGTCGTAGATTCGTTATCAATGTTGTTGTTTCTAGTAAAAAGGGTGTTCGGTTTTCTACAGTTACCGTATGGTGCAAAGCAATATTACGCTACTATTTTACTGGTATTATGTGTAACTCATTAATGCTACGACCATAATATCTCTGCAAGACTCTACCATGTACTTCAAATTCATTAAAGGTAAGTGCTCAAAAAGTTAACAATAAATAAAAGTCTTCGGTTAAATTATTCAGTATTTTTAAGTTAAAAGTTAAAGTTACAATATATACGAGTATCTACTCACGACGGCAGCCGAGCGCGGGCTGTGTTTTCATCGAAATCTTTGTGCAATAAATCAAAACAGGCTCCAAAAGTAAAATAGCTATTATTGCAATATATTATGGTTCATCCGTTTCAGCAAACTATGTGTTTTTCTTCTTCTTTCGTTTATGTATTGATTTGGTGTACAATAAAGAATTATCCATCCATCCATCCATCCATCTATGTGAAAAAATATGCATCATTTTTTATTTTTTACGATTATTCGTGACATTTTGATAAAAATTAAACACCATTTTTTATTGAATACATCTGCCTACTTACAGTATTTTTAGAAGTTTAAAATATGTTGATAATAGACCAAAAATGTACCAAAACTCGAGCCGGTATCGTTAATTTTGTATAAAATGGCAACGAAAGTTTGTTTTTACGGTATAATAACAGTCTTCACCAATAGCGGTTACCAAAGTATATTTTCAGGTCACTTCATCAAGTTTATAAGTATAAGTCGAAGTATATTTTTGAGGTATAAGAAATGAAAACAAATTCAACTTTTCAAATTATTAAAATTATTTTATTTGACTTTGATTCCCATAGCCAACCATGCGTACACTTGTGTGTGTGTAACCCGTATCAATATATAGTAATAGTTCAATTCAATACCTATCAATTTTGAAAACGCGTCCTTATGCAAAGGACTTTTTTGGCTGTAATGGACGGACGGACGAGGTATTGTTATAACTTAATGGACCTAAAACGTTAAGGAATATTTAATGATATACTTTTAAAATAAAAAAAAATCATTTAGTACTAGGTATCCATACAGTAAACAACAATATCATATACAACGTTAAAGAGTGTAGAATATAATTTTTCACAAAGCTTTGAATTATTTGTAAAATTATGAACGTAAAAATTTAAGCCCTTATTTGAGGATTTTCGTGCGACTCAATATAAGGTTCATTATGAATGCTGTGATATGTGCCCTTTGTCGATTGTCGTTTGATTCAAATTCTCGAATCCACGTTCACAAATTAGACATATAATACTTTGTAAGAATATATTAACGTCAGTTCGCATTATATTTGGCTCGCTGACTTTCTCTGGATTTATAATATTTTTTATATAAAAATATATCTGAATATATGTGAGAAAAGCGGGATAGGTATGTCAGAATTGTGCGAAATAGAAGCCCTCTCTCTCTCTCTCTCTCTCTCTCTCTCTCTCTCTCTCCCTCCATTATGTGTGTATGTGTGTGTGTCACTCTTAAATCATTTTTTTCGTGGTAGAGCTATGCAGCTAGAGTATGGCTGCAGCACTATAAAAATGCAGCTTTATATATAACGGCGCTATAACGTGTAAAGTAATTCTGCTGTGTTTTGCATTGTGTGTTTAAAGAACCGGACAACCTTCTTAATTGGACATTTTATCTAATTCTCAAGGGTGAAAACGTATCTGCATTTTGATTCTTTATTTAGAATAGATGTCAACGGGCCGCAGCAGATTGTGTCCTCGCTTGTTACGTTAAAATGTGAATTTTTTTGCTGGCAGTACAACGCAAAGAACCCTTAACTGAAAAGCGAAGAAAGGTGTACGTGTGTCATCTTTTTATCCATAAAATAATAATTACTGTGATCTTAAAGTACGGTTCCGCCGAATTTGTGTACATTGCTATTTATTTACAAAAATTTTGGGCACATCTTCGTCAGTGAAATTTCAGAGTATGTGTTCGTAGATATATGGACCTAAGAGAAGCGAGAGAGGTGTGTCAGGATGAACAAACCTGACACACCTCTCTCGGATGAAAATGGAAGTCTGTAGTCTCTGCTTACCCTATTGGATGACAGGAGTAATGTATTATTTATTTTAGTACTGAATTTATTTTCTTTGTTGCAAAAGGAAAAAAGGCCAGCAGTTGTCCAATTTCATGAAGAAAGAGGGATTCTTTATGATGAGCTTTTTCTTCCAAAAGCGACCCCACAGAAAATGGACTTGGCCGAGCCCCCGCGGTAAGATAGTAAGTTAGGTTGACTTCGTTATGATGACTAGACGGCAACTCTTCAGTGATGTCTCAGTGATCGCGAGGTTGAAAACTCGCAGCGATCACGCAATGGTTAGAGGCATACTGATACCAAAGGTACAGTTGGAGAGTACACGTCTAATAAAATCAAACGCTCCGTCCACCTTGTGCTCTAATCCAAAATCCTGAAAACTTTCAGCTCGAGTAACAGAATCATTTTCAGTGACTAGAATGCCTGTGAAAACTGTCCATGCGATCGAACCAAAGTTTTGCAAGACCTGTCGAAGAAGAACACAAAAACTCGCCGATCACATTCTTAATCTCATGGCTGTTAGACGGACATGAAGCTGCAGTCTTCAGCAGATATGATAGCAGTCAGGAAATTGAATATACAGATCTCCAAATGTATGCGACGGGACACTCACAACTACACTTAACTCGTATTGATGAAACGATCGGGAGGAATTTGGGCTCCAATGTCGGTGCCAGAGATCTTTATGACAAAAAGAGCCAACTTTCGAAGCAAAAAACCGAAGTGGCTCTTTTTCGGGACACCTGAGATTTTCAGTAAGATTGAGAGATTCTGTAGATAGCTGTACCCGTTACTGTTGGAGCTACAAGATAGTGTGAGTAACAATTCAAGTTTCCGATACTATTTCAATGATATTCCAGACATTAGTACAGAAATTAGAATGGCGTCTTAAAAATGGCAAATTCCTGGGTGATGGCAGAATTACAGCGGAACTTCTGAAAGTGGTTGGAAAATCAGTACTTGAAGTCTTTCAGAAGCTTTTTAATTCCATTCTCTATGATGGTACTACTGCAGGGGCATGGAGCTGAAGTGGCCTTGTTGTTTGACTGAAGATCGATTATGAATTATGAACCGCGTTTACGTGCTCTTTTCGTCGACATTTAGGAGATGCAGCAGTCCCTTCAGCGGCGCCAAATTGACTGTCGGTATATCGAAGTACTAAAGTGCTTGTGCAGTAGGGCTACGATGGTTATCCGAGTACAGAACCAGAGTACGAACAGACACAGGGTTGAAAAACGAGCACAGAGTCTACATGAACGTAAGTGGAAGCTGTGAACCATAGGTATCTTCATCTGTACTTGTCAAGAATCAAATTTGCGTATGCGTTGTCTACCCTGAGTATTAAGATGGAATGTCCCATGTGCAGTAAAAAGGTCTCCACGCTCACCATACGAATCACAAAAGCATTAAGCTGCTACTTGGTTTTCTATGAAAGTGTAGGCCTACCCCAGTCGGCTCGACACATTCGTGCTACAACCGTTATATAGCTGCAACGTGGCTCTACCAGTACATGTCGTGTATCCAGTAAAATTGTACATCGATTCTCCTTACCCACCATACGAAACACAGCTGCATTAGGCTAATACTTGCGCTGGTATTCTGTGAGAGCATGGTATTTCTCGGTTGGTCGATCTATACGTGCTAAAAGTACAATATAGCTGCAGCATAACTCTTTCACGTAAAATAACAGTAGTTGCCCTTCAGACGGAAACACGGGAGCGCACGCGATGCTACTTGATGGAAAAAATAGGTAGGTATTTATTTATTCATTTATTCACAAATTGCGTTACATGTGACTTGGAGACTAAACAAAACATGCAAGTTCTAACAATCACGTGCACCTCGAAAGGCATAGCAATGAACAGGAGAGGGGCAGACACTTAAAAATTTTTTTCCTCAATGTATTCATTAATTGAATAATAACTTTTTTTTAATAAGTATCTCTTTTAAAGATCTTATGAATTTATTAATATTTGTTTCGGCTTTTATGTATTCTGGCAATTTATTATAAATTTTTATTGACATCGAGTAAGGACCTGTACTGTGTAATTTTAATTTAGATTTTGGTTGTAAAATGTTATTCTTATAGCGAGGTACGTTGTGTCGGGGCGCGTCTATGATTTTGGTGTAAAAACTCGGGTGTCTTTTTACAAATTTACATATTTATAATATATATAGGCACGGTAATGTTAGAATTTTGAGACTTTGAAAGTGAGGTTTGCAGCTTTCTCTTTGTTTGATATTTGCAAGTACGCGTATACATTTTTTTGTAAAATAAAAAGTAAAGTAAAGTAGGGAAGTCTCATCATCTACAAACGTGGGCTGATAATCTACCTGCTAAACTCAGTGATCATGGTAAACTCCCACCTGTACGAAAGAGGTAGAAGTTCATAAGTTGCTGTAATGCTATCTTAGGGAAAAAGAATGACTTTTTTTTTCTTATACTTTAATTACTTATACACAAACATGTCTAGTTGCATATATTTAATGTACATTCTAGGCAATTTAGAACAAAACCTTTGTTAGGGCTGTGGATCGCGTAGACTATGAAAGTGAGGCAATAGAGAGTGCACCTGTGCAGACAGAAAGTCCTCATTCTTGGCAGATAATTTTTACGCGCTAAAGTTCTCTTCAGGGAAACTATAGTTTTCTTAATTTGTTTAGGTTCGTAGAAACGGAAACAAAGATTAGAAATGATGCTTATTGAAAGTCACACTTTCGTTAAATTACGATAGGTTTGGGAAGAACCCGCAAGAAACCCAGCAAAACGATTTTTTGAAAAAGAAAATATTGTAATACCACTATTACTAATCTAAGTAGTAAGTTTCAACCCTCAAAATAGCTCTACGGAAACTTCTGGACTCTTCTATACAGCAAATAGAGTTTTTCATGAATGCCAATGTAGCCAGTATTTTATGCATTTGTCAATAGAAAAATTATCTGGTTATGTCTGATGGTATGAAAAGTACATCAAATGTAAAATATTTTACAGAATTCAAAAGCTTCCACTCCAAATTTAACACGCTTTTAAAAATGTAAAAACTCGAAAGTTTTGTAATGCATGCTATCCACGAGTGCACGCTTTAAGAAAATTTAAAAAAAGAAAAACGGTGTTTGTATATTTCTCTTTGAACAAGCGTTGTTATTTACATTAGTATTATAATTTGTACCATAACTGCATAAACTGAATGTCACTTTAGGACACAGTCCATTGATACAGCTTCACATGAGTGACAAAGATGGAAGATTACTTGCGAATTAGGTCGGCCACGAACTGTCAAAAATTTTCAAAAAATTTCTAATGGGCCCGACGATATTCACATTTCGCTCTCTTTTAGAAGTTTCGTAACGGGAAAACCATTCATCATCAATATTTCACGGGTATGGATATTTTCCGCTACCGTAATTAAATCTTCTAATAAATAACCGTTCAATAACTTTCATTAGTCTTGTCTCCTAATATGGAATTTGTGCGTGGAAGTAGTGCTATATAGTTGTAGCAAGAACATGTTGGTTTGACCGAAGAAGGTCCGCGCTCTCACAGAATAAGAACGTAAAAGAGCAGATTAATGCTACTGTGTTTCATACGGTGAGTGTAGAGAATCGGAGGCCCTTTTTACTAGAATTGAGTCATTCCATCTTAGTCCTCACAAGTAACGCGCATCTGCATTTTAATTCTCAATTAAGGATGGTGGATGGCGTTTATTACTTAATGTCTAAAGATACCCTTTCGATGAGACACAGTGCAAAGTTTTCCTTTTCGCGCGATAGAATTTCTGACAGAAATTTTCTCGTTATATGCGACCAGACTAACGCGGTCCGGTTTGCTTGTCTAGCTCTGTTCCGCTCTTACTTCAAAGCGATCGAGTTAAGCCAGCCATAGTCGAGCGCCTGGTTTACTATGTCAGAGGAGATACAAACAAGATTAGCAACTTCTTAAAGAGGGTTTTCATACAAACGTCATTCAATCCGCTGAAGAAGATTAACCAGATTATAACCATTATTCAAGTACAATATCCCTAAAGAATATGGACACTCCATATTCTTTAGGGATATTGTACAAACTGGATTGTGATTGTAGACTTATTTCTATTTTGCATTCGATATACAAGAGAAATTGACTTTGAGATGATGGCATATGGGAGTCCAGATGTCAGTAATATCACATGGCCACCATGAGATAGCGGTATACCATTACCATTACAACCAAACTAACATCCACTGCTAAACATAGGCCTCCCCCAAAGATTGTCTCATAGACGAGATATTATTAATAGTTGTTAAGCAGGTTGGCAATCACATTTTTTTTATTCCTCTGTCATCAGGAAGACGCTGCTGCCATCTCCTAGTTCATCTTTCCTCTGTCGCCTCGTACGACACCCACGAGATGATATCGAGTAGTATCACACCGCAACTACTCGGCAAATAGCAGAGATAACGGTATGACAAGCGACGATTAGCAGAGTCAAAATTGCGAGCTCCCTGATTCTGCGTTTCTGTTATCGCAACTCCCACTTTCAAAAGAAACACACCTCATAGTGGATATCACTGAGATTGGGCAATTCTATTAAGAAAAAGAAGAAGATCTGAGATAAATACCGTTACAAGGTTATTCCGGCATTAACTTATTCTGTGAGACAGTTCTGTGAAAGCGTGGTCATACTCCGGTCGTGTCGACCCATTTGTGTTATTATGTGTGTTTTATGGTTAATAAGATTGCTGCAGCGTAGCTCTAATAAATGCAGCGTGGCTTAACCACGTAAAGACTGTTCTCTATTCAAAAAAAGGTAATGAAAAGAAACAAGCACATAACACACTCAAGGATACAAAAACAAATAACATTTAAGTTGCATACAAACAAAAAACAAAAAAAATTTTTACATAGAAATCATGAAACAGGACATTCACTCCTTGTTTACAGATATGATAAAACAAAAAAACCAAAAAAAAAGCAAACAATAATATAAAAAAGAAAAAAATAATAATAATAAAGAACTAGAGAATAAGGAGAATGCAAAGACAATCCTCAAAAAAAAGCCACCTACAAAACACCCTAAAAAATACACAAAGTAAAAAATATATATACATATATTATATATTCTTTATATGCAGAGGGCAGTTGTTGTCTTTCTTGCTGGTTCTTTCCAGGACAGAATTAATTTCCAAACCAGTGGTAAATTAACTGACTAAATTGACTTTCAATAAGTATTATTTATTAAGCACCAACAATACGAGATGGGGCTTTGCTGCAACCTTCCAATAGTGAACTACTTACATACATTTATTTATATAGAAGCAGAGCTTACGGCTGGATTAATGGAATAACTCAAGTCCTACAACGCTTGCAGTTAAAAGTTTATCATAAGGGGAAGTTTGATGGAAAGAAAAGAAAAAGAAAGAAAAAAAAGAGATATTTATTTGGCCATTTCTTAACAAATTAACACCAAATACTCAAAACAAACATTATGCTTAGGTATTCTCTTTGTTAGACTTAAGTAAGATGGCGGCTGTACAGGTTGGTCTCGTCGCATCGCTTGCCTTTCATCGCATAGAGACTCACCACGGAAGCTCACCATGTACACACTCGTTGTACCACTTGAACTCCGCATGCCTGCTGCGATATACCTAAAAGAAACTGTTGCTGCGTTTTGCCTTTGTGCTATTACTTGTTACAATTTTTACACATTTACCGTTAAAATAAAACTAATATGCCACGGCAAAGAATAAGATGGTGGATGGTTTCTATTCACCGTAATATAACCGTGGCAATTAAACGAACGATTGTGTACAGGTGCGTTCTCGTTCTCGTACTCGCGACGCGATGAGTTCTTTTTAGACTGTAGTATGGGCACATTATTAAAGGGAAGTAAACAATGTAACAAGAAGAATGTTGGATAAATGTGGATATTCGACCATGGATAGAAACGGGGAGATCTCCCACTGGGAAAGGTTTTCTGTTAGGAAGCAGCCAACGCTCTGAGTGACAGTTCAATGCTATTCTATGTATACTGTTTTTCCTCACAACTTTGATAGCGCGATTTAGGCTTCGATGTGTTTCGTTTGTAGCGCTACGACAGTGCCGACATAGATGGATGTAAGAGTAGAGGAAGGTCTAAGAAATCCACTTACCATTAGGCGGGGTAGCAGTCAAGAACCGGCTTATAATATAAAAAAATGGAAGGGCTGTGTTAGAGATGATATGCGTAAGGACGAAGTGAGTATAGAGGTGACGGCTCATACATAAATAACTGGGGGTAACGGCAGGAAGAAAAAGTGTTTAAAAGTCAACATAAAGAGTTTTTAATTTAAAAAAATCGACTTTTCGTTTAATCTCCTACAAATACACCTCTACCTCTACATGTTACATCAACACGCCGAGGAAAACCCAACAGATTCTTTGCGAAGCAATAATGAGATTAAAAGCGCGTTGTTTGTTTTACCGTGTAGTCTAAGTTACAAAAGTTTTTTTTAAATATTTTTATATTGTTATCCATACGTGATAGAGCCATGCTGCAGCTATATTATTATTCATTTAAATAAAACTAGTTTCTACTAATTTTATCACGTATATTAAGTTATTTTACATTTCTAACGTTTCGAGCACCCACGGTCACTGGGGGAAGTAAGGAGAGTGAGACGACTTCCCAACGTCATATTAAGCCACGCCTACCACCAGATTAAATTTATCAATTTTTATTTCGATCTTCCATTTTTTGGTTTCAATAGAATTATCCCTGGACGTAATCGGTGTTCTCCAGCGAGGATTTGTAGACCACAAATCAAACCTGATGTGGTGATAGGGGCGATCCTGTACGTGTTCACAAATTGCAGACTTATCGAATCCTCGATTCTTCACATCATCTACGTGTTCTTAAACGCGGTTTTTGTTGATCTTTTGTTGACCTTGTGCAATCCTCGCTCTTGCAGAAGGACATTACACTTGACTGATTGTAAGAACTGACTGATTTTCTTCAGCGGCTTGAAGCATGTTTTAATGTAAGCACACTTTAAGATTTAACTAATCATGTCAGCGACACCTCTGACACATGACAGAACACTGCTCGACTGTAGCCTGCTTCACTCGTTCACTGTGAAGGAGGTGCGGGACCCGAAGCTTGTTGTGGTGATGGAAAAAAGACCCATACATATAGATAATTAAACGATGATTCTCACCACCATGAAATATTAATCAGGAATTACATCATTATGGTGTAAGAAATATAGCGCTAAAACTTATTACGTCATATTTAAATAATTGCACACAAGCAATTGTGATTAATGAGAACAGATCTTCCCGATTTGTAGGGTATATGGATGTTCCTCAGGGCTCAATTCTTGGCCCCTTCCTGTTCTCAGTTTATATTAATCACTTACCTTACTTGATAGGGAATAACCAAGATATAGTTATATTTGCTGATTTTGACACGTGGTAGAGCCATGCTGCAATTATATTATTAGTATAAATGTAGCACGAATAGGTCGGCTCGACCGGGGAAGAACCACGCTCTCATAGAATACCAGCGTGAAATAGTAGCTTAACGCTGCTGTGTTTCGTATGTTGAGTGTAGAGACCGGAGACACTTTTTACTCGAAATGAGGCATTCCATCTTAGTCCTCACGGATGACAACACATCTGCATTTTGATTCGTAATCGAGGATAGATGTAGATGTGTAAGGGCCGCAGCAACTACTTACCATCAGGTGGACTGTGTGCTCGTTTGTCAGCCTACCATATAAAAAAAATATTACTTAGTTGATATTCGGAATTAAAAGGAAATTATTGAAATATGATGAAGTTAATAATGATATATCAAAAATAATACACCGGTTTAACGTAAATAATTTTTCTTTTGAACGGTAATAAAAGGGCATGTATCAAATTCACCGCACCTAATCTTAAACAGGTGAATACCAGTGTACTTTTAAATGGGGAGGAGCTGGGCCGTATTCAATGCACTGTTGTTCTCGGGATAATAATAAACACAAAGCTTTAATGGGGCCTTCATATATTTAAACTAGCTAGCAAACTTAGTTCTGCAGCATATGCTGTAAAAAGATTAGAGGTCTTACGTGTTCAAACAGCTAGATTAGTTATTTTAGTTAATTCCACAGGATATCATATGGAATCTTTTTCTGGGTAGCGCGACTGACAGTGAAACTATATTTGTTTTGCGGAAGAGAGCCATAATAACAATTCATAACCTAGGTCCGAAGGAATCCCTTAGAGAAAAATTAAAGAAATAAAAAAGCCCAAAAAAAAAACGTATGAAAAAAAAAAAAAGAAAAAAATCGATTGATTTCGATTTCACCACATTGTTATTTGTTTGGGAAATCTTTGTCTTTTCCCCCCCCCCTAAAAAAAAAAAAAAAAAATAATAAATAAAAAAGAAAAAAAAGAAAAAATTATATAATAAATATAAAAAAAAAAAAAAAAACACTAAACCCTTTTTCCCCGTTTTAACCCAACAAATTAAAAAAAAAAACAAAAAAAAAAAAAACAAAACACAAAAAAAAAAAAAACACCCAAAAAGAAAAAAAAGCAAAAAAAAAAAAAGAAAAAAAAAATAACATCTTACTTGTTGCGTTACAACTGCTGTTGAATAAAAATCGGCTTCAGTGTCAAACCAAACGATTGGTTTTACTTGAAAAACCAGATATTATTTTCAAACGTTATCAATATTTTAAGAAAATTAGAGCATTCCGACACAAAATATTTTTTATTTCTGTTGTGTTGTCTTTTTGTATATTGAAACGTGTGTGAACAATAATTTTACTTTTAGAAAGTGTTGGCAAATGATTGAATCAAAACGAATTCTCACATATTATAGGTACTACTCGTAGTTCTGGAAATAGACACATAGTAGTCAGCGCAGGAGAAGAAAACGGATTTCTACCGGGGGCTTCTTTGATATTTAAGGCCGTTACTAGTACTGGTGACTATTATGAGGAAATGAATGGCTAGGATTTTGGAAAATGATTAGTCGAAAAATTTTGCCTTCACTTCCGCACTGAAACTGACCGCAGTGTCGTGGTTATAGACAATTACAATTACCAAACCTTACCAAAGTGCCCAGCTAAAAAAAACCATAACAAAAAGTTTTCTGAAATCTGCAATAGTAAAATGGTTATAAGACAATAACATTTCTTGCGTCAGTTCAATGAAGATTTATTTGAAATTATAGAATAATAAAGACACATTGATATCTTTTATAAAATATAATTAAAGGATATGGCCATGAAATTATAAGACTACTTCCATATGTGTGTGATTTAAATCCTATTGAATTAACCTGGACTGCCATTAAATGCTTCGCAATGGAACCCAACACATAAAGAGCGATTTGTGTTTGACAAAACTGAAAGAGCTGTCTGCCGTAACCGTCAAAATTGTATACGTTATTACATGAATGCAATTTCAACAGTTACGGCAGAAAACTGGGCAAATTTCGAAAAACATATTCAGAAACTGGACTTAAACTACCTGGTACGTAGTGTCATATCACTAGAAAATTATCATGTCGACCTGTCGCGTACTGTACATTTTGTAAATACTAGGAACAAGCACAAGTTAGTCACACCAGTTATTCGACTTCAAAGATTCTGTAATTCCTTCGTGGGGCAATATGTACGCTTTTATAACAAACTCCCAGAAAATATGCAGACCTTATCCATCAAAAGGTTTAAAATATTTAGTAAGCAAAAATTGTTAATATACTACTAAAGAGTACACGATTGTCAATAACTGCTGCGAATGTGGCGACCGCTAGCATGCTGTTTCTAAATGTTATCATAACATTTATATGAAATATTATATTGTAAAGGCAAAAAAAAATTTCATTTGGTTTTCATACTGTTTTTTTTCCAAACCAGTGGTAAAACATGTAGTAATCTATCATATATCATATTGAATAAAACTGATTCTATTCTATACTGTGCGGTTTACAATAAGATTTCTTCCTCACACAACTTACTTGTGGAATTGACTATCACCAGCATTTTTTCTAGACCGACACAAATTAGTGAGCTTGAAGAAAAGGGGCAATTTTTTAAAAAGTTCAGCAACGCATCTGCAACACCAGATCCTCTGGTGTTGCAGTTGTTTATGGGCGGCGGTAGTCACTTACCGTCAGGTGAACCCCATACTCGTTTGCCCCCTCTGGTATAAAAAAGTAAAATTATATTTAATAATAATATATGTATATTTAATTTTATTCGATATCTTGTTGTAACCTTGCAGGTAGTGACATAATCCCGTTGCTGTAAAAAAATTTGAAAAAGATTTGATTGAGATTGATCAAAAAAAATGCAACAAGTAGTTTTGATAGTCATCTTTAGATGTTAACCTAACACTAACCAAAGAATTTTGAAGCGACTGAAACAGATAAAATATTAGGTTGCAAGGTCAGGACTACACAGGAGATGCATTAACATTTATCAAACAAGCTCTCTCAATTTTTTCTGAGTGGTCAAAGATGGGTCTGTTCCGGCGTCGTCATAGTAAAAGACCACTCCTTTCTCTTATCAATTCCGTCGCTTTTTCCCAATTTCTTGCTTGAGTCTTATTAGTTGTTTGTAGCAGATCCGAATCGATGGCTTTGCTTGACGGTAAAAGCTCATAATATACGATGCCCTTCCAATCCCACCAAACACACAGCATCACTTTATTACGTGTTAATGTGGGTTTCGCTATAGTCTGTGTAGCTTGACTATCCTTTACCATGATTTTTTTACACATTTTCGTAGATGATCCATTTTCGTCACCAGTGATCAATAGTTTCAAAAATGCTTAGGTTTCATTACGTTTGAATAGAGAATCGTAAGTGACTACACGATTCATTAGGTTTCTTTCAGTGAGCTCGTGTGGTTCCCAAATATCGAGCTGTTTTGTGTAGCCAGACTTTTTCAAACGGGTCAAAATTGTTTTCAATTTCTTGGCTATGTCATAATTACTAATATGCCAAATTTGCACCACTTTTTCAAAAATAGCTTCAACTTTATTCGTATGATGGCGACCAGAGCAAGCTGCATCTTCGACATTAAAATTTCCGGACTGATAACTCTTGAAACGGTAACTTTGTGACTCTTACTGACACTGCATTCGTTCAATAAACGTCACAATTTTTTTTCACTCATTGTTCACTCAGTGATTTTTCACTCATTTTTTACTCATTTTAACGGACAAATGGACAAAAAACAAAAGAAAATGGCACGAAAGTGTTTTTTTTTTACTTTTTAATTCTCTTTTTCTTTATGTCCTATATGTATTGATATTAAATACGAACACTAAAACAACAAAAAATTTATACAAGAAAATATGAAGACACTTTTTCCCCGACCTATTATAATGGTGATACCGGAATAGCTTGGAAGACACCAAAACTCAGCATATTGAATTTATTGGATTTAGTTATAGTAAGAGACAGGAGAGGCGACTGATACAGGAGATGGGCAGCAGCATCTTCCTCATAACAACTAGAAAGTAAAAAGAAACTGCGGTCGCCAACACACCTTCCTCCATTGCCCTAAAACCCTCCAAAACTAGCGTGACGTACATGTTGAAAAACTATATCAAACGCCGACGCTTGTACTCGTACCTTGTTAGCTTTAAAAATGGGATAGACCGACCAAGCAAGGATTTTGCAGATGAAACATTGATTAATTTCTGACTTACATGTAATTTTTGGGTGTACTGCGAATGATGTGTTTGCTTGACGGATCAGGTAATATCAGAGACCATTCGATTTTATTAAGGGTAGCCGAGGAGAATAATAAATAAATAAAAATAATTTATTTCAGACAACTTCAATCCATAGAAATGGTTAGTAGATAAAAACATACATCTATGTTAGTAATATAATTTATACTTATTTTAATACTTAATTATTAAGCACGATATAGTCCTGGAGATTATATGTCTGATCAGACATCAGAGATCAGGACAGTTCCCACTGTCGGCAATCTCACTCAGCACACTGTGGCCGCTGCCGCGCACTCTGTTCAGCAACAATGTGGTCTTTTTTGGGATGATTGCAACAAAGCTATCCACACCTGCCAGTGCAAACATCGCAGACGCGCTACAGTAGTACAGCAGCCACATTAGCGCCTTTAATGCCTTATTGTATTGGGTACGTAAAGCACTATAGTACTTTTTGGTGTAGTTGTTTCATAGGCAGCAAGAATAAAATGACGCACAATATGTTTAGAAAACTGTGATCTAGAGATCAGCTGTAGCTGTAGAAAGCGTCAGTGCAGCGACCAAATCTATGCAGTAACATATTTGGCCCTGATCGACAGTGCCCTACTTTCTCTTTCAATGTCTTCATCGCCTGTACGGCTATCAGTAACAGTATGTCCAAGATATTTAAAACTGTAGACCCTTTTAGTGCTGTTTTTAGTGGTAACTTCATTTTTTGATTGAGCCCATACCAACTCATTTGGGTTATATTGGCAATGGTAGGGTGGTAAGCGAATCACTTCGTGTCCTGTCTCCAAAGCTAACTGATCCAATTTGTATATTTTTTCTTTCCTTTCTAGTGGTTCGTTATAGAGCTTTATAGGGGGTATAACACTAGGACTTTTACTATCAGCCTTAAATACCACGACCTGCGCATTTTAGGTATTGTGTAGTAAACCACGTGAAACAGCGAATTTTTTACAGACACTGAGAAAAGCTCTCAGTGCACTAGCTGGGTACCAGTAGAACCATATCGTCCGCGTAGTTGATATTGTTCACACACACCTTGCTGATATGGCAGCCGACACGCATGATGCTGAGCTCTCGAATCAATGCGTCCTAAAACAGGTTGAAGAGCCTCGGCGATGTCAGAAATGTCAATGTCAAAAAGAAGTGAATAGGAATAATGTGATTAAAAATAATTATACAAGGAAGATAACGCCATTTTTTCGTAATTTTGACGTGGTATATTTATTTTGCAGCAAAATACTAAAAAATTCGGCATTTTCGTAGAAAGTGCAGCTGTGCCACTAGAATTTCGTTTAGTGAGCAGTGTGGCTGCAACTAGTTTTATTGTACACACAGAAATGCGTGGAATTATACTTCGACAAAGTTTAACGTTCTTCGTTCTTTCCTCCGATCCGCCCGTAAACCATGTTTCTCTATGTTTACCTCACATAAAAATTACAATATTATACATTGAGGTTTAATTCACATTAACGCAGCTTTTTGAAATGATATAAATGTTAAAGAATTATAAGCAAATAATTAATAATTGTAGGATATTTTACAAAGAAATTAAACATTTTACAACACGAATATTTGGTCTATTTAAGGACGTGCTAGCAGTTTAAGAGTCAAAAGGTAAAGGTACAAATTATATGTCCATTGGCTGTTACGGGGTCGACATTTGAAAACGTAATTGATGGCTATTGGTAGAATAATTCAATGTTTATACCATCTGAACTGATCGTTAATATGATGTTAATATAGTGAAAGTATCTTTAACAATTATAAATTCAACTAACACTTATTTGTAGGTATGTCTTAGAATATGATTATATAAATCAAATTTATGTTTATAATAAAGTTCAGATGTGTGGACAGGGTGGACAAAAATAAAAAAAAATAAAAATGTAAATTATATATATATATATATATATATATATATATATATTTGTTAAAATGTTAATTTTAGCAATATATCAGATTTCAGAAGCAAAATTGATAGAATAAAATAAGAACTAAATTACATAAAACAACGAAAAAATAAATAAAAATAAATTTATTTATTTATTTACATATGCTTTCATGCAAAAAGTAGTACAAACGACGTACTCGCACGAATTGACGAAGGATATGCTCTCCCAGTCCACCATTAGGTTAAGCAGAGATGACACATAAAAGGCATTGCAGCCAAAAAGCCAAAACGTTTTAGCCAATCTAAATTCAGAAAAAACTAAGGAAACTAATAAAGATTTTTAAATTAACTTAATTTATAAAGTTGGCTCGGGTCGCGGTGATGGCTGCAATTAATCCTCAATGCATTAAAAGAATACTGCTTAAGCTTTAAGCTTGTTTTACTGTTTCATTTGACTTTATCTTTTTTACCTCGTAGACCCACGCTTCAGTATTAATGTAGTTGTGGCACAAATCAACTGGGGAACGAAAACGTTCTCACATAATACCAGCGTGAAATAGCAGATCAATGCTGCTGTGTTTAGTATGGTGAGTGAAGAGAACCCGGGACTCCTTTTAATCGAAATGAGGCATTCCATCTCGGTAACCAGGGATGAAATCGCATCTTCATTTTGATTCTTAACCGAGGATAAATGTAGATTACTGTTGGCCGCAGTATTCGGTAACCATCATGTGTGGACTGTATGTTTGTTTGTCATCATTATTCCATAATAAAAAAGAAAAAATGGTAAAGCATTTTCTGCCTTGTATTCCGCCTGGATAAGTTCCACACTTTTACCTCTTTCTGCCGCTTAGCAGCAGAGCCTGCACTATTATATTCAGGTCTGAACAGTATAAAGAGTCAGTATAAATACAGGCAGTAATTCATTCCATCCTAGTCTTCAGAGGTGTCAGCGCACATGTATCATTTTTGTTTGAAGTTGGTGGTAGTGTGGTGGACTGTAAGGTCGATTGTAATTTACCGTTACCATTACAACCTATCAAAGTCCACTGCTTAATATAGGCCTCGCAGATGGATTGTCTCATAGGCATAGTTGCCACGTTAGGCAGTTGCGTTTGCAACCCTAGTTTCTTATTTTTTAATTATCATTTGGAAGACGCTGCTGCCCTTCTCTTGATTTACTTCCGTCACCTGTTGTTACTGTTACACTCACTGGACGATATAGGGTAATGGAAATTCTTACACTGCTACTACTTGGTTTGTTTGTCACTGAAATTTATAAAGAAAACAATGGTAATCTTTAAAATTTTCTTTCATTTTCTAATTGTGGTGACAGAATTTTTCGTCACCATCATGCGATTATTACGTTTCATATTGAGGAAATACCCTTTCATTTTAAGAATAATAAATTGTAGTAAAACAAACTTCATATCTTTATTTTGTAAGGAACTTCCGAAAGTTTAATTAAAGTATCTGAAATGCAAGTTCGTGTTTGATGATAACTCAGGAATGCTATCGAGAAAGTTTTTCCGATTCCATTCTTACGCTTCCGTTTGCAAAATTAATACATTTGTTACAGTTTCATTTGATATCGAATAATGTGGATTAATACGTGAAAATTGGCAAGCTAAGTTCCGCGTCAGAGCCACAGTAGATAAGTAAAGGACGTAATTTTTGCAGTACGCGGAACTTGGTCGTCCTTCCGTCCATCCGCACGTCTGTATGTCAAGACCTTCTTTTTCAGGAACGCGTGAAGGTATCAAATTGTAATTAATATAAAATACGCAGCTCTATGGTCTCTTGGAGTTCTATACTCCGTTTTCTATATTCTACGTCGATAATACGACACGTGTTTAACTTATGTAGCAGTGTTGGGTATGGCAGTGCAGTGATAGTTTAGACACACCATTTCATTTTTTATTTGGAACTTATTAATTTTTACATCAATTTACATGTGGGTTGGATTACTATTTTGGCTCGCTGAATTCACTCGGGCAGGCACTACTCTCATACTCATGCCTAACAAGCAGCAGTGCGTGCACTGCTGTGTTCTGATCTGAAGGGTACAGAGAGCCAGTACAATTACAGGCAGTGAGGCATTACACCTTAGTCCTTGGCAGTGTCTGCACTACTGTGTTATGATCTGAAGGGTACATAGAGCCAGTACAATCACAGGCAGTGAGGCATTACACTTTAGTCCTTGGCAGTGTTTGCACTACTGTGTTCTGATCTGAAGGGTACAGAGAGCCAGTACAATTACAGGTTGTGAGGCATTACATCTTAGTCCTTAGCAGTGTCTGCACTACTGTGTTCTGATCTGAAGGGTACAGAGAGCCAGTAAAATTACAGGTTGTGAGGCATTACATCTTAGTCCTTAGCAGTGTCTGCACTACTGTGTTCTGATCTGAAGGGTACAGAGAGCCAGTACAATTACAGGCAGTGAGGCATTATACCTTAGTCCTTGGCAGTGTCTGCACTACTGTGTTCTGATCTGAAGGGTACAGAGAGCCAGTACAATTACAGGTTGTGAGGCATTACATCTTAGTCCTTAGCAGTGTCTGCACTACTGTGTTCTGATCTGAAGGGTGCAGAGAACCAGTAAAATTACAGGCAGTGGGGCATTCGTTCTTAGTCCTTAGCAGTGTCTGCACTACTGTGTTCTGATCTGAAGGGTACAGAGAGCCAGTACAATTACAGGCAGTGAGGCATTACACCTTAGTCCTTGGCAGTGTCTGCACTACTGTGTTCTGATCTGAAGGGTACAGAGAGCCAGTACAATTACAGGCAGTGAGACATTCGTTCTTAGTCCTTAGCAGTGTCTGCACTACTGTGTTCTGATCTGAAGGGTACAGAGAGCCAGTACAATTACAGGCAGTGAGGCATTACACCTTAGTCCTTGGCAGTGTCTGCACTACTGTGTTCTGATCTGAAGGGTACAGAGAGCCAGTACAATTACAGGCTGTGAGGCATTACATCTTAGTCCTTAGCAGTGTCTGCACTACTGTGTTCTGATCTGAAGGGTACAGAGAGCCAGTACAATTACAGGCAGTGAGGCATTATACCTTAGTCCTTGGCAGTGTCTGCACTACTGTGTTCTGATCTGAAGGGTACAGAGAGCCAGTACAATTACAGGTTGTGAGGCATTACATCTTAGTCCTTAGCAGTGTCTGCACTACTGTGTTCTGATCTGAAGGGTGCAGAGAACCAGTAAAATTACAGGCAGTGGGGCATTCGTTCTTAGTCCTTAGCAGTGTCTGCACTACTGTGTTCTGATCTGAAGGGTACAGAGAGCCAGTACAATTACAGGCAGTGAGGCATTACACCTTAGTCCTTGGCAGTGTCTGCACTACTGTGTTCTGATCTGAAGGGTACAGAGAGCCAGTACAATTACAGGCAGTGAGGCATTACACCTTAGTCCTTGGCAGTGTCTGCACTACTGTGTTCTGATCTGAAGGGTACAGAGAGCCAGTATAATTACAGGTTGTGAGGCATTACATCTTAGTCCTTAGCAGTGTCTGCACTACTGTGTTCTGATCTGAAGGGTGCAGAGAACCAGTACAATTACAGGCAGTGAGGCATTCGTTCTTAGTCCTTAGCAGTGTCTGCACTACTGTGTTCTGATCTGAAGGGTACAGAGAGCCAGTACAATTACAGGCAGTGAGGCATTACACCTTAGTCCTTAGCAGTGTCTGCACTACTGTGTTCTGATCTGAAGGGTACAGAGAGCCAGTACAATTACAGGTTGTGAGGCATTACATCTTAGTCCTTAGCAGTGTCTGCACTACTGTGTTCTGATTTGAAGGGTGCAGAGAACCAGTACAATTACAGGCTGTGAGGCATTCGTTCTTAGTCCTTAGCAGTGTCTGCACTACTGTGTTCTGATCTGAAGGGTACAGAGAGCCAGTACAATTACAAGCAGTGAGGCATTACACCTTAGTCCTTGGCAGTGTCTGCACTACTGTGTTCTGATCTGAAGGGTATAGAGAGCCAGTAGAATTGCACGTTGTGAGGCATTACATCTTAGTCCTTAGCAGTGTCTGCACTACTGTGTTCTGATCTGAAGGGTGCAGAGAACCAGTACAATTACAGGCTGTGAGGCATTCGTTCTTAGTCCTTAGCAGTGTCTGAACTACTGTGTTCTGATTTGAAGGGTGCAGAGAACCAGTACAATTACAGGCTGTGAGGTATTCGTTCTTAGTCCTTAGCAGTGTCTGAACTACTGTGTTCTGATCTGAAGGGTGCAGAGAACCAGTACAATTACAGGCAGTGAGGCATTCGTTCTTAGTCCTTAGCAGTGTCTGCACTACTGTGTTCTGATCTGAAGGGTGCAGAGAACCAGTACAATTACAGGCTGTGAGGCATTCGTTCTTAGTCCTTAGCAGTGTCTGAACTACTGTGTTCTGATTTGAAGGGTGCAGAGAACCAGTACAATTACAGGCTGTGAGGCATTCGTTCTTAGTCCTTAGCAGTGTCTGAACTACTGTGTTCTGATTTGAAGGGTGCAGAGAACCAGTACAATTACAGGCAGTGAGGCATTCGTTCTTAGTCCTTAGCAGTGTCTGAACTACTGTGTTCTGATCTGAAGGGTGCAGAGAACCAGTACAATTACAGGCTGTGAGGCATTTGTTCTTAGTCCTTAGCAGTGTCTGAACTACTGTGTTCTGATCTGAAGGGTGCAGAGAACCAGTACAATTACAGGCTGTGAGGCATTCGTTCTTAGTCCTTAGCAGTGTCTGAACTACTGTGTTCTGATCTGGAGGGTGCAGAGAACCAGTACAATTACAGGCTGTGAGGCATTCGTTCTTAGTCCTTAGCAGTGTCTGAACTACTGTGTTCTCATTTGAAGGGTGCAGAGAACCAGTACAATTACAGGCTGTGAGGCATTCGTTCTTAGTCCTTAGCAGTGTCTGCACTACTGTGTTCTGATCTGAAGGGTACAGAGAGCCAGTACAATTACAGGCAGTGAGGCATTCGATCTTAGTTCTCAGATATGACAACGCGTCTGTAGCCTTGTTGGTGTGAAATCATTTTTTACGTGGTAGAGCCATGCTGCAGTTATATTAGTAGTATAGTTGTAGCACGAATGGGTCAGCTCGACCGGGGAGGGACCACGCTCTCACAGAATACCAGCGTCAAATAGTAGCTTAATGCTGCTGTGTTTCGTATGGTGAGTGTAGAGAACCGGAGACCCATTTTTACTGGAAACGAGGCATTCCACCTAAGTCCTCACGGGTGACAACGCATCTGCATTTTGATTCGTAATTGAGGATAGATGTAGATGTCTATGGGCCACAGCAGCCAGTTACCATCTGATGGCTTGTGTGCTCATTTGTCACCTTATTTTATAAAAAAATGTCCAGGTGTTTAAGAGATGCAATAGCCACCTACCATCAGGTGGGCTTTAGGTCTGATATAAAATTAATTAAACAAAACAAAGCAATAAATAGTAGTATATTACGCTATGTTCAAATAGGGTTTTATATGAATATAAGATCCGTGGTAGCTCAGATGGTTAGCACTCGCTGTAAATTTCACAGAACGCGAGCAAGACGGGTTCGATCTTCGCCGGCACCAATGAATTATTATTGACAATAATTGCAATTTTAAGTGCTCATATACCACGTGTTCGGCGGTGAAGGGAAACATAGTGTGGTAACCTTCATGTCTGAGGAATAAAAAAATATTTCGATGACATGTGAAGTTCGCCAACACGCATTTCAGAAATGAGAGGAGGCCTGTGCCCAGCAGTGGGTCGTACATAGGCAGTAACTTCTTTATGAATCGTGGAGTTATAATGAACTACTTTAATTTTTATATAAATGTTTAAGCCCGAATAGTGCTCACGGCACTAAATTACTTTTAATTTATCGTTTTGAATTGTCATAGGTTATATTGTCATAGGCCTGTGCCCAGCAGTGGGTCGTATATAGGCAGTAACTTTATTTTTATGAATCATGGAGTTATAATGAACTACTTTATTTTTTATGTAAATGTTTAAGCCCGAATAGTGTTCATGGCACTAAATTACTTTTAATTTATCGTTTTGAATTGTCATAGGTTAAATGAAATCTCATTTAAGCTATGTATCCGCCATGTTGCTCGTGACATCACTGCGATTATAATAAAATGATTTTGAAAAGGCATAGGACATTTTTGTATATTTATTAATAAGTTATTAACTATATCGTTGTTGTGTTGTGCCCGAATGAAAAAGATATGAGCATAAGAATCCAACTTCTATGAAGCCAATTCAATAAAATATATTTTTTCTTTAAATATAATACGCAGATTTAATGGGCCCCCATGACTGGGGTAGGACTACGCTCTGACATCATCAGCTGGATTGACTCGTTTCTCACCCTTATTCTATAAAAACATTCGTTGTATAACATCATCGTTTAACAAAAACCACTCTTTAACCTACAGAGATAGCCGTCGTAATATAGAAATAATTTCACACATTGCATAATATTAAGTGGAAACGAACGCATCGTTAAATGAAACGACACAACTAAAGCCATGGTGCGTCCATGCGCGGCTATAAACGGGAATCCCTTGCACTTAAAAAAGACATTAATTTAAGGTCCTTTGAAGAAGAATATGTACCTGAGAGCTACAAGTTCTGTCGGTGTATTTTATTGTTGCTTTAAAAATTTTATCAAGAGTTCATTTCCGTTTCCGTTTCATTTTGATAAATTAAGAGAGTAATTAAGAAAATGTCTGGAATAAGAAAAAACAAAGAAGAAAATCATAATTGACCCATTTGTAGCAAACGATTTGTTAGAAATTATACTTGAGAGACTTACGTTAAGGTATTACTGTAATGTAAGTTTTCATGTTTCTTAACAATAATATTAAGAAGACAAAGTAGTAGATAAAACGTAATGTACAAGAAAAAATAATGTGTTTTGAGTTTAAAATGTATTCAACATTAACTGTTTAGTAGCGGTGTAAGATTATGCTCTTACCCCATATTATCGTCCCGAGGGTGTCGTAAGAGTTAACAGAGGAAAACAAACAAGGAGATGGCCAGCAGCGTCTACCTAATAACAACAATAAGAAAACTGCGGTTGTCTACTCACATGTCACACGTGGCTACTATGACAAAATCCCAACTATGAGGCAATCTGTGGGAGAGGCCTAGATTTAGCAGTCTTTTGATACCTTGAAATAGTAATGGTATCCAAAATTTCGTGAGCCCCACTAAGACGAAAGCCCTGGACTCGCGTCTCTTGTTACGCTATGATGACGCATGTACACTAAAAACGCTGCTGTCACGTTAACATCGTCTCCGTAATATTATCAATTTAAAAAATAATAGATGTAATTTATTTTTGTTGTTTCACAGTTAAGTTAGTTTATAATTGTGAAAATAAAAATTACAAACGTTGTCCAGTAAAAGTGATTAGTGTGAACGGACTTATTTTCATTTTTGTGTATAACAAAGTTGGGAGTATTTTATTAGCAAAAAAAGTGATAAAGTGTATCAAAACCACATTTAATCGAAAGAAGTAATTGGACGACATAAGAATTGCAGGTTTTCATTAAACTATTTACAATATAATAATGATATAAAACAATGTCCCAAAGAATTTAGAACATATGTTGTGAATTATAAGGTCGACAAATGTTTCTATGTAAACAAAGAACAGCTGACTCATTTCACAGATCAACGCATAATCTCTAACAGATTAATCGTCGTTCGAAAACCGCACAGATAACAAGTTTTAAATTGGATGCTAGTCCTTTGAGACTACTCTGACTACTTTCTATATACAAACAAAAAATCTGGTTAAAAAATATATTACATAAAATGGAGGAATGTGACAATATAACATACCGTATCCAATACCGAAGAAATTCATTAACCGATGTAGACTCAGATAATTCGGCACTTTTTGATACAACTATTTCAAGTTTGCCTAACACTACGCTAAATCCTAGCCAAACCATACTCGAATTGAACGAAAAAATTACAAAATTGTCTGACGATTTACAAATAGCACACCATGAGATTGAAAATCTGAATAGCGAGAATTTTCGTCTGAAATCAGATTTACAGAAATATTTGAAGATCGTAGAAACCTACAAAAGCTTAAACCTTAGAGAGAATAAAAAACTTACTCCGCGATCTGGACGAAAATACAAACAAACCCGAAATATCGCTGTAACACCTGTAACAAAAAGCATACAGGTAATGGCTCCTTCAGCACGAATTATGAATAATGAAGCGACAGTTAAATCAGCCGAAAATACACCTGAGGCCGAAAGGATTCCAGAGCCAGTAAACGAAGATTGTTCGACACAGAATCCGAAGACACAGCCGCAAATATCTAAACTGAATATGCCACTAAATGACACAAAATTATCTCCACTGAAAAAAATCTCAACACCAGAGAAGGACATCGCACCTTTGAAGAAAGTTACTACAACGGATGTTCGTAAAGATATCAAACATAGAAAATTATGCGTACTAAGCAACAGCACTCGAAGAGGCATACTACAGGCTATTGAAGACAATTGTGCAAGTGACTTTATATACTGTAATTACTCTTCACCAAATTGTAATATAAATCAACTTTTAGCTGGTATAAAATCAAAATTAAGATATTTTAATATGAAGGATTATTGTATAATTTTATTAGGGGAGACAGACTTTAAACGTTACGACAATTATATTAATTTAGTAAAAGAAATTAACGATAGTTTGACACAGGTGACCCATACAAATATAATAATATGCACACCCACGTATATACGGGGAGCACCAATACATAACTTTAAGATTGAAATGTTTAATAGTCTGCTCTGTATGGACCTACAATACCATAAATATTCACCCCCTCTACAGCAAAAAAACAGGACAAAAAGAAAAATTGACTTAGAATTATTCCCTGACCTACCCAGTGACACAAGCGGACAAAGCTCACAGTTTTTTCTTTTATAATAATATTCAAATTTTACACCAAAATATAGCAGGTCTTATAAATAAATCTGACACTCTGACGGTACATTTAGAAGAATTGGCACAAAATAACAAAGTTGTAGACGTAATATGTTTAACCGAACATTTTATGACACCAGACCAAGAGAGCATACTTGATATACCCAATTTCCGCCTAGCAACAAGTTTCTAAAGAGCAGAGTGCTAGAATTGGTCATCAATATAAAGTATTAAAAACTAATTGTACAGTTAAAGGCGTAATAGAATGTAGCGATATAGAACTAAGTCTTGATGGACTGATAATAGTTTGTATATACAGGTTACCTAATTTTTGTATAAACGTATTTTTCAATAATTTAGACACGTTATTACGCCAAATATGTGATAATACTAATAAGAAAATTGTTTTATGCGGCGACTTTAATATAAATATACTGAAAAGAAACCAGCGAGTGCTAGATTTTGAATATATTTTACAAAGTCATAATTTAAAACTAGAAATTAAAGAGCCTACTAGACTTAGTAGTAACACATGTCTTGATAACTTTGCTCACAGTATTCATAAATGTAAAAGTGAAGTTATTGAATTTGGACTATCAGATCACACAGCTCAAATTTTATAATGTCCAGTCAAAAAACATGCGTGATAAAATCTTGGCGTATTAGAAGACGTGATTATAGTAAGGAAAATCTCATAAAATTCAAAAATTGTATGAACAACTTAACTTTTTCTAATATTTATCACACAAACGACCATGAAGAAGCTTATAATCGTTTTCTAGAACTCTTCCTTTGTTTTTATAATCTATGTTTTCCATACAAAATAATAACTAGAACGTTACATAAAAAGTCAAAATGGATATCAAAAGGTATCAAAATTTGTAGTAAAATGAAAAGAAAATTATTATGGCAGTATAGGACTCATCCAACAAGATCAAATAAACACAAATTCAAGCAATACGCCTCTAAGTTTAAAAAAAATTACATCACTACGCAAAAGTCACAAAATAACTACTACATAAGTACATCACAAAACAAATCAAAAACAACATGGTCAGTTATAAACAAGACTAAATTTAAATTTCCCAAAGAGCCTATTACGGAAATATTTAACGACGATATCAAAATTAGAGATCCTATATCTATTGCGAATCACTTTAACGACTTTTTTTTGACCAAATAAAAGAATGGGAGCATAAAAATAAATCAAAAAATAACGACCTAACACACTCAAATCCCAAAATTAATACTAACGTAAATTCAGTTTTTCTTGTACCTACAATGCCTATGGAGGTGGATAGAGAAATAAAACAACTGAAAAATACTCAAAGTGTGGGTTACGATAGTGTTTTCCCTAAAGTAAAAAAGTATGTGTCCTCGTCAATCGCTTCTCACTTATGCTACATAATAAATTTATGCATTTCTAACGGAATATACCCCGAAAAACTTAAAACTTCTATTGTTATTCCACTCCACAAAAAAAGATGACAAAAAATATGGGAAACTATAGACCGATAACATTGATATCTATTTTTTCAAAATTATTTGAAAAAGTAATATATAATAGACTATACAGTTATTTAGAAAAGTATAATATTTTGGTAAATGAACAAAAAGGATTTCGCAAGGGTAAATCTATAAATACAGCACCGTATTTATAACTTAATTAAAACGATTTTAATCAGCATGGATAAAAGAAATCCGATATGTGCTGTCTTTATGGATATAAGCAAGGCTTTTGACCGTCTTGACCATAAGATACTTTTTCAGAAACTTAGCTGGTATGGCATAAGAGGTAATGCGCTAGACCTCATTTCCTCTTATATGTTCAATAGAAAACAAATAACAGAAATTACACAAATGTGCCAGAAAACACGAAATGAAATCAAATATAGATCTAACACTAGAACCATAAAATTCGGAGTCCCACAAGGTAGTGTCCTAGGTCCCTTACTATTTCTGGTATATATAAATGATCTCCCTAGACATATTGTACATCCAATGGTACTTTTTGCAGATGATAGCACAGTAATGATAAAATGTTGCCTATCACAACTGTGCATCATCTGCAAAAAAATACACTTAGACGTAGACAATTACGAAAATGAAATCAGTAAAACATTAAATACAATAATTCAATGGTTCCTAAAAAACAATCTTAAAATAAATATGGACAAAACAAAAATAATGCACTTTTATCAAAGAACACAACCCATAACTATACATGTAAGTGAAAAATACAAAATTTCTAGGAATTAACATTGACTATGACTTATCATGGAAAACACATCTAGATAATGTCTGCAAAACAGTTAATCAATCCTCGTTTGCTCTTTACAAACTCTCCAAGATTGTCAATAAAGAAGCCGTTTTATTAGCCTATCACGGACTTGTTGCACCTATCCTAAAATATGGTGTAATATTTTGGGGCAACTCGGTAAATAAAGAATCTGCATTCAAAGCTCAAAAGAAATGCATCAGAGCAATGTGCCATCTGGATAATACTACAAGCTGTCAACCATATTTTAAACACTTAAAAATTCTGACATTGCCTTCGATGTATATCTACGAAATAAATCTATTTGTGAAATCAAATCCAAATTTTTACCAGAAGACTGCTTTTAAAAGCTACTATAGACAGTTACGCGACAAAAAAAGATTAGACATAAAAATACCGTATGGAGATACAGCACTACTCAATAAAAGTATTCTTTGTATGGCATCACTGATTCACAACAAACTGCCAGATGATGTCAGAAAGTTGCCTATCTCACGATTTAAGACGATATTACACAAATTTCTGATTAATAAATGTTATTATAAAGTCAAAGAGTACCTACAGGACAAAAGTATTATAATTTAATAGCAATAGTTTTAATTTAATTGTAACTTAATAATAATAATTTGAATTTAATTATAACTGAATAATAGTAATTTATACATTTACCTAATATATGTGACACATTGTAACAATTTAATAAGATTAGTATATTAATTATAATTCAACTTAAATTTTGTATGACAACATTTTGGATTTGATTATTCGTATTATCAAAAATATTTAATTTCGAGTTTATATAATATCAAGGTATTTAGTATGACAACAATTAGCACTATAGACTCAACTATTGACAATATTTTTTTCTTATTCTTAATTTTATTTCAAAGCACCATTATTGAATTAGTAATGCGTAGACTATATTGTAAAGTATTTGTACACCTCATAAGGTAATAATACATTGTACATATTCTATTTTTTTTTGTAACAACTCTTATATCTGTATTATGCAAATAAATGAGTTTGATTTGATTTGATTTGATTTGGTTATTTTAAGGTGGAAAGATGGGACGTAAGTCTTTTTAGGTTAAAAAATAAAACTTCATATAAAATAATTAAACAGATTTCATTGATCAATAATTCGCATATATATTAAAACCGTAATAATTTCAGTTCAACAAGTAGAGTTATTGTTTCGCGTTTGTGGCACCGGGCGTGATTTTAATAATTAATTGGTTGGCGTAATATCCCAATGATGAAAGTTCGTTTCACTCGCTGCCACAGATTTATTTAATAAATATGATATATAAATTTTTGACAGATGGAGAATATAGCAAAATGTTTTGTACAAGTAAAGGAAGGTTTTGTACACGTAAAAAAAATTAAATAGGCATCTGTAGTTTCTATCGCGCCTGCTAAACAGGTAAGCTGAGGGCAGTTTGTGAGGGAGGACTATGTTGAGCAGTGAGCTTTTCAAAGGCTGAAGCGGGAAAGTTAAGCGTATCACAATGTCTATCTAATTGTAGTTGGTTACTTATAGATACTATCAATATTTAGCGACTGCTGCACGATTTACCAGTTTTCTTACTTGCTCAGGATCTTCAAGAAACGCGCTTCCTCCTTTTTAAAAGGCTGGTAACGAGCCTACAATTCTCCTGACGTAACAGTTGTTGCGCAATCAGATGTGCCGCATGCTCATTTCCTTCTATAAAAAAACATGGTGGATTGGCATCTTAAATTGAATTTATTAATATCGTTGGTATCGGCGGTGATCAAATCTGAATTCTGAAATTAATTTTCAGAAACTTACGGCAAACGCTTAGCCCCTGAGTGACTTCTATAAAATAGGATAACATTTTAATGCTTTGAGTATTCATACTCAAAGTTTTAATGTCATCTCTCGTGAATTTACAAATATCAATGATATTTGTAAATTGTCCCTTTTGAAAATAACAATGCCTTGCAATTCAAAAAAAAAATCGGCTTATACAATATGACACGGAGTTGCTCCATAGCAACATGCATTTATATTACAATTAATAGGACAATTTGAAGCGAATCGCATAAAATATTGAGATGGAATAGTTTTTAGACTAAAAATAGTTGTGGCAAAAAACAGTTTATTTTTTTTATTCATAAAGATGATGATACTGATGTTGATTTTTGGTTGTCTTAAGATCTTAGATAATTAAGTTAAACCGTTTCTTGCCTAGTTATGGATATATTAATGCACTCAAATACAATTTGCAGTGAACAGTAACAATAAATTTATGATAATTAGGTGTTACAAAAGAATATTAAATGTCTGAACCCAATACGTAGCGCAGTGGTCGAGTTACTCATAAATTTTATATTTACATTGTAATAACTTTATGGAGTGTATCTATTAGGTAATTTTGTTAGAGACAGACTGACACACTGATAAATAACAAGGTGATTTTGAACACCAATGTTCTTAGTAAAGCGAAGTCTATATGAGTAAAGCCGCGAAAAAAGCTAGTAATGTATATAACGTTCCCTGCGATAAATTATTAATGATAAAGAAAAGACACTTTTAAAGGGCAAAGCTTTGTTAGCTATGGTTTATAAAAGATAGCTTGATCTCCTATGATGCTTGATATGAATGATATGAAGTTTGAGATATGATATGAAGCTTGATCTCCTATGAGCATGCCGACCTATAGGTCCTATAGGACCTATAGGTCGTCATGCCCATAAAGTATGACATTGACAGGTACTATCTGTACTACTAAGAAATTCAGGACTTCGTAGGCGTGATTTTACTAACAGCTGTCGCAGAGATCAAGCTATCTTTTATGAACTATAAGCATCTACACAAACAAATATATATATATATGTATATATATATATTATATATTATAGCTTCCATAAGGACGAAAAGACAGACTCTGAAAATAAAGGTCGTTAATGCTGGAGAAATTTTTTTTTACTTAAACAATGGCAAGAAATTTTTATTCTATAATGATGAGATCATTTTGTATATTCCTCTCCAGTGTTTCAAAACACAAGCTTTTGTAACCTAATAAAAATGTAATTATCTGTCATTATCAGAGCTGGACCTCTCCAATCGTTGGTGGACTTATCAATAGTAAAGTGGTCGTGTTTCCAAGTATTTCCTTAAATAAGTTGTGTAAGTAGTTTGTAAAATATGTTTTTTTATTTAATTTTACTTTGAAAAACTCCCGCTGGGATTTTTACTGGTTCATTCAAGGACAGAGGTTTTTCGAATCATTAGTGGAAGTAAAACAAATTACTTCATCATCATTCATCATCATCATTACAGCCCTTCACAAGTCCACTGCTGAACATAGGCCTCCCCCAAGTAATGCCACAAAGCTAGGTCCTGAGCCACCTGCATCCATCGACTTCCTGCATATCTTACCAGGTCGTCACTCCATCTAGTGGGGGGTCGCCCTACACTACGCCTACCGGTACGAGGCTGCCACTCGAGAACCTTTCTTCCCCATCGGTTATCGGTTCTTCGAGCTATATGGCCGGCCCATTGCCACTTCAGCTTACTAATCCGTTGGGCTATGTCGATCACTCTGGTTTTACTGCGGATATCCTCATTTCTGAGTCTATCACGCAGAGAAACTCCAAGCATAGCCCTCTCCATAGCTCGCTGAGCGACCTTAAGCGTCCTCATACGGCCAGCAGTGAAGGACCACGTCTCAGATCCGTAAGTCATCACTGGCAACACGCACTGGTTGTACAATCTAGTTTTTAGAGATTGAGGTATACCTGACGAAAAGATATGTCGTAATTTCCCGAACGCTGCCCAGCCGAGTTGAATCCGTCGATTGACCTCTCGGTCGAAGTTGGACTTACCTAGTCGGACTATTTGTCCCAGGTAAACGTACTCGTCAACAACTTCGAGCATAGTGCTCCCAACAACTACCGGCATAGGTGTGACATGGACATTAAACATGATCTTTGTTTTGTCCATGTTCATCTTAAGACCTATCCGTTGGGAGGCACTATTGAGGTCATTGAGCATAATGCTTAAGTCCTCCAGCGATTCTGCCATAATGACTATATCGTCGGCAAATCGAAGGTGAGTGATGTACTCGCCATTGATTTTAATACCGTATCCTTTCCAGTCCAGTAGCTTGAAAACGTCTTCCAACGCAGCGGTGAAGAGTTTCGGGGGATATAACATCACCCTGTCTTACACCTCTCTGCAGTTCGATAGGTTTCGAACTCTGGTTCTGTACTCGGATAGCCATCGTAGCCCTACTGTACAAACACTTCAGCACTTCGATGTACCGACAGTCAACTTGGCACCGCTGAAGGGACTGTAGCACCGCCCAAATTTCGATGGAATCAAAGGCTTTCTCATAGTCCCCATATGCCAGGCAAAGTGGCAGATGGTACTCTTCGGTCTTCTGTACAATCTGCCGCAGGGTATGTATGTGGTCTATGGTACTGAAGCCTTTTCGGAAACCGGCTTGTTCGGGAGGCTGGAAGTCGTCGAGTCTGCGTGCGAGACGATTCGTAATGACTCTCGAAAATAGCATGTAGACGCGGCTCAGAAGGGAAATCGGTCTGTAGTTCTTCAAGAGAGCGTTGTCGCCTTTCTTAAAGAACAAACCCACCGCGCTTCTGCTCCTCGCCTCCGGAGTAGTGCCACCATGGAGGACGGAATTGAAGAGCTTCCAAAGGACTTCAAGTACCGGTTTTCCACCCGCTTTCAGAAGCTCCGCTGTAATTCCATCCTCGCCTGGGGCCTTGCCGTTTTTAAGGTGGTGGAGAGCCATTCTAATCTCGCTCAGACTGACGTCCGGGATATCATCGGAATAGTGTCGGATAAGACTTGCTCTTGGATCGTTACTCACACTTGCGTGTGGCTCCAACGATGATGTGTACAGCTGCCCATAGAACCTCTCAATCTCACTCAAAATCTCAGGTGTCCCGGAAACGATGTTGCCACACTCAGTCTTCAGCTTTGACAGTTGGCTCTTTCTGGCAGACAGATCTCTGGCAAAGACTTTGGAGCCCTGGTTCCGCTCGATCGCTTCTTTAATATGAGAAGTATTAATGTTGCGTAAGTCTCGCCGCATGCATTTGGAGATCTGTCTGTTCAGTTGCCTGTATGCTGTCAAATCTGTTGACGATTGCAGCCTCATCTCCCGTCTAACAGCCATGAGATTAAGAGTGTGATCGGAGAGTTTTTGTGTTCTTCTGCGGCGGGTCTTGCAGAACTTAGCTCCGACCGCATGGACAGTTTCCACGAGCTTGTCGTTCATATCGTCCCCTGCATTGCAATCTTTTAGGCACTGGAAGCGGTTACGTAACTCGAGCTGAAAGGTTTCGGGATTCTGGATTAGAGCACGAGGGGGACGGAGCGTTGACTTCATTAGACGAGACCTCTCCAACTTAACGTTTAGGTTCAGTGTGCCTCTAACCATTCGGTGATCGCTGCCAGTTTTCACCCTTGCGATCACTGAGACATCACTGAACAGTTGGCGTCTGGTCGTCATAATGAAGTCAATCTCATTTTTTGTTGAACCGTCGGGGCTCGACCGGGTCCACTTCCTGTGGGGCCGCTTCTGGAAGAAAGAGTTCATCATAAAGAGTCCCTCTTTCTCCATAAAGTCGGCCAGCTGCTGGCCCCTTCCGTTTCCGTTGCCCTACTCCAAATTTCCCTACCTTCAGCTCACCGCTTTCTCTTGTGCCTAGTGTTGCGTTGAAGTCTCCCATCAACACCGTGTAGTGGGTTTTGGAGGAATGTATGGTTCTGGAAATATCCTCATACATTTCCTCCACCTCCTCATCGGGATGTGCCGAGGTTGGTGCGTAAACCTGAATGACCTTCAGCGAATACCGTTTGGTGATTCTGAGTATCAGGTACGCGACCCTCGTCGACACACTCCCAATCTTTACAACGTTGTTGACGAGAGACTTGTGGACGATAAATCCGACACCTCCTTGGGACAGATGGTCGTACTCCCGGTGATAGAACAAGTTGCCGGACTCGAGGATTGCCGTGTCCTCCCCCTCTCTTCGGACCTCGGATAATCCAATAATATGCCAGCGCAAATTACTTATTACTTATTTTTAATAAAAATTACTTTTAATCTGTATCGAAAAAAAATCTATTCCATTCTATTACTTAATCCTACTTCTGTTATGTCTTAATCCTCACACTTAGCATGCTCACTGACGATTGCAGTAACAGAAGTTTCGCAGTTTTCAACGTGCTTCCCGTCGCCTTACGTTGTCGTAAGCAAAATGGTTACAACGCAATCTATCGAAAGGAATAAGATCTTTTTGATATATCCTGTAGTCTTCTCCTACGACACTCACGGCACAAAATAGGATAATGGATACTCTTACCTACTCTTCTGGCATCACATGACGTCTAAACAGTTGCATGCGCATATTAATGTTTTCCAGCACAGTTTTGGTTACGGCGCCCTGCTTTAACTAAGATTAGAGCTTTAATGAAGAGTAGAATCCGGTAGTATATGCGCTAGCACACTCTATTCACTTACTCTCATAATCGAATGAGACGGCTTTTTGATACGACCAATGAAATTACATTTATTAGAGTCTCGGGGTGGAAACACCGTCAGCGAATTATCTTTTTTACGTCAGACGTCAGCTAATAAAACTAACTGAAAATACTGGAGATGGGCAGCAGCGTCAAAGGTGGGGTTTTTTTAAGGGATAGGGTGACAAACGAGCACATAGTCCACAGTGATGGTAAGTGGTTGCTGTGGCCCATAGGCATCTACATCTATTCTCGATTACGAATCAAATTGCAGATGAGTTCTCACCCGTGAGGACTAAGACACAGCGGTGACTCTCTGTACGTGAGAGGTTAAGGTGTATCCCTGACGAAAATGTTGCGAAAGTGCGTTTTACAGACTCTATTATCTCATTAGTTATGAAAAATAAACTATATCTAAAAGCACATTATTAATGTTCGATATCTTATCATCACATTCCACGTTCTAATTTGTGTTTATGTGCTATAAATACATTTAAAATCAACTTTTAAAAAACGACAAAAATTCTTGATTACATCTGTTGCTAAACGCAATGCTGTAATCATTTGAGGATTACACTAATGGATATATAATTTAAAAATCTATATTCTCCGCGTTTTATTTAATTTTTTAAGTTCGTTTTTTCTTTTTAGTTGAAATAATTCCAAAAATTGTGTAAATTCTATGATAAAGGGGCGTGCGCAGAGTGCGGGCGGCATTACGCTGTATGCGTTCGATGAGGTAGTTGTGTCGCTCGTCGCCGTCGCCAAATTTCCGTATTTCACCGCCAAAATTATTTTTTGTGTATCTACCAACCGATGCGCTTACGTGTTTTTTACTATAAAAAGACGTTATGATTGTGTTATTGTGAAAATATAATTTTGTGGATTGATTAGTGCAAATGCCTAAATTCAAGAAGAATAAACTTCGTAAAGATGAATGAAATTCTGTAAGTAATTTGATGTATTATGCAAAGTTCACTTACTTTTATTCCGTTAAATTCCTACGTGTTATTACATAGTTTATTTTTATTTTAAGAGGAGAAGATAAATACCTGAATGCGAATTTGACGACAAAAATAATTATTCAAGTTTACCAATAATTGAAAATGATAATGGGTAAGTCTGGGGCACTTTTGAGTCTTAGAGACTCTTTTAATAGAGTTATAAAATTAAAACCAGAATTTACGAAATTTGATGTGATATTTTTTGTGGTTACCATATTATAAATAATATGAACCTTTTCAAATATATAGCTAAAATATGTATGTAATTAATTTATTATAAGTAATTCCGTTTTGTTGTCATGCACGATATAATATAATTTATTCTTTATTGCAGGCAAAATACGAACAATGACGATACTGCATTAAATGACTTGAGTCAAGAAACCATAGAATTACAGTATACCTTTCTTGGTTCAACTGAAATGGTTGAAGATGTAAAGTTTTGTTTATTTAATTTTTTGGTTTGTAGATATTATGATGCACAAATTTGTACTTACCTAATCAAAATACTTTAGTAGGTATTGTGATTAGGTACACACTTGTGCTTGTGATTAGGTAAAAGATATCTAAGTAAGTATTGTAAAACGCCTTAATTTGACTTACCTAGCCTTATTTTTCCTAAACCGATCATTTGAATTTCATTAGCAGGCTATTAGATCTAGAGTTAAAGTTAAAGTTATAGTCTATATACGTCCCACTCCTGGGCACAGGCCTCCACTCATTTCTGAAAGGGTCCTAGGGCAAGGAATTGTCCACCGCGCTGTTAGCGAACTTCGAATGTCTTCGAAATATTTTTTTTCTTATTTCTCAGACATGCAGGTTTCCTCACAATGTTTTCCTTTACCACTGAGCACGTGGTAAATCAACACCTAAAATTGATTACAATTTCATTGGTGCCGGCGGGGATCAAACCCGGTTTGCTCGCGCACTGGGAAAATTTCAGCGAGAGCTAGCCGTTTGAGCTACCACGGCTCCTCTCCTCTCGAGCTAGAGACTTTATTTTTTTTACGATACGATTTTTGTCGCATGCCAGCGCTTACTTTTGGTTCTGGCAAAAAGTTGTGAAACGTCTGTGAACGTCAGAATTGTGCAAATGTTGGTCGCAGATATTTTACCTGCACTTAAAAATTTTATAAACATAAAAAATTTATTATTTTAATATGTTACTACCTATAATATTAACAAGTTTATTGCATTTTTATTTGAGTAATTTTTTTATGCAATTTATTTATCTACGTCTATTTTTAGGAACCTTTATTTAGTCTGAATCATACATAACACTACATTACTGATTTACTTTACTTATACGTTGTTTTCTTTTTTGCAGTTACAAATATCTTGTGAGGTTGAAAAATACAGTAATGAAAAAATAATAAGAAGAATAATAATTGACGTCAGCCATTTATTTTCGGAATTAATAAAAATTTCAAATCATGGTCCATTAGGTTGCAGCTACATTTATCGGAGAAACACAAAAGGCTTAGAGTCAAAATTTACGTTTAAATGCCAATTATGTAACCAAAAATTTGTAACAGTAAACGATGATTATTGATATATATATATATATATATATATATATATATATATATATATATATATATATATATATATATATATATATATATATCCAATTATTGAAAAAATGGGACAGTGAAAATATTTGTGAAACATGGGAAAGTGTTTCCATAGAAAATAAAATTTTGACTGTAGGACTGTCAACTGTGAAGAACTGTACTCAGATGATGGAGAAGCTTGCACGTCTCCAACCAGCTCCAGTCAATCGCTCGTCCCCATATGATCTCATACCGCATAACAGATGGTCTCCAAGTTACAAGAGCTGGGGTAAAAGCTCTCTGTCATTGGCCGTACTGACTAGACCTTACGCCAACAGACTTCCGTTCTTTACCCGTCCAGTTGATTTCTTCAAGAACGGCATCAATAAACTACCACTGCGCTAGCAAAGATGCATCGATTGTATGGGTGATCAATTTAAATAATCAAAATAAAATATATGGAAAAAGAATTACGTTAACTTATTTCATAAAAAAACGGCAATTTCATAGGTAAATACCTAAAATTAAAATTACATTTTATGATCATTGATCAGTGATCGAAGTCAACTAGTAAGCAGTGATATAAATAAAACAATAAAGATAATAAAAACATGACTAGTATCATCTATGACTAGTACCATCAGTCTCATAGCACTAATAAATAAAAAATTATTATTATTATTGTGTATGTATTAGTGGTTATATATATAATCGGAATCTCGGAAAGGGCTCCAACGATTTTCATAAAATTTTGTGTCCATGGAGTTTCGGGGCCAAGAAATCGATCTAGCTAGGATTTATTTTTAGAAAATGTCTTTGTCCGTGTTTTCAGGCAATGAAAAACTGCTACAATATAAGAAGGTAAATTTTGACACTGTTTTAATGATCGTAATAGCTCAAGTGGATATCGAGCGGTCGTGAAATTGTAATGCCTTGGTTTGTGTCCTGTCTTCTTTGTTCGTTTGTTCGTTGTTGTCCTGCCCTCTTCGCTTGTGGGTAGAGCGCGCTCTAACTGTAGAGCGGGCTCTACGTTCTGGTAGGGCCCTTTCTGGCACTCCACCCACGCCTTTGGTCGACTCCCGAGTAATCTGCGCCTGCGAGACTACTGGGGCTGATGGTGTCGGGGTAGAGGTAACAGCCTGAGGAGGCTGCGACTTTTTCCTGCTCCTCTCCCGCCTCCTCTTCTTAGAGGGCTGCCGTTCTGTGGCAGGGTTGGCGGGAGGCTGTAGAGTCGCCCCGGTGGTTGCCCTTATCTCAGTGGGTTTCACCGTTTCCTTAGGTGTTACGGGTGTGGGGGGGGGGGGCTGGCTGCCTGCCCTTCCCTGTGATGGTAACCCACCCGTCTTGCTGGATGGTAACAGCTTTCGGGCGACTCTGGGGGATCCTTTTAGGGTCCTCCGGGAGTAGCCCCGGTAAGGTAATCCCCTGCCTCCTAGCAGTCCTCCTCAGGACTGGGCAGCGGTGGTCGTTTGCCGTGTGGTTCTTGCCACAATTGGCACATTTGGGTTCCTCTTCCCTACCCCTAGGGCAAAGGCTCGCAATGTGCTCCCCGGCACAGCGCACACACCTCACTGGCCTGAAGCAGTTGGCGGTGGCATGCCCGAAGGCCTGGCATCTGTGGCATTGAGCCGGTCCTACTTTCCTTTACCAGGCCTCGATGACGACCCCTCTCATAAAGAGGAGTTCGTCGATATTGTATAAATTCTGGAGCTGCTCCAGGCTCAGGTGATCTAATTGGGCAAAGTAGATGCAGCCAGGTCTGCCTCTACGTGGTGGGATTGCCTTGACATATTTGATGGGGAAGCCTTTTGCCCTTATGGCCTCCTCTATTGCCTTGTTATCCGTGCCCATAGGTAGACCCCGGATGCCCACTTTGGTGGGCTTGTCCTCCTCCAGGGTATAGCAGTACCAGGACAGCGTTGGTGTTTCCTTGGTCAGCTCCACCATATAGCGCTGAACCGTACGGAACTCGTTGGCACTTTGTGGCGTGAACCGTACGCCTATCCTGAACGGACGGGCATTTAAAGGGTGGCCCAACATTCTGTTGAGCTCCTTAAAATGCCTCGTCCAGTCCGGTAGGCATTCAGCCACTATTGGTGGGTATCTGGTTTTTTCCTGGTCGGCAGGCTTGTCAGTGGGCACTGCCGCCGGTTGTGGGCGTGGTACTGCTGGTGCAGCTACCATATGGGCATAGCTGGTGGATGGTCGTTGACCATCGTCCTGCGGAAGCCCGGACGGATTGGAAGTTGCCACCGGCGATGATCGGCCGGCGGATGCTGCCAGGGTTGCATAGGTGGTCGACTCCCAGCTGCAGGATTCCTCACCTCCCTGCTCATACTGTGCCGAATCTCGGCTACGTCGATCTGGTGATATAGAGCGAGGGGGGGGTTGTGGTGGAGAAGGCGACTTCGGTGGTGATCTAAGCACCTTCTTCGTTGTCGCCACCTGATGGTACCTTTCATCTTCTGATGAGGATGGAGCTTCGTCTGACGACAGCTGGGAGCCTATCCGTTGCCTCTTCTCGAATAGAGAGGCTTCGGTCTCTGGCGGCGTGTGGCGTCTGGCCGTTTTCTTGGCCCGCTGTTGTTGGGGCGACGGTTCCTGCCTAACCGTGTGCTCAGACACGGCTGGCGTGAGCGCGACGCCCGTTGCGGGCTCCTTCCGCGGCGAGACGGGTTTCCGCATAGGGATATGGGAGTACGCTGGCACCGTTCTGGTGCGCTCCGGGTTCATCATATCCCTAATTGCTAGTGGTCTCTCTAACACTCCTTTCTTATCCGGCGGTACTCTTGACTTGGGGGGTGGTTCCCCCTTGTCCCTACCCGACATGATACGGTGTGACCTAACTTGTCGGTTGCACTCTAAGTGGCCCTATCTATAAGATGGTGATATTATTAGGTGACTATCTTCACTGTGGGCACTGCCTACCCCTTTTGTAACCAAAAGGGTTGGGGGAAGTGCGACGGTGGCACTTTATGACGCGACTAGGCACAGGATGCTCGGAGCGCATAAAGTGCCAAGAATCACCTAGGGGCCGGTGACCTCGACGCCTCACGGAATCACGGGACTCAACGTGCGGCGGAGTACTGAGACGGAGGAGTGATGACGAATTGCAAGAAAACCCGTTTACTGAGCTACCCCAGAGCTATACGCGAAAGTGAGCCGCGCCATTCGCGCGCTTGCGCAACTCAATTACATGAATTTGTTCTATCACTCTCTCACGGTTTACTTAATAACTTTATTTGCATAAGTCATACATTATCACAATTTACTTGTATAGATAGCGCAAAAAATATCTATACTACGATATACATTACATTTTCATATCACAAAAAACCTTTTATTTATTTAACAAAATATGCCTATTTTACTCACACGTTCGAAGTTGAAATTTCTTAAATATTTAACATAGAAAGTTAAAACAATGTTTTCCCACTTGAAATTATTCATATCTTAACTAATACAATAGTTTAATTTACATTTTTCCTATTCATTTCACTATTAAAACACTTTTAAATTTCTTATACAAAACTATCATTATTTCACTTATTCACAGGAATTTTCACAAAAAAATAACACAGAATTCACTTTTTCTACACGTACAATCAATCTGAAATGTTTCACAAGTCATTTTTACATAAATTGCTGAAATTACAAATATTTAAATTTCTACATATTTGGCCTCCTTAGTACGTGACTAGCGTGCGTCCGTGAACTCACACTATTTGAACAACTAACTTTGCACGGCTATCGACTATCAGAAAAAATGGAAAGTCTAATATATACCAATATCAACAATACTAAGGTAATCAATGCTTTTACACAATTCTCAAACTGTAGGAAACTATTTCTAATCAGATTCTTATCAGTTATCATATCTCTTATCAGATAACAATATAAGTGAATGTTTTCATAAATCAATCATAGCAAATAGGCATTTGTTTTCATACAAAACATATCAAACCCATATAAGACAACACTTATGCTATTAATTTCCACTAATTCTGTTTACTCACAAAGTGATCATCTCGACCGGGGAATAAATCCGATCTCTAACTTTATTTTAATATTCCTTTAAATTTACATCATTGGAAAGATGATTTCAACCGGGGAACAAATCCGGTAACATAATTTATATCTTAAAAATTCCCTATATGAATTTATTAAGAGATATTACTAAGAAAACGATAAATGACTCCGGCCTGGGAGTCGAACCCAAGACCTTCATATCATTAATTCGATATTTCTTTAAGATTCAACTAAGCATTTTCTTATCGGAATATTTTTACTTGATAATTTGCTTTTTAGAAGCTATTCGTAATCGGTTAACTTAATAAATTGAAGTGCGTCAGCACCATCATTTGGGAGGCGTCGCGGATACCAGGACTATTATTCTGGATGTAGGTCTCCTCAAAAAACCTGTGCTAGTAATGACGTCAACCACTCTGGTGTGACCGTCTGGTCCCGGTAGCGTCCTACTAATTTTGCCATTCGGCCACGTATTTCGTGGCAACGATTGATTTATTATCAAGACAATATCACCTTCTTTAGGTTCCATGAACTTTCCGTTATTACCTGTTCGAGGTATTAAAGTAGGCATGTATTCTTTTAGCCATCTTGTCCAAAATTGGTCGGCTAACCTCTGTGCAGATTTACAATTGAGTTGACCCGTCAGATGTTGCTCTAAAAATAATCCAGGTGGTCGATCACCACATGAGCGTCCCAGAAGAAAATGATTGGGTGTCAAACCCTCTTCGGGACTATCCATACTGAATGTTACCAGAGGTCTGGAATTTACAGTATGCTCTGCTTCTAAGAGCAACGTATGCAGAACCTCCTCTCGCGGGCTCCTTTCTTTGAGCGTAGCGGTCAACGCAATTTTAATTGATCTTACTAACCTTTCCCAGGCGCCACCCATGTGCGGTGCTCCCGGAGGTATGAATTTCCATTTAATATGTTTTTTAAATGACTCATTTTTCATGCCCTCATAGCATTCTTCGCATGCTTTCAATAATTCTTTATTCGCAGCTTTGAAATTTATTTCGTTATCGCTGTATATAACGGTTGGTTTTCCTCTTCTGGCGATAAATCGCCTCAATGCCATTGACGCTGGTGTCAATGAGGCTGCTAATTCTAGGTGTACTGCTCTGGTGGTCAGACACGTAAATAAAACACCCCAGCGTTTTTCGTGTCGCCTTCCTATAGTCACACTCATAGGTCCGAAATAATCCACGGCTGAGCATGTAAAAGGTGGTTCATGATGAGCTATTCTCTCCAGAGGAATATTTCCTTGTGGCACGTTCTGCGGCTTTGACCTGTATGTCCTGCACTACTGACAATGATGTGACACACTTCGTACTACATTACGCAAGTTCAAGACATAAAATTTCTGGTTCACCTCATTCATCACCGTCTGGTGATTGGCATGTCCAAAATGATGATGAACTTCTCTAATCATCATTTTAACGGTTTCATGTTTACCGTCTAATACGACAGGTTTTCTACGTTCCTCGGTCAAATTAGACTTAAAAGTTAAACGCCCATTTAAACGGAGTAAGTTTTCTTCTCCTATTTCCATAGATAATTTACTTAAGCGTGAACTTCTTTCAACGCTTTTGCCTGCTTTCAAGCATTTTATTTCCAAATGAAAACACTCGTCTTGAACGAACTTCCAAATTAACAATTCAGCCTTTTTCAAGAGCGCTATGTCCAACGCGCCATCGGGTCCTTTAACTGACTTTGCTAAAACTTCGTTGGAACACATAACCGACTTTTCGGCTGCGTTGTCGGGTCCTTTAACTGACTTTCTTAAACTCTTCTGGCCTTTGGTCCTGTTGCTTCAGCTCAAACCTCCGGCTTCCTTCGGTTGCTGATCTTCACTCGGCTCCGAAGGTCTTCTTTCTCCACAACCAGCAGTCCACAGCTGGTTCCTTGATCCGGCTGCGAAGGACCAATTGAAAAGGAACCAACGGCTGTGTAAACGTTCAACTAAGAAACAGAAGGGAGGAATCGAGGCTTCTCTCGATCCGGCCTCCTATAACGCCTACATTGGGTTCGGGAACAACGTATGTGATCTCCGTAACGGAGTAACACACAAGGGCGATAACCTCTTCCTTTTCAGCAAATAGGTTCAGACGGGGATTACGGGTCTTCCGAAGTCGTCCCGGGCCCAACGCCTTAATTCTTCGATGTGGACTGTATTAATTTGAGGGAAGAATTCCTTGGGAATAAAACAGCAACTATCTTCAAACCGTTCCGTGAGAGAGTAATTACTTTTCCCTATCACTTCCCTACGCTTTTTCTTTCTTCTTCTTAATGACTGCTGGTCTTGCACTTTTCCCGAAGTTTCTCCGAACTTCCCCGATCTTTCCCGAAGGATTCCCGAACGATTCCCGAACGATTCCCGAACGATTCCTGAACGAATTGCAAGAAAACCCGTTTACTGAGCTACCCTCGCCCTCCTTTCTGCCAAGGAGGGTCGCGTTCGTATACGGCTTAGAGATCTCTAGTCAGATCGTTAAGCCGATTCCTAAAAGGTTGGGTTTAGTGGGTAAAAGTCCCCACATAACCACGCAGCCGGCTGCGTGGTATGCTATGAGCATTCCCAACCTCCCTCCCCCGCTTTCCGGAGGGTTGCCCATATTTGCTTCGGGCGCAAAAAAAAATGCGCGCGCGTAGTCGGTGAGCGGCGGCGGCACGGAACACAGCTCCGGAACAGCAAGAAGAAGCGAGCTGCGGCATTGAAGAAACGGCTCACAATTGGTCGACGGATACGTGACGATAACGGTGTGTGAAGACAATGTGGCGCTGAATGATATTTGCGGCTGCTTCTTGTTTCTTTATAAGAACGTCAAATTATCTATATGCAGCCTCGTTTCAAGTAAAAAGGGTCTCCGGTTCTCTACACTCACCATACGAAACACAGCAGCATTAAGCTACTATTTTACGCTGGTATTCTGAGAGAACGCGAGCTGACCCATTCGAACTACAACTATACTACTAATATAATTGCAGCATGGCTCTACCATATATATACCATGTATAAAATTAATTAATTATTGATTAATTGCCTGTCCTACGTTTAGTCTTTACGAATAAGATGTAAATAAAGAAGGCTTTTAATAAATATTGTCAAGAGATCTTTATAAGTAATAAATTCAATGTTTAATAAAAAGGGACTAAATTGCTGATAGTAGCGACGAAATTACGTCAAATATTTTGATCATATTGTAGGGCATCTAGTACAAGTAATGAGACGACCTTTATACTTTATACTTAATTTTGAAATATTAAACACTGACAAAGTTTTTAGAGAAAACATGTTTTGAAATAGTTAATTAATCGCATTATATCTGTCTAGACATAAATAATTAATTTTACTAATTATTCTCTCTTATTTAATTTTAGTTTCTGTCATAGAATATAATTTTAACAGGTTTATATTATCTAGATTTAGTGTATGTCTGTGTGGGTCAAATTTAGTAATTAATTTTAAACTAACTTCTCGATGAGCTAAAGACTTATCATTTAAATTATAGCTCATAATCGGATGACAATATGAAAATGTCACTTGTTATAAATATGTTTATACGAGACGCGATTTCAATTGGTTTTTATTACTTTCTCATCACTGTCCTCTATAATACAAGTACACTGGACCGGCTAAATACCGTGCCATAATGTGGCGATTTGATTTTCACAAATCGTTTACGTCATAATCAATTTTCTTTGGACGCCAATTCACAAGTTTTATGCTTTTAAGAGTTTTAAGTCACATAGAGTCAGTTGAAAACCTGTAAATTAATAAATATTTGATAAGTATCTGTTGTCAGCGACTTTCATGAGGCGGTTTGATTTTCACAAATCGTTTACGTCATAATCAATTTGCTTCGGACGCCGATTCACAAGTTTTATGCTTTTAAGTCACATAGAGTCAGTTGAAAACCTGTAAATTAATAAATATTTGATAAATGTCTGTTGTAAGCGACTTTCATTGTTGTAATCAGATATAAGTAGAAAAACATAGTACAATAGACTATACGTCTATTGAAGAAAGAAAGAGTAGGAAGAAATAAGACGAAAATTAAGAACGTAATTTTTTGACGACATTCTAGTTGTGTAACATTGAGGTTGTGATTGCTCATTCCACTCAAAAGGATTAAATATTGATTTTTTTGATTTGACTTTTAAACAAAAAGTAAAAGCCGTCTTCAAAAACAAAAACTAAACGTTTCGTACATATTTTAATATCTTCCGAAGTCGGTGCTAAGGTGCAGTGTAATAAATAATAAAACAAGTATCCTATAAAACCTATTAAATTATATGTTTCTTTATAATGAAGTTTATTTTCTTGTAGTCAATTTCCACATTTTTATTTTTAATTATTAGTAGTTTAGTTGACTGAAAGCCATGATCTATATTGCTTGAAATTCGTTTCCATTAAGTGTTTCTTATGAAGATATCCGATAAGGACAAGGGGGAGCCCCACCTAAACCTAAACCAAGAAAACCACCCGACCGTCCTGGTGTACTTGATCGACCAATCGCGTACCGCGACATCTTTTATCCGGAAAGGATTCGAGTAGTGTCCTCCTACTCACAGATCCCAACCAGAAAACCTTCTTCACCGGGTAAGGAGCAACCGCAACGAGGACCGCGCTCTCGCCCATCGTACCTGAAGGTACGACTGTGCGGGAACCGTTCCCCCAACACCAACGGGCCAAGATGACGATGAGAAGGCACACTCCACCAGAGACAGCAGCATCCCTCCAGGAGAAAAGGCGATGCTTCGGATCTTCAAACTCCTCGGATTATTCGACATCCGAGGGAGAATCTGACCACCAACCGGAAATACCTATAAGGAGATCACCACCCAAATCGCCATCGCTGACCAAACCCCCCCCCCCCAGAACACCCGAACAACACACCAGCATGGATGCTGCTGATCTGGAATAGGGAGGAGAAGGGTCATACGGGTGGAGTGCCAACACGTACGCGACCCTAGCGCCGAGTACATCTGCCGGACAGTCATCGTCCGCGCCTACAACCAAGCCGTCAGGCCGGCCATCGGACGATGGCCAAAGGCCTTCGACCAGTTATGCCCAACTGGTAGTTGCCCCGGCAGTACCAAGGACAAAGACAGCTGAGGCACCTAAACCGCCGGAAGAAACGGCCAAAAGATACCCACCTATAGTGGCTTAGTGCTTACCGGACTGGACGAAGCACTTCGAGGTCCTTAACCAAGAAGTTAGGTCACCCACCGAATGCTCGTCCGTTCGGTAAAGGGGTCAGATTCACCCCTCAGAGTCCGGAAGAATTCCGGACGGTGCAGAAATATCTAGTAGAGATGACCCATAAAGTACCAGCTATATCCTGGTACTGTTACACCCCCGAAGAGGACAAGCCCTCAAAAGTGGGCATACGGGGGCTACCAGTGGGCACGGATCCAACCGCGATAGAGGGGGCTATCAGGGCCAAGGGGTTCCCGATTAAGTATGTGAAAGGGATCCCCCCCCCCGTAGAGGCAGACTTGGGTACCTCTACTTCGCGCAGCTGGAACACCTGAGCCTGGAGCGCCTTAACGAGCTTTACCAGATCGACGAGCTCCTCTTCATGAGAGGAGTCGACATAGAGGCCTGGCAAGGAAAAGCGGGCCCTTCACAGTGCCACCGCTGCCAGGCCTTTGGCCACGCATCCACCAATTGCTTCAGGCCAGTGAAGTGTGTTCGCTGCGCCGGAGATCACATTGCCAGCCACTGCCCAAGGGGTAGAGATGAAGAACGGGGATGCGCAAATTGCGCCAAGAATCATAACGCTAACGATCGCCGCTGCCCAGTCCTGAGGAGGATTGCAAGAAAGCAGGGGATTGCTCTACCGGGACTACTCCCAGAGGAGCCCAAGAGGGTCCCCCAGAGTCGTCCCAGGGCCGTGGTCCAGGAAGACGGGTGGACCACAGTTAGAGGAAAGGGAAGGCAACCTGCCCCCCTCCACCCGTCACGGCACCCATAGAAACGGTGGTGCCCACTACCACCACATCGTAGCTAACCACTGGGGCGACTCTCCAGCCCCCCCGCTAACGACGCCACTCAACCACTCGCTAGCGACAAACCACTCATTGGAGTAAGCGGGGGGAAGGAAAAGACAACACGTACTTATTAAAAGGTGCAGCCTCCTCCTCAGGCAGCAACCTCTACCCCAACCCCAGCGGTAACGATAGCCCAAGCGCAGGTTACCAAGGAGAAGAAAGCCAGAATGGATAGAGTTCTAGAAAGGGCTCTATCAGAAAATAGAGCCCGCTCTACACATAGAGCGCGCTCTACCCATACACAAAGAGCAGTACAGCAACTCCCGAGACCAGCGCCAACTCCTGCACAGGCACCTAGAACTCATCAACTACCCGATAGTGGTAGAGGTGCTGTACGACCTGGATTCACAGCACCTCCCTATCTTAATTACCCTTGGTTGAACAGTTAAGACGCGTGTCGACTGGAGGCTCTACCACAAACACCTGCAGGAGAGACCTCCAGCACACCACCCCTTAAACACAGCGGACGACGTAGAGGCCGCAGTTACAAACATAACAAAGACGATACAAGAGGCCCTCAACGCTGCCTCTACGATCGTCCCGATGTCTACAAGGAGAGACGATCTGCCGCGACACATTAGCGTGCAGATCAGGAGAAAAAGGGCGTTAAGGAGACTCTGGGCGCGTACTCGCTGCCCGAGAATCAAGACGCAACTGAACACCTTGTCTGAGGAACTGTCGGTTGCAGTCTAGGCACACAGAGGAGATGCCTGGGAGCGGCGTATATGGAAGTCGGAAGAGCATGATGCGTCGCTCTACAAACTGAACCGACAGTTAACTAAAGCCAAACCTCCCGTTTGCCCGCTGACCAACAACGCGGGTAAACGTTGTTACGATGCCAAGGGTAGAGCGGATATTCTAGTAGAGCACTTCGAGGAGCAATTTATGCCGAACCCAGCAAGTGCGGAGTTCTTGGAGCTTCATGCCCAAAAGGAGAGTCGCGTAAAGGAGTTCCTGTCGTCGCCCGCGCCGCCTCTTGCAGGAGAGTGGTTTATCTATACTGCGGTGGACAGCAACCCGCCTGCAACCGAGGAAGGCGCCGGGGCACAATGGGATTACCAACGCTGCACTCCGACATTTGCCCCATAGAGTCCTAGTAGAGCTTGGTCGACTCTACAATGGTATATTGCGGACATCCCACTTCCCGGAGGACTGGAAGAAAGGCAAAGTGATCGTCTTGCCGAAACCCGGGAAGGACAGGCGTAGAGCTGCCAGCTACAGGCCGATCACGCTGCTACCACACATAGCTAAACTGCTTGAAAGATTGTTGCTAAGACGCCTCCGCCCGTGCATCCAACTTCGGGCGGAGCAGCACGGATTCAGGAGCGGTCACTCCATAGCAACACAGTTGACTAGAGTGCTGCACTTGCTTGCGGCCGAATACAACCGTGGCCGCACTACGTTGGGCGTCTTTCTCGATATCGAGAAGGCGTTAGACAGGGTGTGGCATTCTGGACTACTTTATAAACTAGAAGAACAGACCAGTGTCCCTCCTACTATGTTGCAGCTAGTGGCGTCTTTCCTGGCAGACAGGAAGTTCTACGTCTGCGTAGAGGGCGCTGAGTCCGCAACCAGAACCATCAGAGCCGGCGTTCCTCAGGGCAGCTGTTTATCTCCAGTCCTGTACGCGGCTTATACCAACGTTATCACTACCCTGGCAAGAAGGCTGCAAGAGTGGGAGGATGACGTGGAATTGGCGTTATACGGGGACGATAGCGCTTATTTCGCCTCGTCCAGAAGAGCCCACATTGCCACTGCCAGGATGCAACGTCTCCTGGACCTGCTGCCACCATGGCTAGATGAGTGGAGGATGGTCGTCAACGTTGGTAAGACGACCGCTCTGCTCACTCGCCGCCTCAGGAACCTACCACCTCAGTTAACCCTCAATGGCCAGAAGATCGCGTACGAGAAGGCCGTGACCTACCTTGGGTGCCGGATCGACCAGGCACTGCGCCTGACTGCGCACGTCGATCTCGTCGTCCGCAGAGCACGATGTGCGCGGGCGATGCTCCGTCCGGTCCTGGCATCCAAGTTACCACTTAACACAAAAGTGCGAGTCTACAAAACGTATATCAGATCCATCATTACGTATGCTGCTCCGGCCTGGTACGCGCTTCTGAGCGAGCCTCTGAGGCGGTGACTGCAGGCCCAGCAAAATCTGACGTTAAGAACCATCATCCGGAATGACGTCATAGCGGCCAACCTGAAGATTGACACCATCCAGGAGTTTGTGGCCCGGTTGGCGCGCGGACTGTTCGATCGTGCAGACAACGGGCCGCACATACATCTAAACCAATTTGCGCCGCTACACACTCGCCCTCCAGACGGGCGACCCTATCCAAGAGAACTGCTCTCTATATCGATTAGAGAGTCGAGTAACAACCCTCAATGCCGCTGATAGGCCAACTCTGACTTTATTGGATAACCTCCTTTTTTCGTAGTCGTAACCGACTACGAAAAAATTACTCCTACAATGCCATTAGAAGGCTCCCAGGACCGGTCCATAGTGGTGGACCGCGAGGATAGCACGGGTAATGGGGGCATACTCCGAGGCCCGAACCCTGCATGTCACATTGGGGCATGAAGACTACAATCAACGCGCGCGCGTAGTCGGTGAGTGGCGGCGGCGTGGAACACAGCTCCAGAACAGCAAGAAGAATCGAGCTGCGGCGTTGTAGAAACACAATTGGTCGACGGATACGTGACGATAACGGTGTGTGAAGACAATGTGGCGCAGAATGATATTTGCGGCTGCTTCTTGTTTCTTTATAAGAACGTCAAATTATCTATATGCAGTCCGCAGTATCTCAGTAGCCGGGGATAGTTAGGAAATAAATGTTTTTTATCTTCGCCTTCCGCGTTATGGTAGCAGCAGAGTATATACTATTTACTCCCGTTTAGGGTTGATTAGTCTGGCTGCTACATCACTCTCCCCCTAGTGAAAGCGTACCGGAGGCTTGACGACTCGCCCGTATCTCGTAGTTTTTAAAATAGGTTTCAACTGGTTTGATGTAGATGAAGAATTTTCAAGCTTCCTCGCTGGTGGTGTTGATGATGATGATGAATCCTCTGAAGTATTCTCGTTAATAATATAGGCAGGCTTTATTCGGTAGATCGATATAATCGTAGATTTCCTTCCGGGTATTTGTAGTTTAAAAGCCTTGCTATTTCTCTCTAATACCTTATACGGTCCATCGTAGGTAGGTTGAAATTGTTTTTTCACTGCGTCGTTTCTTACAAAAACTTGCTTGCAGGTTTTCAAATCTTGAATGAATACTGATTTATTATTTCTGAGTTGAGTTACGAAATCGTAATCCATTTCTTGTTTGTTTGACGCTGCTGAACTGAAGAAGTCACACGGCAGTCTTATGCTGCAGCCGTAGGTTAGCTGAGCGGCGCTAAGACTAGTGTCTGCACGTGGTGTTGTTCGTAGTCCGAGTAGCACTATAGCTAGTTCATCAATCCACTTTGTATGTTGAGATAAACGAGTTTTGAGTGCGGTCTTCAATGTACGATGCCATCGTTTGATTATTCCGTTTGACTGAGGATGGTATGCTGTTGTACGTGTCTTCTGTATTCCCAAAGTTTGAAGAAGTTTGAGGAATAGGTTGCTCTCGAAGTTTTTTCCTTGATCCGTTGTGATGGTTTTAGGTGATCCGAAACGAGTAATCCAATTTTCATAAATTATCTTCGCGACGGATTCGGCTGAATTATCATCGGTAGGTATTGCTTCTGACCATCTTGTTGTTCTGTCGATCATTGTTACGAGGTAACGGTGTCCTTGCGGTGAAGTAGGTAATGGTCCAACGATGTCAACGTGCAGGTGTTTGAATCTCTCCGTGGGTGGAAATGTAGCTAGGCTACTTGATGTATGCCTTTGTACTTTGCATTTTTGGCATTGAATGCATTGCTTCGCCCGGTTTCCAACATCCACTTGCATTGAAGGCCAAAAGAAGTTTTCAGTGATGAGTTTTCTTGTTGTTCTAACACCTGGATGATTGATGTTGTGCAGTGCGTTGAAGACTTCGCGACGACATTCTTCTGGTAGGTATGGTCGCATGGTTGTCGTTGAGGCTTCACAGTATATAGGTAGATGCGTCATTGGCATTGTAACTTGCTTGATGGACAAGCTACGTTACTTCGATAGATGTTTTATGTTGTCACTATCTCTGTCTTGTGCTGCGGCGATCTTATGATAGTCGATTGATGTAGGACACGTTACACTGTCGATTGGTACGCGACTGAGTGCGTCGGCGACTATGTTGTCCTTTCCACTGATGTGACGTATGTCGCTCGTGAATTCACTTATGAAAATAAGTTGTCTTGCTCTTCGTGGTGTTTCTGATAGTGATGGTTTCTTTGGAAGTACATATGTTAATGGCTTATGGTCGGTAAAAACGATCAGGTTTCGAGCCTCGAACGTTTTTCTGAAGTGCTTGATAGCCATGTAAATAGCGAGTAGCTCTCGGTCGAATGTACTGTAGTTACGTTGAGTATCGGAGAACTTCTTCGAAAAATAGCCAAGTCTTTGCCATTTCCCATTGCTGTATTGTTGGAGAACGGCTCCTGCTGAGAGATCGGATGCGTCGCTAAAGATAGCAAGGGTTTCTTCATGTGATGGGTGAGCGAGTGATGCTGCATTTTGGATCGCAACTTTACAAGCTTCAAATGCCTTCGTGGCTTCATTGTTCCATTCGATTGACGTTTTATCTTTTTTCTTCGTGTTGTGAAGGTAGGCGTGAAGTGGTGCTTAGATTTCAGCGGCTTTAGGTATGTGTTCTCTGTAAAAATGTATCATCCCAAGAAAACGCCTTAGCTCTTCGATAGTTTTAGGTTTCGCATAATCGATGATTGCTCTTTTTCGACAGGCGATTTGATTCCTTCCTTGCTGATGGGGAAACCAAGAAATTAAACTTCTTGCTGTCCAAATATGCATTTCGAAGGGTTGATTGTGATTCCGTTGTCTTCTGATCGCTGTAGCACGGTGCGTAGATGGGTTTCGTGCGTTTCTTTATCAGGGCTTGCAACAAGGAGATCACCAATAAATGCGAAAATGAAATCCAGTCCATGAAGTACTTTGTGTATGAATCTTTGGAAAGTTTGACCTCCGTTCTTTAATCCCGGGATCATTCTTGGGAATTCTAATAATCCCATTGGGGTAATTATTCGTTGTGTTTCCGATAGTGGTTTCTTTGGAAGTACATATGTTAATTTTATTGCTGTCTTCTCTATGTCTTCATCGCGTATTTTTATTTGTTGGTAAGCTCGGTTTAGATCGATGGTGGAGAATATAGTCTTGTCTGATAGTTGATGAGTGAAATCCCTGACTATTGCGGTATTGGGTAGCGGTCAGGAGTGGTAATAGAATTCAGTCTTCTGTAATCTCCACAAACTCGTAATTCTCCGTTCTTCTTTGGTAAAATGTGAAGTGGTGATGACCAAGGGCTTTTGCTTGGACGGCATATTCCTTGCTTAATCATGTTTTCGAATTCCTTTCGAACTTGCTCGTATAGGTGTGGTGCGATTGGATGTGCACGGCAATGAAGTGGTGGTACATTGGTTTCGATGAAATGCACAAAGTCGTTCTTCGGTGTTAATTTCATTGAAGTTATTCTTGTGATACCAGGGTATTCTTCGAAGATCTTGTGATACGGTTGTTGAAAATCTATGCTTCTTATTGTGGGCAGATTGGTTGCTTGAACAAAAGACCGAGATGCAAGACTGGTTTTCCCGTCGATGATTCTTCTATTTTTGATGTCGACGATCAACTGGTGATGTTGAATAAAATCAGCACCGATGATCTGTTTGCTGACTTTAGCGACGATAAATCTCCATTTGAATGGTCGGCGTAGGTTTAAATCAAGTTCCATTGTTTTTTCTCCATATGTAGGAATCACCGTATTGTTTGCTGCATAGAATTAAAAATCCAGTGGTTTCAACTTCTGCCTTTGTTTCGGCGGTAACACGGAGATATTTGCTCCGGTATCGATAAGGAAAGTAAGCTTGCTTTTTTTATCGGTGACGAAAAGACGGTAGGACTTTGCTGTTACGCTGGATCCCGTCTCATTGAGCGTATTAGTTAGTTCGAGCGCCTTCGTATTTTCATTTTTGAATGTACACGGTTCTGTGCATTTTTTTTCCTCGAACCCGAAACGTCGATGATAGTAGCAGTAAGGGGATCTTGATGTTGAGCTTGTTCGACTTCTACTTGCAGAGCAGTTGCGATGAAAAGGTGATTTTCGGTGTTGCTGATTGTGCTGGTTGTACTGTTGCTGGTAAAAGGTGTGATGCTGGGAAGCTTTGAGCGCGGCGACTTCGAATGATAGCTTCCGAATTTCTTCGAGAAGAAACTGGGTATCATTGGCCTTTGTTGAAGTGATTTCGATCATCGATATGTGTGAGCTACTGCTGTTTTCGATCATCTTGTCCGCCAGGGGTGCCAGTTCGTCGAGCTTCGTCTGCGTGCTGAATGTTTCGCTGACTGCTATTACCGATCGAATATGTGGTGGTAGGTGGTTTACCCACATTAGCCGTAGCGTTGAATCCGGAACTTTATCTCGCGCCAAAGTACGCATTTTGCGTAGAAGTTGTGTGGGCTTCTGGTCTCCAAGTTCTATTTCTTATTGAAGTTTCTGTAGCTGGCGACTGTCGGATTCTTCATATGCGGAGATCAGACGATCCTTCAGTGAATTATACTGGTCGATTGCGGGTCGATTGGTGGGTTGTACAACAGATCTGAAATTTGTTCGATGTCTTGTTTCGCAAGTTGGGATATCACCATCTGTGCTAGTAGCGCTTGGCTCTTCTTTAAACCATTCGTTGCGGCTTCAAAACTGACGAACCAAAGTCGTGGTTTGTCTCTCCAAAACGCTAGTATTCTCAACGATAGAGATATACTGGCGATTTCTGGTTCCTTGACCGGGTTTGATGTATATGTGTTTGTCTCTTGCTCCATAATGACGGCTTGATTACACTGATTTCAAATATACTGAAGTCTTCCTTCTCGGTGTTCGTACTACTACACTGTAATGGTGGTACGTCGCAGCTAGCCATAAAAGTCATGCGATCGTTGCGCGCGTGTATTCGGTGAGCGGCGGCGGCGTGGAACACAGCTCCGGAACAGCAAGAAGAAGCGAGTTGCGGCGTTGAAGAAACGGCTCACAATTGGTCGACAGATACGTGACGATAACGGTGTGTGAAGACAATGTTGACAACTAAATGATATTTGCGGCTGCTTCTTGTTTCTTTATAAGAACGTCAAATTATCTATATGCAGTCCGCAGTATCTCAGTAGCCGTGGATAGTTAGGAAATAAATGTTTTTTATCTTCGCCTTCCGCGTTATGGTAGCAGCAGAGTATACATTATTTATTCCCGTGTATTTATCCCCTGTCAGACAGGACAGACGCAGTCTGTGTGTCCTGTCTGAACTGTCCATGCAGTCGGAGCTAAGTTCTGCAAGACCCGCCGCAGAAGAACACAAAAACTCTCCGATCACACTCTTAATCTCATGGCTGTTAGACGAGAGATGAGGCTGCAATCGTTAACAGTTGCATGCGGCGAGACTTACGCAACTTTAATACTGCTCGTATTAAAGAAGCGATCGAGCGGAACCAGGACTCCAAAGTCTTTGCCAGAGATCTGTCTGCCAGTAAGAGCCAACTGTCAAAGCTGAAGACTGAGTGTGGCAGCATCGTTTCCGGGACACCTGAGATTTTTAGTGAGATTAAGTGGTTCTATGGGCAGCTGTACACATCATCGTTGGAGCCACACGCAAGTGTGAGTAACGATCAAAGAACAAGTCTTATCCGACACTATTCCGATGATATCCTGGACGTCAGTATAAGCGAGATTAGAATGACTCTCCAGCACCTTAAAAACGGCAGGGCCCCAGACGAGGATGGAATTACAGCGAAGCTTCTGAAAGCGGGTGCAACACCGGTACTTGAAGTCCTTCAGAAGCTCTTCAGTTCCGTCCTCCATGGTGGCACTACTCCAGAGGCGTGGAGCAGAAGTGCGATGGTCTTGTTCTTTAAGAAAGGCGACAACGCTCTTTTGAAAAACTACAGACCGATTTCCCTTCTGAGCCGCGTCTACGTGCTGTATTCGAGAGTCATTACGAATCATCTCGCACGCAGACTCGACGACTTCCAGCCTCCCGAACAAGCCGGTTTCCGAAAAGGCTTCAGTACCATAGACTACATACATACCTTGCGGCAGATTGTACAGAAGACTGAAGAGCACAAGCTGCCACTTTGCCTGGCGTATGTGGACTATGAGAAAGCCTTTGATTCCGTCGAAATTTGGGCGATGCTACAGTCCCTTCAGCGGTGCCAAGTTGACTGTCGGTATATCGAGGTGCTGAAGTGTTTGTACAGTAGGGCTACTATGGCTATCCGAGTACAGAACCAGAGCTCGAAACCTATCCAACTGCAGAGAGGTGTAAGACAAGGTGACGTTATATCCCCGAAACTCTTCACCGCTGCATTGGAAGACGTTTTCAAGCTACTGGACTGGAAAGGATACGGTATTAACATCAATGGCGAGTACATCACTTACCTTCGATTTGCTGACGATAGAGTCCTTATGGCAGAATCGCTGGAGAACTTAAGCACTATGCTCAATGACCTCAATAGTGTCTCCTAAAGAATAGGTCTTAAGATGAACATTGACAAAACATAGATTATGTTTAATGTCCATGTCACACCTATACCGGTAGTTGTTGGGAGCATTATGCTAGAAGTTGTTGACGAGTACGTTTACCTGGGACAAATAGTCCGACTAGGTAAGTCCAACTTCGACCGAGAGGTCAATCGACGGATTCAACTCGGCTGGGCAGCGTTCGGGAAATTACTACATATCTTCTCGTCAGGTATACCTCAATCCCTAAAAACTAGATTGTACAACCAGTGCGTGTTGCCAGTGATGACTTACGGATCTGAGACGTGGTCCTTCACTGCTGGCCGTATGAGGACGCTCAATGTCACTCAGCGAGCTATGGAGAGGGCTATGCTCGGAGTTTCTCTGCGTGATAGACTCAGAAATGAGGATATCCGCAGTAAAACCAGAGTGACCGATATAGCCCAACGGATTAGTAAGCTGAAGTGGCAATGGGCCGACCATATAGCTCAAAGAACCGATAACCGATGGGGAAGAAAGGTTCTCGAGTGGCAGCCTCGTACCGGTTAGCGTAGTGTAGGGCGACCCCCCACTATATGGAATGACGACCTGGTAAGATATGCAGGAAGTCGATGGATGCAGGTGGCTCAGGACCGTGCTTTGTGGCATTACTTGGGGGAGACCTATGTTCAGCAGTGGAATTGTGAAGGGCTGTAATGATGATGATGATGAATGTTAGTTCAACTATTAATAATAATAATAATTTTACAAATTGTCGTGAATATAATAATAATTTTACAAAATGCAAATAGTTTTCGATAATCATCTTTAAAATTAATTTTGAGGTTATTAGTGACTATTTGTTTTAACATGCGCAGCTGAAATATAGTATATTCGATCTAGATATGTTTTATAGGTTCTTCCATAGCTTGACAAGCCATATTGTATAACAGATTCAGCTAAGGATATATAGAGCATTAAAGAGGTTATGTAAGGTATTTTGTGTTTGAATAATGTAAATTTTGCTAATATTCCTCAATATATCACAAACACGATTTACATACTCTTTCCAGTTTAGTCGATCGTCAATTATTAGACCAAGATAGGTGTTTGATGATGGATTAGGACACTAATTTTGAACATTTATTGTCTTTAAAACGTCTGATGACAAACAATATTTTCTTATAAGATAATTCAGTAAGTACGATTTCAAATAATACGTGGTTAAATAACAAGTATATTTAATGCTACAGAAAACATAAAATATTGCAAAGCCCTATCACTAGCATAAGTCACTATAATTATAAACATACCATAAAACTAAATAATTAAATAGTTCTATCACATGCTTTAAAAAAATGAACATAAGGAGAAAAAAAAAAAGTAAATTACGAGTATGACAAAGCTGTATCGTATCATTAGTTATCTTTGCCTATAAACCCTTCAGTCCCCTTAAAATTCTCATGCAGTCGCATGCGCTCGGCAAATCCCGAGCGGTTGCATGCGACGGCACCCACCCGCAGCACTTAAAACCATTAAAACTTATATTTGAAGACTACTTTTTATGAAGAAGTTTGGCATTATAAAATCTATACAAAATTCTTTATATAAAAGTCAGGTCAACTTCATTAAAAAATAAACTATTGTATTTTGATAACAAAAACAAAACATACCAAGCGAATGTCGGCAGCGTGAAAATCACAATTATTTCAATATATATAACTTGAAATTATTTACGTTAAAAGATAAATTGTATTCACACAAAAACATTCATTATAATTTTATAATAAAATATTATACTAAAACACTTATAAAACACTAGAAAAATCTAAAAATCAACACAATAACATTCACGCGAAAATGGCGTTCGAAATTAACTTAGATTATAAATAATTATCCATAAGATAACTTGACATTTTCTTGCAATTAAGTACAGAAAACTTCATATTGATTCTATAATGTCAAACTTCATCATAGAAAAGTAGTCTCTAAATATAAGTTTTAATGGTTTAAAGTACTGTGGATGTGCGCGGTCGAATTTGATCGCTTGAATTTAGATGGAATAGCGCCGCGGTCGAATTCTACCGCTTATGGGCTGAAGAGCTAATTTACATTGTATAACTATAACAGCAAATCAAAATGCTCACTTACTCGCTTAGTCTCTGATCCACCACTGCTGCATATTAAAATAAATTCTGCAAAAGAGTGATAAAAGTAAAAAAAGAACATTAAACATTTCTTTGAGGACTTTTTTATGTTAAAGTAATTAAGATACGGTTGTACATTATCAAGGCGACATTGTCGTCCTTTGCGTTTGATACGCAGTAATTATATTTTTTTCCGGTTTAAAAATTCGTAACGAGGCGGAAATAAGAATGTTAACGTTTTTAACATGTAACTTATATGCAATAAATTGTGTTTTGGCGTGCTTTACATGTACTCAAAATAATTCGTTTTTTGCTCATGCTGGTTTCTTCTCGAGTATTTCTTTAATCACAAAAATATTATAAAAAAAAAATAAAAGCTCGCTTCAAAGAAATAAAATTGAGGAAATAATTTCACCTCTGTAATCGTAAAGCCCCCACTTCATAATCCGATTTTTTTCTTTTCAGTTCTTTATTGTAAACTTGTACTTTTATTAAAATTTATATTTTCAACGCTTAGAATGGATTAGGCAATATTACAATTTTAATTTCGTGAAGTTTAAACTATATAATAAAACAGGAATCATCATACAAGTTTCACAATTAGTAAGATACTGGGTAACATACATACAACAACAAACATGTGTATAGTTCACACGTAGTGGAAGTGAAACATGGAGAAAACTAATTTTCAAGAGAATGAGACGAATACAGAGTCAGGAGTGGGATAATTGTAGGATTTGTTTAATTAAAACATAAATTAATTTATAATAAACACTTTATACTGTATTTTATCTCATTCTCTTGCAGGCTAAATTCTATAGATGAAAGTTTCTGTTAGCTTCCTTTTAGTGTCACTTTGTCGTTTCATCGAGTTTCAAATCACTGAATTTCGTAAGAAGCTTTCACTACAAAACAGATAATTGTAAATCTCTTCCTTTTAAAGCGGACTAGAAACGGTATAATATAATGTAGTAGGAAATCAGCATTTAAAATTTAACAAATACAGTGGTAATGGTGACGTACGATCATTTATTTCGATCAAAACGCTTACAATAAAAGTACGTCGCAATACATTACCAGCTTTTTAATTGAATTGAATTACGTTACTACCTGAATTGAATTATCAGCGCAGCGATAAAACGCTTGCAAATTAATCATTAAAATTTCGCCCCATAATTAATTTGAATCAGTTACTTATTTTTGTGATATTTAATCACAAAAAATAATTTAATTGATTAAGGAGTTTTTAAACAAAGTAGTTTCATTATTTTGTTTAAAAATTTTAAAATTTTAAAAATTTACGAAAAATACAGTTCTTTGAATAACATAAATAAATGCTACTTGACAGCGTTGTAGCGGTGTAAGAATATCCACTACGCCATATCGTCCCGTGTGTGCGTTAAGAGGGCAGAGATAAAACTCATCAAATAAATCCAATATTTACAATTAAAAAAAACGTTATCTCCACACTAGGATTTTTTCCTATATCGTGGGGAAAGATTACATACATAAATTACCTCAGGCTCCGCAGGTAAGCGAGGTGAGTAAGAGTCTATTTACGTCGGTCGAATCTCTACGTAGATTAAGTAATTTCCTACCCATACCTACCAAAATAGCATATGCACAATCACTTCTTTTACCAATTCTCGATTACGCTCAATTTAAATACTTCTCAATTTAAGTATTTGTATACGGTTCATATTTAGACTTCAAAAATACAACCATTTTTCTGAAAGTGGCGAAAAACTCAAGTGGCTCCTAACCCGTCTTCGCAGGAATACTCACATTCTTTCTCTTTCATACTGTATTCTATCCAATCCCACTTACCATGCTTACCTTAACGAGTGGTTTGAGTTTTTTGGTGACACTCATCGTCGTTCTCTTCGCTTTGAAAAAAACCTCATTCTAAAAATTCCACCCCATAACACTTCCTTCTATTCTAAATCCTTTTCTATTGAAGCTGGTATTCTCTGGAACTCCGTACCGCTGCACATTAGAAGTGCGCAGTCTATTGAAAAAGTTAAAAAACTTGTCAAAGCGCTCCTTAAATAGTCATTGCTCTAAAAAATTACTACCTACTTATTGTCCCTTACGTTAACATATTAAGCTTTATCTTATCTTATATTTATATTATCTTTGGTAGGTTCTCGGTGTTCTTTTGTGACGCTTTGATTTCACTTACTTATTTAATCCTTTCTGCTATCGTATATGTATGTGTATACGTTTGGAATTAAAATATATTTATGTATTATATTTGGTATGAATTTATCAGTTATATAATTATATTTTATTTCATTTTCTACCAACATGCGTACACCCTTGCCCTTTCTCATAGGTTACTATATCCTCTGTAATGGTTGCCTGGTAAAGATCGATTCTAACCGATAAGGCCGTCAATTATACCTTTAAATAATTTAAGTTTTTTTCTCTCATAAGTAGGTATTTCTGGTGTACAATAAAGTATATTTCATTTGTTTGCTGTTTCCATTTGGCACCTCTTCCGAGAGCTATTGGATATCCTATGCCACCACTACACAGCATACGTCCAGTTGGTGAATCTCTTCTCGTGCTCAAATTTTTTTTTAATTTAAAAATGGGCCCTGTCTTGACCTCCATCTGGCCCAGGGACAAAGATGATGTCAACTGTTAACACGTACTGTGAAGAGGTCCAGGTAATAGTCATATCAGGGCATTTCACTCCTTGGCTGTGCGCATTATAAAAGATGATTTACAGATGAATGTCAACCAAGTGTGGATGGTACTCCGATAGGCGAATGGAGATGGCGGTATGAGCTTCTGAAGCTCACAGGCTCGGTCTCCGAAGTATAATTTGTAGAAGTTTGACAATCACTTGGCGCTTAAGCTTAGTTTTCACCAGATTTTTGTCACCGATTAGTCTGTTGGATCTGTGTTCCGCTGAGTCGAGTGCGGCAAGTGAGTGGGTCAATCTGATAAAAACTAGCAAGAAATTGTAGAGTAGAGATTGTAAGTAAAATTTTATTTACTTATCTGATTTTACCAGAGTTTACATAAACATAAACATAAACACTCACGCCTGTCACCCAGAGGGGTAGGCAGAGACTACAGACTTCCATTTGGCACGATCCTGACACACCTCTCTCGCCTCCTTCACATCCATACACCTACGCATGCATGCTCGTCGGTTAAGGGTACTCCTAATTTGGCCCGTTTTCAATAAATCGCCAATTTGGTCGATAAATTTTCGCCTAGGACGTCCCTTTCCGACTCTGCCATTCACTTCTGCAACATAAATTTTCTTTGTCACTCTTTCCTCATCCATTCTTTCCACATGACCAAACCACCGAAGCATTCCTTTCTTAATCCTGGTCACAACATCATCTTGCAAACCACACTCTTCTCTTATCACACAATTTTTCACCCTGTCATTCAGATTCAGCCCCTAACATACTCCTTAACGACCTCATTTCTACTGCATTTATTCTACTCTCGTGCTTCTTCTGCCAGTTCAGTTTACTGGTAGAGAATTCCATTAGGCATTAAGTCCGCCCATTGTAACCCCTAAGGGTTACAATGGGCGGTTAATCTAGATTAAAATTTATTCCAATGAGATTAAATAAATAAAATTTATTAAACCATTAACATCTATAACATGAGGGGCACATGTCCAGCAGTGGACTTCTACAAGCTTAGAAAGAAGAAAACGAAGCGGTTAATATCACAACAACTACCCGTATGTTCTCCGCGTTAGTTCAACATCAACTATTTCCTGCAGTATAAGCGGATATTCGGATTGTTCGTGTGAGCTCTTCTAATTACTGCTAACTTTTATTATTATCGGTTCCATGAATAGCATGATATATGGATGAACTGAAAGTTTCACTGCACCTTATCCATAATAGAATAGAGACGATTGTTGAAACTATAGATTTGAATGGGATATTTATTCGATTGGTATTGTTGTAATGAATCGAATATAAAATCGATTCATACGTAGGAATAGATTTATTTCTTCGTTCTTTTTTAAAAGCGTTTATAAATCCATAGTTGATTATATAGTTTCTTAATAATTTCTTATATTTACGCCAATACTAGACGTTGAATAAAAACTATTTATACCGATTTAATCGCGTTTCCTTTTTTATTCTTTTAATAAAACCTTACCCCTACACTAGGATTTTCTCCTGTATCGTGGGGGCAGTTTACAAACATAAATGCAACAAGATCAAACATGCAGACCCGGAACAATTATTTGTAGGCCATTCAAATACTTGTTCCGTGTGGCATTCGAACCCGCGACCCCCAGCGGCTGCGCTGGGGGTCGCGGGTACGACTCATTGCTAAGCCACTGCGCCACGGAGTTGTTAATTAGTTAACTTATTTATAACTTATTTTTAATTCCCGACGTATCAGGTGTTTTACAGCACCCACGGTCACGGGGGGGGGGGGGTACTGAGATGTTTGACGTCCTAATGTCCTAGTTAATCCGGCTACCTTCAGTCTTTGAATATTAATTTACTAAAAATTGCAGTTTCTTGAAGTCTTGCAGTGGTATGCTTGGGTTTGGATTTAATTTTGTTAATTATAGGATCCCAAGCAGATGACAGCACCCATCCATCTTCATATAAAAATGCGCCAATTTTTAAGGGGTGGTAGCGAAATTGTAAAGGTATGGGCTACGAAACTGAAGTCTCGTGGGTTCATATCCGCCATTAGGTGTACTTACAACTTTTTGTTGACTGCCTCATCGGTTTAGTGATCACAAAAGTGATTAGCTAATACATGAGAACAAGGCTTAGAATCCTTGGTTGGGCCAAATTTATAACCAATATTTTGTATTTATTATATTTTATTTAACTTATATTGGATGTAGAAAGAGGCAACAAAGAGAAACAAATCTGGAATTAGGCAGTAGCGTATTCCTAATCATAACTAAAAATTAAAAAAAAACTGCGGTTGCCAACAAGCTTGCAAAGTGTCGCAACTATGGTAAATATCCCCCTGTGAGGCTACGTATGCGAAAGGTTTATGATCAACAGTGGACTCTTGATATCATCATCATCATTACAGCCCTTCACAAGTCCACTGCTGAACATAGGCCTCCCCCAAAGTATGCCACAAAGCACGGTCCTGAACCACCTGCATCCATCGACTTCCTGCATGTCTTACCAGGTCGTCACTCCAGGACTCTTGATATGCTATAATGGTAAATTAAGTATTAATTAAATCTGAGGCTGACTAATTATAAAGAAAAAAAGAGTCTACTTCTTCCTTAAAGGATGGCAACGAACCTAAGATTCCACTGGTGTGGTAAACATCCATAGGCTGCAATATTCACTTACCATCAGGTAAGCAACATGCTCTTTTATTTTTATAATAAAAAATACCTATATAGTATTGCAATTTCAGAAGAGAACAACTCAAACTAAGAGAAATCTGTATAATAGTAAAATTTAACAAGATGAACTTTTTTACTTTGTTTATGTAAAGCGAGCTTCTGACCAAGAGATTATTTTAAATTTCATACCTTGTGGAGCATTTCGAAAGGTAGCATTTTAGCTTACTTTTGCAACGTGGAAAGATTTGTAATTCCGATCCGATAGTTTTCGGTCAAAGCAATTCTTGTTACGTAGTTAAATAAAAGGATGTTTTTTTTTAAATTTATTACACAAAAATACAGGCATTTGATCCATAAACAACTTACGCCAAACTGCAGTCAGTTTGTTGGCGAATACATCCGCTTACATTGTATGTACTTACTAAAATTAACATAATCCCTATATATATATATATATATATATATATATATATATGTATATATATAGGTATTATGAACTTAAAATAAGAAAATTAAATTAAAACTAATAAAAAAATTATACTAAACTGTGTTACTACTGCTGTATACCTTATTATGTTTAAACTTATTAATATTTAAACTCAATAATAATTACAAATATAATATTAATTTAAAACTATTACTTTAATTAACCCGGCGAGCATGAGCCAGGGTATCACACTCCCTGATAAAATTTCAAGGTGGTGTATTTTTGAAAATCCTCACCTGGAAACTCTAACTCACTCAGTAGCTGGAGTGCTGGGCGCGTGGGGCGGGCTAGTGGCGTGATCGCAGTGTGGCGTGGGACACCGGCCGTTATATTCGTGGGCAAACCTATTTCGGGTATGTTATACCCTGCCTCATTTTTGACGTATTTTTTTTACGTAATGATTTGATCATGAATTATGATTGTTTTATTAGTTTTTACATTCGTAATTTTATTTTTTTCGTGATTAATAATTTTTTTTAATTCGTGATTTACGAACACCTACATTCAAGAAATTCAAAAAAGCATATTCTAAGCTACATCCGCCAGCGAATCTTAAAACAGTTCGATGAGCCCTCGCCTAGACATGTGAATATACCCGGGCGATATGTCAGATGTCAGAAATGTCCATACAAGGAGGATAGAAAAACCAAATATTCCTGGAATGCTTGTGCCAAGGCCATATCTATGGAGCACGAAAAATTTATTTGCGAAAATTGTGCTGATTTTGACAGTGGTGAATAATCATAATTTTAATTAAAAAAATTAATAATAAGTTTTTTACAAGGAGGATCTAACTATGTTTTAATTTTAAGTTGATTTACACTCCAAATAATAATATTTTTGTTAAATTATAAATTTTTGTAAGTCCTTAAACTTTTGTTTCTTTAATTACGAAGTTTATGAAAATAATAATTTCACAATTAAGAACTTGTTTCATTTAATTCTATTAAATTATTCATTATTTTACATAATAAAATCATCAAAGTAAAAATAATAATAATAAGAACTTAAATATGGTACATTAAATTATGGGTATGTCCCACCCTGCCACATTCTCGATGTAACTTTTTTTAACCTCATGCTCGCCGGGTTAAGACAATATTAACTATTACACATATAATTATCAAGCGACCTCGCTTTAACCTTCCTGTTAAATATTTCTTTATCACCACATTCGGCTTAAGAAAATATCTCATTGAAAATACGGGGTACTAGATATTTGCAACAATGGTGGTGATCCAACTGCACAATTTCTCGGAAAGCCCATTGGAAGGGAGCTTCGAAAGAAGCGCTTTGTGCCAAACCCGATCGAAGACCTTTGCAATGTCCAAACTAACGGCCAATGCCTCTACTGTCTTGGATTCTACTATCTATGAGTCAGGTAGACCAGTAGATCACCAGCTGATCGACCCCGACGAAAACAATTTTGGCGGTCACTAATCAGCTGGTGTTCCTGAAGGTACCGCATGAGCTGGCAGTTTTTAATGGATTCCATTATTTTGTAGAAAAAGGAGGTGATGGTGATAGGTCTATAGTTGGACGGATTTGAGTGGTTGCCTTTCTTTTAGAGATCAGGTGGACGAAAGTCATCTTTCGTAAGATCGGGGCTACGCCTAAGGAGTAGTAGCACCGGAAAGGATGCGTTAGAACCGTTGCCAACTCTGAACACAGGTTCTTAGCACAATTGGGGGATTCCGTCAGGACCACTCGACTTGTGGATGTCCAGGGAGAGGAGTGGTTTGTGAATGGAGTGCTGTGTGAGTGCTGTGAGCAGCATATCCGGCGTGATCTATTGCTATTAAGATTTACATATATAGGTAATATTCTAAAACTTTTAAATAATTTATTAAGGTACCGTCTATGTTACATGCTTGCTTTGTTTTTTCATTATTAAACAATTTTATAAACGTAACTTAAAAATTAAGGATTTTATCTGTATATGTTTAAAAAGTACGTTTATAGGCAATTAGTCCATAACTACGGAAGAATCAGCTAGTGCATAGTAAAGCATGTATAAAATAGACCTGGTTACTGTAAATTTTAAGTAATTAAGACTAGACAATATGGATCTTAAACTATCACTGACAATGGCAATATGCAGTTTCAAACTAAAACTATAGTCTATTGTTAGCCCTAAGCTGCTTGTAACAATTCGATTCTACATTTACAGTGTTCCATTTTATTATGTAATCACTCGTACTAATGACCACTCTCATAAATTTTTTCACTAGGTTTTCTCTTATATGGAGAGTTTAGAAGCATAAATATTGTCTTTAATCTGAATCTGTCTCTCTCTGAATCTGAATGTCTCTTTGATCTGAATATCATTAAAATTAGCAAGACAAACAGTTATTTGTATTCATTGGGTAAAGTAAATACAATTTTTTATATTTATTCGTTTCTTTGTCATAAAATACAATACATGACCTACTTAGCAATTTAGTTACATAACATTAAATAAAAATAATAATTAAAATTATAATATTTTCAATTAATACTAATTATACACAATATAAAAAAGAAACTATAATATAGAAAAACTAACACTAAAAATTTAAATAGTCAAAAAGTCCTGCTTCCCGTGGTACAGTGCCAAGAACGCTGGCTGCTTTTCCTCGCTGAATAGCTATACTCAGCCTTTGAGCGAGGAAAGAACCAGCCCTCTTATCACCAGCAGCGATGACTAGCCGTTGATACAGTTCGTTTAGGAACTTCACTGCACTTGGACCCCACGGCCCGATAATCTCTACACCAAATGGCACAAATACGTAGTCATTTCTCAAAGACTCATATTTACTAAATTCGGCTGCCTCTGATACCGCCCCGGCTCTAAAAGAGGTACCCTTGAGATGAGAGGCCGCCAAAGTGTCAACGCGAGTACCATCCCACACTAGGGTTACCTCTCTCCCAAGGGACCAAAGTCACACGGTCGGGTCTCTTGACATTGTCTCTAAATATCCCGAAAGGCTCTAAAACCGAGGAGATATTTATGGAGACAAAAGCCCTTTGGGTGACTTCGTTCAAAGAACCGTGACAGGAAAACCTACCTGCACTTTTCTTGCATGAAAGTCCGTGGAGCCCAAACTCATCGACGCTGCTACCACAGGGGCACTGGCGAGGTTGACAAATTGCCGCTCCAAGCCGGATTTCTACGGCGATGCGCAAGCTCTCCCCATCAAGCAATGTGCCGATATTACTTTATAGTAGAGCGTGTAACCAGTGACAAGATTCCTTAGTCGAAACAGCTAGAAGCCGAGCCTGATCTTGTTGACTGTGGAAATTTTGAAATAAATTTTTCTGGACACTCCGTACCAACGGAATATTCCACTGTTTTTGTAGGTTAACTTCCAGTGGGACATTTTCGCCGAGACAGAGCGTTAGCCACGTTTGCCTTGCCTCCGTAGCAAAACAGAGGTCTACTTTATTATTTAAAATTGTGTTAGATAAATCATTGACACTCTGCACGGAAGCAAGGAAAGCAGGCAATGCGACGCTAGAAATGTTTCTGATTCCAGTACCACCAAATTTGATAGGAAAAGTGGCTTGATTCCAGGTTATTGTATTTAATTTCAAATTTGGAAATTTTTCCAAAGCAATTTTAAGATTACTATCAATATCTTTTAAAATATCCGAAAATTTCCAGACTGGACTTTAGCGTATTAAGTATGTAAATTTAGGTACAAGAAGACATTACCTTAAAATAGTAAGGGCAATATGGGGGCTTAAGATATATAATTTATCAATGTGATTTAAAAATTGATGAAATTTAAATTTTGTTTTTGAAACAGGTTTAATACTATCGAAAAACAACGGAGCATCGAGCAAGTAAAGCGATTCCGTATTGACAGTTTTTATTCCTTAAGAAATCTGATTGAAATTTTGAAATATTTATTGGTATGTGGTTCAAGACCAATATTTTTAAAATTTTGAAAAATATGAGTAAAATCACTGAGGACGTCATCTGCTTTACCTCCCAGTGTACCGTCGTCCAGATACCATACATTCAGCTTGGATTTTAAATTTGAAGCATGATTGAATTCCTAAACTGAAAAGAGCTGGACCTAATGGATCACCCTGCTGAATACCGACAGCAGACTCAATAATATGGTTTTGATAAAACATGTTCAAATTTTGACTGTAACATTGCCAAACGTAACGAAAAATTTCGGGGGTATTGTTAGCCACTTCTTTCAGCAGGGTTATCCTATCAATAGAATTAAAAGCATTTCTAAGGTCAACCTTCAGAAGAACATCTGCATTAGAATTTGTTAAGAAGGAATGCATCAAATGTACCCCCGCTTCACTTTGTCCACACGAAATTTTGTCTTAAGGTTTGAGATTATGTGCCTGCAAGATTCTGTGCCTGCAAGCTAATTTTGAAGTTAAGCGTCGAAATGTGGAACAAACAGCAATAGGACGGATATCGTTATTCTTTTTTTTTTGAAGGCACACAATCTTGCCCCATATAAGTAGGGAATGAAATTGGGATTGACGTTAACAGAAAGCATAAAATTAAAATTAAAAAATATACTTTTAAGATAATTAAATCATAGCCGTCGGCCACGGCAGAGTTGCTTGATGCCTCGTTTAGAGGCAAAACACGTATACTATTTTTATGGTGGTATATCTTTTCTAGTGTAGTGGTGTTGGGATAAGTAGTGACGATTGACGAAGGGCGAGAGGTGCTTTTCAAACTTGGTATAAAATCATTTCATTTTATTTTATTACGCGGATCTTAGCTGCTTGTGTTTTAATGTCTTAAAAAAACCAACTTCAAATAATTAGAAAGAATAAAATAATCTCACACACTAAAGTCTTTGCTAAGCTAAAACACAATGTTTATAGAATAACTTTTTTTTAAAGTTAATTTTTAACTCCTCTGAATCGACTAATAAAATAATATCATAATATCTATGACATCTGAATAGTTACATAAAAAATTTGAACCAGTATTTTCCACCTTTGCTGCTGCATAATTTTGTTTCCAAATTTATACTATATTTCTTTATGGGAATAAAAACTACTAAAGTAGGACCTGTTAAATAAAAAATAAAAATCGAAATTGCTTCTCAATTGACGAAACTACCGCGTATCATACAAACAAAAAAAGATACATTCGAATTGAATAAGTAACAGCGTTTTTATGCCCAACAGCTGAGCACAGGTCTCACCTTATTTTCCAAAGAGCTTTAGTATAAGGAAATGACCGTCGCTCGGCCTCTATATTAATGTATCAATACGTTGTAATATATGAAAGGTCAATGAAGGAGACGTGTGGTTGGTACTAAAACTTTAATTAGACTGCCTCATTATTCTACCTTAACACTAAAGTATATTAACGTGGGAGCACTACACTACACCTCCCACCGACAAAAGAATAAAAAAAATATGCTATCTATATTTTTTTATCAATTCTTAAAATATATCCTTAAGATTATTCTAAAAAAGGTTAATATTATTATGAAAACTTTAATCTAAGACATATCTAGCACGCAAAAATGCATAGTCACAATAGTATAATTGACATATTCAGGCATAATTATGAATAACATAAAATTATGTTTTTATTTTCACGAAAATTTACAATATTATTTATTCGTATCCTTAATCATTTTGTATTATGCCTAAAATTTATCTAGTCAGGACAATAATGATAATATATATATATATATATATATATATATATATATATATATATATATATATATATATAAAAGACAAACGCAGGAAAGGTCCTGTTTGTCGAACCCAATCCTTTCATTCTGCCACCTCACACAACTTCTTCTGTTTCCTAGGACCATTCTTGTATAATAAACAGAACAACATCCTAAACTTCGATCCCTTACCTAAATCGAGCTGCAAATCCGTTCTTACAAAATATCTAAAAACTTTAGACTATGAAGCAACCGAAAACCTATTAAAGTCGTCCATATAATTTATATTAATTCGTCGAAGTCTTCACACTTTATTCTTCTTATTTGAGTTTAAATGCAATTATATGTTAGTTCTAACACACACACACACACACACACATTCACACACACACACACACACACACACACACACACACACACACACAGACACACACACACACACGGCGCGCGCGCGCGCATGCACACACAAAAGGCACGCGCCTGCACTAGCTCACACGCCCAACTACACACACTTATTGATGTGAAATTTGTAATTACTGCAGTTCATTTTGGTTACTTAATTATAATCTACTTTACTGTAATACAGGTTTTTTTTATACCTACATCAGGCACCAGTCTCTCACAAGTTAGGTACCTGTCTGGAACTTTTGTAAACACTTAGCATTAAGAATACCTATTGTGAAGAGAGAATAAATGCATTCATTCATTCATTAATATAAATTACGTGTCATGTAGTTTGTCCGCGATGGGCTCCTAAACTACTCAACCGATTTTAATAAAATTCACACATCGTGCGCAGTTTGGTCCAGCTTGAGAGATAGGATAGGTTTTTTTGACCATAAGTGACTTACGTATTTTTTGAAAATTTAAGGATTTTAATAGGCTATGACAAAGGGTCTTCGAAAAGAGCAGAACAACGTCTGCCTGGCTAGTAGCTAGTATTATATATAATATTCTCTTAATCTTCATAATCCTTTACATTCCAATGTTTTATTTTATGCTTTTTTTCATATATTTACTTCATTCTTAGTTAACCATTACTTATATATTTTCCTATTTTATCCATAACTAGTACTTTAGCTATTCATTACACATGTATGTCATTTCTTTCACGTACACGGCTCACGTATATACATGATCAAGAAAATTACCAATACCATTTAATTCACTTCTTTACATTTCAGCTCATGTAATTAATTTATTATTTAATTGTACCATAACTTTCAAGTACACGGCTCGCGTACATACATGATCAAGATAGTCATAGTCATAGTCATAGTCATTTATTCCTTAGAACAATATTACATTGTATTGGAAAATTAATTAAACAAAATCAGAAATTACGTTTACATGCAATTGACTTAAATAAAACAAAAATCGAATAAAATTTAAATATCTTTTGACAGTCATTCTTTATACTTATATACATTCAATACTTTTCATGTCATAATTAAATATTTTTCATGTCATAATAGATTAAAATATAGTACATAAACAAAAAAAAAATAACATTCATTAAGTTTATTTTTGTCATTTAGGTATTCGTCAACTGAGTAGTAGCTTTTCTTAATTAATAATGATTTCAGTTTATTTTGGAATTTTCGGTGGCAATAAATAACTTTAAATGAGATAGGTAAAGAATTAAATAGTGCAATGGCTTGATGCCTTGTGCTGTGGCGTACAACATTCAAAGTTGGTGTAATTGAAGTTTTTAAATCTTTTCGACGTGTCATTTCTCTCTTTTTCCTTTCTTCGTTTGTTTCATATTTGTAAAAATTTTTTACTAAGTATGTAAGTGAAACTAAGATATACAGAGAGGGAACCGTAAGTATGTCAAGTTTTCGAAAATGTTCTTTACACGACTCAATTTGTGGAATACGTAACATGGTGCGGATCGCTCTTTTTTGTAATACAAACGCTTTCTTAATATTATATTTATAACTGTTGCCCCAGAATTGTATGCTATAACGAAGTTGTGATTCTACTAGAGCAAAATAAACCAACTTAAGCTGCTTTAACGTAACTTCGTCTCGTAAACTTCTTAAGGCATAGCATGCTGAACTGATAGTAGATTCTAGTGCTGTCATTTCCTTTTTCCAGTTCAAGTACATGTCAATGTGGATTCCTAGAAATTTTACTGTTTGAACAGATTCAATATTTTTACCGTCAATGTTAATGTTTATTGAGTCCTTTTGTCTTGCTGTAGATTTGAAAAGCATATATATATATATAGATAGTGGACAATATTCCTATACAATTTATAATAAATTATCATTTCCCTCATTTATATACATTAAAACTTATTCCACATTTAATCGTGTCCGTACAACCTTAAAAAATTAATCGGCTATTAGGTTTTCTAAACTCTCAGCTGATCAGGCTGATTGTATGTGGATATACTAACCTCCGATAATTTTCTTTATCTTACTCTCGCAACTATACATTATCAATATTTTCATTTATAATTATGTATTCCGTAACTTAACCATACATTTAATCACATCTTTTACTTTATATCATAAAATAATCTCGTATAATATTTAGTTACAGTGTCAGTCAGGGATTCAGGGTCACAATATGGGAACAACAAACTTTAAATCAATTAATTGTGTAAAACATTATATTATATGTAGTGAGTTTCAAAATCGTATTGTCCGAAAAAAATAATTTCATAATCTACTCAAATTAGTACTGTTTTCCAAGAAAATAATAAATTATAATAGTTAAAACTTATGATTTAAATATTCAAACAACATAAAACCGAAAATAAATTATTGCATTTCACATTAAGATAAACAGAACAAAGAAGTCAATGTTAAGCAACGTAATCATTATAATTAATACAGCAAAACACAGATCAAAATACAAATTGTAATCCTAACACCGCAAATATTTGTAGACAAGTTTGTTTTAAATTCCAAAGTACGTATAAGGCATCGTTTGTAATTACATCGGACTAGGATGACACGGTGTGATTCACGCCTAATTTCAAGATAACTTTTACAATATTTATGCAAGTAAAAACAACATTAAAAATCTCAAATTATTAAAGTTTTAAATGGAATTAAAAATCACACAGGTGCGAATTTACCTCTCAAATTCTTCTTTATTCTTTTCGGCTCAATTTTCACATCCTTCTCGGTGATGCCCGCTAGAATACAACTACTTCTTTCCCTTTTCAATCGTGGAACGAATATCTAGCATGTTATTGACATTTGGTTTGTGATTGCGTGCCCAATAGGCTTTCCACCTATCACTTGCTTCACAAATTTCCATTTATACCTATATTTTTGGGCTAAGCGTGATCCGAGTGCCTTGACGTAATGTATATAATGTCCTCCAGACCGAATTTCAGTCACGGCGGCTTATTTATTATTGTCAAATCCGGTATTGCATCCATTCCGTATATAATTTTTTTTATCTTCATTATTTAATTAAGTATTTTTTTTTCGTTTTCACCTTCTAACTTGGCCGCCTGGCAGGGTCGTCATGTAATATAGGAAAGGTGTGAATGAAGGAGACGTGTGGTTGGTACTAAAACTTTAATTAGACTGCCTCATTATTCTACCTTAACACTAAAGTATATTAACGTGGGAGCACTACACTACAACGTAATAAATCAGCACTTAAAAAGCAATTAACAAATTTATTGGTGCCGGCAAGGATCGGTCCTTGAGCTACCACTTCTTTACATTTACAGCCTATCAAAAGTCCAATGCTGAACATATGCATTCCTCAGCCGCATCCATGAATACGCCTTTACTAACAAACTTCTTTCAGATGAGCAGTTCGGCTTCAGATACAAACACTCGTGAACAAACCAGTTAAATAGTCTTACAGAATCCATTCTGAAAGGATTTAACCTCCCGAGTTAAAATTGTAAAACCACTAACACCGGTGCCCTCTTGTTCGATATTGTTAAAGCTTTTGACAAAATCTGGCACGACGGCTTGCTATACAAGCTATATAAACTCAATGTACCTTATAGGCTCGCTCACATCATCAGAACCATTCTTGCCAATCGCTACTTCCGCTATGGAACCCGCTCTACAAAGCATCACCCGAAATCTGGAGTCTCTCAGGGCTCTGTCCTCTCCCTACTCCTCTTTACACTCTTCACGAGTGACATTCCTAAAGACTCAGTAGTTAATACTGGTCTTTTCGACGATGACACGGCATTTTTGTATCATGTCAAAAGAATTCTCACCAAGACGCCCCAAACAGCCGTCAATCACTGAGGCAGTTAGTCCCACTAATCAAGAATCAAGTCGAACCTAGAGAAAATTGTAGCATTATACTTTCAAAAAACCCTTCTCTCAATTATTAAAACAAAAATCCCAAGAAATCGATAATTTTCTTTATCTTACCCTCGCAACAATACATTATCAATATTTTCATTTATAATTATGTATTCCGTAACTTAACCATACATTTAATCACATCTTTTACTTTATATCATAAAATAATCTCGTATAATATTTAGTTACAGTGTCAGTCAGGGATTGCGGTTCACAATATGGGAACCACAAACTTTAAATCAATTGGTTGTGTAAAATATTATACATGTAGTGAGTTTCAAAATCGTATTGTCCGAAGAAAATAATTTCATAATATACTCAAATTAGTACTGTTTTCCAAGAAAATAATAAATTATAATAGTTAAAACTTATGTTTTATATATTCAAACAATATAAAACCGAAAATAAATTATTGCATTTCACATTTTAAACAGAACAAAGAAGTCAATGTTAAGCAATGTAATCATTATAATTAATATAGCAACACACAGATACCAAGAAATCGATAGCCAACTGCCAAATAATTAGGGATCACGTTCGACCACGGCATAATCTATGCGAAAGATAATAGCTCTGTCCATAACCGTGCCAAAATCGTCACTAGTCATCTCCATCGACTAGCTAAGAGTAAGAGCAAACAGTCTCTAAGACCCAATCTCAATATTTACAAAACTTGCGTAAGATCTATCATTACACATTACGCAAACATTTTTTTCGCACACGCTGCCCATCGAAAGGACAATGTCCAAAATTGCCCTGTGAAATAAAAGCATCGGACATACACGATAAATAATTAATTATTTTATTATATTTGTTGAAAATACTTTTGCAACAAGGACTAGCCACGTGCCACAATGTACATTAAAAAGTATTCTATTCGACTAATAACATTAATCGCCGCCATCTTCGCCAAACGTCATGTGGTGTCGAAAATTATTAGGGATGCCCAATCAACTGTAATAGAGTTTTTATTTTTTTTATGACTTGCTGCTATTTTTTTTGTAATCTGCGTCACATTTTGAATTTATTTTGAATAATAAAAACTAAAAGAAAAATAGTTAATCACCATTCCTTTATTGTTCTTCCCTAAAAGTATAGTTTAAAAAACATTTTTGACGTCACTAAACGGTAACTTGTCATTGTTTAGTCTCACAAAGTGAGTACCTTTGTATAAACCATATATTCTAAGTCTATGGTATAAACTGAAATTCAGACTCTCACCCACTCTCACCCTGTCAGTTACATTGTCATCGCTCGCTCTTCATAATTATATCAGTGTGTTTTGGTGACTTTTAGGACTATCTATTAATTATTTAACGGTCTCTGATTGCTTTGAAACATAAGTTACCTGTTTCTGATATTTGGAACCGTGTACCGCTCAAACATTAACGTGCCACTTGTAAACGAATTTAAGCATATGCAATGGAAAGTATTTTGTGTAAATTACGGCTCTGCTGGTGGTTGTTGTTGGTGGATGGTACTAAGAATCGCAAAATGTTTTAGGATATAGTTTTTCGGTTTCTTAAAAATCATACTGAATAATAAAAACCATAATATTAGTAGTTTTCTCAAAATCTGATACTTTTTTGAAATATATTTTTTCTGCAGCTAGTTCATTTAAAAAAAATCATATAAGAATTCACTAATGATCAATACAACACCAAATTTTTCGACGCTTTTGGTTCCAAGGCGAACAATGTATGGGCGCTGAGCAATGTCCTTTGTAGGACATACAGGACATCCAAATAGATTTATTCACTTAGCCACCGGTGCTCGGTGGAACTAGCGAAACTCCGACTTGTACCTACAGAGATTGTCAACTCCCGACGATTTGTGAATATTTCAAGGAAATTTCTCGGTGCTATTTTGTGAGCGCCGAAACACATCACAACCTGCTAGTTTTAAATACAGCCACCTACGCTACGACGACGAACGTTACAGAAAGCCTCTGTATGCCACGTAACGTCCTAATCGAACCCCTAGTTCCGCTAGTTTCCGACGACCCATGTGTCACTGACCCATCTCACACAGACACTAGACATTCACCTGGTTCCACAAACATTGCTAAGACAACTGACGGGATGCAGCGTATCCATAGACGAGCTCGCCGCACGCCATCCACACTGCGTACACACCGTACACCCGCGTCCCTGGGTAGTTTTCACAGCCCAGAACATCGAATGAAAGGAGTAAGCCGTTAAAACCGGGGCCCACCACCCTTATTCCGACGACGGATAGGCAACTCAACAATGTGAAGGCATGTTCACAAGTACACACGATTATACATTTTAGTGCATTGATACATTCGTTGCGTCGTGAAATAAATAATCCCCACCCACTTTTCAGATCACGGTCTTGTCCGCAAGCTCTGAGGTCGATGAAGCTTTAAAACAAAAAGGTTAATAACACAAACAACATAAGTTACCTCATAGGAGGAATTATTGCCATAGTTGCCACTTTTATCAGGCGAATTGTCAACCCCAGGTTTTGATTTGTAAGATGTTATTAGTGAATATTCCAACGTCGTTATTATACGGTCAGCACACTCATGTGAGCTACCACTCACACACACTAAATTTGCAAAAGTAATACGTTACTTACTTATCTTAAAGTGAATTCAGTTTTATCTAAACTAATAACAGGGTGAAAAAAACGGCTAACTGTCCACCACATTGCAAATAGCTACAAAAGCAAAAAAAAAGAAAGCGACAGTTTATATTTTACGTCTGAGAATTAAAATGAATTCCTTACTACCTGTAGTGGTACTGACACTTTTACTTTTTAAAATCAATGCAATTGTGACCGCATTGCTACTTACTGGTAGAATTTGTTAAAATCCCTATTCAGAGGTACTCCATAGCTAATTTTTAAAGTTATATTAAATACATTAAAGTTTTCATAAAAAGTTACAGACGACTTCAAAAAACTAAAAATAATAAAAGAAATTCCCTCATCAAAGCTTGTGAAGTCGGTGCTGAATGTATGTTAAATCGTGGAAGTTTTTATTCAAATTGTATGGGTTTACCTTCCTGAAGTTAACAATCAACTAAATAAAAAGTTAAAAATTGGTTCACAACTGTCATGTAGCACCATATTTACAAAAACATACTCGAATTGATAACGTACTTTTTAAGTAGGTTAAAAGGGAATATACCATAATTTAGAAGAGCGATGGTAAAACAGATTTCAAATGCGTCCAGTAAAAATAACAATCAAGAACGGAACAACTGTGATTAATGCTGGCGCCATTATTCAGTCCGTGGCGGGCCGCAAATTGATGCCTTGACGCTCGCACAATTTGAAGGACTATGTACTATACACTGGCGACTATTGGTGTTAATCTTAAATTTAAGCTTATTCTTCTTACTCTTAGGATGTAATACAAACTAAAATATTCTATTATTATAGTAATTTTATCAAAATTTTATATATGTAAATATATATGTATAGCTTATTATATAAATTACGTGTCACGTTGTTTGTCCGCGATGGACTCCTAAACTACGTAACCGATTTTAATCAAATTTGCACACCGTGTGCAGTTTGGTCCAACTTAAGAGATAGGATAGTTTTTTTGCCCATGAGTGACCCACAATTTTTTTTTTCGAATTTAAGGATTTTTAATAGGACAAAATAAAGGGTCGTCGAAAAGGGCAGAACAACGTCTGCTTGGCAAGCTTATATATATATATATATATATATATATATATATATATATATAAGAAATGTAAAAGACCAAAAAAAAAAATATATATATATATATATATATATATATATGCGTGTTAAAACAATGTTTGTTATAATAATTATTTATTGTAGTGCTAAGACGTTTCTGATACTCCTTTTTCAACGTAGACTCCTACTACATACCTAAACTGGCAGCGATCACCAAATGGTTAGAGGCACACTGAACCTAAACGTGAAGTTGGAGAGGTCTCGTCTAATGAAGTCAACGCTCCGTCTCCCTCGTGCTCTTATCCCCAAAACCTTTCAGCTCAAGTTACGTAACCGCTTTCAGTGCCTAGAAGATTACAATGCAGTGGACGATATCAATGACAAGCTCGTGGAAACTGTCCATGCGGTCAGAGCTAAGTTCTGTAAGACCCGCCGCAGAAGAACACAAAAACTCTCCGATCACACTCTTATTCTCATGTCTGTTAGACGGAAGATGAAGCTGCAATCGTCAACAGATTTGACAGCATACAGGCAACTGAACAGACGGATCTCCACATGCATGCGGCGAGACTTGCGCAACTTTAATACTGCTCCTATTGAAGAAGCGATTGAGCGATACCAGGGCTTCAAAGTTTTTGCCAGAGATCTGTCTGCCAGTAAGAGCCAGCTGTCAAAGCTGAAGACTGAGTGTGGCAGCATCGTTTCCGGGAAACATGAGATTCTGAGTGAGATTGAGAGGTTCTATGGGCAGCTGTACACATCATCGTTGGAACCACACGCAAGTGTGAGTAACGATCCTAGAGCAAGACTTATCCGACACTATTCCGATGATATCCCGGACGTCAGTCTGAGCAAGATTAGAAAGGCTCTCCAGCACCTTAAAAACGGCAAGTCCCAGGGTGACGATGGAATTACAGTGGAACTTCTGAAAGTAGTCCACATACGCCAGGCAAAGTGGCAGATTGTACTCTTCAGTCTTCTGTACAATCTGCCGCAAGGTATGTATGTGGTCTATGGTACTGAAGCCTTTTCGGAAACCGGCTTGTTCGGGAGGCTGGAAGTCGTCGAGTCTGCGTGCGAGATGATTCGTTATGACCCTCGAAAACAGCACGTAGACGCGGCTCAGAAGGGATATCGGTCAGTAGTTTTACAAGAGGATGTTTTCACCTTTCTTGAAGAATAAGACCACCGCACTTCTGCTCCACGCCTCCGGAGTAGTGCCATCATGAAGGACGTAAATAAAGAGCCTCTGAAGGACTTCAAGTACCGATTTTCCAACCGCTTTCAGAAGTTCCACTGTAAAACATCGTAAGTGGCAACCGAACCTCCACCGGAGATTCTTAGCACCCCCTGCCCCGCCGTTACCATGGTAGCCACCGTAGCCAGGAATAGCGGAGCCGCCGGGGACTGGGGACCGTTTGTTTGCGTCGTTATTCATTGGGGGATATTTGCCATAGTTACCACGCTTGGCGAGCGGGTTGGCAACTGCAGTTTTTTATTATATTAATGTTGTTATCAGGAAGATGCTAATGCCCATCTACTCCCTGTCTCCCTCTGTCGCCTCTTACGACACCTACGGGAAGATATGGGGTAATGGATATTCTCAACCGCCACTACACGGCAACAAAGCTGGGCACAGACCTCCTCTCATTTCTGAGAGGGATTTTTGGCAAGGAAATGTCCGCCACGCTGCTCCAATGCGTGGTGGCGAACTTCACATGTCTTCGAAATATTTTTTTTCTTATTCCTCAGACATGCAGGTTTCCTCACGATGTTTTCCTTCACCCCGAGCACGTGGTAAATCAGCACTTAAAATTTCAATTAACAATTTCATTGATGCCGATGGGGATCTGACCCAGTTTAATCGCGTTATGTTATATTTACAGCGAGCTTTAACCATCTTAGCTACCACGCATTACGTAGTTATAAGCTACTTAAGTAGGAAGCGGCTTCATGATCTACATTCTTTGATTTTAGTGCTGTTAGTCAGTTAGCTTTTACAGCTTCATGGGACTCAGGAGTCTATAATGCAGCTGTTTGTCCGACCGGCGAATTAGTAGGCTTAAGTGGCAATGGGCCGGTTATATAGCTCGAAGGATATATAACCGATGGAAAAGAAAGGTACTTAAGTGACAGCCTTTTATCGGTCGACGAAGCGTGCAGTGGCCACCCACTAGATGGAGTGAAGACCTTGTAAGACATGTAGGAAGTCAATGGATGCATGGCGCTCAGAACCTCGTTTTGTAGTATTCCTTGGGCGAGGCCTATATTCAGCAGTGGCCTTTTGAACGACTTTAATGCATGTAATGTGATGTATGTGGCTTGTAATTATATTAAAATTTTTGGTATATATTAAGCCCAGGGCTTTTTTGCTCACTAGTTGCGCGGCAGACGAGTACCCACGCATTTTTTTTAATTATCTAGCAGCTAGCCGGTGCCTTCGTCCATTCTATCTACATTCCTTTTCGAACGCACTGAAAACCCGGCCAAGTGCCACTACCGCCATCTTTTGTTGGTTACAGAGAACCACGCATATAGTCCACATATAGTATAATCCCGCATAATTTATTTGGCCCGACCCGGTAATCGAACCAGGGACCTTAGCTCCATCATTCGCTGGTTCCTTCGAGCAGGATTTGAAGGGGCTGCCTGTGGCCGCACCATTTTTTAGTTCATTTGAGCCAGATTTAAAATTAGCACCCTAACGCCCCACCATTGTCGGTTCCTTCTCTTCAGATACGAAGGGCAACATATTCATCCTAACCATTTGGTGACCATCCGTTTCCGGATTCAAACCCCGGAACCCGGATATACAACCCGGATTATAATCGGGACAATTGGTGAAACCTCACACTATTTAAATATAAATAACCATTTTTAAAAATTTTGTCTGTCTATTTGTTTATGCTTGTACTAATTATTGGAATGGCTGCACCGATTGTAATGAAACTTTACATATAGATTGAGAGCTGTACCAGCTAGTTTATAGGCAATATTTTATACGAAAAACTAGTGAGTTTTCTTTTTTTGGGAAACGGAGACATTGATAAGTTGTATTTGATGACTTCACATTAATAGATCCCACCCGGGTGAGGCCTGGGCCGTTCGACAATTAAAAGTAAAATTACAGCCTGTGTTCTTCCCAATGCTGGGCTTAGACATTTCCGAATGGTTTTAACGCAAGTTAAATGTGATTGCTTGTTAAGCCAATTCACATCGTGTCTTTGAAATATATTTATTTTTAATTCTCAGACATGCAGGTTTCCGCACGGTGTTTTCCTTCACTGCCGAGCACATGGTAAATCAACAATGGAAATAAATTGGTGTTGTTGCGACTGAACGCAGGTTGCTTTGGTTACTGTGAAATATTCGCGAGCGCTTAGCTACCACTAAAATACCAAACCCACAGGCTACTACTGAAAATTTCTTGACAGAAAAACTCAATTATTGGTTTTGACTTTCTTTAATTTATAGCTTTGATTTCGAACACGGACAATAGTCGCGCCTCTGATCACTAGCCAAACGGGACAGTGACTGCCTTGTTATTTTTTTTTTATAGAAGAGGAGGCAAACTAGCATGGGACTCACCTGATGGAAAGCAACTGAAGAACATGAAACTTTTCCTACCTCCTAAAATGACCCAAAGCTTGTTGTGCTGCGGTAGGCGTGGCCTACCAATTGCACAGCGAACGAGTTTAGTTTAAATACCATCTTTATTCTAATACTGATTTATTATATATTACATAAGCATCTCTGGTGACGAGTGACGAGGATAACGGCGTAATTTAATAAACGTTATAAGCGACCAATGTAACATATGGAAATTTAAACCATAAACTAATAGGAAATAGGTAGGAATAAATAGCAATATTGGACACTTTGTCCATAGTAATAGTTAAAAGTAATAGCTAACAATTGTTGTTGTTTCTCGCCTAATTCCCTTGAATCAATACTTCCATCTTAAAAAATAAACAAATGAATTTTTGTTCTTTGGTAACGAGGCATTCTATCATTTAGAAGTGATAATATTTTATCATTTTTTGATACCCAATACAGGACAGAACAGATGTGGTTGCCAGCGGTCTAAAGCTTCCTCTTACTTTAATGTCAAAAAAAGGTTGGAGTAAGAAATGTAAATTAATTTAAACTTATTATATATATATATATATTTAATTAATGTAAATTACACGATAACAACAAATTATGCCGAGGATATAATAGATCCCACCTCACAGCATTTATAATCACCGTTGCACGCTTAATTGAAAACTTCCACAAAAGAAATGAAATATTCATTCTGATAAAATCTCAACACAAAGTGGAATGCAAAATTTTCTTTCGGCTGCAGATCTGCATTAACATAAGCAAATCTTGAGACCGCTCCCGCTCCTCTTTGAGTTCAAGTTGTTCGGATTATTTTCACCACTACTGTAGATGACGACGTAATATACTTTACGAAGGTACTGTATAATTTTAACACTGTAACTTTTAAATGTTTATTGACAAACTTTGAAAAGATCCATGTATTTAAGACTACTGTATTAAAATGTACACATAGCTTTATATACAAGTAAAGATGACGATCGAACTTCCACTCCATATGATGATGAGTGAAAGCTGTTACAGACTGTAGTTCACTGATGAACATAGGCCTCCCCCATAGACTGCCTCATTGGGGGATGTTTGCCATAGTACCTACGTTTGGCAAGCGGGTTGACAACCGCTGTTATTTACTTTTAGTCGTTATTAGGAAAAGGCTGCTGCTCATCTCCTGATTTGTCCCTTTGTCACCTATTACGGCTAGTGTACCTATATTCTTACACCACCTTTACACGTTATTTGATGAGTGAACGCTACAGCCCAAGGATCATAAAAACTATTCCCGCTAAAAAAGAAAACATTGTCTTAATGGGTGCGTTTGGCATAAAAAAGCGCTAGCAAGCGCTTGTAAACAAAATGGCGATCGTAAGCGGTAAGTGCTGTCAAATCGTAAGTAGCTATTTTCCTCTAGGACACGATGCTAGTTTTAACCGGGGAACCTAACCTAATTTAAATATATGTTTGTAAAGTATTCATATTAAAAACTTAGCAATCATGAATTTTTAATAACATGTATATGTTTATTCATGTCATTATATTACTTAAAACTAATATTGCACAAAACAACTTATAAACTCTACTTCAAAACAAACAAATTAAATAAGCAAAATGACGGATTGTGTCAGCGCTACTGAAGTAGCAATCGTGTCCTGGCCGAAAACGATTTTAGCGCTTGTAAGCGCTTGCTAGCGCTTTTTTCTGCCGAACGCACCCAATGTAAAACAAGTATTTACTACTTCTGTTATAAAATGTACACATAGATTTATATACAACCGAGGATGATTAACGTACTCCCACTCAATTTGATGACGAGTGAACGCTGTAGCCGACAGACAACAACATCTAAGAGATATGAAACATGGAGATGCTGTTACATTGCAGAAATAAAGTATCAGTGTTCTGTATGAGTGTTCAAAGGAGACTGCAAACCAACAAACATGAGACAGGCAAGAAAGGCGGGCAAAAAAAGATTGCGTTTTTTTCTACCAGACGGGTCCTGTCTGCATGATCTCACTTGATGAGCAAATGAAAAATAATATTGATTTGTACACTACTATTTGTTTGCCCAGTGTCTTTTAAAAATTAGGGAAAATAGACATGATCCGGTTTAGCATCAAGTTTGCTGCGCGTTTGAAGTGGCAAACGGTAAACTTGACCGTGTATGGCTATCAGCGAGCATGACAAGTAATAATTGTAGCGAAAATTGAATTTCGATTTTGCCAACTCAATCAAGCTTGCAGCGTCAAGTAAAATTGAACGTTTGTGTGAGCGGTCAAGTATGCATGCCGTTCGTCGGAACAATAAACGAGAGACGCGATGGTTTCAACTGGTGCAGCATTATGCAAACTTGACGTTGAACTTGAACTTGAACTTGAAAGAGTGGTCTATATGGATGCACTGAAAATTGGACGCCACTTTAAACGCGCTGCAAGCGTGACGGTGAACTGGATAATGTATGGCATCCATAAGAAGTCGCATCATAGTGCACCGGGACAATGCCTCGGCGTATACTGCTAGTGATACTAATTAATTTATGGCTTCTTAAAAAGTGGACCTTCGGACATATCCCGAAACCAAGCAATTTTTTTTATTATGACACCATCAAGGGTGGATGTTTTCTACAATATTTATTTGTGACCATCTCTGAAATATAATGTGTAAAATCTGACATCTCACCATGGTAATAAAAAACATTAATATTATATCCTGATAAAATACGTTTTTAAACAAAATTAAAAATACCAATTTAGTGAATACAGAAATTAAGCTTAAAATTTATAAAAGCTAAATACTGGAATACTTATTCGGACAATTATTCATTATTAATCACTTCCTTTTTTTTTAATGATCTTCACTTTTTTCAGACAGTTATTATCATCAACAGTAAATGCATTTATTAATATAGTTTACCTACACAAATTAGTATATATAGTACCACCGGGCCCACTCGTTGGTCAAATCAAATAGCGCGCGCTTTCCTGGCATAATGTTACATAATTCCGTTCGGAAAGCAATAAAAAAGATGTTACACATCAAAAATAATCATCAAAGTCGGTTCACATAGATATCACGTAACATACATGCAAAAAAACAAACATTTTAAATGTAAACCTCCTCCTTTCTTGAAGCCGGTTAAACATTTAAAGAATTTTCTTAATTTGCTATGTTAAATTTATGAAAATGACGTATTTATTATGAAATGAAAGTTAAGATGCAAGATGGCAAAAAGCAGAGATGAAAAGCAATGCTGAAGCTAAAAGTTTATTTAATGTGAGATATTAACTTCGTTGTATGTAAGCAGACTGTAAAATGTCAGTAATTAACGAAACTCGGAGACAAAGATCATTTTAAGTACTCGTTTCTTTGTCCAATATTTTAATATATTTACATTATTCGAAAGAAAGCTCGCCTTATTCCTGTATTAAGAGACAAAGTTAAAACGCTTTTTTAAATTTAATTACTAGAAATGAAGTGACAAATGAACTTCCACCACTTCTCTTCACGTGGTAGAGCCATGTTGCAGCTTTATTACTGTTATAGTTGAAGCACGAATGGGTCGGCTCGACCAGGGAAGGACCAAGCTCTCACAGAACACCAGCGTAAAAAAGCAGCTTAATCTGCGGTATGTCATATGGCGAGAGTATCACCCGTAAGCAATCCATTCCTTACGGGTGATAACGCATTAGCAGTTTGATTCATAATCGAGCATAGACGTAGATGATTACAAGCCACAGCAACCACTTACCATCAAGTGGACTGTGTGGTCATTTTTCATCTTGTTCTATAAAAAAAAGAACTAACAGTCCACATTATAATAAGTTGAACTGTTGGTTAGCGAGCCGTTGCCGGTGAACGCAGTGGTGCAGCGTGGTGGACTGGTGACCTGTGCCCGGTTTAAAGAATATTAACTTGATCTGATATATATTTGATATATTATCTCATCCTCATCGCTTGTTACATACAGCCTATCTGAGGATGAACATATGTCTCCCCGACATATTGTCATATAGGAGTCTTTTGTCTATGTGATCACGCTTGGTAACCACCCCTTATTATAAACTTCAGTTGCTATCAGGAAGATGCTGTTCTTCGTCTCCTGTTTCAGTTTTCTTTTGTTGCCTCTTACGACACCCACAGAATGATATGGGGCAGCGAATAAAAAAATATGGGGCAGCGAATAAAAAAATATGGGGCAGCGAATAAAAAAATATGGGGTAGCGAATAAACTGCAGGCTGTGGATAGTTGAAACCAATTTAAAACGATGATTATCGATGAATTTTCAACTTTACACCTTAGGGCTTGGACGAAAGGCGTCAATCTTGTAATTATACTGGCTCTCCAGCTTTCAAAAATGAAATTAAAAAGTTGCTTTTTGACGTTATGAATAGGTCGAAACGTAATATGCATTGAGTATAAATTAAAGAAAAATATGGTTAATTTTGACATTTTCTTCAAACGTTTTACGGAATTCTTTTATACGGTTTTCATTCTCGATGGTTAAAACTTTACTAAAAAGACAAATTTGGATTATTACTTCATGTAACAATATCGAAATCGAAAAGAATATACATATATTATTATATATATATATATATATATATATATAAAAAAAAAAAAATATATATATAGGAGGAGAAGAACCAGGTTTTCACAGAATACCAGCTATGGTGTGAAAATCCGATGACTCTTTTACTGGACATGAGGCATTCCATCTTCATTTTAATTCTTAATCGAGGATAGATGTATATGTCTATGGGCCTCAGTATTCGCTTACCATCAGATAGATTATGTGATCGTTTGTCACCTTTATTCTATAAAATATAATTTAAAAATCAAATAACTTAGTGGTAACTCAGAATGAGGAACTGTTAAAACTAACCATGGGCAACACTTTCACTCGCCATACAACAAATAAAATCCTATTTAATTGTTTTAATTCTGTGACGGCCCATTTTTATTATAAATATTTTTTTATATAAAGCCTTTAAAATATATCTTAGAAAAAATATATTGAACAATAAAAATACATTAATAAGCATAAAGTTAAAATAAATACATTAGAGACTTTCTGATGAATAAGCATTACAATGGTAGAGTTGTGGGTTATAGTCCCATATTATATTAAAGACATATAATAGTAAGGTCTACAAATTAAGCAAATGTGTGGAAGGACTCAAATATGTAAAAGCATTATATTAATAGAAATGGGACTTGAAAAGGTATTATTATTATTATTATAGTGGCGTGCATACTGCATCACAAGCGACCAAGACCGAGGTAAACTTGGATTTGCGAACCGATGTGTCCTAGACATATGTATCTTGGCGCCGGCAGTGGTAAGCGGGTTTTTTGTAGCAATACGGCTTTCCCATGGACATCGCAAGATGAAAGAATCAAAAAATGAATGATATATTACAATCCGTCGGACTCGAATTCAACGATGTAAGGTTCATTAAACACCTATATTGGAACCAATCAGCGAATGTACATATAGAGGGCAAACTAACAGATGACTCGGAAATCTTACGTGGAGTACGGCAGGGATGTATTCTCTCGCCAATTCTTTTCAACATTTACTCAGAGATGATTTTCTGTGAAGCGTTGGATCGGGTTGATGTAGGTATCACAGTGAATTGTCAGATTATTAACAATATCCGTTATGCCGATGACAATGTACTTATTGCATCTACAATGGAAGAACTTCAGATCCTTATAGATAAAATTCAATCTGTTAGTTCAGCGTACTGACTCAGTATCAACACCAGGAAAACCAAATATATGACAGTTTGTTAAACGTCACCTGCTAACCCTTCTCTACCATGTAATGGACAGGCTCTACAAAAACATAGCTCATACAAATATTTGGGATGCTGGGTTGATGATAAGAGAGACCACAGTCTTGAAATAAGGTGCCGCATAGAAGAAGACCGTAATGCTTTCTTGAAGCTTAAGTCACTTCTGTGAAATAATAAAGCTGAACATCCAGATACAAGAACGATTAGCACGATGTTATGTTTTCTCAATTCTTCTGTATGGCGTTGAAGTATGGACCCTCACAGAATCGAGCTGTAAGAAGATTAAAGCCTTCAAAATGTGGGTAACAGAAGAATGTTAAGCTGGAGAGACAAAATAAAGAACGTAACCGTGCTAAGTCGCATAAAGAAATAACCAGAAGTTGTATATTTAGTAAAGAAAAGAAAGCTTGAATATCGCGGCCAGATAACGAAAAACCGAAAATACGACTTAATACAACTCAACACACAGGGCAAGATCCAAGGAAAACGAGGTATGTGTCGAAGAAAAATATCTTGGCTGAAAAACCTACGCCAATGCTTTGGAAAGAGCACCCGTTCCTTATTCGTCATCAAACGCGGCATCAAAGATTGAAGTTGCCTTAATGATCGCCGACCTTCGAAAGAAGATGGCACTTTAAAAAGAAGAAGATTGACGACTCCGTGGCGCAGTGGCTTAGCAATGAGTGGCTGCTTTGGGGGTCGCGGGTTCGAATCCCGCACGGAACAAGTATTCCTATGGCCTACAAATAATTGTTCCGGGTCTGGATGTTTGTCCTTGTGCAATTTATGTTTGTAAACTGCCCCCACGATACAGGAGAAAATCCTACTATAGGGGTAACGTTTTTTTAAAGCTAAAAAAAAGAAGTGGACATCGCATATCCATTCCGTTTGTGGGCGGCGTCGTAGCGCATAGCGATACGTTGGCTATCTTTCGGATTGGGATATGTGTGTTTGGTAGCACTTTTAAGTGTCACAAGCATACTCAACTTCATGTCTTAGTGCATTAGCGCTATGATACGTGGAGCTTTGTCTACTGGCGTCTCAGTAACGTGCTACTATGATACGTCGGTGTTGGTTTAATTAACAACAATATTAATTTTGTTACCAATGGCGATAGGGATCATGTGGGTGTGTTGTGAGGGGGTGCCAACGTATGATAGTTGCATTGATGGTTACTGGTACTTGCGGTATTGCGTCTTGTGATGGATCTGCGTGTGTGCTGCGTCTGATTCTCTCTCATCTGGTCGATGGAGGTATGCAGGTGGTGATGTGAGGTATGCTGCTGGGATATATGGGGGACCTTGGGATGGTGTAAGCCCGACGATATTCGAATTGATGTTTGCTGCGTTCTGCAAGATTGCGTCTTTGCGATGATTGTTTGGCGAGTCGCTATTCTCAATGGCTCTCTTTGCATCTTGGTTTGACTCCCTACTAAGTAGCTTTGCTCAAGTCAGGTCCCTTCATTACGGAACTGCATACTGAGTGAACTTCATGGTATTTTATAATCATCATCATCATTATTACAGCCCTTCACAAGTCCACTGCTGAACATAGGCCTCCCACAAGTAATGCCACAAAGCACGGTCCTGAGCCACCTGCATCCATCCATATAGCTCGAAGAACCGATAACCGATGGGGAAGAAAGGTTCTCGAGTGGCAGCCTCGTACCTACCGGTAGGCGTAGTGTAGGGCGACCCCCCACTAGATGGAGTGACGACCTGGTAAGATATGGAATTTTATATAACAACATAATAATATCTCTCTGTAACTTTCCGACTTTTGAATGATTGAAGGCAACTTTTTGGTGGGTGACACAAACATGATCAAAAATGCGTTTACTCAAATTCAATGACACAAAATTATTAATATTATGTTATAATTGCCTTTTGACTATATTTGCCGTTGTATTGGTTGGTGGAGCATATGTCTCGACCTCATGCGGGTGGTAGCTGGAGGGACGATCTGAGGAGACTCTCAAGGCTGCGACCAAAAGCCGCACAACGTGGGATCCAATCCTCTCAAAGTGAGCGTTAGATGCATGACTTGCTCTGCGGCTAGCTATGTATATATATATATATATATATATATATATATATATATATATATATATATATATATATATATATATATATATTCCAATAAGAAAATGCTTAGTTGAATCTTAAAGAAATATCGAATTAATGATATGAAGGTCTTGGGTTCGACTCCCAGGCCGGAATAGTTTATCGTTTTTTTAGTAATATTTCTTAATAAATTCATATAGGGAATTTTAAGATATAAATTATGTTACAGGATTTGTTCCCCGGTCGAGATGATCGCTGTGCATAAGTAGAATTAATGGAAATTAATTGCATAAGTATTGTCTTATATGAGTTTGATATGTTTTGTATGAAAACAAATGCCTATTTTCTATGATTGATTTATGAAAACATTCACTTATATTGTTTGATAAGAAACATGATAACTGATAAGAATCTGATTAGAGGTAGTTTTCGGCGTTTGAGAATTGAGTAGAATCATTTCAACTTTCCATTTTTACTGATAGTCGATAGCCGTGCTAAAGTTAGTTGTTCAAATAGTGTGAGTTCATAGACGCACGCTAGCCACGTACTTAGGAGACTAAATATGTAGAAATTTAAATATTTGCAAATTTCAACAATTTATGTAAAATGACTTGTAAAACATTTCAGATTGATTGTACGTGTAAAAGAGGTGAATTCTGTGTTATTTTATGTGAAAATTCCTGTGAATAAGTGAAATAATGATAGTTTTGTATAAGAAATTTAGAAGTGTTTTAATAGTGAAATATATAGAGAAAAAAGTAAATTAAACTATGGTATTAGTTAAGATATGTATAATTTCGAGTGGAAAACATTGTTTTAACTTTCTATGTTAAATATTTAAGAAATTCCAACTTTAAACATGTGAGTAAAATAAGCATATTTTGTTAAATAAATAAAGGATTTTTTGTGATATGAAAATGTAATGTATATCGTAGTATAGATATTTCTTTGTGCTATCTTTATAAGTAAATTGTATAAATGTATGTCTTATACAAATAAAGTTATTGAGCAAACCGTGAGAGAGTGATAGTACAAATTGATGTATTGAGTTGCGCAAGCGCACAAATGGCGCGGCTCACTTTCGCGTTTAGCTTCGAGGCAGTTCAGTAAATTGATTTTTTTTTTTGCAATTCGTTCGGAAAAAGTGCAAGACCAGCCGTCAATAAGAAGAAAAAAAGAAAAAGTATAGGGAAGTGATAGGGAAAAGTAATTACTCTCTCACGGAACGGTTTGAAGATAATTGCTGTTTTATTCCCAAGGAATTCTCCATAATTAAAGTGATACAGTCCATATCGAAGAATTAAGGCGGTGGGACCGGGACGACTTCGGAAGACCCGTAATCCCCGCCTGAACCTATTTTCTGAAAAGGAAGAGGTTATCATCCTTGTGTGTTACTCCGTTGCGGAGATCACATACGTTGTTCCCGAACCCAACGTAGGCGTTATAGGAGGCCGGATTGAGAGAAGCCTCGATTCCCCCCTTCTGTTTCTTAGTTAATGTTTGTCTGGTTCCTTTTCAAGTGGTCCTTCGGAGCCGGATCAAGGAACCAGCTGTGGACTGCTGGTTATGGAAAAAGAAGACCTTCGGAGCCGAGTGAAGATCAGCAACCGAAGGAAGCCGGAAGTTTGAAATGAAGCAACAGGACCAAAGGCCGGAAGACCAGGTCAGCGCAGTAGGACCGGACCTGGAACTACCAGAAGAAAGAAAATCGGGATTGCGGCTTGGAGCGTGTGCTCGCATGGGGCACGTATCGCAGCCAGGTGCAGGTGCCTTTTGAAGGCGCTCATCGTGGCCAAGCAGGGCTTGGCATTTTTCCTGTCGGGCAAGCGTGCTCGACATTTTCCTGTCGGACGATCGTATCCGGCATTTCCTGTCGGACGACCGTGTCCGGCATTTCCTGTCGGGTCATAAGAGGGTGCAAGAAGAAGAAGCATCCACCGCTGCTGCTGCCAGGCGAGGGTGCTCGTGGGCACCTGACTGCATCGTGGACGGAAGAGGGCGCCTGGACGAGGCGTCACCGGTGACTGGGCGACGAAGCGCAGCATACATCCCGACCACCTAACGGTGCCAAACGGTCGGGCTCTGGCACAACATCTTCGGGTGGAGCAGTTCTCTCGAGCGAGACTGCGCTTGCACTACCGCTCGACTGTTTCGTCATATTCCTTGGCGGGACAGTTCCTAAACCTTTCCTCCATTCCATTCCTGCACGACTCCATCCCTGGACGGCTCACCTCGGTAGGCCCCGTTCAGTATTGATAGGGCTGATAGGGCTGTTAGTGTGGTAGTAAGGTTTTAGAGCTGGGAGAAAAAGGGGGGGAGTGGTAGTGGGGTTAGGTTGGGGTGTAGAAGGGTTGTAGGTAAGGGGTTGTAGGGACCGTAGGGACAGTTAGGGACTGTAGGCCAACAATCACCTTCCTGCAAGATGAAGAAGGCACAAGACCAAACAGGGAGAAGCGAAGGAACCAAGACAAGGACAGGGCCCTCAAGAAAAGCTAAAGAGGCGAAACCATCTAGAGCGACCACAGCTACTGCTTCGAGTGGAACAACTCCTTCAAGTGGAGCCACCACCGATACGTCCACATGCACGTGGGACTCAGGGCGTCTATGGCAACGACAAGCAACAGGACGGACACCAGTGGTACGCAGGCCAGCACCGCACAACAATCCGTTATATCCAGGAGTGAAACGGTAGTCGAAAAAGTAGGTTAAAGGACCGAAGAAGCGGCATCGTCAAGGACAGTAATCGGGCACACTAGTGACAAAGGGTCACAGAGAGGTAGTAGCTCATCGCGATTGGCGAGGCTGAAAGCCGAATTAGAGGCGCGGATTAAATTTGAACGCTCAGAGCTCGAACAAGCACAGGCAGCTGCTGTAGCCAAGTCTCAATTGGAGTTGGCACGACTCAACCGAGAAGAGGAGATCGACTCGAGTGAGGATGATGAAGAGCGGAATACTCAGTTGGAACCTTTCGTAAGGAGTTGGGTTCAACAGACCATAATGAGCGCGCCGGTTAGTGTAACGCAACCCGATATTACTGATAAGGGAGCGTGTAAGGGATCACGCCGCAAAGGGGCGGAAGTCAAGCGCAACCTAGGAAATGCACAGAAGACACACGCGAGTGAGGTGTCAGAATTGACCGAAGCGATTGTGAGTGCAATAAAGATAGCGGGTAAAGATAAGTCTTCCCAGCTTCATTTCCTCCAGAAATTACCGGTGTTCGATGGAGGCCCGGGTGAATGGATAGTTTTCAAAACGGTGTTTGAAGACACGAGAAGCCAATTTTCAGGGGTGCAGAATATCGCACGCCTTAGGAGGGCATTAAAGGGCACCGCTAAGGAGGCGGTTAAGTCGTTGTTGTTTACTTTGTGTGAACCTGAAGAAATAATGAACGCTCTCGAAAGAAGATTCGGTAGGGTTGAGATGCTCATTTTAGCCGAAATCGAGAATGTAAGACGTATGCCAAGATTGGCAGAAGATTGCCGGAATATAGGATCTTTTGAAGTCATATTACGAACGTGGTTGCCACAATACAAACATTGAATCAACCACAGTATTTATACTCACCGGAGTTAGTAAACCGCATAGTCGAGAAACCTAGAACTATGATTAAATTTAAATGGTTTGAATATCGAGCTCAGCATTCTTTGGAGCCAGAGTTACAGAAGATGGCCAAGTTTTTAAATTTATTGAGTGAACAATTTGGAACGTCCTTAAGCAATGAAAATGTACCTGAAAAACGGAAGCGTCCTGAATTCAGGAAGCAAACTCTACACACCGCAAAGGGGGGCTGTACGCAACCGTTTCAAGAGCGAGCGCTATGAGCGCCGAAGTAATACGAGCGAGCGTCTAGAACGCCGAAATAATAAAGGGCACAACCGACAAGTGGTTATGATAACCCAGGATAAGCCTGTAAGTCGGGTAACACATAAGTGTGTTATATGTAACAAGGAGCACTCTATAGTGAGTTGTTACAAGTTTAAGGACATGAATAATCGCGAGAAATGGGAAGCGGTTAAAAAAGCGAAAGTACGTTTTCAATGTTTGTCACCTAACCATATGAGGTTAGAGTGCAAAGGGAAAAAATGTGGTGTAAAGGGATGTAGAATGTCACATCATCGAATGCTACACCGATACCCCAATGAAAATACCTCGCCACAACGGGACGAGTGGGGTAAAGAGGCTCAAATTACAACAGTTAGTACAGTGAATGCACTGGCATGTGCATACTTAAAGATTATACCGGTCGAGTTGTATGGACCTAAAGGAAAGGTCAAGACCACAGCTCTTCTGGATGAAGGATCAGCCATGACACTCATAGAGGAGTGGATGGCTCAGAAGTTAGCGCCTCGCGGACGTAAAGAAGAATTACGTATTGAAGCCTTAGGAGGTAAGCGAATTAACGACGACAGTTCGTATCGCTTAAACGTTAAGATAAAAGTCATTTACTCGAACGACTTAGAAGAGATAAGTGTACAAACAATTAAGTCACTTAAGTTTTCTCCGCAGTCAGTGAGTCGAGAATTATTGCAACGGTGTTCTCATTTGACCCCGATTAAAGACGAGTTAAATTATGAGAGGTCCAGGCCTACCATATTAATTGGCCAGGACAATTGGCATCTCATAGTTACTCGTGAATTAATTTCAGGAGGTAAGAACCTACCTGTAGCATCGCTCACTAAACTTGGATGGGTTTTACGTGATCACATTTCGGGTGGCATTAAACCAATCAAGATTGTTAACCACATTTCCACGAAGAAGGAGGAAGACATGGATAAGTTGATCAAAGATTATTTTAGTTTGGAATCTCTGGGAGTGTCTGCGCGAAAGCCCATGAACTACCCAGAAGAACGAGCTTTAAATATTTTGAGCAAAACGGTACGTCGTATAGCTAATAATAGGTACGAGACTGCTTTGTTATGGCGCACAGATAATGAGTGCATGCCGTCGAATAGAGCGCAGGTTGAAAGTCGCCTGTTTAATATCGAAAAGAAGCTCGATAAAAATAGCGAGTTGAAAAAAAGAATATGAGAAGCAAATTGAAAATCTAATCGTTAACGGTTACGCAGAGAAAGCGAACCATATTTCCATTTCCCCACGCACGTGTTATCTTCCTCACTTCGCAGTGACTCATCCACAAAAAGGGAAAATAAGAATAGTTTTCGACGCCGCCGCAAGGACGGGCGGACGTTGTCTTAATAATGCATTGTTAACCGGACCGGACTAATTGAAGTCGTTATTTGGCGTTCTGCTACGATTAAGAGAAGGAAGCGTGTTAGTGATGGCAGACATTAAAGAAATGTGCAAGTGAAAATCCGGGAAGAAGACAGGGATAGCCTTCGATTCTTATGGTGGCACAAGCGTGGCGCGCCACCGGAAGAGTATAGAATGACGTCACTCATATTTGGAGCAGCATCATCACCATGCATCGCTATGTATGTGAAGAATGGGAATGCGCAGGATAACGCACATATCTATCCAGAAGCAGCTTCCGCTACGGAAAGCAATTTTTATATGGATGACTATCTACAGGCATTTCCCGACGTGACGACGGCCGAAAGGATAGTAAACGATATGTATGAATTACATAAACGTACTTCTTTCCAACTGAGGGGATGGGCTAGCAACCAACCCGAAGTTTTATGTAAAATGGAAAATAAATATAAGAACGACAGTGCTTCACTGGGAGATAAGGAGCACACAGAACGCACTTTAGGTTTGATCTGGAATATCAAACGGGATATAATAAGTTTCTCCGTAAGTCTTCGTAACACACCGGAAGAGGTGATGGAAGGTTTACGACCGCCTACGAAGAGGGAGATAACTAGTGCTGTGATGTCGGTCTTCGATCCTTTGGGACTCGCATCACCCATAAAGATTCACGGGAAGTCGCTGATACAGCAAGTGTGAAGGACAGGCATCTCTTGGGATGAAGAAGTTACACACGAATTACACGTGTTATTTTGTAAATGGATATCGTAAGTGAAGAAATTAGGTCATTTAGAAGTACCTAGACCCGTTGCTGAAGGCGTCGGCAAGGGAGAATTACACACCTTCACGGATGCTAGTGGAAAAACATACGCTACCGCGGTGTATTACGTCACCACGGACGAGCTAGGAGAAAGGCGGATTACGCTGATCGCCGCAAAAGCAAGAGTAGCGCCGCTAAAACCAATTTCTATTCCAAGGCTTGAATTGCAAGCAGTTCTTATGGGCAGCAGATTAGCTGCATCAGTTATTGAAGAGAGCAAGTACGAGATATCCGAGAGAGTATTTTGGACGGACTCACGTACAGTGTTAGCGTGGATTAAGTCAGATCCTCGCGCTTTTAAACTATTCGTTGCTCATCGATTGGCTGAGATCGAAGATCACAGTAAACCATGTGAATGGCGATGGGTTCCAACGTCACAAAACGTGGCAGACGACGCCACCAGAAATTTTCCTTCCACCTTCGATGTAAGTCATCGCTGGTTTCAAGGACCTGAATTCCTCAGGAAAAGTCCTGATTTATGGCCCAAACAAGTGGACACCATAAATAGCTTAGAAACAGGTGAAGAAAAATCGCCAAAAGGCGTAAATACGCTGAGAAAGCAAGAACCGTTAAGTCTACCCGACTACGGACGATTTAGCAGCTTTAAGAAATTCCTTGGGGCAACTACACGCACCGTACAAGCGGTAGAAAAATTCAAGAGTTTAAGAAAGTCGGTTAAAGGACCCGACAACGCAGCCGAAATGTCGGTTATGTGTTCCAACGAAGTTTTAGCAAAGTCGGTTAAAGGACCCGATAGCGCGTTGGACATAGCGCTCTTGAAAAAAGCTGAATTATTAATTTGGAAGTTCGTTCAAGACGAGTGTTTTCATTTGGAAATAAAATGCTTGAAAGCAGGCAAAAGCGTTGAAAGAAGTTCACGCTTAAGTAAATTATCTATGGAAATAGGAGAAGATAACTTACTCCGTTTAAATGGGCGTTTACCTTTTAAGTCTAATTTGACCGAGGAAAGTAGAAAACCTGTCGTATTAGACGGTAAACACGAAATCGTTAAAATGATGATTAGAGAAGTTCATCATCATTTTGGACATGCCAATCACCAGACGGTGATGAATGAGGTGAACCAAAAAATTTTATGTCTTGAACCTGCGTAATGTAGTACGAAGTGTGTCACATCATTGTCAGTGGTGCAGGACATACAGGTCAAAACCGCAGAACGTGCCACAAGGAAATATTCCTCTGGAGAGAATAGCTCACAATGAGCCACCTTTTACATGCTCAGCCGTAGATTATTTCGGACCTATGAGTGTGACTATAGGAAGGCGACACGAAAAACGTTGGGGTGTTTTAATCACGTGTCTGATCACCAGAGCAGTACATCTGGAATTAGCAGCCTCATTGACACCAGCGTCAATGATAATGGCGTTGAGGCGATTTATCGCCAGAAGAGGAAAACCAGCCGTTATATACAGCGATAACGGGACGAATTTCAAAGCTGCACATAAAGAATTATTGAAAGCATGCGAAGAATGCTATGAGGGCATGAAAAATGAGTCATTTAAAAAATATATTAAATGGAAATTTATACCTCCGGGAGCACCTCACATGGGTGGCGCCTGGGAGAGGTTAGTAGGATCAATTAAAATTGCATTGACCGCTACGCTCAAAGAAAGGAGCCCGCGAGAGGAGGTTCTGCATACGTTGCTTTTGGAAGCAGAGCATACTGTAAATTCCAGACCTCTGGTAACATTCAGTATGGATAGTCCTGAAGAGGGTTTGACACCCAATCATTTTCTTCTGGGACGCTAATGTGGTGATCGACCACCTGGATTATTTTTAGAGCAACATCTGACGGGTCAACTCAATTGGAAATCTGCACAGAGGTTAGCCGACCATTTTTGGACAAGATGGCTAAAAGAATACATGCCTATTTAAATACCTCGAACAGGTAATAACGGAAAGTTTATTTAGCCTAAAGAAGGTGATATTGTCTTGATAATAGATCATTCATTGCCACGAAATACGTGGCCGAAAGGCAAGATTAGTAGGACGCTATCGGGACCAGACGGTCACACTAGAGTAGTTGACGTCATTACTAGCACAGGTATCTTGAGGAGACCTACATCCACAATAATAGTCCTGGTACCCGCGACACCTCCCAAATGATGGTGCTGATGCACGGGGGGGGGGGGAGATTGTTGGCGACGCGCCTATAAGAACATTTCAATTTATTTGTTAACCGATTACGAATAGCTTCTAAAAAGCAAATTATCAAGCAACAACATTCCGATAAGAAAATGCTTAGTTGAATCTTAAAGAAATATCGAATTAATGATATGAAGGTCTTGGGTTCGACTCCCAGGCCGGAATAGTTTATCGTTTTCTTAGTAATATCTCTTAATAAATTCATATAGGGAATTTTAAGATATAAATTATGTTACAGGATTTGTTCCCCGGTCGAGATGATCGCTGTGCATAAGTAGAATTAATGGAAATTAATTGCATAAGTATTGTCTTATATTAGTTTCATATGTTTTGTATGAAAACAAATGCCTATTTTCTATGATTTATTTATGAAAACATTCACATATATTGTTTGATAAGAAACATGATAACTGATAAGAATCTGATTAGAGGTAGTTTTCGGCGTTTGAGAATTGAGTAGAATCATTTATTCACCTAGTATTGTTGGTATTAGTGTATACTAAACTTTCCATTTTTACTGATAGTCGATAGCCGTGCAAAAGTTAGTTGTTCAAATAGTGTGAGTTCATGGACGCACGCTAGCCACGACTTAGGAGGCCAAATATGTAGAAATTTAAATATTTACAAATTTCAGCAATTTATGTAAAATGACTTGTAAAACATTTCAGATTGATTGTACGTGTAAAAGAGGTGAATTCTGTGTTATTTTATGTGAAAATTCCTGTGAATAAGTGAAATAATAATAGTTTTGTATAAGAAATTTAAAAGTGTTTTAACAATGAAATGTATAGAGAAAATGTAAATTAAACTATTGTATTAGTTAAGATATGTATAATTTCGAGTGGAAAATATTGTTTTAACTTTCTGTGTTAAATATTTAAGAAATTCCAACTTTGAACATGTGAATAAAATAAGCATATTTTGTTAAATAAATAAAGGATTTTTTTGTGATATGATAATGCAATGTATATCGTAGTATAGATATTTCTTTGTGCTATCTTTATAATTATTGTATAAATGTATGACTTATACAAATAAAGTTATTGAGCAAACCGTGAGAGAGTGATAGTACAAATTGATGTACTTGAGTTGCGCAAGCGCATAAATGGCGCGGCTCACTTTCGCGTTTAGCTTCGAGATAGTTCAGTAAATTGATTTTTCTTACAATTCGTTATCAAGGCGCCCAGGACCGGCACATTGTAGTGTGCCGTGAGGAACATCCGGGTAAAGGGGTACACCCCGAGGCCCGAGACCTGCACGGCATTTATGCCCTGCAGAGGACAACAACGACGTTACAATTCGTTCGGGAAAAATGCAAGACCGGCATTCAATAAGAAGAAGAAAGAAAAAGTATAGGGAAGTGATAGGGAAAAGTAATTACTCTCTCACGGAACGGTTTGAAGATAATTGCTGTTTTATTCCCAAGGAATTCTTCCCTTAAAGTGATACAGTCCATATCGAAGAATTAAGTATATATATATATGTATATATGTATATATATATATATATATATATATATATATATATATAAACAAACTACCATATATTATATAAATAAAACACCGTAATGTAGACCAGCGGAATCATATGATTCCGCTGGTCTTCAATTTCTTGAGGACTTTTCAATGATACTCGGCAATAAAATGTGTGTACATTTAATTAGTTATTTAATTACAAAATAATTGCATTTTAAAACTAGTTGTCGGGTGCGGAGCTCAAAGCGTAATGTAATAGCGCGGCCGGCCCGTTCGTTTCGATGTGTGACATCACTTCCGGACGCGTTCAAATAAAAACATTTAACAAGGGGAAATATATAATAATATACTAAGAACAGGGGGAACGTTACAATTACAATACCAATAATAGAAGTTACAGACTTAATATAAGAATTTTGGCGATGAAAGGCTGCCAGCTTTCTTGGCACCTTGTGTTTGGATTAAAACCGCACAATTATTTAAGTATTTAGTTTCAGTTATTTCGTTATAGTTTTTTAATGATGTATATATTTAAACATTATGTTCTAAAAATATACCAAAGATACCAAAAAAAAAAATACATTTTAATAAATAAATATGTATTTACTCAATCTAAAAACATGTTAAACGTAAGAGGTAACAACAATGGCATAAAAATGTCATTGTAACCTTTTACGGTCTAACAGAATTACATGGAACACAAAACAACAACACTAACCTTTCGAGTACTGTGAAGGCTCCACTCCATTCTAGTATTCGCTTATTGTTTAAACGTTACATGCAAGCCCACATTGTATGTTTTTTTTTTCTTTTTAATGGGTATACTGTATCGTTTTTATAATAATTTTTTTAATAATTGTAGCATAAAAGTAAATATATTTTTTCATTTGATATATGAGATCTTATACTAGCGACCAACCCTGATTTAACCTGGATAGAATTTTTTATATAGCAGAAGGACATCAAACGAGCACACAGTCCACATGATGGTAAGTGAATGCTGTGGCCAATAGAAATTTACATCGATGCTCGATTGAGAATCAAAATGTAGATGCGTTTTCACCCCTGAGAACTACGATGGAATGCCTCGTTTCCGGTAAACAGGGTCTCCGCTACTACTACGCTCTACACTAACCATACGAAACACAGTAGCATTGAGCTACTATTTTACGCTGTTATTCTGTGAGAGTATTCCTACCCTGATCGAGCTAACCCATTCGTATTACAATCATAATATAGCTGCAGAGTGGCTCTACCACGTACAAAATCTATTAATGCTGAGTTATTTATATTTAAAATAATTAAGTACCATTCTCCACGTTACTCTCATTAAAGACCACTCCATTTTATCAATTTTTCGTTTTATAAAAACAAACTTCAAGTTTTTCAGAAAAAATACACCTAGCCTTGAACCCCTGTGGCATTGTCTTCTATCAGTTTGTAAACTTTTATCAAAATTGGTTAGCCATTCCGAAAGCTTAGTTCAAATAGAGACAGAGAGAGAGAGAGAGAGAGAGAGAGAGAGAGGCAAAAATATTAAGATAGTTATATACGTCGTAATAGAATGTAAGTTTAATAGAAGCCAGTTATTTAAACATTATGTTAAGTGGTGTTGTGGCGCATAATCGCCTACATTTATCCCCCATTAGAAAGAGACATTGCCGCATAAGAGATATTTCACGTCACCCAATTCAACCCATTTCAACCCATGGATATCGTTAGAAGCAACCGTGGGAAATGCCATCAATGCATGCAATCTTATGGCTTCCGTTAGGTATCACATCACATCATCCCGTGGGTTTCGTAAGAGATGACACAGGGAAACAAAGCAAGAGATGGGCAGCAGCGTCTTCCTTATAACATCTAAAAAAAATAGTTTGCCAACCCGCTTGCAAAGCATGGCAACTATGGCAAATATCACCCCATGAGGAAATCTTTAAAACACCTGTGTTCAGCAGTTGACTTTGATCGACTGTAACGGTAAAGGTAACGGAACCAATAGCCAGACCAACGATTGGCATAGTCGTCGAAAGTGCAAGGCATCTGGTACTGCAATCTTTAATTCGCCTGCCAAGCGTCATGATTAAGACTTATTATCCAGTAGACCTATGTCCAGCAGTGGTCTATTACAGGCCGATAAAAAGAAGGCTTACAAATGAGTACATACAGTGGTAGGGACTCGCTGCAGCTATATATTGTAGTTCTAGTACAAACGGGTCGGCTCATCTAGGGAGGAACCACGGTCTTACTGAATTTAAGTTTGATGCTGTTCTGTTTCGTATAGTGAGTTTGAAGAACTGGAAACCATTATTATTGACAATGAGGCATGCCATTATAGTCCTCAAGGGTGATTGGTAATTGAATATGGATGTGGATGTCTATGGGTCACAGTATCCACTTACTATCAGATAGATCACTATTCTATATAAAACACAAGAAAGCTCGATGGTAAGTGCCCATAGACACTTACATCTATCCTCGATTAGAAATCAAAAAGCAGATGTGTTAGCATCCTCAATGACTCAAATGCCTTGTAAAAATTGCCTTGGTTCTAGTTTAAATCTTCTTTCCTTGGCGGTATGCAATAAAGAATTATCTAATTATTTTATCTACGCCATTGGTTCCTGCTCTTTCCTTAGTTATTATATCTCTCCCATTGAATGCAGTCGTTTGGCCGTACTAAATACGGGAATAATTTCATTGTTAAAAACTCATTACTCTGACACAATCCCACGAGACGGAAACCATTAATACCATTAAAGCACATTCTCACTAAGTGAATTATATATATCTATATATATGTGTATGTTGCCAGGTAAGGCATATTGATCTAAGACGTGGTACTTCGTACCGATAAGCGAAGTGTAGAGATGTTCCCCACTAGATGGAGTGACGACCTGGGAAGAGATGTAGACATGGGCTCAGGGCCGTATTTTGTGGCATTCCTTGGGGGAGTCCTTTATTCAGCGGTGGACTTGTGAATGAAAAACTGGAGATAAATGAGCTAGTTGGATGATCGTGCCATTTTTAAAACCATTAGAGCAATTGAAAAACGAGCTAATTTTTCATCTGATGATACTCTAAAGTCGCTACTGTAGACTGTGGATACTAGAAACCAATTTAAAACGATGATTATCGATGCATTTTAAACTCTACCCCTTAGAGCTTGGACGAAAGGCGTCAATCTTGTAATTATACTGGCTCTCCAGCTTTCAAAAATGGAATTAAAAAGTTGCTTTATGGCGTTATGAATAGGTTGAAACGTAATATGCATTTGAGTATAAATTAAAGAAAAATATGGATAATTTTGACATTTTCTTCAAACGTTTTACGGAATTCTTTTCGGAAGTATTAAATGACCATTTTTTACAAGGGTGACAATTTTTTACAAGACACGCCAAAAGTACTATGCTCATCTATAAAGTTTGTTCAAACCTGCAAAGATTTTTAATCACTTCGTCAAAAACGTGCTTTAAACAAAAGCATAAAGACATCAGTTCGGTCGGCCCACTGAATACCATTTTGATGCTGTTCTGTTTCGTATGGCGAGTGAAAAGAACCGGAGGTCATTATTACTGAAAGGCATGCAATCATAGTCCTCAAGGGTGATTGGTAATTGAATATGGATGTGGATGTCTATGGGTCACGGCATCCACTTACCGTCAGGTAGATTTTGTGCTCATTTGTCATCCATATTCTTTATAAAAAACACAAGCATACTTGATGGTAAGTGGATGCTGTAGTGCTGCTCAGAGACACCTTGTAAAAATTGCCTTGTTTCTAGTTTTAATATACTTTCCTTAGAGGTATGCAATAAAGAATTATCTAATTATTTTACCTATACCATTGGTTTCCGACCTTTCCTTAGTTATTTTATCTCTGCCATTGATTGCGAGCTAGCACTTTAGAAATTGCAAGCAATAATTATTAGATTTATAAGAACTTGAAAACAAGATTGTACAATCAGTGCATGTTGTCAGTTACAGCACATGGATCTGAGACGCAGTATTTCGTACCGGTAAGATAATTGTAGAGCGATCCCCCACTAGATGAAGTGACGATCTGGGAATAGATGTAGACATTTGATGGAAATAGGTGGCTCAGGGCCGTGTTTTGTGGCATTCATTTATTCAGCAGTGGCCGGACGAAATGTAGGTTTTATAGAAGTAGCATGTTTGTGCCGTTAGTTTTAAAATTCTATTATAATACTCTACTAATCTATAAAAGTTTATTCAAACCTACAAAGATCACTTCATCAAGAGCGTGCTTTAACTAAAATCATAAAACCATTATGCATGCTTTTACGCGTAATACGTGGTAGAGCCATGCTGCAGTTATATTAGTAGTATACTTGTAGCACGAACGGGTCGGCTCAACCGGGGAAAGACCACGCTCCCACAGAATACCAGCGTAAAACAGCAGTTTGATGCTGCTGTGTTTTGTATGGTGAGTGTAGAGAACCGGAGACCCTTTTTACTGGAAATGTGGTATTTCATCTTATTCCTCAAGAGTGACAACGCATCTGCATTCTAATTCGTAATAGAGGATAGATGTAGATGTCTATGGGCCACAGCATCCACTTACCATCAGGTGGACTGTGTGCTCGTTTGTCACCCTTATTCTATATAAAAAACTCTTTTTCTCAAATCTACCACATTAAAAATATTACGAGGACAATACAACAACAACGGACTCTTCACTGCTCTAAAACCTAACAAAATATGACATTGCTCACATCTGCACTGTTACAGCTGTACACTTATGTAACAAGTAGTTTCCTTTTTTTCCGTGAACAAAATTAATAATATTTTTTGAAAAATCTATGCGAAAAAATCTGAAAATAGTGCTCAAACGAAAAACAAGCCCTCAACAGGCTCGTACGTAGCAAACAAACAATAAATAAGAGCTTTTCTGGTATTGATTCCTCTCGACTATACTCGTGAGCTTAGCTGTCGGTTTGGAAGTTTTATTTGACGTGGAAGATACTGGTGGTACATATGTTTATTAATTCAAAACTGTGTGATTATGCAAGTTTTCAACCCAGAAATATTCCTACAGCTCCTCTATATTTCGTAAATAGTTTTTGATGAATTTCATACTTCACATTTAATATATTTTAATGAGGTATTTTTCTTCCGAATTGTAGCAGCTCAGATTTCATGCGCATTATGTAAACTTTGCAGTTTTGTTTACGTGGTAGAGTCATGCTGCAGTTATATTAGTAGTATAGTTGTAGCACGAATGGGCATCTCGACCGGGGAAGGACCGCGCTCTCACAGAGTACCAGCATCAAATAGTAGTTTAATGCTGCTGTGGTTCGTATGGTGAGTGTAGAGAAACGGAGACCCTTTTTACTGGAAATGAGGCATTCTATCTTAGTACTCACGGGTGACGGCGCATCTGCATTTTGATTCGTAATCGAGGATAGATATAGACGCCTACGGGCTACAACTACCACTTACTGTGTGACGCTGGACTGTGTGCTCGTTTGTCACCCTATTCTATAAAAAAACATCCGCCACCCACTAATGAAATCATTAAATACAGTTAACCACTTGCTCGGTAGAGAAGGACTTCATTGTGGAGAAACCTGCGTATTCGAGTAATAAAAAAAAACATTCCAAAGAATTATTACGTCCGCCAACACGTATTGGGCAGCGCGGCGGTTATTTTCTTTTCCTTTTCTTCTTTCTTTTCCTCAGAAATGAGAAGAGATTATGTCTAATAGCGGGTTTATAATAAATAAGTAAATAGTCTGTTTTGCAGCATACGTACATTTTTTTTCTTAATTATAGAAAGTAATTCCAAAACAAAGCCCGTTAAACCAAATATCGAGCTCGTATTAAACGCACTTCAAATTCTGTAATGGCGTCAGTTCTTTAGTTTTTTTTTTATTTTATTTAACTGGCTTCACGGCTCTGGGTTCTAGCCCTTCTGAGCAGTAGTAGTAGTCATTTCTTTCAGAATCTTCATTTTATATATTTTGTCTTCACAATATGCTGATGCGTCACATTGCGAAGTTTTTGGGAGATTTTGACGACAGCTCAACCCAGCGGACTGTTGATGACGACAGCCACTCATGTTTAAAAGTCCCCCAAGCTGTCAAATTAACTTGAGATTCATATCAACATCAAAGCACTTGTTTCGTCGTTTTCTCTAATTGTTCACACGCGTAGATACCTAATTCACAAAATCGCATCACTTTTACGAATTAAAATCCACTTCAAACCATTATTCAAGCGACAAAATAGGAGCGACAATCCGTCGACGGCCAAGTTCCCGCCAAAACTTTCAGTACTTTAGGTGATCACAAAGGAATAGGCAAATTAAAAAAAAAACAGAGACTGCTAAAAAAGTAAGACACTCTTTACTTATTTTATTTGATACCGGTAAGCTATACAAGATGATCTTTAATGCTGGATATATATTTGAAAAGGGAATATTTGTTACAAAAAAATTCTATTTGAAAAATGCGTGTTCTGTGAGTATCTGGCGAGAAATCGCTCGTAACAATCACTGTAAAAAGTTTTAATACTTTCGTTTGGTTTGCATGTTTACGAATTATTTGCTTTTGATTGTTTTGCTGAATAAAAGAGGCGGAGAAGCTACAAGTGTAATTTTCTGTACTCATGCGCCGATTCCTAACACCAATTCTTACTGGTTTTTTTTTTCACTTTGTTAAAGTATTGATTTTTGCACATAACTCAGTTGCATTTATACGTAACTCAGTTTTGACCCGAGTATGGATTGGAACGTCTTGTGTAAATTCGTCCAATCCATGACATAGAAACACTTTCTACATTCATAGACGCACATGTTATTTAGGATTTTTCATAGATGTTGACTGTTAGTAGCTTTTATTGTTACCTATAGTTAATAAAACTTTGAAGCTAAGATGTTGGTAACCAAAATAAATTAATTAAAATATATGATCCCGAAACGAAGCAATATTCAGCAGAATGGGTGTTTGGAACATCTTCAAAGAAGTATCTCACTTAAGTATATAAACTGTTCCCTTCTCAAAAAGGAATGTCACGCTGGGTTCTTGCTAGTTATTCCCAGTATAGAGGTATTTTTCCAGCTAGTGGTTAATTAAACATAAGAATGACTTTCAATATGTATTATTTATAATTTACAAATGATCCGCCCCTGCTACGCACGACTGATTTATGGATCTCGATAACAGTGCAGCTTACCGGGTCAAAATGCGAATTTAAACCATTTAGGGACCCACTCAAATGCAGGAAAAAAATTCATCAAATTTGGTCGAGCCGTTTTGCAGTTTTAGCGAGACAACGGACAGCAATTAATTTTTATATACAGGGTTATTTTCCAATGACCGGAAAAATTTGCAGAGAAGATTCAGGTTACGTAATATAAGCCAACGGTAAAGAAAAATTAATTAAAAAGTATCTTAAACACTCTCTCCTTTTTATCTTTTAAATTCAAAATTCATGGTAAATACACATATTAGTAGGCTAAAACGTTGTTGCATATAAATCGCTTTCAATTTGCGGTAATTTCAAGTAAAAGTAGAAACTTTATTTACTCGCATTTTCTAATACTGCATTAACGGTATATCAATATTTATGTATTTGAACTTAAGTTTAAAATTTGGCTACTCTTTGAAAAATAAGCCTGTACAGAGATATTGAATGGTAAAGTTTCTATTTCTATTTCTATGGCGGAGCATCAAGTATACAGAATACACATTCTTATATTGCTACTGTGGCACTAAAATATTACATAAAGGTTAAATAAACTCCTAATATATAACAGTTTTTGCTTTGAAAATACCATCAGTTGGGGTGATAAGTGACCAAAGTCAGGAATTACGATTACGATGTATAGAAATTATATAAAACATTACGTGGTAGAGCCACGCTGCAGCTATGTTATAGTTGTAGCACGAATTGCTAGACTTGATCGAAGTGAGACCACACAGAATACCAGCGTAAAATAGCAGCTTAATGCTGGAGTGTTTCATATGGTCAGTGAAGAGAAACGGAGACACTTTTAACTGCATACGAAGCATTGCATCTTAGTTCTCAGGAGTGACAACGCATCTGTATTTTGATTCTTAATCGAGGAAAAATAAAGATTTCTATGGGCTACAGCATCCATTTCATAATCAAGTAATCTGTGTGCTCGATTGTTGCACTTATTCTACAATTAATTATATGGAAATTTTAATATTTATTTTTTGTTTCGCTAAGTTTCAACAAATTATACAACTTGTAAATGAGAAAAAGTAAAACCTAGAGTAGACCAACAAAATCCTTCACACGCAGGAAACACAAACAACAAACAAGCATTCGATTAGAGTGGAACTCTTTTGTATAATAGCAAGCGAATTTTTAGCATGTATAGTTTAAAGCTACTATAATGTTATTACTATTGCAGGTATTTATTGCGAAAATATTATTGTTTTAATTTATTAATATTTGGTCAAACTGCTTTTTTGGTCCAATGGTCATATCAGCGATTGCTAATCATGAAGTTCCGGCCTCGAATCTGGGTCAGATTAAAATCATTTTTTTAAAGACACTTCTTAGTGGTGAAATCACGTCTGATTTTTATTTATTTATTTATTTAATTCAAAAACTCTTGTGGCTTACAGAAAATCCAACAGGCACACAAGGTTTAATTTTACATGCAAAAAATATTTAAAAAAATCATCCAATTAGTTGTTTAAAAAAAACAAACGAATTAATAGTTATCACTTATAAATCAATAATTAAAAATAATAATCATAAATTGAACAATTATGCAATATTAGTGTTATAAAATCTCTAAGCCTTTAGCAGCGCGTGTTGAGAAATTAAAATATGAATATAAAAAGAAAAAGGTCGCAATCATTCAAAGTCAGGTTATTAAATATTTTGTCATATTAATTTATAATGCAATTTCAATAAAAGCTAATTACAATATATGTCCATAATTAAAATTACATCTTAAATACAAAGTAATAAATAGTACATAGTCAAGCAAATTAAATTGTCGAGTTATTAATTGTCTTATTATCGATAATCTTATAAAAAAGATTCAGCAGACGTGCCATGCTGTCTGCAAATATAATTTCATCGTGTTGAGTGAGTATGTCCCCTATTAGTATCAATGCTCGATTTGTTGGTGCATATGCAGCACGTTTGGTACGTGTAACTGGTCTTTCTAGGAGACACGGCCTACGGCGAGGAGCCACCGTTCATCCATTATCTCTCTGCAGGTACCCCTGGGCACCAACAAACCGATTCTCTCCACAACCGACTGGTAGTCCAACTTGTGGTGAATTATAAAAAGATAATACCTAATAGTTGACATCACCTTCATAAACATTAGGATTTCTAAATCAACCATACCCAAAACGAATAGGAAAGGATACAAATAAGGGATAACCACCGTACAAACCGTGACTCTTCTTATAAAGCCAACGAGCAAAGGACATTGCTCAGCGCCCATACATTGCTCGCCCTGGAACCAATAGCATCGGAAAATTGTGTGTTGTATTGTCGATTATTACGGAATTTCTACATGATCTTATTTTTGTAGCGGACTAGCTGCAGTAAAGATATATTTCAAAAATGTATCAGATTTTGAGGTTATAATAGAACTACTAATACTACGGTTTTTATAATTTAGTAGGATTTTTAAGAAACAGAAAAGCAATATACAGAAACATTTAAGAGTTTTCAGTACCAACAACATAAAACAGCAGAGCCGCAATTTACACAAAATACACTTTTCATTGCATATGCGTAACGAAGAGAATATTATCACTACGTTTAAGAGGCGGGACTCCCATGACAGATGTATGAAAGGGCGCCAAACTACTCTACCAACATCAAGACATGAGATTTTATTTTTGGAATTGCAGTGGTGACAACATAGACGAATTATACTAGTGCTGTAAATGTCTAGCCGCGAATAATTTTGTCGATATAATGTTTACAGATATATTGTTTATTGTAATTTTATGTAATAAAAGTTAGATCTCTACACTGATTTATAAGAAATAAAAGTTTTTACGTGGTGATTGAGTAAAAATGCCGATGAGGACAAGAAATCAATGTATTTTACGCACACATACAAACAGCAATTTGTAATTATATCCCTACAATCATTACAGGTGCAAAAATTAAAATAAACAACGCATAATTATACTAGTGATTAATTTGTTTACTTCAGTCTTATTTTAACTACCTATTTAAAATCAAGTATAACCTCATTCATTAGGTATAGTAGGTTTTTTAAATTATACTTTTAGGGAATAACAAAAAGGAATAGTGATTGACTGTTTTTATTGTAGTTAACATTATCACTTTATTCAAAATAAAGTCAAAATGTGAAACATATTGTTACGAGCTTGAGGTTCGTGACAATAAAAATTGCCGATAAAATTACCTAAATTAACACTTTAATTTACTTTACACAAATTAAAACTAAAAACACTAATAATTAAACACACTAATTCACTTAATTCCGCTCCGAAGCTTCGCTTGTGTCGCCGAGTTCAACTCTGCCCGATCGCATCTTGCAGCGCCTACTTATATAAATAAGCAAAATATCCAGAATGTTCAAGTAAACACGCGCAAGGAACCGAGAGTTCGAGTTTTAAACTTCAAGAAGTTTAGTTCCTTGGTTCGAGACTAGATTGCGCTAGTGTGCCGATTTTAGCGCGTAACACTGCCCTCTCCTAAGACATGCTCGTCCCGAGCATTATCGGTCCCATAATAACGCGCTAGGCGATCCACATGGACGATCTTAGGAGTCCCTCTTGCGCCTTTCTGTAACGGCTCCGCAATGTCAAGGGCTATTCTATCCCGTGGTGCACCAACATTGTACAATTTCGGTGCTCTTCTACTACGTGTCTGAGGTCCCCGCACGGCCGCACAACTTGTACATGTACGACACCAATCCTCGACATCGTCACGATAATGGACCCAGTAAAACTGTTCTCGTACCTTCAGTATAGTTCGTTTAACTCCCAGATGGACTCTTGAACGACCATTATGGCACAGCTGTAGAACATTCGGCACTTTAGCTTTAGGGACAACCATTTGCAAACGACAGCTGTCCCTTCGACCATTGTCCCATTTACGGCACAGGACTCCATCCTGAATCAGCAAGCTGTCCCATTGGGCCCAATAGCTTTTCGTGGTTGAACTCATCGCTGAGACGTCCCTCCACTTAGGCTTGGTAGCACGGGCCTTCATCCATCCCAGAATCGGCTTGATGTCTGAATCTTCCTGCTGTGCATGTCGTAGGCTGTCCTTCCACCCGTTGCTGAGGTGGTCTGTCCTGAGCATCCTCACGGATACCACTTCCTTACTCTCTTGCCTACTACAATGGTTGCAATCTTCAGGACAAGGTCTTCTTGTCAATGCATCTGCGTTGCCGTGAGATTTCCCCCTGCAGCGTCTGATAGTAAAGTCGTATTCCTGCTGCTGCTGGGCGGTGCTGTTAGCCGCACTTCCTTTCTGAGACCGATCACTTTCCCTTCCTAGGGTGTGCTTAGGGCAGCTGGACCGAAGATGGCCCCTTTCCCCACAGCCATAGCACCTAGGGCTGTAACTTTTATTGTGGTCGCGAACCGTAACTGCTGTAACCTCCCTAGCGTGAGGTGAACGATGATCCTGTCGCCGCCAGGCAGTGCCGTTAGCTGTACTACCCTCTCGAGATCGATCAACTCTCCTTTCCACGGTTAGTTTAGGGCAGCTGGATCGAAGATGGCCCTTTTCCCCACAGCCATAGCACCTAGGGCTGTATCCTTTGCTGCGGTCACGGTCTGTAGCTGCTGCAACCTCCCTGACGCGATGGGAACGATGATCCTGCCGCACGGCTTCCACCTCCAGTGCATTTGCCAAGGCGTCCTTAAGCGTCTCGTGGTGCCCTAGCCTCACAGCAGCTCTGACTTCCAGGTCGCGGATGCCGTCGATGAATGTCTGCACCAGGTTCCCTTCAATGAGCGCAGGTACAGACCGGTATGCTTTTCGCACCAGCTTCTCCACCTCTAGAGCCCACTGCTGCAGGTTTTCGTTGATGCGCTGCACGCGATCTTTAAGCTGCGCACGAAAGACGTGTTCCAGGTGAGCGTCGCCATATCTCGCCTCCAATGCCTCAAGGAGTTGCTCATAAGTCACTTCCTCACCGAGAGCTTCCAGAACTGTTAAGGCCTGGTCGCGCAGGCCTAGTGTGAGAGCAGTCATGGCCTGACTTTTATTCCAGCCGTTCGCCTTCATAACAGCCTCGAACTGGATTTTGTAGGCTGACCAGGAAGAAGTCCCGTCGAATGGTGGCACCTTGAACCCACGTAGCGAAGGTGTAGTAGCTACTACGGGAGCTGTAGTTCCATCCCCCAGTTTGAGGTCGTCCAGCGTTTTCTTCACGTCAGCCATCACGTAATCAACCCGATTGTTTACTTGGTCGATTTGGGCTTAGCTTCCTTGATTTGGGTTTCAGCTTCCGACAGGCGGTTGTCATGTTGAGCAACCCTATCCTTCACCTCCCTAATCTCTTTCCCGAAGTTAGCGTGAATGTCCTTCACGAGGAGCATCTGCTCTTCCTGTCGGCGGGCCTGTTCCTCCTGCTGCTCTTTCAACCAACGGGCCTGTTCCTCCTGTCGGCGAGCCTGTTCCTGCAGCATCACCATCAGAGCACCTAAATCGGGTGCTGCAGATGTAGGAGCTACTGACGGGCCTGCAGCCGGCGGCTGGCCCTCCGACGTCTGCGGCGTTGCACCACCAAATCTTCTTTGGTCCGTCTCCTGCTGGCGTTGATTTCGGGTACGGACACCCTCCGTTTCCTCCTTAGGTAAAATCGGCATGATTTTATCCCACTTCTGACACCAATTGTTACGAGCTTGCGGTTCGTGACAATAAAAAACCTAAATTAACACCTTAATTTACTTTACACAAATTAAAACTAAAAACACTAATCATTAAACACACTAATTCACTTAATTCCGCTCCGAAGCTTCGCTTGTGTCGCCGAGTTCAACTCTGCCCGATCGCATCTTGCAGCGCCTACTTATATAAATTAGCAAAATATCCAGAATGTTCAAGTAAACACGCGCAAGGTACCGAGAGTTCGAGTTTTAAACTTCAAGAAGTTTAGTTCTTTGGTTCAAGACTAGATGGCGCTAGTGCGCCGATTTTAGCGCGTAACAATATTAAAAAATATGCAATAGTTCATTAAAATTTCAAAAGATCGATTACACTCGATTGGGCATCCCTAGTCATTTTTTACACACCACATGACGTTGGGCGAAGATGGCTGCGATTAATGTCATTAATCGAATAGAATACTTTTAATGTTCATTATGGCATGCAGCTAGTGGGTGTTATTCAAGTGTTTGCAACTAATATAATAAAATAGATAATTAATTATCGTGTATGTCCGATGCTTTTATTTAACAGGGCCATTTTGGACTTTGTCCTTTACGTTGTATTCTCTCTAACATGATAGTATACTTATTCTCATAAGGATTCTAGGCCGCGTATTACTCCGAACATACGCATTATACAAAGTTTTAGCCACCCTTATATCATCAAAGTCAGCAGCAGTCCTCATCACAAAACCCAAACTCGCAAATGGATGTCATATGATTGTGAAAATTTAATTTAGTATCTAATAATAAGCCCAAGTCAATTATGTCATATACTCTTATCATAGGCGCGTCTAATAAGTTATAATTAATAATGATAGGATTCGGTTTTAATGAAAAAGTTAACCTTGCATTCAGTCTCATTAAGAGAAAGATGGTTCACCTTACTCCATTCCGATACCCTATCTATGTCCTGTTGAAGAGCCTGTGCATCAGCAGCACTGCATATTCCCAAGCTTAATTTCAGATCATCTGCGAATAACAGGCATTTCGCAGATTTAAATTTGGTAGGCAGGTCATTTATAAAACTTAGAAACAGTGTAGGGCCAAGAGTTAGCCAAGAGCCCTGACTCACACCAGATCTAGTAAAATAATAAGCGGATTCGTAACCACTTACTCTTACGAATTGACGACGATTATCCAAATAGCTAGCAAAGAATTGAAGAAGCTTCGGAGTAAAGCCCAACTTAGTTAGCTTTTTTTTATAGAAGAGGGCGCAAACGAGCATGCGGCTCACCCGATGTTAAGTGACTACCGCCGCCCATGATCAACCGCAACACCAGGGGAATTGCAGGTGCGTTGCCGGCCCTTTAGAAAGGAGTACGCTCTTTTCTTCTTAAAAATCGCCGGTGGTAAACTATTCCACAGAGAGGTTGTACGCGGAATAAAACTCCTCTTGAAACGTACAGTGGTGGACCGCCAAGCATCCAGATGGTGTGGATGATATCGGAACGTTTTCCGCGTAGTGCTTCACGAAATTTGGCGGCTGGGATTAATCCGAACAATTCCTAAGAGCACTATCCATGGTATATGCGAAATAAAATGCAAAGAGATGCAACATCTCTTCGCAGTGCCAGTGAATCGAGCCGATCGAAAAGCACTTGGACGTCGACGATTCGTGCCGCTCCGCGCTGGATGCGGTCAAGTGGAAGGAGCTGGTACTGGGGAGCCCCAGCCCAGAGATTGGAACAGTATTAGATGTGCGGCCGAACCTGCGCCTTGTAAAGTTGCAGGCGGTGTGCCGGCATGAAATACTGTCCCGATCTGCTGAGCACGCCAAGCTTTTTAGAGGCCAATTTGACCTTCTCTTCCAAGTGACCACGAAACTGCACGTCATTCGATATGTCGACGCCGAGGATTCCGATACTGGCTGAGGCAACAAGGGGAGTGCCTTGAAACTGAGGAGATACGACAAAGGGGTTCTTTTTAGCGGTTAACGCGCAAACTTGTGTCTTCTGGGGGTTAAACTGGACTAGATTTAGTCGCCCCCAATTCGAGACTGTTCAGCAAAGACTCGACTTCAGACACAAGTTTGTCCCGGCACCCGGAGACGTTTTCCCGAGAAATATTGGCTCGGCCGGCGTAAAGAGCATCACCAGTGCTGTTATCTGCATAGCAATGAATGTTACGTGTTTGCAACATATCATTGATATGCAGAAGAAACAGCTTTGGTGATAGCACGCAGCCTTGTGGAACACCAGCATTAATAGGCTTGCAATCGAAGCTTGCACCGTCTACAACGACCTTGATGCCCCGATCTGCAATAAAGCTGGTGATATAGTAGTACAATTTGTCGGTAAGCCCATAGGAAGGGAGCTTCGAAAGAAGCGCTTCGTGTTAAACCCGATCGAAGGCCTTCGCAATGTCCAAACTAACGGCCAATGCCTCCCCCTTGGACTCTACTGCCTCCGCCCATCTGTGAGTTAGGTAGACCAGAAGATTACTAGCTGACCGACCACGGCGAAAACCATATTGGCGGTCACTAATCAGCTGGTAATCCTCAAGGTACCTCATGACTCCATTGTTTTGGAGAACAAGGAAGTGATGGCGGTAGGCCGGTAGTTGGACGGGTCTGAGCGGGCGCATTTTATAGGGATCGGGTGGACGAAAGCCGTCTTCCATGATTTTGGTACTACGCCTAGGGAGTAGGGGTACTGGAAAAGACGCGTTAAACCGGTGCTAACTCTGGAGCACACATCCTCAGCACAATTGGGGGGATTCCATCAGGCCCACTCGACTTGTGGATATCCAGGGAGAGGAGTGCTTTGCGAATCAAGCGCTGTGTGAACTGCACTTCCGGCATGGAGCACTCACACCGCGGGATGGCCGGCGGTGTACTCCCCTCGTCATCGAGAGTCGAGTTGGACGCAAAGAAGGAGCCTAGAAGATCGGCTTTCTCCTCCGTGGTATGGGCCAATGAGTCGTACTCCCTGTGCAGAGATGGAAGAGATGGCTGATAGAAACTCCCCTGGACAGCCTTGGCGTGAGACCAGAATGCACGGGTTCCAGAAGGAAGGCGAACTAGTTTCTCGCCAATTCTGCCTATGTGCTCTGACTTTGCCTTGGCAATGTCTCTTTTGAAGGACCTAGAGGCGGAATTATACTTCTTTTTTAGAGCGCTGGTGTTTACATCCCGGGACGCTGATGCGTCAACCCAGGTCTGGTAGCACTCCTGCTTATAGCATGATGCTATTTTACAGGAGCGACCAAACCATGGCTGAGATTTGCCTCCAATGGGCACCACAGAGGAAGGAATAAAAAGTTCCATACCCTGAAGTACCACATCCACAAATCCACAAGTTGAGTCCGGCGAGAAGCAAACCCGCCCCCAAGGGTAGGATGCAAAGAATGACCGCATCCCATCCCAATCGGCTGACCTATATTGCCAAACACGGCGGCAGCCTGCAGAATGCAACTGCGATTTCAGCATTAGTGGCACCACACTCCGAACAAGACAGTGGTCCGAGGAGCCTAAAGGGGCGTCGACGGAAATCTGATATCCGTCCGGTGAGAGGTCAGCAGAAGGTCCAACAGGGAAGGTGCATGTTCCTCTACATCTGGAATCCGCGTAGGAGAAGTAACCAGTTGTGTCAGACCGTATGCCAAGGCAAAATCATGAACAGATCTCCCCGCATGATCGGTTAAACGTAAACCAAGCCATTCGGCGTGATGGGCGTTAAAGTCGCCGAGGATCACGATCTCTGCGGAGGGGATCTGCTGTAGCAACGAATCTGTAGCCATTTGCACGTGGTCGAAGAGTCAGTCTGTTTCAGCATTACCGCTATGGGACCTATAGAGGCACCCGTAGACGCGCGGATTGTCGTCGCTGTCTACGCGTAGCCAAAGGATGGACAGGTCCGAACCTTCAAGTCTGCCGAGGCGTCGAGAGCAGATGTCCTCTCTGACGTAAACGTAAACTCCAGCCCGGGGCACAAAGGAGTGTTCCAGTTTGTACCCCGGGTAGGAGAGATACGAGACATCAGCCGGAAAGGACACCTGCGTCTCGGTCAGAAAGAGCAGAGCCGGCCTCGCCGTCTCGAGATGGTAGCGGACGGCGTTTAGGTTAGAGTGAAGTCCCCTGATATTGCAACGTCCGTTTGCCCCGAGCAGTTGTAGTCTTGAGCGGAATTTTGCCCCTCCCATAATACGCGGGGCAGCCTGAGCACCCACGGTCAGAAGTGGAGAAACATGGTCGTGGATGCTCAGCGAGGGATTCCCCAGGGGTTCTGGTACCCTCCTGGGGTATCATTTAATTCCGCTACCATGTAGATGGGGGGAGGGGGAAATTTGTGCTCCCGGCCACCTGCACTTACCAGACGAAACGCGAAAGCAGAGCTTCCCCTTCACGTCGGTACTCTGTGAGGTCGTGGTACCACCCCGGTTTGAGCCGGCCTATATGTGCAACAGCAAAGCTGCCGCGTGGCTCTACCACTGTTATAAGCTTCTGTAACAGTATGTTTTTACTCACCAGATCAAAAGCTTTCCTAAAGTCGAAATATGCGGCATCTACCTGCCTTCTAGAATCCATCTCTGCACATACATAGTCAACGTGTGCTACCAGGTTAGTAATCGTTGAGCGATTTTTCCGAAACCCATGTTGAATGTCATGCAAAATATTATCTACTCGTGACTGTTTGCTAATGCGGAAGTTTAATATGGTTTCATATACCTTCGCCAGAACCGAAAGCACCGCTATAAGTCTAAAAGCAGAAAGATCCTTTCCAGGTTTTCCCTTTGGAAAGGGAGTCACCCTAGATATTTTTTATTGTTCTGGATATTTAGCCTGTTTAAGAGACAGATTAAAAATGAATAAGAGCTGTGATTTAAGAACTGGCGCACAATCCTTGACAAGAAAAGCAGGAATGCGGTCAGGGCCATCAGCGGATCGTGGCTTTAGGCGTTTTATTGCCAATCTAAAATCACTCTCGTCTACTTGCCTGACTGAAATGGGCACCATATTAACTTGTAAATTAGCCGCACTTTCGACATCAACATAATTTAATAGGGGCTTTTAATCATGAAATACAGAGCAAAAATATTCAGCAAACGCATTAGCCGCATCTTGAGCTGCTACTTCTTTACCCTTATAACTATATGTCTCCGTATGTCGTCTTTCTTTTTTTATCACTTACATATTTCCAAAATAATACGGGATCGTCAATTATGCTTTTCTATATCAACTTAAGATGCTGCTGATATGAGTTGTCTATCAAAATTTTAACCCTCCATCGATAAAAGTTAAAAAGTTCTTTGTTAAGTAATTTTCCTTCTTTATTAAATCTCTTCAGATGGAAATATTTTTTTTTAATATTTTCTATGATTAAGGTGAACCATTTGGGATACATATACTTACGATGATTTAGAAAAAGTTTTTTATTTGGTATATATATATTAATAATTTATTTCAATTTGTTGTTAAAAAAATCTACTTACGCTTACTACGCTACTAATTCCTATAACGCTGCATACAGACCTTGAAAGTCCGCCATACACCAATTAGAATCAGCGATCCCATCCGAACTCCCATCAGGTGAAAAATGCAGTCTAGGCAAGAACTTCCTGTATGAGAGGTTGATTTTAACTTCCAATGAAGGGTGGTATTCATCTATTGGTGCGAGTGGATCCAATCCAGGCAACAACTCCAATTGGTTACGGTCATAGTCACTCAACACGAGATTTATTAACCCACCGCGAGTATTATATACATTATTATGTTGCTGTAGGTTACAGAAGTCACAAAAAATTTTAAATTGAGTTATAACATTAGTGCTACAAGAATTAAGATTAAAATCACCTAATATTAATATGTCCATATTTGAATAGGCACACAAAGCATTCTCTATGCAATTAAGAACGTCAATATACTGATCATCACGATAATTTGGTGGTAGGTATACCACACAACATAAAAACTTTACATTTTTGCAGCTTATAAGTGCGAATACTAGTTCTTTATCAGGTGTCATACCATCAATATCTGAGATCACACGTACGTCGTAGCTCCAACCAACGTCGCCTAACATATCTAGAGGAATCTACGAATCACAACATAGTTAGAGGGAAAAAGTTCACCATCAGACACGGAGCTAGTCAAAAACGTCTCAGTCAAGGCGAAGCTTGAGTCAATTTTAAATTTTTATTGAGGTTAAACTTAGATGTTAATGGGCCACTGCATCCATTTACTATCAGGTGGAATATGCGTTCGTTTTAGTAAAAGAAACACAGATAAACTTTTTTGGATTTTAGGATGTTCACCGGAATCACATAAATCGCGACCGGGAATTACTTTGAACAAGATCACAGCAATTCATGATTTGTAACTTAGTGGTAAAAATAGATAAAAGGATGGTACCTATTCAGACGGATTTCCCGTAGTAAATGTGATTGAAAATGCAAACGGATGCCACACCTCGTCGCAGTGCTAGTGAATCGAGCCGATCAGAGAGGACTCTGGAACTGGTACTGGTGATACGAGGCCCAGAGATGAGAACAGTATTCCATGTGTAGCCGAAACTGCGCCTTGTAAATTTGTAGGCGATGTGCCGGCATGAAGTACTGTCCCCCTCTGCTGAACACGCTGAGCTTTTTAGATGTTCATTTGGCCTTCTCTTCAAAGTGACCTAGAAACTGCACATCATTCGATATGTCGACGCCAAAGATTCCGATACTGGCTGACGAAACAAGTAAGGGAGTGCCTTGAAACTGAGAAAATAGAACAAAGGGGTACTTTTTAAGGGTAAATGCGCAAACTTGTGTCTTCTGGGGTTTGAACTGGATTAGGTTTAGTCGCCCCCAATCCGAGACTTTGCTCAGCAAAGACTCGACTTCGAACACAAGTTTGTTCCGGTACTTGGCAATATTTAACAGTGGTAGAGCCGCGCGGCAGCTTTGCTGTTGCACGTATGGGTCGGCTCAAACCGGGGTGGTACCAAGACCTCACAGAATACCAGCGTGAATGGCTTCCGCGTTTCGTCTGGTGAGTGCAGGTGGCCGGAAGCCCAAATTTCCCCCCCCTCATCAACATGGTAGCGGAATTAAATGATACCCCAGGAGGGTACCAGAACCCCTGGGGAATCCCTCGCTGAGCATCCACGACCATGTTTCTCCACTTCTGACCGTGGGTGCTCAGGCTGCCCCGCGTATTATGGGAGGGGCAAAATTCCGCTCAAGACTACAACTGCTCGGGGCAAACGGACGGCAATATCAGGGGACTTCTCTCTAACCTAAACGCCGACCACTACCATCTCGAGACGACGAGGCCGGCTCTGCTCTTTCTGACCGAGACGCAGGTGTCCTCTCCGGCTGATGTCTCGTATCTCTCCTACCCGGGGTACAAACTGGAACACTCCTTTGTGCCTCGGGCTGGAGTTTGCGTTTACGTCAGAGAGGACATCTGCTCTCGACGCCTCGGCAGACTTGAAGGTTCGGATCTGTCCATCCTTTGGCTACGCGTAGACAGCGACGACCATCCGCGCGTCTACGGGTGCCTCTATAGGTCCCATAGCGGTAATGCCGAAACAGACCGACTTTTCGACCACGTCCAAATGGCTACAGATTCGTTGCTACAGCAGATCCTCTCTGCAGAGATCATGATCCTCGGCGACTTTAACGCCCATCACGCCGAATGGCTTGGTTCACGTTTAACCGATCATGCGGGGAGATCTGTTCATGACTTTGCCTTGGCATATGGTCTGACACAACTGGTTACTTCGCCTACGCGGATTCCAGATGTGGATGATCATTCCCTGTTGGACCTACTGTTGACCTCTCACCCGAACGGATATCAGATTTCCATCAACGCCCCTTTAGGCTCCTCGGACCATTGTCTTGTTCGGAGTGTGGTGCCACTCACGCTGAAATCGCAGTTGCATTCTGCAGGCTGCCGCCATGTTTGGCACTATAGGTCAGCCGATTGGGATAGGATGCGGTCTTTCTTTGCATCCTACCTTTGGGGGCGGGTTTGCTTCTCGCCGGACGATCCCAACGTTGTTGCGAATTCTGTCACTGATGTGGTACTTCAGGGTATGGAACTTTTTATTCCTTCCTCTGTGGTGCCCATTGGAGGCAAATCTCAGGCATGGTTTGGTCTCTCCTGTAAAATAGCATCATGCTATGAGCAGGAGTGCTACCAAGCCTGGACTGACGCATCAGCGTACCGGGATGTAAACACCAGCGCTCTAAAAAAGAAGTATAATTCCGCCTCTAGGTCCTTTAAAAGAATCATTACCAAGGCAAAGTCATAGCACATAGGCAGAATTGGCGAGAAACTAGTTCGCCTTCCTTCTGGAACCCGCGCATTCTGGTCTCTCGCCAAGGCTGTCCAGGGGAATTTCTGTCAGCTATATTTTCCAAAGGAGAAAGCCGATCTTCTAGGCTCTTTCTTTGCGTCCAACTCGACTCTCGATGACGGGGGGAGTACGACGCCGACCATCCCGCGGTGTGAGTGCTCCACGCCGGAAGTGCAGTTCACACAGCGCTCGGTTCGCAAAGCACTCCTCTCCCTGGACATCCACAAGTCGAGTGGGCCTGACGGAATCCCCCCAATTGTGCTGAGAACGTGTGCTCCAGAGTTGGCACTGGTTTCAACGCGTCTTTTCCGGTACTCCTACTCCCTAGGCGTGGTCCCAAAATCAAATGGAAGAGGGCTTTCGTCCACCCGATCCCTATAAAATGTGACCGCTCAGACCCGTTCAACTACCGGCCTATCGCCATCACCTCCTTGTTCTCCAAAACAATGGAGTCCATTGGAAACTGCCAGCTCATGAGGATCACATCAGCTGATTAGTGACCGCCAATACGGTTTTCACCGTGGTCGGTCAGCTGATAATCTTCTGGTCTACCTAACTCACAGATGTGCGGAGGTAGTAGAGTCCAAGGGGGAGGCATTGGCCGTTAGTTTGGACATTGCGAAGGCATTCGATCGGGTTTGGCACAAAGCGCTTCTTTCGATGCTCCCTTCCTATGGGCTTCCCGAGAAATTGTACTATTATATCACCAGCTTTATTGCAGATCGGGGCATCAAGGTCGTTGTAGACGGTGCAAGCTCCGATTGCAAGCCTATTAATGCTGGTGTTCCACAAGGCGGCGTGCTATCGCCAACGCTGTTTCTTCTGCATATCAATGATATGTTGCAAACACGTAACATTCATTGCTATGCAGATGACAGCACTGGTGATGCTCTTTACACCGGCCGAGCCAATATTTCTCGGGAAAACGTCTCCGAGTGCCGGAACAAACTTGTGTCTGATGTCAAGTCTTTGCTGAACAAAGTCTCGGATTGGGGGCGACTAAATCTAGTCCAGTTTAACCCCCAGAAGACACAAGTTTGTGCGTTAACCGCTAAAAAGAACCTCTTTGTCGTATCTCCTCAGTTTCAAGGCACTCCCCTTGTTGCCTCAGCCAGTATCGGAATCCTCGTCGTCGACATATCGAGTGACGTGCAGTTTCGTGGTCACCTGGAAGAGAAGGCCAAATTGGCCTCTAAAAAGCTTGGCGTGCTCAGCAGATCTGGACAGTATTTCATGCCGGCACACCGCCTGCAACTTTACAAGGCGCAGGTTCGGCCGCACATGGAATACTGTTCCCATCTCTGGGCTGGGGCTCCCCAGTACCAGCTCCTTCCACTTGACCGCATCCAGCGCAGAGCGGCTCGAATCATCGACGACCGAGTGCTTTCCGATCGGCTCGATTTACTGGCACTGCGAAGAGATGTTGCATATCTTTGCATTTTCTTTCGCATATACCATGGAGAGCGCTCTGAGGAATTGTTCGGATTAATCCCAGCCGCCAAATTTCGTGAACGCACTACGCGGCAGACGTCCCGATACCATCCACACCATCTGGATGCTTGGCGGTCCATCACTGTACGTTTTAATAGGAGTTTTCTTCCGCGTACAACCTCTCTGTGGAATAGTTTACCACCAGCGATTTTTCCGGACCGATACGACCTGGCGACCTTCAAAAAAAGAGCGTACTCTTTTCTATAGGGCCGGCAACGCACCTGCAATTCCCCTGGTGTTGCGGTTGATCATGGGCGGCGGTAGTCACTTAACATCAGGTGAGCCGCATGCTCGTTTGCCCCCTCTTCTATAAAAAAAATACCCCGAGAAATATTGGCACGACCGGTGTACAGAGCATCATCAGTGCTGTCATCCGCATAGAAATGAATGCCACCGGTTTGAAACATATCATCGATATGCAGAAGAAACAGCTTTGGTGATAGCACGCAGCCTTGTAGTTTACCAACATTAATAGGCTTGAGTTCGGAGCATGCACTGCTTACTACGACAATCATGCTTTGATCTGCAAGAAATCTGGTGATCCAAGTGCACAATTACTCGGTAAGCTAACGGGAAGGGAGCATCGAAGATGCGCTTTGTGTCTGACCCAATCGAAGGCCTTCACTATGTCCAAACTAACGGTCAATGCCCCCCTTGGACTCTACTGCCTCCGCCCATTATTAGAATTAGAATTATAAATTATATTTACTTTCTCATCACAAACAGGTACAGAATTATTGATGACAAACATGTTAAACTATAAACGTTGCCTAATAAAGGTATTAAACAATACCTGTTCTGTAGGTCACCAGGTCCCTCCTCACAGATTGTACATCTTAAATTACACATTTTTATAGTATATTGAAGACATCATTATTTTCATTTAATTGGTTATGAGAAAATCGATATTTACTAAAGTGAAGGATAACATAACAAAGCCAATTTATTAAATTATACAGGTACATATTTTAGATTAAATACATAATAATGTTACAACTATGTATAATATGCTGGATATTATAGTTGAGGATGTAAGAAACTTTCAGTGGATTCAGACCCATCTATGAGTCAGGTATCGCGACAAAAACCGTATTGGTGGACACTAATCAGCTGGTGAACCTCAAGATACCTCATGAGCTGGCAGTTTGTAATGGACTCTATTATTTTTGCGAATAAGGAGGTGATGGCGATAGGCCTGTAGTTGGACGGGTCTGAGCGGTTGCCTTTTTTAGGGACCTGGTGGAACAAATCAGTCTTCCATAAATTCGAAACTACGCAAGACTATAAGGAGTACCGGAAAATACACCTTAGAACTGATGCTCACTCTGGAGCACACGTCCTTAGCACAATTGAGGGGATTCCGTTAGGCCCACTCGACTTGTGGATGTCCAGAGAGAATAATGCTTGCAAACCTAGTTCTATGTTATCTGCCTATCCGGCATGTAGCTTACACCGTGGGTTGGTCGGCGGTGTGCTACCCCCTGTTATGAACCGATGTACAAGGTAGTAATTGTTGTTGTAAGCATTATGTAAAGTATATAAAAGTGATTTTTCATATAATTGAGGCAGTCAAACTCTAACCTTTGTTCGGTACACAACTTTGTATTAGTTTATAATATTCCGAAGTGTAATTTAATTTAAATTAAATTAAATTAGTTTGCAGCAGTAAAGGTGTCTTTTTTTAAAAAGGACCCCAGGCGAGCCATCCTAACAATCTTGGTGTCAGAAGTGGGATATCCTGGGAAAGCAATTAAAGTACTGGGATTCCTAATTGTTAGGCGCGTCGCGACAAGGAATTCCCGCCCTAATACTTATTTGGCTCCGTGAACCCCAGCGTTCATCACCACGGTCCTTGGGTAAGGCGCCAGCTGTCGACGGTAAGTCTTGGGTACATGTATCTAAGCCCGCACAGTTGCACCTGTGGTCGACGATAAGACTCCGCTATTAAGCGCGAGCCCGCACCGCATCATTCGGAAACTCCTGCTGCTCCATCGTGGTCGACGATAAGTCTCCACTTTCGAGTGTGAGCCCGCATCACAACCCAGTGCACTATCGGATCACCGGACAGTTTGACTCGCCACCAACATCAGACCTTGCATCATCACCATCATCACCACGTGTAAGATCTCTTCACGGACAACGCAACGTGACTTCGAGGTAGCGTCGTAATTTAAAACTTCCTGAGTCGTCGAATAGGTACTGAAGCCACCGCTGCAATTGACGTCATCGCTGCAGTGTCGAATTAACTGACACGTTTTGAAAACCAAGATGTTCGTGAGAATCTACATTTTGTGAGTAATTTTTATAATATAAAATTAAAATTTTCTAAAGTTATTAATTAAAGTGAAACAAGTGAAAGTGATTTAATCTAAAAAGTAATTAATTATAAAAGATTGATTTTAACATTAAGCCATTGTATTTTAATATTTATTTGTTTAACATATTTTGTTGTGTTCTGATGATCTGTACTGTATTTTAAAAATATTACCTATTAATTAATGTTCTCTAAAAAGGTAAAACCTGAAGAAGTTAAAATTTCGAACTCTGACTCCTCAGATAGTTCACTGTCGGTTTCAAATCCAACACGAAAAAATATTAAATTAAAAATGTCCGAAAAAAATCACCCTTTCAGTCCTTATCAAATTCGTTAAGCCCTACAATGGAGATCGCGAGTCTTTGCCAGCATTCCTTACGAATTGCGAAAATGCAATTTCATTGGCAAGTACAGACCAACAGAATGTTTTGTTTAAATATATTGTGTCCCAACTTGAAGGAAAAGCACAATTAGCTTGTTGCTTAAAGAAATTCAGTAGTTGGCCTGAATTAAAACAATTTCTTAAGTCAACATTCGGAGAGAAAAAACATTCAACGCACTTACTTGTAGACCTACAAAATTGTAAACAGTTGCCTTCTGAAGATGTGACACAGTATTCATTAAGGATTGAATCGTGCCTTACGCGGATCCAATCCGACATTCACTACAGCTGTGAGGATGAAAAAGAACTTTTGGGTAGACTTGCAGCAATGGAAGATTTAGCCTTAAATACTTTCTTATTGGGCATGAATTCTAGTTATTCACATATTGTACGCTGTAGGAACCCTCGAACTCTATCCGAAGCGATTACGCATGCTATCGAGGAAGAAAAGTTATTTAAATTAAGTAAATTATCGCTGCGCTCATCTAAATCGTGCTCAATTTGCCACAAACTCGGACACACTCCTTCCGAGTGCTACAAAAATAAATCAAAGGTTTCCTATCCTAACCTCCACCACCTTAAATCTAATTCTAATTCATTGCATAATAAAAATTCAAATAACGTAAATAATCACTATAATAAACCTCATTCAAATTTTTATCCCAATAAAATATGTGCATATTGCAAAAAAGAAAGGCCATTTAATAAGTGAGTGTCGCAAACTCAAGTTTAAAACCAATAATATGCGCACCGATGAGTGTACTGCACTATCAAGTACACGAGTACCGAGCACTAGTAATGTGCCGGACAATAATCACTCTAATGTACACGTTGTTTGCGCCTCTGAAAATAACAACGATAATTTAAACTAAACAGGGTTTCGGTGCCGTGTCTGCCGAAACGTAATATTAATTTAAATGACACGAAAACAATTAATCTCTCTAAATCCCGTGTTCCTAAATTATCTTATAAAACGCGGATGCCAAAAAATATTAATGAACATTTTTTAAATTGTACATCCAAAAAGTCTTCAATGGAGTCTCAAGGTCGCACCTGTGGTCAATTCTCGGTTGCACAGGATTCTAATTTTAATGCACCTTCATCAGAATTAACATGTTCCACTTCAAATAAAAGACTCGATTCCTGTGTTCCTAAGTTATTTTTAACACAGAGTAATAAAAAATCAGAGAATCAAAGGAATAAAAATGATGTCTCAATTTCTAATAACTTTTGTAATAAAAAATTTAATGGTTGCCAACGTGACATCATAAATTGTGAAAAATCTACGTCACTCTCTAGGGTTGGCACACGCAAGAAAACGTACAAGCCAGGTAGAATTAATTCAAATGCGGATGCTTTATCTCGTAATCCAGTAAACGCTATCACGCATTCTAAATTAAATAAGACTACATATGAACAATTTTTTAAGAAACAATTTACAAAAACAATTTCTAATGATACACAAATTGAGGAGCACAATCAAAGTTTATATACTGCAAAACAAAAAATAATTGCTTGTCCAATCTCTCTGGACTTTGATTGCTCTATGCCGAACTGCGAACAGCTATTGTCAATGATAAATAATACTGCCGAGTTGTTATCAGCGGAACGCGAACCTGAAACCGTACACTCGGTCGACTCTAACAATAAAACGTTTTACTTTCTTTACACAAAGGTTCATCATTATGACGAGACAAGTTATAAGACAATTTATAATTTATTACGTAAGTTTAGGGACTTAATTATTTCTAAAGATAATTATGATACTGAGATAGCATTATCTGACTTTTCGGAACCATTTACAAAGTTAGTGTACTTAAAAATTTACAATATAATATCTTATATTTTCCATGGAACAAATATTAAGGTTCACATATACAAGAATCGAATACAATACCCTTCTCCAGCCGAGATTCCAAACATTTTAAAAGAAAACCACGGGACTACCGTAGCTGGTCACCCAGGTATAAAACGCATGTATAGTAGAATAAAATCTTTGTTTTACTGGAAAAATATGCGTGCAGACATAGAACGCTTCGTTAAAGATTGTACACTATGTCAAATTAATAAACCGTTGCGCACTTGTAATAAGGCACCCATGGTCATAACGTCCTCAAGCACCAAGCCGTTTGAAAGATTAGCACTAGATATTGTCGGTGTCCTACCTGAAGCGGGTCTTCAAAAATTTAAATACATACTAACGCTCCAGGATGACTTAACCAAATTTTCTTGCGCCTATCCAATGATTACTTCAACGACTGATGAAGTCGCGCGTAATCTCATTCACTTTATTTCATTATTTGGGTTTCCTAAAATGATTCTAACTGATCAAGGTTCATGCTTTACTTCAGAGTTATTTAAGCAATTGACTAGCATCCTTAAAATAAAAAATATATTCTCGAGTCCATACCATCCCCAAACAAACGGCGCATTGGAACGTAGTCACGCTACCCTTAAAGAATATTTAAAATCATTTGTAAATGAGAACCATGACGATTGGCACTGCTATCTTGCTACTGCAATTTTATCTTACAATACCACTCCACATTGTACTACTGAATTTACTCCTTATGAATTATTGTACGGACATAAGCCATTTACACCTAGTAGCATATACAACTCTGATGAAAACACAACCTATCACGAGTACATTCGCGCTCTACAATATAGAATGAAATACTCCCGCGAAAAAGCTTTAGAAAATTTAAATAAAAGCAAGGAAGCTTCAAAAAGATACTATGATGCCTCTTCGCGAGAAATATCTTATAAAGTAGGTGATTTAGTATATATTAAACAGCACCATAGGTTACGCAAGGCCCTGTCTCCTATTTGGAAGGGACCATTTAAAATCATTAAGGTCAACAGCAAAAATAATGTTACTGTATGCATAAATAGGAAACACGTAAAATACCACATTAATGAAATAAAACCAGTGTAAATTATGTAATAATTGTTTCAGATTTCTCCTCCGATCGAGTTATTCAGAATGTTTCTATTCGTCAATTAAATAATAACGAAATTAGATTAAATAAACAAATAGAAAAATTAAATTACATTTTTTCTGAAAATTCTAAAATTACTACAGACTTAATTAGTTCAGCTAAAATAAATTCTATTTTTAATGTGATTGAAGGTTCACTGCTATCGGTTTCAAACATAATAGATACAATTTTAAACTCTATTTTATTTGCAAAATCAAACATCCTCCATCCCTATGTCTTAACTCCCACTAAGTTATTTAAAGAGCTCTCTAATAGCAAAATAAGCAAAATTAATGCGGAATTTCCCATTTCGTTATCATTAGAGAATATACATGCAATTATTGATCTAACCGAATTAACTTCGTATTACTATAATAATAAGATAGTATTTGTTATAAGAATTCCTTTAATTAACCCTATTAAGTTTAGTGTTTATAAGATTTTGCCATTACCTACACAACATGATATGTATAATTTACAAACTTATGTTCTCATTCATCCTTCCAAGCTGTATGTAGCCCTTACGGATGATAGATTAAATTACGCATTGTTTGATAGCTTAAGTGAGTGTAAAAACGTTAACAATAAGTTTATGATATGTTTATCACCTTCTGTTTTGTCCACAATTAATAATCCAACCTGTGAAACTCAACTCTTGACTGAAGTAATCATGTCACTTCCAGAAACATGCGATTCGAAAATAATATATGGTAATATTAATTTATGGCAAAAACTTAGTGATGGACGATTTATTTATGTTCAGTCTAAACCAAATAAATTGACTGTTAAATGTACAAATAATAATAAGATTTCGGATTATACCGTACAAGGCACTGGTATATTATCTTTAAAAAATGATTGCGTTGCATATTACCAAACATTGCAATTTCACCCATCGCATAATTATAAGTCCGTGCTGCCTAGCCAAATACCAATCGATTTTAACATAGTTGAAGATAATTGTTGCAAATACAATTTATTGAACCACAGTTCTAATGTCCTAAACCCAATTACGCTAACAGATATTGATTTGGAATCGTTAAAATTAGCGTCATATAAATTAGATAGTTTAAAGAATCAAATTCATCAAGCCGAGAATCAGCCTCATATTGTTAAATACGGGCATTATTATTCAACGCTTACTTATATTGTAATTGCCAGTATTTTTAGTTATATATTGTATAAGATATACAACAAATGCTTTTCAAATTGTTGTAAAAATACATCTTATTGTATCCAGATATATAATCAGTGTTATAATAAAAAATTTAATAAAAACGATACTAATGTTAACACTTCTATTGAACTAACGGATATTTCAGATGAATCAATTGAATGCGACAAGAAATCGATTAGCAGTCTCCCAGAAATAGAGATAAGTAAAAACAAGGACAAGGTTCAATTTAGGAAATTTAACAGAGCTTTTTATAACAGAAATTTAAGCAATTATTAAAAAAAAACATTGAAATTTATTAATTACTTTTCTTAACATGTTACTTGTTATAAATTAAATAATATTGCTAATATACTTAACAAGAATAAAATGTATAAATTTCTTCTAAAAGTTATTTTAATATTTCTAATCATGTTTTAAGTTTCAATTAATAATTATTATTAATATCGTTAAGTAACAATTAAAATTGTAAATTTCTTTTCAAAAAAATTATTTTTCATTTTAAACAAGTTTCTTGGTTATTAATCGATTAATATTTATATTACTTTACTTTATAATGTAGCGATTAAAATTTGCTCATTTCTTTTTCAAGTTTTATATTCCTTATTATTATGTTTCTTAGTTGTTAATCGAATAAGATTGTCAATTAAAATAAAGCATTAGCTACTGCAATTGTATCAGTTAAAATTTTTATAATTGTTGAATGATTTTACTATATTTCAATATTTTATTGTATTAACTTAGGATCTTGACTTTATTGTATCCTACGTTTATCTCAAAGGATAAGCCTCCGTCTTAAGGGGGGAGATGTTATGAACCGATGTACAAGGTAGTAATTGTTGTTGTAAGCATTATGTAAAGTATATAAAAGTGATTTTTCATATAATTGAGGCAGTCAAACTCTAACCTTTGTTCGGTACACAACTTTGTATTAGTTTATAATATTCCGAAGTGTAATTTAAATTAAATTAAATTAAATTAGTTTGCAGCAGTAAAGGTGTCTTTTTTTTAAAAAGGACCCCAGGCGAGCCATCCTAACACCCCGTCATCGAAAGTCAAGTTCAACGCAAAGAGAGTGTATGGGTTAGTGAGTCTTCCTCTCTATAATCAAAAAGGTATCTGATAGAAGTTTCCTTAGACAGCCTTGGCGTGAGACCAGAATGCACAAGCTCCCGAAGGAAGGAAAACTAGTTTCTTTCCACTTATGCTAATGTGCTCTGGCTTTATACTTATTTTTAAGAGTGCTGATGTTTACATGTTAGGACGTTGACTCGTTAGCCCAGGCCCCGTAGTACTCCTGCTTATAGCGTGATGCTGATTCATAGGAACAACCAAGCCATGGCTGGTAATTGCTTCGGGCACCACAGAAGAAGGAATAAAAAGTTCCACACCCTGATCAACAGAATTGGTAATAACGTTGGGAGTATTGTTGCCAATTCTTTCATTGATGAACACTGAGGGTGTCGTATATTAAATTAAATTGTCTGTCTATAATATCGAAATAACTAACATATATTGAGCTGTGGGGGTTATTATTTATTTTTATTTTTATAACAACGGGGTGACAAAAGAGCACAGTCCATTTGATGATAAGTAGATTCAGTGGCCTATACCTCTGGACATCTATATCAATCCTCGATAAAGAATCAAAATGCAGATGTGTTGTCACCTCTGAGGACTATGATGGAATGCCTCGTTTCCATTAAGAAGGGTCTCTGGGAAAGGGTCCAAAGGGAACACAGCAGCATTATGCTGCTACTTTATGCTGTTACTCTGTGAGATCGTAGTCCTTTCCCGGTCGAGCTAGCCCACTCCTACCGCCATTATACATGAATAACCACTTTAAAACTTTGTATGTCCGGGTTAATCTTCCAGATGACTGAAACGATTGTAATAAAACTTCACAAACGGATATAGAGCAATGTCAGGAGTGAACTACGTTATAATTTATCCGAAAAACGTGACGATTTTTTATATTACCGAAAAATTCGTGAAATAATTGGTCTTTTATGTCTTATATTTAGATTTAGAGCCAGATTGATAGACCTCACCCTAGCAAATATCCAGGTCGCTAGTATTTAATATAAGAAAACCATAGTTGTCGCGTTGGTCGGATTGCCAACGCTATTTCCCGCTTATCTGGAGAAATGAAATAACGTTTTCGATATCTACAACAGCAATATTCTGAACACGACTTTTGTAGAACTAAATATTGGGTACTTACATATGAAATTAGCATTTTGTCGTACTGACCACTTTGATCTGAAATACATCCTCTTTGGTTAAAAATTCCAAATTCAATTGCAGCAGTTCAAACCGCCTTCAAAGAGTTTATTGATTCTCGCCCCAATGGTTTTTTTTTAATAACAGGATCAATGATCTACCTATGAGATGGCAAAAGTGCATAGATAACAACGGTGCATATTAATTAAATATATTTTACAAAAAATGACTATTTATTCCTCCCGTACAAAACGCCAATTTCATATGTAAGGACCTTCAGTAGGAGATCAGTAGGAAATTTAAAATATGAAGAACCAGCCTATTTGAACACCTTGTTTAACCAGTTACCCTAATCATTAATTCTATATAAAAATGCTTTATTATAGCCAGCGAGGATTTAGCCCGAGTCGCTCGCGTACCGTTATATTTACAGTGAGCGCTTAGCCCCACTACCACGGATCTTATATTATTAAGTAAGCATAAAATTATAGAATAATAATTATGGAATGTATTACTCAAAAAAAAAGTTTGAGAAACATCAAATTATACGTGAAGTGCCAGAACTTTGATTTCGTACAAAGGCGTGCAGGAATTAGATTTCTTCTTCTTGCTTGTCAGAGCTGTCGAAGTTGCTTTGTCTGCGGGAAAGTTGAAATGGGTCTCTTGGTAAATTGAGTGAGGATAGTCTTTATATAACAATTTTTTGTGGATATTTATGACAAATTAACTTATATAGAAAATTAAAATCATAAAAAAGTCATAAGTCGAAAAAATCGAAATCAAAATATCATAAAAAATCTTGAAACGTTTTTTCTAAAATAAGTAATGTTAACAACTTCCACCACTTTCTTGTGGATATATTTTTTTCATATATATAAATAGCACCACTGAGGTATAAATTATTTAATAAAAATTTCTTTTTTTTATAACATTTAGTGACAAACGAACACACTGCCTACATGATGGTAAGTGGATGCTGTAGCCCATAGACATCCACATTTATCTTGAAATAAGAATCAAAATGCAAATGCGTTGTTACCCCTAAGGACTAAGATGGAATGCCTCGTTTCCATTAAAAGGGGTCTCCGGTTCTCAACACTCACCATACGAAACACAGCAATATCAAGCTGCTAATTACTGATATTCTGTAAGAGCGTGGTCCTACCCCGGTCGAGCCGACCTATTCGTGCTACAAACATAAAATAGCTGCAGCATATTTCTACCCCGCCTAATCGTCGGGGGATATTTTCCATAGTTGCTACACTTGACAAGATTGTTGGTAACCACAGCTTCTTTTTGCAGTCTTCTTTCTTGTTCCTTTGATGATGATATGTGGGAGTGAGTTTTGCTTACACCGCTACTACTCTTTAAACAAAAATATTCAGTTGAATTGAGAAATTAATCTATTTTAAAACTATTCTTATATTATTTTAAGGATAAAATATTCCCATAAATTTTTAATTATAAACATTCTACTTCGAAAAAACAACTTGGGTACTTAACTTTAAATGCAATAGGAAAATGTCTACAGCATTTTTCTCTTAAAGATTTAACATTTTGCTTACAAGCGACATGGCGGTAACTTCCATTCATTTAATAACTGTGTTTGATTTAAACTTTTTGAGATTTGTGTTTGGTGTAAAACTTACGTAGAAAGGAGTCAAAGATAATCTATTAGGAAAGAAAAAATGTTTCTCCTATATTTTCGTCAGTTTTTTCATTGAAATAAGGGCAAGAAAAGACGTGATAGTGCCATCTATCCTCGATTTTTAAAATAACATCTTTTTTACATGGGTAAATACGAACGAATCCGCATGGAGAGAACAAGGATAGATTATGTCGTACTTACCTAAAACCCCATGGAGTTCCACTATCGCCAATTTTTTGCAAGACTTCGTGGAACCATTTCAACCATCAGCGCCAGCCGGCCTCTCGGCAACCTCTCACTGGGGAAGGGCATCTCCTCCCCATTTTTCTTCTGAGGTAAGGTGCACCAGGAACACAAAGCGCATCTTCCTCCACGGCTTCTTATTCCACCCGCTCAACGGGATGCGTGGAGGTACCAGTTTCTATACTCCAGCGTTGGCTTGGTTTACGGCTCCACTGCCAACCTTTTTTGGGCCTCAGAGGGAAATGAAAGCAGTGCGACTATACTTTGGCTGCAGTGGTAGGGCGAAGAATACCCCTCTCGCCCCAGTCTAACAATACAAATTCCCTATCTTAATGTATGGTAGAGAAAAACGGGTGTGGCAGAAGTAGCACGACAAGATTAATGCTATAGAAATGCGGTCATTCATTCACATCTTAGGGCTGAATCTGAATGAAGAAATTGCGGAATAAAGGTAAAGTGTGGTTCGCAAGATGATTTTTGTGACCAGAATTAAGAAAGGAATGCTTTGGTGATAGGTTTTCTTACGTGGTAGAGCCATGCTGCAGTTATATTAGTAGTATAGTTGTAGTACGTTTGGGTCGGCTCGACCGGGGAGGGACCACGCTCTCACAGAATACCAGCGTGAAATAGTAGCTTAATGCTGCTGTATTTCGTATGGTGAGTGTAGAGAACCGGAGACCCTTTTTACTGGAAACGAGGCATTCCATCTCAGTCCTCACGGGTGACAACGCATCTGCATTTTGATTTTTAATGGAGGATAGATGTAGATGTCTCTGGGCCGCAGCAACCACTTACCATCAGGTGGACTGCGTACTCGTTTGTCACCCTATTCTATAAAAAAAAGGTAAAAAGGATGAATGCAGTAAGAGGGTAAAAGCTAATTTTTGTCGCAGAATTGAATGGCAGGGGTGGCAAGGGTCACCATAGACGGAATTTTATCGACCAATTTGCGATATATCGAAGTGGGCCAAGTTATAGTATACTAAACAGATAAGCATATATGCGTATAGGCTAATATAAATAACTAATACATAATAAAAGATAAAGTAAAACATATAATATACACATATATACATAAATTACCATATACTGCTAATATTTTTCCATCTGGTGGAGATCCTTTCGCTTTTTTTCGACAGGTGATAACGCTTAGCCCGTGCTAATCTATTTAACATACACTTACAATCTACTCACCACCACCAGTATACCACTCAATTTTGTAAATAAAATATAGAAGTAAATAACCGATAGCGTCCGTAGTTCCTTTTTTGTTTTTCTCCTTTTTCTTTTCTTACATTTCAAATTTTAATTTTACAACGGAAGTAATTTAAGTACAAAAATTGAGATATTTCTATTCGGTTCATTAATAAAGATGAAAAACTTGGTTTTTTAACTCATGTAAATTATTTTACGATAAACTCATCAATAAAAAAATGTGTGAAACCTGTGAAATAAAAAAATATATTTAGAAGACATATAAAGTCTGCCAACATGCATTGCGGAAGCGTGGTGGTAACATGCTTGCCCTCTTTTTTTAAAATGGGGAATTGCCTACTCATACCCGCCTCGCAGGGGCAAGTACGGGTTATGTTGGACTCGCACCGATTAAAAACCCATAGAGTTCCACCTTCGGGAACGCTTTCGCTCACAGCCGCGGCCCTACCAGCGCAGGTCGCCCCATGGCGGCGCCTCCTCGAGAGAGGACTACTCCTCCTTTTTCTCCCTCTCAAGTAAGGCGCACCAGAACATATGGCGCGCCTACCTCCACGGCCTCCTACCACAGCTGTGCAACAGCCCCCGTGTTCTCTGCGCGAAGGCTATGGGGCCCAGGAAAAACGAGCAATCAAAAGCAGTAGCCTTCCTGACCCCAGCGGCGGATCTGGTCGGCTTCGGCTGCGGAGGATATGGAGATTGGAGCTTAGCAATACCAACACTCCTTTCCCCCCGCAGCTCTACCACATCAACAGTGCGCCCCGTTTGTCGCGAAGGACAGGGCGAGTGGCGCATCGCCATATCAACACACCTCTTCCTCCGCGACTCCACCTCGGCTGTAGCGGTAGGGAGAGAGGACACTCTTCTTGCCGCAACCCACCAGCAAAAATCCAAAGTGGGCTCGCCAAGCAGTCCAACCAATATCAGACTACAAAAAACCCTGCCTACCTCTAGATGACTAAGATGGTATCCCCCTCAGCCTTTAATTATACTGACTCTCTACAAACGTCTGGCATGAACACAGTAGCGCAAGCACTGGTATTTGGCGGCAGAATATATATATTCATTTCATTCATAATTCATTTTAAAAAACGTTACCCCTACTCTAGGATTTTCTCCTGTATCGTGGGGGCAGTTTACAAACATAAATTGCACAAGGACAAACATCCAGACCCGGAACAATTATTGGTAGGCCATACAAATACTTGTTCCGTGCGGGATTCGAACCCGCGACCCCCAAAGCGCAGCCACTCATTGCTAAGCCACTGCGCCACGGAGTCGTCAATATCGTATATATATATATATATATATATATATATATATATATATATATATATATATATATATATATATATATATATATATATATATATATATATATATTCAACAAGAAGCAGGAGTGACAATAATGGTAAATATAATTCACATTAGGGAGGCCTCTCTTCAGCAGTGGACTTTGATTCAAATTTACTTTTATTACTTTAACTTAATTTATACAATTATTTGTACATTGATAGAAACATAAACTTTTTTATTCAATATAGATTATAAATAATACTTATTGAATGTTACTTTTTATTTAATTTACCACTGGTTCAGAAAAACTCTATCCTGGGTAGAACCAGCAAGAAACCCAGTGGGACAATTTTTTTGAATAACAGCTTACAATGATGTATGGTACAATTAACAACACAAAACAAAGTAGAAATAGCTTGGTAGCGCTCACCCTTCCCATTATATGCTATGAATATGTCCGATATATAATATATGCTATGAATATGTTCGATATATAATATATGAAAGTGGATTGAGCTTAAGGCATACGTGGGCGGCGTTTTTTGGAGCGAATGGTGTAATCTGGCATTCACTTTGAGCCCAACCACTCAGGACACTAGATTGTAAGATGTTATTTATCATGCCGAACCAAACCAAACGCCCCATTGGATGCCCATGCGCTTGCTTTTTCTAAATGTTTTCAATTTCAATTGTACAACATACCCGCTGGGTGTCTTGATGATTCTTCCCGGGACAGACATTTTTTAGAACAAGTGGGAAAAGCATAAATTTCAATTGGTTAAAGCTCTCTTGTACTGTCTAAGTATGCATTTAACACATCAACAAACTGCGTTTAAGCATTGCGAACATGACAGTAGCCGCAAATATAAATTTCATTTACATTTCAATTTGTAGGAATATGAACGTGAAAAAGTTATTCGGAATTAGATCCCACAGCATCCGCTTTAGTGTATTATATATTTATTATTATTTTCAATATTCGTTACGAATTTTTTATGTATAGCATTAGGTAACAAACGAGCACACAGTCCACCTGATGGTAAGTGGATGCTGTGGCACATAGACGTCCATATTTATCCTCAATTAAGGATCACGCATGTTAAACGCTATTACGTTGTCACCCCTGAGGACTAAGATGGAATGCCTAGATTCCAGTAAAAAAGGTCTCCGGTTCTCTACACTCACTATACGAAACTCAGCAGTATTGTGCTGCTACTTTACGCTGGTGATCTGTGAGAGCGTGTTCCTCCCTGGTCAAGCCGACCCATTCATGCTACAACTAAAGTATAGTTGCAGCGTGGCCCTACCACGTAAAATTAAAATAAAAAAGGTATCAGTACAAGACACATCGTGTTTCTAAAAGCAGTTTAGTCTAGGAGGCAAGGTTTTTTTAAAATGTAAAAGTTAAGTAAATTAGTAAAACTGATATTTATAATGGTGACTTTAGAATACCATAGCCTCAAATCGATTTTAAAACACCAATGATATTATACGAGTAATTTAGTTTTCATCCACATTAGGACTTCAAATATACGATAGATAACTTTATGACAATGACTTAGTATTCTCGCAAGCTCATGGTCAATGCGCGTTATATTTAGCCTTTTTAACTCAGATATTGAATCGGAATTGAATATTTACTGCTCTTGTGATTACTTTAATTTGTTATTTATCATTTCACATCCAACTTTGAGTTCCTTACTGGCATAAGGAGGCACATTTTGTGTTTTAATTTCTAACGAATAAAATGTTACAAAGTCTTGAATTACATATTTTATCTGTATTAGTCCATAAAATAGACCATTCACTAACAAGTGAATATTATCTGCATCTGACATCTGACATGTACTTAGCATATCTAACTTCAACATCTAATCTTAGACTTGAACACTTCCAAGATATTTGTATAATGGTGTTGATCTGTCTTTTGAAAGTTATATTTATTTGTGTATAATAGACGTTAGCAGTAGTAGCTCATGGGCTTAGAGCGAGCTGTAAATTACACAGTACACAAGCAACCCGGGTTCGATCCCCTTATACGCTATACATATAATACGACTACTTTATTTCAGGCACCAAGGACTTAACCATTAAGAACATTGGTCCATAGTTTGTAAGTAAGTTAAAAGGTAAGGTAAAACACACTCAAAGTGACTCTAGATTCTAGACAGTATCTACGGCGCAGTGGCTAAGCATTGATGCGATGAAAAACGCGGTCTTGAATTCCACACCCAACAAACGCTTGTATGGCTCACAAACTATTGTTATTCTCTGATTCAAACAAGCACCCGCAGTGTCACAGCCAAACGCTTAGTCACCATGTTACCGTAACAGTCTATCAACTGCTGGCCTCACAGGGTGACATTAGTCAGTTACGCTTGCCAGAAGGGTTGGCAACCACAGTTTTTTTTCTAGTTGTGATTATAAAGACTTCTGCCAATCTCCTGGTTTGTTTCCATCTCTCGCCCATACGACACCTACATTGCGATAAGGGGTAGTGGATATGCTTACACCGTCACTAAGAGGCTATACGATAATAATCACTAAGTTTTATAGTATGGACAATTTGAAAGTGGTTCCTAAGTTTCTTTTTTACTAATATAATATTAATGCATATATGGTTGATAATAACCCCAAGCTGTTTCTAAAATATTTTTGTATAGTTTGTACAACACTTCATATTGTATAATTTATTTTAAATAGAAAGTTCCGCTGGGTTGCTTGATGCTTCTTCCTAGGTCAGAGGGTTTTTCTAAACCAGTGACAAATGTAAAAAAAATACTTTGAATGAGAATTACGTGTAAAGTATATTGAATAAATATGATTCTATATTATTATACTGACCCTGGGATGAGATTCAAAAGTAACTTAAATTTAAAATTCGAATTCAATTGAAACTCAACCACTTCAAGTTAGTATTAGCATTGAGCTGTTTCTTGATAAATTAAAAATGAAATCTTAATTTTAATAGCAGAGATGACATCATTCTTGGTTAAGTTACTTCGTTACAAATTTAAACTCAAACATCAAGAACCTCAGAACATCACTAACTGAGAAGTCAAACACGTTTCGTTAGCTCTCGAACTGTAAAGTATAATAACGAAGATAGACGATAGGTTTGGATATTATTCTTGAATAACTTTCACTGTTCTCTTCCATTCGTATCTTTACCTTTATTCATGTAGCAGTTTTCTGAAGTGAAAAATAATTCGGAAAAGACACTGAACTCGGGTGGCCGTGACGCTTAAATACTTAAAATTAATCAAAATCGAAGTGACTAAATTTTATAAATTTTTTATAATGTATTAATTTTTAAGAAAAACTTCTTTAGCTGCGTTGAGAGATTTTTAGTAGTGGAAGAAATTATGGGTTCGCGTCAACGATGACCTCGACATGCTCGTGCCGTATTGCGCTTGTGCGTCTTGTATGTCTAGCGACGCGTGGTATAGCGTCCTGTGTTCATGTATACGCATATATTATCATTGAGTTTTCACTTGCATCGGCAGTCCTTGCGACTGTCTTTGTTTTTAGTACTGCATAAAAAATAATAATTCTTTTTCTTGTAACATAGGGCAATAAATGAAAATTAAAACATACTTCCTAAAAAATATTTCTTAACAATCCACAAATAATGTTTACAAATTTGTAAAGCTAAGAAATTTTGCAGTCTGACGTGAAGTCCCACGATATTCTTTTTTTATAATACCGAAGGGCCAAGCAAATTTAAGCTTTCTTACAAGTAGTTAGTTAATTGACTATTGTAACCCACCTGCAAACAACTTAAAAAAAGAAAGCTTCAGTGCTAAAATACGTGAGGAAAGACGATGCCTCACAGCATGTATTTATGTTGTTAGTGTCATTAAATCATCAATAATACGTAATAGATTATAGATCCACATGGCAGTCCACGACCACGAATTCCCAATGATTCTGAAGTTCATGTTATAAGAGTAAGGTATTGTAAGTAGCGAATACTAGTTACGCTTTTATCATTAATAATTATATAAATATTTTTTAAGTTTACAGTTCTAACCCTAAATATTTACAGTTGCTTAAAAATCACCATTATATATAATATATTACGTTCCGCCGCTGCGCCCTTAATTGCTTAGTGGCAGTTCAACAAAATCCATATCAATCCATATTTCATTCCGTAATTTAAAAACAATTGAATTTAGACTTCGGGATTACTTGTTAATTTTCACAAGCCTTTTATATTTGTAAGTAAACTGAAAATAAAACCTCTGGATCATTATACTGGTCAGTTTGTGGATTGGATCAATTCTTCACAACACGGTCCTATTAAAAACACATTTTCATTATGTATGCCTACACGCGTTGATCGTTTCGACATTACTTATTTTATCTTAAACTCTCTAAGGAAGTGGTTTACAACCACTTGTTTAGTGATGGCTTTTTGACTAATGGGGGCTAAAAATGTTCTGCTCACCAGATGTCGCTGGTTGACACTAGGGTGAAGTTTTTTGTTATACAGTGTCATTTAATTGATAAGTTAGATTTAATATAAAAGTTTATCAGTTTCTAGAGTATTATATTAATAAACGAAGGTGGTTTGCTCCTCTTTTTTTGCACATTTTCAACTATTTTTCTTATTTTTCTACTCTTATGAATATCTTTGGTTTGGTTTATTTATTTTAATATAAAATATAATTAATAGTAAATAAAGTATCGTTGTCATTAACATATTCCGAACAAATGAACTTCCCCGCTATCAAATATTTCCTCATTTTTAAGTGACGCCGCCTTGATTGCAGAAGTCGTGGAAGCCTTCATTCCTTATCATGCCATGAACCACTAACTTGTTCTGCTTCCGTTACAGCCTAAAAACGTCCACAGCTGAACATAGACCTTCTCCATAGATTGCCAAATAATAAGAAATGTTTTCCACAGTTGACACGCTTGGTAAGTGGATTGACAACCGCGGCTTTTTTAAATCATATAGAGTTGTTGTAGGAAAGATGCTGCTTCCCATCTGCTATTTCAGTTTCCATTCCCGTACCCGCGGGAAAATATGGAGTAGTGAATATTCTTTCAACGCTACTACAGAAATGTTATGTTTAACTATATTATATTTCAAGTGATAGAGCAATGCTTCAGCTATATTATGGTTGTAGTACTGATAGATTGGCTCAACTGGTATAGAACCACGCTCTTACAGAATACCAGGGTAAAATAGAAACTTAATGCTGCTGTGTTGGGAACCGACAGACTGATACACAAAATGAGGCGTCCCATCTTAACCTTCAGTGGTAACAACGCATCTGCATTTGATCCTTAATCGAGGATAAATGTAAAGTAGTCTATGAGCCACAACTTACCAACAAGAGGACTGTGTGCTTGTTTATCACCCGCACTCTATTAAAAAATATTACTCCCAGTCCAACTAGTCTAAGTTTTAGATAGATTTTTGATCATTCTGTCTGACATAAAATGTCATCAAAACTAAAAAAAGGCCGTTTATTTAGATACTGCAATACGTACTGTTGATCAAACTATAGCAATAATAGTTCGAATCGCACACATAATTGGACATTACGATCGTTGTCTGTCATTCCTTTTGGAAATAGGCATGCTATGCAAAGCATTACATTAAAAAAAGAAAAGTCGCCTCAGCGTTAGTGTAATTGGAGTTTATTGTTAAAAGAAAAAAATATTTTTTCTGCCTCATTTGTTATAGTCAATCACAAATTTGTAACTCTTGTCACACATTCTTATTGGCCTTGGGAAAACACTCTTTGGTTTTTTTTAAGTAGGTATGATTTTTTTAGTACATTAAAAACTCTTTATTCGTGTGGCATATGTTCCGTAAAAATGACGCGAATACAGAAACCGTGAAAATTGAATGGTAGTTTATATGGGAATATAGGGGATACGTTTCTAGGTGAAAAAATAAAAAACAAATATAAAAAAATCATCTTCAGGCTTAGGCAATGGTTTAAGAATTTTGTCATTCCTTCTTGGCAGTTTTAAAAGCTCCTTCAATTCACGCTGATATTCATCAGTGGCATTAGCAATTTTCCTCTTAAAAATAAAATCCCGTTCCATACACGGGTCAATTTTCATAAAGAAATCATAAAGCTCATTTGCCATTCTTAGACATTCACTAAGATTTTTCAAGTTTAATGTCACATTTCCAGTGCTTGTTGGATCTCGTTTTTTTATTTTTTATATATATTTTAAATAAGGAAGGCTGCGGTAGAGACGTGTTACTCGATTAAATTATTTATAATGAATGGTAAGATGAAACAAACACGCAAAGCGGCTCCTACTAAAGGACGGAACGTCTAATATGTGGCACTAGTTAAAAATATACTTTATGCATTGAGGTTACTTTCATACTTTCATTCTGTTTGTTCATATTCTCAAAAACACCGGCCGTGGCGAAGGCGGCTTATGTCAAAGCCGATACATTCAATACCAATAGAGTGGCGATATCGTTTAATAACATACTGTTACGAGCTTGAGGTTCGTGACAATAAAAACTGCCGATTGAATTACCAAAATTTACACTTTTATTACCGAACACCAATTAAAATTTAAAACACTAATAATTAATCACACTGATTCACTTTATTTCGCTCCGAAGCTTCGCTTGTCTCGCCAAATTCAATACTTCCCTGATCTCGTCTTACAGCGCCTTTAAATACACCTTTTTCACCGAAACATCTAGAATATTCCAGTAAATACGGGCGCCAACTGACCAGGCGCAGAAAGTTCGAGTGTGGGGCTTCTAGAAAGCTTAATTCTTCTGTTCTATACTAGATGGCGCTGTTGGTGGAAAGTTCAAGATTGACATTTTCTAGGAAGCCCTCCGCTCTGGTCTTCGACACTAGATGACGCCAGTGCCAGGCACCAGACATCAACTTAGGCGCGCAACAATACTTTAGGCTAAATTGTAATAAGGTCTATTTTATCTACACTAATATTATAAAGAGGAAAAATTGTTTGTTTATATAACGATTTCTTATATTTACGCGAACACTACTATATTATTTCAATGTTGTTTGTTTATATTGAATAGGCTCCGAAAATACTAGACCGATTTTAAAAATTCTTCACCAATGAAATCCTACATTATCCCTGATGACCACAGGCTATTGTATATTTTCAAAAAGTTAGGGATCCGTATAAAAAATTCGTTAATGTAACCCACGGCGTGAAAAAAATACCTAATATTTTTTTAAATGGAAAGTGGTTGACTAATGAGCACCCGATGATAAGTGGATCCATGCTGCGGCCCTTAGACATCTACATCTATCGTCAATTAAGCATCAAAATACGTACGAATTATCACCCTGAGGACTAAAATGCCGAAAATAAGAAAAGCATTATTTAGTTATTTCGCGCTAGTATTCTGTAAGTGCATAGTCTTATCCCGGTCGAAGCGACCTATTGTGCTGCAGGTATAGTTTAGCTGCACTAAAATGGAATATCTTGCAGCTAGTAAAAAGGGTCTCTACACTTACCATGTCAAACTCAGCAGCATTAAGCAGCTATTTTACACTGGTAATTGAGAACTTGGTTTATCACTGATCGAGTCCATCTATTCATGTTGTAACCATAATATAGCTGAAACTGGCTCTACCACGTAAAACTTGTGATTGTTGGTATTCCACCTTAGGAGTAGTTAAGAGTATATAAAATAGTAATAGGGATAACTATAAGGGTAGATTTAGGTATGAATAATTCACGGAACACACTAGACATCAAATTAAATGTTATTTATTTATTATTCTAATTAAACACACTGCAATTAATTTGCCTCCTGTGTATCAAGTTACTAATGATAGTGTACGTCGCCCTTGCACCAATTTATCTCAAACAAGAGTTTTCCTAAATTATTTTAAAAGTAAATACAGAGAGGTTACTTTATGGAAATAAAAATAGGCACTGATAACTTTATTATCTTACAAAGTAAGAACCACCCTCAAAGTTTGTAATCACTGTTTTTCACTTAAAGCCTATACGAAGCATTAGAAATTTGCATTTTATTTAAAAAAAAACTATAATGGATGAATGATTTCCTAAATGCTTTTTTAGCAAAAAGCATAACTGAGTTCCTCTTTATCATACAGTCTATAGCTCTATAGTCTATACTTATAACAATCTACAGAAGGCTATGGAGGCGGCCTATATTCTGTAGACTTTGTAGGCTGTAATAATAATAATATATTTTATTTCGGAATCCATGTGTGTTAGTAACCAAATATAATATCTTAAAAACTACGGTTAGTATTGGTTTATCACTGGTAGAAATGTATCCATCCAGTGTTTTTTACATGAAGACTGTCTAAGCATTTTACAACAGTTTCCAGGAGATTATCTTAATTCGCATTAGCACTATGCGAAATGAACTATGTGTCTTGAAGGTCCCTTTTTAATTTATTGGGCGTGTTTTTATTTTATTTAGACCAATTCTCAATTATTATATTGTCCATAGTTTATTACAATCTCTTATTTCGCTAACACGATTAGCTTGATATTGACAAATCACTTCTATTTTTTTTTTTGGTTTTATACGTTACTTGCTTTTAATAGGTAAAAAAGTAAAAAAAAGGTAAAAAATACCACTCCTACTAAGTAAGTGCGTGCCTTCTAAATAAATGAGAAATATATAGTATAATATAAAAATATATGGGAAATATACTTTTATCTTTCTTTAAAATTCGATTGTTGAATTAGTGGTTAATTATTCGATTATTTCGTATTTAATTAGCACAAAGTTTATTAGTATCGCTGCGATCCAGCGCACTGCGATTACCAATTCAGTTACTGAACAAGGTGGATATGACAAATCCTCCATAATTATGGAAGAGGTCTACCGCAGTAACTGTTAATAAACAGATGATTGTAATAATTTGATCATATGATCATATTGAATTTGTGCGGAACGTTTTCAACGTAGAAGATTATAACATTTTATATATTTGTGTGGAATATGTCTTGTTGAGAATGAAACACAGCTTGATGTTTGACTTGAAGGTTTAATCTCTCTCTTCACAACTATATCGTCTTGTCACAATGGCTTCCCGTTTGCTAGTCCCAGTCTTTAAAATCTAGCTTCCCCTCATTCTTACTTCTCATTCAGTCACTTGCTCATTGTTCACTCATTTTAAATACTTGCTCTTTCACTCACTTTCATACTGTCATCTTGCTATCTTTATCACACATTCATTCTGTCACTTCATTCCTTTACGTTCCGTCCCACATTCGGCCTTCCTACAATCATTCTGTCAGGCTGATCAACAAAACTAACTTTTGCACAATCTTACAGCTAAATATTACAAAAAACACAATAAATACATCCTTAACTTTAACAAATACTTAGTATGGAGTACAACTCTAAACATAGGAACGGAACACATCACAACGTTTAATCATGGTAATATTAATTAACTTCAAACAGTAATCTTTTAAGTAATCTTTCCTTTTGTTAATTCAACAGTTTTTTTAATCTTAGAGCAACTATTTTAATAAATACTATTTTAGAGACACGGTGCTTTACTTACTACAATGTATCAAAACGCATTCTTAACTTATTACAAACAAATTATTAATAGTGGTGTCAGCAGTTCACAAAAATGTTTCATGGCTGTCACATAAAATTAATCAAAATGAGTAGAGCGATGGAATGCAAAGACTTATATGGGTCCTCTGAGAGCAGGCCACGTCTTCATGTAGTCAGCAGAAGTCGATGACTTCCTCGGGCCTTCAGTAGAGCTGTCCAAATTTTCCACGTCATACCTTTCTCTGCCTTTGACTTTCACTACATTTTATGGGCCAAGGAATTTCGGCTTTAACTTCATTCCCACTCCGAATTGCGTTCTTTTGATAGCCACCACATCACCAGGTTTATACTGATAAGTTTTCTTTCTTTTCTTATTGAAATTCCGCATATTTTCCTCCTGAATTTTCAAAATCTGTTGTTTTGCTTTAACGCGTAACTCTTCTCTGTTTTCAACAAAATTTTCTCTATCTTCTTGTAACAACAAATTATATAAATCCAAATCTTGTTTCATTTTCATTGTTGTACCAATCATTAATTCAAAAGGTGTGCAGCTTATACTTCTGTGGTATGTGCCATTTAGTGCTCTTTGCAAACGGCTAACATGTCCATACCACAGGTTAGGATTTTCCACGCTTAACTTAGTCAATACTGATATAATTGTTTTATGCACTCGCTCTACTTGTCCATTTCCGCGAGGCACACCCGTGGTTGTGGTAACATGTTGAATACCTTCCTCCTCACAGAACTCTTTGAACTCTCCACTCGTAAAAGCAGTACCTCTGTCAGAGATGATTCTGTACGGGTTTCCAAAAAGCTGCTGAAACACCTTCAGTTTTTCCAAATCTTCTTTGCTTGTGGTACTCTTAGTAGGGAAAATCCAAGTGAACTTTGTGAATGCATCAATAATGGTAAGTATGTAATTATTCATCTTCTTGGTTTCTGTTAATGGTCCAATGTGATCTTTGTGAATAGTATGTAATGGAATCTCTTGTTTATCTATGGGGTTAATGAAACCCTCCTGCTTGCCTTATTTGCGTGTAGCCAATAAACATGGTATACACGTAACTATAAAATCATCAATCTTCTTATTCAGGTTTTCTATGTAGTAATCTTTTCCAATCAACTCTAGCATTTTCTTTTTTGAAAAATGTCCATTACTATGCACTTCTTTAAAAATGTTATTTTCCATACTCTTGTGTACAACTAACTTCTTATCTTCACCCTTGTACAGTAAACCAGAATCTAAAAAGTAATCTTGATATAGTTGTGACTTCAATATCTCTCATATGGCATTCAAATTTTCATCTTGATCTTGGGCATATTTGAGGTTATCATGTAATGTTGAAAATATTGAATTAACTTCTATCGGGTTTCAGCTAAGAGCATTTGTGTATCTCATCTTACTCTCTTATCTATGCTCTATTGTAAAATCATAATCCTGTAGAAACATGATCCATCTGGCCACCCTTGTTGACATGGCTAAATCTTTTTTGTTAATGTCATTTGAAATGCTTTACAGTCAGTCACAATTTTAAATTTCTTTCCAAACAAATAATGTCTGAACTTCTTGATGCCCTCAATTACAGCCAACGCCTCCAGCTCGTAACTCGAGTACCGACTTTGTTGTTCAGAAGTCTTCTGGCTCATATAATGCACAGGATGTAGTTCACCGTCGTCGGCATCTCTCTGCATTAGAATAGCGGCAAGAGTTGCGCTTGATGCATTTATATGCAGCTGTGTTTCCAATCTTGGATCATATATTTTTAATACAGACCTTTTTTACAACTTTTGGAAACTTTTCACCTGTTTATCGTTAAGCGCTTTAAACTCTGTGTCCTTCTTTAATAAACCCGTTAACGGCTTAGCTATTATTGAAAGATTCCGTATGAATTTGCAAAAATATGAGCACAGCCCATAAAAACTCTGTAACTGTTTCATTGTTCTTGGTTCTGGGAATCTCTTGACAGATTCTATCTTATATGGGGATGATTTTACTTCATCATTTTCGATTATATGACCAAGATACTGTACTCTCTTTAACAACAGCTGACTTTTCTTCCAGTTGATTTCAAGTCCGTATTCTGAAGCTACAGTCTGTAGCACCATTAACAACCGCTCGATCGCATCAATTTCATTTTCAGCTGTAATGAGTAAGTCGTCGATGAATATCAAAACAATACCTTACCCGACAAGATCTCGGAATATAATATTGATGAAACGAGTGAAAGCTTTTGGACAGATCGATAAACCAAATGGAGCTCGACAAAACTCATACTGCCCCGTTGATGTTACAAAGGCTGTGTACTTTATAGATTCCTCATGAACTTTTTAATGATAGTACCTGTTTTTTAAGTCTATTGCAATAAATTCTTTATCAGCCTTGCATTTGTCTATCAAGTCATCAATAAGAGGTAAAAGATATTCGTCTTTATTCATCTTCTTATTTAAAAGTCTATAATCCACACAGGCTCTTATACTACCGTCTCTTTTCCTCACCAACACTAAATGACTAGCGAATTCAGAGTGACTTACCCGTACGATTCCATCTTCAATCCATTTAGCTATTTGTTGATTCACCTCGTCTTGTTCCTTTAACGCTAACCTCCTTGGTCGTTGAGCAACAGGAACGTCGTCTTTTAACACGATTCTCAACTGCATCGGCGCCTCTTTTGTCCTTATCGGCTTGTAGTTCTCCATCAGGCACCTAGCTTGTTTCTGCGCACTCATACTTACTTCGGTACCTACAACATCAAAATCAGACACCACACATGTAAGGTTATGCATCCCTTGCTCATTAGATGGCAAAAACACAACATGGTTACACTCAAGAATCATAACAACATTTTAGACAAACTGCTGACCCAGAATAATGGTATAGGGTATACTATTTTAAGGCACAATATAAAATAAAACGTCCTTATAATTGTTGTTATCAACACACACCGTCGTACGCAACATGCCGATATCTTTAATTTGTGATGCTCCAAGTCCATGGAAAATTTCGTCACTTTGTTCATACTGTTCATCTATAGCATTTACACAGTCAGTTGTCATCAAATTCACATCACTACTGGAGTCAATAAGAGCCTCGAACCGCTTTTCAAATAATAACACATCTTTCGTAGGTCTTTGTCGGTTTTTGTTTACGTTCACTGACATCGAAGATGGCCGGCTGCCATTTTCATCGCTCTCAGTGCTGCCAACTTGCGAAAATAAATCGCTCTGTTTCACGATTGGTCCAGTATCAGAATGAAATTTGATCCGTTCACATCCGCCAACCTCTTGTGGTGAACTCGTACCTAGCATCACGTTCGTTTTCGATCTCGTTCTCTTGTTCATTCTTCGGTCATCGTTGCCGACGCCTACGCCTTTACCTGTGGCGCCATCTTTCGCCACTTCTTGTGACTCACAATCTTTGGCAATGTGTCCGAATGAATTGCACTTAAAACACTTTATGCCCATTTTCCTATGTGGACATTCCGCAGACAAATGATGATTTGTTTCTCCACAATTACTACGCGTCATTTGAGGTGCTATACCTCAAATGCCGCGTAGTACCTCGACTGCCACTGTGACTCTGCTATGGCGCATGTTTGCTTCCCTGCTTCGATGATTGCACGTTTTCACTGAATTGCTTATATATTTTTAGTTTTTCTTTTAAGTCACTGTAGTTGGTGACACCGTACAGCATAATCTTGTTCACTTCGTCATCTTTGATGCCTTCTATTATGTATTTTATTGCGACATAATCAGGCATTTTCCCACGCCAACCCATTTCTTTCATCACGAATAGATAATTTAAGCATGTTTCGTTGTCTTTCTTTTTTCTGGCATTTATCATTTCATGCGCCGTCTTGGCAATGGTATCTGGAAATTACTTCAGGAGATTCGTCTTTAGCTCCTCCAACGACTTGTAAGTTTTTTCTGACCGCAACCATAGTGCCGCATTGCCACTTAATGATCTCTTTGCCATTAGCAGCTCTTGAACCGGAGTCCACTCGAATATTTCGCCATTGTCTTCTATGTATTGTACCCATTTGTTAGTTGGTTATGTTTTATCCTCTCCGGTGAACTTTGGAATGAGCCCTTCTGCCAGATGCAACATGCCGCTGCTTTGCACTGCCGAACTCGCATCTTCAAAATCCGCCTGACGACTAGCTCGTCTTGAATTCTTTGCCATTGCTCGTCTTCGTCTTGAACCCGTAAAGCGAAAGTATGAACCGCGTGCACCAAGTGGATAACCTCAAAATCAAACCGTCGTTGTCGTCGTAAACGTCGTAATTCCTTTTTGCTCTGTTTCAATCTCGGACGAGCTCTCAAAATTCTTGTGGTCTTGTTTGTTTAGAATGACACAAAGCTTGATGTTTGACTTGAAGGTTTAATCTCTCTCTTCACAGCTATATCGTCTTGTCACAATGGCTTCCCGTTTGCTAGTCCCAGTCTTTAAAATCTAGCTTCTCCTCATTCTTACTTATAATTCAGTCACTCGCTCATTTTTCACTCATTTTAAATACTTGCTCTTTCACTCACTTTCATACTGTCATCTTCCTATCTTTATCACACATTCATTCTGTCACTTCATTCCTTTACATTCCGTCCCACATTTATTTATTTAAAACACACGTTGTATATGGACGAACTTGTATGAGGCGTTATCTTCCTTCTAAGGTAGACTACCTTGGGGTGGTGCGTGTATTATAAAGTTAATTTAAGAGAATGCAAAATTAAAATAACTAAAAATTTATAATTCATGGAAATATAAATTACAAAAATTATAAAATAAACTAAATACAATATGCATATAACTAAAAAAATAAATATTTATAATACATAAGTACATATTATATTATCAGATTTATACATATATACACATAAAGGTATATATTTATACATATAGTTACATAAGTCTATAGAAATATACGTATCCACAATAGATATCTTATACATAAAATAATTGTGTAATAAAGATAAAAAATATAAACAAACTGTTACTTTGATGGCACTGCCAACTTATTGAGCAGGTGTTCCCGAACTTTCATACTGAACGCATAGCGATTGCTAGCTGTCGTGTTTTCGAGAGAGAGTGCAATCCAAAGAAGAAAAGATTGAATAGGGAAAGAAGAATGAACACGTTCAGAGTTATGGGTGGGACATAGGAGAAGAAGGTTGTTGGTTGAGCCAAGGTTTTTTATTATTATCCAACCTCCTAGTAGTAAGTAAGTAAGTAAGTTACAACCTATATACGTCCTACTGCTGGGCACAGGCCTTCCCTCATTTCTGAGAGGGTTTTAGGGCAAAGAAGTGTCCGCCGCGCTGCCCCAATGCGTTTTGGCGAACTTCACATGTTTACAAAATATTTTTTTTTCTTATTCCTCAGACATGCAGGTTTCCTCACGATGTTTTCCTTCACCGCCGAGCACGTGATAAATCAGCACTTAAAATTGCAATTAACAATTTCATTGGTGCAGGCGGGGATCGAACCCCAGTTACTCGCGTTCTGTTATATTTACAGCGAGCGTTAACCATCTAAGCTACCACGGCTCTCCTAGTAGTAAGATATTGGACTTAGATATAATTTTAACCGACTTAAAAATACAGTCGAATTCAGTAACTCCTTATTTTTTTATAAGTGTTAGCTCAGAACTCTTTTCAAGGATAATCGATGTTGATGATTCTGATTTTATTTGAAAGCAGGTGGTTTTCATGTGATTCCATATAAATTTGATTAAGATCTGACGAATATTTTATACGAAGAATTTGGTTGTAATTTTTATTTTTTTATTTTACCTCTTGTATACTTAGATAATGTTCATTCCAAGTTTATCAAGATACGTGTTGTAATTGAAAAAAAACTCGTTTCCTAACTAATATGCGGAGCAAAATATACACAACACACACAACAATAATATGCACTACAATACAATAATATGCAACTACGTACATAATTGGCATAGGTTCTACGCACATAATTAGCGTAGGTGTATTATGAGTGCCCCCGCTCCCTAACCTTATCGTATAACTGTTACCTCGGATATGGGTGGACAGGAACTTTTGAGAACGTTTGCATTATCGCGTATAGCGACAAACAATAATAATTGCTGTAGATTTAAGAGGAAACATGTGACGCTGTTAGAATATTCACTATCTCATATCGTACCCTGGGTGTCGTAAGAGGCAACGTATGGAAGCTAAAGCGGGAAATGAGGGTCAGCACGTTCAAAATAACAACTCAAACTAATAAAACAACTGCGGTTGCCAGCAGACGATTTCCCGAAAAAAAATTAATATCTAGAAAAAAAAATCAAGGTTCTTCAAGGTTTCGGATAGTTATGATAATCCATAGATCCAATGAAAATTATTTTATATAATAAATCGATTTGTAATATGTTTCAGTATAAATAAATGTTGTGGTAATCTTAATATATAAAAATTTAAGTTTGTGTTCTTCGCATTTTATGCGTTTCAAATTTAAAATGACATTTCCACGATTATTGCTTCTGCGGCAGCACCGCGCCGGGTACCAGCTAGTGTGATATAAATTTGAAGTTGATTTGTCTAGTCAAGTCTATTTCATTTTATGTAACAAAGTTTTACACCTCTCGATCAACGTCAATAATATTTTATTCCGCTATAAATTACGCGGCCAAATTCAGTCTATTTTACTTTGGCAAACTGCCAACAGTAATCTAACGCCGATAGTTCATTTCATTTTTAAGAATTCTTTCAGCGTCATACGACTGAAAACTAAAATTGATTCCTAATATATTAAGTGCATATTCGTTGTTAAAATTTATAAAATCAATACATTTTTTTTCATAGTATATGGGCGACAAACGAGCACACAATCCACCCGTGATAAGTAAATGCTGTGGCCCAAAGACTGGAAATTCTGAAAGAATTAACCTCGATTAAGAATAAAAATGCAGATGCATTGTCACCCCTGAGAACCAATATGGAATGTCTCAATTCCAGTAAAAAGGGTCTTCGGTTCCCTACACTCACCATACAAAACACAGCAGCATTAATCTGATATTTTACGCTGGTAGTTTGTGAAAGCGTAGCCCTACCCCGGTCGAACTGATACGTTCGTGCTACAATTGTACTACTTCCATAATATAGCTGCACCGTGGCTCTACCACACACATTATTTATATTGTTTTAATTTTTCATCAATATTCTAACTTTCGGTGTGCAAGCTAATTATATTATTTACCCACCTTATGTCGTCTTCTGTCAGTATTTTTGTCTCTTTTTTATACTTAATGTAATTGTTATTTTTATGTTATTAAAATTACGGTTATTTTCTAATATCGGTGGCATATATTTTTCAAGTTTGATTTATCAAATTTTTCTGAAATTTTCATTTAGTTTAATTGACTAAAGACAAACTACGGACTTCAATTTGGCATGATCCTGTCACAACTCTCTCGCTTCTTTCACAACCATAATATTATATTATAATATCTAAGCATAGATGTTTGTCGGTTAAGGGTTCTCTAGATTTGGATCCATATTGCCAATTTGGTCAATAGACTCTTGTCTAGGGCGACTCATGCTTACTCAGTCACTTACTGCTGCAACATAATCGTATATCAAATAGTCACACTTTCCTCATTAGTTATTTGTATGTGTTCTGTGGTCACAACGTCTTATTGCAAACAACACTTTCCTTCTTTTACAAAATGTTAAATTATAATAAATAACAACTTTTTTTACAGAAGAGGGGGCAAACGAACATGCGGCTCACCTGATGTTAAGTGACCGCCGCCGCCCATGATCAACCGCAACACCAGAGGAATTGCAGTTGCGTTGCCGGCCCTTTAGAAAGGAGTAAGCTCTTTTCTTGAAGATCCCCAGGTCGTATCGGTCCGGAAAAATCTCCGGTGGTAAACTATTCCACAGAGAGGTTGTACGTGGAAGAAAACTCCTTTTGAAACGTACAGTGGTGGACCGCCAAGCATCCAGATGGTGTGGATGGTATCGGGACGTTTTTCGCGTAATGCGTTCACGAAATTTGGTGGCTGGGATTAATCCGAACAATTCCTTAGAGCACTCTATGGTACAAAAAATGCAAAGAGATGCAACATCTCTTCGTAGTGCCAGTGAATCAAGCCGATCGGAAAGCACTCGGTCGTTGACGATTCGAGCCGCTCTGCGCTGTATGCGGTCAAGTGGAAGGAGCTGGTACTGGAGAGCCCCAGCCCAGAGATGGGAACAGTATTCCATGTGCGGCTGAAGCTGCGCCTTGTAAAGTTGCAGGCAGTGTGCCGGCATGAAATACTGTCCCGCTCTGCTGAGCACGCCAAGCTTTTTAGAGGTCAGTTTGGCCTATGTCGACGCCGAGGATTCCGATACTGGCTGAGGCAACAAGGAGAGTGCCTTGAAACTGAGTAGATACAACAAAGAGGTTCTTTTTAGAGGTTCACGCGTAAACTTGTGTCTTCTGGGGATTAAACTGGACTAGATTTAGTCGCCCCCATTCCGAGACTCTGTTCAGCAAAGACTCGACTTCAGACACAAGTTTGTCCCGGCACTCGGAGACCTTCTCCCGAGAAATATTGGCTCTGCCAGTGTAAAGAGCACCACCAATCTGATATCCGCCCGGGTGAGAGATCAGCAGAAGGACCAACAGGGAAGGTGCATGATCCTCCACATCTGGAATCCACGTAGGCGAAGTAACCAATTGTGTCAGAACATATGCCAAGGCCAAATCATGAACAAATCTCCCCGCATGATTGGTTAAACATGAACCAAGCCATTCGGCGTGATGGGCGTTAAAGTCGCCGAGGATCACGATCTCTGCGGAGGGGATCAGCTGTAGCAACGAATCTGTAGCCATTTGGACGTGGTCGAAGAGTCGGTCTGTTTCGGCATTACCGCTATGGGACCTATAGAGGTACCCGTAGACGCGCGGATGGTCGTTGCTGTCTACGCGTAGCCAAAACATGGACAGGTCCGAACCTTCAAGTGTGCCGAGGCGTCGAGAACAGATGTCCTCTCAGAAGTGAATGCAAACTCCAGCCCAAGCCAAAAAGGAGTGTTCCAGTTTGTACCCCGGGTAGGAGAGATACGAGACATCAGCCGGAGAGGACACCTGCGTCTCGGTCAGAAAGAGCAGAGCTGGCCTCGCCATCTCGAGATGGTAGTGGACGGCGTTTAGGTTAGAGTGATATTGCAGAAATTCACAGACAGCGTGGCAGGGGTCGCCTTGGTCTTGTTGCGCCGTTTTCCCCGAGCAGTTGTAGTCTTGAGCAGAATTTTGCCCCACCCCCCTCCCCAGCATACGTGGAGTAGCCTGAGCACCCACGCTCAGAAGTGGAGAAACATGGTCGTGGATGCTTAGCGAGGGATTCTCCAGGGGTGCTGTTACCCTCCTGGGGTAGTCAATCATCATTTAATTCCGCTACCAGGTTGATGGGGGAGGGATTTGGGCCTCCGGCCACCTGCACTCAACAGACGAAACGCGGAAGCAGAGCTTCCACTTCACGCCGATATTCTGTGAGGTCGTGGCACCACCCCGGTTTGAGCCGGCCCATACGTGCAACAGCAAAGCTGCCGTGTGGCTCTACCACTGTTATGTCATAGGCGTTTAACTCAAAATAATAAAAAAAAAACTGTGGCGCCCACACAGTATCCACCACCTCAAATTATTGCTCCGTGCATTCATAGGAAGTGACAGAGGAATTCTGAAATTGAAGATGAGCAGCAGCATCTTCCTGAGAACATTGGCAAGTATGACAAATATCCCTATAAGGAAATCGATGGCGAAGGCCTGTGTTCAGCGTTAGATTTCGATAGGCCTCGGCTGTCCAACATCAAATTACATTTGATTGGTTATATATATTTTTAATGAATGAAATGAATTACAAATTGACAACTTTGTAACTGAATTAATACATCAAACAAAACCGCAAAAACACATAAATGTTTTCAAACAATGTATGTTTCGTTGTTAATTTAGTTTTAGATTTATTAGGAGCCAATTGCGAATATACGGCGTGGTGCTCGTCCGCGGTTCTAATTTATGGGTTGTATTTGTTTTGGGAAAAATTACGGCGGCCATGTTTATACATGTAGATATTTTGCTATTGAATAACTCTTCCTTCTGTCAAATTTTTCAAAGGTCAAATACGTTAATAAGTATTTTCTATTCAAAAATATGATGTCATAACTATTGACAACATAGTGACGGAGTAAGAATATCTACTACCCTATATCGTCCCGTGGGTATCGTAAAATACCCGCTTGCTAAACGTGGCAACTATGGCAGTAGATTTTGATAGGCTGCAATGGTAACGGCAAACTAATCTGAAGCTTGCCATGTTTCATAAAAAAAATCTTAGCATAAAAATTTTGATGATTGTCGGTGAATAACAAGCCTAATGCAAGAAATACAATTTAATTTGGTACAGTGAAAGGTAGAAGAAGTGCTTTCTTGAGGCTAATTCCATACTTCGTCACGTGTTAGTTAATCTGAGTGAGATTTATTAGGGGCCAATTGTGAATGTATTAGGCGGTAGCCAGTGTACGGAAGTCTCGTAATTTATGTGTTGCGGTCTTATTAAACAAAATAATGTAGAAAAAGGGTCAGCTATTTTGTTTTTTACAACTCTACTTTAGTCAATTAATTGAATCAGGCGTTTCATTGCTAACTCAGTTTTATTATAGATAATAAAAATTATTTAGCTAACTGCGCGTAAAAAAATTATGTGTCTTAATTAGTTTGAAGAGCACTTCCAGCCCTTCAACCAACCACCACACACCTATGCGGTTAGCCACCGCAGACGTCTACTTCACCTGAGAATGCCTCATTTAGAGGGGAAATACGTGTCGTAATATCGACGGCGATGTAACTTTCTGTAGTGATGTTGGTAGTGAGTAATGGTCCTGGGTGCTGTGGCTACATATATGCATTTATCCCCTTAGAGATATATGCCTTTTTATTGCTGAAAGACTGTAACTTTAAATGGAAAAGGGGATGCCCACTGTTCATAGACACTTCGGCCATGGGTGCCCACATATAAAAGCATATGGAAATGATAATATGCAATTAAAATAATGAAATGGTTACGGAATTGGTTTAAAAAAAGTCGGGATTTTTATGATATAAAGCTTTTTATTTTCACAAATACAGCTTTTTAACGACTACTTTTACCAATTTTATTGCTTTTAATTTCTTTAACTTTTAATTCCCGACGCGTGATTTTTCTTTTGGAGGCCTATGCCAAAAGGCACACCGAACAGAGGGCCTTACTTTAACTAGTATTACAATAGGAACTCAAACACAAATATTATGTAACCCCAAAGTTCGGAAATAAATGGTTATATTATTATTATACTATTATTATTAATTCCTGACGTTTCAGGTGCTTTATAGCACCCATGGTCACGGGGTACTGAGGTGACTGCCATCCCAATGTCAGTATTGGGACATGGAGTACCTTCAGCTTTTTATTATTATTTTTATAGTCCAATCTACGCAGATTGAACTTACTCTATCTTTAAGTCTTGCAGTGGTATGCTTGGGGTTTGTTTTAATTTTATTAATTATAGTGTCCCAAGCAGGTGGCAGTACCCAACCGCCTTCTCTACTGAAATTAGGATGTTTTTTAATTTCAGTAGCCTCACATATCATCCTTGGTAGGAATTAATGTTCTTTAACGAGGATTTGTGGTCTATCAAATCTGATGTATGTCTATCTGGTTGGGGTGACACCCTTGACATACGGTAGTACAGCAGGCACACGCTCAACTGCGGTCGGCTTCACTCGGTCACTGTGACGAAGACGTGGGACCCGAAGCTTGATTTTGTGCAGAACCTGCTTGACGTGCTGAAGCTCCGCGGCCAGGTGCTTGTTCTCACAGATCCCATATGCTCTCTGTAACAAAGATTTGCTCATGGTAACTAACTGTGAAGGATTATGGTGAGATTCACCGCTTAAATATCAGTTTGTATGGATCTTTTTTCTATACACAGTGTGACCTATGATGTTGTTAGGATTTTGGATAACAAAAACATCTAGGAAAGCTAAGAAATTATTTGCCTCAGATATAATATCATAATTACTGAATAGAATTTGGCACAGAGAGTGGTAACGATGGATAAAATTCATAGGAACAACATCCTGATTTAATATTTCTTGGGCCATATTCATGAGCCGCTCTAATTTGTTTCTTGGTACTTGCAATAATGCCTATATGCATTCATCACTATATCCTGTTCTTACTTTCATCAAATATACAGCAAGTGAAAAGCATCCGCTATGTTTACTTGACATTTTGGGCACTTCAGACAGAATTTATTGGCATTGTGCCTTTGATAAGCGTAGATAATAATGTACAGTATATTCGGGCATATTGTAAATATTTTCAAAGTCTATATGATGGTAAATATTATCTTACAATAATGTAGAAAAATCTATAATTTGTGCTACACTAAATGTTTTAATATGGTTATATATTAATTCTAAAAGTAAATACCAAGAGTTACTATTTAAATGGTAGTTACTGATTCTACATTCTGGAGGTACATAGTAATTGTATTCACAAAAATACATACCCGCAATGCTGATGGAACAGTGAGTTGATTGGAATTGTTACAACCAGGAAAAAACATTGATTTTGTGTGAGTGGTGCTCTTACAAAGTTAGGCAGCAGTATATTGTATGATGTATGATCTAAGCTTTGTTGTTCTAGTCTAGATTATGGTGAGATTCACCGCTTAAATATCAGTGTGTATGGATCTTTTTTTCTATACACAGTGTGACCTATGATGTTGTTAGGATTTTGGATAACAAAAACATCTAGCAAAGCTAAGAAATTATTTGCCTCAGATATAATGTCATAATTACTGAATAGAATTTGGCACAGAGAGTGGTAACGATGGATAAAATTCATAGGAACAACATCCTGATTTAATATTTCTTGGGCCATATTCATGAGCCGCTCTAATTTGTTTCTTGGTACTTGCAATAATGCCTATATGCATTCATCACTATCTCCTGTTCTTACTTTCATCAAATATACAGCAAGTGCAAAGCATCCACTATGTTTATTTGACATTTTGGGCACTTCAGACAGAATTTATTGGCATTGTGCCTTTGATAAGCGTAGATAATAATGTACAGTATATTCGGGCATATTGTAAATATTTTCAAAGTCTATATGATGGTAAATATTATCTTACAATAATGTAGAAAAATCTATAATTTGTGCTACACTAAATGTTTTAATATGGTTATATATTAATTCTAAAAGTAAATACCAAGAGTTACTATTTAAATAGTAGTTACTGATTCTACATTCTGGAGGTACATAGTAATTGTATTCACAAAAATACATACCCGCAATGCTGATGGAACAGTGAGTTGATTGGAATTGTTACAACCAGGAAAAAACATTGATTTTGTGTGAGTGGTGCTCTTACAAAGTTAGGCAGCAGTATATTGTATGATGTATGATCTAAGCTTTGTTGTTCTAGTCTAGATTATGGTGAGATTCACCGCTTAAATATCAGTGTGTATGGATCTTTTTTCTATACACAGTGTGACCTATGATGTTGTTAGGATTTTGGATAACAAAAACATCTAGCAAAGCTAAGAAATTATTTGCCTCAGATATAATATCATAATTACTGAATAGAATTTGGCACAGAGAGTGGTAACGATGGATAAAATTCATAGGAACAACATCCTGATTTAATATTTCTTGGGCCATATTCATGAGCCGCTCTAATTTGTTTCTTGGTACTTGCAATAATGCCTATATGCATTCATCACTATCTCCTGTTCTTACTTTCATCAAATATACAGCAAGTGCAAAGCATCCACTATGTTTATTTGACATTTTGGGCACTTCAGACAGAATTTATTGGCATTGTGCCTTTGATAAGCGTAGATAATAATGTACAGTATATTCGGGCATATTGTAAATATTTTCAAAGTCTATATGATGGTAAATATTATCTTACAATAATGTAGAAAAATCTATAATTTGTGCTACACTAAATGTTTTAATATGGTTATATATTAATTCTAAAAGTAAATACCAAGAGTTACTATTTAAATAGTAGTTACTGATTCTACATTCTGGAGGTACATAGTAATTGTATTCACAAAAATACATACCCGCAATGCTGATGGAACAGTGAGTTGATTGGAATTGTTACAACCAGGAAAAAACATTGATTTTGTGTGAGTGGTGCTCTTACAAAATTAGGCAGCAGTATATTGTATGATGTATGATCTAACCTTTGTTGTTCTAGGTTCAATACATTACTCACTTTAGATTGCTACAAGGATGGACTAGATGATTCAGATGGTTCCCGTTCTAAAGTTTAACGTGTTGCTGCTTTATCAATTCTTCGCAATCATGACACTCACGCGATGACGATGGCAACTGAAATAATATTAAATAAAAAAAATAAGACAAAGTGAACAAAATAAAATAGATTTGTTTACTTTAAACTCAAATATAGGTAAATGTTACTTAAAACTTAATGCCCTATATTATTTAATAATTAAGGACTGACTGACTGACTGGTAGGCATACCAGTAGTCCAAAAACAATTAAAAATCGACTGTCTTATTTCTTGGTATTTGATAAAAATTGTCCATTTCGTAACTATCTGGTGTTAGCTAGCTAATCTTATCGCCGTGTTACAAATAAGCTATTTTGTTTGTCAGGTATAGCTTGTGCATATGTTAAAAAATAAAACAACTTCGTCATTTCATACATTCATCACTATCAAATATCAGCACTAGAATTAATAAATTAAAAACTGTTGATCACTTACTTTTAACTGTTGTCACACTATAATGTGATCGACAATCTCACTCCATATGAGTTCTTGAGAATTTATTTGAAAAATAACAAACAAAATAACACAATGGCAACTATTTAGTTGTGAATTCACTAGTACCTTTTTACTTGTTGAATTGTGATTTCATTTCGCATGACATATTTCCTATAGCTGTCAGATTTGATGTTGCCACATAACTAACATAAATACAACGAAACGATATCGATTTGTATTCGATTAGTAATTTAATGAAAAAATAATAATATTTGAGTTTCGCTTTCAGTTCTACACGCTTTTTAAAATATATTTTCTTTTATTTTTTTAAATTATGTTTTAAACGTATTTTTAAGAACAGTTAAAATGTGGAGTAGCGTATTGTTATGCTCTAAACAGTTCATGGTAAATCAGCTAAAAATTCACTTGTTTAATTATCATAACATGATTCCATTTTAAATGTATTGTTAAAACAGATAACAATAACAGTTAAATTGTGCAGTAGCATTTTATTGTACTCTAAAGACTTCATAGTAAATCAGCTAGTAATTCGCTTGTTTAATTATCATAACATCATAATATCCATAGCGATTCGATTATTATTCGATTAATAATTTCATAAAAAGAGAATAATCTTGGAGGTGTTTTAACTTCTGCTCGCTTTTTTAAAACGTATTTTCTTTTTTTATTTAAATTCTATTTTAAGTGTATTTTTAAGAACAGTTAATTGTGCAGTAGTGTTTTATGAAGCTCTAAAAAATTCATGGTATATCAGCTAGAAATTCACTTGTTTAATTATCGTAACATGATGTCATTTTAAATGTATTGTTAAGAAAAGATAAGAATAACAGTTATATTCTGCAGTAGCGTTGTGTTATACTGCATAGAATTCATTGTAAATCAGTTATTAAATCGCTTATTTAATTATCATAATTACAGATGTAAAGGCGGTTGTTAACGTTTTCAACCAAGCCGATAACAACGGTTGTTTTTGTCTTGAAATTGATAAAAATTGTGCAGTTGCGTTTTGTTAAGCTTTAACCTTTTGAGCGCCACGCCAAAAACGCATTACCGTGTCCTGTACGCCAAAGCGCCAAAACAAAATAGTGTTGCCAAGAGTTGATATATCGATAACGTGAAATAACTTGTTTTTGTTGGTTTTTTATGCTATAAATGACTCTTAATAAACTGTATGTTTTATTTAATCTTGTGCCGTCTTCCACTCTTTTTATATATGTACTTTGTACATATAAACATAAATAAAAAACAAACAATAACAATAAAATAGTAGTAAACATTAGCACTACTCTCCATCCTAATGACGACACTGTCGCGACTGGACGACAACGGCGTAGCTGACCTTCCCTTTTGAAACATTCTTAGAATGTTGTGTATCGATTTCAAAATCGATCTAACCGAAATATACAGACATCGATTCATAATATTTTATGTGTCGGGGAAGGCGTAGGCCAAGTGACGCACAGAAAAAAAGTCTTACACTCTTATGACAATGGGGATTTGATATGATGCTGGTGCTGCTAGATGATTTTGTGACTGAGAAAGAAAATGGCACAACACAAAATGAAAAATTGCTCTTCACACCCTAAGTAAAAAAAAACATTAATTGTAATTTTGTATTATTATTAAAAAAGGTACATAATTATTCATTAATCAACAATTGTATATAATTATTCGCACTAGGTAAATCAGCCTTATAATACTAAAATCTTGGTCATGGAATAAATAAACATATTTGTTCACCAATCAATCAAAAATTCAATTCATCAATCAAAAATCAAAATTCATCATCATCGACGCTTTCCAAAATCCGAATGAGTTCAGAGGAATCGTTCATGTTGCATTGCTCTACTTTTCTCGGTAATCACTTATGACGTCATCAGGGTGTCGTCTATCCTTGATCACGGTGCCCAGTGAACTGATTTTCGATGACGCGCTAAAGATGCGCTAGAGTTGAGATATTAGATTTATTATGCGAAGATAATCTGATAACATTTTTTTATTCATGTAGCTAATTATAGTTTTATGTTTATAATCTTTAATTTTATTCAAATATCAATAATAATAGAAAAAAAAACACCATTGAGCTGAATTTTGGATAGTTTTCAAGAAATCTATGCCTCCCGCGTTTGACACTAGCGGTCAACCATAGACGACTTTGGCGTGCTGGACATAGTATTTGCTTAGATAAAAATCCATTTTTATTAGTTCAATGTTTCTTAGTACTTGTGGCTCTAGAAGACTTGTTTTTTATACTCACATGTTGCTGGGTTATTCCTATTTTGAGGAGTGTAGAATTAAAATACCTGTAATAATTTTCCAATATCTATATTTCATATTTTTCGGAGCCGGGTTTTTTGTCAACTATAGACGTCGTTGGCGCTCAGGGCCCGCAGGTGTTGGTCAAGTATGGGCGACTTTGGCGCTCAAAAGGTTAAAGGATTCATGGTAAATCAGCTGGAAACTAACTTGTTTCGTTATCATAACATTATTCTATTTTAAATGTGTTGTTATAAACAGATAAGAATAACTTAACCGATCTTCTTTAAAAACAGATAAGAATAACAGTTCTTATCTGTTTTCAAAGAAGATCGGTTAAGATTAACAGTTAAATTGTGCCGTAGCATTTGTTACTCTCTAAAGAATTCATTAGAAATCAGCTAGTAATTCGCTTGTTTAATTATCGTAACATCATAATTATTTAAAAATTATATTAGCACTGTAATGATGACACCGTAAATAATCAATCGAAAAAAGAGAATCGATTTTTTAAATGTGTTTTGTGATTGGCAACACTTTTTTTATTCACAAACTAATGACATAATGATTTACCTAATTTTTATTATTATGTTTCCGGTACTTTTAATTTGTGCAAAAATATTCCCATTGTTTGAGGATAAATGAATACCGCGATTAATAACCATAAATAAAGATATAATTTTTTAACAAATTCACATTGTTGGGCGTTCCATGGCCGAAAATGAGCGTCCCCCTTTGGAACAATGATGCTAACCGCAATAAAATAGAATAATACATAGATTGACGTGAATTAATATATTTTAGAAAAAAAAAGAACAATAAAAAGTTAAATAATTCGCCTATTAAAATAAAAAATAAAATATAGGACAAAAAAGTTTTCTCTCATAAAATCTCTTCTTTGATTCATTTCTAAGTAAGTTTTAAACTTAGTCTTCTGTACAAGTATTAAATCAAATACAGTTATTAAATGCATGGAAGTTAACGCCGCAACGTTTGTAAGCAAACTCTTAAGTCTATAAAACTATTTAAGGGGAGAATGCTGTAGACATTTTCCGTTTGCATTTTCAGTTAAATACCGAAGCTATTTTCCAAAGAGTAATGTTGAATAATGAAAGTTTTTGCGGATTTAATAGCATTAATTTTTACCCGACTTAAAACAAACAAAATTCCCAATTAAACTAAATGTGGTTTTATAGTAAAAAACGACAGTCCACCGATGGAAATTAAATGGGTTGGCTCGACCGGAGAAGGACCACGCCCTCATAGAATGTCAGCGTAAAATAGCAGCGAAAAAAAAAACGACAGAAAGAAACGATTTCGTATAATGGGTGTAGAGAACCGGGACACTTTTTACTGGAAATGAGGTATTCCAGGTTAGTTCACAGGTGTGAAAACGTTTCTGCATTATAATTCTTAATCGAAGATAAATGTAGAAATTTCTATGGGCCACAGCACCATGCACAGTGCTCGTTGTCACCCTTGTATATTATTTTCACCTTGATATCGCAGTGCAAGAATCTCCACTACCCCATATCATACCGCGGGTGTCGTAAGAGACAACAGTGGGAAACGAATCAGGAGATGGGCTGCAGCGTTTTCCTGACAACGACTAAAAATAAAAAATAAACTGTGGTTGCCAAACCGCGACGCGATACGAAGCGGCATAGCGTGGCCACAAAGGCTTCAGTGCTGAGGGCACTTACAAGTTCTAAGTGAACGGCCTTAGTGGCGAGGCACACGAAAACGTACAGGTAGGCCTTATGTAAATGTGCGTTACGAAGGTTGGAGGACTTGACGAGGAAGGGGTCAGTAAAGTCAGTTCCGACTTCAGCGAATGGTCGGATGGCCCTGATGCGGTCGGGTAATAAGTCACCCATCATAGGCTGCGATATGGTGGCATTCCGTTTATAACAAGGTATGCACTTAAAGAGGACGCTCCGAATGGTGCGTCGGCCAACCAAAATCCAGAACTCCCGCTTGTCCCCTAGGAGCAGGAGGCTCGGCACCTCCGATACCTACCATTGGACGTGATTCAGAGCTCCAGGGGGAGCCCTAGTCTTCCCACCAACCAAGTGGAGGCCACACAGCGTTGTGAACCCGAATACAATAGAGCGCGAACCGTTAAACCGTCGCCACTCGGGTTGTACACCTTCACTGAAGCCGTCATCAATAGAACAGTTTGACAAGTAGACTGTTGACGGCTCAAAGGATCAGTGGAGGCGGCCGTGGTGAGAGCTAGGGCGGCAACTACCTAGCTGGAGCTGCCTCCATCGGACCGGCACTCGAACCGGGGGTCCCGAAAGCGGCAATCCGGAGGCATCTCAACGATCCGGGCTTCAGGGTACCTCGGCCTTGAGGCCCGGGACAGATTCGAGGTCGCAGGAACCCCGTAGTACCGGTACCGACCAAAGGGGGGAGGGTGGTATTCCAGTAGCGGCCGCTCAGCTAACGGGGGTGAGAAGGGTCTAGCTGACAGCTGAGTGGCCGTGAAGTTCCTCTCAACACGCTGAGGGGGGTGACGACCTCCCCGCCGCCCCTGGGGGAACGACCCCCCGACTGGTCGAGGGAGGGACCCCCTTCAAACCTGGGTTTGAAGGGGTACAGAGTCACGGTAACAGAGTGGCAAGGACCAGCTGTAATATGTGAAGCCTACTTGTAGTATACTACAAGTAGGCTTCACATATTCCAGCTGGTGGCCCAGATGACAATATTTTATTAGTTTTTATAATGGCAAGTAGTCTAATTAAAGCCATAGACAGAATAACACGTCTCTCGTCAATTTATTTCATCCTTTTGTGTGGCCTAAGGGATGTCGAGCTCTAACAAATAATCAGAATGTCTTTATAATAGTTACATTAACATCTACAATTCTATTTTTTCACCCTTACAGGTGGATTTTTTCAGATTAATATGAGGGCAACACTGAAGTATAAGCTCTTAAATAAAAGTTTATATTTTAGGTTTATATTATTTGAATGGTTTCACAATTGACGAAGAAATCGTGTAATAAACAAACAAACCGTTACCGTTGCCGGTATATATCGTTTCATGAACGGGGCTTTTGCAATAGATGTAACGCTTGGCAAGCGGGTTGGCAACCACAGTTTATTTTTAATTTTTAGTCGTTGTTAGGAAAACATCCCCATCTCCTGATTCTTTTCCCACTGTTGTCTCTTACGACACCCGCGGTATGATATGGGGTAGTGGAGATTCTTGCACTGCGATATCAAGGTGAAAAATAATATACAAGGGTGACAGCGAGCACTGTGCATTGGAAATTTCTACATTTATCTTCGATTAAGAATTATAATGCAGAAACGTTTTCACACCTGAGAACTAACCTGGAATACCTCATTTCCAGTAAAAAGTGTCCCGGTTCTCTACAGCCATCATACGAAATATCGTTTTTTTTTCGCTGCTATTTTACGCTGGCATTCTATGAGGGCGTGGTCTTTCTCCGGTCGACCGATACTTGTCTTACTTTAAACGCCGTTAAACACGTACAAATACATTTTTATTTGATTTTCGTTGACAAAATTAATATATTCAAACGAAAAATAGAAAAAGGATATTAATGAAAAGTTTAAGCTGACATTCGTGCTACAACTATAACTTTAGAATGGCTCTATACCATGGAATTTTTTTTACGATTTCCAAAAAGGGAATTTCAACAAAATATTACGTTAAGTGTTGATTGTTAATTATTTAAAAATATTAAGTAGTTATGCACACAACAACACAAAGAAACTTTTAACGTACTTTTTTTCAGCGTGCAGATTCTTTTCGGCCAGTATGTTTATACAGTAAAATGACCAAAACTTAATTTTCAATCATAAAGGTAACAATTTATTTAATGTTATTCATCTTTTATTAACAAGTTCACTGTTAAACACAGGTTTCCTCCAAGGAATGCTATAAAAACTATAACAACAGTCCAGGGTTGCTTGCATCCATCGACTTACCTCATGCCACAGAAGAAATAATTGCGGAAATATATAATATAGTTTGAAATTTAGAAAAGTTATATGTATTAATTAGAATACATTAATTGAAATTGGATAATATAATATAATTTTCAAATGAATTTGTCGGTACGATACACGCGCCACCACCTAATTGTTCTATGCCTATAACCTTCGTGCAAGTGCAAGCAATAACTTGAAAAAGTTTTAGCGCAGTCTATGAACGGTATTGTAGCGAATGAAATACGAACAAACAAACAAAAAAATAGTTTTTATAATTAGATATATACTGTTAATATGATAACTAATTCACAAAGCGGATTTTTAATTTTATGATTAATGCGGTGCATTACTATTTCGCAATGCGAAAATCACAAATAATAACCACAATGGCTGGAAAATTATACCCACATCCGGAATAGTCAACGCCATTCCCTATTGTTTGGGGAATTACTTTATTGCTGGAAAATCATTATTCCTAAACAATAGCCTGCAGACAGGGCAGATCGTTAGTTCTCTCATTAAGCTATTCACTACCTACCTTATTATAGAAGTCCAAAGTTGAACAATTGAGGGAGATATAAAGATAATTATGTTTGAATTAGAGTAATTTGACGACGGACTCGCGTGCACAATGACATGAGACTCGCGTGGAATGCGACACCCCTTACCGCTCCACATCGCACCTCCCAGCATGCGCCCTTGTTTGTACAGCGAGCGACGAAGGTAGCCAAGAAGCACGCAAGCCGTTTGCGAGCTGTATTGAATTTCGTTTTTATATTAGAGGCTCTATTTTCTGGTTGCATAAAGGCTGTATTAAAAATTGGCACAAATTACACAGATTTATGCATTAGTAACGCTGTTCGGTATCTGTACATGCATAAAAGGGGCCATATTAATAGCTGTATTATAGCTGTTATTTGGTGTGCAAGGAAACATATCTCCACAGATATAGTCTTATTATAACTTTTAAAAAATAAGCGTTCTAAATTGGGTTTAGAACGGAATTACAAATGAATATAAAACAAAATGAACTTTATTTTTGATGACTAAATTGTATTTATATACTTTATCGAATGATGGCGACATTTCATGTTAGAGTAAAAATATATATTCAAATTAATATTAATATTATACTCGGATTACAGTTGAACTTTGATAGTGATAATAGGTGAATTGGAAGTGCGAAATTAGATTACCGGTAAACTTCTATATGCTTTTTAAAAAATTGCCGCGCCAGCAAAATAACCAAATAATATTAGGACAAAATTCTAAATACGGTAACTAAATATCGGTTGTATACTTTAGAATATAAAAAATGGATATGAAGGCACATTGGGGCACAGTGATCATTAGTCATACTGAAAATTATGGTATAGACTAAAATAATATGTGTAATATTTAAAATTATAATTTAAATTTTGTTTTTATGGGTCTTAAAATAGTAGCAAATTACTAAACAGCTTAAACGCTATTTCGAGGGTCTTATAGTCTTAGTAGGTGTACTATGTATGTTATGGATTCTATCATTCAGCCATTGGTTTTTGATCAGTTGTATAATAAAATATTTTTATTACTTACGCAGTATACCTCGCAGTTTTTTTTTTTCAACATAAAAATAACATAACCTTTAGAGATACGTTTAAAAAATAAAAAATCTTGTCTGGGGACAATGTTGGATAACTTTTATTTAGATTTAAAATGATCTAGCAGCACCAAATCTTTGTCTTTTTTCCAGATATTGATAAAAAAAAATAATTTTATTCATTAGCACAGTATAAACACGCAACGCATGCAATATGGCGATAATCTATCAGTTATACAGATTTACATTGTACTATGGTTGTTATTTATTTTGTTAGTTTAATATTACACTCATGGACAGATGTTGTATAACTACTTGTATTAACAAAAATTTAAAATTACGCCATAAAAATAAATTTACTTTTTTTATAGGAGAGGGGGCAAGCGAGCATACGGCTCACCTGATGGTAAGTGGTTACCACCGCCCATGAACAACTGCAACAACAGAGAGATTGCAGATGCGTTGCCAACCTTTTAAAAAGGAATAGGCTCTTTTCTTGAAGGTCCCTTAGTCGTATCGGTTCGGAAAAATCTCTGGTGGTAGTTGATTCCACAAGGTTGTTGTATCAAATAAACGTTTTAAAACTTTCTAAAAAACTGTTCAATTCTTTTATGGGACTTTTAGGACAGGAACCCTCTCTTTTTTTAAAGTTGGCAACGCACCTACAGTTCCACCTGTAGTAGCTTTTAGTCACTTACCATCTAGTGAGCCGCATACTCGTTTGCCTCTTTATATAAAAATGTACGTACCGACCCATACTTTAATATGGGTTTACAATTTACCAACACATCGCGTAAAATACATACAAAATATCATACACAGTCATATTGAGAGGTTCGTCCTTATAAGTCGCCCAAAAATATCGTTCATCTGCAGGATGACAATACACAGGTCACATAATATTGCAGCCATACTTGAGTACCTATTTAGCGGAAAAACGAGCAGGAATGTCGTACCGCAAATGGAACTTGAGAGGCGATTAGCTTAATAACAAAAGTTCCCTCTCGAGGCCACTCTATAAACTCATTGACCTCGTTCTACTCAGAGTTTTTGAACAGAGTACGACGATTTTAATTTTAAAAGGCGAATTATTTAATTTTTTATTGTTCTTTTTTTTCTCAAATATCGTCATTCACGTCAATCTATGTATTATTCTATTTTATTGCGGTTAGCATCATTGTTCCAAATTTCCATTTAAAGTTACAGTCTTTCAGCAATAAAAAGGCATATATCTCTAAGGGGTATACATGCATATATGTAGCCACAGCACCCAGGACCATTACTCCCTCCCAACATCACTACAGAAAGTTACATCAACTTCGATATTACCACACGTGTTTCCTCTCTAAACGAGGCATTCTCAGGTGAAGTAGACGTCTGCGGTGGCTAACCGCAAGTCGGGTGTGTGGTGGTTGGTTGAAAGGCTGGAAGTGCTCTTCAAACTTATTAAGACACATCATTTTTTTACGCGGAGGTAGCTAATTAATTTTTATTATCTGTAATAAAACTGACTTAGCAATGAAACGCCTGATTCAATTAAATGACTAGAGTTGTAAAAAACAAAATAGCTGATCCTTTTTCTAAACCTTTATTTTGTTTAAAAAGACCGCAACACATAAATTACGAGACTTCCGTACACTGGCTACCGCCTAATACATTCACAATTGGCCACTAATAAATCTCACTCAGATTAACTAACACGTGACGAAGTATGGAATTAGCCTCAAGAAAGCAGTTTTTCTACCTTTCACTGTAACAAATTAAATTGTACTTATTGCGTTAGGCTTGTTATTCACCGACAATCATCAAAATTTTTATGCTATATAGGGTAGTAGATATTCTTACTCCGTCACTATGTTGTCAATAGGTATGACATCATATTTTTGAATAGAGAATACCTATTTACGTATTTGACCTTTGAAAAATTTGACAAAAGGAAGAGTTATTAAACTCATTTCTGGAATAACAAAATATCTACATGTATAAACATGGCTGCCGTAATTTTTCCCAAAACAAATACAACGCATAAATTAGAACCGCGGACGAGCGCCACGCCGTATATTCGCAATTGGCTCCTAATAAATCTAAAACTAAATTAACAACGAAACGTACATTGTTTGAAAACATTTATGTGTTTTTGCGGTTTCGTTTGATGTATTAATTCAGTTACAAAGTTGTCAATTTATAATTCATTTCAATCATTAAAAATATATATAACCAATCAAATGTAACAATATTATAATTGTTGCCAGTGATGACTTACGGATCAGAGACGTGGTCCTTCACTGCTGGCCGTATGAGGACGCTCAAGGTCGCTCAGCGAGCTATGGAGAGGGCTATGCTCGGAGTTTCTCTGCGTGATAGACTCAGAAATGAGGATATCCGCAGTAGAACCAGAGTGACCGACATAGCCCAACGGATTAGTAAGCTGAAGTGGCAATGGGCCGGCCATATAGCTCGAAGAACCGATAAACGATGGGGAAGAAAGGTTCTCGAGTGGCAGCCTCGTACCGGTAGGCGTAGTGTAGGGCGACCCCCCACTAGATGGAGTGACGACCTGGTAAGATATGCAGGAAGTCGATGGATGCAGGTGGCTCAGGACCGTGCTTTGTGGCATTACTTGGGGGAGGCCTATGTTCAGCAGTGGACTTGTGAAGGGCTGTAATGATGATGATGATGATGAATCAAATGTAATTTGATGTTGGACAGCATCAATATCATCGACATTAAGCCTATCGAAATCTAACGCTGAACACAGGCCTTCGCCATCGATTTCCTTATAGGGATATTTTTCATACTTGCGAATGTTGTCAGGAAGATGCTGCTGCTCATCTTCAATTTCAGAATTCCTCTGTCGCTTCCTACGAATGCACGGAGCAATAATTTGAGGTAGTGGATACTGTGTGGGCGCCACAGTTTTTTTTATTATTTTGAGTTAAACGCCTATGACATAACAGTGGTAGAGCCACGCGGCAGCTTTGCTGTTGCACGTATGGGCCGGCTCAAACCGGGGTGGTGTCACGACCTCACAGAATACCGGCGTGAAGTGGAAGCTCTGCTTCCGCGTTTCGTCTGGTGAGTGCAGGTGGCCGGAGGCACAAATCCCCTCCCCCCATCAACATGGTAGCGGAATTAAATGATGATAGACTACCCCAGGAGGGTAACAGCATCCCGGAGAACGCATGTTTCTCCACTTTTGAGAGTGGGTGCTCAGGCTACTCCACGTATTCTGGGGGGGGGGAATTCCGCTCAAGACTATAACTACTCGGGGCAAACGGAGCAACAAGACCAAGGCGACCACTGCCACGCTGTCTGTGAATTTCTGCAATATCAGGGGACTTCACTCTAACCTAAACGCCGTCCACTACCATCTTGGGACGGCGAGGCCAGCTCTGCTCTTTCTGACCGAGACGCAGGTGTCCTCTCCGGCTGATATCTCGTATCTCTCCTACCCGGGGTACAAACTGGAACACTTCTTTGTGCCTTGGGCTGGAGTTTGCGTTTACGTCAGAGAGGACATCTGTTCTCCACGCCTCGGCAGACTTGAAGCTTCGGACCTATCCATCCTTTGGCTACGCGTAGACAGCGACGACCATCCGCGCGTCTACGGGTGCCTCTATAAGTCCCACAGCGGTAATGCCGAAACAGACCGACTATTCGACCACGTCCAAGTGCCTACAGATTCGTTGCTACAGCTGATCCCCTCGCAGAGATCGTGATCCTCGGCGACTTTAACGCCGTTCACGTCAAATGGCTTGGTTCACGTTTAACCGATCATGTGGGGAGATCTGTTCATGATTTGGCCTTGGCATATGTTCTGACATAACTGCTTACTTCGCCTACGCGGATTCCAGATGTGGAGGATTATGCACCTTCCCTGTTGGACCTTCTGCTGACCTCTCACCCGGACGGATATCAGATTGGTGGTGCTCTTTACACCGGCCGACCCAATATTTCTCGGGAAAACATCTCCGAGTGCTGGGACAAACTTGTGTCTGAAGTCGAGTCTTTGCTGAACAGAGTCTCGGATTGGGGGCGACTAAATCTAGTCCAGTTTAATCCCCAGAAGCCACAAGTTTGCGCGTTAACCGCTAAAAAGAACCCCTTTGTCGTATCTCCTCAGTTTCAAGGCACTCCCCTTGTTGCCTTAGCCAGTATCGGAATCTTCGGCGTCGACATATCGAGTGACGTGCAGTTTCGTGATCACTTGAAAGAGAAGACCAAACTGGCTTCTAAAAAGCTTGGCGTGCTCAGCAGAGCGGGACAGTAATTCATGCCGGCACACCGCCTGCAACTTTACAAGGCGCAGCTTCAGCCGCACATGGAATACTGTTCCCATCTCTGGGCTGGGGCTCCCCAGTACCAGCTCCTTCCTCTTGACCGCATCCAGCGCAGAGTGGCTCGAATCGTCGATGAACGAGTGCTTTCCGATCGGCTCGATTCACTGGCACTGCGAAGAGATGTTGCATCTTTTTGCATTTTTTTTTCGCATATACCATGGAGAGTGTTCTGAGGAATTGTTGGGATTATTCCCAGCCGCCAAATTTCATGAACGCGGCAAACGTCCCGATACCATCCACACCATCTGGATGCTTGGCGGTCCACCACTGTACGTTTCAAAAGGAGTTTTCTTCCGCGTACAACCTCTCTGTGGAATAATTTACCACCGGCGAAATAATTTACCGATACGACCTGGGGACCTTCAAGAAAAGAGCTTACACTCCTTTCTAACGCCGCAACCCCCTTTGCTCTGAGTACTAACATCGGTAGCCGCATGCTCGTTTACCCCCTCTTCTATAAAAAAAGTTGTTATTTATTATAATTTAACATTTTGTAAAAGAAGGAAAAGACGTTGTGACCACAGAACACATACAAATAACTAATGAGGAAATTGTGACATTTCGATATACGATTATGCTGCAGCAGTAAATGACTGAGTCAGCATGAGTCGCCCTAGACAAGAGTCTATTGACCAAATTGGCAATATGGATCTCTAGAGATGGAAATCTAGAGAACCCTTAACCGACAAACATGTATGCTTAGATATTATAATATAATATTATGGTTGTGAAAGAAGCGAGAGAGGTGTGACAGGATCATGCCAAATTGAAGTCCGTAGTTTGTAGTCCATTAAACTAAAAGAAAGTTTCAGAAAAAAATTGATAAATCAAACCTGAAAAATATTCGCCACCGATATTAGAAAATAACCGTAATTTTAATAACATAAAAATAAAAATTACATTAAGTATAAAAAAGGGACAAAATACTGACAGAAGAAGACATAAGGTGGGTAAATAATATATTAGCTTGCACACCGGAAGGTAGAATATTGATGAAAAATTAAAACAATATAAATAATGTGTGTGGTAGAGCCACGGTGCAGCTATATTATGGAAGTAGTACAATTGTAGCATGAACGTATCAGTTCGACCGGGGTAGGGCTACGCTTTCACAAAATACCAGCGTAAAATATCAGCTTAATGTTGCTGTGTTTTGTATGGTGCGTTTAGGGAACCGAAGATCCTTTTTACTGGAATTGAGACATTCCATATTGGTTCTCGGGGGTGACAATGCATCTGCATTTTTATTCTTAATCGAGGTTAATTCTTTCAGAATTTCCAGTCTTTGGGCCACAGCATCTACTTATCACGGGTGGATTGTGTGCTCGTTTGTCGCCCATATACTATGAAAAAAAATGTATTGATTTTATAAATTTTAACAACGAATATGCACTTAATATATTAGGTAACAATTTTAGTTTTCAGTCGTATGACGCTGAAAGAATTCTCAAAAATGAAATGAACTATCGGCGTTAGATTACTGTTGGCAGTTTGCCAAAGTAAAATAGACTGAATTTGACCGCGTAATTTATAGAGGGATTAAATATTATGACGTTGATCGAGAGGTGTAAAACTTTGTTACATAAAATGAAATAGACTTGACTAGACAAATCAACTTCAAATTTATATCACACTAGCTGGTACCCGGCGCGGTGCTGCCGCAGAAGCAATAATCGTGGAAATGTCATTTTAAATTTGAAGCGCGTAAAATGCAAAGACCACAAACTTAAATTTTTATATATTAAGATTACCACAATATTTATTTATAATGAAACATAATATAATGGATCTATGGATTATCATAACTATCCAAAACCTTGAAGAACCTTGATTTTTTTTTCTAGATGTTAATTTTTTTTTTCGGGAAAGCGTCTGCTCGCAACCGCAGTTGTTTTATTAGTTTGAGTTGTTATTTTGAACGTACTGACCCTCATCTCCCGCTTTAGCTTCCATACGTTGCTTCTTACGACACCCAGGGTACGATGTGGGATAGTGAATATTCTAACACCGTCACCTCATAATGATTCCTCTCATATCTACATCAATTATTATTGTATGATACAGCAGCGGCATAGTTATACGCGATAATGCAAGCGTTCTCAAAAGTTCCTGTCCACCCATATCCGAGGTAACACTTATAAGATAAGGTTAGGGAGCGGTGGCAGTCATAATTCACCTACGCCAATTATGTGCGTAGAACCTATGCCAATTATGTACGTTGTTGCATATTACTGTACCTGGGGGACTGAGCTTTGCTCGGCATATTAGTTAGGAAACGAGTTTTTTCAATTACAACACATATCTTGATAAACTTGGAATGAATATTATTTAAGTATACAAGCGGTAAAATAAAAATTACAACCAAATTCTTCACAAAAAATATTCGTCAGATCTTAATCAAATTTATATGGAACCACATGAAAACCACCTGCTTTCAAATAAAATCAGAATCATCAACATCGATTAACCTTGAAAAGAGTTCTGAGGTAACACTTATAAAAAAATAAGGAGTTACTCAATTCGACTGTATTTTTAAGTCGGTTAAAAATTATATCTAAATCCAATATCTTCCTACTAGGAGGTTGGATAATAATAAAAAAAACCTTCGCTCAACAAACAACCTTCTTGTCCTATGTCCCACCCATAACTCTGAACGTGTTCATTCTTCTTTCCCTATTCTATCTTTTCTTCTTTGGATTGCACTCTCTCTCGAAAACACGACAGCTAGCAATCGCTATGCGTTCAGTATGAAAGTTCGGGTATACCTGCTGAATAAGTTGACAGTGCCATCAAAGTAACAGTTTGTTTATATTTTTTATCTTTATTACACATATATTTTATGTATATGATATCTATTGTGGATGCATATATTAATTTTTTTAGTTATATGAATATTGTATTTAGTTTATTTTATATTTTTATAACATACCATTTATATTTATATGAATTATAAATTTTTAGTAATTTTAATTTTGCATTCTCTTAGACTAACTTTTTAATACACGCACCACTCCAAGGTAATCTACCTTGGAAGGAAGATAACGCCTCACACAAGTTCGTCCATATACAACGTGTGTTTTAAATAAACAAATATATAAATCTTCTACGTTGAAAACGTTCTGCACAAAATCAATATGATCATATGATTAAATTATTACAAGATGACAGTATGAAAGTGAGTGAAAGATCGAGTATTTAAAATGAGTGAACAATGAGCGAGTGACTGAATGAGAAGTAAGAATGAGGGGAAGCTAGATTTAAAAGACTGGAAGCAAACGGGAAGCCATTGTGACAAGACGATATCGTTGTGAAGAAAGAGATTAAAGTTCAAGTCAAACATCAAGCTGTGTTTCATTCTCAACAAGACATATTCCACACAAATATATAAAATGTTATAATCTTCTACGTTGAAAACGTTCCGCACAAATTCAATATGATCATATGATCAAATTATTACAATCATCTGTTTATTAACAGTTACTGCGGTAGACCTCTTCCATAATTATGGAGGATTTGTCATATCCACCTTGTTCAGTAACTGAATTGGTAATCGCAGTGCGCTGGATCGCAGCGATACTAATAAACTTTGTGCTAATTAAATACGCAATAATCGAATAATTAACCACTAATTCAACAATCGAATTTTAAAGAAAGATAAAAGTATATTTACCATATATTTTTATATTATACTATATATTTCTCATTTCATTAGAAGGCACGTACCTACTTAGAGTAGGAGTAGTACTTTTTTACCTATTTTTACTTTTTTACCTATTAAAAGCAAGTAACGTATAAAAACCAAAAAAGTAGAAGTGATTTGTCAATATCAAACTGATCGTGTTAGCGAAATAAAAGATTGTAATAAACTATGAACAATATAATACTTGACAATTGGTCTAAATAAAATAAAAACACGCCCAATAAATTAAAAAGGGACCTTCAAGACACATAGTTCATTTCGCATAGTGCTAATGCGAATTAAGATAATCTCCTGGAAACTGTTGTAAAATGCTTAGACAGTATTCATGTAAAAAAACACTGGATGGATACATTTCTACCAGTGATAAACCAATGCTAACCGTAGTTTTTAAGATATTATATTTGGTTACTAACACACATGGATTCTGAAATAAAATATATTATTATTATTACAGCCTACAAAGTCTACAGAACATAGGCCGTCTCCGTAGCCTGCTGTAGATTGTTATGAGTATAGACTATCGACTGTATGATAAAGAGGAAAGCAGTTATGATTTTTGCTAAAAAAGCATTTAGGAAATCATTCATCTATTAATGTTTTTTTTTTAATAAAATGCAAAGGTCTTATTCTTCGTATAGGCTTTAAGTGTAAAACACTGATTACAAACTTTGAGGATGGTTCTTACTTTGTAAGTTAATAAAGTTATCAGTGCCTATTTTTATTGGCATAAAGTAACCTCTCAGTATTAACTTTTAAAATAATTTAGGAAAACTCTTGCTTGAGATAAATTGGTGCAAGGGCGACGTGCACTATCATTAGCAATAACATTTAATTTGATGTCTAATGTGTTCCGTGAATTATACATACCTAAATCTACCCTTATAGTTATCCCCTAATTTCCAAAATATAAAAAAAAATTATATATAAAAAATTGGAACCCACCAAAATAGTAATGTAGTCTAAACTAAATGGGTTAATAATAATTATAACTACTTTTTATACGCTTAACTACTCCTAAGGTGGAATACCAACAATCACAAGTTTTACGTGGTAGAGCCAGCTTCAGCTGTATTATAATTACAACATGAATAGGTGGACTCGATCAGTGATAAACCAAGCTCTCACCAAACAAAAAGTCTCAACAAAAACGTTTTATTTATTTCGAGGCATGGCATTTTAGTCCCCAAGGTGATAATTCGTACGTATTTTGATGCTTAATTGACGATAGATGAAGATATCTAAGATAACCACTGCATGGATCCACTTATCATCGGGTGCTCATTTGTCGACCATTTTCCATTTTAAAAAAAATTGCCAACCCTTTTGTTGTCGGTACTTACCGAATTAGATCTTTTATGTTTTTGTTGAGATATCTTTATATTTATATACAAAAAGATATAAATATTCCGAAAGTCAATAACTTACACAACTCTACAAACCGTACCACCGTAACAGTATCTCGATAGAGCTCCTATAAATTTTAGACTAAATAAACACAAAGGGGTATTGGTAAAGTTAATAGGTTTTCGCGGTTTTCTCATTATCATACTGAGTGCCTGTAGGTATTGGCTGGGGAGTGTAAACAAAGGATTTGCCAATCATATTTTTAGTAGATCCATGAAGCGACTAAATAACCTGATGAGATAACTTTTTTGAATTTTGGACACAAAATGAGGATATTTACCGAAAAGTTCCGTTATCTGTCTCCGAAACTCTTTATCAGATCTGTACGAAATGAAATGGGATTATTTCGGAATAAACCCCTTCTCAAACAGAACAAGATTTTGCAAATCCGTCTTAATATGACTGAGTTATGCTCGAACATACGTAAAAATATTATACCCGAATAATAATAATATAGCCGAATTGAGAACCTCCACATTTTTTGAAGTTGGTTAAAAAGGTGACCCAACGTTAATCGCGCTGCGGCCCGGCTTATTAATAGCGATGCGAGCGAGTAAAGTTAGATTATTGTCACGTCCCGAATGCATCGTATTATAATGAAAGTTGTAAGCGACTTATGTATGATGTATGTCGGTTATAAACAACAATTATTAGGAATTATGGAAACTTTTAACTATGCGTCTCGCTTCGTAATAAAATAATATAGTAAACTGTTAGATAATCAGTTTTTGCTTGTTTGAAATATGTGCCATGTTGAACAAGTAAAACTTATTTCATTTGCGGATACTAGCATCATCATCAACCTGCGGCTCTACTACCTTTTGTAGATCTTCGCATCCTTAAAGATCTTCAGTTTCACTACATCTCTGCATCGCTTTTCTTATGTGTTTTCTTGCCCAAGATCCTCAGATCTTCAATGAAATGACATCATATCACATGCACAGTCAATTATTTTGAAGTAAAACTTATTTCATTTGCGGTTACTTGCTTCATCATCAACGCGCGGCTCTACAACGTTTTGTGAATTTTCGCCTCCTTAAAGATCTTCTTCAGTTTCACTGTGTCTCTGCATCGCTTTTCTTTTATGTTTTCTTGCCCAAGCTCCCCAAATTTTCCTTAATGCAATCATTTCACTGCAACTATGATATTCTTGAGGGTTTTTTTTTGTTTCAGCATTCAAAAGGGTTAAGTTTTATCAACTCTGGTGTTATCTATTTTTAACAAGTGACTTGCCTTTATGACTTGCAGAACTTGATGAGCGTTTCTTTACGAATTATCCAGCCTTATAAATTTAACGGTTAAATGTCATCAGAAACCTTAATATTACATACAAATTTGTGGTAAATGGAATGTGTGGTTGCCAAAATACCGATTTTATGCTCCAACCGGTTACGAATAAATTGAATTACTGTTATTTTAATGATAAGACAACAGTAAAACTTCATATTAACACAGCCGTAGCGAATAAAATAGAAAAATGTGTTGCTAGCTTCTTGCTGGTATATAGCGAAAAAAGAATATGAAAAGTAACTGTTACCAAAAAAAAAAAAACAAACTTATAAAAATAAAAAAAATACTAGAAATTAAGTTATTTTCTTAAACTTGTTCTCAAGTTCCGAATTGACGATTATTTTGCTCCTGGTCATTAGTCATGCTAGTCATTTTGTTATAAACTTTCTACCTCTTTAAATTTCTACTTCAAACTACTTTTACATCCATATCATTGGAAAGATAATTAAATTTACTCATTAGAAAATATAATGGTTATCATTTGTTTTTACCGGGAAATAAAAAAAGAAGTTAATGTCCACAAGAAGAAAATTAAGATTTATTGCAACTTACAAAATTAAAAAAAAACAGGTTTTGAAACGACCTAAAACATAGTATTAACCACCCCTTGCCTTAATTACTGCTTCCATACGATCTTTCATTGATATAATCAACGTAACAATGCATTCTTGAGGAATGTTGTCCCATTCCTCAATGACAGCCTCCTCGTGTATCTTGCAGTGTGGTGAGGGCAGGATCACGAGTCCGTACTCGCTGCTTTACATCATCACAGAGTTGCTCTATCGGGTTCATATCTGGACTTTGCGCCGGCCACCGCGCAGCGGGCGTTGTCATGCATTAATGTAAATCCATCGCCAACAAAACCCGCGTATGGAACCACATGCTCTTCTAGGATCTCCAATATGTATCGGTGAGCAGTCAGCGACCCTTGACCACGAGAACCTCCACTCCGGGAAACGCAGACAAGGCTGGTTTTGGCGTCGACTGACATGCCACCCCAGAACATGCATGAGCCACTCTTGAATCCAACTGTTTCTTCAATACAGGCTTGTGCAAATCGTTCCTCTTGCCTTCTGTATACTCTTATGCGTTTATCATTGGAGAAAAGACATACTCTCGTCTCATCCGAAAAAAGTACTGTCCTCCATTGGTCGATCGTCCAATCAATATAATCGTGTGCAAATTGCAATCGATCTCCGCGATGCTGTGCGGTCAATTTTGGACCAGTTGCAGGCCTATGCGCTGCAATTTTCTTTTCTCTTAACCGTCTTCCGATCGTAGAGACGTTTACAGATGTTTTGCGAGCTGATCGTAGCTGCTGTTGCAGTTCTACAGCATTTGAGAATCTATTGCGTAAAGATGTCGATACAATGAATCGATCATCTCCTTGTGATATGGAGCACTGTCGCCCAGATCCACGCCTCCGAATATAGTAATTGGTGTCCTGGAACCGTTGGAATACTCGTCGAACGGAAAAACGGGATAGATTTAGTTGCCGAGCGACATCACACTGTCGCATCCCTGACTGCAGTAGCAAAATCACTTGAGCGGTTTCACCAGCAGTGTTACCCATATTGTGGGGTTTTAAGCTTGCTTCAGAAATTTACGTGTATCCTCTTCAACGTTTGAAAAGCGAATGACTCACATTTTACCCTGTACCGGCCCTTTTATAGCACATAACGCACCACAACTAGTGATTGTTACGACACGTATTTTAGAAAAAGTTATTTCAATGTCTCGTCCTCAGAAGATTTCTTAAGTTTATGAAACAAAACAGTTGTAAATTTAAAGGTTAATAAACGCACTTTCAGTAGATACCAATAATGACTTGATTAAATGATATATAGAATAGATTGTTATGAGTATAGACTATCGACTGTATGATAAAGAGGAAAGCAGTTATGATTTTTGCTAAAAAAGCATTTAGGAAATCATTCATGTATTAATGTTTTTTTTTTTTAATAAAATGCAAAGGTCTAATTCTTCGTATAGGCTTTAAGTGTAAAACACTGATTACAAACTTTGAGGATGGTTCTTACTTTGTAAGTTAATAAAGTTATCAGTGCCTATTTTTATTGGCATAAAGTAACCTCTCAGTATTAACTTTTAAAATAATTTAGGAAAACTCTTGCTTGATATAAATGGGTGCAAGGGCGACGTGCACTATCATTAGTATCATTTAATTTGATGTCTAATGTGTTCCGTGAATTATACATACCTAAATCTACCCTTATAGTTATCCTCATAACTACTTTATATACGCTTAACTACTCCTAAGGTGGAATACCAACAATCACAAGTTTTACGTGGTAGAGCCAGTTTCAGCTGTATTATGATTACAACATGAATAGGTGGACTCGATCAGTGATAAACCAAGCTCTCAATTACCAGCGTAAAATGCTTAATGCTGCTGAGTTTGATATGGTAAGTGTAGAGACCCTTTTTTACTAGCTGCAAGACATTCCATTTTATTGCAGCTAAACTATACCTGCAGCACGATAGGTCGCTTCGACCGGGATAGAACTATGCACTTACAGAATACTAGCGCGAAATAACTAAATAATACTTTTCTTATGGTGAGAATAGAGAACTGGAAAAAACGTTTTATTTATTTCGAGGCATGGCATTTTAGTCCCCAGAGTGATAATTCGTACGTATTTTGATGCTTAATTGACGATAGATGAAGATATCTAAGATAACCACTGCATGGATCCACTTATCATCGGGTGCTCATTTGTCGACCGTTTTCCATTTTAAAAAAAATTGCCAACCCTTTTGTTGTCGGTACTTACCGAATTAGATCTTTTATGTTTTTGTTGAGATATCTTTATATTTATATACAAAAAAATATAAATATTCCGAAAGTCAATGACTTACAACTCTACAAACCGTACCACCGTAACAGTATCTCGATAGAGCTCCTATAAATTTTAGACTAAATAAACACAAAGGGGTATCGGTAAAGTTAATAGGTTTTCGCGGTTTTCTCATTATCATACTGAGTGCCTGTAGGTATTGGCTGGGGAGTGTAAACAAAGGATTTGCCAATCATATTTTCGGTAGATCCATAAAGCGACTAAATAACCTGATGAGAAAACTTGTTTGAATTTTGGATACAAAATGAGGACATTTACCGAAAAGTTCCGTTATCTGTCTCCGAAACTCTTTATCAGATCTGTACGAAATGAAATGGGATTATTTCGGAATAAACCCCTTTTCAAACAGAACAAGATTTTGCAAATCCGTCTTATGCTCGAACATACGTAAAAATATTATACCCGAATAATAATAATATAGCCGAATTGAGAACCTCCACATTTTTTGAAGTTGGTTAAAAAGGTGACCCAACGTAAATCGCGCTGCGGCCCGGCTTATTAATAGCGATGCGAGCGAGTAAAGTTAGATTATTGTCACGTCCCGAATGCATCGTATTATAATGAAAGTTGTAAGCGACTTATGTATGATGTATGTCGGTTATAACCAACAATTATTAGGAATTATGGAAACTTTTAACTATGCGACTCGCTTCGTAATAAAATAATATAGTAAACTGTTAGCTAATCAGTTGTTGCTTGTTTGAAATATGTGCCATGTTGAACAAGTAAAACTTATTTCATTTGCGGATACTAGCATCATCATCAACCTGCGGCTCTACTACCTTTTGTAGGTCTTCGCATCCTTAAAGATCTTCAGTTTCACTATATCTCTGCATCGCTTTTCTTATATGTTTTCTTGCCCAAGCTCCTCAGATCTTCAATGAAATCACATCATATCACATGCACAGTCAATTATTTTGAAGTAAAACTTATTTCATTTGCGGTTACTTGCTTCATCATCAACCCGCGGCTCTACACCTTTTGTGAATTTTCGCCTCCTTAAAGATCTTCTTCAGTTTCACTGTGTCTCTGCATCGATTTTCTTTTATGTTTTCTTGCCCAGCTCCCCAAATTTTCCTCAATGCAATCATTTCACTGCAACTATGATATTCTTGAGGGTTTTTTTTTGTTTCAGCATTCAAAAGGGTTAAGTTTTATCAACTCTGGTGTTATCTATTTTTAACAAGTGACTTGCCTTTATGACTTGCAGAACTTGATGAGCGTTTCTTTACGAATTATCCAGCCTTATAAAGTTAACGGTTAAATGTCATCAGAAACCTTAAAATTACATACAAATTTGTGGTAAATGGAATGTGTGGTTGCCAAAATACCGATTTTATGCTCCAACCGGTTACGAATAAATTTAATTACTGCTATTTTAATGATAAGATAACAGTAAAACTTCAAATTAACACAGCCGTAGCGGATAAAATAGAAAAATGTGTTGCTAGCTTTTTGCTGGTATATAGCGAAAAAAGAATATGAAAAATAGCTGACACCAAAAAAAAACTTATAAAAATAAAAAAATACTAGAAATTAAGTTATTTTCTTAAACTTGTTCTCAAGTTCCGAATTGACGATTATTTTGCTCCTGGTCATTAGTCATGCTAGTCATTTTGTTATAAACTTTCTACCTCTTTAAATTTCTACTTCAAACTACTTTTACATCCATATCATTGGAAAGATAATTAAATTTACTCATTAGAAAACATAATGGTTATCATTTGTTTTTACCGGGAAATAAAAAAAGGAAGTTAATGTCCACAAGAAGAAAATTAAGATTTATTGCAACTTACAAAATTAAAAAAAAAACAGGTTTTGAAACGACCTAAAACATAGTATTAACCACCCCTTGCCTTAATTACTGCTTCCATACGATCTTTCATTGATATAATCAACGTAACAATGCGTTCTTGAGGAATGTTGTCCCATTCCTCAATGACAGCCACCTCGTGTATCTTGCAGTGTGGTGAGGGCAGGATCACGAGTCCGTACTCGCTGCTTTACATCATCCCAGAGGTGCTCTATCGGGTTCATATCTGGACTTTGCGCCGGCCACCGCATAACAGAGATCCCGACCTCTTGAAGGTAATCACATCAATCACAAGCGGGCGTTGTCATGCATTAATGTAAATCCATCGCCAACAAAACCCGCGTATGGAACCACATGCTCTTCTAGGATTTCCAATATGTATCGGTGAGCAGTCAGCGACCCTTGACCACGAGAATCTCCACTCCGGGAAACGCAGACAAGGCTGGTTTTGGCGTCGACTGACATGCCACCCCAGAACATGCATGAGCCACTCTTGAATCCAACTGTTTCTTCAATACAGGCTTGTGCAAATCGTTCCTCTTGCCTTCTGTATACTCTTATGCGTTTATCATTGGAGAAAAGACATACTCTCGTCTCATCCGAAAAAAGTACTGTCCTCCATTGGTCGATCGTCCAATCAATATAATCGTGTGCAAATTGCAATTGATCTCCGCGATGCTGTGCGGTCAATTTTGGACCAGTTGCAGGCCTATGCGCTGCAATTTTCTTTTCTCTTAACCGTCTTCCGATCGTAGAGACGTTTACAGATGTTTTGCGAGCTGATTGTAGCTGCTGTTGCAGTTCTACAGCATTTGAGAATCTATTGCGTAAAGATGTCGATACAATGAATCGATCATCTCCTTGTGATATGGAGCACTGTCGCCCAGATCCACGCCTCCGAATATAGTAATTGGTGTCCTGGAACCGTTGGAATACTCGTCGAACGGAAAAACGGGATAGATTTAGTTGCCGAGCGACATCACACTGTCGCATCCCTGACTGCAGTAGCAAAATCACTTGAGCGGTTTCACCAGCAGTGTTACCCATATTGTGGGGTTTTAAGCTTGCTTCAGAAATTTACGCGTATCCTCTTCAACGTTTGAAAAGCGAATGACTCACATTTTACCCTGTATACATTACTGTATACATTACATTGTACCCTTTTATAGCACATAACGCACCACAACTAGTGATTGTTACGACACGTATTTTAGAAAAAGTTATTTCAATGTCTCGTCCTCAGAAGATTTCTTAAGTTTATGAAACAAAACAGTTGTAAATTTAAAGGTTAATAAACGCACTTTCAGTAGATACCAATAATGACTTGATTAAATGTAAACACTGAAAGCCAGACACTAAAGTAACTTTTTTTCGGGGAGGTGCGATTTTTGTGACGCCGAGTGTAAGAGCTGTTGTTTAACATATAATAAAAGCTCCTTATTCGTGCTGCCTTCATTCGCGTTTTTTCTGTTCGCGGAATAAAACAATGCGACCTTATTTCGCGGCAAAAAATTTCTTTATTCGCGGATCTAGTCGGTACATCAGTACATACGTATTAATAAAAAGGATTCCATACTTATATATATCCAATCGTAACTGTATAGGTAACAAACCCAATATCCTTTGTAAACGCTTCGTCAAATGGACTTATGAAAAACTAGCTGTTCCCCGCGACTTCGTTCGCGTGAAATTTATTACGATTGAATTCCATGTATGTGAATTTTTTGCGAATGACTCCAATTCTTTTTCTAAAATAAAAATAAAACTATGTTATTTCTTATAATATCAGCTATCTGCCAGTGAAATTCCTGCCAAAATTGGTTGAGATATTTAGGAGATTATCCGGAACAAACAGAAAAACAGACACAAAAATTATAAAAATTGTTTTTGTTTTAAAAATATTTTATATAGCTGTGCCCCACGGTTTCATGCGCGTATATCACGTGTCTGCGTCGCGCGACATGACATGACACCACGCTCATTTAGTTCAATAATTTTCGCTAAAAAATTGGCAAAATTAATGTAGTACTTTTATTCTATCGGCATATGTATGTTAACTTTGCTGTATAAAGTTAAATTTTATCAACTCTCTCTCCCCCTTCAGGATGAATGCCCCAAAAAGTGCCCAAAAACCATTGAGCTATTATGTACTACGTACTAGAGGCGACACTGCATTCAGCTACTCTGTTCCACTCAACTGCGGTGCATACACCGCACTTTAATCAGTCACTCGCTAGGCGCTTGTAGAGTTGTCACGTGTTGTGTTGATTTAAAAAAAATCTCTTGATAAAAATATGCCGTCGTGTGTACTTAGACATAGCACAAATAATTCAAGAAATGTCAGTAAAAACCAAGGAATTACTTTTCATCGGTTAATAAGATACTTAATCAATAAAAAAGTATTATAGATTAATAATAAAACAAATTATTCCTAAGACGCGATCTCGTGTCATGGAATATAGATTATGAAATTAATACGTTCAGATGCGACATTTCTGTGGGTACTTAAGTATAGGACGAATATACATACATACACATTGTTTTTGTAGAAACATATATATGTTACTATAATTAGGCTAAATTTTTCATTTTTGTTTAAATCTGCTTATTATTCTTTTATTTTATTTTTAGGTGTCCACATCAAAGTAAAAGTGGAATAAATTCGTCCATTTTTAACTTTCGCGTGCCCAGCATTTATGTACGACTCTTATTCTAATTTAAATAAATATATTTGTAATTTAAATGTTATGTTGGTAAGTTTTGAAACATATATTTAGTATGTTTTTTTTTTCATATTTGACATGGATACCTTTTAAAGCATTAAATGTTCTAGAAATTTGTAAGAACTGCCAGGGGACATTCAAAACAGCCTATGATGAATGCTATAAGAGACGAGAATGGCTATATTCTGAATGATGAAATGTTGAGTTTAAAGAGATGGAAGGAATATTTTGAAAGCGTGTTTATGAGTGAGGAGACAACGAGTGTACTAAGTGAAGTAGAAACTCCGAAAAAAGATGAAAGAGGTAGCGAGATAAGTATAGATGAAATAATGAAAGCAATGAAAAACATGAAAGCAGGTAAGGCTGCCGGATATGATAGAGTTTCACTCGAAATGCTAAGGGCTGGAGAGGAAGTCGTGGCAGGCCTGCTGCACACCTTGTTGAATTTATGCTGAGAACTGAAGCGGGCACCGGTAGACTGGTGCAAAGCCGTGATAGTCCCAGTATATAAGGGAAAAGGGTCGCAGCGGGACTGTAAAAACTACCGTGGCATCAGCCTTCTTAGCATTGTGGGAAAACTGTATGCTAAGGTCCTGATTGAAAGGGTCATGAAAGAAACTGATGGAAAAATTTGGGATGTGCAAGCGGGATTTAGAAAGGGAATGGGATGTACAGATCAAGTGTTTTCCATGTGCATGATCGCGGAGAAGTTTTTTGGCCAAAAACCAAAAGGTTTTTTGTGCGTTCATGGACTTGGAAAAGGCCTATGACAGAGTGGATAGGGATGTGCTATGGCAAACACTGAACTCATTTGGGTTGAACGCTGGCTTGATACAGGCATTGGAGTCTCTTTATAGGGACTCTAGTGCTTGTGTTAGGATCAACGGGGTCTACTCGGACTGGTTTGACATTCATAAAGGTATCAGACAGGGCAGTGTGGCTTCCCCGTGGCTGTTCAACCTATTTATGAACAGTTGTTTGCAATATTTGAAAGTTGAAGAATGCGGATTAAGAATGGGTGAGTTAACCGTCAAATGCCTTTTGTATGCCGATGATTTATCAACTTATCCTTGAGTTTACAAGTTATCCTTGAGTCGTCGGCGGCCGAGTTGCAAATGATGGTTACATTAATGAACAGATCATTAAAAGAAAGGGGTATGAAAGTGAACGCAAGTAAGACGAAGGTTATGGTTTTTGAAAGAGAAGAAAGTAAAACGATTTGTGAAATAAGAATAGAAGGGGGAGTTGATCGAGCAAGTAGATGAGTTTGTATATTTGGGCTGGGTATTTAGCAGGGATGGGGAACGAGTGAATGCGGGAAATAGAGTAACTGGGGCCCTGCACTTTATTGTAAAGAGTCAAAATGTGTCAAAAAAGGCACGTATGACAATTCACAATGCTGTGTTGGTCCCTACTTTAACGTATGGTAGTGAAAGTTGGGTGTGGCAGAAGAAGCACGAGAGTAGAATCAACGCAGTATAAATGCGGTCGTTAAGGAGTATTTTAGGGCTGAATCTGAACGACAGGGTAAGAAATTGTGTAATAAGAGAAGAGTGTAGTTTGCAAGATGATGCTGTGACCAGGATTAAGAAATGAATGCTTCGATGGTTTGGTCATGTGCAAAGAATGCATGAGGAAAGAGTGACAAAGAAAATTTATGTTGCAGAAGTGAATGGCAGAGTCGGAAAGGGACGTCCTAGGCAAAAATTTATCGACCAAATTGGCGATTTATTGAAAACGGGCCAAATTAGGAGTACCCTTAACCGACGAGCATGTATGCGTAGGTGTATGGATGTGAAGGAGGCGAGAGAGGTGTGTCAGAATCGTGCCAAATGGAAGTCTGTAGTCTCTGCCTACCCCTCTGGGTGACAGGCGTGAGTGTTTTTGTATGCACCTTTTAAAATATTCAGATAAAAATATAATTAAAATGTAATTGTGATATAATATTTTATGTAATATTATAAGTAAGCAAATATAATATACAAAATAAATGACAAAATTTAAATATTGTTCTTGATATAATTTACCTATTTAACAAAACAATCTACTATTACCTGCGGATCATTCTACCTATATTTATTCTATGATAAAAAAAACAACCGCGCGAACACAGAGTAGCTCACATTTTTTGTTTGAGATAGCTGTTCTGGTACGTAAGTACATATTACTTCAATGCGAAAAACGCGGTTTTTTATTCAGTTTTAAAGATAACTGTACACGGTACATGAAAAGTGTGGAGGTATAAAATGATCCATGATGAATTTTCTGTCAATCTTTTATACATACGAAAGCGATGTCATATAGGTATAGATTTTGCGAAATCTGCCACAAAATATGAACATTTCTTATCTTTAAACGATTTTTTTTGCTCAAAGTTTAGATATATTAAAATTTCTAACTTTACCGCCATAATATGTATGACTATAGTAAAGAATGGAATATGTTCTTTATAAAGACTTACAAATTATTTCTTAAATCTTTCATTATGATAAAACTATTTATTTGAATAAGAATTGATATTACGATACGACTGTAACCAACTTTTGTTTCGGCCGGTGTTTTAATTAAATTTTAGAACTCAGAAGCTACTTGTGAATTAATTATGACAGATATATTTATTACGCGGACTTTTTTGAAGGTAATAATCAGTATTTTAATCGTGTAGCACATAATTTCTATATATCATCTAGCAAATTTTTGCTACTTTGGGTTGCAATGTTCTTAAAGATCTCCAATTTTTTTGAAAATAAATTATAACCTATGTTACTTTATGATAGGTTTAGTTTTCTATTGGTAAAAAATTATTAAAATCGGTCTACTATTTTTGGAGCTTATTTGGTACAAACAAACAAAAAAATCTTTCTTCTTCATAATATTAAGGTATAGATGATGATTTTTTGTTAATATTTTTTTACTATTTTTTGTTCTTTTTTAATTTTTATAATTTTATTTTTATCAGAAATATTATCATATTATTTGTAAAAAGAACATATCTACAAAAATAAATTTATTAGTTCAGAGCTTCCCTGTAAACTATATTTGAAGTTGTTTTATTTTATCGCAGCAAAATATCTTCGGTATATGATATTACTATATATATATATATATATGAGGCCAGGGGAAAGCAAGGGCACTTTGCTCTATTGTCAATAGTTTTCGCACCGTATGCAATATAAGGATTTTTCGGCGTTACTATTGCATAATTTAATATGAAAAAGTAGTTATTTTGACATAACTGTAATAGTTAGACATATGGTAGCCCCAAATTTTTTGTAGTTAATGATATCTTCTATAAAACTGTAGTACATCACTTTGATCTATTGTCAATAGTTTCCGCAGCGTATTCGATATAAAGATTCTTTTGCTATTTTTTTTCACGCCGTGGGTTACGTTAACGAAGTTTTTATACGGATCCCTAACTTTTTGAAAATACTATATACTACTACTATAGCCTAAGTTCATCAAGTATAATGTAGGATTCTATTAATGAAAGAATTTTTCAAATCGGTCCAGTAGTTTTGGAGCCTATTCAATACAAACAAACAAATTTTTCCTCTTTATAATATTATTAGTGTAGATATTGTAGATAGAGATGTAAATGAAAAAGTAGTTATTGTGACATAACAGTAATAGTTAGACACGTGGTATTGCGAACGTTGATGTAGACATTGATTTCTTCTATAAAACTGTATTACACACTTTGCACATGTAATATTCACGCGGACAAAAACATGGTCAGAAGTGGATGAAAGAATTTTTCAAATCAGTCTAGTATTTTTGGAGCCTATTCTATACAAACAAACAATTTTTCTCTTTATAATATTACTGTAGATAAAATAGACCTTATTACAACTTAGCCTAAAGTATTGTTGCGCGCCTAAGTTGACGTCTGGTGCCTGGCACTGGCGCCATCTAGTGTCGGAGACCAGAGCGAGGAGGGCTTTCTAGGAAATGTCAATCTTGAACTTTCCACCAACAGCGCCATCTAGTATCGAACAGAAGAATTAAGCTTTCTAGAAGCCCCACACTCGAACTTTCTGCGCCTGGTCGGTCGGCGCCCGTATTTACTGGAATATTCTGGATGTTTCGGTAAAAAGGGGTATTTAAAGGCGCTGCAAGACGCGATCAGGGAAGTATTGAATTTGGCGAGACAAGCGAAACTTCAAAGCGAAATAAAGTGAAAAAGTGTGATTAATTATTAGTTTTTTAAATTTTAATTGGTGTTCGGTAATAAAAGTGTACATTTTGGTAATTTAATCGGCAGTTTTTATTGTCACGAACCTCAAGCTCGTAACAGTATGTTATTAAACGATATGGCCGCTCTATTGGTATTGCCTGTATCGGCTTTGACATAAGCCGCCTTCGCCACGACTGGTGTTTTGAGATTGTGAACAAACAGAATGAAAGTATGAAAGTAACCTCAATGCATAAAGTATATTTTTAAATAGTGCCACATATTATACGTTCAGTCCTTCAGTAAGAGCCGCTTTACGTGTTTGTTCTTCCTTATTTAAAATATAAAAACGAGATCCAACAAGTACTGGAAATGTGACATTAAACTTGAAAAATCTTAGTGAATGTCTAAGAATTGCAAATGAGCTTTATGATTTCTTTATGAAAATTTACTCATGTATGGAACGGGATTTTATTTTTAAGAGGAAAATTGCTAATGCCACTGATGAATATCAGCATGAATTGAAGGAGCTTTCAAAACTGCCTAGAAGGAATGACAAAATTCTTAAGACCATTGCCTAAGCCTGAAGATGATTTTTTTTTTTATATTTGTTTTTTATTTTGCCACATAGAAACGTATCCCCTATATTCTCATATAAACTACCATTCCATATTCACGGTTTCTTTATTCGCGTCATTTTTACGGAACATATGCCACACGAATAAAGAGCTTTTACTGTACTAAAATAAATCATACCTACTTAAAAAAAACCAAACAGTGTTTTCCCAAGGCCAATAAGAATGTGTGACAAGAGTTACAAATTTGTGATTGACTATAACAAATGAGTCAGAAAAATTTTTTTTTCTTTTAACAATAAACTCCAATTACACTAACGCTAAGGCGACTTTTCTTTTTTTATGTAATGCTTTGCGTAGCATGCCTTTTTCCAAAAGGAATGACAGACAACGATCGTAATGTCCAATTATGTGTGCGATTCGAACTATTATTGCTATAGTTTGATCAACAGTACGTATTGCAGTCTTTAAATAAACGGCCTTTTTTAGTTTTGATGACATTTTATGTCAGACAGAATGATCAAAAATCTATCTAAAACTTAGACTAGTTCGACTGGGAGTAATATTTTTTAATAGAGTGCGGGTGATAAACAAGCACACAGTCCTCTTGTTGGTAAGAAGTTGTGGCTCATAGACTACTTTACATTTATCCTCGATTAAGGATCAAATGCAGATGCATTGTTACCACCGAGGGTTAAGATGGGATGTCTCATTTTGTGTATCAGTCTGTCGGTTCTCAACACAGCAGCATTAAGTTTCTATTTTACCCTGGTATTCTATAACAGCGTGGTGCTATACCAGTTGAGCCAATCTATCAGTACTTCAACCATAATATAGCTGAAGCATTGCTTTATCACGTGAAAAATAATATAGTTAAACATAACATTTCTGTAGTAGCGTTGAAAGAATATTCACTACTCCATATTTTCCCGCGGGTACGGGAATGGAAACTGAAATAGGAGATGGGAAGCAGCATCTTTCCCATAACAACTCTAAATGATTTGAAAAAGCCGCGGTTGTCAATCCACTTACCAAGCGTATCAACTGTGGATAACATTTCTTATTATTTGGCAATCTATGGAGAAGGTCTATTTTTATCTGTGGACGTTTTTAGGCTGTAACGGAAGCGGAACAAGTTAGTGGTTCATGGCATGATAAGGAATGAAGGCTTCCACGACTTTTCTGCAATCAAGGCGGCGCCACTTAAAATGAGGAAATATTTGATAGCGGGGAAGTTCATTTGTATGGAATATGTTAAGGACAACGATTCTTTCTTTACTATTAGTTGTATTTTATATTAAAATAAATAAACCAAACCAAAGATATTCATAACAATAGAGTAAAGTAAAGAGTAAAGAGTAGAGTAAAGTATTATATTAATAAACCTTTGTTTATTAATATAATACTTTAGAAACTAATAAACTTTTATATTAAATCTAACTTATCAATTAAATGACACTGTATAACAAAAAACTTCACCTTAGTGTCAACCAGCGATATCTGGTGAGCGGAAAATTTTTTGGCCCCCATTATTCAAAAAGCCATCACTAAACAAGTGGTTGTAAACCACTTCCTTAGAGAGTTTAAGAGAAAATAAGTAAAGTCGAAACGATCAACGCGTGAAGGCATACATAATGAAAATGTGTTTTTAATAGGACCGTGTTGTGAAGAATTGATCCAATCCACAAACTGACCAAAATAATGATCCAAAGGTTTTATTTTCAGTTTACTTACAAATATAAAAGGCTTGTGAAAAATAACAAGTAATCCCGAAGTCTAAATTCAATTGTTTTTAAATTACGGAATGAAATATGGATTGATATGGATTTTGTTGAACTGCCACTAAGCGATTAAGGGCGCAGCGGCGGAACGTAATATATTATATATAATGGTAATTTATTAAGCAGCAGTAAATATTTAGGTTTAGAACTGTAAACTTAAAAATGTTTATATAATTAATAATGATAAAAGCGTAACTAGCATTCGCTTTTTATAATACCTTACTCTTATAACATGAACTTCAGAATCATTGGGAATTCGTGTTCGTGGACTGCCATGTGGATCTATAATCTATTACGTATTATTGATAATTTAATGACACTAACAACATAAATACATGCTGTGAGGTATCGTCTTTTCTCATGTATTGTAGCACTGAAGCTTTCTTTTTTTAAGTTGGTTGCAGGTGGGTTACAATAGTCACTTGCCTAACTACTTGTAAGAAAGCTTAAATTTGCTTGGCCCTTCGGTATTATAAAAAAAGAATATCGTGGGACCGCACGTCAGAATGCAAAATTTCTTAGCTTTACAAACTTGTAAACATTATTTTTGGATTGTTAAGAAATATTTTTTAGGAAGTATGTTTTAATTTTCATTTATTGCGCTGTGTTACAAGAAAAAGAATTATTATTTTTTATGCAGTACTAAAAACAAAAGCAGTCGCAAGGACTGCCGATGCAAGTGAAAACTCAATGATAATATATGCGTATACATGAACACAGGACGCTATACCATGCGTCGCTAGACATACAAGACGCACAAGCGCAATACGGCACGAGCATGTCGAGGTCATCGTTGACGCGAACCCATAATTTCTTCCCCTACTAAAAATCTCTCAACGCGGCTAAAGAAGTTTTACTTAAAAATTAATATATTATAAAAAATTTATATAATTTAGTCACTTCGATTTTCATTAATTTTAAGTATTTAAGCGTCACGGTCACGCGAATTCAGTGCCTTTTCCAAATTAGTTTCCACTTCAAAATTCTGCTACATGAATAATGGTAATGATACGAATGGAAGAGAACAATGAAAGTTATTCAAGAATAATATTCAAAACTATCGTCTATCTTCGTTATTATACTTTACAGTTTGAGGAGCTAGCGAAACGTGTTTGACTTCTCACTCAGTGATGTTCTAAGATTCTTGATATTTGAGTTTAAATTTGAAACGACGTAACTCAACCAAGAATGCTGTTGTCTCTGCTTTTAAAAATAAAATTTCATTTTTAATTTTCAGGAAACAGCTAAATGCTAATATTGACTTGAAGTGGTTGGGTTTCAATTTAATTCGAAATTATAATTTAAATTACTTTTGATCATTTTATTTTCATTTCATTTCATCCCAGGATCAGAAAAATAGAATAGAATCATATTTATTCAATATGGATTACATGTATTTGTCATTCAAAGTATTTTTTTACATTTATCATTGGTTTTAAAAACCCCTCTGACCAGGGAAGAAGCAGCAAGCAACCCAGCGGAACTTTATATTTAAAGTTAGTTATACAATATGAAGGGTTGTACAAACTATATAAAATATATTTTAGAAACAGCTTGGAGCAATTATCAAATATTTATTAGTAAAAAGAACTAAGGAACTATTTTCAAATTGCCCATATCTATAAAACATAGTGCTTAGTGGAAGCGGTGATCGCTTAGTGACGGTGTAATAATATCCACTACCCCTTATCGCAATGTTGGTGTCGTATGGGCGAGAGATGGAAACAAACCAGGAGATGGGCAGAAGTCTTTCTAATCACAACTAGAAAAAAACTGTGGTTGCCAACCCGTCTGGCAAGCGTAACTGACAAATACCACCGTACGTGTTCAGCAGTTGTTACAGCTGGCTGTTACGGTAACATGGTGACTAAGCGTTTGGCTGTGACACTGCGGGTGCTTGTTTGAATCAGAGAATGAACAATAGTTTAAGAACTGTACAAGCGCTTGTTGGGTGTGGAGTTCAAGACTTCAGTCTTCATCACATCGATGCTTAGCCACTGCGCCACAGATACTGTCTAGAATCTGGAGTTACTTTACCTGTGTTAGCTTACTTTGTTACTTTTACCTCCAATGTCTATTAAAAGCTAAAAAATTACTGTCTATATGCCGTGTGCCAATGTTCTTAATTTTTAAGTCCTTGTTGCGTGAAACAAAGTAATTGTATCATATGTATAGCAAATAGGCCACACAGCTGGGCACAGGCTTTCTCTCGTGTTTGGAAGTGTTTTAAAGCACGAAAATATCCATCGCGCTGCCCTGATCCGTGTTATCTAACATCAGATCTTCGAATTGTGTTTCGATGGTTTCTTTGCAATTATCGATTTCGTTGGAGTCGTTGGGGATCGAACTTGGAATGCTTGTGTACTGTGAAATCGCTTGTGTACTGTGAAGCTCGCTCAAAGCCCCTGAGCTGCTACGGCTAATGTCTATTATACACAAATAAATATAACTTTCAAAAGACAGATCAACACCAGTATACAAATATCTTGTAAGTGTTCAAGTCTAAGATTAGATGTTGGAGTTAGATATTCTAAGTACATGTCAGAAGTCAAATGCAGATAATATTCACTTGTTAGTGAATGGTCTATGTTAGGGACTAGTAGAGAAAAAATATGAAATTCCAGATATATGTAACATTTTATTCATTAGAAATTAAAACAAAATGTACCTTCTTTTGTCAATAAGAAGCTCAAAGTTGGATGTGAAATGATATCGCACAAATTCAAGTAATTACAGAGCAGAGCAGTAAATACAATCCGATTCAATACGCGGATTTTCTATGAGCTTATGACAATACTAAGTCATTTAATATCAGTTTTACTAATTTAATTAACTTTTTTATATTTAAAAATATCTTCCAGCCTAGATTAAACTAGAAACACGATGTGTCTTATACTGATACCTTTTTATTTTAATTTTACGTTTTTTAGGATATGGTGACAAACGAGCACACAGTGCACCTGATTGTAAGTGGTTGCTGTGGCTCATAGACATCCACATTTATCCTCAACTAATGTCAGGTGTAGTGTGTGCTCGTTTGTTACCTAATGCTATAAAAAAATTCGTAATGAATATTGCTAATAATAATAAATATATATTATACTAAAGCGGATGCTGTGGGATCTAATTTTGAATAACTTTTTTAAATACATATTCCCACAAACTGAAATGTAAAAGAAATTTATATTTGCGGCTACCGTCATGTTCGCAATGCTTAAACGCAGTTTGTTGATGCGTTAAATAAATACTTAGACAGTAAAAGAGAGCTGTAATGTTTTATTCAATATAGATTACAAAAATACTATTTGAAATTTATGCTTTTTCCCACTTGTTCTAAAAAAGTCTCTCCTGGGAAGAATCATCAAGACACCTAGGGGGTATGTTGTACAATTGAACATGAAACATTTATAAAAGGCCCCGTTTGGCTTGTATGATATAAAACATTTTACAATCTCGTGTACTGAGTGGTGGGGCTCAAAAAGTAAAAGTGTAAAGTTACAGCCTATATATGTCCCACCGCTGGGCACAGGCCTCCCCTCATTTCTGAGAGGGTTTTTAGGGCAAGGAAGTTTCCGCTGCGCCGCCCCAATCCGTTGATGAAAAAAAAAATTAAATTTTGGCGAACTTCAAATGTCTTCGAAATATTTTTTTTATCTTATTCCTCAGACATGCAGGTTTCCTCACGATGTTTTCCTTCACTGCCGAGCACGTGGTAAATCAAGACTTAAAATTGGAATTAACAATTTCATTGGTGCCGGCGGGGATCGAACCCGGTTTACTCGCGTTCTGTTATATTTACGGCGAGCGTTAACCACCTGAGCTACCACGGCTCTCATGGCTCAAAATGTATGCCAAATTACATCATTCGCTCCAACAAACGCTGCCCACTCATGCCTTAGGCTCATTTCACTGTCGTATTATAATATCGGATATATTCATAGCGTATAATGGGAAGGGTGAGCGCTACCAAGCTATTTCTACTTTGTTTTGTGTTGTTAATTTTAACATACATGACTGTAAGCTGTTCTTTAAAAAAATAGTCTCGCTGGGTTTATTTCTGGTTCTACCCAGGACAGAGCTTTTTTCTGAACCAGTGGTAAATTAAATAAAAAGTAACTTTCAATAATTATTATTTATAATCTATATTGAATAAAAAAGTTTCTGTTTCTAATCAATGTACAAATAATTGTATATATTAAGTTAAAGTAACAAAAGTAAATTTGTAGCCTTGCCTTTGTCATTATCATCACCATCATCATAATTATAGCCAATCAAAGTCCACTGCTGAAGAGAGGCCTCCCTAATGTGGAGGATATTTACCATTATTGTCACTCTTGTTAGGCAGTTTGGCAACCGCATTTTTAGATACAATATCAAAGAATCTACTGCCCATATCCTGGTTTTGTTTCCTCTGCCTCCTATTTCGATTTCTACTAAACGATATTCTTACACCGCAAATAAAAGATTGTTCTACTTCGTAGATTGCTCTACTACGTCGATTGTTCTACTACGTAGTAGGAATCCTTTTCTGTATAGGAGTCCATCTGGTGAGCTACCATCTACTTACATATATCTGCTGCCAAATACCAGTGCTTGCGCTGCTGTGTTCAAGCCTGGAGGGTGTAGAGAGACAGTATTATTACAGGCTGAGAGGGATACGGTCTTAGTCATCTAGAGGTGACAGCGTATTTTGTAGCCTGATATTGGTTGGACTGCTTGGTGAGCCCACTTTAGATATGTGCCGATGGGCTGCGGTTAGAGGGCTGTTCTTTCTCCCAACCGCTGCAGCCGATGTGGAGTTGCGGAGGGAGAGGAGTGTTGGTATGGCGATGCGTAACTCGCCCTGTCCTCCGCGACTCAAACGGGGCGCACTGTTGATGTGGTGGTGGTGGGGCTGCGGGGGGAGAGGAGTGTCAGTATTGCGAGGCGCCACTCTCCCTACCCTCCGCAGCCGAATCTTGGTTGGCGGGAGCCATACCAGATCCGCCGCTGGGGTCAGGAAGGCTTGCGCTTCTGAAAGCTCGTTTTTGCTGGCCTCATAGCCTTCGCAGCGGACACGGGGGCTGTTGCGCATTGTGGTAGGAGGCCGTGGAGGAAGGCGCGCGTGATTCTGGTGCACCTTACTTGAGAAGGAGAATAGGAAGGAGTAGTCCTCTCTCGAGGAGGCGCCGCCATGGGGCGGCCTGCGCTGGTGAGGCCGCGGATGTGTGCGAAATCTTTTCAGGGGCCCTGCCAATATGCAACGAAGGGTAAAAAGGGCAAGGATGTTACCACCACGCTTCCGCAATGCATGTTTGCAGACTTTACATAATGTCTTTTAAATAAATTTTTATTTCACAGGTTTTACACATTTTTCCTTGATGAGTTTATCGTAAAATGAAGGGAACACGGGCAGGTAATTACTTCTTTATTTTGTTTAGAAAATTGAAGTGAAGTGAGGCAAACAAAATTACAGTTTACCTGATGATAAGTGGCTACTGAAGTAAATATAATAAGCAATCAACATCAAACGATGTAAACAAGCTGCAGATGCATTGTTAGCAAAGAAAATAGTTTGGTGACATCAACAATTTTTTTACGTGGTAGAGCCATGCTGAAACTATAATTAAACTATATTATGGCTGTAGCACGAATGGGTCGGCTCGACACGGGAAGCACCTGCTTCTTACAGAATACCAGCATAAAATAGCAGCTTAATGTTGCTGTGTTTCGTATGATAAGTGTAGAGAGCCGGAGACCCTTTTTACTGAAAATGAGGCATTATCGGCCCTCGGAGGTGACAACGCATCTGCATTTAGATTCCTAATTGTGGATTGTTGTATATGCCTATGGACTACGGTATCCACTCACCATCAGGTGGACTGTTTGCTCGTTTGTCACCCACATCGTATAAAGTAAAAAAAGTTAAAGATGTGAATACTAATCTATAATATATAGGGAATATTTGTCTTTGTTGCCACGCTTGCCGAGTCGGTAGACAACTACGGATTTTTCATCATTAGGTTGTTATTATAAAGACCATGCTACTTATCTCCTGAGTAAATTCCCTCTGTGGTCTCTTATGACGCTCCAAGATAGTACGGGTTAGTAGAATTTCTCTCGTCATCTCTACACGGTCTTTGATATGTTTACGTCATGTAATTTAATTCATTGCTTTCCTTTATTTACTTCCGTACTACGTCCTGACTTCGTATAACTTGTGAAGCTATTAACATATCAATACTAGCTAGTGGTTGTGATCCAAACGTATAAACGGAAGCGGAAGAAATTTTATGTTCATTTTTAACAAAAAACTAAAAACTTAAATAATTTCCAAATTATATATATATATATATATATATATATATATATTTGACACACCGTCTTACACCGAATTCAGAAGCTAATCAGTTGTTTGGAAATTATATAATGCTTTTTATTTTACTGTTTTTATGGTTCCGTAGCCAAATGGCAAAAAAAGGGGACCTTCATGGATTCGTCATGTCTGTCTGTCTGTCCGTCCGTATGTCACAGCTACTTTTTTCCGAAACTATAAGAACTATGCTGTTGAAAATTAGTGAGTAGATGTATTCTGTGAACCGAATTAAATTTTTACACAAAAATAGAAAAAAGCAATAAATTTTGGGGGTTCCCCATACTTAGAACATAAACTAAATTTTTTTTTCATCAAAACCATACATGATATCTAGATTTTTAATATCATTTTTTTCTAAACTGAATAGCTTGCGCGAGAGACACTTCCAAAATGGTAAAATGTGTCCCCCCCCTATAACTTCTAAAATAAGAGAATGATAAAACAAAAAAAAAAATATATGATATATATACATTACCATATAAACTTCCACCGAAATTGACTTAAACGAGATCTAGTAAGTAGTTGTTTTTTAATACGTCATAAATCGAAATAAAAATACACTATTATTATAACATCGATCAAAGTGACAACGAACTACAAAAAGTTTTATATTATGTTACTTGGTGCTACGGACCCCTTCATAGGCGAGTCCGACTCGCACTTGGCTGCCTTTTACTACTTAAAGTTAGTTTATCAATTAAATTGTAAGACTCTTATTCTCACTTCTTCTTATTCAAACACGCACTGCTGTGTTCCGATCTGAAGGGTATACGAGAGCCAGTGCAATAACGGTATGTGAGGTATTTCATCTTAGTCCTCAAAAGTGACGACGCATCCGTAATCTTCTTTGTTTGAAGTTGGTAGAAGGGGTCCACGGCCTGCAGTTGCGACTTACCGTGAAGTGAAGTGTTCGTTTGACACTTTAATTTTATATTGGTTCATTAAGTTTTTTTATAAGATATGCTGACAAGCGAGCACACAGTCTACCTGATGGTAAGTAGTTGCTGTGGCCCATAGACATATACGTCTATCATCGATTAGAAATCACAATGCAGATGCGTAGTCACCCGTGAGGACTAAGATAGGATGCCTCGTTTCCGGTGAAAAGGGCCTCCGGATCTCTATACTCACCATAAGAAACACAGTAGCATTAGGCTGCTGTTTTATGCTGGTATTCTGTAAGAGCGTGGTCCTTTCCCGGTTAAGGCGACCTATTCGTGCGACAACTATACTACTGATATAACTGTGGCATGGCTCTACCACGTAGTTAATGTTACATAAATTTTTTATCCTTTTTATTACAATTAAAGAAGTTTCGATTTTTCACGAAGTTCTCAACGGTAACTTTAATTTTGTATCACGTTATGTTTGGTTAAGTATCCCACAGTACACTAAACTACAATAATGTAAGGTACTCGCGACTTGGTTCGCATACAATCATTTTTATTAATTCTGGTTGCGCGGAAAAATAGGAGCAGGTACTCTCACATTTTGTCTGGTTGGTTATTGTTTGCCAGTGTCTTTCCGTTTCCGTCCTATATCCACGCAATCCTTCCTTACCCACTAAAGGGGGAGAGGCTCCAAAATGTGGTGCCACCTATAAGAAGCGCGTCCCGCCGAGATGGAAGTGGTAGAAGTGGCCTGCCCATATATGGACGCACACTGCCGTCACTCAGCCCTTCTTGCATCGTAATTCGAAGACCTCGCTAGTTGTTATTGCACTTATGTGTCAGTCGGCCACAGAACCGTAAGAAGTAACCGCCTCGCATAGTGCGAGTTGTCGTCGCCCACCGCCTCTCTTCCAACGCACCACACACAAGACCAGGAGCGTCATCCATGAGGCCGTAAGGATCCCCACCCCGGTAAGTGCTTTTCCTTTAATAGAACCGCATTTCTGTATTTCCTTGTCGCATATCTCTCCCTTAGCGGTTCAAGTGGAAGCTCCATCAAGACACTGGCAAAACAGTAGATTTTGGAATAGCAAGTGCATCGCCCGAGGCTGCCGCGTGCCACGTCGGCCATCTTGTTTTGGTTGTAAGAATCCGCACATACAGGCCACATAGTAACATCTCGCATAATAAGGTCAAGGCTCGACCTGGAAATCGAACCCGAGACCCCAATCGCCGAAAACCTTTCTGGTCATTGGCCCCACCATTTTTCTGGTTCCTTCAAGCTGGATACGAGAGGACAGCCTGTCGCTCAACCAATTTTCTATTTAAATCGAATTTTGTTCACAATTTCATGGGTTTTTAACTTTTTGCGCGGAACCCTAGTTCTTGTTTTAAAATAAAAGTAGCGTAAGTTACTTCTTCTAATATAAGCCATCCACCAGTGAAATTCCCGTCAAAATCAGTTCAGTAGATTCGGAGATTAGCTAGATTAAACAGACATTCAGACAGAAAAAACTTTATAAACTATTTGTTTGTTATAAGTATTGCATATACTTACATATGCATTTACTTAAAAGCTGTTAGTTCGTCATAACAAACAGACACTTCAATTTTATTTATTTCCATAGATTTATTATTTTTATGACATTTATCATAATTGCGTACGAAATGAGGTGATGGATTTTCTTATCTAGGTAAATTGAAAGTTTATATATTTTGATATTTCTCGCTTAAAACTTGGGCCAAATGAATATCTGCATCTGATGTCGGAAATGTAGTTAACATACGTGGAAGCAGACTCGAGTTTCGCATTCCGATATAAACGCAGTCGACGCGTTATATTCTGAATTGATGTAAAATAAATTTACGTAAAGTTTGTTATTTAAAACCATTTCTGTGATATGTAAACATTAGTAAAATGAGTAAATTTAAATTATATTAATAAAATTATACAAATAAACAAATAATTTAAACTTTTTTTTATAAAAGAGAGTCAAACGAGCATGCGGCACACTTGATGGTAAGTGACTGCCGCCCATAAACAACTGCAATACCAGGGATATTGCAGGTGCGTTTCCGGCCTTTTAAAAAAGAGTAAGCTCTTTTCTTGAAAGTCTCTAAGTCGTATCTTTCCGCAAAAATCGCTGAAATTGCAGGTGCGTTGCCGGCCCTTTAGAAAGGAGTACGCTCTTTTCTTGAAGGTCCCCAGGTCGTATCGGTCCGGAAAAATCGCTGGTGGCAAACTATTCCACAGAGAGGTTGCACGCGGAAGAAAACTCCTCTTGAAACGTACAGTGGTGGACCGCCAAGCATCCAGATGGTGTGGATGGTATTGGGAAGTTTGCCGCATAGTGCGTTCACGAAATTTGGCGGCTGGGATTAATCCGAACAATTCCTCAGAGCACTCTCCATGGTATATGCGAAAGAAAATCCAAAGAGATGCAACATCTCTTTGCAGTGCCAGTGAAACGAGCCGATCGGAAAGCACTCGGTCGTCGACGATTCGAGCCGCTCTGCGCTGGATGCGGTCAAGTGGAAGAAGCTGGTACTGGGGAGCCCCAGCCCAGAGATGGGAACAGTATTCCATGTGCGGCCGAACCCGCGCCTTGTAAAGTTGCAGGTGGTGTGCCGGCATGAAATACTGTCCCGCTCTGCTGAGCACGCCAAGCTTTTTAGAGGCCAATTTGGTCTTCTCTTCCAAGTGACCACGAAACTGCACGTCACTCGATATGTCGACGCCGAGGATTCCGATACTGGCTGAAAAATTATCTAAAAATTGCCAAGTTTCATTAAAATTACTTCAGTAGTTTATACGCCACAAACATACGAACATCCAAACATGCAAATAAGCTTTCTCATATATAATATAACACTAAAATTAATACATATTTCTATATATACACATAAACTGTAACTATCTTATACATGTACCGTGTAGTGGCGGTGTAAAACCATTACTTTCCCATATCATCTCGTAGGAGTCGTAAGAAGCGACAACCCACCACCTCCCACGGCCCCACCGACTCTCAGGTCATACGGGCCTAATCTCGGGAGATGCGCGCGGTACTTGCACCTTGCTCTTTCCCGCGCGCACTTTCTTGACTCCCTACAAATATTTATTCTGTTCCTTGTCCCAGTTTAACGTCATTCTCCCCCTTCTGGGGCTGACGGCACAATAACGCCTACGTCGTCGGGCCTTCCTACCAGCAACCTTTCCTGCCTTCTCCTGCGATCGTGCCACCTATGCGCAAACTCACGCAACAGCCCGTAGTTCACCCCATCGCTGACGAGATCCGAGTTGTAAATCGGTCCCTGAACCGTTCGAACCAGCCCATCCAACACTTTCGCTCTTAGATCGTCATACAGAGGACATTCCCATAGGACATGGTGAACATCCTCCTCTGCCGTACCACACTCACACATACTGGTTTCACACAGTCGCATGTCATGCAGTCTCTTCCGAAAACATCCATGTCCAGTGAGAATCTGGGATGTTTGATAGTCCGGTGAGACCCAGGTATACCTGAGTCTCAACGCCACCTCCGGGAAAAATCGATTTAACTCACGTCCTTTCGTTTCGTTTTCCCATCGATTCTGCCATACGCCAATCACCTCAGTCCAGATATCGCGCTTTCGTCTGCTCAACTCCTCTTTGGGCGCGGTCAAACGTGCCACACCCATCCTCCCCGCACGGTTGACCTCCAGGTCAGCAGGGAGAACGCCAGCCAGCACCGGTAAGGCCGCCGTGCTAGTGAACCGGTACGCCTTGGTCAGCAAGACAAGTGCAGATCGTTGCGATCTCAGTAGTACGCTACGGACTGTGTACATGTTCGCCCGCTCATACCAGCACTCTGCTGCATACGTGAGCGTGGACCCAAACACTCCTCTGTAAATAATTTTCAAACTCGGGTATCGAATACCCCATGACGAGGTCGATACGCGAGTCATTTTGCCAAATCCCTTAGTCGCTCTTTCAGAAATATCAGAAGCGTGTTGCACAAATGATAATCCTGAGTCCAAAACCACGCCTAGTACCTTAGCGGTAGTCACGGACTTGATTGATTCCCCACCAAGTTTAATAACCGGGGGGGCGCTGAAGTTTCCCTCTAACAGTCATGGTGGTAGACTTTGAGGAGAAGAACTTCAGTCGATTCCTCAGCCCCCATTCCCGTACAAGGTCCAGAGTGACCCGGGCCCTGGATTCAATACCTGCTCTCGTTTCCGATTCAACCAAGATTGTGACATCATCGGCATAGGCAGTCATGGCAACTCCCTCAGGCAGAGGGAGTCGAAGCAAGTCGTCCATCAGCACGTTCCACAGTGTTGGGCCCAGCACGGAGCCTTGAGGACATCCCATGGTCGAGGTCTTCCACTCTACCCGGTCCCCGATGTAGAGGCCCACACGCCTGGAGGTGAAGTAGTCCACCAACATTTTATAAATGTTAGGTGGACATCCACCTCTCTTAGCTTTGACCATCATCATCGGCCACCAGGCATTGTCGAAGGCACCGGAAATATCCAAAAAGATAACTTGCACGTAGCATGCCCGAGAATACTTTACCGTGCTGAGCAATACTCGCAGCGCTGTTACCGTAGATTGCCCCGGAGAAAATCCGTGCTGGTGCTCGGATATCCCGTGACTAATCACAGGAGCACACCTTAGAATTACACGTTCAAGCAACTTTCCCAAAACAGGCAGGAGCGTTATGGGACGATACGCCTTGGCGTCAGTGAGTGGCTTGTCATTACCCTTGGGAATGACAATCAATCTACCGTCCTTCCATACCTGGGGGAAAACCCCCTCTATTACACACTTGGCATACACCGAGTGGAATTCCCTCGGTGCAGCCATCCAAACATTCCTCACGATTCTCGCACTCACTCCATCGAGACCCGGAGTCGTGTTGGGCAAGGCCCTGAATATGCCACCCAGGTCCTCAACCGCAAGTGGAGGTGCAGCTCTACCAGAGGGCATAAACGCCGCCAGCATTCGAACCTGCCAGTGGTAAGGCTTGTCACAGCCAGGGTCGTCATCCGGACAGAGCGCAGTCATCAGGCTGTTCATGGCAACTCCCAGACAATCTGGGTGCCCACCCGCGAATGCAATCCCATTGATCACATTCGCAGGCGGACGCACCCTCCCGCTGGCCAACCCGTATGCCAGGCCCCAGGGGTCCTCATTGCCAGTATTGGCGACCCTCGTGTGATGCGCCTGCTGCACCTCCACCATCATCTTTCTATATCTCGCACGCACGCTGTGAAAAGCCATTCTGGCTATCTCCGCTGATCTACCACCCAGACGCCTTTTACTCTGCCATACAAGCCTGAGCTTGCATTGCAGCTTCCGAGTTTTATCCAGTTCAGAATTCCACCATTCATACCCCGCGAAACCCCTAGGGCGACGCTCCCCTAGGCCTTCCTCCGCGGAGCGGATGATGACCCCTGAGAACTCCTCCGCCATGAGGGCCGCGGGTTTGTCCACATGCAACCATCCCATTCTTAATTTTATGATCGCCCGGAACCTGTCCCAATCCACCCCCCCGGTCACGAAAACGTGGGGGATCCCTGACGGGTGCAGCGCAAGTAGTCGGCCTGCTGGTAGTGGCCGTATATGTAATTAAATTATGGTCGCTGGCGCAGATTCCCTCATGCACTCGCCACTCAGCAAGGTATATGTCCCCAGTCGATAATGTGAGGTCCACATTAGATTCTCCACCTGGCCCAGAGAAGGTATAGGGCTGGTCAGGCTGGTTCGCCAACGTTAGTTCCTGTGAGAGTATGAACGCCTCCACTTGCTGCCTCCGGTGTTCTGCAGTATGTCCTCGTCCCACGTAATGTCGGCGATCGCAGTGCCAGAGTGGCGAGTGCGCATTTGCGTCGAGGCCGACGATGACCCTTCTGCCCTTTAGGCAACTCAGGGTGACCTCCAAGTGGTGCAGGTGGTCATCAATGGTGTCACTGTATTTAAAGTACGCTGACACCACGTAGAGGTCCCATCGGTTTACGTGGCACACCACACAGAACTCGTTGCTGAGGTGGCTCAGCAAAGCTACTCCCATTGTTGAGTCGGCAAGATAGATGCCAGCCCACGGGTGACCACCCACCTGGACGATTCCTGCAGCCTGGGAGTACTGTTCTTGAACAAGAACAATGTCCAGGTGCAGTTCACGCGCCAGAATAGGCAACTCAGCCGTGGCAAGCTCCCCCCCGACCCAAGTTAATCTGCCCCATTTTAATAGTTTGTTCTTTTAAGTAGCTGGACATGCCCTTATCGGCAGTATTGCGTGGTGGCCACGGAGCGTTGCTCTGCATGCAGTCTTGCTGGACAGTTCCTCGCCATGGTCACGTGCGTACCAGAGTCAGGCCTGCCAAATCTCTTGCAGGTAGCGCACTTTTCTTCTTTTGCTTGGCAGGTCCCACGCTCGTGTCCCGTCTCCCCACACTTGCCACACACAATGTCCTTGGACCTGCAGTATTTTGATGGATGCCCGTATTGAGGGCACCTCTGGCAGCACGTGACGTCAACGTAAACGCAGGGCTCCACCACGTCCCAGCCCATGTAGAGGCGATTCTGTCCCACCAGCACGTCTCTAAGTGCTGCCGAGCACTGGAGAATGACTGTAGTGCGCCTGCTTCCTCTCCACGATTTTTTAAAAGCCACCTTACAGTCTGCCTTCACCTTATCCTCGCTCCAGCCGCAGGCAGCAAGGTTCTGCTCGTAGAGGCCGCTTATCACCTCCTCATTTTTGGGGTCCTCCTCAAAACCCCTGAGGGCAACCAGGGGAAGGCGCTGCCTGAGCTCAGACACCCTCAATGATGGAGGGGCTGCAGTTTTTAATTTTTCAGCGGCCTCCTGGGACGTGGTCTGGACCACGACACCTGCATTCCCAACCTTTCTCAGTCGATCAATTTTCAGGCCGTTGGTCTTGGGGTTCACCGCCTTCTTCAGCTCCAGCTTGGTATCCTCCGCAGTCTTAATTGGCCCCTCAGCTTCAGCCGGATAGAAAGCAACTACCGGGCCCTTGCTGACAGGCATCAGCACCTGGTCTGCTCCCTTGGGCAGCCTCAATGCAGCCGCGTATGAGCGTTGCGGTGTCGGGTCCGTCGTGTGGCTAGGAACTGTTCCGGCCACGACCTGCGCCAGTCTCCCTTCTGCGACAAGCTTCTCCTTCTCCGCTCTTAGTCTGGCCAGCTCCAACTCTGAAATGTGGACCTCCATGGTCGCCACCATGGCGATAAGGTCATGGCCATATGCTGATACCTTGTTGACCTCCGCCTTGTTGAGCTTGGAGCCGGGTCCTGAAATTATGGACATTATCCCTCTCACCGTCTCCCGCACCTGGTCGATAACTTCCAGCTTCGAAGCGGTGGTAGCTTTGAAGCTCCCCCCTCACACCCCGAGCTGCCTCCCTGGAGCTGTCCTCTTCTTCTGTTTCAGGAGCAGACTCCTCAACATTCTTTGTTAGAAGCCCTGCTACCGGTGCCACACTACGGCGCGACTCAGTACGCTTGCCCACCCTTGGTCGCTGGGAAGATGCGACAGAGGGAAAATGGAACTGGAGATATGAAGCAGTATCTTCCTGATAACAACTCAAAATAATATCAAACTGCGGTTTCCAACCTGCCGGCCAAGCGCGCCTACTATGACAACATCCCCACTATGAGTCATTCTATGGTGGAGGGCTATGTTCAGTGATGGATAAGCTGTAATGAACACTTTTTATCTTACAGCTATTAATGCCCAACATCACAAGTAATACTATATCTTATTAAAGCAAGTTCTTTGACACGTATAGCTTTTTTTATAAAACAAGTGAAAACGAACTCGCCTACCTAATCTGAAGTATTTACTTCAGGCCAAGGAAAACTGCAGACAACTTCAAAAAAAAGGCTACAGATGCCTAGTTGCCCCTTTAGACTGAAATGGAACGTCCTACATCTTCGCAATTCACCTGATGGTAAGTAGCAACTCCAGACCGAATTTCGGTCGTGGCGGCCAACCTCAACGGAGACTAGCCATCGGCGTAGGACAGGATTATAGTGCCCGAGTGTACCGGCAAGCACTGGTGCACTCTCTATTCCCTTACTCTCATAATCCGATGGGACGATATACCGACAAGGTCAGAGAGAGATCAGGCGCAGGACCAACGGCTTTACGTACTTTCCGAGGCACGGGGTGAGACACCGCCAACTTCCTCGGTCGGTCGGTCTCTATATTATACGCTAGTAGTGGCGACATAAAAATAGAGTGATTGTTATTGAAAAGTACGAAACTTGTTAAAGAATACTTAATTACAAAACTCATTAACCCACCCAGACCAATTCCTATTGCAGCAAAGAAGTCTTTCTGAGGATGACGGTAACTTGATCCAGAGCACCGCAACAGCACTGCGAGGATACCAGAACCAGAAAGGTTCGCCCCCGGGACGTGCTTTCATAGAAAAAGAGACGGGCTCCGGTTGTGATCCGAACAGAGATTCCGAGAGTATTTCTGTTCCGCCCGCAGCCGAATGTATCCGTGAAGATTTGGCCGCTATTAAAAAAAAACAGGAAAGGAGTCTTAGAACCAAATAAATAATAAAAAATATGAGATTTGGAGAGGCTACATATAGATTTTCTCGTATATCTCGCTCGGACTTTCTCAATGTGATAAATTGAAAAACGTGAAAAAAAGAAACTAGGATATCCGCAGTAGAACCAGAGTAACCTACATAGCCCAACGGATTAGTAATCTGAAATGGCAACGGGCCGGCTATACGCGATAGAGCCACGCTACTTCTATATTATGGTTGTAGCATGAATGGGTCGGCTCGATCGGGGAAGGACCACGCTCTCACAGAATTCTAGCGTAAAATAGCAGCTTAATACTGCTGTGTTTTGTAGGGTGAGTGTAGAGACCCAGAGGTCCTTTTTTACTTGAAACCGGGCATTCCATCTTAGTCCTCAGAGTTGACAACGCATCTGCGTTCTAATAATTAATCGAGGATAAATGTAGATGTTTATAAACGTTTACATCATCGTAGAGCGGCTCGAATCGTCGACGACCAAGAGCTTTCCGATCGGCTTGATTCACTGGCGTTGCGAAGAGATGTCGCATATCTTTGCATTTTTTTTGCATCTACCACCGCTCTGCAAACTTGTTCGGATCTATCCCTGCCGCCAAATTTCATGAACGCACTACGCGGCAACCCTCCCGATACCATCCATACTATCTGGATGCATGGTGGTCCACCACTGTACGTCTTTACTAGAAGTTTTTTCCGCGTGCGACCTTTCTGTGAAATAGTTTACTACCGGCGTTTTTTCCGGACCGATACGACCTAGGGACCTTCAAGAAAAGAGCGTACTCCTTTCTAAAAGGCCGGCAACGCACCTGCAATTCCCCTGGTGTTTTAGTTGCACTTAACATCAGGTGAACCGTATGTTCATTTGCCCCCTTTCCTATAAAAAAGGTAGACTGTATGCTCCTTTGTCACCATTATTCTATAAAAAGCTATAGTTCAAAGAACTTACAACCGATGGGGAAAAAAGTTCTCAAGTGGCAACCTCGTACCAGTAAGCGAAGTGTAGAGCGGCCTCCCACTAGATGAAGTGAAGACCTGGTAAGATATACAGGAAGTCAACGGAACAGGTGAATTAGGACTTTGCTTTGCGTGCACTCGTAAGAGCTTAGAGTATAGTTAAGCTAACTTGCTTATGTATGCTACACAAAGCGCCTACGAAATATTCTTGAATTACCCTATACTCTTTTTAAATATTCCGTGGACGATTGTTAGTTCTTAATTTTAACATAATATGTGAACAAATAGATTATGTAAGCAAGTGTGTTGCCTCAAAAATGTTTTCCGGGCTATATTCAATTACGTATATAATATGTCATTGTTTTTTTCTTCTGAAGTCAGAGCTTACATTACTATAAACTCTGTATCTTAGTTCCAAATATAGAAGCTAGGTTTAGGTTTTTCTTTTGTTTTTGCAGTCCTTTTTACTTTTTAAATGTTGGATTACTTGTAACTTAACTTGTACTTGATAATTCTTATATTTTTAATAAAATAACAGTGTAGTAAGTTTTGTTTTCTTTTTTGCAAAACCTCTTTAAATCTCTTAATACAATAAAGCTTTTACGTAAATATACGTAAACCAGTAAAAGAGTTTTACAAATATTATTCATCTTGCTAATATTATTCATCTTGAATCAGTTTGAATTGCATCTTGAATCAGTTTGAAAAGCATTGCAAGCAGGCTACGACAAGAAACCGTAGATTCAATTAATTTCGGTCTCTCAGCTTTAATGGGCCAACTTTCATCGCTTATTGAACGTCGCTAGCCGCTTATAACTTGCATTTAATTTACATACGGACGTCTGCATCCAACGTTGGAGATGCATTCAACATATGTAGTTCCAAACTCAAAGTTTAGACGAATATTAATGCTGCTGACGTATTTAGCGCCAGACCAGACCTCAGACTTGTTGAATAAGCTGTATTCAGGAAATTAGTTTGCGATATTAAGTACCATAAAGCGTTTTGTTGTTTGTAGAATATGGAATATTATTCCACTATATTACGTAGGAATTGATTAACATTATTTTTACGTGCGGGGAGAGTAAAATGCCGATAAGGATTAAAAGTAGTATAAAGTATTTACGTGGTAGAGCGACGCTGCAGCTATAGTATGGTTGTAGCACGAATGGATCGGTTCGACCGGGGAAGGACCACGCTCTCACAGAATACCAGAGTAAATTAACAGCTTTATGCTGCTAAAATTTATATGGTGAGTGTAGAGCTGGAGACCCCTTTTACTAGAAACGAGGAATTCCATCTTAGTCCTCAGGGGTAACAATGCATGTGCATTTTGAATCTACTTTAAAGATAGATGTAGACGTCTATAGGCCACGTAATCCACTTACCATTGTGCGGACTATGGGCTCGTTTGTCACTCCTATCCTATATACACACAGCAAGTATAATTAGAGGATGTTATTATATTCCAAAATTGCTAAGCTCCTTCGGTGAAGTCCTTTGTAATCACAAATGTCGTAGGACGTCTGCACATAGCTGCCTCTCAAATTGAATACATTTGCGTTCCAAAAAAAAAAAAATATTTCACGGTTCCTCTTATACCCAATGAAGAAAATTATAGGTCTTTAACTTTGACAACCATAGAATCCTATAATACACAATATAATGGCTGTCAAATTTATTTTGTACGAGGATCGGCGTCGCCGGGAGCACACGTACAAGCAATGACGTTGTATTATCAGTTGTCACCACTACAAACCCAATTCGCTATATTGACATACTGAGTAAATTTACACATTTTAGACTTTTGATTAATGTTCAAGATCATCATTAAAAATAAATCGTTTAAATTTTAATACATATTTATTTGTAAATTGTGTGCGGTTTGGCATTTTCTAAATAATTTGCATGCAGCGCCGCTTGACACGAAAATTGGAAATTATTGTAACGTCACAACATCTCGTGTTGACATTTATGGGTTTGAATTGATGGTTACACGGGATGCACTCCTCCGTTCTATTATGTATGTATTATAGTATTCTATGGTGACAGCACACGCAATTATGTGTAGAAATAACTGGGATGATAATATCTACTATCCGATATCATACCGTGAGTTTTGTAAAGGCGACAGAGGGGTAAAAATAGAATATAGACAGTATTGTCTTATTAATAAAAAAATTAAATTACAGAAAAACAATAGCATTAGTGTTATATAGTTACCCGTTACAATAAAAAAAGGGCTTTCTTGATAATATGAACAATTATTAAGCGAGTTCGCGGTTAGATGCTATATAATGTATAATAACGAATAAAATGGGCCCAAACTGGACGATAGTGACTGAAGGACCTATTTTACTATCAGACCGATAGGGAGTGGTATGAAAAAAATCTTTTCGATTTTGAAAATAACACCATCTACATGAAATCATTCACATGACAAGTCCGTACGAGAGTTACCTGCGTAAGCCTAATGTAACACAAATAATACTGTAGTCCTGCTGTAACTACAAACTAAAAAAAATTAGCGAAAGTGGTATGTAAGGTAAGTCTCTTTGCGATCGATTTTCCCCGTCTACCCCGCAAATATACAGCACATGACTCTAAAAATACCACTTAATAGCTAAATATTTTACAAAAGGACCCCTGAATCGAAAAAATATTGTTCCATACCGCCAACATATTTGAAAGACCTATCAAAAAACACCCCACACGATTGAATAGACAGGTTAAAAAAATTATCCCTTCTACTTGAATGTGAGGTACTCAAAATAAAAATGCTAGTCAAAATTATTCACGAATTTATAGGTGCAAAATATATCTAGAACTGTGCCAATTTACAGCTTTGTTTCTGCACCTAGGGTTTCTGAATAAAACCGCGGACGGAGGGACGGACATGGCGACAACATTAGTTTCCTTTTCGTTTAACAACGGAACCCTCAATAAACTACGGTTGCAAACCCGCCTTCCAAAGCGGACTTCTTACAAGCTATAATAATAGCCCAGGAAAACGTAGATACAGTATACACTGCTATTCGCAATATCGACGTAAGAGAGATCGCAATTTTAGCACGCAAACTGCACGCTTCTCAGTCCCCTCAGGACCATCCGCTCGCGCTTACCAAGCACCAACACCTTCTAAACTCAATATAATTGGTCATCCCATTCGTAAGCTGCCTTAATAAGGCAGCAATTCTTCCCAACCGCTACTCGCCGCTTGCGCCCTTTCACCCAAGGGGGATCGCGTTGGATACGGCTTAAAGATCTCTAGCTAGATCGTTAAGCCGATCCCTAAAGGCGATGTTTAGTGGGTAAAAGTCTCCACATAACCACGCAGCCGGCTGCGTGGTATGCTATGAGTATACAACGCAGCTCCCCCGCTTTCCGGAGGGTTGCCCTTATTGTTTTGGGCGCAAAAAAAAGTTCAATGTTTCATAATGAGCTTAATCAGTTGTATCTATTTTAGCATCTAGTTGATGTTACACCTCTTGTACAGATTTTCAATTAAGCAGATGTGCTATCCAGATTTATCAAAATATTTTATCAAGTGGGAGCGCTTTGTTTGAAGCTTACGAAAGTATGTCCTTCATAATTCAAAGCTTATTCAAAAGAATAATCAAAGGTATTTTGTAATTTAACTTGAACTTAGTTATAATTTTGCTATAAGCCTCCTTTTCTGCCCACTCCTTTAATTTCGCCTTTAGCCGTGGGTGGCAATAATACACATCTCACCAATGACCTTACTTAGAAATTATAATCGGTTTATAAAAAAAGTATTTTCAGAAAACGCATTGAAAACCTGGTAACTTAAGAGCTAAGCGCTTTTTGTCAATATCAGAGTATGCGAGCAACCCCGGTTATCAATGGAATCAGTAAATTTTAAAAACTGATTTATCACATCATGCTGGCAGTGAAAGAAAACATAGCGAGGAATCCTGTATGTTTCATCGCTATGTTTTCTAGTCCGAGAAAAAAAAATTGAAGACATTTTAAGTGGGCTATCACATGTCTTTTACGTCTCTTTTTAGAAATGAGAAGAACCCTCTTCGTAGAAGAAGGCTTGCTTGTGCCTAGTCAACGAAAGTATATTATTTTAAACATGATTTTTTTATAAATACTTTATATGAAAATGTAAAATAATGTAATTATTACTTTTTTTAGCGTAAAGTTACTTAATTATGTTAAAATTCTAACCGAAAATTCGTATCGATTTCACTTATTATTAACAGGATCATCATAAGCATCATCGTTATCATCATAATTATCATTGGATCACTAAAAGTGACCCTTCGTGAACTTTGCATAATTCGTGCAATAATTTTTTCATTTATTTATTACTTCCACCAAAATTCTACTGCTAAACCATTTTTTTTAAATATTGTATTTTCATATAATAATTTGTTTAGCATTTAAATCATTTTTATAGGTGTTAGAGTCACGCCGAAGATATATTATGGTTGTAACACGAATAAGTCGGCATCGGGGAAGGACCACATTCAAGATACCACAGTGAAGTCATGTGTTTATGGTGCTGTATTTCGTATGGTGAGTGGTCGTAGGTCACAACTATACGAAATAATTACCATTACATTGCTGCAGATAAGTATTTCTTCTCCATAGATTGTCGTAAGTTATGATCCTAACTCACTTGTATCCATTAACTCGTACATGTTTCATCGAGTGGTAACTCCAACAAGAGACACATCATCCTGCCTTTGTTCATCATTAGTTTTTTTTTAAATAATGTAGTGGTGGCAAACGAAATTTCATTCCATCTAATAATAAGTGGCCTCTGAGGCCCATGGATACCCGCAGTCGACAAACATAAAAGTATTTAGATGCAACGTATCCCCTGAGGATTAAGAAGGAATGCCTCACAGCTTGGCCTTTTTATACCCTTTAGACCGGAACCAAGCAGTGGAAGCACTTTTATTCGACGGTAAAGTTAAATAAAAGAGTCCTAGAGGGGCTCCTGTCTATTACCATCTGGAATCTATAGAATATAGCCTGGTCTGTACGTTATTGCTAAGAAGCGAATTAATAACGGCTATAGTCACGCAGGTTTGTGTAAGGCAGTGTTTACCCCAACCATACACAAAACCTATCAGACCAATTAGGCCGAGTTGGTGATTCGTCAAGCCATATAGTAGCTCACTGCCACTTCAGCTTATTTATTCGATAAACCATGTCACTTTTGCTTTTGAAAAAAATGAAAAACATTTTTTAACATGTACATTTAATCCGATTTACGCTGATTACACATAATGAGCTTTATGTACGTAATATCAAAGTCACATTTGAATTATCGAACGATTTACAACCTTAAAACTTTATCGAGTGGAACTATTATACAATGAATGAACGAGAACATATTATTTCCTTGAATATTAAAAACGGATTTCATCTATGCTTCACAGTTAAATTAACATCTTTGTTAGTTGAGTAAATAGATATAAAGGTTTTGTACAAATTTTTGAAATATTTTATATAAAAGCTGCTATGCTGCTTTTTCGTACTGATATTCTCATTTTCCGGTTGAGTCGATTCCTGCGAGCTGCTGCTATAATACAGCTGCAGCGTGGTTCTAGCATATAAGTTTCCTAACAGTACCAGCAGTAAAAAGCTGACCCTTCGCTTTCTTTTTCTAAATACTTTTTTAATATTTTTCTCTTAACTGAGGTGTAGGAGATATTCTAAAAAGTGATCGCTACAAACCTATTTCTATTATTGTATAACATATTAAATAACTGTAAACTTCTTTATTATATAAAATGTTTCGCTGGGTTGTTTTACTCACTGGACGGAGGTATTTACTAAACCTGTGGTAAATTAAATATAAGAGTATGTTTCAACAAGTATTATTAAAAAAATGACTTCTATTTCTTTATGTAAAGTTACAGCCACCTATTTCTAGTTGATTCTTCGCTCTCTCATAGTGCGTGTTGTTAGCCTTAATATGTCTACGAAATATTTTTTTTCTTTCTTATACATGTAGGCTTCCTCAAGATATTTTATTGCACCGCAAAGCACTTAGTATAATCACTTAAATTAGCAATTGACGTTTTAATTGGTGCTGGCCATGTGGTAAATATTATGTTCGTCATGGGGAAGATAATGTACAGATGTGAATATAATTGAGAGTAGTTCTTTATTTCTTCATCATTCTCATCATACCGCAGAAGTCTAACGTAAAACTCTCGTCGTAAAACTCACTCTAAAGATATATTATGGCTGTAGCAAAAATAGATCGGCTCTACCAGAGTCCCCACTCTCACAGAATACCAGTGTAATAGCAGCTCAATTTTGCTGTGTTTCGGATGATCTGTATAGAGAACCGGAGACTCTTATTACTGAAAACGTGATATTCTTTCTTAGTCCTCGAGGGTGAAAACGCATTTACATTTACGTAAGTAGATGTATATCGACTGCAGCCTCCACTTATCAGGTGGACTTTGTGCTCGTTTATAACCCTTCTTCTATATAAATAAAATTTATTGTGACAATTTTTTTTTTCATTTTTGAAATTATTTTGATTGAAATTGTTTCTTTGTTAAAGCTTTAAAAACATGGATGAAACCCGTTCCACAAAAGATTTTACTAGCCATAAAGAAAAAAAGAACAATGTCGATGTATTTTTAAAATAAGATACAAGTATTGGAGACCAAACCTAATTATTCCAGGGTAGAAACACGTTCTAAATTTAAATGAAAACGATAAATGCTATTTTATATTATATATGTAATATAGTGTACGAATTATTATCGAAATGTTGACATTGACTCGTTAATTTAATTATGTTTAATTACTTTCAAGACGTATTAACAGTACGCTTTGAACCTTCGATTAGCACTTACCACTAAATGACAAGCTCTCGATTTTGGCAAAAACACACAAAATCAGAAATATTCAACATTTATTAACTAGCAAATTAAAACTAACTGTTTATTAAAAATAACTTTCAACTTGCTTTAAAGAACAGGGAATTTATAAAACCGTATCTATACCCTAACACTAATCTTAGATTTCAAAAATCAAGGCATAGACAGATGGACAAACAAATTCTGGTATCATGAATATTACTATTTATTTGCTAATTTTAATACCTGTCTAGCCAACCTTAGTTTTATAACTGCATCACTGACAGGGTTTTAGTTTGTACTAAACCATATACAACTTAAAATATTTGTGAATTTAAGGGATTTGGAACTAAAGTCAAGTAAGACAGTCAGAAAGTAAAGAAGGTAAATAAAATTCTGAAGTCTATAAATGATGAAATTATGCTTAATTCAGTCTTTCGAAATTAATTTCGTAAGAAATTTATTAAAATTTGCATCAAAATAAATTTAAAAAATAATTGAGTAATTATTTGTTAATTAACAGAAACAAAATTGCTTAATCTATAAAGTTCGTTTCGATTACTTTAATTTAGTTTTTGGCAATACATTTAAGTGATATTTTACTCTCAAAATGGCGTAAAAGTATAAGGCACGGTTTAAATACTTTACTAAATTGTTTGCTTAATATAGAAGGACGTATAACACAGCTACGATGTTACTACCTAATGGTATTTTATGCAAAATAATTGAAAATTTCAACCAACTATTTTGGCACGATAGCGGTTTATAAAAGAAAAATAATCGGTTTATAACCTCCTATAATGATATGTTCTTAATAATTGAATTTCCTATTAGTTTTAAAAGTAAATAGAAAAGAAAACAAAAAGGCGGAAAATAAAACAAAAAATATATTATTAATTTTTTTTATTTAAATTTGATTGAATGTAACAGTAAATATGATCCATCTGTAAATATAGAGTCGTATTTAGTCAGTGGATGGATTCCTTTAAGTTCCAGAAAAATCATTATGTTAGAATTTAACCTTTTCAAATCAGCAGTCTGTCAACTTAACATGTTTCGATATCTGTTACGAAAAATACGAAAGAAAATAATTAAAATAATAATTAAAAATGCTTAAGAATAAAATAAAATTAATAAAACTTTGGTATTTGTATTAAAACCGATTAAATTTTGGAGTAGAAAAGCTATTAATTTATAAGAAAAATTACAAATATTATAATTTATTTACAAAGAAGGTAAGCAGGGAGATAAATTATAACTAATTAAAATGAAATCTTATCATTATTGTCAGTTCGCGATTTGAGTATTATTTTCGTTCACATTTATTTACAGTAATAGTTGTAGCGAAAATGATTCAAACTTATAGATTTACAGGATTCAAATAGATCTCTTAATAACAAAGGGCACGTTATTCAGCTATCAAACCTTATTGAACGTCAATAATTAACCACACATAGTCACAACTTATGACATATTCTTACTTGAAAATATCTTTTCAGATGTATTCTACCCTTTCAAAATCAGCAAAAGGTACGTCTAGATAAGACTCTTGTAACTTTCTTTAATAAAGAATGGTTTCATAATTGAATAACGATTTATAATAATTTTAATAACAATTAAATGCAATTCAACGCCTTACGTACAATTCTCAAAACTGGGGCAAAAATTCAAAATTTTCCCATAAATTTTGTAAAAGACAATATACATAACAATATAATTATAGTGGTACTTTAAAAAAAGATCTTAATTAAAGAAAGAGATCCTTCGTGGGAATCGTTAAATTGAAACATTTTTTTTAATCTTAGCCACCTAACAATAACCATTTAATTACAATCGATTACGGCGGCAACCGTAAATGTCTTTTGGACGTTGCAACGTTTACGTAAATTACAATTGTAATATCGGAATCAGTATTACAACCATATGCAGGCTCGAGAGCGAGTAATTTCGAGCCTATTTGAAATCATCTCGCATAGTTCTATCTAACCGCGATGGACACTACTTCGCGCACAAGTTCGATCGTTCGTATCACATTGAATCAATTATTAAATCTATCTAAAATTTTTAACTAGGTCGTCACATCCTATTTACAATGTCAGCACTTCACATTTAGAACTGTTTACTAACGTTTAACTTTACTTTTATTCACGTCATACAAAGTCTTATGTGTTTTAAACTACGTGGGTCTCACTTCTCTTGTTGAACGACTCGTCTATCGTCACGTTCTGTTTCTTGTTCTCCTTCCTTATCGTTCCGTACTGCGGCACGTCGGACGTTAAGTTCTGCACCGTTAGAATTTGACTTGAGTTGCTATTCTGCGGTGTGCTCGAAGAAATCGGGCTTCCGTATTGGTTCACGTATTTGTGCCTCGACGGGTCCTTGAGAATTGACTGCGGCTGCTTGATAGGTGCCGGTTGTGGCATTTGAGAGTGCTGCAACAAAAACAGTTTATAGCAAAATTATTTTTCAGAAATAATAATAGTAATAATAATTTGCAAGTTGATGTCGTGAACAAGATTAAGAAAGTAATGCTTCGGTGGTTTGGTCACAACGACTACACAGCCTAAAACCTTTGGGCTGTGTAGTCGTAGTTTGGTCATGTGGAAAGAATTAATTAATTTATTTATTTATTTAATCTTTATTGTTTTACACCTTAATCTAAGGTTTACAATGGGCGGACTTAATGCCTTATGGCATTCAGTCAACCCTGGGAGAATTTGACATGTAATAGTTGGTAGGTGCTAAAATATTAAAATTAATAGACACATATTGTAAATAAATATACATGCATACATACTAATATACACATAGAAAATAAAATAATAAATAAATTATGAATATAGGTATGTAAACACAAATACACACACACACACAACATACACAAATATATATATATATATATATATATATATATATATATATATATATATATATAGTGATAGAAGTAGAACGGTCAAATGGAGTTTTCCACAAGATAGTGTAGATGCTTTTCTTATATTAACGGGCAAGAATGAATGAGGAAAGAGTGACAAAGCAAATTTATGTTGTAGAAATTAACGGCAGAGTCGGAAGGCTAGGCAAAATTTTATCAAACAAATTGGCGATAAATTGAAAATGGGCCAAATTAAGAGCACCCTTACCGAAGAGCATCTATGCGTAGGTATATGGATTTGGAGGAAGCGAGAGAGGTATGTCTGGATCGTGCCAAATCGAAGTCTCTGCATACCCCTCTGGGTGGCCGGCGTGATTAAGTATAATTATGTATGTAATAATAATAATGTCTTCCAGACCGAATTTTCGTCAAGGTGGCCAGTCTCAGCGGAAACTAGTCATCTGCGCACAGGTGCGCTCTCGTTGTTCGATAATTTGGCTATCCAATATCACAGGTAACAGCAACTAACAAATGTATGTGCTTTCCGAGGCATGAAGGTGAAATACGGCTTACGTCCCGAGAATTTCTTAACAGAAGAACCAGATAACAGATTTAGAACCTGGCACCTCGTTATCAGAAACCACGTTTTCAACCTCTAGATCAAAAAGGCAGTCATTTCGGAATATAAATCATATAAGTATATTTTAATAATATCATATATCTTAATTTTTTTAAACGACAGTAGCCTAATGGCAGGGCGCGGACCGTGAACTCAAAAGAGTCGTGGATTCGAATCCGCCATTCGACTACTGGCGTGAACCACTCGTAACACAAGCAATTTAAGCTTACCCAGAGTGGTTAAGGGGAATATTAGTAATGTTTATAGCATTGTTAATATTCTTTTTATTTTAAAAATAAAAAAAATAAAAAAAACCAAAACAAATTACAGTTATGATTCTGTACGTGGTGAAGCCACGCTGTGCAGCTATATTATAGTTGTAGCACGAATGGGTCGGCTCGACCGGGGAAGGACCACACTTTTACACTATACCTGCGCAAAATAGCAGCTTAACAGTTTCCCTGTCCGCGATATAGACACAATAGTAAAACAATCGAAATGTTCATATATGATTCATGGGATAGGAAAAGGGTTAATGCTGCTGTGTTTCGCCTAGTGAGTATAAAGAACCGGATACCCTCTTCACTGGAAACGAGACATTCCATCTTACTCCTGAAGGAGGTCAACGCATTCGCATATTGATTCTTAATCGATGATAGATGTAGATGTCTGTGGGTCACTGCATCCACCGATCACCAGGTGAACTGTGAGCACGTATTCTAATGTAAAAGTTAATTGCTCTATAACATTTCAGAAATGAACAGAATGCCTGCCCAGCTGTAGGACGTATCTTGTAACTGTAACCGTCTCAATTTAGACTTTTGGAATTCGGATTTGTTGTGACAATTAATATTCTACCAACCTATCATCAAAAGAAATAATGTTATTTTATGAATCATTTAGCGTTTTTTTTTATTACTTTGTTTACTTTAACTAATTGGATTCTTCATTACAGTGAGTTGCATTTCGTAATTTTCTCTTATGTTACTATAATGACCTGCTGAAACAAAATGTAGTTCTTTATTGCTGTTGCATGGGAACGCTCAAATTCACCTAGGAAGATCAAAACTGACCCCCACGAGATGGTGACGAACTGATAAACCGCGGCAGTCGATAGATGTAGATGGCTCAGGACTATAATTTGGAGCAACATACTCTCTCCCAAGATGAGGTAGGTGTCTCGAGAGCGTGTTTAGTGGCATTCCTTGAGGGAGTTATATTTTCAGCAGTAGACTGGTGAGAGAGCTGAAATAATAATAATGATGATGTAAATGATGAATGATAGAATAGAAATATTACCTGATTGCAATTACCCTGATGTAGTACTGTGACGTCAGGCGGTGGAACAGCCATCTTGTCGAGCCTCTGTCGTCGTAGCGTCCCGCCTGCTGACGGTCTATCCAAGCCTGGGGCAGAAAGAATTAACACTCGATAAGTAAATGAGTCGAAATCGGATCATACAATTTACCATGTAGAGGAGGTGTAAGAATATCGTATACCCTATATCGGTGTCGCAAGAAGCGACGTCGAAGAAAACAAATCAAGAGATGAGCAGCAGAGTCTTCTTAATCACGACTAAAAAAAACTGCGGTTACCAATCCACTTGCCAAGTGTGGCAATTATAGAAAATATGCCCCCTATGAGATAACCAATACAGAAGTCCTGTATTCAGTAGCGGACTTTAATAGGCTGAAACGGTAACTGTAATATATTATTCCGTTCTACGTCAGTTTGCATGAAATCCGTAATCGAATTTCATATTAACATAACTGCACTTCTGTCTATTAACTCCGCATAAAGTTCGTACCGAATAACTGATTAGGCATATTTACTCCCCATATAAGCTATGTGTATATATACCTCTAGTGCTCAAATTTTCATGCATATATTTAAATAGTGAATTCTGTCTTTTGATGAAAACCGCATCAAAATCCGTTTAATGCAGCGTATTATAAAAGATCTAAGCGTAAAAACGACGGGAAGCAACTTTATTTTATACTATGTAGAGATAAATAACGATATCTAATAATGTTTGAAATGTTAATACACTGTAAAGTTAAAATACCTTTCGATTGAAATTCTTTGCGTTTATGTGACTGCGGTATTGGGGTGACCCCACTTAAGCCGCAATTCTACCTACCGTGACAGATTTTGACATAAACTCTTAAACTTTTAACAAAATAACTGAAAAGTCCTGTTGGGATTCTTGCTGGTTACTTTCAAGTACAGTTTTATTCGAAATAAATTATTTTGAATAAAAATTATTCCTTTCTATTTCATCCTACATTATTATTAGAAGTTTCAATAAGTTTTATATTATACGGTCATCAACGTGCGATAAAACTAATACGCTTAACAAGCAACTAAGGTAATTAATGCGAAACAATCGTGCGAAAAGTTTCTAAGCCGAATTATACCTCAGTATTTTAATCTATACATTTTAATTAAAATTGAAGAACCTGTATATAATATCTAAATAATTTCCTTTTATTGAGGTAAGGAGTTAATTGCATTTTTAAAATATTTTTCTGTCTGTCTGTCCGTTTGTACGGGCTAATCTTAGGAATGGCTTAACCGATTGTGATGATAGTGAAACTTCACGATCAGATAGAGATCACTGCCAGCAGTGATCTGATGATCTATATTTTATCTCTTTTATAGCATTCAGTGACAAACGAGCACAAAGTCCATTTGATGGTATGTGAATGCTGTGGCCCATAGACTTCCACATTTATCCTCAATTAAGAATCAAAATTCAAATGCGTTGTCACCTCTGAGGACTTAGATGGAATGCCTCGATTCCAGTAAAAAGGGTCTACAGTTCTCTATACTTATCATATGATATTTTACACTGGTATTTTGTGAGAGCGTGGTCATGCTCCGGTCGAGCCGGCCCATTCGTGCTACAACTACATATAAGTGCAGCTTATATCCGTTACCGTTAAAGCGTATCGAAGCCCACCGCTGTACATAGGCCTCTCCCATATAATGTCATAGAGGCGATATTTGTCACAGTTGCCATGTTTGGTAAGCTGGTTAGCAACCACAGTTTTCACCACCGGTATATGGCGATACAAACAAGTTGATTTTATAACTGATATAGAATAAGCATCCATCTACCACGTAGAGCATCGAAAATGATGCGAAGTCTGACTCGTACTACGATCAACGATCCATATACAAATACAATCGAAGGGAACAATGTTCTATTTTAAACTGTTGACGGATTTGTCGAAGATTAAGACGAAAAAAGAGAAAGAGAAAGAAACAGTAGAGAAAGAAAAAAAGAATAGAGAAAGAAAAAGTATATAGCATAGAAAATTAATCTTCTTATTAAGCAGTTTTTTAAAGCCTACTGCTAGATGGTGGGTTTATATTTAATTAAAAAATGTTTTCATAATTTAAATCAATATTTTGATACATTATTTAACCTGTCTGGAAAACTTCAACTTGCCTATTCTATTTAATTAAATTTTTTAATTATGATGATTATTATTATTATTTACACTTGAAACAATTATTATTAATTGAATTCAATTCATAGAATATTCAAATAATTTATCTAATATAATTTTATAATGGAACTTTATTATGATATTTGATAATAATATTTAATAATGTAATTTAATATTTTATAATTGCTACGACCAAACCAACTTCAAATCTCGACTATTTCTAAACATCACATCTTATGTTACAATGTGATTGCAATAAAGATTACGATTATGAGTTAATGAAAAATAAGAGCTGCTACCTGACACTCGTCTGGATATTTGACGTATGACGTAAAAGATATAGTTATACTACCCATTAGGACAACTATAGAATGAAATCGGTCGATTGATAATCTTCAGTAAGACGAAAAAAATTCTCATTACCTTCTACAGAGCCGCTAATTACGCGGTATCTGGAGACATTTAGACCTTGTAATTCGAAAAAAATATTATTTAGTTATTTCCCTGCGAGCTATTGAATATTTATAATCTATAACTCGAATTTCAAAAACCAGACTCCGTAAATTGAAGTTGGTAAAATATATGGCCTTACTTGAAATTCCCCGAACTTATTGCAATAAAATTCAAAGGGATGTTTGTTACTACTGTTCTATTGTGTGTACTTTGTACGACGAATGAATGAATACATTCATTAAACCTTCTAACTAAAACATCATTGTACTTTGTGTTTGTTTACGTCTGGGAAAACAAAATCTCGAATCTCTCTTGTTAAGTCACTAACTCGAAATTTTTAACATTTTTTTGAAATTTGAGTTATCTATAATCTATAGTATTTTCATCAAATATTCGACAAATTTACTAGGTATTTTTATAAAATCATATTAAATCAATTATTTCAATAAAATGTCTAAAATTACATTTATTTCTATTAACTTACCGTCTAATCCATAGCTAAGTGGTGGGCTGGTCATGTGTGAAGGGGAACCAGCAGGAACACCTCCATTCATCAGATGTGGTTTAGGTAGCGGCTGTGCTCCATACTGTTGCGGTGGTGTTGGAGTTCTACCAGATTGCTACAATTAAACAGATAAAACGCTGTATAAACAAAAATTATTTGTGCAAAATATTATTGTTATCGAGGTTAACTAGCTAGATTTTTTCCCCAAATTTTATTAAATTGCACGAGAGTCTGTTTGAAAAAGACGCTAGTGGTTGACTGATGTCTTTAACACGGGGGTGACAAACACAGAAATAGTAATAATAAGACAATAAAAGTCGCATAGACGCGTGACCTTGTATCATATGTTGACGAACATAATTCACCATTTTGTGATTTAGTTGCGCGGGGAACGTCGTACAAGAATTTATGTTATTATAAGTTTATAATTGTGAACTGTAGCATAATCAGTTGTAAAAACTCATCAAGGACGTGTAATTCTATTAATAAAGGCATGACATTTCATCGATAAGTTGATTATTTACTAATTATCATTGTTTTAACTAATTTACATCTAGATGAATACTTTACTACCATATTTACCTTTTTAAACTTTTATTTATTACGTTTCGTATTGTACAATTACCTTTTCTGCTTTTGTTCTACGTTGACTAGCAATGTAATGACATTATATATCATTGTGCATTGTGCGTATGTTTATAATACGGTAAGATGTGGCGACATAGGTTTTTGAAGTAATCGAGCGCTAATTCATTTCTATTGTCTTATTATTACCATTTCTGCGGTAACAAGCGAACACACAACCTACCTGATGGATGGTAAGTGGATGTTGCGGCCCATAAACATCTACATATATCATCGATTAGGAATAAAAATGCAGATGTGTTGTCACACCTGACACCTTAGATGGAATTAATGCTTCGTTTCTAGTAAAAAAATCATCGGTTCTCTACACTCACTATACGGAACACAGCAACATTAAGGTGATTCATATTTTACTCTGGTATTCTGTTAGATCCTGGGCCCTCCCGAGGCGACCCATTCGTGATACAACCATAATATAGCTGTTATATGGCTCTACCACGCATATTTATTATCATTTATCCAAAAAATGTCCAAATTTCTTGGACTAAGGCTAGCCGTATTCTAGTGTACGGGTACCGAGTATGTCTCTTCAAAACCTACATCCCAACGTCATGATTAAGAGCAAATTTTCCAAGTATTTAGGTTAAAATTATCAATTTAGAATACTTTTGAGTTTCCGCATTGTTAGGGAAAATCATTCAATATTTAACAATGTTACAAATTGATTGTGAAATTTACTTACTTGCTGTAAATACTCTCCAATTAGTGGCGGGTAGGAGAGGTATCTATCCGACGCCATGTTGTAATAGGAGCCGTCCAATGGCGGCATCGGACTTGGCGCCGCTACGTAGTTCTGTTTGCCTGGTAGAGAAAATAGTTTTAAGTAATAAGCTTAATGAAATTAAAGTACAGTTTCACCTTTTTCGACTCTGCTTTTATTGGACTCACGTTTGTATCTATTCTATCTATCAATGTAACGGAGTTTTAGGATCATTTTTATCAACTTGTAAACGGCCGATTGAATTGAAAATTTGCACTCGTATCAAGGAATGATGACAATACAATAATTTAATAACGTTATCCTGGTATCCCGTTCAGGATCACCAGGATAATTGTCTTTAGAATCACCACAACTCATGATCAATGAGTGTTTTTTTAAGTTTACTTAAATATTAATATAATTTTAGAATAATTGTACTGCTTAGTTGATGGAATATATATCAGTAATAGCTTAGTTACCACCTACTCTGGCTTTAAAACTTTTTCGGTTTATTGAGTTATAAATTTGGCTATATTATATAAGTAAAAATCAAAATTGAACAACATGTAATTTGTGTGACACATCAACATAGTCCGGTGACAATATTTGACTTGAACACTGTCAGGTCTGTGTTCCGAAATAGAACCTAGTATATTGGCCAATGCAAATGACGTCATAAATCTACGCTATACTGGTGATTCGTTTCAAAACATTGGCCAGTACATGACATCATACATTTGCGCAATATTGGAAAAGTGTTGGCGATTATTTCATGTCATTTTCTTTTCCGTTTGCATTACTTTGTGAAGAATGTGGATACCAGCAATTATGTTAGTGAGCCGTGTGGCTATTGAAATTCATTCTGATCCATCCGATAGTGATACTGATGACAATAATTTAGTGCTTGGCTGTTAAAGATTGTTTTAATATGGCGTGATATCTGACAAAATATGACGGCGGCACACCTGTACAACATGACGTCAATTAATGACGTCATTTGCATTTGCCAGTATACTGGGTTCTGTTTCAGAACACAGACCAGATGTTTCAACACATTTTATTTTTAAGAATCTCATAGAAGACAATACGGGCCATAATTGTGAAGTTTGGTAGGCGGTGTGGCAACAAATTTTTACTTTAGCAATTATGAGGGAGACGCTGCTCCTCATCTTCTTGTTAGTTTCACTCTGTCGCTTCTAATGACACCGACGGGACGATATAGGGTAGTGGCTGATATCGCCACTACACGATCATAAAATATTATAAAAAAAGATATATATATATATATATATATATATATATATATATATATCGAATTTGGGTAGATTAGAACGTGAAGATACATTGAAACTATAGAAACCGAAGTAAACGATAACGCAGCGAGGCAATTAGTAGCAAGTCATAAATGGCTTACTTCTTCGTAATATATCCCTGTTAACCACATTATAAATGTAATGAGACAAAAGGAAACGATATATCTTCCCTACTTTCGGTTAAATAACGGTTTGTTTAACGCGTGTGTGTGTGTGTGTATGCGTTTGTGTGTGGAATTAAATATTTACAATCCGCTTGCACACAACAATTATTAAAGCGCTTCCCTTTGGAATAAACCTCAAATCGACACATAAGTTCTGAGTGTTAAAATTTGATGAAGAAAATATGAGGCTTAGTATTTCCATGTCTATCTCAAGGTTTTAAAGAACATACGTAGGGTTGCAAATTATTCTAGACGCATGTATTTGAATGCTTGTTCTAACAATGGGAGCTTATAATTTTCCGCTCACCGGATGTCACTATTTGGGACTGAGGTGAAGTTATTTATTATACTGTGCTACCATAAGAGAAAAATTGCGTTTCATATAATTTTTAGGCTTCTAGCGCATGTGAATATGTCACTCAGGTATTACTGTTTAAACTTTTACGCCTTTTTAATCTTTTTTAATCTTTTCTACTTAAAGGAATATACGTAATATAGCTAATTTTACAGAAAGGAACATTAAAAGTTACTATTTACTAACAGATTAACTTCCCCGCCATTAAATCTGTTAAATATTCCACCTTATTTCTATGAGTTGCCGCCCTGATGGCAAAAGTGGATGACTGGACTAGAATCACGAAATCGGGTGAGGTTGAGAATGTTATACATAACAAATTTCTACGTACTGTTGCGTGAATGAAATCAATGGCAATATATAGGCAGGACCGAGCGTACTATGCTGTTGTTTCTCATTATAAGCCGCGTAGTACGTATATAAGAAGCCTTTTGATGGTATTCGTCAAATGAAACAAACGCCACCATACCAGTACGTCCGAGTATACTATACTGTTGGTTGCGCGCTCCGTGTCACACACATAGAATATTTGATGTTATTCGTCGAATGCAACAAATGCCAACGTACCAGTGCGTCCGAGTGTGATATACTGGTTGATCGTGCGCCGAGTGACATACACAGAATGTTTGATGCTATTCGTCCAATGCAACAAATGCCAACATACCAGTGCGTCCGAGCGTGCTGTACTGCTGGTCGCGGGGCGTCGCGCGGTGCGCGTGCGGCAGCGTGCGCGCCAGCTCGGCGTCGAGCGCCGCGTAGTTGGGCGGCGGATAGTCCAGCGGCGGCGGCAGCAGCCCGCCCTCCTCCAGGTACGTCTCCGTCTGCTGGATAATTATTTCCTTGTTAAATCAAAGCAAGATACGAACACATACAAAAATCACCTACAGATTAATTTGCGAACACTGTTTAAAACAATATATTGTTTCATTACATTTAAATAATGTCGCAGCCTAAATAAGTCCCACGACTGGGCACAGGCATTATCTCATTTCTGAGATAGTTTTAGGGCAAGGTAATATATATACGCCGAGCTGTCCCAACGAAACATTTTTTTCTTATTTTTCAGACATGCAGGTTTCCTTATAACGCGTCGAGCACGTGCTATATCAGCACTTAAAATTGCAATAAACAATGTCGTTCGTGCTGGCGGGGATCGCGCCCCGGTAGCTCGCGTACTGTGAAATTTACAGCAAGCGCTCAGCCGCTCAGCTACCACGGTTCTATGTATTGTTTATGTATAAACTTTTTTTACACACAAAGTATGCTGACAGGCATTAATTCCGCCCATTATCACCTTACTTGTGAGGTGTTACAATATTAAATAATAAACAAATAAGTAAAAACCATATCATCCACAAAACCTCAAAATCAACCGAATAATTGATCACTTGATAGTACGTTAATACTATAGGCAATAGACGTCTACACCTTTTTATAATATAAAGTGACACCTGATTTTAAGTGGTTACTGTGGTCCATGTACACCTCCAACCACTTCGTGCAAAGAACATTGGAGATGCGTCGCTACTGAAGGTTAAGATGGTATACCTCAAAGCCTATAATTATACTGGACCTCTCTGGGTATAGCAGTGCACAAACTGCTGTTTCGTGGCAGAAGTAGGTAATAAAACGGTACCTACTTATACACATTCCTAGGTACAAAATGAGCCTGATAGTAATTATGAAATAATTTTGCTGTTATCACAATTGAAATATTCTTTTCTTAAAATTTTCTAAGTCAGACTAACACCAAAGCAAACACTCATTAGATGGCAAAATTTACTTAATACCACTACTATAATTATAGCAGTTAAGTAAAATTATCTCTTCTTCGAAACTACTTTAAATTTAAAAATTTAAAATTTTAATCCGTAAAAATAATTTTTGTTCAATGCATCGATATAAATGAAAAGATATGACCGTGCGAACAAAAATTGTTCACGGTTTAAGCATAATATAAATCAGCGCCATCTCTTAAATACTCATGAACTACCACAGAATCAGTGTTTTCACTTATGATTTTGGTTTTATCCAAGAACCTGTAGAAATACTCTCTTAATTATCGTAAAAAAATTAAAATAGCCTTATTTATTTCACCTAATATTCATTTCACGATTTAAAATCTTGGGTTTTGTGATGGAGAAGACGTTTCCATTTTCAAATTAAAATAACACTTAGTCTCATATGAATAACAAATATGTAATAAAGTAAAATATTATACATATATTCCAATGACAATGAAAAACTATTTAATTTTACACTTTTCTAGCTCCTTTGAGCCTATTCCCTTCAATAAACCTTTAAAAAAATACCTTGGCGAAGGTACACCAAATTATACAAAACCGTATCAACTTGAAGAACCGCCTAAAGCTCCACCTATATTAGTAGATTTATCCTGAAATTGTGCAAAATATCTAAAAGTGGAAACACTGCAAGGCACGATTTGGTGCTCGCGTTGGTGCTCCATAATAATTTTCGCACCATTATGTTTGTTCAATGACCCGGTTCATACGCAGTTTCATAATAAGTCTATGGTTCAATGTGTAGAATTCACATAAACAAAAAATTGTCATTATTATTTTTAAAGCCAATATTTCAAACATCAGATAAAAGTTTTTTGTAGGACAAAATAAAACAAACAAATTAAGAATTACAATTGCATGGATAAATCACTTCAATTGTTTCGCTTTTATATTCAGTCAGGTTATAATTTATTTGATGGATAACATTCATGTGACAGTTGTAATATCAGCCCTTAGTCTATTTTATTATATCTCAATTTCATTTGTAACGATTTTCCTTTTATTTTAATCGTTACAGTCGTCTATAAAAATCCACTGCTGAACATAGGTGCTCCATGGATTGCCTCAGGTGGGATGTTTGCCATAGTTGCTTGGTATGCGGGTTGGCCACCACAGTTTTTTTTATTTTAGTTTATTAAGTAGACGCTGCTACCAATCTCCTAATTTGTTTCACTCTTCTGCCTATTACGGCACCCACGGGATGATATGAGGTAATGGATATTCTTACACCGCCACTTCACGGTACCCTTTTATTTTTGTATGCCTGCAATTATTGCTTTCATAACGTATTGGTGCCAGGTGGCGAGAGTAAGGTAGGTACGTTCTCTTACTATATTGGACGCGATACAGCAGAACACCGACTACATATTATAATCCGCTTTGACAGGTAAAGAGGCCAGTATAATATTTACAGGTCATTTGAGTTATCAGGAGTGGCCTTAAGCTTTCATTTGAATTGTGACGTTACTAAAAGATAGACTTTTAACTCGTTCTTCACTCTAGTTTATTAAAGAAAACAGTCTTATTCTTTATTTTAGGATAAATTTTCTTAAAATTTTTTAATATAACAAATTAGTAAAAGCTAGCTGATTTTAAAAAAAAAAAGAATATTAAAAATGCAATAATATTACTAATATTCCCCTTAACCACTCTGAGTAAGCTTAAATTGCTTATGTTACAAGTGGTTCACGCCAGCAGTCAAATGGCGGATTCGAATCCACGACCTTTTTGAATTCGCGGTCCGCGCCCCGCCATTAGGCTACTATCACTTCAAAGCGGATGGCATGATAGACGTATGTGGCCATCAAGTGTCCGAACTTATCCTTTAATAAATACAAATACACTTATTAAAACCTTATTCTTCTTTATCTTCATCAACCATAGAAGTTCACACCTGTACATATCATGACAATTAAGGGAGAATTCGCCACAATCACCATGCTTGACAAATCAACTGGCGATTGCAATACCAGTCGTCTTACACCTTTGATTCTACCGCCCATCGACGGTCTGGGTTTTATGTCTGACCTAAACCTCACCTATATCTTTCTGGAGTTGTTGACATTGTTGAATCTTAAGACACATTACTAATTTATAATCAAAGTTATTTTTATAAATTATAACAATAAAAAACTGATAAATTAAATTATAATCTTAGACAAAAAAGTTTACTGTCCTACCTGATTCAACATGTGTCGATTAGCCATCGATGGAACTTCAGGTATTGGTGGTGGTTGCCTGTCATCGACACCCTCATCTTGAGAATACGTTTCAGATTTCTCCGATACCGAACTAAGTGTTTCCCCGGTCATCGTGTCATTGTACGATGACGGTGCGTACATTTCTATAGTTGCCGACTTTGATGATTGTCCAGCTTGTTCTGTGGGAAAATTAACGACTTCAGTTTGCTGTACTAAAAAACTTTACAATTGTTTTACAATAGGAGTCTCTTTTAGTCACATTGGTTGCGTTACCTTTTTAAGATATTTTACCATATTTCATTCTATAGATATTTATAATTTTTATTCTTAGAAAGTCATCGACAGCAAAAAAAGACTCCTATTTGATTTTTAAATGAGCCAGATTCCAACCAATCCTTATTTTGATTTCCAAAAATATTACCTGAAGTTATGAAATATGTACTTTTACATGTTTACTTAATTTGCCATTCTTAGCAGTGGTATGATAGTAATTATATTTGTGGTTGAGACCAAATAGACGGAGTTGTTAAGACTTTTATAATTTATTTGACTGATGACTTCCTTCTTTTAAAAAAAAAACTTTTCTGTTATTTTGGGTTTCCTTATTATGACACGATTAATGGCTCAAAATGTTTTTTTTTTTCAATCAAAATCAGATTCATATTATTTAAACATGTATCTTTGAATATGGTGTAAAAGTAAGAAGGGAAAATGATTATAAGACATGCAAGTTTATAAAAAAAGAAACACAAAACAAAACCTCACCTTTTAATCGCCTCGCACGTCTTTTCAAAACAAAGCAAGCAACTAAAGCAGCGTTTATCAAAACCAACACAGCGCCAGTTACACAAACATACAACGTGACAGATTTCGATACATCCGACGTCTCTACATACTCTGTTGACACTACGTTTAATTCTCCTACTTCTGATGAAGCTATTACCGGAAAGAAAGGAAAAGAAAAAAAAATTAGGCGAATAAACAAAAAGGAACATCTAAAAGAAACGTGCAAACTTAACAGGAGTATTTTAATTAAATTGTAGCGTAGAGAGTAACGACCCTTAAATTAGTTAATTATGCCCTTAGAAGAATACTTGAACGAAGACATTTCCACTCAGGTAACTTTTAAGACCACTATTATTAAATTTGCACGCTTTAATACAATTACAATTAGAATTCTACGTAGCTTAATTTCAAACCTCGGATCCTTTTATTTGTCCTCCGATGCAGACAAAATCCAACCAGCAGTACGTTTAACAAAATGAGCGCTGTACCAACAATTGTGCCCATGATTATAAAAACTCCGGGCACGTTGTACGAGTCATATTCCTCGGAGCTAGATTGTACTGATGATGGGATTACATCTGATGCGTGGAAATAAGGTTCATTTTAAGACGATTTTCGTAATTACAGTAACCTAAGAGCGAGCGCTCATTGCTGATTGCTTTTTAACGTAAGACCGAAGTCGTTATTTCCTATTCTTTACGACCTACGTTCTTCTACCAGATGTGAGGTAAATTAAAAATATATGGTCCGTAAAACAAAATGTATCTTTTGTTATTTTTTTCAACCACACCTTTATAAATTCATCAGTTTAGTAATACATCCATAATTTTTCCTTTAATCATATAACTCCGTTATAATTATCATTATTTGTTATTATCATTACTCATCATTATCATCATTATAATCATCATCATCATTATAGCCCTTAACAATTCCACTGGTGAACATAGGCGTCCCCCAAGGAATGCCATAAAACACGGTCCTGAGCCACCAGCAATCACCGACTCCCTGCATGTCTTACTAGGTCGTCACGAGGCTGCCACTAGAGAACCTTTCTTCCCGATTGGTTGTCATTATTGTTATAGACTATGAAAAATTTATTGCTGAACATTTGTTTGCTGTTTCAGTTATTTTTCTTTTTTTATAGTACAAGGGTGACAAACGTGCATAAAGGCATGTTACTGTTTGTGGATGCTGTGGTACATAGACGTCTACATTTATTCTCTATTAAGATTCAAAATTCACATGCGTTGTCAGCCCTGAGGACTAAGATGGAATCCTTCGTTTCCAGTGAAAAGGGTCTCCAGTTCTCTACAATCACCATACGAAACACAGAAGCATTAAGCTCTTATTTTACGCTGGTATTCTGGGAGAGCGTAGTCCTACCGCGGTCGAGTCGACCCATTCGACCCCATACTACCTACAACCATAATATAGCTGCAGCGTGGGTCTACCATGTATGTGAGGTATTGAATTCTCTTACGCCACCACTATTATGCATTACCTAATTTAATTATAATGATTTTGTGTCATCGTATTTATTATTAAATAAATATTGTTATTATATTATTTTAAAGAAAACTTATAATGTAAATATTTTATTCAAATATGTAAAAATAAGAAATACGAAATCATTCTAAATATAGTAATCATATTTTACCCGCTATAAATTTGCCTGTTTTTGTAATCCTTTTCTATTATGTTTTCCCTAATGGATATATTTCGCTGTATGATAGACTCCCATTTTCTAAAATTATACGTGAGCACACGCGTATTGTCTAGCCTTTTTTATGCCGAATCTAGGTTAAAGATGGCACAGAAAAGGCTGGGTCACGTAAAAGCGAGCGAAATAGATGTTTGTTTTCGGATTTTCATTATGCTTACAAAGACTTTGTTTATAACTGGGCTTACGAATAACATTTTAAACTTACTCTGGCCAAAGGAATTTCACATAAAGGCCCTTTTAAGCTATTTATGTTATCCTTTTTGTTAAAAGTTATGTATAGAAAGATTTTGATATTTGTAAATAAGTTATTTATGTATAATATATATTTCTTGTATGGTTTTCCTTTTTATAAAGATTTTCGATGCTGACTTTTTTAAAACATGTGTCCTTTTGTTTGTACCTTTAGACTGATAGTTTAGAAGTTTTTTTTATAGAATAAGAGTGAAAATGAGCACACAGTCCACCTGATGGTAAGCGATAGATATCTACATTTATCCACAATTAAGAATCAAAACACAGATGCATTATCAACCATGAGTACTAAGATGGAATGACACCTTAAGAAACACAGCAGCGTTAAACTGCTATTTTACGCTTGTATTCTGTGAGAGGGTGGTACTTCCCCGGAGAATAAAGATTAGAGAATAAATCACAACGAAGCGATAATAGCCTTGTTGCAAATCACTGACCACGAATTTATTTATTTTTACCTTTTCTTAAACACAAACGTTGACTACATTCATTATCATCATAACAGCCGAGCGCTCGACACTGCCCTACATAGGTACGAGTACGCCACTAGATAATTATTCTTTTTCGTCTATTGACAGTTCTTAGTTTTATCACATAACAAGCTGTTACTGGTTGAATTTTATAAAATCCTTTCTTAGTGAGTGTCGGCGTCAAGAAAAGAGTATATAAGCAAAATTGCAGGTCTACCTAGCGTACAGTTTTGGAGACCTCGTGATGAGTGAGTGAGCGAGTGGTATTTCGTTTTTATATAGATTTTGAGGTAGTTATCAACATAGATAAACATAACCACTAGTTAAAGATCTAGTCGTCGCTTTCGATTAAAATTAAAACAAAAAGATATAATTGTAAGCTGCTAAGAAAATATACTTACTTAGCGTCGTTGCCTTAGTATCGTCCGGTCTGTATTTACTTTGACCAATTTTGTTGACAGCCATCACTGAGAAAACATAGTCTGTGTTCCTTTCAAGGCCACTGACGGTGTATGAGGTTGCATTCTTCGGCGAGACATCTTCGTATTTGTAAGTTTCGTCGTATATTTTTCTGCAACAATTTTAAACAATGTAAAAAAATACTGGCTAACATTAAAATAGAAAATAATAATAATAATAATTTCTTTATTCAGGAAAATTTTTAACAATATATATTTGCATCTGCGCCTGAACTAAGCAATAAGCTTGTATCTCAGGCAACAGTGCTCTTTCTTATGGGACAATTTAACAGAAATCTTTCTGATTAAGAAACTTACGTAAACATATTATATCAAACAATAATATTATTTAAAGTATGAAAATTAAACCTACATATATAACTAAATATATTGTTGTGTGTAAATTGTTCCTCTCGTATGTGGGTGCGTGCTAGTGTATGTGTGTGTGTGTGTGTGTGTGTGTGTGTGTGTGTGTGTGTGTGTGTGTGTTTTAGTGTGTATGCAAGGGAGAGGGTGGGTAGTATACATTAAAGTAATAATTATAATAAGAAAATATAATTTAATGGTATATTAATTATACGTTATAGAAGTAAATCAGTTATTTAGGGATTTCAATAATACTTCTGTTTCATCATAATCTAGTTTTTGAAGCCATTTGAATAGGGTTTTTTTTACATTGATTCTTATTTAAAATGTATAAATTTAGTTGCTTATTTATTTTATTGTACAAGAATGGACCAAGAAAACAAAAATATTTATGTGCAAACCAATGTTTAAAGGTAGCAGTAAGGCACACTTTGTCGGATCTTCTCTTTATTAATTGAGATGAGATAAAATTTATTAACCCGTGTTGCTTTAAAATCGTCAGATAAATGTATAATTGTCGGACTGTTAATACTTGGCAGTGTTGGAGAAAAAAAAAACCAATAAAGGAAATTTACAAAATTGCATTGGAAAAATCTTACCGATAACGAATTCTGAACCACGAAGGTAATCCACCGTCGAACCCGGGCACCCAGGACAAAGTCACCGAATTGTGAGTTACGTTAGTAACTGTCAATGATGAAACTAAATCTGTAAGATAAAATCTTGTTGTACTCACAGAAAAATATTTAAAATTATTGAGAATATAGAGCTAAAGCTAGGAACTTAATACCTTGGTAGCTCTGAAGTCTATTTAATTTTGTGTATGTAATTTTTTTTAATAACTCAAATTTAGACTGATTGATTAACATTCAATGAATTATTTATAATTACTGTAATATTAAATTTATCACAACGATTTAGCATCTTTTAAGTTTTCAAAAATATTTCAAAACTATATGAGTAAAAAATCGTACATTTACTTTTCTTAATTTAATATGATGATATGCCTAATTTGAATATTTAACACACACCATATATGTGGGAGGATTAGATACAAGATATATTTTGTTTTTATTTACTATTCTTTTATTTAAGCTTTATTTGCATACCATGTACAAAAAGGTGTATTTACAATAAGTCATTCTCAACCAGTCTACCTGCTCAATCAGAGAAGATATATTGACAACACTTGAATACTCTACACACTAAATATTTTAGTAGCTTTCGTAAAGTTTTTAGTTATCTCATATTCGGTACTATTTTATAATAAAATGAATTATTTTCATTAATTAGTTATTTACCTGGAGCGCTAGTTATATCAAGTTTCACTGAAGTTGTACTAAATCCCAAATCGTTCCTTGCCCCGCATTCGTAAGACCCGTAGTCAGAGGATGTGACGTCACTGATTAACAATATCGATGTGTATGTGATGGGATCTGATTTGTGATATTCAGCGAAGTATTTGGTCGAAGTGTTCACGGGGAGCTTGGCGCCGTTTTTAGACCAAGTGAAATTTGGTGCCGGTGCAGCTTTGCATCTGAAATGGTTATACATACTGGAGAACGTGGAAGTATATGTGGCGCAGTGGCTTAGCAATGAGTTACAGCGCTGACCGCCACGGTTAAGAATCCCGCATGGAACAAGTGTTTGTATGACCTACAAATAATTGTTCTGGGTCTGGATGTTTGTTCTTGTGCAATTACTGTATGTAAACTGCCTCCACGATAAAGGAGAAAATCCTAGGTTGATGTTAAAAAAAAACATCAAAAAAATTAGGTAGCGTGTGTTCAACAGTTGGCTTGTAAAGATCTGTAATGAATGATGACGTTAACGATGCTGAAGATGAAGATGAGTAAAGAAATAACCGTGAATCACAGTAGTGTATTTACTTTTTTGAAAAATATGACAAATTTACTTCAGCGCACTTATTATTTTTTTGCAATATATTTCTAACTGATCCTTAACTAACGATTATATAAGTGCTTGAAAGAATAATATGCGAATCAGAACTGAATTGCGAAATTCGACGAGTGACGTTATCTGTTCAATTTAAATTTCACGAAGTCAGCCAAGTTTAGAGAACTTTCAATAATGGTCGACTAAAGTTGTAGTGTGAGTTTAAAAAGCTATGGTTACCTTTTTAACAATCAAACTATAGTTCTTATATTTTTCATATCGAACTTTATCTACGCATAGTTTTATACATAATTAGGTATGTAAGTTAGTTTTAATACATAGTATATAAGTGTTTAAGCAACACTATCGTTGTGCCTTTTTTTGACCGTAAGTTGTTAACAGTATGTGTAAATAAGTAAATACATGAGCAGTTTACTTTTCTTATTTTAAATTATTATTAATTCTCATGGATAATAAATAAAATTAAATCCACTCTCGACGACAATTGGGGGGATTAGTTAAATTCATTTCTTCTCCTTCATATTCTTCTTCTTTACCACTCTGTAAGTTTACTGCTGCACGTAAGTCTTTTCTGTTGTAGCAAGGACGATTTGCCTTAATTGCCACACATGGAAAGTAGTGGTGATCATCGATCCACACATCTAGTCACAGTTGCGTGACACTGTGTCCATTCAATGGCATTTGTGATTTACATCTGACGTAAACAAGGTCGGATGTATAAGACTCCACGAGATATTTTTTACATTACCCCATTGTTGCCTCTTACAACATCGATGAGACGTTTTTTGTAAGGGTTAAAAAACATCATTTTTTTATTGGATAAGGAAAACAAACGAGCACACAGCACACCTGATGACAAGTGGATACTGTGGCGCATTAAAATTTACATTTATCCTCAATTAAGTATCAAAATGCAGATGCGTTATCACCCTTGAAGACTTCGATGGAATTCCTCCTTTCTATTAAAAAGGTTTTCTATACTCATTATACGAAAAACAGTAGCATTAAGCTGCTATTTCACGCTGGTATTCTGTGAGAGCGTGGTCCTACCGATCCGTGATCCGACCCTTTCTTACTACAACCGTAATATAATAGCAGAATATCCAACGACAAACTCTCACAATGTCATCAAAAGGAAGAGCAAAACTTGTAACAACAATACTTGTTGAAATACAAAAAAAAAACTTAAATATTAATAAAACAGTTTTCAATTACGTAACGATACTTTCAAATAATTAGTTAATTTACACTCACCTGCAGGTTAATCTACCAACTTCACCAATATTTGATGCAGATTTGATCAAACTAGGTGACGTGTCCATTTCAGGTTTAAATTTAACTACAAGCATCGTATCTTGTCTGATCTCACCGCCTATACCATTATTAACAATGCATTGAAAGGTTCCGACTTCTTCTCTAGTGGCTCGCTCAACAACTAGATAACTTGTTTGATTCTTCAGATCGAATGTGACGGTTTTCGGATCGATGTTGTATCCTTTTCGTTCCCAACGGATGTGTTCGGCTGTTAGAGGGTTGCCTAAAATTGAGAGCTCATTTAGAATTCACAAGTAATTTGATAAGCCTAATGGTCTACAACTAAATAGAAGCTTGTTTTAACATTAAACGATGGTATTGAATAATCTATTACTTTATTTCAAGTTTTGTGAAATTGTCTCCAATAATAAATAGTTCATATTTTTATAGAATAAGGATGACAAAGAAGCACACAGTCCACCTGATAGTAAGCGGATTCTGTGCCCATGGACATCTACATTTACCATCAATTAAGAATCCAAATGCAAATGTTGTTACCCCTGAGGACTAAAACGGAATGCCCGTGTCCAGTAAAAGTAATCTCCGGATCTCTACACTCACCATACGAAACACAGCAGCATTATTCTACTATTTTACGTTGATATTCTATAAGAGCGTCGTCTTACCCCGATCGAGCCAACCCATTCGTGCTAAAACCGTAATATAGCTGCATCGTGGCCCTACGCCAATGATCAAAAATTCCTTAAAATATGTTGTGGTGATTCCAATGCCAATGATCAAAAATGAATCCATTACCACTAAGCATGATTACTACATTGCATATTTATAATGTTTTTATCAGTTTTTTTTAAATTTTAGAAAGAAAGAATCGTAAAAAACAGGGTGATGTAGAGGTTGAGACTCAGATTGTGTAGTTATTACTAAATTTTATTGAATTCTTTATAAAAAGACAATTTATTTAACAATATTTTTTAATACGAACCAGTCGCTGTACATGCCAAGAGAGCGTCTTCATTGGGTTCCGCTATTCCGATTTGTGATACGCTTTTTATATCCGCCGGATCTAAAACAATTAAAACGCGATTAGTTTTTACTGTTTGCTTCACAATGTTTCTATTTGTATAAAAACAATTTTGCAATCTATCTTCAATTGATAAAAAAATATCGTCAGGTATTTACAAGGTTTTATTAAAAATAATAGTAAATAATCAAATAAGTTGTTCCACTGCGGTGTCAATCGTATACCAAAGATGTGTATGATATTTTTACTACCTACATTCGGATACGAATGGCATGTATAACCTAAGACAGTAAACCATGGTTGTTGATAGATTTGTGCGTGTGACCGTAGTTATCAAACCTACATTTGTACTTCAAAATACGTCATATACAAGGGTTATTTTGCAAAAACCGGCCACCAAATTTGCAGAGAAGGTTCAGAATAAGTAATATAGGCAAAGTACGAAGAAATTTTAATTAAAAAGATTTTAAACATTCTGTTCCTTTTATCTTTTAAATTTAAATTGCGTGACACATTTATAAGGGTCGATTGGTAGGCAAAACGTTGTTGCCCATAAATCACTTTCAATTTAGGGTAATTTTAAATAAAATTAGAAGTCTTATTTACTCGTATTTTCAGAAACTGCAACGGCAAACGGCATATCATTATTTATATATTTGAACTTAAGATTAAAATCTGGTTATTCTTTGAAAAATAATACTGTACAAGAAATAATTTTATTTTTGCATATATGTTTTAATTTTGCGAGTTCTTAAGAAGTTACTTCCCTCCTTATATTACAGTATACTTATATAAAAAGTAAGGTATGTAAAGTTTTGGGGCCTTTAACAGGTTTAAAATCAAAAATGTATTTGACCAAATTTTTCAAACCATTTTAGAGTGCCTCTGCTATTCAATGAATCTTATAATTTTATTCCGCAAAGTATTATAGCGTCATTACATTCATAACTTGTTGAACTATTATAGATAATCTGCGGAACCCTACTTTACTTTACGCATATCTAACATGTACTTAATTTTCTTTTTAAGACTTCAAAAGGAGAGGGATCATCAGTTCAAATGTATTTTATTTTCCTTTTACATGTAACTGATATTTACGAGGTTAGTAAATTGATTTTGCTATATAATTTGCTTAGTAAGTTTGGATTAATAAGCTGAAGTGGCAATGGGCCGGCGATATAGCTCGAACAACCGACAATCAAAGGGGAAAAAGGTTCTCGATTGGCAGCCTCGTACCGGAAACGCAGTGTAGAGCGACCCCCTATTAGATGTAGTGACGACCTGGTAAGACATGCGTGAAGTTGATGGATGCAGGTGGCTCATGATCGTGTTTTGTGGCATTCCTTGGGGGAGGCCTATGTGCAACAGGGGACTTGTGAAAGGATATAATGATGATGATGTTGATATAATTTGCAGGAAGGCGATGGATGCAGGTGGCTCAATTCCGTGTTTGGTGCCGTTCTTGTAGAAAGCCATGTTCAGCGGTACTTAATTTTTATAATTGTATACTTTGCCGTGTAGTGGCGGTGTAAAAATATTCATTACCCTGTATCGTCCCGTTTTGTCGTAAGAGGCGACAGAGGGGAGCTAACTGAACTAACTAAAAACTAAAGAAATGGGCAGCAACATCTTCCTGATAACTACTTAAAATAAGAAAAACTGCGGCTGTCACCCCCAAATAAGGCAGAGTCCCCCTATGAAGCAACCTGTGGGTGAGGTCTATCGTCTTCAGTGACATTTATAGGCTGTAAAAGAAATCAATTGACTTTTTCATCCATAATAAGATTTTTTAAAATTGAGAATATTCAAAATATCATTAGATTTTCAAATAACAAACTTTACAAAAGTGAACCTATTCGCCAGCGGGTGTATAACGCTCGGCTACGTTCATAAGCAATTTCACCTAACAGTTTCCAACGCACGGTTTATTAACATTACTCACAATGAACCGAAACGGTTATGTTAACTGTGGCCGCTCCTTGCGAGTTAACTGCCTCGCATGTGTAAACGCCGGCGTCGTGTCGCGACAGGCGCGTCATGTTCAACATGCTGCCTTCCGATATTATTCTGTCGTCTAGAAAGAAGGAATATTATATTAGTACAAGTTTTTACACCCCATTTCACCCCCTTAGAATTTATATATATATATATATATATATATATATATATATATATATATATATATATATATATATATATCAAATTTGATGCCAACCGGGTGTATAGTTTCCGAGATTTCTTTATGAGGGGATGAGTCAGTGGTAATTCGATATATTATAAGGTTGGGGAAGAAGTTTCTTCGTATTTTATATACAATTTCAAGACATTTGTTTTCAAAGTTTAATTACATTTAATTATAATATATTTATGCCATTTTGTTCGATAATTTGTTAACATTTCGTAGGTAGCGACATAATCCCGTTACTGTATAAATCTTGGGATTTTTGATCAAAAAAATGTGACAAGTAGTTTTGTCAGTTGCCTCTTGATGTTTAATTAACACTATCCAAAGAATTCTGAAGAAACAGAAACAGGTGAACATCTGAGTGTGTTAAGTCAGGACTAGGTGGAAAGGGATCATCTTCAGGGAACAGTCGATGAGTTTGACCGATGCAGCAAGGAATATGAGGAATTCCTCAGATTAATTTCTGCATTACAGTTACAGTTAAATGTGGCTAATGAGCAGATTGTGCAATTAAAACAATACTCAGATGCATTAACACTTCCCAACCAAGCTCTCTCAATTGTTCTTGAGTGGCCAAAAATGTGTGTGGTTGGGCGTCATCATGATGAACGACCACTCCATTTCTGTTGATCAAATGCGGCCTTTTTTCTGTCGGTTTGGAGGACATTATTATTAATATTAATGATATTTTTAATATGGAAGCTACCGAATTCTCAGAGTTGTCTAAGTTAATCTTATATTAAACAAAATATAAACATATTGCCTTCGAAACGTTGGAAAACGACAATTCAACATTCTGTTTGAATACACCTCAAAGGAAATTATGTCGTCTGATAAATCGTGTTTGCCATAGCCCGGAGTTAGATATTCGCTTTAATGAAGTCTGTCATTTGGTTTGTGATTCAAATTCTAGAAAATTGTATTTGAGATTAAGTGGACAATTTTAATGACTGTTTTGTACCATTGCGTTTTTTAACGCGAAATTGTACAGGATGTGTCACATTTAAAAATATATTTATATATATAATTCTTCTCTTTGTTTGTTTGCCACTAAACGGGTCGGCTAGTTTAAATTCACTATTTGACCCGCTAAGTGGTACTGTTGTCAAGATCCTGAAATCACTCGTTTTAATATATATTTGTAACAAAATTATGGCGATTGTATGAAATTGATTGCTTTCGATAGATGGCGGTATAACATATTGTTTACGCCAGGCTACGCCAGAGACACTAGATAAGAAATATTAAAATAACTCGGAAGGTTAGACAAAAAAAAAATAAGAAGGATAAAAGGAGCGCTGCGTTCATTACAAATTGCCGGAATAAAATTAACACTAAACTTATTGTAAGAACACGCACTAAGAGTGAGTCCACATGGCGCGTTGCGTTACGATGCGTCGTAGTAAAGCAAATATTTTGACACATTGCCGGCCATACTGACGCTGCGTCATTGCAAGTAATTCGTAACAATTTCTTTAATAGTACTCATTTTACTCTGCAAACTAACCTCAAAGAAAAAAATGAAATTAACTTACGTGTTATCAACGCACAAACAACTAAGCGCTGCCGCTTAGGCGTCGCAAGCAGCACACTGCGTTGCATCAACGCAACGCACCGTGAAATAAACACTATGGTTATTAGTATGTAAAACGACGCAGTGACAGCGCTACGTCAACGCCACGCTGAAGCAATGCGCCGTGTGGACTTACCCCAACGCAAACAGACGTATGCAGCGCTACGTATATTTTTCTGTGTTGGTGTGAGTTCATAAGTCTAATATATTTTACATAATAATTGACACTATATGCTGAATTTCATATTCTATATTAAGTTTTAAAAATTCATCCCGCTAACTTAACACGTACTCTCATAAGTTTCAACTTGCTCGAATGTAGCAAACTTTTCTTTAAAACTATGACTTTGTATGAATACTAGAAGGCGGGCACTTACTTGAACTGCTATACGAAGACTGCGTGATAGGCAAGCCGTCTTTAGTCCATGTATATGTGATGCTTCCAGGGTTGCCATCGGCTCGGAGTACAATAACAAGAGGCTCGTTTTCCACTCCAACTGTCGAATACAGCGTTGCCTCGTCGAAAATTGGTGCATCTAAATGATAGATAAAAGGGTTAATAAAAGTGAGGTTTTTTTATAGAAAATGGTTGACAAACGACAGCACAGTCCACCTGATGGTAAGTGGATGCCGTGGCCAATAGACATCCACACTTATGCTCAATTAAGAAATGAAATAGAAAAACGTTGTCACTCTTAAGGACTGACATGGAATGCCTCGTATCCAGTAAAAAGGGTGTCCGGTTCTCTACACTCGCCATACGAAACACAGCAGCATTAAGCTGCTATTTTACGCTGGTATTTTGTGAGAGCGTGATACTAAAGTTACAGCCTATTTCAGTCCCAGTGTCGGGTACAGACCTCCTCTCAATAATTTTAAGAGGATTTTATATACGTAGATGCCTCAGGAACGTGTTTGTCAGCATTCTTTGGAGGATATAAATATCAGCAGTAGAAGGTTGTAATCATAATGAAAATAATGCTGATGGTGTGTAACAAATATATGTAAACAAACACATTATTTGTAGACAGCGTAAGTTTCCTGACCGTACTAAATGACGCAATTTGCGTTTAGACTGATAAAGCCACTGTGGGCTAGCATTATAGCCCGTCTTATACTACGCATATAGTATAGACGTTTCGTGTCAAGGATCAAAGATGCTGTAAAACTTATAATAAAAATAGTGTAAGTTTAAAAGTAGATAAATACACTTTATCTCATAATAAACTACTTAAAATTCAAAACTGTGTACTTACAAAGAACTTTCAAAGTCAAAGCGTCGTGAACACTTCTTTGTAAAGCCTCGTTCATTGCTTGACACGTGTAGACCGCTCCATTGAGATCCTTAGTTACGTTTAACTTTAATTCAATTGTTGATACAGTTCCACCGTGAAGACCTTTCTTTAACTGCATCGGAAGACCTAGTAAAAATAGTGAAAAATACTCGTTTAAGTTTAAATCATAAAAAATTTAAGAAAACGGTGTCTAGACAGTTTAATTACTTATAATTAATAACATGTTGGAGGTAAAACATAAATAAAGCAAAAAGTTAAGACAAAAAATTAATGAAAGCGTCTTAGTACTCAATTAGTGTGTGACTCAGAATGTCTGATTACCTTGAACGGGTATTCCATCTCGCCACCAAGATAACGTTGCGGGGGGATTACTTGAGGCAGCGTCACAGAAAAGAGTCGCTTCGATTCCTGGTTTTAATTCAGCTGGTTCAGCTCTCACTTTTACTGCTTCTGGTGCAACTATTTAAAACACATACGATAAGATATTGAATAAATTTAAAAGTTAATTAGGGTTGCTGACAAAGTGTAATCTAGTTTTTGAATAATCTGTACAAACAATCCTAGATCAATTTCTTCACAACTGAATTGTATCATACTCGTAATTACATTTTGATAGGCAAGCAAATCCAACTGATAAGCGAGACAAGTACATATCTATGGTTTGTTCTCATGACCTTGTGATAAATTCAACTTGGAAAATAGTTTTGGTGTAATTTCTTCTTAAAAATACTTGACAATTTGTTAGTAAGAAATTTAGTTTCAATGTCGTAAACTCTTGTAAACATTTTTCCTTGGTATTGCTACTTAATATGCATTGAATATTTAAGTACTATGATAATTTATGCGTAAGAAGGGTAATTATTATTTTGACGAGAAAACGACGCAAATGTTTTTAAAAGTTGGCTCTAATCTAATCTAAGACAATAGCAAGCGTCTTAAAATTTTCATTAAATTCTCTAAGTTGTTAATTTAGATCTGTATTTATGCTTCAGCCAACATCAATTTTCTTAGTTTAAGTTTTAGCTCTTGGTCTTATTACATTTAAATAGTTGCTTTGTTCCCGAGTTACACAACTTTAAGAAAATTTATAAGACTGCAATAAGCGGCAGACGGGTAGCTTAAGAATTTTAATACTTATAATTTACGATACGAGAGACTTGATAAAAATGGAAGACTATTAACGAGCTTTATACGTTGCAATAAAAATTATCGCCTTTGAATTATTATTAGACATAATCATGTAATTTGGTCTACTGTAAGGCGTACATGTATTGGTTAATGTCTTTTTTATTCATCCAACATAGGCTTACACCAACGATTGCGTCATAGGAGGGTTTTGGCCATAGTTGACACGCTTGGTGAGCGGGTTGCCAACTGCAGTTTTTTTAATGATTTCAGCTGTAATCAGGAAGATGCTGCTGCACATCTTCACGGAGTTAGAGGCCACGGAGGAAGGCGTGCCATATATTCCTGATGCGCCATATCCGAGAAGCAAAACGGGAAGGAATATTACTTCACCAAGGAGGCGCTGCCATATGCAGCCCGCGCTTGTGTGCGGAAGCGTTCCTGTGGCCCTGCCAACATGCGGCGGAGGTAGAACGCCATAGGGACTTAGTCGATGCGAGTTCGAGGAACCCGTCTTAGCCCCTACGAGGCGTGTATGCGTAGGTATTCTCCATGTAAAAATGGCCTCCCACATACATTGTCAAATAGTCCTGTTTAATTTTCCCTCTGTCGCCTCTTACGGCACTCACGGGACGATATGAGGTAGCGGATATTTTTACACCGCCACTACACGTTACCTATTTTTATATTAAAAGTTTATTTTAGGTTACAAAATATTATCACAATGAAAACATAACTAAATGTCCTTACATACTGAATTTCCATCACTGCGGATAATCTCAACGAAGAGTAGCCATCTGAGCAGGACAGGATTATAGTACACAAGTGAGATTTTCTCTATAGAAAAATCCAATAAATGATTTAGCTCGACCCGACATTCGAACCCAATGATCAAACAGTCAAGCTAAATATACCGAACGAGGCAGTCGATGAAAAAGTATAACTCAGTCGACGAGTGTGATTGATTGATATGAGTGATACCCATTTTCAAACCATTCCCACCGGAGTTACACAACACTGCTGGTCTTGATTTATATTAATTTACTTACAAAAACATACTTGTACTGCATATATTACTTACAGTGAACATTCAATGTGACAGTTTCGAAGAGAGGAATTTCAGTGGCGCTGTTGGTTGCTTCGCATCTATATTGAGCTTGATTATCGGTGACGTTCGTTAGTATGGATATCTCGGCCGATACCGACTTGTCCGTCATTTTGGACGTCGAATGTATCTGTTGAAAATATGTCTGATTAAAAAAGTGAATTATTCAGTCCGTAATAGGCCGCAGTGGGACTTGGGCTTCTACCGTTGTATTAGGTTTGCTTCATCGCCACGCTTGTTAGATGGACTGTCGATCACACATTTTGCACATTTGATGCCATTTGCTGCAGCTGTTGTGGGTATATATTATACGTCTAGTTTATATACGTCGTCAATCTACTTGCGTGAGAACGTTCAGTAGACTCACTATCATCACCATAATTATCATCATTACAGCCTTCAACAAATCCACTGTTGAACATGAGCATTCCCCAAGGAATGGAAAAAATGAGACATGTATTTCCAGGTTATTACCTAATGTCATGGGGAGCCGCCATACACTTCGCTTAAACTTGTCGTTCGTTTTCGTTATAAAATGTTTTCTTTCCTATGATAGAAGTTTTCATAATATTACAAAAAAAATACAACTAACAAAACGTTACCATGTATTTACCTTCTTATCGTTCTTGAACCATGTGATAGTAGCCAATGGATTCCCGCCGGTTGAAGTGCAAGACAACCTCTGTACTGTTCCCGCAGCTAAAGTTGTTCCAGGGACGTAACCAGTGATCATTGGGGGATTTGGTGGATCTAGAAAAGAAGTAAAATAAAATAAGAATTACATAACGTAACCGAAATATTATCTTACAGGGGCTGCATAAGAGATAGGCTTTTTACAGATATTGAATATTGTTAAATTTAGGAATATTTGATGCGTCCATCAGCTAACAGTACATTTGTATTGTTTATATTTTTGCAGCAGTATATTTGTATTGTTTTTATTTTATTTGAAAGATGTAGGACACGACACCAAAGAGGAATCAACCAAATGAGGGAAGCGTCATTTCCAGTAGTGAACTGTTTAAATGAGAAGATGTGATCCAAAATATGATGTAGGTAAACTTAGAAAATACAGAACTGAAAATTCCCTGATAAAAACAGAAAAAAGCATTTAAATTGTACTGTATATGTTTTTACTTATCTTCACGCACAATCCCTAACTGGACGTGACACTTGGCGATCTGTTCCCTCTGGCTACCCCAGAGAGAACAGATCGCCAAGTATCACGATTCTTACATACCTCTTTCACTTCTTTCAGGTTCAGGTATCCGAGTACTCTTGACCTTCCCCTCTTCGAGCAATTTGCTCACAAGGTCTTCGAAAGTTAGTCTCGGTCTACCTCGACACCTTTTAATATTTACTTTCGCTCTATATATTTTCTTCACCATTCGGTCTTCACTAATTCGCTCAACGTGCCCAAACAATTGGAGTGCGCCCCTATCAATTTTTGTAATAAAGTCATCTTTCAATCCTGCCATATTGCGAATCTCTTCGTTTCGCTTTCGATCGGCTATGGTAACGCCACACATTTTACGAAGAGATAACATCTCCACTGCATTCAACTTGCTTTTATGCTTCTTCTGGCATACCCAGGTTTCGTTGCCATATAACAAAGTCGGTACCAACACTGCGTTATGTATTGCAAGGCGTGCACTCTTTACCACGCCTTGCCTTTTGACTAATGCATTCAGGGCACCATTGACTTTGTTTCCGGCAGCGACACGCCTATCCACATCTAAATCACATCTTCCATCCCGGCTGAAAGCGCTCCCCAAGTATACAATTTCATTTACCTGTTCTAGACATTCCTGATTTACCCATATTTCACATTTCGTTCTCTCTTCGTCCTTTTCAAATACCAGAACCTTAGTTTTATTAGCATTCAAACGGAGACCTTTAATTTCACATTCCTCTTTCATACACGTGAATAATGCCTGCAGTTCTGCTTGTGATGGTACAATAAGCACTGCATCATCAGCATACAGCAGAAAATTTACTTTAATGTCACCCAATTTCACACCCAAATAGCTATTTTTCAGCTTCTGTAAACAGCTGTCGAGATACAGTATGAACAGCCAGGAAGACATGACACAACCCTGTTTTACGCCCGCTTGGACGCTAAACATGGGTGACAGGTCATGCCCTACCCGCACACAGGCTTTACAGTCATAGTAATGTGACTGCACAGCCCTTAACAATCGACCATCCACACCATATCCCGGCAACAGTTCCCACATTTTCTTCCTTATAACCTTATCGAATGCTTTCTCCAGATCCACAAAAGCACAGAAAATCCTCTGTTTAACACTCAGAAGCTTTTCTGTGATCATGCGGAGAGAAAACATTTGATCCGTGCATCCTCTTCCAGGTCTAAATCCGCATTGTGCCTCCCATAAGAATCTTTCCGATTTCTCTTGCATCCTACGTGTCAAAACCTTAGTCAAGCTGATCGCCCGATAGCACCCACAGTCAAAATGTGAACCTTTACCTTTATATAAACGCACAATGACCGCAGATCGCCAATCATCCGGGACATCTCCCGTCCGCCAGCACAAATTGCACAGCAGACGAAAGCTGTCCCAGACGCGAGGCCCACCGTACTTGACCATTTCAGCAGTAACTCTGTCTAGTCCCGCAGCCTTACCACATTTCAAACTTCGAATCGCACGTTCAATCTCTTTCATGCTGATGACCTCAGTGTCATCGATGTCCGTGTCTGGCGTGCCAGTCTTGGCGTCACCCCCGGATCCTTCACTAAGATCATGACACGCATACATTTCTCTATAAAATTCACTCCATCGCTGCATGAGGTCCGATTTTTCTTAGAGGACGTCATAGGTTCTCGAAATCACTTTGTTCATTCTTAAGGCTGTCGCACCACTCCGGGACCTTCCAACCTCCTTCCGGAAGAGTTTGGAGTTTTCCTTAAAGTTGTGCGACAACCTCTCGTCCGCTTCTATTCTACGCCTTTCACGTACTTCCTCAATCAATGTTTTCGCATGAACTTTCTGCAGCTTGTATCTTTCTTTCATCTTCTCTCTCATATGCTTATCGTTACTAGAGGCCAAGTAGTCTAACCATGCTTTTTTTTCTTTTTTACAGCTTCTCTCACTTCATCATTCCATCATGCATCTCTTCTTTTACTACTACCTCTTTTGTCGTTCCACATACTTCTTCCGCTTCACTTACCATTCCATCCCTAAGGTTTTGCCATGTTCTCTCCACACATTCTTTCCTGCCATCGATGGTGTCAAGCTTTCGGCTACACTCGTGTGATATTTGTCCCTAGTATCCGCTTCCTGAAGCTTCCAGCTTCGGATGCGATAGACCGACTGTGGTTATGTTACTGCCGTCCGTTAGCGCCATCCCGCGAACAAACCCCTAAATCTAGTAATTACTAGATAGTGAACCGTTCAGGTCAGCACCCCTGAACACTCGTGTATCCATCACCTGTTTTCGCAGTCGGTTATCCACCAGGAACAAATCAATCATACTTCTCTCATTCTTTCTTTCTCTAGTGTACATATGGATTTTCCTGTGATTAAACATAGTGTTGGTCATAAGAAGACCCTTTCCTTGCATACAGCCAGTATAAGCTTGCCAGCATCATTAACCCTTTTATCGCCAAACTTTCCAAGCACCGACTCGTATCCTGGTCGAGCGATACCTACCCATCCATTCAAATCACCATATACAACAGTTCTTTCGTTTCCCTTAACCAAATCTAGAACTTCTCTTACATTCTCCCAAAACTCCTCAGCCCTGGACGACGAAACTACCGGCGTATAAACAGCCAAAAGGAATAACTTCAGTCCAGTCCCAGTTTAAAGTGAACCCAGAGAAGTCTTGAGTTCACAACCTTGTATTCAGTCATAAGATCGACCAACCGGGACGACAACAGCACCCCCACTCCCTGGCAGGCGTTCTCGCTTTCCGGGACTCCGGACCATATAGCTAACGTCCCGCCAGGGAGCTCTTCAGTACCAGTGCCTTTCCGTTTGGTCTCCGACATACATACGACATCTAATTCTCTTTCTTTCATTATTTCGATCAACTCATTCGTCTTATCTCTCATGCCCACTCTAACATTCCACGTGCCAACTCTGCACTCCGTTCTCCACCTTCCGCCGTGTCGGGCTGTGCGTGACGGGTGGCGGTCCCCATCGCCGCTTTCCGCGCTGCATTCCACACCAACGGGGACGAGCTGGTGTGCGTCGCCTTGGGGGGGACGCCCTAACTCCCGTTTGCATGGGTGCGCAGCTGTGTAGAATTGCAGTCCTGAAAAGGGCTGTCAGGGTATATGTTTTTGCTCCTGGTAATAATTAATTTGTAAGTCATATATATATATATAATGACTTGACGAATTGTCAAAGGGTCAATTCTTAGAATATATATAAGAATTGTTTAAAGGTATTATATATTTTATTTAATATAAATAACATAAAAATACTAAGTAATTTTATAAGTGTACGAGTACACCGAACCCGCGCTTCTACCATATATATTTAAAAAATTAGAGCTTCTGAAAGAAATTTAAAATGATATAAGCAACACCTATGAACAATTTTTCATAATGTTCTTTGTCACTTTATGTTTGCTTACATAAAGGTGAAATAAATAGATTATTTAATCAAACATACAAAATTTTACTCAAATCCACACTAAATAAAAAGAAAGAAGCAGCATGACATTGTGTGAAATTACCGCCAAATACTGACATCCGGTACACGGACAAAGGAAGCAAAAGGCTAATGGTCCTAATTTCAGTTGAATTTATTCTTTCGATTTTTGTATCACGTTTTTTCCAGGGAAAGGTAATTTCATACAGTAAAAAGATAATGTGGAATTTTGCAATTTTCTCTGCTAGATCGTGCCTTGCGAGCGCGTAAATAATACACAATTTTCTTTTGTGCGTTGTATTTTTTCATAACGTGAAGTTATTGCACATATTCAACGACATATTGTTTACAAAATTACGAATAAAAAATAAAAAAGTTGTATACAAACGATGTGAGTACGGTTCTTCTACTCGTAACTTTAACAAGAATATAAATTCAGGGCTATATAGAAAACAAAAACTTTACAACCGTTGATGGAAACACCTTAAAATAAAAATAAAACTGTCCAATTTACTCGCATGGTCATCATGGAAACTATTTCAAGTCTTTATATATATATATATAAATATCTCAATTCTGGACTCTGATATCCTCTCATTTCTAAAAGAGTTTTTGTATCAGGAAATAATTCATCGTAAGGCCGGCCTCAGTCGCTTTTTTGATCTGCTTTTGTTTTCGAAACATTTTTTTAGTTTCTCAAACATGAAGATTTCCTTACAATTTTTTTTATATTGTCACCGTTGCAATTAAAAATTCCATTAACAAGTCCACTAAGATCGAATTTATTCGGTTTACGAACGGACGGGTTTGGGGATGCTTATAATCTATCCCTTGAATTACCACGGCTCCATTGTTTGACTTAAGCGCCATTAATTGGTCCTTTAGTGTATCCTATACCTCGTTTAAATTAAAGTTTAATTACTAGGAAACATAATAAGTGCATAATATACAATTAGTGGGACTCCTAAAAAGGATATAGTTGGTTTACTATTTTAATTAGTTCTGCGTGATAGGCTACGAACGTTTATAGTGCTTGTGTATTTGGTACCTTTTATTAAGTGCTGATTAATCTGAATTAATTAGTTCTAGTCTTTAGTGACATTAACGAAGATTAATATTATATAGGATTTTAGTAGATTATAATAATTAATCCATTACCCCATTGTTGACGCAAGAGACGAACTATAGGATATGTGAGAAATGTTACGTGGCATCTTTTGATAGATAGTAAAACCATTACGTTGGGTGATCGTTAAAAAACTATTTTTAATATATTTGTGTTGTTATTTTTCTAACATATATGTATAATTGTGTATAGATGAATAGAATGTATTCTGGATAGATTCCATATTCAATGTCTCCGTAATATCATGTGGTGGTGGTTGGTCCGACCGTGTCAGAAATACGGCAGTCCTACGCCGAGCTAACATCTGTGACATGGAGGCAAATGCTGTGGTCATATGTTTCGGATGGCTGACAACAGAGTGGCAACACGCGTCAAGTACTGTGAGTTTTAAGAAGGCAAGCGCAAACAAGGCGGGCAGCTCCTATGTTATAAAGATGTATAAAGAGACACATGAAAAATGCAACATCGAACCCTCTTCTTGGGAGAGCCTAGCTAAAGACTGGCAAAAATGGAAGCGACTTGTGAGACAAAACATCAACAACTTCGAAGCCAAACGCGTACAAGATCTAGATAAACGAGAGGAACTTAAAGCCCGACCACCTGCGGCTATAAAATATAATTACTGCGACGGTGTTCTCACTTGATCTAAGTGTGCTCACACTTTTCTTTATAAGATCGGCTATGCTAGTCACTTACGAGCACATGAACGGGCTGAGCAGTTAAACTTATATATAGGAGACAAAAACAGTCGCTATATTTTTTTTGGACTAGAAGTCTACTGCTATGTATACGCTGCTGCGCCTCATAGGAAGTATTTTGCCGTAGTTTCCTCGTTTGGCGACCGCAGTTTTTTATTTATAATTATAAGTTGTTATCGAAAAGATGCTGTTACCATCTTCTGTTTTTCGCTGTTGCCTCTTACGACACTCACGTGACGATATGATGTACTGGATAATCTTACACCACCAATATACGGTACGGGGATACGTGGGTACAGCGTAATTTTTTATAGGAGAAGGGTGACCAACGAGCACACAGTTCATCTGATGGTAAGTGGTTACTGTGGCCTATAGACATCTACATCTGTCCTCGATTACGAATCAAAATGCAAATGCGTTGTCACCCGTGAGAAATAGGATGGAATGCCTCCTTTCCAGTAAAAAGGGTCTCCGGTTCGAGTGTAGAACTCGCAATAAGAAACACAGCAGCGTTAAGCTGCCATTTTGCGCTGGTATTCTGTGAGAGCATGGTCCTTCTCCGGTCGAGTCGACCCATTCTTGCTACAACTATACAACTAATTTAGCTGAAGTATGGCTCTACCACCTTAAGAATTAACAGGTTACGACAGTAATTTTGCAGCACGGCTTCCTGTTACATTGTTTTTTTTTTAAATCAACATTATTTAAAAGGCTTTACTCGTCCACGAAGTTATTTCTTTTCTCAACATATCTTACACTTTATGGATTTTCTTACGCTTCTAACGTTCAACGAAATTTCGCATGGTTAAAATTGTTTTCGCAATTAACAACAGCTGTCGTTCTTCGTTTGCATGTCGCGAAATACGATGAAAAAGTATTTAGGTGTATTTGCATAAAGACAATGTTTTACTGTGACTGAAATTTCGCGAGTATCTTTTATAAGTAGGTTTGGATTATTTTATTGTGTTCTCTTCTAATTAGATGTGTCGAAACATGATGATGTGTTGAATGTAAATCAACGACAGAATAACAGCCTTATCTGTTGCAACACTACTACAGTATTACGTATGTACAACTGCTATTTCAATTAAATATCGATAACCCAATTCTGTCCTTTTTAACTTTTAAATTCAAAATGCGTGGAAATGCATTATTTTAACTGCTTGTACTGCGCACGCACACATTTGTAAGGGTCGATCGGTAGGCAAAAACATTGTTGCCCATAAATCACATTCAATTTGGGATAATTTCAAATAATAATAGAAGTTTTATTCACTCGTATTTTCGAAAACTGCAATAACGGTATATCATTATTTACATATTTGAACATAAGTTTAAAATTTGGCTTTTTCAAAATACTTAATCCTGTATATATCCAATGAATAAACATTTAAATCATTCTTTAAATTCTTATTGGCATCAGTATCATAACAACTAAAAACCTGCCTGCCCAGCATATTAACTATTTCAAATATCCCCTACATAAAGTAACCTATGGGGTAGGCCTATGGCCAGCACGGACATTTAAACCAACTTCAAAGAGGTGGAGGTTCTCAATTCGAGTGTATGTTCTTTTTTGTGTGTGCTATGTCTATTGTCACGCGATTTGTTCATATATTGTGGATCGATTTAATCTCTCTTTTTTTATTAATTTATGTACACACAACAAGATTCAGAAACAGTCTTATAGTAAGTTCGTACAAAAGTTTTACTTATTCCATATTTTGCTAAAATATCTTCCAGTGAATCCATAAAGGAAAGTATAATAACAAAATTAGTGCATACATTACTTCTATCAATGATGATAGAAAATGATACGTAAATTATATTAAAAATATATAAATAAAAATAAAATAAATCAATACATAAAAATAATAAATACGATAGTTATATATATATATATATATATATATATATATATATATATATATATATAAACTAATATAATAAAATAATATATATTAATTAACAAGAGGCAAAGAAGTTATTTCTAACACGGTTCTAAAATACCAATAAAGTTTAGGAATTTCTAATATTAGCGGTAGTGAATTCCATAACCTTACCGCGTGCACTAAAAAGAAGTAGGTGTCAAAACAGAAATTATAGATGGGAAAGTTATGAAGAGTTTTAACAAGGGACCTGCATGGTTTATCCGGAGGATGGGACAGGGAAAATAGGCTTCTGAGGAATGTGAAAAAGGAAGGGTTGTGCAAGATGTTGTAGAGGAGACATAACAATCGAGTGTTCCTTCGAAGTAGATTTTATTAAATAGGCTTTACCTCAAGGGTGGTCCCAATAAGTTTTTAAGAAAAAAAAAACCACCCCCAAGAGTGGAAAATAGAGGAAAAAGTTTCATATTGGACTACTGTTCAAGGAATTTCATATGATATGTTCGCAGGTAAAGAACCGATTTTAATGATTCTTTTTTTCTTAAATACGTTATACTTCAAGGGTGGCATATAAATTTGTAAACAAAATTCCATCTTCAAGAGTTGCAAATAAATAACTTATTTTGTAGCAATTTGAAGTCGTTTTTTACTTTTTGTAAAAGTTATATTTATGATAGGCTGTGATGGTAACGGATAACGTTCATACCGAATAACTCAAAAGGAAATTTTTATATAGTTGACACACGAGCAAATAGTCCACCTGATGGTAAGCAAATGCTGTGGTTCATGAATCATCTGTCTATTTTCAATTAAGATGAAACACCTAGTAACAGTCTTCGTGTCTTAACTCATTGGTTTCAAAGCATTATACTGCTATTTTACATTGGTAATTATGTGTGAGTATGATAGTAAGGTTCTTCTCTGATCGAGCTTATTATTATGTGAAAAGACGTAGCTGTCATATACAAAATATATGTATTCATACATATACATAGCATCTACTTATTCTTTTAAATAAAATCAATTGCTGTACGTTAGTCTCGCAAAAACTTGAAAACGGCTCTACCAATATTAATGAATTTTTTGTGTGTGTTTGATTGGGTTCCTGGATAGTTTAAAAACTTGATTGGACCCGATAGATGGCGCTGTTGTCGAGATCCAGAAATCAGCCGTGCGAAGCCGGGGCGGCTTGATAGTGTATGTAGAAGAAACCACGTAGAAATAAGTAAAAAAATATTAAAAGATTGGGATTTGTAATATATCTTTAGCTTAAGAGTCAATAAATATATTTATCACTCGAAAACGTCAACGACCGTGTCGTGAACAAATTAATCGAGAAACATTGCCGCAAACAAAAGTTTTTTTTTGTGCGAATATCACTCCATCATTTATTATCAAACTTTTACAAATAAAATATGAGTTAAATATCGTATCATGTGCGTAATTTCCTCATTTTATTTTCGGACAGGTATATGAAAATTGGGAAATAAGTAATATTTCTCTCTTATACTTTCCTCCAAGGATTCTGCCTGGACTTTGTGTTTTTGGTTTAGCGGTTTGAAGAGTATTTCATATCACATAATATGTACTGCCTGATTTTTTACCATGAGCAAAAAATGGTGCAATAAGTAAATGAGGTAAAAGCTTAGATATTTTTCAAATTTATTGTATAATGAATAAATAAACTTTAATTGTACACCACAAAACAACATACGATGTAGGAAACATTAAAAAGCAAACTAATGGGAACATAACATAGGGTGGCCAGCGATGTCTACGACTCAACCAGAAGTGAAGTCCTGAAGGTGTCGACAGAGGGAAAGTGAAACAGGAGATGGCAGTAGCATCCTCCTAATAACAAAATAGTATAAAATTTGCGGTTGCCAACGCGCTTGTCAAGCGTGGCAACTGTGGCGAAATCCTCCATGAGGCAATCTATAGGGGAGGTATATGTTCAGCAGTGGACTATATTATTGGTGACTATGTGGACTATATTAAAGGTCGCTAAGTCGTTTCGGTCTAGAAAAATCGCCGGTAGTAATCAATTCAACAAGGAAGATGTGTGAGGAAGAAAAGTTAGCGGAGTGTAAGAAGGCTACCAATAGATGGAGTGACGTTCTAGGAACATACATTTACGTGGTAGAGGCACGCTGCAGCTATGTTATGGTTGTAATATTACTTGGCCAGGGCAAGACTATGCTTTCACAGAATACCAGCGTAAAATAGCACCTTAATGCTGTTGTGTTTCGTAGGGTGAGTGTAGAGGTTTACTAGAAACCAGGAATACTATATTAGTCCTCAGAGATGACAACGCATCTGTATTTTGATTTTAATAGAAAATAAATGTAGTTTTAAATGTCAATATCAAGTGGACTGAGTACTTGTTTGTCACACTTATTGTATACAAAAAAACAGGAAGTCGATGGATACAGGTAGCTCCAGACCGTACGTTGTGGCATATTTTTTAAGTAAGTATTACCTGCCGCCCATGAACACCTGCAACACTAGTGGAATTGCAGATATATTGCCGGACTTTTAAAAAGAAGTAAAGTCATTTATTGAAAGTATCGAAGTCGTAACGGTTGGAAAAAATGGCCGGTTATAAACGATTTTACAAAGAAGTCAATAGAGGAAGAAAATTCAAAGTAAATCGCACAGCGGTGGACCGCCAAGCACAAATATTGTTTCAAGTAAGTTTTATCGCGATAGAAGTGCCCAAGTGTAAGAGCAAACTAAGAAACACTCTCCATTTCCTCACTCTCGTAGTCCGATCGCACGGTAATCCCTCACGGCTGGAGAGATATCAGGAACAGACCCAACGGCTTTACGTTCTTCCCAAAGCTCGGGGGTGTAACACTGCTAACTTCCTGATACCGGGCTACTACTGAGCATTTCTTGACAGGAAAACCCAATAACTGATTCTGGCCTGAACCGGGAATCGAACCCGGGACCTCATGATCTGCAATCCAAGTAGCAACTATTAGACCAACGAGGCAGTAATAAAAAACTAAATAAATAATAAAACTAAATAAGTATATGGTTTAAGTATAAACAAACACTCGATGAAAAACTTGATATTCTACAAATGAAATTCGCTCTTAAAAACACAAGGGAAAAACAAAAAATCGTGTGGTTTTTGCAATGATTTATAGGAAGGTGCCCATAAGAAAACAGTGATATATGCAAAGTAATAACATTAAAACATATTAAAAGGACAATAGCAAATGAGCGGATCCTTATCCGATCTAAAATTGGCCGTGGAATAAATATCGTTTACGAGATCGGTCCGTCCGTTAATGCCAGTATTCACGTCACGTACGCTTTAGAATCAGCAGTTGCGGGGTAAAGCTATCGCAAACATTGGCCTAATTTAAGGTCCCCTGACCGGACCGTTTATAGTGTTTATTTTTATAACGCTGTTAAGTTTCCATGTTAACATTGAAAATTAGAAACAATTTCCATCCGCTCCTGTGTTTTAAGATTCCTCTTTTATGCAAAAAAAATCCCATTCATTTTCATCACCAGTTATTTTACTGAAAAAATCTTTGTCCGTCTGGCTTATTTGTAATAAGCTTGATTTTGGCAGATTAAGATAAAAAATTGATATTGGCAGTATTAGTATATTGACATAGCGTTCGCTTCTCAGTGTTGTGTGGGCAAACTTCCAAACAATGCTTGCCAGCTGGCACATTCTTGGAAAAGCCTGTATCCAGCAGTGGACTATGAAAAGCAGTTTATCTTATAGGTACATTTTTATACAATAATGGGGACATACGAGCGCACTGACCACCCGATTTTAACTGGATTTTGTGGTTCATAGACATCTTCATTTATTCAGTATTAAGAAACAAAATGCAGATGCGTTGTCAACCCTGAGGACAAATATGGAATGCCTCGTATCCAGTAAAAAGGTTCCCAGGTTCTTTACTCAGGTTCTTTACACTCATCATACAAAACACGGCAACATTGAGCTGCTACTTTACACAGCTGTTGTGAGAGCGTGGTCTTTCCTCGGTCGAGCCGACCCAATCGTGCTTTAAACATAATATAGTTGCAGCTTGGCTATGTAAAAAGCTTTCGTTCGATAAAATACTAAATTTCAGTACAGTAAGATTTTGTTATAGTTTAATTTTACTTACTTACTTACTTATCTTCACGAACAATCCCTAACGGGGTAGCCAGAGAGAACAGATCGCCAAGTGTCACGATCCTTACATACCTCTTTCGCTTCTTTCAGGTTCATTAACTTCTTCATACATGCACGTCTAGGTATCCGAGTACTCTTGACCTTCCCCTCTTCGAGCAATTTGCTCACATGGTCTTCGAAAGTTAGTCTCGGTCTTACCTCGACACCTTTTAATATTTACTTTCGCTCTATATATTTTCCTCACCATTCGGTCTTCACTCATTCGCTCAACGTGCCCAAACCATTGGAGTACGCCCCTATCAATTTTTGTGATAAGGTCATCTTTCAATCCTGTCATATTGCGAATCTCTTCGTTTCGCTTTCGATCGGCTATGGTAACGCCACACATTTTACGAAGAGATCGCATCTCCACTGCATTCAACTTGCTCTTATGCTTCTTCTGGCATACCCACGTTTCGCTGCCATATAACAAAGTCGGTACCAACATTGCGTTATGTATTACAAGGCGTGCACTCTTCACCACGCCCTGCCTTTTGATTAATGCATTCAGGGCACCATTGACTTTGTTTCCGGCAGCGACGCGCCTATCCACATCTAAATCACATCTTCCATCCCGGCTGAAAGCACTCTCCAAGTATACAATTTCATTTACCTGTTCTAGACGTTCCTGATTTACCCATATTTCACATTTCGTTCTCTCTTCGTCCTTTTCAAATACCAGAACCTTAGTTTTATTAGCATTCAAACGGAGACCTTTAATTTCAAATTCCTCTTTCATACACGTGACTAATGCCTGCAGTTCTGCTTCTGATGGTGCAATAAGCACTGCATCGTCAGCATACAACAGACAATTTACTTTAATGTCACCCAATTTCATACCCAAACAGCTATTTTTCAGCTTCTGTAAACAGCTGTCTAGATACAGTATGAACAGCCAGGAAGACATGACACAACCCTGTTTTACGCCCGCTTGGACGCTAAACATGGGTGACAGGTCATGCCCTACCCGCACACAGGCTTTACAGTCATAGTAAAGTGACTGCACAGCCCTTAGCAAATCGACCATCCACACCATATCCCGGAAAAATTTCCCACATTTTCTTCCTTATAACCTTATCAAATGCTTTCTCCAGATCCACAAAAGCACAGAAAATCCTCTGGTTGACACTCAGAAGCTTTTCTGTGATCATACGGAGAGAAAACATTTGATCCGTGCATCCTGTTCCAGGTCTAAATCCGCATTGTGCCTCCCATAAGAATCTTTCCGATTTCTCTTGCATCCTACGTGTCAAAACCTTCGAGTAAACTTTACTTGCTAAACTGGTCAAGCTGATCGCCCGATAGCACCCACAGTCAAAATGTGAACCTTTACCTTTATAGAAAGGCACAATAACTGCGGGTCGCCAATCATCCTGGACATCTCACGTCCGCCCGTACAAATTGCACAGCAGACGAAAGCTGTCCCAGACGCGAGGCCCACCGTACTTGACCATTTCAGCAGTAACTCTGTCTAGTCCCGCAGCCTTACCACATTTCAAATTTTGAATCGCACGTTCAATCATTTTCATGCTGGTGACCTCAGTGTCATCGAGGTCCGTGTCTGGCGTGCCAGTCACGGCGTCACCCCCGGATCCTTCACTAAGATCATGACACGCATACATTTCTCTATAAAATTCACTCCATCATAGGACGTCATTGGTTCTCGAAAGCACTTTGTTCATTCTTAAGGCTGTGGCACCACTCCGGGACCTTCCAACCTCTTTCCAGAAGAGTTTGGAGTTTTCCTTAAAGTTGTGCGACAACCTCTCGTCCGCTTCTATTCTACACCTTTCACGTACTTCCACAATCAATGTTTTCGCATGAACTTTCTGCAGCTTATATCTTTCTTTCATCTTCTCTCTCATATGCTTATCGTTACTAGAGGCCAAGTAGTCTAACCATGCTTTTTTCTTCTTTTATACAGCTTCTCTCACTTCATCATTCCACCATGCATCTCTTCTTTTACTACTACCTCTTTTTGTCGTTCCACATACTTCTTCCGCTGCACTTACCATTCCATCCCTAAGGTTCTGCCATGTTCTCTCCACACATTCTTTCCTGCCATCGATGGTGTCAAGATTTTCGGCTACCCTCGTGTGATATTTGTCCCTAGTATCCGCTTCCTGAAGCTTCCAGCTTCGGATGCGACAGACCGACTGTGGTTCTGTTACTGCCGTCCGGTAGCGCCAACCCGCGAACAAACCCCTAAATCTAGTAATTACTAGATATTGATCCGTTCCCAGGTCAGCACCCCTGAACACTCGTGTATCCATCACCTGTTTGTTTTTTTAATTTTAAATTGCAATTTAATTTTAAATTTCTTTTATAATGTTACAAATATTGTATATTACTGTGTTATTTAATTATTAGTTAAATTAACTAAAGAACCCAGAAACTCCATAAGAAAAGATAGAAGATAGCGAGGTAAGGATGAGTGAATAAAGCAATGAAAAGCACGAAAATGAGTATGGCAGCTTGCTTTTATAAAGTATTATTATAAATGATGAAGCTGCTTAGCTGAATAGGAAGTGGTAACAAGTCTGCTGATTTTTTTAATGCTGGGAACTTAATCTTGTACATGGAAACTGGTGTAAAGCTGTTTTAATCTTAATGTAATAAGACGAGAGAAAAGGTTAAATAGTAAGCAGGGCTATTCAAACTAACGCGGAACTAGCTTGCTTAACGCTGTCGGAAAACTATGCTAAAGGAATTATTGAAAGAGTAATAAAAAGAAACTGATGGAAAATTTTAGGTTGTTAAAGTTGGATTTAGAAAGGGCTCCATTGGCCTACAGCTTTGTGCGAGTTTTCGACAAGCTTGTCAATATATTAAAGATGGGTCAAATTTATATTACGTTTAACCAATGCATGACTAGATATATAGATGTGAAAGAAGCAAAAGAGCCAAATACAAGTCCTTAATTTCTGCCTACCCTTACGGTTGACAGGTGCGAGGATTTATATATGTAAATAATAGATATCTATCCTCAGTTTATATTGGCATCGATTCATAATTCATATTTCTTTATTGCATGTCACAAAGTATAAAGTTGGAGCAATATATTTACAAGACATGTACGGGCGTAGCATATTAAGACAGAGATTACATTTTAATTAATATAGAATTCAATTCAATTACAGTATTTATAGTACACAATATATAATTAATTATTATTAATTTATTTATAAAATGTCAGACTAAATAATACACACACATTTATTTTAAAAATTTAATTTCAATAAATACTATATGTAAACTATTGATCATTCGTCATTTATATTATGTAAATAAAGTTTAAAAATTTTGATAAAAATACAAACAATGTCAAATATGTAAATAGGAATAAAGAAAATTGTTAAATAATTAAAATTGATTTATAATTTATCATTAAAATATTCATTCAAACTATAGTATAATTTTACAATAAGCATTTTCTTAAATACTATTTCAAATTAACGACACTGGAGGGCTTTTATCGTATTAGGTAAATGGTTGTAAACCCTTATAGATTTTATGTCAATAAATTGATTTATTGCTAATAGTTTTGCGTGTACTGTTGGTATTAATATTTAATAAAAGACACAAGTACTGGAGCGAGAATAGATTGAAAAAAAAAGAGAAACATACATTGAAAAAAATTAAATATTTGGTGTGTGTTGATATTTAAGTGAACCCATCGCCACATTTCATCCAATAGTCATTATAATAGGATTCCTAATCGGCCTAGAAGTCCGTCTAGGAAGGTACCACATTGTTACCCCTGTTTTCGCTTGTATAATAAGAGGTTGTAAGGCATTACATCTTAGTCATCAGAGCCTTCATTAGCGTAAGCATTTAGCATTTAGCCATCTTTGTTTAAATCGGTTGCAGGTGTCCATGGGCTGTGCAATAGCCACTTACTATAAGTTGGACAGAAAGTTATGTGGTCATTTCATTTTAACAAAAAAAGTGATAGTGAAAAATGTCTAAAGCACAATTCCTCTTCCCTACGTTAGATGTTCCACACATTTTTTACAAAATCTGTTAAGTAACAAAGTTTCTGCTCCTTGAATAGGCTTACTTTAAGAAATCGAATAAAAGGCAGCTACAGCTTACAAGCAGCCGCAGTGAACTTTCAACAAAGAAGGGTGCAGAATACAGAAGCGTTGTCATTCCTTAGGATCGAGGTAAACTGTCTCACAGTCTGTAAATATACTGACTTGCTTTACCCTTCAGACCTTATATCTATATTAAGCAGTGAATGAATCATAAATTTAGCCCACTATATTATTTTAACGTGACGTAATACGTACTTAATTCATTCTATTTCTGCAACACGTGCTCCTCACGACGGAGTCGGGAAAGGACCATTTCTGTACCATCAGCAAAAACTTAATTCCTATTGGATTCTTGCGTTTTCCAACGGTATTGTATGTATGTATTCTACAATTCCAATAAAGCGTTATAACAGTACATAGATCACTTCAGAATTAATAACACATCGCACTGTCATTGAACAAAACCTCCGTAATGACATTCCCGTGGTATGGAAGCTTTTTGCCTTCATAAGCGACAAGAGGTCGTTCATTCCTGCATAATGTGTAGCTGTTATAACGTATTACATGGTGCTTTTACGTTTTGTAAGGTTTAAATTAATGTACCTAATAAGTAGTTAGTAATAAGACGTGATAAACCGAGTCCGAGGTACTATTTAAAAACAGTACCTCAGACTCGGTTTCGGTCTAGATTCGGTCTGGAGGACATTATTAAAATATATCCTCCAGACTGGATTCGGCCACGGAGGCCAGTCTCAAGGGAGACTAAACATCTGTGTAAAACAGAATTATAATGCAGTTACAGGATTGTAGTGAGTGTGCGAACACGGGGACACTTTATATTATCCCAAAATCATAGTCCGATGGGACGGTGATCAGAAACGACCGGAGAGAGATCAGGCGCAGGACCAACGGATTTACGTGATTTCCGAGGCACGAGGCACACACCGCCAACTTCCTGACTCTGGGCTACTATTGAGAATTTCTTGACAGAAAACCCCAATTTTGGCCCGACCCGATTCAAACCCCGGAAATTATGATCAGCAAATGCGGTACAACAACTAGACCACCGTGGAGGTATTTTTAGTTTTTAAGTTATTGGAGTGGTGGTAGCATACAAGAAACTATTACCACATTTTGTACCGTGAGTGTCTTAAATGACGACTGTGGGAAATAAAGCAGAAGATGAAACAATCAATGACGCAGTACCTTCCTGATAACAACGCAAAATAATAATTAATTATTTAAAAAAAGACTCTCGCTATATTTCGTGCTGGTTCTTCCCTGGACAGAGGTATTTTTCGAACCAATTGTAAAGTAAACCTAATTTTTCTAAGAAAATATTTAGAAAAATTAAAAAGTGTTATTTATAATCTATATTAGTGTAATCTAAGATGTAATATTAAGATAGTATGTTAATATATATTTTATGTATATTAACATACTGTATAAATATTCAATTCAATAACAATTCATTTTTACAGTAATAAATTATTATATATTACTGTATGTATATGATAACATACGAGGGAGGCAAGATGAGGGGCAGCAATGATTTTTGAATAACTGCAGTAAATAATAATAAATGAGTGAAATATGACTAACTAGCACACAGTCCACCTTATGTTAAGTGAATGCTGAAGTTTATAGACACCTATATTTAGAAAAATATACGCGTTCATAAAGAGATAATATATGCGTTGTCACCCTGGCGGTCAAAGATGGAATTCCTCGTTACGAGTGAAAAGGATCTTCAGTATCCCTCACTCAACATACTGGTTTTAAATCAGTCTATTTTATTAAAAAATAAAGTTATACACTCACACTAGAAATTTATGTTGTAACATATAAAATCTAAACAATTATTTGTAGACCATTATTATAACATGCGGTAATGGATATTAAGGCCCGCAAACGTTTAGCATCACCGAATAGTGTATAATTGGAGCCAAAATTTTGAGAGTTGGAGATAATAAATTATAGGTTACCGCATACTGTGTGGTGCTGGCGTTTGAAAATAAAAATGTTCAATACCAGCGTAAAATAGCAGCTTAACGATGCTGCTGTGTTTCGTATGATGAGTGTAGGAAACCGGGGACCCTTTTTACTGGAAATGAGGCGTTCTATGTTAGTCCTCAAGGGTGACAACGCAACTGAATTTTGATTCCTAATCGAGGTTAGATTTAGATGTCTATGAGCCGCAGCAACCACTTAACATCGGATGGTCTGTGTGCTCGTTTGTCACAATTATCCTATAAAAAAAACCCACCACCATATTTCTTCCTAAGGGCCGTTACCAACTATGTAAAAGATCAGAAGTATCTTATGACTACAAACATATAGCAGTTTTATCATTCATCCATTGCAGTCTGTCGAAATTCCTCTGTTAACAATATGCTTCCCACATAGCTTGCTTCGTAAGAGGAATATTTGTCATATGTGATACGATTAACAGGTTTTCTGTTTTTTTCTTCTTTAAAATAAAAACAACTTTAACCACCACATTAGAATTATCTCCTGTATCGTGGAGGTAGTTTACAAACATAAATTGCACAAGAAAAAACATTTAGATCTGAAACAATTATTTGTTTCAGATCTAAATGTGGGATTTGAACCTGCGGCCCTTAACGGCGCAACTCAATGTAGAACTGTCTGCATGAACACTGCATCTATGCAAAGGGAGTACGAAAGCAATTGAAAAGGCAATGATTAATAAGTCGTTGCCGTTTAAATAATATTTCAATAGTTAAAATTAAAATTACAGCCAATATACGCATTCTTCAGCTGAATACAAACCGACCGAAGTCCGACGCGCTGCGCCAATGAGTGTTAGCGGACTCCACATAATGTCTTTGAAATATTTCTTTTTAATTTCTCAGACATACACTTTTTGACACGATGTTTTCCTTCACCGTCAAGCACGTGGTAAATCAGCACTTAAAATTGCATTTAACAATTAAGTTGGTGCGGACGAAGACAGAACTCGGGTTGCTCTCGTAATGTGAAATTTACAGCAAGCCTTTGGCCACAGAGCTACCACGGCTCTTTGAATAATTAAACAAAAATTGATAAATAAATTCTTATTTTATGAGACTTACTGCTTCACGACGTTTACGAGCACGTACGTGTGGCTCTCACTAACTATAACTATATAAAAAAAATATAAAGAAATAATATTTGCTCGTAAATTTGTGTAGGTTAATTGGATTGCCTCTTAACTCATGTTCATGTTTAAAAATAAAATATTTCATATAAATTGATATTATATTGTAAGAATATCAAGAATCTTGTGAACTCTTGATATTCTCATTTACCTTGGAATATTTTTAGAATTTCTAGGTTCTTAATAAGGCAGACAGCAGACAACAAGGGGTTACAAGTAAACCCGAAAATCTCAATACTTTTATGTTTGTTCTATTTTCTTAGTTGACATTTCTTTTATACCCTTTTCATTGCATGTGAAGTTGGATTGTATTCTAAAAGAAAACTGTTTGAATTAATTAACTTATTATTTTATATTAATATTAATAAAGATTTTCTGAGAGACAAGAGAGAGCTAAGAGGTGGCTTGTGCCTATCTGGGTGATTTCATTTTCTGTATAAAATATATAAAAAGACTTAAAGAGTTAAAAAATTGAAGGAAAACATTCCTTCCAATATTATCATACACGCGTCATAACCAGAACCACTTCATAAAATTTTCCAACACTTAACGTCAATGCAGAGCTCCAGGGCTGTCACCACAACACTCGCCCATACAACGTATAATAGTTGAGCAATTAATTCGCTGTACGTCCGCACACTCATTACTTTAATGAGTGGAACGTGCCGGACCGCCAGCCCTGCCCGTTGGGCCAGGTGCACACTGTCTGGCTCGATAATTGGGAATTTAGTCGAGTAATCGACAACGCCTGCGAGCTTCATTGAATTAAAGAAGTGTAATGGGTCCTCCCTTTGTAATATAGGAAATGTATTTAAAGGACTAAGTGAGAGTTTAATTTAATTGCAGCACATTGCTGTGATAGATAAAGTAGGAGGAAATTGATAATTTGAAATTAGAAAAATCTTCATATATATCTTAATATATATATATATATATATATATATATATATATATATATATATATATTATATATATAATATATATATAAATATATGAATAACAATATATATTAATTTATATATATTAAGATATATTGTTATATATATCTTAACATATATAAATTACATGTCACGTTGTTTGTCCGTGATGGACTCCTAAACTACTTAAGCGATTTTAATCAAATTTGCATACCGTGTGCAATTTGGTCCAACTTACGAGATAGAATAGATTTTTTGCCCATGACTGGCCCACAATTTTATTTCATTTATGCGAATATAAGGATTTTTAATAGGACATGAACGTCTGCCTGGCACGCTAGTATATATAAAATTCTTAAGTACGTGTGTTTCTCACTGAACTCTTCTTAAATGTAGGGCTAATTTTATTAAATGTTTCTGTGTATTAGTGGATAGTTCAGATTAACAATTGGACTCAATAGATGGCACTGTTGTCGAAATCAAGAAATTACGCGTGCGAATTTTATGGTTACGTTAAGATAATGCAATATACTATCTAAGGCTGCATCACCACTTACCACCATGTGAGATTGTGGTTAAGCACTGGCTTATAATAAGTTAAAAAAGATGCCAAGGCATCTGAAGTTTTCAATATAATTTCTTAATTCACCTGAATAAGACCACTACTTTGCGTTTGTACAACATCAATCTCATTTTTTTAATTATAGCAAATACTACATATTTTTATTGATTACACTTATGCAATGCTTACAAAAGTTCACAGCTGAACTTATGACTCCCACATAGATTGCCTTAGATATGAGCTACAGTAGACACTTACCATCAGGTGGACTGTACGTTCGTTTGCTTAAAAATATCGTGTCTTTCTTGTGTTAAATCTATCCCATCATTACAACGTATCTAAGTCCACTGCACTGCATATAGGCCTACCCTACAAATTACGTCATGGGGGATTATACCATAGTTGCCACGCTTGGCAGGTGGGTTGGCTATGCTCGGGTTTTCGTTGTGTGATAGAATCTACAGCAGAATCAAGGCACCGATATAACTCTACGAAGTAGTAAGCTTAATTGGGCCAATTTCATAGTTTGACGAACCAATACACAATGAGGAAGTAAGGGTATAGGCAGCCTCACAACGTTAAGTGGAGTGCAAAACAGCCCCCTACTATATGGTGTGACGACTTGCTACGATAAGTAGTGAGTAATGAACACCGATGGATCACGACAGTGATTTGTGGCACTTCTTTGGGAATGCCTATGTTTAATAATGGCCTTGTGAAGGGCTGTAGTGATGCTGATGACGGTGACGAATAATTGATTTCTGTAGATGTTTCTCCAGCTATAATTATTGGGCTAAGTTCTCGCCGTTAATTTCACAGAACACAAGGATTATGCATTATAAAATATTACAAAATATTATTGCATGGTTTAACGCCTGCCCAGCTTGACAATTAAGCAAATTCTCCTTACAATGTGAGACTATTATAAGATACGATACGATATATATATATTAAGAGATACGCTCCATGATAGTAAGGGCAGAACAACGACATCACCTTAAATGGAACATTGAGTAGACGAGCTTTTCATTTTATAGCTCGTCTTAATTGCTCTTTTTAGAACGTCCAGCGTGCTATAACTACGTGAAAAGTTATTGTGTGCAAACACCTTAAGGCGATCGACAGTAGGATGGCTTGGAAAGATAATACCGATTGACATAGAGTGCACTAAAAATTAGTTATACGGCAGCCGCAGCCAACGAGAGCGTAAGCAGGCCATTATAGGTTGTAATATATTAGGTAGTTAATTGCATCTTTCAGTGAAGCAGGCCATCTTAAAATTTATCACTTTCAAAGGTTTAGTTATTACACATATACAAGGGACTTAGGAAGCCTTCTTGCAGAGTCATATTAGCGTAATAAATAGCGGCAAAATGCTATTTAATTTATAAAATCGTATACCAGTGCAAAAAATAAACTCTCATTAAAAAAAGAAGTTCTTATGAAAATGTAAAATTAATGAGAAAAATAAGAAAGTAAGGTTACATATAATACGTGCCACTACTGGCCTCCCCCTATTTCTGCAAGGCACTTATTTTTTAATCTCAGACATGGAGATGTCATCACCTTCAAATTTCAATTAAAAACATCATCTTAAATTATAATTAACAATTTCACTGGTGTAGATAGGGATGAAACCAGGGGTTGCTCGCGTACTGTAAAATTGCCGGTGAGCATTTATCCCCTGAGGTACCTACGGCTAATCACGGATATGTACATTTTCAGGGTGTTTTTATAACGATAGTATGTATTTTGAGATGAAAACATTATTATTCTAGTTTTGCTCAAAATGGTAGATATGGTACAGCCAATAAGTGAAGATATACGTAGTATATAGTAGGCAATAACGACATTAATTACGATTTTCATGAAGCTGACAAGAACGGCGATCACTTGTAAGTAGTTGTTAATTTTATAAATGCAGCTATAATGAAGACATCTTTAGGATCATTGACCATGCCGACAACTCTCATAATATGATATATTATATTATAGTGCATAATAGTATAGTCGTGCCACTAATGTACAAGTAAACACAGATTTAAGCGCCCGATGCAACGTACATCTCTCTACATAATATAAATAATAGAAGTTTCTGTGTTTAATATCGAAATCACTGTCTTATGATGAGCTGAGTTGATTATAAAAATGTTGTCCGTCTGTCTGGCCGGGTAAACCCACACGGTGTGTGATCCGTTGAAATGATACGAGTACTTCATGAATAGATTAAAAGCAGTGCCAGTAGTGTAGGCTATAATGAAAAATTTATAAAATTATTCATCTTTCAATATCTTAATCTTAATATAACATTATATTATATCGAATAGGAAATAGGCGAATCCCGGGCGGATCGCTATTAATATATAAGCATTATACATCAACTCCTGTACACACACATATAATATATATATATTTATATAATATTATATATATATATATATAATATACTTCTTATGGCCTTCCCCATAGATAGCCTCATAGGGGGCGATATTAACCACAGTTCCCTCGCTTGACAAGTGGTTTGGCAAACGCAATCTTTTGTTTAATTTTGGTCATCATAAGGAAAATACTGCTTTCCATCTTCTGATCTCTTTGCCATCTGCCGTATCTTACACCTCTCATGGGATGACATGGGGTAGCTTTCATTCTTACACCGCCACTAAACGGTATCCCAGCCCGATTCATATAAAATTTTTGGTTTAGGATTCAATTGTGTAGCAGATAAAAAATAAATAATTAAAATATATTAAGCTTTTTCACAAAATAAATAATCCACTTTTAATTTTTATTCATCAAAAAATAAAGTACAAATTACATAGTGTGATCATTATGCACACAGCACTACAATGGCCGTTCTTACAACGGTACGAAACAAATTACAAGCTTCATGTATATTCAGGAGATGTTAAGGACGTATTTACTTTTAAAACGACGAAATTGCTGACCCGCCTCCCTTTTTCGTATAGGAGCGTAATGGTGGCTGCATCCCATTTACAGTGTTCGGCCAAGATTATTTTATCTTCTTTTTTTAGGAACTTTTATCCTGTGTCCGAGCGTTAGCAAAAGTTCGAAAACTAAAAAAAGTATTTAATAGGATAGAATATAATAGAATATTTTTATTATATATAGATTATTAGATTATATTTACTGAAAGTAATTTTTCGTAAGTTCGAAAAATACCTCTGTTCTGGGAAGAACTAGCAAAAAGGCCAGCAGGATTATATTTTTAAACATATACCAGGCGGTCCCATAATGAACTGGCCTGATATAGTTCAACGCGACATGTCGCTACATGTTGTGTTGCATTAAATAGTACGTTTATCGTGCACTTAATATAAGAAACATGCATTGACATGAAATGCTTAGTCTTAGTTTAACAGGCATTTGAATAACGAGAGTCGCGTATTTTTTTCAAAATGTCGAAAACTGAGTATCGAAGTGTCATAAAGTTTCTGTTTAAAGAAGGTTTATCCCCTGCCCAAATAAAAGAACGATTGGATGGCGTGTATAAGGAGTCTGCCCCCTCCTATAGCACAGTGAAAAATTGGGTGAAAGAGTTTCGTCTCGGGAGAGAAACCGTCGAAGACTTTGGCCACGACGGTCGACCTGTGGAAGTGCTCACTCCCGAAACGATTGCTCTTATCGAAGAGGAGGTTCTGAGTGACCGCCGTTTGAAGATTAGAGAAATTGCAGCAAGGCTTGGGCTCTCTAAGAGTACCGTTCATCGCGCGATCCATGAACACCTTCACATGAAAAAAGTGAGTGCAAGATGGGTACCGAAACTTCTTTCAGCGGTACAGAGACAGGAAAGAGTGCGCTGCGCTTCGGAGTTTTTGGATCTTTGTGGCGAAAATCCAAAGACTGTGATCGAGCGGCTAGTGACTGGTGATGAAACTATGATCTTGTATGATAATCCACAAAGCAAGCGCGAGTCAATGGAATGGCGTTATAAGGGTGAAAAGCCCCCTAGAAAGGCAAAGGTGCAACAATCGACTAAAAAACTGATGTGTACAATATTTTGGGATTTTCAAGGCATTTTGATGGTGGATTTTAAAGAACGTAATACAGTCGTGCACGGCGAATATTATGCTTCTTTACTATATAAATTACGAGACAAGATAAAGGAAAAACGAAGAGGCAAGCTGTCTAAAGGTGTCCTGTTGCTCCATGACAACGCCCCTGTTCATACCGCTGGTGTTTCGAAGGATGCAGTTCGTCAATGCGGGTTCACAGAAGTTCAACATCCACCTTACAGTCCAGACATGGCCCCGTCCGACTATTATTTATTTCCAAATTTAAAGCGGGACTTAAGAGGAAGAAAATTTTCAAACGATGAAGAGTTGCAGGCGGCCGCCTTCAGTCATTTTGAGGATAAAAAATGTGATTATTTTTATAAAGGTTTAGAGATGTTGATTCACAGATGTCAGAAGTGTGTTAGTATTCATGGTGATTATATTGAAAAATAAAATTGGTTTCGTTTCATTTCCTTCATTGGTTCATAGTTAGGCCAATTCATTATGGGACCGCCTACGTATAACTCTACAATAATTTTGTACAAATTTTTATATGAATTTTAAAGAAATGTACTTAATAAAAAAATTCCTATATAGGTAGCCTGTATTCAGCAGTGGACTCGTGAATGGCATGATGATGATAATGACGAAAAAATGTTTGACATTGGTTTTAAATTAATATTGAGATGAAGAAAGGGTATGAAATTAGCTATTTGTTGAAGTTTATTATTGTTTAGAAACATTTGCTTCAATTATAAATGTGCTTCTTTTGGTTGGCCTTTTTTGCTTTTTATTACTGCTTTTTATTATTTACCAGAATTATGCAAAAATGTTTTCGAATTCACTTATGCATTTTCAATACGTGATATATCTCGAGTAGCTGATGCCACGATAAATAAATAAATAAACATTTTATTTTTAATTAGATATCGAATGATATTCCGCGAAAAAGTTTTCTGTTTCATCTATTTGTCTTGTTAATAAATTAAAGTCTTTCAGTATTTCGTTAAAACTAAAGAATTTAAATAAGGAAAAAGGATATTATTATAGAATTGAAAAGTTTTAACAAAACTTAATTTAAATGTGTTTTAATTTTGAACATTTAACGGATAACATATAATATTATGCATTTATTTGTAACATAAATGTAAATTTATCGCCACATGTCGCCCCGAATGCTTACGTCTGGTCACAGCATGTGCGATCAAAAGCTTATAAGTGGAACTGAAGATCAAATGCTCGTGAATTATGGACCTTATCACATTGGCATAAGGTACAGTGGTACACTTTTTGAAATGACAACATGGTAGCAATGGTTTAAATGGGTACTATAAAGATATAAGAGTTTATTGAACTGAATTAATTTTAAGAAATTATATTATGACTGAACGCCCGAATTGACTTGAGTGATGGCGGTGTAGGAGATACCATCGCACCATTTGCACCCGTGGGTGTCGTAAGATGTGACTTTGGGAAATACTATGAAAATTTAATGGCTTCCAACAGATAGTTATCCAATTGTGTTAGACGCAAAATACTGAGACCGGGGATATATAGATAATATAGATATATAGGTGACACTGACGATCTCATAAGATTTGCAGAACACTGATGTATACAGCTGTATTAAAATTTATTATTTGTAAACAGATATTATTCAAAAACAGCTGATTCCTAATACCCATATTTTTTTATACAATAGTATAGATATCAAACGAACGGACTGTGTCATCCGGTTGCATTCTATTCTTCACGACACCCATTGCCACCCTAACAGATTAATAATGAATGCCACTTGATCAGTATACCGATCTTCGATATTTTATAGTATTACTACGAGTATACGAAACAACGGCATTACACCAGCTATTTCTTAGTGTTATTCTTTGAGAGCGTGTACTTTCCTCGGTTAAGCCGATCTATTTGTCCTGTAGTTATAGTGTAGCTATCACGTAACCATGTCAAAACTAAAGAAATTCTTACATTAAGTCTTAGAACTGGAAGTTATTTTTGCGTAAAGTAGGGTATCCCTTCAAAATGTAATTTCACACGCATACACAATACTGCCACTATTTCGATATTTCTACTAAACATCAATAGATACATAACCATACCATCATATATCGTCAAGTGCTTATTAAACAACATCAGAAATGATGGGAATATTTCGTAGGCTCCTTATGTTAATTCAGTACATTTACCTCGAGATGGCGACACGTGACATGTGTGAAAATTCGTTTAACTAGCTAGACGTCGAATATGCAAATAAAGGTTTATGCTGTCGGAAATAAGGAAATTCTGATGTACTGACTTGTGTTGAGTGATATGTGAAAATTATAATATGCAGATTATAATTACTTTACATGTTGTATAGCCTCATCGACTCTTTTCTGTATAAGTTTTTGTATAAACCTTAAGTGACAAAGGAAGCAACTACATGTTCACCTGAGAATAAGTGACCACCGTAGTTTATGGACTCTTACAGCCAACCTTAAACAAAGATGGCTACAGCTATACTGTTATTGTTATGGTTGTAGAACAAATGGGTTGGTTCAATCCGAGTCGACCACGTTGGACCACGCTCTCACAAAATACTAGCATGAAATAACAGCTTCAAGCTGCTGTGTTTGCATGGTAAGTGTAAAAAACCGCAGGCCGTTTATACTGGGAACGGATCTGTATTTAGATTTTTAATCGAGATAATAAGGCCTCAAGGAAAAAAATACTGGTATTCTCCGAGAGCGTGGTCCTCCCCGGCCGAGCCAACCCATTAGAGCTACAACCATAAATAACTGCAACTCTACCACGTAAAAATTCTCTTCTAATTAGACATACTTTAAGTTCTAAAATGTGTAGTGTAAAATTTGTAAGGATTTTTCGAAATTTTAAGATAGGTTGTAATTTTATACATTATAATCGATATTGCACTTCAATATTACTTTTCATTTTCATACAAAACATTTTTATACAAAAATAAAGAAACGAAATGAACGAACTCTTTGAAATGGGTACTTGATTATTCGTCGATTCTGCGAAAAAAAAATAAAAATTTTAAAAGTAAAATAGTCTTGAGGATTGTATCGACGACTATTCATCTTAGTCTTGTGGGTATGACAAAGCATCTGTTTGTTTTTTTTTTAAATTCTTAATCGGTAATAGACACAAGAGTACAGTCATTTCATTCACCCATCCCTTAGTGGTCTGTGTGGTCAACTGTCACATTTACTTGTATATAAAGACTTATTTAAACTGATAAAACTTGAAATCAAGTTGTTCAAGAAGAAAATTAATCTTTAAGGAAATTTATCTTAAAAGTTTCAAAAAGATTTCCCACTGCACCTCATTCATACATATCTAAATTTCGTTTGTTGCTGAATCATCTCAACGTCTATTTCAAGACAATAGCGGTAGCGACTCGAAAATATTTTTTTTTTGAAATCAACGCAATATTATGAACACATAAACTAAAAAATAACATATTGCATATTATGCTCTTTCTAAAGTATTTTATTTCTTTCTTTCCTTATTAGGATTTTTTTACAAGTCGGTTAGGTCTTTTTTCTACCTAGGAATCCATCTATGTTGCTCTAAACATAATATCTTTTTGTACAACAATAACAATATGAGAGCCATGACTGTATTTCGATTTGGGTAGGACAGCCGGGATAGTTTCAGGTTATTAGGTATTTAAGTTTTTAAGGTAAAAGCGACTGCTGATCAGGAGGTCTCGGGTTCGAATTCCGGGGCCAAAAAATACGAGCTAAGTAGTATTTCCCTCAAGAAATTCTCAGCACTTGCCTGGAATCAGGAAATTGACGGTGTCTCACCCCCGTGCCTCGGAAAGCACGTAAAATCGTTGATCCTGAGCCTGATCTCTCTCCGGTCGTGTCGGTTTACCGTCCTACCAGATTATGAGAGTGAAGAAATAGAGAGTGCACCTGTGCTCACACATACTTGGGCACTATAATCCCATCTTGATTCGGTTACGTAACCGAAATTCGGTCTGGAGGACATTAGCCTTTTTTATTGGTTGCAGGGCTCCATAGATTGCAGCTGCCTTTTACCATCAGGTGGACCATAAGTTTACTCGTTACTTTTAGTTTGAGGAAAAAAATTCTAACTTCAAAAAAAAAATAGTCTACTCCTTAACATTTTCATTTTAAAACCGCACGTTCTCATAACTTGGACCATACCATTTTAGATTGATTAATGGGCACCAGATAACAAGTTTGCGCTCCTACAGTATGCTTAAACGCTGGCTAAAACATACGCCTCGCTCAAAAGCCTTTGTTGGTCTGAGTCGTTTATACACTTTTGTAGTTGGAGACCAGTTTTTAGTAGATTTTAAGCTTTATTATCTAAGACTTACTATGTACTTAAAAGCTTTGTGATGTTTCAGTAATTTAAAACAGGAAACAAATGTATTTCATTTTATTATCGTCCCTGATGAGTAAAAGCTGTGGATAAAATTGTGAATGATGGCAGATTAGTAATTTTATGCAATCAAATTTTACATTACACTGAAGCGTATTATGTCTTAAATTATGATGTATTATATAAAACGCTCCGTACAGAATACCAGCGTGGAATATTGTGAGGGACAAGAAATGGATATGAATAGTTTTAATCAATAAATAAAGTACATGAATATAAATCATATTGATGGAATTCAGATAAGTAGTTGGTTCAGAATAGGAAATAAATTAATGTTATAATAGTGTCGTAAAACTAGTTGTTAATGTAAAAATAAAAGTTAATAAATAATATGATGTTAATAATTGAGAACCATGTTATATAGTGACAACTACCCCATATAATGTTCTTTGCCGATATTTTTTGTTATAAGATAGGGTGAGAAACGAGCACACAGTCCACCTGATGGTAAGTGGTTGCTGCGGCCCATAAACATCTACATCTATCCTCGATTACAAATCAAAATGCAATGCCTCGTTTCCAGTATAAAGGGTCTCCGGTTATCTACACTCACCATACGAAACACAGCAGCATTATGCTAGTATTCCATGCTGGTATTCTGTGAGAGCGTGGTCCTTTACCGGTCGAGCCGACCCATTCGTGCTACAACTATACTACTAATATAACTGCAGCATGGCTCTACCACGTTTGAATAGCATCATCTTAAAAGTAAAATTGGAATTGCCGACCCATCTACCAAACGTGGCAATTATGATAAATATCCTACGATTGCGGCAATCACTGTAAAAGCGTGTAGTTGCGTGTAAAGTAATGTAAATTATGTAGTGGCGGTGTAAGAATACCCACTCCCCCTTACCGTCCCGTGGGTGTCGTAAGAGGCGACAGAGGGAGACAGGTAGGAGATGGGCAGCAGCATCTTCCTGATAACAACTCAAAATAATAAAAAAATACGCTTGTCAACCCGCCTGCCAAGCGTGGTAACTATGGCAAAATTCGTCCTATGAGGCAATCTATGGGAGAAGCCTATTTTCAGCAGTGGACTTTCATAGGCTGCAATGTGTGGATGAGGCAATCTATGGGAAGTTTCAGCAGTGGACTTTTGCTAGGTACAGCCTGATGATGGATAAATAAATGAGTCAAACCCACTTCTAGCCTGTGTTCCGAAATAGAACCCAGTATAATGGCGAATTGCAATTGACGTCATTAATTGACGCCATATTGTACTAGCGTACCGCCGCCATATTGTGTCGGATATCCCGCCATATTAAAAAAAAATAATTGTGTGTACGCTGAATGAAGCATGCCAGAATTTGTTTTTATTAATTCAAATACAAATAATAGCAGAGCTTAAACAGTAAGAGCAAAAACCTGTACGATGGAGAAATTGAGAAATCATACTCATTCTTTGATACTGAGGAAAAGTGGTCAAGAGCATGTATGATGTATGATACTGGCCAATATTTTGGAACGAATCACCGGTATGGCGTCGATTTATGACGTCATTTACAATTTCCAGTATACTGGGTTCTATTTCGAAATATAAACATGCACTCAAATAGAATCTGCAATCTCTTCATAACAACGCTCTAATTACAGAATCTCTGTGCGCTCGCTGCTACGTCATTACGTTGGCTGTACACGAGCCCGGCACCGACTCCATGATTACGTCGCAAATGCCTGACATCTGTTACCATCCGCGTATTTATTATCTCAGCCACTAAATAACCTAGTTTTTGTTTTAAAATTCAACCACGCATATGCTCGGCTGTCATAACGATAGAGTAAACAGTAACTGTTAAAAGGAGCGTGTTATTACATACGGTTTTGTGGCGCAGTGGCTTAGAAAAGAGATGCGGTGCTGAGGGTCACGGATTTGAATCCCACAGGGATCTAGTATTTGTATGGCTTGCAAAAAATTTTTCTGAGTCTGGATTTTCGTCCTTGTCTAATTCACACATGTAAACCCTACAATACAGAAGGAATTTCTAGTGTTCTAGGGAGGTTTAAACTTTTTTCTTAATGGAGTCTCAGCTTCGTTTTGTGCTAGGGTAAAATAAACCACTACTCCATATCATCCCGCAGGGGTAGTATTAGGCGATGGACAGAATCTGTGGCAGAAAATGGGCACAAGCATCTTTCTTATTACAATTCAAAATAATAATAAGCTGCGGTTACCAACCCGCCTTTTAAGCGCGAAAACTATGACGAACATCCCCACTATGTAATTACAGATTATGAGCCATTCCAAATAAGTCCTCAGAGGTGATAACGCACAGGTGCTTTGTTTCAAGTTGTATGCAGATGTCCATAGGTTGCAGTAGTCACTTACTAACATATGAAAGAAATTTTTCTTATTATAGAATAAAAGTAACAAACGAGAACACAGTGTACCTGATGATAAGTGGATGCTGTGGCCCATAGACATCTACATTGAATCTGGATTAAGAATCAAAACGCAAATGCATGGTTACCCCTTAGGACTTAGACGGAATGTCTCGTTTCCAATAAATAATTTCTCCAATTCTCTACATTCACCATACGAAATACAGTAGCATTAAGCTGGTATTCTGTGAGAGTGTAATCCTTCCCCGATTGAGCCGACCCATTTGTGTTACAACCAAAATATAACTGCGGCGTGGTTCTACCACGTATAATATACGTTTACTAGTTTAGTTACAAAAAATATACATTCACAAATAACCCATAAATTAACTAGTTAATTTAATAAATTGTATACTTTGCAGCGATTGACATTTCCCGTGTACGTAAATATTGTAATAAATGTGAGATATAAATTATTTTTATAAACCGTAATTTCGAGTAGAGCTCTTGGAAAGTTCCTTTAGGGGTTGCATATTTGTAATTTATTACAGTCTATGCATAGTTTTGCATAATTAAAAAGGCTCTCGATGTTAGACGCAACCCTTAGACGTAGACTGTATGCACTCTTTACCTTAGCCATATGTCGTATAGTCTGTTAGAAGACACGATTTGCATACACGACAGTAAACACTCTTACATAACGATCAAGTTAACAAAGTAACTAGTACTAAAAGATAAATAAACATAATAAAACAAAAAAATTATACATTTTACATCGACAATACAGAAAGGAGAAGGTTGATAATTCGATAACTAAAGAAGAACATTACACAAAGCAAACGACGAACGCGAAATAAAAGATTAACACAGAAATACAAACAACGTTGTAAGAGTGTGGCCAAAAGATAAGTTCGGATGTCGACTCAGCACCAATTCCAACCAATACGATATAAAAATAAACGAAAAGAGTGTGCCTGTTAAAAGAAACAGTTGTGTTAACAGCTTTATAGTTAAGTCATACTTTAAAATACCTTAACTACATTTTACTAAGCTATGAATGCTGCTTCTTCATTTGTAAATTTCTAGATACGTAATATTATGTTCAACATAATGTATACGATATTATAATTACACATAACAAACAACGTTAGTTTGAGAAACCCTTACAGCTGCTTCACTAAATGAAAAAAGAAAGAGACGGGTATAGAGAAATTTTATATTTAATTTAACACTTTCCTTGTCCGCGAAAATGCGCAATAGTTAATAACCAAAATGTTCATATACGACTCGAGGGACGATCATTGGAGCCATTTCAAAAATCTGTTAGCAGTTCACACAGATATACAAAGGAAGTGTAAAATTTAACAAATTTCGTCTAGCTACACACTCTACAGCCTTCTACGATAGCTTATCCTGCACATGTGTATAAGTGGCGGTCGGGAAACGGCATTTTCAATCAAAAATAACGAATATAAATATTATATAAAGTGTACAGCATGGTAAGTTTTAGCGTATTCTCTCAACAGCTGGAATAAACCATCACACTGGACAATTCTTGAAAAGGACTTTAAGCAGCATTGGCGTATTAAACTAATAATTGATAATGATCTCTTTGTTCCCACCACAACTTATCTAACCCGGAGCGCTATGATATCTTCTACGTTGATATTTTAAAAGAAACAGGGCGAATGATGCTTTGATGAAATTCCTTCTTGTACATGCCTAACATTAATGTAACTTGTGCTATTAAAATTTACAAAGGAAAATTAATTACTAAATCAACGACAACGACTTATATGGCAGAGTAACGTTGAAGCTATACATAAAGGCAGCATAAATGGGTCAACTAGATCGAGATAAGACCACGCTCTCACAGAACGCCAGTGAGTGTAGAGGCCCGGAGGTCCTTTTTACGGGTAACGAAGCATTACATCTTAGTCCTCAGGAGTGACATCGCTATAGAGGGCCATAGCATCCACTTACCGTCAGGAGGGATATGTGCTCACTTGTCACCATTACTCTATAAAAGAGAGAACGACGTCGAAGATTATGATAACGATGACGAGACAGATTTTTTATTGTTTTGTTTATAGAATAAGGGTGACAAACGAGCACACAGTCCATCTGACGGTAAGTGAATGCTGTGATTGATAGAGATCTACATTTGAGAACTAAGACGGAATGCCTCGTTTCCAGTAAAAAATGATCTCCGAATCTCTACACTCACCATATGAAACACAGTGATCAAGCTGCTAATTTACGTTGGTATTCTGAGAGCGTGGTGCTTCCCTGGTCGAGCCGACCCATTCGTGCTACGACCTTAATATAGCTGCAGCGTGGCTCTACCACGTGGTAGATAACGACGGCAACGACACTGATGATGACGATGATGATGATTTTCTCCTGTTTAGATTAGATCACAGCGTCAACTTCCGAATACTTTTGGAAATATGGGGAATAATATTAAAACCGAGCCCAAAAACAAATGTTAATATCACTACTCGTAGTACCATTATCAAATCCAACTAAGCTTATAATTTTTAACCATGTGTAGTTTACTGCTAAACGTATGATGATGTGATGGTACGATATGAGATGGCTAGTGAACTTTTTTAGAAGCTTCAAAGGAAACATGTTCTTAGTTCGTAGAGGGTATATTTATGAGGTGCTCGTGTGGGCTAATTACAAAAATTTCATAATTCTCGTCGTCTAAGGCAGAGTACCCACTGAAATATATTTGAATCCACGACTTTTAAGCTACTGAGGCTGTATCTTTACTAGAAATACTGTATTTTATGATTCAAGGAATTACAAAGCAATGCCATAAACATGAAGTCAGTCAGCCTTTTAAATCAGTAATATATTTTTGTCAGCAGTGGAACAGAATAACCGATAGAGTCCAACGGATCAGTAAGCTGTAGTGGCAATAAGCTGACCATAAAGCTCTATGAACCGACAATCGATGGAGAAAAAAAGTTCCTTAATGTTAATCTTGTATGTATAAGCTTACTGGAATGGAGGATGGACTAGATGTAGTAATGATGTGGTAAGACGTAGGAATGTAATGGGTGCAGATGGCTCAGGATCAGTAGTTGTTTTTTTTTTTGAGATTTCTATATTCAGCAGTGAATTTGCGAAGGGCTGTAATGATGATGATAATGATTACACTCCTGGTTGAATACTTGAAACACTAGTCTTTTAGTTGAATTTAAAAACAATCCATGGAGTTAAAGTGTTAACATACTAACGGGCCATTTGCGAAAATCCAAAGCACAAGCCTCCAATGAGTATAGTCTTAAAGCAACGCAAGCGGAAAGGTGCGATAGGAGTGCGATGTCTTTTTTGTGGTTGACTTTATTGCATCTCTAAATCGGTATTTTAGACTCGGTTAAATTCACTTTCCCGATAGTATCCAAGGCGTAATAATGCTTGCAACCGAGTCGACGGTGAAGAGGGGTAAATGCACGTGAGTGAGGGAGAAGGAGGATCAGGAGGTGCTTAAAAGCGGCTTAAGAGGAGTGGTTTATAGCGTGAGGCGGGTGGGAAAAAATGCGGACGTCGTGTTAACTTGGATTTAGAGGGCTGTTTAACGTTTTCGTTTTAACTTTACTTATTAATTTATATCTTTACACCCGTGAGGATATTTGGTATAGGCTGGGAATCGAAATACAAATTGTCATAATATATATTACCATTTTGATACAGAATACTCGTTTAAATTCAAGTTCTTTTTATAAGAATCGAGGGTGAACGCGGCGAATTACTTGACGATTAGATAACGTCATTTTCTTGAAGGTTTTGAATTCATTCATTCCAGAAAACCGGAACTTCTATGGAAGTGAATAGGGTGGTGGATGCAATTATTTAGAACATCCTATCTGTTAAATCTGTTGGCAAAGCTTCATTCAAACAAAATTATAATAACCAACCGTGTGGTAAGAATATCACCCAACCATTATCATCAGATATAAAGGAATCAGGAAATAAGGAGCAGCGTCTTTTTAATAACAAAAAATATTAAAAAAACTGTTAACTAGCTTGCCAAGCGTGGCAACTACGGCTTATATCAATGTGTGGGGGAGGTTATGTTCAACAGTGGACTTTAATAGTCTGTAATGGCAACAGTAATAGAATAAAAGCACAATATAATTACAAAATTTTAACGAAAGTATTCAACCGTTTTAACCATTTCAGACTGAAATATGTTTGAAGTGTCGAAAAATTGAATCCCCGCTATTATACTGGACTAAGCTTCCGCACCGGATATATGATAATTCTCGCAACCGGAAGCCCGGTACGGTCCGCTATGTTTATATACGCAGTTCATAGTTTTTCTATGTTGGGAAAAAAATTGACGAGTTATTTTGTGAAATACAAGATATTTTTATACAGTACTTTTGAGAGTAGGTTTTGTAGCTGGTAGGAGGGTACTTAGTAGAATTTATCGCACAATTCTGTGGGTGTCGTAGGAGAGAACTAAATGATGGAAACGCCAGATTTAAAAATACTAAAACTAAAAATTTAAATTATTCATACAGGCCTACTCCCCGTGGTATCGCGCCAAGAACGCTGGCTGCGTTTCCTCGCTGAATGGCTATAAATACTTAGCCTTTGAGTGAGAAAAGAACCAACCTTCTTATCACCAACAGCGATGAACAGTCACGGATACTGTTCCTTTAGGAAATTTACCCCTCGATTTGATACACAAGGCAATAACAAAAAGGTTGTCTAAGTAGATAAAATACATTTTCATCATTTATTTTTCACTCTTAGAGTTGTCGTTCCTTCATCAAAAAATACGACAACCCCCATATCTGACGAAGATATCACGGAACAGACATATTATATTAAAATTGAGAACCTCTCCTTTTTAAATTGCTCAAAACATCCAGACCCGGAACAATTACTTGTAGTGCATACAAATACTTGTTCCGTGCGGGATTCGAACCCGCGACCCCCAGCGCAGTCACTCATTGATAAGCCACTGCGCCACGCAGTCGTCATACTACTACTAACTTATAATACACACACACACACACACGCACACACACACACACACACACACACACACACACACACACACACACACACACACACACAGACATATATGTTCAAAGAAAGGAAAGTTTATTTTATATTTTCTATTTCTCGTGTTGTTTTTGAATCCGTTGTTAGTTCATTTCGTAATGGTTGTTTTATGCATATTTTTAAATGTTTTTATTTTGTATTTAATGTTTTTAATCTTTTTTTGTTTTTGCGATTTAATATTTATATAATATTTTTTTAATTAAAAAAAATATTTTATATTGATATAATATTTAATTACTTTGTACGTAGTTTAAAAGTATAAGTCAGGTAAATGGGGAGCCTGCTACTTTGGACTCCCGCACAACACCTCAGGGAGGAGGGAGCGGCTGAAAAACAGCTCTGTATGAGATCTGTATCTCGTTACAGACAAAGCTGAGCCGTCTCCTTTTGTCTCAAATAATTATAATGTTCTTTTGTTTTAACTTGAATGTAACTGTGTGTTTTAGAGGCAATAAATTTATTAATATTCTTCTCTTAACATAAAAATCGGACCCATAGTCTCTCAACAGCAAATGGTACAAATATGTAGTCATCCGTCAAAGACTCACATTTGCGCCACTTACTACTAACTAGTGACTAGTTCAACAGCCACTGATGCCACTTCGGCTCTAAACAAGGTACCCTGAGGTAATAAGATGCCAAAGTGTCAACGCAAGTAGCATCCCACACTAAGGCTTTACCTCTTTCCCACGGGATTAAAGTCATTCCGACTGGTCTCTTGCCATCGTCTCTGAAAATAATTAATATTACAATAATATATTCTCCAAGGCTCAAAAACCGAGGGAAAATTTATAAAGACAAGAGCTCGTTGTTGACTATTTTTAAATTATAACAACTCGGGTAAACAAATAGCATGCGCAAAGGATGTTGCTTACGGTTCATAAAGGGAATACCTCTCCGGCATCAAAGGCGTACATAATCTACTTCAATGCTTTATTTACTTGACATCGTTTCAACCAATCTAGCAATGTAAAAAGTAATTACTATAAAACCAGTCGCAAACCGAAGTGCGGGCCTTTATTCTGTCACTATCGTCGTACACGTTGAAAGCATCGGTGTTGAAAAAAAAGTGTTATTCAAGCCGAAACATGAAATGTTTTTCACTCTACATTTCACGTATAAAACCAATGCTTTCCAATCACGTATGATCAACCTTTCAAAAACACTGACGGAGTCTATACGGCTCGGTGCTCAGGAAATATTTATACACTGAGGTGCTGAGTCGGGACGAGGGTAGAGGAAGTCATTTTCTACGTGAGTGGGACTGGCTGTAAGTAAACCTTTAGGAAGCTTGTTTGAGGGATTTCTATACGAATTGTTTTTTTTTCCTCACCGAAATAATTTAGAGACAACCATTTCCTTACTTATATAAGAAAATATTTTTTAATAAAAATAAAAATGTATGAATTAGTTTTTGGTGGGGCCATCCTACGATCGTTAACGCTTTAGAAAACCATAAAAATGAATTGACATAACTATTTTATTACTTATTTAACTAACATTCATTAGAAAAATTTAAACTGAATGAAAATTAATTCTACGGCGTAAACTCCCACTCATTTTTCTAGTTTTCTATTGTGGTAATGGTCGTAGAAAGTAACCGTTTTTATCGCATATCATCAACAGTTGTTTGTATTTTGGTACTTTTCCGGTTCTATGGCTGAATAAGAGAAAAATGTCATTGTGATAATTATAACATATTAACTATTACACTTTTGCCTGTGTTTACTTTTAACTATTGGCTTTATTAACTTCCCTCAACATCTTTACATGATCTTTACATATATTTTATATAGGATATGGATTATGTGACAAACTAGCACACATTCCACCTGATGGTAAGTGGTTACTGCGGCCAATAGACATGTACATCTATCCTCTATTACAAATCAAAATGCGGATACGTTGTCACCAGTGAGGACTAAGATGAAATGCCTCGTTTCCAGTAAAAAGAGCTTCCGGTTTTCTACACTCACCATACAAAACACAGCAGCATTAAGCTACTATTTTTACGCTGGTATTCTATCAGAGCGTGCTCCTTCCCCGGTCGAGCTGACCCATTGGTGCTATAACTATACTACTAATATAAGAGCCATGCTGCTCTATCACGTATAAAAATATAAATATATAAATAAAATATATATAAACATATAAATTAAATTAAATTTTCTGCCTGTAATATTAAAATAAATGACTTCTATCAAACTGATATGAATAAGCAATTTTGAAATTTTGGTCTCTATGTCTGACCGGACTAATCTTCGAAATGGTTAAACTGATTGTAATGAATCTTTATAAAGTGATAGATATCACTATCTATAAAGCCAGAAGAGATTTAGGTTATATTGTATTTAAAAAAGAGACTTCGAGATTATTTTTTTTGAAAAACGAATAACTTATGAAATAAATGGTCTTGAATTATCTTTAAAATAACGACACATGAAAATATCCTATTTAGGTGTTGCCGGTCGAGTCACTAGTATAAAATAAATATATGTTAGTGATAGCACAACTTCTTAATAACTTAATAGATGAAGGTTATATTAACCTCGTATCCACGGTCCTGAGACACCTGTATCTATCGACTTCCTGCATGTCTTACCAGGTCGTCACTCCATCTAGTGAGGATCGCTCTACACTATGCCTACCCATACGAGGCTGCCACTCGAGAACCTTTTTTCCCAATCGGTTGTCGGTTCTTCGAGCTATATATTATTTTAATGTATATTACTTTAATATATATTTCGAAGCTCGGGCAGATCCGAGCTATATATTATATAATTTTAATCTGTATAAATTGTTTACTACGATTTAGGGTAAGCTAATACGTGTATTACGATAATATTGTATCAAGTTAAGCAACAGCAGATTAACAATGATGTTAACACCACCCTAATTAGTTATAGATACGCGTGATCACGAGTGTGCGTTAATACCTATTGTGACTTGATGGATTATTGGATTATTATCAAATTTTAACAACAATTTTAATTTTTAACACGCTTTGACTAGCTCCGCGTGTATCTACTATCTATGTAACGGCATCTTTTAATGTAAGTTCACGAACTTGTAGACGGCCGATTGACTTGAGAATTTGCACTAGTATCAAGGACCAATGACAATAAAAGTAACAGCCTATATACGTCCTATTGCTGGGCACAAGCTTCCTCTCATTTTTTAGAGGATTTTAGGGCAAGGAAATGTCCGCCGCGCTGCCCCAATGCGTGTTGGGAACTTCACGTGTCTTTGAAATATTTTTGTTTCTTATTTCTCAGACATGTATGTTTCCTCACGATGTTTCAATATAATATTTTAATAATTATCCTACTATCCTGATCGGGATCACCATGATGAAATAAAATAATTATCAGGATCAACTCAGCTCATGGTTATTGCGTGTTGATTAAGTTTTTTAAACTCCGTTATTATTCTTTTATTTTTCTTCGAAGTCGAAGAAGCGGTAATTGTTGGACTTTATAAAAGATTATAGAACAGTAATTTCGATTACGACAGTGACACCAGTAATTAGACGATACAACGACGCGCAAGCCTGCCAGTAACAGAATAGGATTTTATGACGCGCCGAGTTTTACCGTCAGAATTGTAATGCTGCAGTCTGATTATTAAGTTAATTTATATATTCGTGCATTATTTTTATAATTTAAGCAGGTTGACAAATGAGCACTCAGTCCACTTAATGGTGGATCCTATTCACCTTCGCTTAATGACTTACCTACATCATTTTTAAAAATGAGTTGTTAATTTAATTTTGAATGTAATCCCTAATCACGGAAAATTTAAGAAGTAGTAGGCTAGCGCGATATGGGCATATTATACGAAGGGAAGTAAACCAAGCAACAAGAAGAAGAAAAAAAGGTGGTTATGAAAGTTGATCGATAGGCCTCGTTTTACTCTTATATCGATAAGAGTAAAACGAGGCCTAAGAAAATATGGATAGACTGTGTAGAGATTACATGCAGAATGGAGTGATTAAAGATATGACGGCTAATAGAGGAGAGTTTAGGGTAAAGACATGTAATGCTGACCCTAAATAACTTACGGTAAGGGCAGGAAGAGGACGAGATTTTTTTCATAGGGGAGGGAGCAAACGAGAATGTGGCTCACCTGATGTTAAGTGACTACTACCGCCCATTGACAACTTCAATAACAAGGGAATTGTAGATGCGTTACCGGCCTTTTAAAAAGAAATAGGCTCTTTTCTTGAAGGTCACTAAGTCGTATCGGTGCGGAAAAATCTCTGGTGGTAGTTGATTCCACAAGGAAGTTGTGCGAGGAAGGAAACTTCTTTTATTCTTTCATACCTCCACAGTGGTGGACCGCCACTCGTTCGGATGGTATGGATGGTGTCGCGAGTTTTGTCGCGATGTGCTTTTGTGAAATTATACGGCTGGAGTCAGTCTGAACAATTCCTCAGAGCACTCCCCGTGGTTAATGCGATAAATATGCAAAATTCTCTGCTCTTTGCAGTCCAGTGAATCAAGCCAATCGCAAAGAGCTCAGTTGTCGACAATTCGTACGGCTCTGCGCTAGATGCGATCAAACGTAAGGAGCTGGCACTGGGAAGCCCCTGCCCAGAAATGGGAACAGTATTTCACGTGCGGCCGAACCTGCGCCTTGTAAAGTTGCAGGCGGTGTGCCAGCATAAAATACTGCCCCTCTGCTGAGTACGTCAAGTTTTTTAAAGGCAAATTTCGCCTTCTCTTCCAAGTGACCCCGAAACTACATGTCATTCCATATATCAAAAACTAGAATTCAGATACTGGCTAAGGGTACAAGAGTAGTGAGTGTTGTCTTTTGGGGATTGAAGTGGACTTGATTTAGTTGCCCTCAGTCCGAGACTTTTTTTAACAAAGTCTCGACTACAGATGCAAGTTTGTTCCGGTACTTGGCGTCGCTTTCCCGAGAAATATTGGGACAGCCGGTGTATATAAAGCATCACTAGTGCTGTCGTCTGCATAGGAATAAATGTCGGTAACATTTTTTTTGGAACATATCATTGATATGCAGAACAAGAAGAGAAGAAACAGCGTTGGTGATAGCACGCAGCCTGCACTGTCTACCACGACTTTTAAGTTCCAATCTGCAAGGAAACTGTTGATCCAATTGCACAATTTCTCGAGAATCTCAACGGAATGAAGCTTCGTAAGAAGCGCTTTAGGGATGTTTAAAAAACGATTAAAAGAAAATGAAATTCATGAATGCATTAAATTAATTGTCTACGTACGCTAAAGTAATTTTTGTAGACGTATTTATATTATTATTATTGTATGGAACCTAGTTCATATGCCTGTATATTAAATTTCGTTAAATAATATTTTACGTAAGCAATGATAATTATTTAAAAATATATGGAAAATACCACTCAAATTTTCAAACTGTTTCAACATGACATAGTATATGAGACTAGGACGTGCATTTTGCAGACGTAAACAAAGTTTAAACAAATTCACATAAATCGCTTTATAGTCTACTCAAAGCAATTTGATATATCTTACGTACAAATGCAATAGAAAAACAAGGTTTGAAGCAACTTCGTTTTAAAAATCTTACTATGCACCATCGCATTATTTTATAGATATTGTTAAGAATTCCAAATATCTGCAAATGTATTTTTCATTTTACATTTTGTATGAAATTATCGTAGCAAAGGCTAAGGGTGACGATCCCAGGCGGAAGGTTTCGGGGGGTGGTATTTTGAGAAAGAAAACAGCCTTGCCAGCCAGCAAATAAAAAAAATTAGTTATTAGTCAATACTTTCGACTGAAATTATGACGAACGCTCTCAATATTCTGTAAATATCAATACTCACATAAGTGCCAAGTGTAAATATAAAATATATTCTAATATTTCATTTTTTTTTCTAAATAAAAATCAATATTGAACAATTTTACCTGTTGTATATTCATACTGTACTTGTGAAAATGAGGGTGGGTTTTGTTTACTATTTTGCATAGATTTAAGATTAAGAATGAAAACACAGTCCACCTAACATTAAGTGAATACTGTAGTTAATAGACATCTACTTCTATCCTCTATTAAGAATCAAAATGCAGATGCGTTTTTACCCCCGAGGACTAAGGTGCATAGACTATGTAATATTTATTATGTTTTTATTTAATTCATTATGCACACTGGTAACCAGTACATAAACAATGAATTGAAAAACTAATTTAATGTTGAGTTTTTTTAAAGTATTTGTTGTCGATTCCACTTATAATTAAAAGTTTATTTATTTTTACCTTATCTTGAACTCAGCCTTGAATCCATTAAAAATAAAAAATTTCTTATCTCGTACCATCGTTCTAACAAATTCGATCGACGGTTTAATATCACATCGTGCTAACGTGCTACCGTTTTTTTTTTTGTTGTGTATATATTTTTTTTAAATATATTGAGCTACAAATATAATAAAAATACATACATGGATTAAAAAAAATGGTAAACAAAGTTGTTAACTTGTCGATAACGATACGATACGATTACGCAATAAATCATGCTATGGTCTGTGTTAATCTATATTTCCACGTCTAAGAGACTGATTCAAGCGTATGACACATTGACGGATTGATGAAAAAAACTTTATGCCCCTTTATTTACGTTCCATTTCCCATTTGTTTTGTTATTTCATACAAAAGAAAATCCGGAAACTTTTACGCTCGAATTATCAAATTACACACGTTCTGATTACATACACATCTGATACTCTATTATGGGAGATACACAGAGAAGGAGGTGCTATGATTTCTGAGCACGTCCTTTAGGGTAACGCGTGCTGTGCACATTGTTAATAGAGTCGACCCCGTTGTTCCACCATCTTGCTGGAGTAAAATTTATGAATAATAACGCAGTTATTTATAAAACTTTATTATGACATTGAGAAAAGCCTTTCACGCGTTTTTAATTGGGATTGACTAATATTTTCAATTACTACTAGTATCCTAGACCATGTGACATTTGTTTTTTTTATACTCGTAGAATAAGGCTGACAAACGAGCATAAAGTCCACCTGAAGGTAGGTACATGATGTGGCCCATAGATTTGATCATTTATCTTCGATTAAGAATCAAAATGTAGACGTGTTGTCGCCCCTGAGGTCTAATATGGAACGCATTGTTTCTTGAAAAATTCTAAGCAATAAAAATTAACACAATAAAGTCTATATCAAATACTAGATTCAAATAGCTGTAGGTGACTTTTCCAAAGTGATGCATGAACAAGGAATCATTTTGGTAAATAATGATTTGTGTTTTGAAAGAAATACTCACATAACACGTTGATAGTGTGTGTAGACACGACGTTCTCCGGAAGTTGAGGATTGATACCGTGACATACGACTGCTACAGATTTTAAGCCAGGTTCCACCACTACGGTGATGTTGGAGGTCGTGACCCATCCACCTGTCAAGAACAAAATCAATAAAAAACATTTCTATAAATTAAGTTTAATAACTGGGACAATTTTTTGTAATTTATTTAAAGGATTAAAATATAAAATAATACTTTGAGTATTATTTACAATTTGAGACTGCCTGTCGCTTTTATACAAACCATACAATAGTACCTATTATAATTACATAGAACATTATTATACTCATGCTTAACGGGTTTAACCTCACAAGTATAAACACCGTTACCGTGTAGTGGCGGTGTAAGAATATCCACTGCCTCTTATCGTCCCGTGGGTGTCGTACGAGTCGACAGAGGGAAACTGAAACAGCAGATTGGCAGCAGCATCTTCTATGAGACAATCAATGTGGGAGGACTATGTTGAGCGGAGAACTTTTACAGGCTGGATGGATAGATGGATGAAGTGTAAAGAATCTAGTGACATGAAATACTTTTTTAAGTTAAGTAAATCAATTTCCGAATGGCATGCACATATCGATGAGCGCAGATTCACTTGATGATCTGATAAAATTTACAGGTAAGTCGATAGACGTAGGTGGTACTTGGCATTCCTTGGGGGAGGTAGAGTCATGCTACAGTCATATTAGTAGTATAGTTGTAGCATGAATGTGTCGGATCGACCGCGGAAGGACCACGCTCTCAAAGAATACCAGTGTAAAATAGTAACTTAATGCTGCTGTGCTTCGTATAGTGAGTGTAGAGAACCGGAGACCATTTTTAATGGAAACAAGGCATTGCATGTTAGTCCTCACAGGTGATAACGCATTTGCATTTCGATTTGTAATCAAGGATAGATGTAGATATCTAGGGGCCACAGCAACCACTTACCATCAGGTGAACTGTGTGCTCGTTTGTCACACTAACCTATAAACAAAAGGTCTATTTTCAACAATGGACTCATGAGAGGCTGATGATGGTGATGATAAACAAACATTGTAAAAATTTAAAAAGGTCAAAGCCTAAAAATGAGTGAAATATTCTTTTGTTGTAAAAATTCTTGAATGGAAAATTCTAAAAAATCTCAGTACCCACAACATTGTCCAAAACGTCAAGCGTTGTCGCATAAAACGGATGTTACAAATCACAAAATATTGTAACATAGAGTTTTATTGATGAACTCGACACTTTTGATTCCTCGTTTTCATAACGAAAAGGTATGAAAGCTGAATTTTATAGTTATTTACATTTTTATTTTGATAGAAAATCAATAACTAAGTTATATTATTTGACATAAAATGACTGCCCAATAATTGGTGAATGATACTTTAACAATTATCTTATCATCTCATAATCATCATCATAAGCTATTTGAAGAATTATTGAGTAACATTCTATCGTGAATTGTCATTAAAGACGCCGAAAAAATTTCTTATATTCCTTCATTAAAGTCCATCACCAAACCTCATAATATTATGGTCAAAAGTTAAAACCCGTGGACCGTTATAAGATTATTTATTTCTTCTTTATCATAATTAATAGAATCAGGCTTTACTTTGCGGAAATCCATTATGTTAAAGTTGGTAAAAATTACCTCGCATACATCCGCTCAATAAAATAAAATGATGTGTCTTACGCAGATTTAAGAACACCTCCCTTCTTCCCTAAATTGCATGCACTGATCCCGTCACCACTAATCCCAGCACGATTCCTCTCAACACACTCCCACGCTAGAAAAGACACACCAGACATCCCCAGGTGATGTAGACTCTACAGTGGCTGACCGCTAAGTAACCTAGATGTTGGTGAGGTAATTTTTACGAACTTTAATCTACTTTATCAGTCCCTAAACTGCTGCAGTTTGCTTCACTTACTAGATATGAACCTTTTCCGTCGTAGAGAGGGTTGCCTTGATCGTCGTACTGAACTGGTAGGTTGACGAAGGCAGTATCAGATGTTTCATACCTTTGACGCCGGTGTCAGTCACCGGTCTCGGTATTTTATATGTGAATTTATTGGTTCCAAATTTCGTATACCAGCATAGTTGTAAAATATATAAAAACAGAAAGTTAATTAAATACCTTCAGGTGATATAACAGTCCGATTATTCGCTTCCATGTGATATTTGCCTCGCACCATCCACTTGATATCAGCAGCTGGGTTTGATGGTGCAGTGCTGCAAGTAAGGGGTACAGGATCCCCCACTCTAGCCTCCGATGGTCCAGAAATTGTGACGTGCGCTGGTGCAACTATAAAGAAAGGCTTTGTTAAGTTAAATTTATAATTCAGAAATTGGGTTGAGCAAAATTTTAAATTATGTAATATGTATGTAATGTACATAAATAATAAGCTGACAAAGATATAAGATTACTTGTTAATAAATAAATATTTAAAGAATATATCTAGGTGGGAGAACTGTTTTTCTATCTAATCGTAAGTGTCCGTCCGAGTAGGTACTACCCTCATTTCATTTACCACTCTCATATATCACTGTAGGTCCATATATTAATACAGTTATATTTAAAAAAAGACTGAAAGAACTGCCACATAGATCTTTAATTGTCCATTTAATAAACGAAGACAGAGTCATTCAGGAAGTCTTTGAAAATTCAAATTCGACGTAAAGCAATAGCTAAAACACTCGAAGTAAAAAGGGAACTGTTAGAAGCGATCGCGCTGAGCAAACTTTTCTTTAAAACATTACTCAGAAGTTCGCTGGCGCTATTAGTAACTGAGGTAGGTATTCAAAGTTAGCACCGTGCTTGGATAAAAGGGAATGATTCAATGGTTTTCTTTAATATCCTGATAAGCTTCTATATAACTTGATTTGATTACGTATTGAATTAGTTAAATAGGGCTTTTAAAAATCTAAACACGTTTTGCGTTTTGCAATTTTACAATCATGTATTCTTTAGATTCATGTAAAGATTGGGGACTGTTTTTTGGGTTTTGTAATATATATATATACCAAAACAAGTAGTAAAAAATTAGCTTGTATTTACTAATTATTCTTCATGAAATATTATGGTTTATAATATTGTTTTATTTTGTAATATTTTAAAAATAATGTAGAAAATGTCCAACGACTAACTTGACGAAAATATAAATGCTATTAATTGAAGTTACAATATGCTGAAAATATCTTTGACATTAAACGAAGTCATATGCAAACTTAGCGACAATTTTAAACGATTTTCATTGTAGGTAAACTTTTAAGAAGATCTTTCCTTAGCAAAATAGCGGGACGTAAATCTATGGTGATATATATTGGCCAAGTTTCCAACCAAAGTTTGGACGTGTCACTTGAAAAATAGGCGTATTCCAAACCAACGAGGTTTCTAGTTTGGAGCCCCCATCCCAATAGGATTTGCCCATTTAGATAGATTTGCTTTTATTCAAACATTGTCGTCTGGTTTCACTGAAACATTTCTCGTTCCCTTATGTCCAAAAGCAAAACTAATATTGGATATTTTAGTGAACGAATGTTATTGATAGATTTTATGAATTGTAACAATAATGGATTTCTTGATACTCGTCGGACAAATAGTCCGTACGAAATTGAAATTGATCTATAGATATGCAAATTGAAAACTTAATTCCATAATAAAAATGTACCCGGACACAAACATTTTCCTACCACAAAACATTGGACTATTGTTTGAGGGAATGATCTTTTAATATAAATATAATTTTACGTTGTTGCGAATAGTCCTAAAAGAATGTAATAAGTTATTATGAAATTTAAGTTCGTCCCATTGCGGTCTATGAAATGGAAATAACAATACGGCACGTATTATAATTTTTTTAGCAGTTTAATTGCATGGCTTTTGAATTTCGATAGTTAATTGAATTTTATAAAGAAATAAATTAATAAGTGTAAAATATTATATGGTTGTTGCACAAATGGGTCTTCGAGAACAGGGAAGGACCACGATCTCATAAAATATCAGCGTTAAGTAGCAACTAATGCTGCTGTTTCGTATGGTAAGTGTAAATGAGCCTCACGAATTTTTTAATAAAATAAAGCGTTCCTGTATTACGTTATCTTCAAAGGCGATTGTTATTTTCTAATAATTAAAGTAATTCCCCTACAATCATATTATTCAAAGCAATAACTTTATTGGAAACTTGATCTCAAAACATAATATAATTAAAATATAATTTAAATATATATTTTAAAATGACTATATAAAACTTTTATTTACGCCATGTAATGGTGATTTTAGAGAATCAAATATTCAATTCAATTCAATTCAACTCATACAGAACAACATTGTGTTGAATACATCAAGAATTATAATTAATTAATACATAAGCAAAACAAAATAGTATTTTTTTAACAACAGTTATGTCATACAATACGAACCAAGCAATGTCAAGCAATGAAATTATTAATGTCAAAACCGTCCTAATATATTGGAGATTATGTTACAATAATGTTAGAATGATCGAATACTATCATAAATAAAGTTATCAATACTAAAAAAGCATTTTTTTAACAAAAAAAAGTTCAACTTAGATTTGAAACCACTTCTGTACACATAACTTTTTAGGTCGACTGGTAATCTATTAAATAAATGAACCTACTGATATTGTAATCAGTGCTTAGATATAACCAGATGAGGAGTAATTTTAGCCCTAAAGTCTCGTCTTCTTGTATTTTTTCTAATATTTTTTTCTTTCGAGGCATTGTAGTCCCTTATATATTTTGAGAAAAAGAAAGTAAGACGTGTATATAGACATATTACAGTTGTATTATTTTTGTTAAATTAATTTATTAACGTAATGAAATAATTATGATGACTTTGAAATAATGTTAATTATTAAATTAGTTGTATTGTGATTGCAATGTAATGTAATTTTGTATAATATAATGATGTAATGTAATTTTATGTATGAGATAATTATTCATAAGTATAAGATATAAGATGGTAAGTGGATGCTGTGGCCCATAGACATCAATATTTATCCCCGATTAATAATAAAAACTCAGATGCGTTGTCACCCCTGAGGATTAAGATGGAATGTCTCGTCTCCAGTATAAAAGGGTCTCACACAGCAGTATTAAGCTGCTATTTTACGCTGGTATTCTGTGAGAGCGTGGTCCTTCCCCGGTCGAGCCGACCCATTCGTGCTACAAAGATAATATAGCTGCAGCGTGGGTCTACCACTTATGTAAAATATAATTAGATAATTATTAGATAAATATCTGTATGTTATCATTATGAAAAAGAATACTGCACTTAAATAGTTTAACAAACTGTATTGTACCATGTTTTCTGTACTTAAATAAATAATGATAATGATTATTATTATAATCCATAGTTTTTTAATATACTCACGACAGGAATACTGTTGTGAGTACTTTAATACCACATACCATCCCGTGGGTAAGAGGAGAGAAAGAGGAAAGCTTCGATCAACAATACGAGGAAAGTGAAATAGGAGTTGGGCAGTGGCATTGTTCTGATAACAACTCAAAATAATTGCAGTTGGCAACTCGTCGACGCACTCAGCGTTTTAGAATTATGCCAAATTTAAGGCAATCTGTAGCTCCCGTATGTTCAGCAGTGAATTTTTTACAGACTGTAATAATGATAATGATGATGATGAGTAACTTAGCCATATAAGTGCTAACTGTAAAATTTATTTTCAATAGCGAAAATCTTAACAATGCAAAAATAGAATTTGCTGCAAAACTTTTCTGGCAAATAAATCAAAAATTCTATACTAAATGTCAATCATATTACAAACTACGATACAAAACTATCGGGAAACTATTGGTTTTGGCAAAGACTTGAACAGAAATGGCTGATTTAAAAGAAAAATGACATGGCTAAGGAATCCAACGTTCTTTTGAAGTCACGTAATAGAAGATTAGAATTTCATTTCGAATTTGTATCCGTAAACAAACTGCAAAGATACGGTGTTGGATTTATCTTGCTTTAATATTATCTGTTTGTAATTATCTTGTAAGCTAAAATTCACTCAATTATACGTCAGTAAAGAAGCAAGTTAATCATGTTAAATTAATTCTTCATGCATCTTTTAATTAAGCTTGGTATTTAAATAACTCTGCTCTTTGACTGAACCCTTGTTTGATAGGGTTACTTTATCAAAGGATTTAAAAATTTGTAAAGGGTAGGTTCTTCTCTCAGAATTATATGAATATTTGTATTTCGAGCTTGCGAATGTAGCTTTTCAAAGAGATGTTGTAAATGTTCTTTTATTTAAAATAAAATATGTTAATGTCTGTTTAATGTCGCGATTGTTTTTCATTTTAAAGTTTCGTATATGAAAATTTAAAGTTACAGTAACATATTAAAATTAAATTTATTTTAGCATTTTTATGCCTTTGAAGTTTCAGTCCAGTCCAGTTTTTTCATTTATGTAGATTGTGGTTGGCAAGAAAGCATACAGTTCATCTGATGGTAAGTGGATACTGTGACCCACAGACATCTACATCAATCCTCAACAAAGTTGGAATACCTCGTTTTCAGTAAAAAGGATCTTCTTTACTTTACTTATCATACCAAATTTAGGATTAAGCTGCTATTTCACGCTAGTATTCTGTGAAAGCGTGGTCCTTTTCCAGGCCGAACCGACTCATTCCAGCTACAACCATAATATAATTGCAGTCTGGCACTACCACGTAAAGTTTAGTGGAATTTTTATATGCTGTAACGGTAAGGTTAAAAATATCGTCACTTACAAAGCACAGTTAGGTCGATTTCAGCTTTAAGCGTGTTGCTGATCATGACGTTCTTTGCTTCGCACGTGTAACGCGCTTTGTTGTCCGAGGCGTCAGCTTTGAAAGAGAGCACGTTTTCTGACATCCGTCCACTAGTTCTGAAACAATAAGAAATAAAACAAGGGTTAGTTTTTGCTTTAGATTTCAAAACAAAATTTTATCATTTATTTATATTTATAATCTTTATTGCATTACCTATACAAATAATACATAAGGCGGTATACTATATGTATTTTTCTACTAAATAATTTAAGGATCAATTAAGAAGTGGTGAGCATTCGACTTTTTTTTTTAATTTCTGCAGTCCCTGCAAAGTCCCACTAATTTAAAATGCAAAACGTTCCAAATTTCACCAAATTATGACGTTGAATATGAAATATCGCAACTAGGAATTCCACCTTATTTTTTTATAGGATAGTGGGCAAACGAGCATACGGTTCATCTGATGCAGGTGCGTTGCGAGCCTTTTGGAAAGAAGTAACATATCTTAGTCCTCGGGGTGACAATCAATGCATCTGCATTTTGATTCTGAGGATAAATGTACATCTCTATGAGCAACAGCATCCAGTTACTATCTGTGGTTCACTTACCATCAGGTGGACTGTGCACTCGTTTTTTACCCTTATTCTATAAAAAAACGGAAACTATAAATAGCATAACACTAAATATTTTCACCCCAGATAGGGGAGCAAACGTTTAATAGCTTAATATTGAATCGAAGAGTCTTTTTAATGCCAAACGTTCATGGTAGAGCGCGCTCGGGGCATATTCGTAATTCACCTAAGCACGGTCCGTTGAGTTTCTCACGGGATTCGTTACTGACGAAAACTTCAGGAAACGCCTCGAGACAGGGCGTCTAAATACTTCGCTGTTTATTGCTTAAAGTTTGAAACGTGGCATGAGATAATATCCATTAAAGAATGTATACAATACTTGAAAATAAATTAGAGGACAATTCATTTAATATATCTTCATACATATAAATAAAATTTATGTATTTATCTGTAATACTAATCTTCAGTTATGCTCAGGGGTTGTTTGCGCACTATTAAGACAATATTTTTTTTTAATTTTATCTCTCTATCTGTTTTTATCGGTCTTCGGGATGGTTAAACCGATTGTGATGAAACTTTACGAACAGATGAAGACAAATGTCAGGAGATATCCAGGATGTAATTTATCCGAAAACCTTTTTTGAGAAAACAAAAAAAATGGTATTTGGTATTGTCTCATAGTTTAAGAGCCAGTGGGCGGCAGACCTACGGTATTTTAATAAACTTCACATTTTCATCGGTTAATCCCTATACCTGAGGTACATGAAATGGGAACTCTTTAGTTTGACCGGCGGTCCATATAGAGACGCTCAGGTGCTAAAGGTGTAAAAAATTACCAAAAAACGTGATATCAATAAGTCTGCCGCTTTGACATCCTGAAATATTCAGTAAAATTTACGGAAAATAATATTGGCAGACGCCTATGATGGTCTCAAGGTCATGGCAGACAGCTTGAAAAGTACGTATTTTTATTAATAATTTACGTTATTTCAATAAAGATGCAATTTCTATGTATTTACACCGTACACATTTGTGTAACGTATCATGTAATGTAACACACACACTATAACAAATTTTCATAATCTGGATGCCTTGCGCGCGCGAACCGTGCATTTCAGGAGCACACTACGAGCGTTGTTGAGCGAAGTTGCGCGAGGAGCGATCCGGGATTTGCTGGTTTTTCGAACGAACACAAAGCGTCAAAGCGGCGCGCAATGTGCTCGGAGTGCCAGTATGATGAGTTTGGTTGTGATGAGACGCGCGCGAACACGAACTGAACACGTGCTGAAATCTCATGTCAGTCATTAATTCTACAGCAGATCTCTGTCTGCTCCCTTCATGTTATATTGCATGTTATCCGTCAGTATATATGCAGATCTATCAAGAATCTTTAAAACATAGATCTATTAGATTTATATATTTATTATTGCGAAGACAGGGCGGGCACTTAGTTCTTAAAACTTAACATTATTAGCGGTATAAAATGATAAGGAAAAAAGTATCCGTTACTGGTTTTAAAAAAATTCCTAAAGCAGAAAAGGTAATAATTGTTTTATGACTATAAGGTGCTACAGTTTTATAGATTTTCGTGTTCAGCTTTTTTATAACTACCAAGTATAAATGTACTTTATTTGTGTATTTAAAATCGATGTAGGTATAATGGGACGTTACAACTTCTCCAAAAGCCAACATCATCATATGCACGCGGTGTACCCTGTTTAGTAACGAATCATTCCAAAATCTTCTCCTTTCTCAACATTGCATGGGGTACATGCTACCTTGATGCATTTTTGGAACGGCCTATAAACAGCAGTTGAATAAAATGATGAAAAAAAGAGTAAATCCCATTATTCTTTATGTCACCTAATATCACTTGACGAAGAAGCGAATTAAAATCTCCTTTAAGATAAATTAATATCTAAACTGGTTTAAATTGGAATATACTATTTCTGATATAAATTATCAGTCAGAGCTTTTTTTGTCTAAAAGTTAAGCATTTTAAGCTGCATAATTGTGGCAAAACCCATCACCCCATTTTTTGCCGTAGGTGTCATAAGCGTCGACTATAGACAATCCCATAAAATAGTCCTGTCTTCTGAAAAGTGATGGTGAATCACCGTTTCCGGCAAACATAAAATATCTAGCCAGAATAATTCGCCTTTCAAGAGTGGTTACTAAGCAAATCCACCTATCGGAAAGAACCCACGTCCAGAAGGGCTTTTTACAGGCTTATTTCATAGAAAAATGGTGATAAATCAGAACATAGTTCATCTGATGGTAAAGTGGATGCTGATGCCCATAGACATCATTCAGATACGTAGTCACCCCTGAGGACTAAGACGAAATATGCCTCGTTTCCAAAAAAAAACGTCTCTGATTTTCTACACTCACAATACGAAACAAAGCAGCATTTAACTGCTTTTTTTCGCTGGTACTCTGTGAGAGCATGGTCCTTCCTCAGTCGAGAAGACCCATTTACGTTACAACTGCATAGCAGCAGCATAGCTCTAACACGTACAAAATACATAAATGATCAACATGTAATGATTAAAGAGAAAAAAAAAAAACACAAGAACAAATACAGTTTAGAATGTTAATCCTTTCAAATTTAAACGCAAAGAGATTTTATAACAGCCTTTCAAGCGCACGCACTCTAATTTCTTAGTTGTAAAGCGCTTTACCTCTTTGCGCTTTATATTTTTTTAAACCGCTCAAAAGCTTACTGATGTTGTGGCATTTTAAAAGTATTCATCCGCCGCCAATCCTCTTATACAGAAAATAGTTTTTGAATCAAGCTAACGTAGTTAGCCGTCTGTCGGTGTTTATGCAAATTTACAAGGCTTAAATGTCAAAGATGTTGTAAATAAGTAAACACGATTTAAGTTTCAGACTTAATTTTGTTATTTAATTTAACTGAAATTTAAAATCTTACATTTTTAATATTATAATATTTTTATAGGAGTGGCGGCAAACGAACATACGGCTCACCTGATAGAAAGATATTAACGCTGCTCATGAACAACTGTAACACCAAGGGAATTGCAGATACTTTGCGGACCTTTTCAAAATGCGTAGGCTCTTTTCTTGAAGGTCGCTAAGTCGTATCGGTTCGAAAAAATCTCTGATGGTAGTGGATTCCAGAAGGAAGTTGTGCGAGTAAGAAAACTTCCTTCAAATTGCACAGTGGTGGACCGCCAGTCATCCAGATGGTATGGATGGTATTGCGAGTTTTGTCGCGATGTACGATAGTGAAATTTTGCAGCTGTAATTAGACTGAATAATTCTACAGAGAATTCCAGGTGGTTAATGCGAAATACCACTAGGTGCAGCATCTCTTCGCAGTCGGAAAAAGCTCGGTCGCCGACGATTCGAAAAGCTCTGCGCTGGATGTGATCAAATGGAAGGAGCTGGCACTGGTGAAAACCAGCCCAGAGATGGGAACAGTATTCCATGTGCAGCCGAATCTGCGACTTGTGAAGTTGCAACCGGTGTGCAACTTTTGCAGACAGCCGGGTACCGGTAGGCCTAATGTAGGGCAACCCCCCACTACATGAAGTGACGACCTGGTAAGACATGCAGGAAGTCGATGGATGGACGTGGCTCAGGATTGTGCTTTGTGGTATTTCTTGGGGGAGGCCTATGTTCAGCAGTGGACTTGTGAAGGGCTATAATAATGATGATGCTGAACCATTACATGATTTAGTATAGTATTGAGTATAAATAAATAAACCTAGGTATCAATAAATTTTCTGGTTATGTGTCTAAATCTAGTTTAATAAATTTAAAGAACACATCGTATACTGGTAAATAAGATAGACTGAGATATTACTGTAAGAGTACACGACGAAAAAATAAAGAAAAAAACGAAGCGGGGTTTTCGTACGAAAAGAAAGAAGCTTACAATTGTGCCCACATAGTTGGCAACTTGCAATATACTTAATGAAATCCTTGATAACATTTAAATTCCTCTTAATCTATATTAACGTCATTCAAAGCGTGTTGTACATCCTCGTACTCAGAAAACATGTGGTTGCAACACTCGAAGTGGGCTGATGTAGCTGTCTCAGTTCTGTACTGCGTCGGCTATGTTTACAATGACACAAGCATTTAGGGCTTTGATGCTATCTAGCGCTAGAAAATAGACTCGCTGTCAGAGTCCGTGAGAGCAGCAACAGTATGCTGCGCATGGTAAGCTGTATGGTCTTCAGATGGCAAAGCTCATACAAAAGACTAAGTTCCTATTAGTGTTTGTGTATTAACACAGATATTAAGAGTCATTAACTATTACGGATACCTACATCTATGAAAGGTCCATAAATGTAGTTCGAACAAAAGACTAAATAATAAAAAATAATTAAGGAAAATCAACATAACAATAATTATCAAAATGATTTCTTATATTTAGACGAATACTACGTGAACACGAGTGCTGTAAAGTGTCCGAAACGTGGAGAAAAAAAATAAACGCTATAAAATCCGTAAAATTAGTTTTATTCCATGATTATGATCATTTTTCTAAAACAAATAAATTCAAATTTATTTACATTTTCCTTGTCAACATGTTTTTAAAGTGAACAATTGAAGTAATTTTTGCGTACAATATACAACTAAAACTAATTACCACAAAACAATGCTGATTCCCAGCAACAAACCGGGTTATATACAAATTATTCGTCACTAATGTGCCATACCGAATCGCCGGGGTAATTAATCAACCAACGCTTTGGCGAAATCTATGCGTTAGGAATACTAATCACCCCGACAAATTTACAAATAAGATTCGATTTACATAGCTTTGTTTTCAAAAAGAATATCATATTTAGTAAACACACAATAAAGTTTTGATATTTTATAAAGTGGAAGTATAATATAACGTTTTAAAATAGAAAATAAAACAGAATTTTTTCATTAAGGTAAGTGAACGCTGCGGCTAATAGACATCTACATCTATCCTCAATAAAGATTCAAGATGCTGAAGCGTTGTCGCCTCTGATGACTAAGATGGAGTGCCTCGTTTCTAGTAAAAGGGATCTGTGATTCTCTACATTTACCATACGAAACACAGCAGCATTAAGTTGCTATTATCTGATATTCTATGAGAGCGTGGTCCTTCAACGGTCGAGTCGACCCATTCGTGCTACAACTATGTATAATATACCTACAGCATGGCTCTACCACGTATATATTTTTAAATTAACAATCGAAATAAGAAACCACTTTCGTAAGTAGCTATTTAAACCTATTGACACTTGCAACCAACATTTATTAAAGAGGACAAGCGCATTTTCACCCTGGGGACGGATGAAATGTCTCGCAGCTAAACAGAACAGACAGAACAGAAACTTTTTTATTCAATGTAGATTATGACAATACTTATTGAAAGTCACTTTTTTCATTTACTCTAATTTATTACAGCTGACTTAACAGTCCAAATGGATATAGTAACAATCTGTGTACAGCTTTTTAAGGGACGAAGGGAAGCTTTCTTTAAGTGACTTTATATGCTGTAATAAAAAAGTGGTTATTACCTTTTTCTTTAGATCAATTCGTGGTTATAGTTTACACTTCTTTTCTTATTATATAAACAGTTCAATTATACTTACATACATACATAAACACTCACGCCTGTCACTCAGAGAGGTAGGCAGAGGCCACGGACTTCTATTTGGCACGACCCTAACATACCTCTCTCACCTCCTTCAAATCACATCCAGTACATACTTACGCATAGCACGCTCGTCGGTAATGTAAGATTAGTTCTAATGTGGCCCATTTTCAAAATATCGTCAATTTGATCGATAAATTTTCGGCTAGGGTATCCCCTTTTTATAGAAGAGGGGGCAAACGAGCATACGGTTCACCTGATGTAAAGTGACTACCGCAGCCCGTGAACAACCGCAACACCAGGGGCATTGCAGGTGCGTTGCCGGCCCTTTAGAAAGGAGTAAGCTCTTTTTTTGAAGGTCCCCGGGTCGTATGGGTCTGGAAAAAATCGCCGGTGGTAAATTCCATTTCCCTTCCCTTCCCGACTCTACCATTTACATCTTCCATATAAATTTCCTTTGTCACTCTTTCCTCATTCATTCTTTCTACATGACCAAACCACCGAAGCATTCCTATCTTAATCCTGGTCAAAACATCATTCAATTATACTTTTCTTTTTTAGTTATTTTTCTTCATCTTCATCATCATCAGTCCATAAATGTCTACTGTGATCTCTCTCATTATATGGAGGTTTTTTCCTAAGTATAGGCTTAGCAGTTGGGTTAAAAATCGCGCCTATCCCCGGTTTAAATATTTTTCACCTGGCGTAAGTGAGATACCACCCACCAGAAGCCATAGGATATTTTTAATATTTTATGAATGAAAAACGCACACAGTCCACTTGATAGTAGGTAGACTGTGGCCCATAGAAATCTACTACATTTAATCTGAATAATGAATCAAAATAGATGTACTTCGATTTTTGACACATAATAAGACCACAGGCATTCGCTACTCAATGTTATATTAAAATTATAAAGTGTGCTATGTTTTAAATTTGTCGATGTAATTGTTTTTCATTCACTCAAATTTTTATTTTATATTTCTTGTTTATACGTGGTAGAGCCATGCTGCAGTTACATTAGTAGTATAGTTCACGAATGGATCGGCTCGACCGCGGAAGGACTACGCTCTCACAGAATACCAGCGTAAAATAGCAGCGTAATGCTGGCGTGTTTCGTATGGTGAGTGTAGACAAGCGACGAACCTTTTTACTGGAAACGAGGCATTCCATCTTGGTCTTCATGGATGACAACGCATGTGTATTTTTATTCGTAATCGAGGATAGATGTAGATGTATATGGGCCACAGCAAACACTTACTAACAGGTGGACTGTGTGCTCGTTTGTCACACTATACTATAAAAAAAGTTTTCATTTGAAATGTATGGTCAATGTTCTTACAATAATGATTACTCAATGGTCATATAACGTTGATCCAGCACTTGTTCGTATTTATCTATTTTAAGTCAACGTTTCTCAAACAACGAATGTTCTATTCCTATGAGAATTAAATTTCTTAAGCCCCAAATTCGCGCGTTGTCATCCCTTGGTACTAAGACGGAAAGTCTTGTTCCCAGTAAGAGTTTCCGGTTCTCTTTACTCGCCATTAGAAAACACAGCAGGTAATATGTGGGAGCGTGGTCGAACTCCGAACGAGCCGCACTCATGCTACAAGCATAATATAGCTGTAGCGTGGCTCTCCTAGGGTGAAATTGGGTGATGTATTCTTAAGCAATGACACATCAGATGTAATATTTTTGGAAAAGTAAAATCAAACATGGCATTAAATTTTCAATTAGTATCAGATTCCATGCGTGCTGAATTAATTGGTATTTGGCGTAGTGTTCACTTGCAAAGACAAGAGGAGTCAACCACAAGTGGGGCTAATTACTCCAACGTTTCAGCAATCACGTTCCGCATTCAGATGACTAATTAGTGTTTGGTATCAGTGTTGGCGACAGCGTTGAGTGTATAGATATCTATTGTAGTTTAAATGGTTGATGATATTTAAAATTTTAACAAAAGCAAAAAAACGGACAATGGCGAAAAATTTGTTGATGGATTTATTAAACGTTTACTTATGTCACCGTTAAATATATCAATAAAATAATTTACTATGTTTCATGTAATCAAGCTTATGACTTATCATATTCTGGAAAAAAATCATCACACCTAATTTAAAACTAAATTGACTAGTTGTTGCAGTTGTTACGATTCGCCAATAAAGGCAGGCAAAGAACTAACACCATACAGCCTAGTCTGATGTATATTTTACACACAAAACTCTTCTCAACATACCAATTCGTTATTTAAGAATTCCCTCTACGCTAGCGATAACTCCATATAAGCATTATAGAAAAATATATGGACTAGTTGTTGTTATTGCAACGATTTGCTAAATAAGGCAGGCAATATTCTTATACCAGTCTGGTGTAAATTTTATACAAATTATATTATATATTAAATGCAGGATGTCAGGAATTAATTTTTTTTAAATATATCTTTAATTCCTGACATCCTGAAGAAGTATGACCGAAGAGAAAATTGTTTAGGATTTCAATCTACCCACTACTATTTTTATTAAATATTATTACATATTTTATATTTTCACACGCATGAAAAAAATTCAACAAAATTTATATGGGCACTCGCCATTGTCCTTTATAATTATACAATATCTCTTATAATCAATAGTTTAGAGAAAGCATAAAGCAGCGCATTTGCCGTGGCTGGGTTAGAAAATCCACTAACTCATATCACCTCATGACTGTGGTAAGAGGCGACACAGAGAAATGAAATGGAAGATGGGCAAGATCATTTTCCTGATGACAAAAAGTCAAGCGTGACAACTTAGGCCAATATAACTCCCATGAGGCAATTTTAGAAGTTGGCCTATGCTCAGCAGTGGACTTTTAGATAGAAGTAGAGATTTGATAGTGGAGTCGAAGATATCAAAGATTTGCAACGTGATGTCGTAAAACATATTTTTGTGCGCTTACATGTCGCATTTATGTACTACGGAATTGTATATCTTTAAAAGATCTACAAAAAAGTTAGTACCACAGTGCGAAGCCGGGGCGGGTTATTAGTGTTATTATCAAATGAACTTAAGATACTAGTAAAACGTTGAATAAGACGTAATATCTTTGATAAAAATTTAAAATCCTTTCTCGACTTCTTGAAAGACATTTTTAATAACATAACAATCTCGTTTACTTTCAAACCTCTAATAATATTTCCCGAATTATTATGAAACATTATAATCATAATTAAAAATTACAAAGGAAGTTTAAGGTAACTGATCAAAAAAGGTGCAAGAATTACAAAGATAACCATCTTCCCACGAAGGAAAATTAGGGTCAAATAGAAAGTACGTCAAGCAGAAATTTTTAATATATATTCACTCATTTCGAGCGTCTTAGGAATGAGAACCTCATTCTGATTACTAATTGGGTTGACGTTTAAAGTGTCCAACTTTTCAAGATATTTCCTACGGTTAAAATCTAAAAACTAGAATTATTACAGTTCCCTACACTTTGTGGCATTGCAACAAGAACACTGTCTACGTTTCTTATCTAAATTACTTTAGGCGAGAAAATAAGTAGCTCTTTTGTCACCAGCTGCAACGACCAGTTGCAAGTACAGTTTTTTCATCAACTTCTCATATATTTAAGCATCATTTTATCAACTTACAGGCTAATTATCCAAAGAAATATTTACGGGACAAGTGTCAGTCAGATAAAGTGATTACAAATAGTTGTAGTAAGTATTTTAAGTCATTTCTCGAGTTCTTTTTGTATTGAAGTATTTTTTTTTCCTTTCAGTCCTGAAAAGTTCTCTGCTGGGCACGGCCGTCTCCCACTGTAAACGAAACCTCGGGCTGCTACTGAGAATTACAAATAGTTGTAGTAAGTATTTTAAGTCATTTCTTGATTTCTTTTTGTATTGAAGTATTTTTTTTCCTTTCAGTCCTGAAAAGTTCTCTGCTGGGCACGGCCGTCTCCCACTGTAAACGAAACCTCGGGCTGCTACTGAGAATTACAAATAGTTGTAGTAAGTATTTTAAGTCATTTCTCGAGTTCTTTTTGTATTGAAGTATTTTTTTCCTTTCAGTCCTGAAAAGTTCTCTGCTGGGCACGACCGTCTCCCACTGTAAACAAAACCTCGGGCTGCCGCTGAGAATTTCTTGTCAGAAAAATTTAATAATTTACTTTTCTCGGTATCAAACCAGGGACCTCGTGTTCAGCAGTCGTGTTTACGATCACTAGATCAACGAGGCATACAACGCTGTAATTATGCTGCTATAGACTATACTATCTCCAATAGCAGAACTATTACAGCTTACGCAGACGTGATGCACTCATTGAGCATTCGCTTTGATTTTTATAGCTTTACAATTAGAAACCCTTTAAAATAATCACGGTATGATATATCATTAAACATTCTTCTACGTTGCCATCGCATGACTAAGTCAGTATACTTCCCAACATTTCTAATTTTTTCCTATAAAATACTAGCTAAGCTATTTACATTACTAATATTCCCTTTAGCCACTCCTGGTAATCTTTAAAAAAAAGAGGTATTTCGGTTCTGGGGCCACCTCTGTGGAACATCGGTTATGACTGGGTGCTGCGCGCCGACCTCCCTACCGGCGTCAGCGTAATTTGCTACGCTGACGACACGCTGGTACTGGCACAAGGGGGGGTCGTACGAGGCGGCGGCGGAAACTATGACACGCGGGGTTGCGATAGTCGTTGAGAGGATTCGGCAACTGGGTCTCGAGGTGGCTCTGCACAAGTCCGAGGCCATGCACTTCCATGGTCCTCGGAACAGGCCACCACCGGGATCCTCAGTAATGGTAGGAGGGGTATCCATCGGCGTCGAGTCGACGCTGAAGTACCTAGGACTCGTCCTCGACGGCCGATGGAACTTCGTTGAGCACTTCCGACGTTTGGCTCCCAAACTGGAACGGACCGGGGCTGCCTTCAGGCGACTCCTGCCGAACCTGGGGGGGCCAAACGCCTCCTGCCGGAGGCTCTACGCGGGGATCGTGCGATCCATGGCCCTTTACGGGGCCCCGGTGTGGGCGCGTGGTTTGGCGCGGCTTGCCGTCCACCACCTGAACGCGCCCCAAAGGGTGGTCGCCGTTAAAATGGCAGATTCGCGGCTACCGCACGACCTCCCGCGAGGCGGCGAGCCTCCTTGCCGGATTGCCGCCATGGGATCTGGAGGCGGTAGTCCTCGCACGCCTGCACGAATGGCGCGCGGAGGCACTATGCCGGGGGGAAACCCCGCTGCCGCGGCAAGTTGTCGCGCAGCGGACAGTCTTCCGGCACGATCTCATGGCGACATGGAGAGAGCGACTGTCGCAACCCCGTGCTGGGCACGCCACTATAGCGGCGATAAGACCCCTCTTTGAGGAGTGGCTTGAGAGACGCCACGGCATCCTCACCTTCCGCCTGACTCAGGTCCTCACCGGACACGGTGTGTTCGGGAGGTTCCTGCACCGAATCGGGCGGGAGGAAACGCCCGGGTGCTCCCACTGCGAGGATGGACCGGAGGACACGGTGGAACACACCGTGGAGGTGTGCCCTGCTTGGGCGGAGCACCGCCGTGTCCTCGTAGCGGCGATAGGCGGCGGCGACCTCTCGCGTCCGGCCCTGGTCGAAGCCATGGTCCGGAGCGAGACGGAATGGGATGCCGTCACCACCTTCTGCGAAGCAGTGATGCTAGCGAAGGAGGTGGCGGAGCGGGAGAAGGAAAGAGCAGCAGCTTTCCTCCCAGGCCGCCGCGGGAGACGCCCCGGGCGTCGGGGGCTACGTCGTGGCCCCCGGCCACCGTAGGCGCGGGCCTGTGGACGGCGAGCAATGGGTAGCTCGTCGTCCGTCCGTCTAACGACGACAGGCCGTGTCGACGGCGCGTTTTGTTCCACGCGCGCCTCAAAGAGCTGTCAGCAGCGTGATGGGGCCCGCAAGGGCCGACGCCTGCCGGGGCTGCGGGCTATTCGAAAGAGATACCGCGGCTCCGGAACGTAAGGGCACTGAAGGAACACGGAAGGCTACTGTTCCATTTAAACTACTTAAACTACTATCAATAGAATCAGTATTAATAGGTGCATCTTAGACGTAATTCAATACATATGTTCATTTTGTGGTCATTCATGTACTGCTATGGAAATTTGATAGGCTGCAAAAATTTGTTCCAGATTCGTATATGTATAAGTTAAAATTTTATTCATAACGTTACTGTTTGTTGAAGCAAGATATACTTTGATTAAATAAATTACAGCAGATTTTACCTTTTTTAAAGAATAAGGGTGACGAGCACACAGTCCACCTGATGGTAAATGGAAACTGTGGCCCAACGACATCTACATCTATCCTCGATTAAGAAGCAAAATGCAGGTGCGTTTAGCCCCTAGATGACTTAGATGGAATAACACATTAGCAATATAAATGGACTCTACACTCACCATACGAAACACTGCAGCAACTTCACAGTGAGGGCCTGGGGCCTTCCTAGGTCAAGCTGACCTATTCGTGCTACAGACATAATATAGCAACAGCATGAATCACGTATAAAAATGAAATTCTTTAATAAAATTTTATGTATAAAAATCTGAATTCTACGAAAACGCCGAATAAGTTAGACGGTTGCTGGTCGACGCTTCTTGTTAAAATTCCTATTTCCGCCCACAAAACGTTTCCCTCGACAAGATCCAATCTCTGGACCTTTAAAAAAGTTGGTTTCGTTACGACACGTGTCAACCGCTTCGACCTACATTTTCAATAAGTGATGTATATTGCTATATAAGTTACGCGATTTCTAATGACCTGTCAATTTCGAAATTCGATTGAAGTTATCAATACATCACCAGAAACGTCCACCTAATTTAGTAAATATTGGACTTACAGCTTCAATTTTTGTTTTAAAGTTTATTGAACAAATAGAATTGCTTATTGGTTCATAGGCCGCGAAAGGAAACAAAAATACTAAATTATTGCATTAGATAAGTGAAAAGTAAAATCTTTGAAACGGTTTTAACGATTTTTCAGTTGGTATAATACAGAATTGAGGTATATTTTAACAAAAATTTCCTTGATATAAAGCGAAGATGTGCAATGTAGTAAGCTAGTTTCTCAAGAATCAATGTATTCTCTGAAAACTATTTGATAACGGAGTAAATAAAACTTTGACGCCGGGACAAGATGAAAGCTATTTATTTAGTTCTAGGATTTACTAGGATTATTTACCTAGTTCGTTCGAATAGAAGGTCAAGAAATTAGTAAATAAAAATAACTTTATTAAAAGACGCTTAATGTTAGCACTAATTTACTAGAAGGTACCACCATCATCATTACCATAATCATCCTATACATATCCACCGCAAGGGCCACTCTAGTTGTAGGGAGAATTGGCCTTAATTGCCACTCTTGGCAGGCATATTGGCAATCACCAAATTAAATTTCTCGCACCTTTGACGTCATTACCATTCCGCGGTTTTTACGTCTAGCATGATGGTTATGACGTGGCTATACTGTCATCTATGGGAAGCTGTGAAATCTTTGTGGTTGCCTTACGACACCTTCAGAATGAAATGAGGTGATAGATTCTCGCAAGCTGCTACGCAGGTTTTTGTGCATTCTCGAGATGGAAGAGATATGGAAGATTTACCGTGTAGTGGCGGTGTAAGAATATCCTAGTGGATACTCACAGGATGATATGGGGTAGTCCCCATGTCGGTACCATACGGTAAAGGGAGACACGGTTGTCGCCCAGATACAGTGAAGTATTTGCCCACATGACAAAACATGTTTGTTAAGTGAAACTAATTTTACGGATTCTATCGCATTTAATTTCAACTTTTTATCACCCGACGTTTCGGGTAATTTACTTCTGGTGACGGAGGAGGGAGGGGTGAGGGGGGTTTGACATTACAAGGTGGCAGATTTCCTATTCATCATCTTTATTATATACTATTCTTACTTTTCGTCCTCTTACTAATTATTGTTGCCAAGCAGCAGCATAGCTTACATTTTAGTTCCCAGTTCCGTGAGCTACAGTAGCCACTTACAATCAGGCGAACTTCTACTTCGTTTGATACTTGAAAATGTTTAATAAAATAGAAATAGAAAGAAATAGAAACAAAAAAAGAAAGTGCTCAATTTCGATCCTACTGAATAGTAAATGATGATGCAGCTGAAGGTGTTCAAGCGCACTGACGTAAGCTTATTAGAGACTTGTAGGTTTTTTCACCATATTGCAACTATAATTGTAATTTCTAGTATAAAAATGAATGTATTTTATTTAATACCTTTGCCATCTGGTACACTAGAATACAGTGTGAGTTATAAGTGGTAGAGCCATGCTACAATTATATTAGTAGTATAGTTGTAGCGCGAATTGGACGGCGCGATCGGGGATGGACCACGCTCTCACAGAATACGAGCGTAAAACAACAGCTTAATGCTGCTGTGTTTCGTATGGCGAGTGTAGGGAACCGGAGATCCATTTTACTGGAGACGAGACATTCCAACTTAGTCCTCACGAGTGGTAACTCATCTGCATTTTGATTCGTAATCAAGGATGTATGTTATATATTATGTAATATAAATATGGAGATGTCAATTGGCTACAGCAACCACTTACCTTAGGTGGACTGTGTGCTCGTTTGTGATATATTAAAAAAAGAGTGTCGTTTTTTCCATTTCATGAATTTCTCAAAAACAAAGGTCATATACTAACTCATTACTTGGACGTAAATATTTTATCAGAAATTATGAAACGATTTCTTATATTTTATTTTAAATGAAAATCACAATTAGAAGGTGGCCTTCGTGAACCATGACATCAGGACGTCGAACACCTCAAACCCCCGTGACCATGGGTGCTGTAAAGTGCTCGAAACGTCGGGAATTAAAAAAGTCTAAATTACACGTGTAGAATTAGTTTTATTCAAAGAAATTGTTTAGTTGTCAAATGATTTGACTATCTGGTAACCTTCTTTATTTTATCTCAACGTTATTATTAACCGAAGTTGCAACATATTATATCAAAAGAAAGAGCGTAGGGTGCATCGAATGCGGCATAGTTGGTTTAAGTGAAAAGATAATATATAAAGAGACTACCTTATATTGATTATTACGCTCGTAGTTTTTCTGTTGAATAAGTACGTAACTTAACCAAACTGCCGCTTTGGTCTAATGGTCGGAAGCGTGATTATCAATCATGAGGTCCTATGTTCACATCCTAGGTCAGGCCAAAATCAGTTATTGGGTTTTCTGTTAAGAAATTTTCATTAGCAGCCCGGATTCAAGAAGTTGGCGCTGTTTCACCCATAGGGTTTAAAAAGCACGTAAAATCACCTGATTTCTATCCGGACGTGTCGGAGAGAGATCACTGGAGAGTTGCTTGTGCATACTCTTCCGCTCAATAAGCCTTTACTGCGCAGATGGCTACGTTGAGACTGGCCACTGTGACCGAAATTACATCTTAATGACAAAATTCGCGAACACTACACATTTAAATAATACAAGTTTTTACGGATTTTATCGCGTATATTAAACTTTTTGTAAACCCGACGTTTCGAGCACTTTTCTTTCGAGTACGAGAATAGATTATTAAATAGTACTTACTGAAGGCCAGTTTTTCACCACTGACTCTGAAAATACGTCCGTCTTACGAAGAAGCAGCAGGAATCCTAGCTGAATTATTTTTTAACCATAGCTTTCCGTGTTTTCAATTTGAAATGACTACGAGTGATATTCACAGTATGTTTGTTATCAGTTCTGTTTGTGTTGTAATAATTGTCTTCGTATCTGTATAACTACATACTAATCTGTCGCCCCGATTAGGATGGGTATGTACTATTGTGTCATTACAGTGTGCTTACACTTGTGGTACGGATGTTGTTAACGAAAGCAGAAATTAAGCAGAGTTATTATGTACTACGAATGCTAAGGTTGACTTAATTAATTAAAAAATGTAAAATATTCCATTAAATTGTTTCGCCAATGTTATTATTCTTCCGACTTATAATATTTGTTAATAATATAATTTGCTTCTAAGCTCATGCTCATATACAATTACAACAGTGAAAATTTTTAAATGGTCCTGTAACTGTCATTTCGTTTTTATAATGTTAGCTGTCCCAACTATATGTACTTAAACGGAGCTGTTAACCGAATCTAAATCACACTATCCAAGTATCCGACAACCCTGAATTTGTAACAAGCTAATATCAAACGAGTGTTGGCAAAAATGCGAGTATAAAATTAAAAAAAAAATTGCAAACAACTTTAATATAAATAAATGAGAACATCATCAATGTAGTGGAAGACAAATAAACACGCTTTATTAAGCATAACTCAAAAACTACTGATCAGAACTTGATCAAACTTATATGAGACTACATGAAAAGCACTAGCTTTCTAATAAAACTTATAAAAATCGGTTCACCTAGAAGAAAGTTCTGAGGTAACATACATAAAAAATACAGTCGAATTGAGAACTTCCTTCTTTCCTAGACCTGTTTTATACCTTCTCATTTTTAGTCGGTTGAAATAAATTTGGATTTACTTGTCATTTCGTTAATTACCTCTATGAATTTTGCTTCCGAATTTATACATTAAATAAATAACAAAGAGCATAACAAGTATTGTAATGTATCATTAATAAACTCTGATACTTACAACTCTCCCGTAATAACGTCGTCATTGAAACTTTTAATAGCACCTGAGGCGAGGTATCTAACCCGCTGCCGCTCATGACTCGAACCGCACAATTATAAATTTCTCTCTAAATTTTCTGAGGCGTTATTTATTACTTAATCTCGTAGCTCGGCGAATGTTTTTAGGAGTAAACTTCTCTTAAGATATAATGCTGTGAAGAATGGGTTGGAACTCGGAATCTTCTATTTTCAGTGATATTAACAAAGTAGAATATTAATATTGATAGTTTCAATCATTACCGAGTAGAAAACTGTATAAGATTTAAGATTTAGATGTCAAGAAGGGACGTGAATCTTTAGTTTTTATCAAATGTACTTGATATCACGGTAAATAAGAAATTAAATCAGATATGAGTAATTTTTTTCTATTTCTATTATTTTACGTTATTTACCGTAGCTTAACTGCCTTAAAAATAATGTAAATAAAAGGTGCAAAGTGTGTAAAAATTAACAAAGCATGTCCAGATACATCATATTTACCAATTTCTACTGAAACAACATCTACATAATCATCATTTTTTATTCATAATCATCATCATTACAGCCCTTACAAGTTCACTGCTGAAGGATCCACCAGGTAATGCCACTAAGCACGGGTCTTGAGCAACTTGCATCTATCGACTTCCTGCATGTTTTGCCAGGTCGACACTCCGCATCGTGGGGGCCCTACATTTCGCTTACTGGTATTAAATCTTACTTCCACCGATAATAGTATATCCATATATTTATTTTGAGTTATGAAAAAGTTGATAGGTCACGCTAACACTATAAAGCACCATGTGTTCACCACCCCATTTTACCCCGTGGGTGTCGTATGTAGCCACAAATACATATGAAACAGGAAAACAAACAACTAAAAATAGTAAAAAGTTACAAACCCGCTTGCCAAGCGTGGCAAATATGTCAAATATCTATGCAGTAGAGAAATTTTTATGGCTATAATGAACGAAAATAATTAAAAGTGACAAAAAAAGTTGCAGCTTATATTTATTTCAATTCTCCCGTACGCGTTGGTGAACATCATATGTTCGCGAATTATTTTATTTCTAAGATGTAGGTTTCCTCTCGATGTTTTCCTTCACTGCCAAGTTGGTAGTAAATCGTTGTTTAAAATTAATATTAACAACTTCGTTATTGCCAGCGAGGCTCGAAATTAGGTTGTCCGCGTACTATGAAATTCACAGCGACCGCTTATCCCTTAAGCTATCAGTAGCCTAAATGACGTATATAAATAGTAAACTTATAAATTATTTTACTGTCTCATAGGTGCAGTGGTCAAAAATGGGACTGCTGCCAATTGTTACGTGGCTCGAATTCCGGAGTGGGCTAAAATATAAAAAAATTCTTCAAAGCTTTTAACATTTTTATAGTATAAGGGTGACAAACAAGCACACAGTCAAGTAATGGTAAGTGGTTGTTTTGACCCATAGATATCTACATCTTTCCTCGATTAAAAGTCAAATATATTATCACCCCTTAGTACTTAGTACCCGTGAAAAGGGTCTACGGTTCTCTACACTCACCATACGAAACACATTATTAATATATTTAATGAGAGCGTATTCCTGGGCTACAGTAGTCATATACATCATGGACTGTGAGTTCGTTTCTTACTTCGATTTTGTAGAATAGAAATATTTAAAAAATGACCAGTTTCATTTAAAGTAGGTTAGGCACATAATAGATGAACCTTACTAAAAGAAACTTTATCTTGGCAAACGCTTAACAGTTTTGATTCTTCATAGCGTAGCGATATAACCTTGTAGCGACGTATAAAAAATTCAAAGGCTAAGAAGATTGATTAATGAATGGACTGAAAACGCCACTGCGATAAACTTGACGTGGCCTCGTCGAAAGCTTTCAAAGTTTTTTTTAACAAATGAATACAATTTATAGGAAAAATGTTTTCTAATTTTTAGTATCCTTAGAGATAAAAATATTTTACCAATTTCTTTAAGATGATATATTATTATCAGTTCAAACGATTCTGTCATTTCTATAATAAAATCGTTAATCTGCATAAATTTCTCCTATGTTTTAAATAGTACTGACATGGCCCAACGGATTAGTAAGCTGAAGTGACAATGGGCAAATATAACTTGAAAAAACGACAACCAATAGGATAGAAAGGTTTTCGAGTGGCAACCTCCCGTGCGATCCCCCACTAGATGGAGTGACGAACTGGCAAGATATAAATATGGCAAGTCAATGCATGCAAGTGGCTCACGACCGTGCTTTATTTCATTCCTTGAGGAAACCTATGTACAATATTTTTTTGTAGAATAAGGGTGACATACGAGCACAAAGACCGCCTGCCCTTTTCCTTTACGGCCACAGTAGTGACTAACCGACGTGATCTGAAGTCGCAACCAACAGCCTTCGGAAACTTCAAATTTAAGCCATCGTCATTATTCTCAAGAACCCTTACCATTCACTACTGAGAATCGTCATCTGCAGTCTTGACATTCTGCAAGCCAGCTATCTTTACAAGGTTCATCGCAGCACTAGAATAATACCGCTTCCTGTTCCTTCCAGCTACTTTCTGCGCTACAGTGTTCGGCACGGCTCTGAGCCATAGTGCTCGCCTCTTCTTCACGGCACTCTCGCAGATTACTTGCCTTCATCTGGACTCACCGCAGATTTATAAAGCAGACTTCTGGCACTTGCTTCTGGGCAGAAGTCTGCTTTATAATCACATCGTTCTTGCCGGCATCACTTGCAAGTGCGTAGTACGGCATGTATTACACACCGGCAATTCGTTCTCACCGGTATAACTTGCGCTTACGCACACGACATGCATTCCCCACAGGCATTAAGGACGCACCGGCAGTCAGACTGCACTATCGACCTCCAGTCTGAGCAGGGGGGTGATGTAGTGGCGCTATCGTCGCGCCACAAGCGAAACATATCGAAGCGTAAATCATGCTATCAAAATTCCGATTAAAAAATAGTGTATATAATAGCTCCGAACTATCACTCGGAGCGTTGGCCACTCCCCGAACATAACACCTTGCCCAGCGGGAGATCTCCCCTTTTCCTTCACGGCCACAGGTATATATAGTGGCATAAAATACGTATGGCAACAAAATCACACCCAACTACCAGTGTCAAATACAAAACTTTTACAGAACACCAGCGCAAATTGCGACATAATGCTGCTGCATTTCGTATATGTAGTGCAGAGACTCCGGATCGGAGACATTTTTATACTGGTATAGAGCATTCCATCTTGTTAGCACTCAGAGTTTCAGCATTATTATTTTTAATTATTGACAGGGCTATATTATGTTATATATGGGCAACATCATACACACAGGCAATTGAGCATACGACTCACCTGATAATTAGTGATTTTCGCTGCTCATAAACAAATGCAACACCAGGGAAATTGCTGAAGCGTTGCCGGCCTTTTAAAAAGGGAAGCCTCTTTATTTGAAGGTCCCTAAGTCGTATTAGTTCGAAAAAATCGCTAGTGTAAAGTAGTTTTAGGATGGTGTTGCAAATTATACGCAAAATGCGGTATGACATTTGGTGGCTGGAATTAGGCCACACAATTGCCACATTTGTCACTCTTATTTCTGAAAAAAAAACTACTATATAATGTTGATGTGTAAGTTTTCCTTAAAACTGACGAATTCTAGTCTATCAATCAGTAGGGTAAACTGAATAAGAATGAGTTCGAAATTTGAGGAAAAAATATCTATGTTCCTTAGTAGATACTTTTAATGAATTATTATCATTTTGATATTTCTTCGGCTTTTGTCGTTAATCATTGCCTTATATTTTGTTTGTAACCCCCGATCATTCGAATTCAAAGAAATAAAACAGACTATAAAAATTTCCCGGCTCCTACATAGCTTATTCAAGTATAATTTTACTCAATTTTGCCTCGGTATAGTATTACAAAGGAAACATTTTTCCCTTTACCTTGTATCCTGTTACGGTATGGAGTAATTTAAAAGAGTCAAGCGGTATTCAATTTATTCTTTAGTTTGATATTCATCACAAGATTGAAGTGGCAGTACTTCAGTAGATTAAACTACACCATATATCACTACGTTTATATTTCTGTTAAGTACTTTTTGTAAAACCTTTATTTGTATAAAAAAAACTCATTTACAGTAATTTAATCATCGCCAAACAGTGCAATAGTTTGTTGGCGATAATGGCGCTCTTTTATTTTACATTTATATATGTTTTATCTTACTTACATACTAATCTTAGGTATATTATATTACAATAAATATTTCTTACTTTAATTAATACTTATTGTAGGTAGCATATTATACTTTTCGTAAGAATGTCTCTTTCAGAATCAGAATCTTTCAGTCTTTTTTTTTAATGTTACAGTGTTCATGTCTTTGGACTTATCTCTTATAAAATGTATTCAATTGAATATTAGCGGAGTTTAATATTGCATATTTCTCTTTCCATAATAATTTCATAAGTGTGGTATCAAATATTTACCTTTTTCAACTTGCTTGGTACGATAATTATACTCTAAGTATATTTTAAGGCAACATTTTTGAGCACATGTTACTTTATAATACACTAACTTTGACTGCCTCCATCTAGTGGTTATAAACACGGTCTCTAATCAGAAGGTCCCGGGTATGAATCCCAGTTCGTGCTGAAATCAGTTGGCTTTTCTCTCGAAAAATTCTCAGTAGCAGTCCAGATTCAGTAAGTTGGCTTTGTTTTACCCCCGTGCCTCGAAAACAACGTACAGCCGTTGGGCTTGTGCCTGATTTCTCTCTTGTGGAGTCCTTTTGCCGTCCCACTGGATTATGAGATATACACTCAGGTACAATAATTTTGTCCTGCAGAAAATCGGTCTGGAGGACATTATAATGCTTTCATTTTTAACATATTTTAACAATGTTAATTTAATTTATTTACGTCTTGATTAAATTTCTATATTATAAGTTCTTTTCTTTTTTACAAGATTAAGGGTGAACAAAAATATACGCATCTAGTGATAAGTAGACGCTGTTTCCTATAGACTCTAGATCTTAACCAAAAAAGTTTTTTTTATTATTATTTTACTCAGCCGTCACCTCCTATCGTGTAAGCTAAACAATCTTTTACGTTTGTCATCCTTAGGGTAGATTGTTCTGTATCATTTAGTATAATCCAACATAATATCTCCGTTTATTGAAGGACGAATAACGGCAGCATTTATGAATATTCCATAAAGATAGCCTCTACAGACTTTCAGTTGTTTTAACGGGTAATCCTTTATGATCAATTATTGGATAAACTAGATAGAATTAAGATTTGTATAAAGCAATAACGTGCTTTCTGGGGCATGGGAGGTAAAACAACTGTTCCTAAATTATTTTATACACAGCCTTAATAAGCGCAACTGCTGGGTTTCAGGCCTCTTCTCAGTCTTTCTCTTTTCTGAGAGGGTTACGAAGCAGTTGGTCCGCTGGTATGCTCCATTACGTGTTGATTTTATGTCATGTAAGACATGTAGTTTTCTTCACGATATTTTCCTTCATTATCGAGCACGTATAAAACAACAATTTTTGAAAGTATGGAGAGGAATCGAACCCGGTTAGTTTCGTGTATTGTATTTACGGCAAGCGCTTAGCCTCTGAGCTGTCATTGCTGTGATGCCTTGGTATCTTAGTCAATTTGTAATAATTGGAAATATTACAATTATTACAAATTGGCTAAGATGTTTTATACTACTACTCTATTAGTTGTTATTAGTACCCGGTTGACCGAGCTTTGCTCGGTATTTTTCGCTCGGTTTTTTTAATTCGTGTGTTTTGGAAATTATATCTAGATAAAAATTACATACTGATGAAGTACGAATAATATTTTTTGATCGTAGCGACTTAATAGAAAAAACTGAACTGGTTATTTGAATAAAAAATCATGAGTGTAATTAGTTTAATTTAAATTCTCGTGGTTTTTAAAAAATACTAAAAAAAGGACACCGAAAAAATAGATTTTCTCAAAAAAAAAAGAACTTGAAAAAAAAAATTAATAAAGTCGGTCGGTGGGTCTGGGCTCGAACCATGGTTTTACGATTTTGTGACCGCCCAATACACCAATTAAGCTATTTGTAATCATTAATAACCTGTCGAAATTTACCTTCTTATTCTAACGATATTGTAGCAGTTTTTCATTGCCTAAAAACATGGACAAAAAGATATTTTCTAAAAATAAATCCTAGCTAGATCGATTTATTGCCCTCGAAACTCCCTGCACACAAAATAAAATCGTTATTTAGCAGATTAAATCGTTGTATACATAATCGTAATATAAATGAACATAGCTAAACATATGTATATATAATAACAACTAAATCACGTATATTTATCGTCCCATCGTTGACGTAGGAAACTACAGAGGAGGGCAGTCTTTCTAATAACACATAGAACAATAACAAATAAAACATATAAAATAAAAAACTGCTCTCGCCTGAAAAGCGTGGCATTTTTGTCAACTATATTTCTTATAAAAGGAGGCCTATGTTCAGCAGTGGACTTTAATAGGCTTTAATGATTATAATATTGACATGAATGGATACTGAACAAAATATGATTTTTATTCGGTCCAGAAAAATAACTAAAATCCACTAAATGTCAATGTAAATTTCGTTGCTCACGAAGTTTCATTTCCTTACAAAAACGAAAAGACCGGACACTATCAGATATGAAGGAAAAGATCCACAATGGATAATAAAGACGTTGTCAGTTCGCGAAATTCGGAAAGCTTAACCCCAGAATCGAACTTTGACCCGGAATGTTCTGCCCCCTTAATCCTGCGCCGTCATTTATCATTCTGTCTGCCGCTTTTTGTGACTATTTAAAGAGACACGTGCGGATGTATCCCAAGTTTTTTGATTTTTCTTTTGAAAACTCTTCAACAAAAATATCTTAGATAATACTTTATTCCCGTGTAACGAGAAATGTGCCAAAAATTTTCCAAATAATTATTTTTTTTGATGAATTTCATATTATAGAAGATTTTCTTCACCTTATTCGCAAGTAAATACAACACACGAAATAAGGAAAGAAACAGTATTAATTAATAAACTCCGAATGTACATGTTCGTAGAGGGTAGAATAATTAAAACGAAAAATGAAATACGGTGGAAATGATAAAATAGTGGACGGATGATCCATGGCGCAGTGGTTAGACATTGAGTTACGACACTGAGTTCGAATTTCACACGAAACAAATATTTGTATGACCTACAAATAATTGTCCCGGGTTTGGATGTTGGTCCTCGTGCAATTTATGTTTTTAAACTGCCTCCACAATACAGGAGAAAATTTTTGTTTAGGGGTAACATTTTTTTTAAATGGAAAAAGATGAAAGAGCAGATTTGCAAGAGTAGATTGCTACACATTTAGATGAGATGTGTATCAACATCTGTGAGCCACAACATTCACTTACCATCAAGTCGACTGTGTATTCTTTTGTCACCCTAATTCTTTATACCAAAAAAAATTATTATTTTTAAGTTTGGAAAAACATGTTTAACATGTTGAATGAGTATTTTGACCATAATGATTTCTTATATTTACGCGAACATACAAAATATAGACATAGTTCATTTTGCATAGATCGGACGATAAACAATAATTAAAAAAGCTGAAGGTACTCCAGTTTTAACAATGACGTCGGGACGTCAGTAACCTCAGTCCCCCGTGACCATGGGTGCTGGAAAGCACCCGTAACGTTGGGAATTAAAAATAAAAATAATTAAAATTAAACGCGATAAAATCCGTAAAAGTAGTTTTAATCAAAGTATTTTGTCCAGTAATAAAAAAAAGAAAATACAGTAAAACTACAAAGAATTGTATGAGTTTAACATTTTTCAACAATAAATAATAACGTCAAAGAAGAAACAAAACGAAAAATAGGTAAAAACACAAACGAAACAGCTTTGTCTGAAAATGCATTTCGGATTCAGAAAAACACACTTAGTTTTGAATGTCTCAATACGCTTTTTGCTTTGCGGTTTCGTGTTGTCAGCACCATAAAAATAGTGTTTCACGTCCCGTTACGTGGCAAGACACTATTCTGGCGTTAGGCCAGTAGCGAAATTATTCTTTGATAATAGAAATTAAGCATCACTTATTCAGATCTCCGCTGAGTTTTTATTCATTTTCATTGAAATGTTAAGATATTTTGTCTCTCTGAAATTGCTTTTAGATGACTTCCTTTGAAAGAAATAGAAGAATTATTATATTATTTTTATATTTCGCTAGGCAGAGGCCTCCTAACTGTTACATTGTTAAATTTACATCGGCCTGATTCTGTATGATGATCTTGATGTCGTTATACTTGTCAAAGAAACTGTTGTAGTATAGATTTCTTGCACCTTTCACATTGAATTTATAAATCTATTTTTATTTAAGATACAAATTGTACCAAAGTTGGCGTGGAATATAAACACATCAACAGAATCGAGGGATATTATTTTATATTTTATCAAATATCTAAAAATCTATGAAAATTTTTCTGATATTGTAAATGGATGAGTTATTTTAAGGTCTAAATATATTCGTAATTATTTTGTTTTAAATAAAAATGTTAATTATTTTAAGCGCCGCAGAAAATTAGTATGATAAAAAAACTTCATTTTTTCTTCACAAACTATTAATTTTATATAAAACTAAAATATTATTACGGAACGAATTACTAACAATTTTGCCGCCGTTTATTGTTTTTTCTTTTGTTTTCTTATTTACATTTTTAAATTTTGAAAATAGAGTAAAAGAGGTTTCAATCTGGGTATAAACTTTTTATGGAAACTAAAAATATTTTAAACAATAAAGTCGTAAATACGTTGACGATATAAACTATCCTCGCCACTATTGTTGTCCAACGATTGTTACATAAAGATTTCTTATATTTACACGAACCCTATACATTGTATAAAACTACTTTTACGGACAAACTTTTTATCGCACTTAATTTATTAAATCCGTAAAAGTTTTTGGTGTTATTTGATCACTACCGAAGTAAAATAGAATTTCCATATGCGTCACTCTTAAAAATTAGATTGGTTATTGTTTTTTTTTTATATAGAAGAGGGGGCAAACGAGCATGCGGCTCACCTGATGTTAAGTGACTACCGCCGCCCATGATCAACCGCAACACCAGGGGAATTGCAGGTGCATTGCCGGCCCTTTAGAAAGGAGTAAGCTCTTTTCTTGAAGGTGCCCAGGTCGTGGTAAAATATTCCACAGAGAGGTTGTACGCGGAAGAAAATTCCTTTTGAAACGTACAGTGGTGGACTGCCAAGCATCCAGATGGTGTGGATGGTATCGGGACGTTTGCCGCGTAGTGAGTTCACGAAATTTGGCGGTTGGGATTAATCCGAACAATTCCTCGGAGCACTCTCCATGGTATATGCGAAAGAAAATGCAAAGAGATGCAACATCTCTTCGTAGTGCCAGTGAATCGAGCCGATCGGAAAGCACTCGGTCGTCGACGATTCGAGCCGCTCTGCACTGGATGCGGTCAAGTGGAAGGAGCTGATACTGGGGAGCCCCAAGCCCAGAGATGGGAACAGTATTCCATATGCGGCCAAACCTGTGCCTTGTAAAGTTGCAGGCGGTGTGCCGGCATGAAATACTGTCTCGATCTGCTGAGCACGCCAAGCTTTTTTAGAGGCCAATTTGGCCTTCTCCTCCAAGTGACCACGAAACTGCACGTCACTCGATATGTCGACGCCGAGGATTCCGATACTGGCTGAGGCAACAAAGGGAGTGCCTTGAAACTGAGGAGATACGACAAAGGAGTTCTTTTTAGCGGTTAACGCGCAAATTTGTGTCTTCTGGGGGTTAAACTGGACTAGATTTAGTCGCCCCAAATCTGAGCCTATGTTTAGCAAAGACTCGACTTCAGACACAAGTTCCCCCCCCCCGAACGGGTTCCCGCCTTGTCGTGGCGGGGGGCTTAGAAGCCGTGGCTTGGTCACCCACGGCGAAACAAAGAGGAACCCATATGGCTGGTCCGAGGTGGAGGGCCGGCCCGAGGTGGCCACTCCGAGTGGGCTTGGGAAGCCCACTTCGGATGTGTGTTGGTGGACTGCGGTGAGAGGTGTGTCCTCCCCACCTACCGCTGCAGCCGAGGTGGAGTCGCGGAGGAAGAGGAGTGTTGGTATGGCGATGCGCCACTCGCCCTATCCTCCGCGACTCAAACGGGGCCGCACCGTTGATGCGGTGGTGATGGGGCTGCGGAGGGAGAGGATTGTCGGTATTGCGAGGCGCCGCTCTCCCTATCCTCCGCAGCCGAATCTTGGTTGGCGGCGGAGCCATAGACCAGATCCGCCGCTGGGGTCGGGAAGGCTAGTACTTCTAAGTGCTCGTTTTTCCTGGCCCCATGGTCTTCGCGCATCGGACGCGGGGGCGTCTGTTGCGCAGATGTAATTGGAGGCCGTGGAGGAAGGCGTGCCATGTGTTCTGGTGCGCCTTACTTGGAAAGGAGAACGAGGAGGAATATTCCTCTCCCGATGAGGTGCTGCCATGGGGCGGCAGTCGCTGGTGGGGCCGCGGATGTGTGCGAAAGCGTTCCCGTAGCCCTGCCAATATGCGACGAAGGTGGAACACCATGGGGTTTTAATCGGTGCGAGTGCGACATAACCCGTCCTTGCCCCCGCGAGGCGGGTATGCGTAGGCATTTCCCCATGTTAAAAAAAAAGACACAAGTTTGTCCCGGCACGTTTTCCCGAGAAATATTGGCTCGGCCGGTGTAAAGAGCATCACCAGTGCTGACATCTGCATAGCAATAAATGTTACGGGTTTGCAACATATCATTGATATGCAGAAGAAACAGCTTTGGCGATACCACGCAGCCTTGTGGAACACCAGCATTAATAGGCTTGCGATCGGAGCTTGTACCGTCTACAACGACCTTGATGCTTCGATCTGCAAGAAAGCTGGTCTACCAATCGCTCAATATCTCGGGAAGCTCATAAGAAGGGAGCTTCAAAAGAAGCGCTTTGTGCCAAACCCGATCGAAGGCCTTCGCAATGTCCAAACTAACGGCCAATGCCTCCCCCTTGGACTCCACTGCTTCTCAGCTCATCTGTGAGTTAGGTAGACCAGAAGATCACCAGCTGACCGAACACGGTGAAAACCGTATCGGCGGTCACTAATCAGCTAGTGATCCTCAAGGTACCTCATGAGCTGGCAGTTTACAATGGACTCCATTGTTTTGGAGAACAAGGAGGTGATGGCGATAGGCCAGTAGTTGGACGGGTCTGGCGATAGGCCGGTAGTTGGTTATCATAATGCAAGATGTTTTGCTTCTTTATATTGCTTTATTTTGTCAGCCTTACCCATAGCGGCGTACATGTTGGATATTTCTTTAATATATCTGAGGTCATAAGTTCTTTTCGTATTTCCCTTAGTAGTTTCTTATTCTAGAACTTAGAAACCTAAGAATGAATGAATGATCCAAAATGTAATAAAAAGTTAATGCTTATTACGAACAAGATACATCTGTGAGTTTATTGACGACTTTAAGCTAAAATGGATATAAAATTATTATATAACAAAAAAAAACTTCTTAGCTATTATAATTACTGTTAGACATTGAGCAAATGACCACAAATAGTAAATATAAAGTGCATATCTATGACGCGACAAAAGGAAGACTCATGTTTTGTTATGTATGCCATATATTCCATTTTAGAAAGTACTCTGTGATTCCATTACTCTACTCCCATTACGTACTAACTCTGTTTTTCATATTAATAAGAAAATTAAGTTTAAATAAATAATTAAGTGTCTTATTAAGTGAAATCCTTATAAATATATTTCACATACACAATAGTGGCGACGAGATACGTGATTGAATTTACGCAAACTACAAAGAGATATATTAAAAGTGTGCCTCGCCTATTTAACCTCATTCTTGTGAAAAAAAAGCCACGTGCACCCACCCTTTTTTTCCTTCTATCCAGGGGTTCCATATCCTGTGATGATAACCCGCTTCACGCAATTCCATTTTCCTATCATAAAAATTCACAATAGAACAACAAATAAATGCAGTACTGAAGCAAATGATGGAAACAATGCGAGGTATGCAAACACAGCAAGCTAATTTGCAAAAGGCATTGCTTGAGCAAGGTACAAAGACAGTTAGTGGCATAAATTTACAACCATATGATGAAATAAATGAAAGCTTTTCGAGTTATTTACAAAGATTACATAATTACGTCACTTTAAAGGGAGTTACAGACGACACTACAAAATTACATATATTTTTAAATTGCATTGGTCCGAAATACTATCAAGTTTTAAAAAACATTACGGCACCAAGTAAACCTGAATCAAAAACTTACAATGAATTAGTGCAAATCCTAGGCAATCATATAGCCCCAGATCCTGGGGAAGTGGCACAGCAACACAAGTTCTGTCTTAGAACACAGAATGAGTATAAATCAGTTGCAAACTATGTGGCAGGGTTGAATGAGATCGGAGGTAAATTGAATTTCATCTGCAACAACTGCAAGCGGTCTACTTTTGAGACACACCTCCGGGTACAATTCATCCGAGGGCTGCGTAATGCTGAAATTAAGGAAAGACTACTCCAAGAACCATCAACCACAAAGATTGATGATATTATGAGAATTGCATTAGCTATTGAAACATCCAAATCTGAAACTAAAGAAATGGGATCAGAAATACAGTCAAATATAAATAAAATTTCAGTAAAGAAGTATAAAAAGAATACATTTGCTAAGAATACACAAGAAGTTACAAATAAAAGTGTTAAGTGTTTTAGATGTGGAAAAAATAACCATACAGCGAACCAGTGTAGAATAAAAGACAAACTATACTGCAGGAAATGTAAAATAAAAGGGCACACACAATCAGTTTGTTTCAAGGAGCAAAAACAGATTCAAATAGAACTAGAGTGTAACTCTGAGGAGGAAGTCTATGAAATTAATAAATTACAGAACATGTACAGAGTGACAAATTCTACATATCTTTAACATTGAATGGGAAATTGCATAAATTAGAAATGGATACGGGTGCAGCAGTTACTACATGTTCGGCTGAATATTTCTACAAGATTTTTCCAAATTCAAAATTAATAAATAATACAGTCAAGTTGAGAACATACACCGGGGAAATTATAAAACCTCTGGGGACCTCAAAAAATTCAAATTTCATATAATAATAAAAAAATTATAGGAAGAATATTCATTATAGACAGGAAGGTAGACCCGGTAGTTGGAAGAGAATGGCTTAGAGAACTTAAGTAATAATTTAACCTTAACTCTATAAGTAAAGAAGAAAGAGATATAACAGATCAAGAATTTAGAGTAAAGCTTCACAATTTATTAGAAGAATATAAAGAATTATTTACAGAAGAAATTGGCAAAATTAACAATTTTCAAGCAGCATTTAAACTAAAGGAGGGAGCAGTACCAATATTTTTGAAACCTCGACCTGTACCATTTGCATTGAAAAATCAAGTAGAAGCAGAAATTGATAGATTGGGAAAAGCAGGCATTCTTGAAAAAGTTACTTACTCACAATGGGGTACACCTGTAGTCCCCGTAATTAAACAAAATGGTAAGGTACGTTTATGTGCAGACTATAGAGCAACTTTAAATAAAAATCTTGAAAATGATAATTATCCTATTCCAAGAATAGAAGAAGTCTTTTCAAAATTGAGTGGTGGAAAGTACTTCTGTACACTTGATATTAATCAAGCATATCTACACATGTTAACCAGTGATGAGACAGCAGAGATGCAAGCCATCAGTACATGCAAAGGTACTTATAAAGTGAAAAGATTAATGTTTGGTGTTAAGGTAGTACCAAATATTTGGCAACGGTACATGGATCAAACGCTACACGGAATAGATGGTGTAGCCTGTTTTTTCGATGATATAGCTATACAGGAAAGAACATACATTCAATTGTTACAAAGAATCAGAACAGTTTGCGAGAAATTGCAGAAATGTGGACTACATCTAAATTTAAAGAAGTGACAATTTTTCCAAAAGTCAGTAACTTACCTGGGACACAATATTAATGAACATGGATTACATCCTACTCAAGATAAGATTAACGATATCAAGAATAGCCCACGGGCTACTGATGTATCATCTCTACGTACTTTTTTGGGAATGATCAATTATTATCAACAGTTCATTCCAAATCTAGCATCAAAGTTAAATCCACTTTACAACCTATTACAGAAAGATAAAGAGTTTATATGGACCAAAGAATGTGAGAAAATTTTCCAAGAGTTAAAAGATGAAATTTGTGGAGAAAAAGTGTTAATACCATTTCATAAGAGCTTGCCTGTTACCCTTGCTACAGACGCATCACCTACTGGATTTGGAGCTGTGTTATCACACATTATGCCAGACAAGACTCAACGACCAATAGCATTTGCATCAAAATCCCTAACGAAAGCTGAGAAAGGTTACAGCCAACTTGATAAAGAAGCAGCAGCGTTAATATGGAGACTAAAGAAGTTCTTGCAATACTGCTATGGAAGAAAAATTACATTGATTATTGACAATCAACCCTTGTCTAGAATTTTACATCCAGAAAAAGCTTCACCAACTACCACAGCAATTATGCTTGTGCACTATGCAAACTTCTTAGCAGGATTTGACTATGATATAAAACTCAGGAAGACAACAGAACATGGAAATGCAGACTACTTTTCAAGATTAAATAAGTCTACGGAGGCAGAAAATGACAAACTAACAGATGATGATGTATTTTACTTAAATCAAATCTCAGAAATGCCAGTTACACTACAAGAAATTAGAGAAGCTACGAGAAAAGACCCAGACTTACAAAAGCTCTACCTAGATATACAATCTGGTAGAAGTGACCCTAAGAGGCTCCATGAGTTCTCTTTACAAAGCAACTGCATTTTTTATGCAACAAGAATTGTTATACCCAAACAATTACAACCCATTATCTTAGATGAACTACATATAGCGCATACAGACATTGTGAAGATAAAAGCATTAGCAATAAGCTATGTGTGGTGGAAGAATATAGATACAGATATAGAAAAGATGGTTAAACAATACAAGATGTGTTGCCTTATGCAGAAAAATTCTGTTAAAGTACCAGTATACAGTTGGGAATATCCAAAAGAGCCATGGAGCCGAATTCACATTGATTATGCAGGACCATTTATGAATCAATATTTCCTTATTGTTGTGGATGCTTATACAAAGTGGTTAGAAGTCATACCAACAACATCTATCACAGCGTTATCAACCATAAATATACTCAAAAAGATATATACTACTTTTGGCCTACCAATCACTCAAGTTTCAGAAAATGGTAGACAGTTTCGGTCAGAAGAAATGTTAAAATTTTTAAAAGAAAATGGTATTCAAGCAAAGTTCATTGCACCGTTTCACCCTTCCACAAATGGACAAGCAGAAAGATATGTTCAGACATTCAAAAATAAATTAAAAGCAATGGCTAATGAAGAAGGATCATTACAGGACAAACTACAAAAATTTCTGATGATGTACAGAAAAACACCAAATAGCTCAACTGGATTGAGCCATGCATAGATGATGTTTAAGAGAAATTTGTATAGAACAAGGATAGATTTAGTGATAAGAGAAGATACAGGAAAGGAGTGCAAGAATAATAATATAAGAGTAACTAAAGAATTTAACAGAGGAGACAGAGTACAGATCAGAATGTATGATAGCAATAAATGGAAATTCGGAAAGATTATAAACAGAAGAGGAAAACTACATTATGAGGTAGAGGTAGATGGAAGGATACACCATAGACATGTGGACCAAATCATCAAAACTTTGTGTACTAGTGAAAACCCTTACATACCAGTTACCTATCAGCTAAATTCTAGATATCTGCAAGAAGCCATACCTACAGAAAACAACCCGAAAATAGAGGAAACTCCACAATCTAGTCCTGTACAGATGAAGGATCTGCCGATGCAAGAACAACAGGAACAAGAACCGGCGCAACCTACGTTGCCTGAAAATTCTGCAACTAGCAATAACACACCAGAAATTAGACAACGCCGATTACAAAGAATTAGAAAGAAGCCGGATCGGTTAAACCTGTGATAGGAAGAAATTAATAAGGTAGGAGAGGCTGTTAGACATTGAGCAAATGACCATAAATAGTAAATATAAAGTGCATATCTATGACGCGACAAAAGGAAGACTCATGTTTTGTTATCTATGCTATATATTCCATTTTAGAAAGTACTCTGTGATTCCATTACTCTACTCCCATTACGTACTAAATCTGTTTTTCATATTAATAAGAAAATTAAGTTTAAATAAATAATTAAGTGTCTTATTAAGTGTAATCCTTATAAATATATTTCACATTCACAATAATTACCTTAGAACAAGTAGTAGATTTTTTGTTAGAATATCAAATTTTATCAAGCGAGTGATATAAAATCAAATACTTATTAGAAAAGCACTTTTAAAATAAGAAATTTAAAAAAAAAAAACAAATGATTAAAAATAAAAAACCCTGGCTTTAAAAATTATTATATTACGGAGCTGTGGTAGCTCAGATGGTTAAAGCTCGCTGTAAATATAACAGAACGCGAGTAACCTAGGTTCGATCCCCGCCGGCACCAACGAAATTGTTGATTGCAATTTTACGAGTAAGTTCTGATTTACCACGGGATTGGCGGTGAAGGAAAACATCGTGATGAAACCTGCATGTCTGAGGAATAAGAAAAAAATTTATTTCCAAGACATGTGAAGTTCGCCAACACGCATTGGGGCAGCGCGGCGGACACTTCCTTGCCCTAAAACACTCTCAGAAATGAGGGGAGGCCTGTGCTCAACATTTTTTTATTAATTAATTTGCACATACTTTTTATTTCTATTTTTCCCACCCAAATTTAAATGAGACCATTTCATTTATTATATCGTGAGAATTCTCCTTAGCCTCTATCACACGGGGAGCTATATAATAAATCAATGTATGTAAAGAAAAGTAAAAGGCTTTAGACATCCCAAGGTTTGATGAAATGATGAAACACTTCGCTATATACTACCTGCAATCATGTCCTAGGTATCTATTTCTTTTGTAGTAATATTGGGTTCCTAACATAATTTTTGTCAGCTCTTATTTAATTGCAATTAGTAATTTCAATTTTGTCGGCAACGACAGTCAAGACACTCCCGTACTGAATAAAATTAATTTCACGGATTTTATCATGTGTATATTTAGAGTGCTTTAAATCACTTATGGTTATGGAGGGGGGGACTCCATTGAAATACACGCGAAAAATCCTTTAAAGTAGTTTTATTCAAATTCAGGTATTCGTGTAAATATAAGAAATCATCACTCCGTACTATCGATAATAGCCACCCGCGGTGACGTAGTCACCATGACTCTATGTAACTGAATGATATGAAACTACCTAAATGTTATACAATAAAACTGTATTAGATCAAGTTGTAGGAAGTAGTCGAACCCCACAAATTAGATAATTATATTACATGATAAATGGGTCGCCAGCGAATGCCTCCAAGTTGGCATGAATCCAGGCATTGTGTTTTTTTTTACAATATTGACGTTATCTAGAAAAATGGCCCACCAACATATTCATGCTCGCGCACAATAATTTTCATTGGCAGGGCTTCTTGTCAATTTTCAGTGTACGGGATTCCGTGGTAGCTTGCAAGTCTTTTGTATTGTGTTTTCAAAAGAATATTCCTTAGGGAAACTGCAATGCAACATTATGAACATGGCGACTACAGAAATTCTATACATAAGAACATGGCGCCACTTTCGCAAACTTCGTTGCTCCTTACGTGCTTAGTGGCAAAATTGTAAAGTAAACAGCATATCTGAGAAATTGAAAATATTCCAAAAATGACTAGTCTTTTCAATTGTAAATGCGATGTACTTTTAATTCTATCTATGTGCCTAGCAATGGAAAGCAAAGGAAGAGCTTTTCCATTCCAACTGAAATAATTTTGGTTTGCCTCTGGCGACACCGATAGTCTATGCGTTGTCATACTTTCGTCTACGAGATCATATGCTTATTGTGAATATCTGTATTTTTTTTCGCACTAGGCAATCGAATTTAATATAATATGAATTACTTGTGAGATACATTGTGTTTTCGTGCGATGATCCAAGTCAGTCTATTTATTTGAAACATAAAAGATTTTTAATATTGATATGGTCATAATAAGATATTATGTTAGCTAATTACGTAATAACTAAAGACAGAAGGACCCTTAAGTGGGGACTGTATAAATTAACCGACTTGGAATTACATGGATCTCACAACTTTTACGATAGAAGAACTGAGTTGGAAGACTTGTTTTTTTTTTTAACAAATTATGTTTTTGATGGCATTAAATTATCTAATTCAATGAAGGCGAATCAAGTCGTGATTCTAACAATCACAGTTGTTCAAGGCTTCATACATCCAAAAAGAATAGAAACTATGACTTACCTATAACTTAAAAATAGAAAAGAATTAAATATACAAACCGGATTTTTAAAATTCATTCTATTCTATTTGGATTACTTTTACAAAATAGAAAAAAAGTACTTTAAAAATGGATTAAAGTAATAAAAGGCCACTAAAGCAGCATAATGCTACAGTAACAGTGTTACCGCAGCGCTGGTATTCTATCGGAGTCATATAAGTCGTCTCACAAACAATTGCTGGACGTAATTTAATTTATAACAAACACCAATTTGATAATATTTTCTAGTTAACACCAATTCCCTTTTAAAAAAAGAATTATATAGTTTCATCAATGATAGACAAGATCAAATGAAAAACATTACGTTGTGACGGTTTGCCTACAACAAGTAAAGTATACCCAACGCTTTCACGATCGAGGTGAGAATTATTGCATAATTCTATATACTTAGATTTTAAGTATGTAATACTTATTGAAAACAATTTTTTACCTTTACCACTGGTTTGCAAAAAATAACTTTATCCCATTTAGAACCATAAATAAACCTAGCAGAACTTTTCTTTTAAAATCAACTGAGACTTGGATACTTATGGTGAGAGCGATTCTGCTCAAAATATTTGTGGTATTTTCTCTAATCACTAACAAACGAATAGTAACGGTGTCCTAAACAAAGCAAATGGAGATCAATGGCCAAATTCTGAAATAAAGTGCAAACCACAGACATTAAATATTATATAAGAAAGAAATGAAACACTTTTATTCCAGTTGAAGCATACATTACAAAATAGCAAAAGTAATAACAGGAAAAAGACAAATGAATGAAGTATTCACCACATTATAAATGAGTTTAAGGAAATTTTATTTTCAAAAAAGACAAATAATGCCTTCAATTGCACTTCAATCCACATGAAAATAATAATTACATTTTAGTATACTTATTCTAATGGTCGCCGAACACTCAGTCAGTAACTTCATAGTAGAAAAATGTTGAATTACGTGTTGTGACAGCTGAGACTTAAAACTACTTATTGAGCTTACATTTTTTATATTACAAAACAATTTATTATAAATCTGTAAATGAAATTTATATAAATCTATAATATAAATAAATACATTTAAAAAATCTGCGCTACATTATGAAACTGCGAAATAGGCTGGTTTTAGTGATATCACTGGTTTTCAGTCCAGCTGTGTGTACGCCCGCTTTTAACATGTCCGAATATTTAAAAATAAATATCTATACAGCACTAATAGCATATTTAGTCTTAGATTTTTTTATTGTATTGTACATGCCTATCTAGTTCCTTCATACAACCGAAATTCCGCTTTTATTTACGAAAATGATCCTATAACATTTCAAATCCTGTAAAGCTCAATACCTAAATATAAACTAATAATTTTTTATAGAATAAGGGTGACAAATGGGCACACAGTCCATCTGACGTTAAGTGGATGCTGTCGCCCTCTACTATCTACATCTATCCTCGATTAAGAATCAAAATACAAATGCGTTGTCACCCTTGAGTACTAAGGTGGAATGCCTGGTTTCCAGTAAAAAGGGTCTCCGGTACTCTACACTTACCAAACGAAACACAGCAGCATTAAGCTGCTAAGACGCTGGTATTCTGTGAGAGCGTGGTCCCTCCTCGGTCGAGCCAAACCATTCGTGCTACAACTGTAAATTTCAGCAGCAACATAGCTCTTCTACGTTAAAACAAAATTTATAAGAGATAAGAATAAAGACTATTAGTGGCGGTATAATTATATTCACTACCCAATATTATCCCGTGGGTGTCGTAGGAGAAACAAATCAGGAGATAGCAGGAATTGCTAATCCGTTTGCCAAGCGTGGCAACTGTGGCAAATATCCCACCTATGAAGCAATCTATGGCGGAAGCTTATGTTCAGCAGTGGATTTTAATACGGTAAAAATAAAGAGGACGAAAAGGATGATACTAAGTTGCTTGAGAGTATTGATTCATTTGTGGTCAACAATGTGTCAATATTAATACGGTCTTTTAATGTACTTAGTAAGATACTTGTACTAACCACATTTTAAAATATCAGTAAAAATATATAGTTCTTTCAAACATACATCACTAGTGAGGTACAACGCGTAATGATCCTTATCCATAGTCGATATCGACATAACGTGTACACGTGACAATAGAGCGTTGACATCTTTACGATCGCGCTCGGCTAGGAGATACTTTAATGTATTATGTTTTAACGAAAATATTTTGGAATTTTCTCGGAATTTCTTCGGTAATTTTTATTAGAGGATTGTTGTATCGATAAATTACTTAATTTTATTACGATAATATTTGTATCAAGAAAACAAATTATAAATGTAAATAGCTCTGACAGTTATAATATGTTATTTTTGATTTTATAAAACAAAACCTAATAGTGTATAAACACTTTAAAAGTTACATATCTTAAATAAAAAACTATATTTTGTGATTAGCATTTTACAGTTACTCAATTTGAAAAAAAAATGATTGATGGATCCAAATCCTTCTACGAAAACACTTTCCGCATTAGAATGCTTAACGAGTTTCGGTCAAGTTATTGAAATATAAACTATTTCCTATATAACCACTCCCCTATCTTGTCCTTGTTTTCGTCATAAGGTTACGCAACTCAAAAAAGATTTTTATTTAACCATCGATATCTCTTAGTTCGTAGAGTAAATGTCTATGAAAGATTTGTGCCTTTACTTCGGCGGTTTGGCTCCGAATAAATTTCTATTGGGCATTCTCATTTCCTTTACGAGGGCTATTCTGTAATGTAACTCGGAACGCTTGCACATGAAAAGTAATATTTTTGCTGCTTGTATTATCCATTCATGTATTCCAGAGATTTAAGCTTGGAAATTGCCATGAAAGAATATGTTGGATTTATTCCCTACTCGTTCTGTTTAAACTGTTATTAATGAGAACTTTACAAAAGAAAATGGGGAATGTGTATGAATAAAACATACATGACTTCTCATATACCAGTGGTTTAGGCGAGCTGAGTTTTTTTTTTTGTTGAAATATTGCCTACTTTTGTTGTAGTTTTTATCGTACAATATTTATTTTAAAGTTTGTTGTACGCAGAGTTGAGTACTACACATAATATTTAAGTAGCCATGTTGATTTTATGTACATTAATATGGCAAATAGAAGTTTATAATTGTGTAGTTTGTGTTAAAGAGTATATTGACCTTCGAATTATATATCCTAATTTTTACACAAATATTTCCTTCACTGATCAGAGTAATGATCATATAGGTAGTGTCTTCTTACATCAATAATGCATTAATTTGGAATATTAGTGAAAAATATTAATAAATAATATGGATTATTACGTGGTAATTTTAAGTTCTCAAAATTCATCAATAACAATTATATTATACTCTTACATATTCCTAGTTATATTTAACCCAGTCTTTGGACAAGACACTAGATAAAAATAAATTTGACTGTTAGCGGGAGATGGAAGTAACAATAGGAAGCATAGTATCACTTTACCATCAAGCAGGCTAATTACTAGAAACAGAAGTTTCTTTGGAAAAACCTGTTATACTAAGTATGTAAAAATTAGACAACCCGAATCCGCGTGAAAATAAAAATCACATTGTTTTTACCTAGTTTGAAGAAAACATCTCTCCATCAATTTTCATGTAGATCTTAGCTAATTAATTTTAACGTCTTTAATCAAGCGCCTGTGATCGTATACTAACAAAGAAAGGCAAACAGAGAATAGAGGTTGTTTATCTTGTGATTAATTTACTGACTTAGTTCCCGATTTCAGACGCCCACAATGCCATAATACAAAAAGTTTTGTTATTAAGAAATGGTATATAAAAAGCGAATACGCTGTTTTGCAGAAAATTGTTCTAAAATTCATTTTAAACTTTTTGATATATAAAACCTCCTTAGTAAAGAGTGAGTAGCTATTGGATGGTAAGTAGCTATTGCAGCCACAGCTAATGGACATCTGCAACGTGGTGGAGCAACGATGCAGTTTTATAATGGTTGTACGAGGGTGGATTGAAAAGTACTCGGCCTAACACAGATCCATTCAATTCTAAAAATCAAATCTACCCAAATTATTTAGTTCAGTTCAGACTAGTTCATTGTGTGAAATTCGAAACGTGTGCGATAATTAGTTGTGATTTTATAAATTTATTAACAAAGTAATCGGACATAATTTACGCGAATGGAGCAAATCGAGCAGCGTGCCGTCATTAAGTACCTCCATAAGAAGGGGCTATCATCAAAAGCCATCCATGATGACATGGTCAGTACATTAGGCGATTGTGCTCTGTCATATTCATCCGTCAAAAAATGGATAGCAGAATTTAAGCGTGGTAGAGAGAGTGTGAAAGATGAACCCCGCTCTGGAAGGCCTTCGACGTCAACTACTGACGAAAATATTAAAAAAGTACTTGATTTAATAATGGGAGACCGCAGATAAAAAATTAGAGAGATAGCCGAGATTATAGGCATTTCTTATGAACGAACTCAAAACATCATTGTCAACGAGTTGGGTTTCCACAAGGTGTCTGCGAGGTGGGTTCCGCGACTGCTTTCAGTTGAACAAAAAAGGACGCGATTGACTATTTCACGCGACTGTTTGGAGTTATTTGAAGCCGATGCAGATGATTTTTTGAATCGTTTTGTTACTATGGACGAAACATGGGTTCATTACTGTACACCGGAAACAAAACAACAATCAAAACAGTGGAGAAGACCTGGTTCACCACCCCCTAAAGAGGCTAAGTCGATTTTGTCGGCAAATAAGGTGATGGCTTCAGTATTCTGGGACTCGAAAGGTGTGATTATGATTGATTATCTTGAAAGGGGTCAGACTATAAACTCTGATTACTACTGCACCTTACTACGTCGTTTACGAGAGGAAATAAAAGAAAAACGTCGAGGAATGCTCAGAAGAAAAGTCCTGTTTCATCAAGATAACGCCCGTGTTCACACGTCAGTACAGTCAATGGCTGAAATTCACAACTGTGGCTTTGAACTGTTACCGCATCCGCCATATTCACCTGATCTGGCACCATCAGACTTCTTTCTGTTCCCTAACCTAAAAAAGCACTTGGGAGGTCAAAGATTTTCGACAAACGACGAGGTCAAAGCAGCTGTAGACGCATATTTTGACTCTAAGGAAGAATCATTTTTTTTCAACGGTCTAAATGCTTGGAAGGGGAGGTGGCAAAAGTGTATTGAACTTGATGGTGATTATGTAGAAAAATAAAAATATAACTGATTTAGTATGTGTTTATTTTCTTGGTTAGGCCGAGTACTTTTCAATCCACCCTCGTATCACAAATGCGTCGGCTCTAAAAGGGTAGGACCACGCTCTCACAGAATACCAGCGAAGAAAAGCAGCTTATGCTGCTGTGTTTCGTATGTTGAGTGTAGAGGAAACCCTTTTTACTGGAAACGAGTTATTTTATCTTAGTTCTCAGGGGTGACAACGCATCTGCGTTTGAATTTTAAACCGAGGATAAATGTAGATGTCTATTGGTCACAGCATCCATTTATTATCGGGGGGGGGGGGAAGGGGCTGTGTGCTTATTTGTCACCCTTATTTTATTTAAAAAAAAAACCTAATTCAAACATACTGGAATGAACTACTATTGAGACATGGAATAAGATTTGTAATATTTCCGACTCTTCCATTCACTTATATTTCTACCATTTCACATATATTTGCTTTGATAGTCTTTCCTGATTCATTCTTTCTACATGACCAAACCACCAAATCATTCCTTTCTTAATCCTGGTCACTGTATCATCTTCACCAAATTACATGTATCACTAATTCCGCCAAATAACAAAACACAAATGTGCATCACTAAGCAACGCATGACGTCAACCACAGTTGCATACTATTGTACGAAGTAGTAATTTGCCCGCAAAATGTAGGAAACCCGAGAATTTCTACCAAGTTCGTATCTTAGCGACGCAGTAATTAAGATTAAATCACATGCCGCTTCGCGAATAAGTGTGCTGCATTCATAGAAATAATTTAAAACTTCCTTTGACTACGCTTTACAAGTTACTACAGGAATTAAAGCTTAATACAAATGGTTAGTTGCTTAGTTGGGAAATATATGAGTATAATGTGGTCTAGAGAGTACTAGCGTAATCGTTTCATGTATTTTCAATTTTTAATTAAGAAAAATAAACAATCATTTTTCTCTGTTGAAACTAATGAGATATACCATTATTGGATAAAATTTATTGTACGGATTTATCGTAAGTAATTTACTTATTTTACACTTCCAACATTTGTGCAAAATCATAAATGACATAAAAATGTTCCCACTAGAACATCAGATTTAATAGACTACAAACCCTCGTTAAAAGGCGGAATCGGTGCAGCCTTTTTTGACCCACAATGTAATCTTAGCTTACAATTTAAGATAGATAGTAGTGTATGCATCATGGAGGCTGAGCTAGTAGCAATATGTGAAGCACTGTCACACGCTGCATCACTACCACAAGATAATATTGTGATATTGACAGACTCAAGAAGCGCACTCCAACACTTGGCTCGCTGCACCTTGGGTACACGAGGCACACCGATAGCCTACATCGTTCTGGATACTATACATGGGTTAACATCCAGGTCGAAATCGATAAAGCTACAGTGGATTCCGTCTCATTGCGGCGTGGAATATAATGAGCGAGAAGATATCTTGGCTAGACAGGCTATTACGGATGGCATCGAGTACAACATATTGCCCCATTACACTGATTGTATTTGTATTATAAAAGTCTATGCTACAACCTATGGAAAGAATATTTCGATTTACGTTCAAAAGAAAAGGGTATTTGGTACAAGACGGTACAGCCACATCCGCCTAAAATAACATGGATTGATAACCATAAGCTATCGCGACAGGATACAGTAGTGATAATGAGGCTTCGTACTGGACACATTCCATTTAGAAAGTTTGCATTCCTTATGAAAAAAGGTCCAGTCACGAACTGTGATCAATGCGGTGTTCCAGAGGACCTAATGCATGTCTTGATGGATTGTGCCCACAACGCTGCCTTTCGTATTGATAAATGCCACCACATTTTAAAAGATTTCGCAGATTGTAATATAATTTTAGTTAAGCCACATTCTAACGATATAAAAATATTAGTCAAACTTTACAAGGTGAAGTTCTCGGATCGCTTACTCACTTCTCAATGTGATTGATCTGGGAACTTTTCATTTTACTTTTTGTAACTAAATGCATATCTTCTTCAACTTTCAGTAATTAATTATTGATTTGAGAACTTTATAATGATGAGAATTTTGTAAATAAGTTTAAGTATACCTAATGTAATTGTTTTTTTTTTTTGGTGATGAATTAACGGAGCGACATATTCATATTGTGAATAAGCTCATTAATAAAGAATTAAAAAAAACCCTCGTTAAAAACATTCACAAGAAAATGCTTATAATACTTGAATCGTAACAACGTATAAATAATTTTAAAAATTAAAATAGTTTTTTTTATAATAGAGAGAGAGAGAGAGAAACACTTACATAATAATATAACAGATAGAGGAATAGTCTTAAACAGTTGCACGGGACTTACAGAACTTTGTAATCTAATTAACGCTACGCAGTGACCCAAAATGAGAACGTCGACTTGTTTTCGCACTCCCAAGTACACTTGCTTCACCGCCCGATCCTCTTTCATTCTTTTGAGATGGTCTAGCCCATGAAGTCTGTGGACTTTTTATTACGCTAATAATGTTCGGCTCACCTATCACTTCTTCAATTTCATTATTTGTTATCCGCCGCCACATTCCGTTCTTTCTCCTTACTGACTCTAGGATTTTTCTCCATAGCATAGAATACTTGCGCCTGCTCTGAGTCTTCACCACGTAAGGGCAGCATCCCATAGTGGCACAAAAGGGAATGGTCGGTAGTGCAGCCTAAATTCAGTGGACTTGCTAACCGAAGAAGTATATAGTTATTTAGTATTTCGGGGGTTATATGGGGGGCTAATATCTGCTCACATAAACATCTATTGTTACGAGATCGACAATTATTATTATTAATAATAAAAAAACTTCGATTTGTGTACCAGCAGATTAAACTCTTTGTTAGTTCTTAAAAATAGATTAGACTTTTTTTTAAATTTGGTATTTATATTTTCCCACATAGTTTCAAAATATGAACTTATACAACTAAATGCTAGCTAGCCAGCTATAAATATTTACATGTATTAAGTTATACAAGAAGATCAAGGTGGGACACTGGTGCTCAAACTAGGTGGCCCTGTGCTACGGGATTATTAAAAGAGAAATGATTAGAGCCTTGATTCCATAGAAGAATTTGACATTATTATACGTTATTAATTTTATTAATAAACCTTAGCCTAACCTGCTAAGAATACCAAAATGATTAATAGTGCGAAAGAATAATGTCGGAAAAAAGATGTGTTCATTTCGTCAGAAAACACGAAGATAATATTTAAACTGTACAAATCCAGTCCTGTAATCCTGATATCTATTCCAGAAAACGGCTGACTGACAGACTGTCATGTGGGAGGGGTAATAGCGTGACAGGTTGAGACACGCCCGGGGATCAATCGATAAGCTATAGAAAGAAAAAAATACAGGTAAGAGTTACAAAAGAAAATAATAAAATATTATTTCGGAAGTTTTCCACTGAAAAGTGCCGTACCAGATTGATTATCGATAAAATTTAGGAGCTTGAACGAGAATGAAATTGAATTGTTATTGTTAGGAGCAATTTGTTCGTATGCGTCAAAGCATTGAATAGAACAGGGTTTAAACGATATCTTTGTTGAGCGAAAGTTTGCTATTTCATTGTATCTTTTAGGATAAATGGTTTCATATCGATTTTCTTCAAGTTTTACGAGTATATCACATTTTTATGTATTTCGAAAAATATTAATGGAAACTTAAAATGTTAACTTTTTGTAAAATATTAATTTCATTTAATGAATACAGAAAAAGAAATTCCTGAAAAATATCATCATTTAATGGAAAGGCCTATGTACACTAGTGGACTTAACAAGTCCACTAGTGTACATAGGCCTTTCCCAAGGAACCTTTTTTCCCCATCAGTTGTCGGGTCTACGAGCTATATGGCCAGCCTATTGCCACTTCAGCTTACTAATCTGTTGAGCTATGTCAGTCACTTTGGTTCTACTGTGGATATCCTAAAGTTTATCACGCAAAGAAACTTCGAGAATAGCCTATATAGCTCGCTGGGCATTCTTGAGCTTCCTCAAACGGCTTTCACTGAAGGACCACGTCTCAGATTCATAAGTCATAAACGGCAACACGCCATTGTTGTACAATATCTCTTAAAGTTTTGAAGATGTGTCGTAGTTTTCCCAACGCTGCCCAGCCGAGTTGAATCTATTGACTGAGAGATTCAACTCAGCTGGGCAGCGTCGTCGTTGTCTCGTCAACAATTTTGAGATTAGTGCTCCCAACAACTACCAGCATAGACATTAGACATGACATCTTCAAGAGGTGAAGTTTGCCATAGTTGCCACGCTTAGGTAGAGCGGTTTGGCAACTGAATTTTTGAATTGTACTATTGCTGTTATCAGAAAGATGCTGCTTGTATTTATCTGTCACTTCTTATGGCATCCACTGGAAAATATGAGGTAGTGGCTGTTTTTCACCGTGGCGGTACACGGCGAAAATATATTATAAGTAATATATCAAGATATTCTAACCCATAATATTAAGTGTAACGAAGCGTTTAAAAGCATATAAATTTCCCATCACTACGTACCGGGTGCAGAGGAGAGAGAGGTGTCCCATAAATCAGTTTCCGTCGGCGTTAGGCCTTTCTTAATACAATTTTACAAGTGAAGTGTTTATTTGTCAACAACTATTTTATCGATAAAATAGGTTGAATTTATATATTACCAGAATTTATTGTAACTACAATAGTAAATCCGAAAACATTCTTTAATTATTATGTTCACAGAAAATATTTTCTATTGATGACAGTTATTTTATTTATAATAAAAAATGATTCTTAACTAAAAATACGTTAATTAAGAAATATAAATATCGACAATTAATATCTATCGTGTGGAGCATCATTGAAATACATAAATCATGGAGACATACGCCCTATCTGTTGCCAGCTTAATACGATCCCTGAAGCGTTTGGAGGGGTGTATGGCATTGGGAGGAGGGAAAGGGAGGCCTTTTTTTTACAATCTCCGCGTAAGCAAAAAGCTGACTTCGCGGACGTGATATTGTTGTGTATTTTCTGGAAGTTTTGATAGGATATTGCTTCCTACGCCGCTATCTTCATATCTTATATTTGAATATTTTTCTTGTCAAATTATATTAATTTGATTATTAATTTATTTTGAATTGGAATAAAATTGGTGTTTTGGTTATAAATATGAGTTTTTCTTTTGAACAAATATAATAATGAAGCAAAATAGAAATAAAATATATGCTTATTTATTTTTATAGAATAAGGAAGCCAAGTTCGAGCACCTAAGGGTAAGTGGATGCAGTGGCCCATATACATCAACATATAATCGCGATTAAGTATCAAAATGCAGACGCATTTTTAATATTACCCTAGAGTTCACATCTAATCAAAAATTTAAACACAGCACAACATAGAATACAATATGCAATCGAATGTAAAGCATTGTTTTTAAATTATATTGCTACAATTATCTCTCCGCTTCATGAGTGTTATTTAGTATGATGTGTATCCATGTTATTAGCTAAGTGCCATAATGTATATTTGTAAGTATGATTTTCAAAAAATGCTGTTGAGTTCCCTAAGAAAAAAAGTCTTACCTGTAAGCCATACGAATCTGCTCGCCGTTCTTGTACCAAATTAGTTGGGCAGGTGGATTTCCTCCACGACTTCGGCAAACGAGCTCCAAGCTTTGTCCGCGCCTCACTGTTTCACCTTCTGCATAGCCCTCGATGTACGGCGCGCCAGGTGGATCTACGAACGAAACACAAAGTATGTAAATGACATGAGTCTTCGTCATAATTATTACAGTTATTCACAAGTCAACTGCTTAACATGGGCCTCCCCCAAAGGAATGCCACAAAGCACGGACCTGAGTCACCTGCATCTATCGGCTTCCTGCATGTCTTACCAGGTTGTCACTCTATCTAGTGGGATAACATGAGTACCATCACATAATTTTTTAATAGCTTCACTGAATTTTATGATGAATTTTTAGTAAATATTTCCTGTAGTCACGACGTAACGCAAATGGGTCGACCCAGCCGCCTGTCCGAATGTAACACGGAATAAATATTGAGACTGTTTTTTTTATTAAATTAAAATATTGGTATATATTTTTTTTTTTCAATATAAGAGGCAATAGAAGAGTTATCATGAGAAAATATTGGATAAAAGGTAGCATATTTTTCCCATGTTTTACAACTAAAAATCGAAAAATAAAGTAAAATAGCCTTTTATTTCTAAAATCAAAAATATAAATTAAATTTTCTTTTTAAAATTAACCTTATTCAATTAGTACTCTTATTAATACTATTATCAATTATGAACATTATTAAAATATTATAATATAAGTAGCACATTATGACGATTAAAAGTTAACTAATTTATGAACAAATCTTTGATTAACACTCGACTGGAAACAGGGGAAAAGTCTGGAGGAGGCCTTTGTCAATTAGACATTCCAAAATCAGAGACTTTATATAGTAAATGTATTGTTATGCTAATAGTCTCGTTATGCTAGATCTTGTTTTATTTAATTAAAATATTTAATAATAATGAATTAACTAAATATATTTTTTTAAATATCAGAGATAAAACTGACGGGTGTACTACGCACTCGGCCAATATCAATTTCATGCTTTCATGCTCAGTGAGCAAATTCACTCATAAAGCTTTCTTAATTTCAGTTTCATTTTAGGTTAATGAACTTCTTAGCAATTTGCTAAGACTGTCGCTTAGTACGTGTAACGTTCTCTTTGTATTTAATCTTATGACTTTTATTCCTTCGAACCTCGCAACCCCTAAAAATTGACGGCTCAATTTAAAAAATTAAAGCCCCCTTTTGAGGTATTTGTAGAGATGCTCCTTTAAGCGAGTTGCGAAGAAAGATTTGTTTAACTTTTGTACTTGAGTGTCTTTGACGAATTTTTTTCTTTTCATTTTCCAGTCGCGTCTACGGTTGTATTTTTTAGTTTCTACATTTTTCTGCTCATAGCGATTGCCGCTTTGTTGTGAAATTTTTCGCATAAATAATTAAAGAAACAAAGCATCGCTGTCGAAAGTTGCGGACGTTGCTGTGAGTTAAGATACTTGATATATATATAAATATAAATGTTAGATATTTCCGTAGGTTCCGAAATGAGATTGACTCATGGTAAATGAGTCAATCTCATTTCGGAGAGTATCCCTGTGCTTATTATTTTTTTATTTATCTTTAACTCGCCGCATTGCTTCAATATATGTTGGCCAAATTAACTTGTACTTTTTATAACAATAAGATACTTTTTATTGAATGGGGGTGACAAACGAGCACACAGTCCATCTGAAGCTAAGTGGATACTGTGGCCATAGACATCTATATTTATCTTATATTAATAATCAAAATGCGTGGTCATCACCGAGAATTGCGAACTGACCAATTCGTGCTACAACCATGATATAACTGCAGCGTGGCACAATCACTACACAACGCTACGACTTAGGAACCTTCAACAAAAGCAAATCCCCTGATGCTGCAATTGTTCAGGGGCGGTTGTCCCTTCCCTTTTCTTTAAAAAAATACTTCAAGGTGGAATGTGGCGATAGATTATCTTACACTACTTCCTATACTTATTCTTTCACATCGCTCGTTCGTTCGTATCTTCCGAGGGGCACTACTGCCTCGATAGGTGACGGACTTTGGAATTTTTCGCATAGCCTGGACTTCATCTCGGAGGCAGCAGTGCTCCGGTCAGAGGTGCCTTTATGGCTTGTTGGAAGTGCATGGTTATTTATTATTATTATCTTAATATTCTCAGCCAGTAACTTTCTACTGCAGGAAAGCGTTCCCTAATAGAAAGCCACACAACCGCCAAGCCAATAATTGTCACGTTTTCAAGGGGATTAGTGATTGCAATAAATTCACCTTTATTTCTGTGCCCTGTTTTATCTATAGAATCATGGTAGTTGCGGCAGGTGTTCAATCAGGACACACGTTCACCTTGTGGAATTGTAAGTGGATGGAAAGGCCCGTAGATATATATATCATCGTTGATTAAAAATCAAAATTTAAATGTTGTCACTCTTGGGTTATAGGATAGAATACCCAGTTAGTAGTAAAACGTATCACCGGTTCTATATTATACTCGCCATACGAAACGAAAAATATAAAACAGCTATTTTACGCTGGTATTCTGTGAGAGACGAATTGGTATCTCAGTCAGGTCCACCAATTCGTGCTCAAACATAATATAGCTGCAACATAATTCTATTTCTTCAAAAAGTGAATAACATGCATCTGACATTAATATGGATATAGCAAACCATTGCAGGCTTACAGTTATGCTGGAAATGCCTATGGTCTTTTAAAGATTACTTTATTGCATGTATTTGAAAAAAATCTATTAACCTTTAAAATATCTTGTTTTACTTTTTCTCATTTTTGCATTATATTAAGACGTCTATTAAAACAACATAACGGTACTTGTAAGGAAATTGTCACAAAAACATATCCAAGTTTCAATAGTTGCTTTCCTTGTTGTTTCTTATTGTTCCTGCTGTTTATTCCAAATGTTTTTATTCCGTTATCCTCATCCCCAACGTCTTTCGTGTTAAATGTCGTATTAGCGTCATTTTTTGCTATATTTTGCGCAAAACATGTTTATATTGTTTTATTGATTTAGCAATTGTGTAAATATTGTACTTTTAATAATACACCTGACAAAATATTATAATTTTATACATAATATTCAAATGGCAAACGGGTTAATTAGTCCAGAAAAATTGTAATCATCATCATCATAATTACAGCCCTTCACAAGTCCACAGCTGTACATAAAGTACGGTCCTGAACTACCTGCATCCATCGACTTCCTGCACGTCTCACTCCGTCTAGTGGGAGGTCGCCCCACACCTCGCCTACCGGTACGAGGCTGCCACTCGAGAACCTTTTTTCCCAATCGGTTGTCGGTTCATCGAGCTATAAGGCCGGCCTATTGCCACTTTAGCTTACTAATCCATTGGGCTATGTCGGTCACTCTGGTTCTACTGCGGATATCAATATTTCCAAATTTATCATGCGTAGAAATCTCGAGCCCTCCCCATAGCTGAGCGCCCTTGAGTGTCCCCATACGGCCAGCGGTGATGGACGACGTCTCAGATCCATAAGTCATTACTAGCAATAAAGAAGTGTAAATAAGGATTAGTAAGCTTAAGTGGATTACCACATAAGCTGGGCACCACATAAGCTACCAATCGGGGCAGGCCATATATTTGGAAGAACGACTACCAATGGGTAAGAAAGGTTCTCGAGTGGCCGCCCCATACCGGTATGCGATATGTAGGGTGGCCGGTAGGCGACGATCTGGTAAGACATGTAGGATGTTAAAGGATGCAGGTGGCTCAGAACCGTGCTTTGTAGCCTTTCTTGGGGGAGGCGTATGTTTAGCAGTGGATTTTTGAAGGATCGTAATGTTGATGATGTTGAGTTTTAAATAGTAATTGACGGCTCTTTGCTGTAGTGGCTTAGAAATGAGGTGCAACGCTGTGGACCGGTTCGAATCTCGCATGGAACAATTTACTTATACGGCCTACAAATAATTGTTCCGGGTCAGGATGTTGGTCCTAGTGCAATTTATTGTAGTAAACTGCCTCCACGATATAAGAGAAAATAAAAGAGGCATTTTTAAAAAAAGAAAGAAAGAAAATGAAGGTCAAAGTGCGTGGCTCCTTCATTCAACGGACACTTGTCATCATCATCAACACCACACAATTCCACTTCTGAACACTTCTGAACATATGACTCTTCCAAGAACTTATTACTATAACGCATGGTCCTGAGCTATCTGCGTCCTTCGACTTTCTGCATCTACTACTATGTCGTCGAATCCAGGTGGGGTCACTTTACACTTCATCTACCGGTGCGAGGCTGCCTTTTGAGAACCTCTCTTCTTCACCGATTGTCGGTTTTTCTAGCTATACGACCATTGTCATTTAACCTCATTTACTAGTACTTCCTTTGGACTATGTCTGTTACTCTGGATCTAATGTGAATGTCCTCATCACACAGGGAAACTTCAGAAACGCTGAGAGACCTTCAGTTTTTTCATACGGCTAGCAGTGTGACGACGCTTCAGATCCATATAAAAATCTAGCCCGATTCAAATAAAGAAAACTACTTTTGCGTAATCAGTAATCACATCTGAATAGATAATAATAAGATTAAAAAATATATGGAAGTCATGTGTATAATTGTTTTATAACCCTCTCAGTTATGAGGGAATCAAATGAACACTATTGGGAAGTATATTTATTCTGTATATTTTGTTTACTTTTATATTTATGTGAAAACTTGTGTAATACAAGCAAGAAATAATTACTAACAGTACAAGATTTTAATTTATATTAAACGTTATTACGTTTATAATTAACGTTTTATTTTTTGGTAATATCCATTCAGATATTCTCAATAGAACATTTTAATACGCAGTGAATTACGTCGTCGTAGTCTTAGTTTCGGGAATATAATACCTTTTGAATAAATTTAACTTCCATGTAAGGTCTAATTTAAGTATTATTATTTTAACTAACATTTAAGTTGAAATTCATCAAAGAAAATTTAAACGTAAGCTATATTATTCTTGCAATAAGAATTAAACTTTTTATTAAAAAAGTAATAGCTGTTTCAAAAAATTAAAAAAAAATAACAAGAAGACTTTGTATAACTAAATAAATAATAATAAATAAACATACAGTTGAATTGACGCCCCCATCTTTCTGTAGTCGGTTTAAAAATTAAAATAATGTCCACATAATCCATTTGTGTCCTAAGAGGGCGACAGAGAGGATCTGAAATATAGGCAATAACCTGATAACAGTTAAAAAAGTAATTTCGTCAAGATATTTTTGAAACATAATATTTTGTTTTACCACTAAAAAAGTGACGGCAACGATAAAAAATTCATTAACCCCTTTTTTGTAATAATAATAATATACATAAGCGTTTTATTCATAAGCGTGTCCTCTTAATATAATATAATAATAATAAAGGTAACTAATAATAATAATAATAAAAAAACTAACTCTGAGGGCATAGATTTATCTATGTATTATTGTATTGTATTGTATGTATTATTATATTATTTATGTATTGTATTATTATATTATGTATGTATTATTATATTATTATTTGTATGTATTATTATATTTATGTGAATTTATCTTTTCATTTTAATTTATAATTATATATTTAAAGAACCCAACCAGGTGAGAAAATTATATAGATACCCCAATAATAATATTAATATTAATAATAATTGGGCTTCTATTTATTTATGTATTTTTGTATTTATTTTATTTTAATTATATTTATGTATATTTATCTTTTCATTTTAATTTATAATTATATATTTATAGAACCCAACCAGATGAGAAAACTATATAGATACCCCACATAATAATAATAAACAAGATTTAATGAAAGGTAGTGTAACTTAGGTAGTAACATTAAGTAATCTGTGGTGTAACCTCGTCAAGTTGACAGTAAAGCCCAATCTCTCCATTCCGCGTTCGCGTTGTGCAAAACTGCGATAGTCAACCTGCACTCCCATCGTGGCAAATATAGAAAAAATCTATGTGGGAGGCCTTGGATAGCAGTGGCCTGTGTTTATAAATATTTGAGCTATTTGGCAGCTATGTAACTGTAGCACTAAAGGGTCGGCACATCCGGGGAAGGACTATTCTCTCACAGAATACCTACGTAAAATAGCAGCTTAACGTTGCTCTGTTTCGTACGGTGAGTGTTGAGAACCGGAGATGTTTTTCACTGGAAACGAGGCATTTCGTCCTCAGGGGTGACTACGCATCTGCCTTTTGATTCTTTATTGAGGATAAATGTAGATGTCTATGGACCACAGCATCCACTTACCATCAGGTGAACTGTGTGCTCGTTTGTAACCCTTATTCTGTAAAAATCAAATTGCGTGTTCGCAAGCGTACAAACATTTTTATATTAATGAACATAAAAGACAATTGTTAATTGAGCTATACATTTTGCTTTATCAAGTATCTAGGCTTTTCATTTTGAACACGAATAAATTCCGTTATAATTAAAGATTCACGCGTGATTTGTGTGGAATAAGTTGTTTGTTCTGCGGTTGCGTGTGGAGGTTGGGGGGGATTTATTTATTAATTATTCAAGAATACTTTCTTTTCGCTGCGAAAATTAAATTAAGAATTCTGTATCGATTTATTTATAATTTTAAAGTATACAAAATGTGGACTTAATACTTTGATTATAGTGCCCTCTCTATTTCTTCACTATCATAGTTTGATGGGATAGCAATCCCACACAACCGAAGCGAAATCAAGTACACCAACATCTGTTTTACTTGCTTTTCCTAAATACAGCCAAATCTCGACTCCGGGCAGCTACGGAGGATTTATTGACAGTAAAACCCAATAACTTATGTTGGATCGACAGAGGATTTTAACCTTGGAACTCATAATCACCTGCCGCGTTTATAACCACTAGACGAACGAGGTAGTCAAAATCTAAAATAAAATAGCAAGGGTTTATTTTATGTTGAATATTTATTCCGTACCATTTATATTACTAAAATTTTAAGTCTTAATACTTAACCGGAATTTATACAGGTAATAGCAAACGTATGCACACGCCACCGAGTGCCATATTATGCTTTTAATATGAATTTATAAATATGCAATTTTTACGGACTTACCTCGTACACAGTGTTAGGTTACATCTTAAAGGTAAACTAAAGTAAGTGAGTGTTATATAAAACCTTTTATTTACCTTAATGTGTAGAGTTGTCGTTTACCTTAATGTGGATCGATTCAACCGGGTTAGAACCACGCCCTCACAGAATACCAGCGTAAAATAGCAGCTTACTGCTGCTGTGTTTCCTAAGGTGAGTTTAAAGAACCGTAGACCCTTTTTACTGTTGCATTCCATTTTAGTCCTCAGAGGTGATTACACATTTGCAATTTGATTCTCAATCGAGGATAAACGTAGATGTTTATAAATCACGGTATTCACTTACCATCAGGTGGACTGTGTGCTCGTATCTCACCCTAATACAATAAAAACCTACCTGAGAGAGTATTTAACTATTGTAGCCCATGGACAAGCAAGAGCCCAGTCATCTCAAAAATGATTGCTTCATAAAATTAATATACTCTGAGGCATGAGGTGACAAGCCATTTGTGTTGTATTTTATTTGAAGTTTCTTGCAGATATCCATGGATTGTAGTAGTGCTCGTCTGCCACCTTTGGTTATATAAAAAAAACATACTTTAATTAAAACCGCCTTTAGCTTTTTCGCAGTCAAGTAAAAAAATAACGAAACTTTTGTCAAACGCAAATGAATATTTAATTAGGTTTGTCACGACCTGGAGGCTATGTTTCTTTTCTGTTCGCTGTCCCTTTCCTTCCTTAAAACTTTCCAGCAAAATTTCGCTTGCAAATGTAAACGTTTTTGTTTAAAATTCTGCACAGTTTCTACACCCAAAGTGTTGGCACGTACATACTTCATACGGTGTCGATAGATTCTCTCGTTCTCTCTTTTATCGGGACTTTTGGCAGTGAAATTCATTATTATATTCACTTGAAATACGACGTTAAGATGCTTTAGACTGCAAATGCATTATTTAAATAGATATTGTACTATTCTTTCGGTTTTTCGGTTTGTAGTTTATTTTAAATATCTTTTTAGATACATAATATTTGTGCAAAATATTAAGTTGGATGATCACTTTTGAGTCTGTAAACAATTCTTATAATTGTTTACTCTCTGCTTATGGGTAAGATTATATACTTAAGATAGTGGACAGAAGCACAGAGCATGACATTATTATTATAATATTATTGTTATTTTGGACCACTTCGTTGGTTTGGAAAATTTTGGGGCACACACATAATTTTCATAGAGTGATTTTTAGTATTAATTGAATTTGTTGAGAATTTTAACCTTTTGATTTTATTTGTCATATCTACGAGCATATTATATTTATATTTGGCTTGGAAGTGTTGTAATAATAATAATTTTCAACGGAACGAACTTCGGTCACAGCGGCCGTAACAGAGATTAATCATTTGCGCATATAATAAAATAGAACATTTCCATTTAGTATAAGATTATAAACATGTGTTATTGAAATATTTTTATCGAATTTTGTCGTTGGTTTTATAATTAGCTAAGATGTTGCTTATATAATTTGCCTTACTTATAAGGCTAATTATATAAGCAACATCTATGCATAATATAATATTCCAGCTACCTTCTCAAAGTTATTATAATATCGGGAAATATCTAAGAGTCAATGAGTTGTATAATACTTTGCGACTTTCATATAAAATGCAGTAAGACTGCAAAATTCTGTTATACAATTTAATTTCCTTACATAATTTAAATCAACATAGACATATTTACAACCCCAATGTCCACCTGATGTTAAGTAAATGCTGTGGTCTATAGACATCTTTCCTCGACTAAAAATTATAATACAGATGCGTGGTCACTCCCAAATACTAGATAGAATTTATCGATTTCAGTGAAATGGATCTCCTGATCTCCATACTCACCATACGAAACGTAGCAGCTTAAAGCTATTATTTTATGTGGTATTTTATAACAGCGTGATCATTCCCTGACAGAGCCGACCCACACTTATTACAAACTTAATATAGCTGCAGGCTCTATCACGTAAAAATTAAGTAATTAAAAATACAAACGTTCATATTTGTATTTTTAATTACTTAAGTTCTTTGTCAATTAATTGATTTTAATAAAAAGGTGACAAATACACATTTATTTTTAAAAGACTATCAAATTCTACACTAGCATTTTCTTCTGTATCTTGGAGGCAGTTTGCATATACATTAATGCTGTAATTCATCACTAACCTAATTCACTAAAAAGCCGTCAAAAACGGCTCCGTGGGGCAGTATATTAGCAATGATTTAGCGCTAGACTAAGGACCATGGCATCGATTCCTGCACGGAAGAAATATTCCATTAATAATTTTTCCGGGTTTGGACGTTTGTCCTTGTGAAATTTATGTATGTAAACTACCCCAAAATATAGAAGAAAATTCTAGTTTAGAGGTATCGTTTTATTTAAGATAAAAGATGGCTTAATAATATAATAATCATATATTTTTAACAAGTCATTAAAGTACATTACACTGTACGCCAGTAAAAGTTACTGGCGTAACATAACCTTATAAATCGATTGTCGATATCGACATCAACGTGCCAAACGTAAGCACTACACTTGCTTGGTAAACTGAGTATAGGGGTAAAGAAAACACAGCGCGCAGCGTAATTATACAGGCTGATGGAATTTAGCGCCCACCCTCATCAGTGTACCCTAAATTAACGTTAATATTAATAATATATTATGTATTTGCAAGTTGACATGGTATTTACGAGCTTTTGCTGGTGTCTACTTTAATTATGATGATAGTAAACATTTATTTTAGCTGATTTCATTAAAACCGTATTATTGTATGCTTGCATATTTGTTTGACGACAGCATGATCTTTTATCGAGATATCTGGGTTTCTAATGCACAGTTCCTAAGTTAATATTCTAGCTTGTACTAATTCTTCCCCAAAAATATAAGGTTACCGTTACAGCTTCCTGAAGTACACATCTGAACCTGAGGCCTTCCCCATAAATTGCCTCTAGCTGTTATCAGGAAGACACTGCCGTCCATCTTCCCATTTTTCCTCCTCTTAAGACACCCACCGCATGATATGAGGTAGTGGATACACCGCCAAAACACGGCAAAAATATAAAATAATAATAATAATGTTTAATTTATTTGCTATCACATGCATTGCCTAATCTAAAATAATGTTTGAGTTATAACCATTTTTAATCTGTGAGAGCCTATTTGACCGTAGACAGAGAAACCTATAGACTAACGATTAGCGTAGCCTCGAGTGAGAAAGGACGATAACGCAGTTTTAGGTTACACAATAATGTTTATGACTTTTAAACATATTTAGATAAAAATTTTAATTGTTCTAAGAACTGAACTGAACAATATTCACCAATCTTAAGCTCACAAAACACTTTTTTCTCACTTAAACCTACTTGTAAGCTCCTCAGATCGCTACGTACTGCCAAAGTTGTTTAGCAAAGTGTAGTTTGTGAAACAAAAAAACCGGCACGGAGAAAGGGACACACAATCACACCGCTCTGTCTCATTTCTTTGTAAGACGTATGCATAAATCTATCTTTTTCGTGTGCGAATACAAAAGAAGGCGTGTACTAGATACTAGAACAGACACCGCGAACAAAATGTGCAACAGTGCGAGGCGCATGGTCGGAGGCATAGAGTACCGTTTTATGGCACATCCTAAGTAAATTTACTGTGTAGGGGCGGTGTAAAAATATCCACTACCCCATATCGTCCCGTGGGTGCCGTAAGAGACGCCAGAGGGAATCAAACGCAGAGATGAGTAGCAGCGTTTTCCTAATAACAACCATTTATAAAATAAAAATGCTGCGGTTGCCAACCTGCCCGCCAAGCGTGGCAACTAAGAGGTTTTCTATGGGAAAGGACAGCAATGGACTATTGATAGGCTGTCACGGTAAGTAAGTGTGAAGTACGTGGAGTGTAACGCGTGTTGCAAACCACAAAATCTCGGCGTCTCTACTTGTACATATTATTTCAATGTTATATTGTAGTTTTTATGGGTCTAGTTAGGTTTTGTTTTTCTCATCGTCCCTGTGGCGATCAAGCTTAACTCTGCTCTTATATATTTTATAAAAACCAGTTCAGGTTGACTTATCGGTAGCGCAGTGCTAGGTATTTGATCGCGAGTACAAATACCACTTGTATCAATGTTTTCTTTTACGGATCTGGTTATTTCAAAAAATAGTATAGTTTAACGTATCCGTGTATTTCATAACATCCGTTAGTTGTTAATAGTCGACTTCACCAGTAATTTTAATAAAAACAGTAAATGTAGCATAAAATAAAAATTAAATTATATGCAGTTGGCAACACTTTAGGATCCGTTTTTGCTCCATTTTCTGCAAAATTACGTCTGTATTAAAATGTAATGAAACGAAATGAAATTTATTTGCAGAAACACAGTAGATAACGAGTTGTTAATTATCTTAAATATTTACATATTCTGTCGGCAGAAGTCCGACATGCTAATTAAAGATTATAAAGGATATTAATGTAATTGCTATTTCATAACTTCATATATTCATAATCTAATTTGGTACTCCTCCTCTTATACTTATGTTACTGCTAAGTAACTGCTAAAGTGAAGTCAAAACATTTTTATTCAAAGGGTTTTCACAGAGCACTTTTTGAAAGCCAAAAGCCATCGCTTTAACAAATTTCTACTGGGGGAGACCTTACAAGAAGAAGCGACAAAAACTCACAAGTAGACTATACTACTTCACCTAACACAATTTATCAGAAGCTCGCTATGTCCATGAAAATTTATCCTTTTAGTTGTTCTTCTGCAACAAATTTTAAATAAATAAGGCTACAGATGCGCTGCCATATCTGAGAATTAAGATGAAATATCTGTGAAAAGCTGTTTATCTAGATTGTAGAGTAGTATTAAGGTGGTACAGCCACGTTGCAGCTTAATTGTGCCAGCAGCACGAATCAGTTCAAACGGAGAAGGACCAAGCTTTCACAGAATACCTCGTAAATTTTTTATTGTTAGTCAATTTCTTTGTAATGATTTCTTATATTTACGCGAACACTACATATTTAAGTTAGTTTAGTAAGTTTTTACTGATTCTATCGCGTATATTATCTTTTTTATATACACGACGTTTCGAGCACTTTATAGCACCCATGGTCACGGGGGGGGGGGGGGCTGAGATGTTCAACGTCCAGATGTCATAGTTAACCGCGGTTATCACAGATAAAAATTATTAATTTTTCTTCTGATCTACATTTCAAATTTCTTTGTGTCACAAAATAAAGTGTTTTCTCTTTTTTTTTCTTAAAATAGCCGCATAAAAAGGCTGCTTTCTTATGGTTAGTGTGACAATGACCAATAATTTAAATCCTAATAAAAGACGGTCTATAGGCAACAGAATGCTTTTATCATCAGGTAGACTGTGTGCTTGTTTGTGACTCCTATCCTATGAAATAATGTCCATTAGCCATTTATTACAACACAGGCTTCCACAAGTTCACTGTTGAACATATGCTTTCACCAAGAAATGAGTCAGTGTCAGTGAGTGAAACTATTGAAAAATACTTAAAAGGTGAACTTTATGTACAATTATTGGTGTACATTTATAGTTAGAGAGTAAACGTTTTTGTGTTTTTTTTTTTCAAAAGATGCCACCAAACTCGGTTCTGAGCCACCTGCATTTATTGACCTACTGCATGTAATAACATTACAAACATTTTTTTATAGAATAAGGGTGACAAACGAGCACACATTCCAGCTGATGGTAAGTGGATACTGTGGCCCATAGACATCCACATTTAACCTCGATTAAGAATTAAAATGCAGATGCGCTGTCACCCCTGACTGAGGACTAAGATGAAATGCCTCGATTCCCGTAAAAACGAGTCTCCGGTTCTCTACACTCACCATACGAAACACAGCAGCATTAAGCTGCTATTTCACGCTGGTATTCTGTAAGAGCGTGGTCTTACCCCGGTCGAGCCGACCCATTCACGCTACAACCATAATATAGCTGCAACGTGGCTCTACCACGTATAAAATGGTCTTTTAGGTTTTTGTCCGACAAACAGTTGTAATTTCTAACAAGATAAATTTATTTTTAATTTCAAACTAACTTTGTCCTGGTAAATGCATTAGTTGCGGAGTCCGGAATATCAACCAGTCCGCACATAGCACGTTCGATGCAATTAATAATTCATTTTAGAAGAGCTTTGAGAGTGTACTTCGTTGCAACGAAACGCTTTTCAGTTTTAAAACGGAAGCTTGCTTTGACTGGATTATACTTAAATATAAATATTGTGACATATTTGAAGCCTTATTGAACGCGAAACCCATTTAATTATTTGCCATTTATTAAAATGTCTCAATAGTAATAGTGTATTGCATAGTGACAAATCATCTTTCAACTCATCTCTTTAAATTTCATCGCTAGACTCGGCCACACGCTCAATCTTAATTGCACAAATTCTAATTTGCGCAAGTAAGCATATATGTATTCAAAATGGTATACCGTGCAAATGGCTAGCAATAGGGCTTAATGTGTTCAAACTAAATTTGGTAAAGCAAGCACATACCAGTACATTAAGAGGGCGTGTGGACGCAACACATATTCTTTGATGAAATGAAAACTTTATACAAGCTGTTTATGCGCATGCAAGACGCTATCATGTGGACATTGTGCAGTGCACTATGTTCTTTTTTGCACAAATACTTTGCGCATGGAAGTCTTTGCATGTAGCAAGAGCTTAATGGTAAGTGTCTACTGCAATTCATGGACACTGGGCACCGACTTTAGATGTGGTGAAGTCATGATGCAGCTATATTAATATAGCGCGTATGGGCTTGGGTAGAACCCGCTCTCATAGATATCAGCGTAAAATAAATACTGATGTGTTTCGAATGCTGAGTGTAAAGAAGCAGAGACCTTTATTTACTGAAAACGAGGCGTTCCATCTTAGTTCTCAGGGTTGATTACGCATAGATGCCTATGGGCCACAGCATCCACTTACTATCAGATGGACTCTGTGCTCGTTTGTTGCCCTTATTCTTATTTAAAAAAATCTTCACACAAAGAAAGCTATAGATGCGTTGTCCTCTGTTATCCGTTCACCTCTGAGGACTAAGATGAAATGCCTCAGACTGTATTTATACTGGTTCTTTACAACCTTTAGATAAAAACGCAGTAACGGAAGCACTGCTATTTCGCGTCACAAACAAATAAGACGACGTTAACTACACACACAGTCTCCGAGGCAGTAGAGAAGTTTTAACACCTAGTACTTAAAATGTCTGCAGCCCATCGACAATTATTACAGCCGACTATGAACAATGTGGATTGCTTTGCACAACACCACAGCAGTAAATTTAGGTTCATTTTGCCCCTAAAACTTGTTTGTCTTTATAAAAGATAACTCGTATTTACCAACAGTAAATAGATGCTTGACGTTTATAGACATCAGTCAAGTCAAGTCCGTCAAGTCTATCACCGAATAATAATGTAGAATGCGTTGTTACTCTTGAAAACTAAACAAGAATTTCCCATTGCTAATAAAAAGGATGTCTTGTTTTCGTTACTATACGTAACGTACGTACTATACGTAACAGTAGTATTGCGCTGCTATTTTATGTGGTATTTTGTGAGAGCGTGCTCCTTTGCCAGTCGAAACGACCACTACGTGTCGCAGCCATAATACAGCCGTAGCACGCTTAACAGTTAGAGCTCCGCTGCGACTGTGTTATTATCCCGAGTAAGAGCAAAATCAGTTATTGGGTTTTTGTGTCGACAAGCTCTCAGTAGTAGCTAGGGTTACCAGATAGTCGGGATTTGCCTGGATTCTCCCGACATTTTAAATGATCTTCAGGCTCCCGACAAAACTCAAAATCTCCAGACAAAAAGCTTCTCCTCTCATTACAGCAGCTTTTGATTTAATAGAAGCTGTGTTAGTAATTAGACTGACTTTGAAGTAAATTGTTTGAATTTTAAGCCTTTTCTAAATACTAATAAAGGATCCAAATTGTGGCCTCAGTAAATTCCAGTGCCAAATACATGTAACAACCTAAAAGTTAAGTGTCCTTAAATTTGTTGTGTGTCAATAAAGTTGTTTGTAACCTGTTGATGATTGATTTGAATAAACTTTTTATCTTTATTTGTAATATTTGTTTTTCCTAACAAAAACCCCAAAATTCCGACATTTTCAAATTTTATCCAGATATTCTCATCTTCAGATCTCGCACTCCTAGTAGCCCGGAGTCAAGGAGTTGGCGATGTTACACCCCTTTACCTCAGAAAGCACTGGTCTCTGGTCATGTCGGATAATCCCATCGAATTATTAAAGTGAGGGAATAGAGTGCACCTGTGCTAGCGCATACATTTGCACGCACTAAAACCCTGTCCTGCGCAGATGGCTAGTCTCCGTTAAGACGGGCCGCCGCGCCTATGAGGAGCGACGGTTACCATAATGGCTTAATAGACCAGTAGTAAAATACTCTGCGGCGGTGCTGCAAGCCACACAGGTTCACTTTTCGCACTGTACAAGGTTCGAATGTTTGTCCATGTGTATTTAATGAGCATAAATTGCAGGAGAAGTTCGTGTGAGAACAATATTTCATAATGGAAAAGAAACCTTGAAAAAATACTACAAATGCGGTATCATTCTAGTGTGGCAGGATTGCCAACCCTAAATTAAACTTATTAAAGTATTGGTGAAATTTGTTACGACAAATTTGCATGCATTGGCGAAATCGTGGCACTGTCTAGCTCCTGCTATCTGAAATATTTATCCGCTTTGGTTTACCATGTAAAAAAGTTATTAAATTAATATTTATATGAATTACGTTTATTTCGCACTGTAGAAGTAATCGTATGGCCCACAAATATTATTTTCAGTTTTGGATATTTGTCCATGTGTATTTTATAAACATAAATTGCAGAAGAAATTCGTGTGGGAATAACATTTCATAATGGAAAATAAACTATGAAAAAATATTTTATAATATTAACTTGTTAAACTTCGAGTATACGTTAAAACTAAAACTAGAAACAAATAAAAAGTGCGATAAAGCGGACCAGCAGTATTTTGCTCTCGTCGGACAGTAGTAGAATTCCTTCCATTAGTGCCTTCGGAATTTAACTACCAAATTTATTTCTTTCTGTTATTAAGTAAAAGTAAAAAATACAACTATTAATTATTATAGTTATTTATATGATATAACAGATTAGTTAACCGTGTAGTGGCGGTGAAACAATATATACCATTCTATATCGTCCCATGGGTACCGTAAAAGGCGATAGATGCCAACTAAAATAGATAATGGGCAACAATATCTTCCTGATCATCATCATCATCATCAGCGTACGGCAGTCCACTGCTGGACATAGGCCTCTACCAAGGCGCGCCACTTAGCCCGATCTTCGGCTACACGCATCCAGTTTCTACCAGCCACCTTGCGCAGATCGTCGCTCCATCTTGTTATCTTCCTGATAACAACTCAAAGTTATAAAACAATCTGCGGTTCCCAAACTGCTAAACGTATCAACTATGGAAAAATCCTCTTTATGAAGCAATCCATCTCCCATAGATTGCCTCCCTTTCATATAGCAGTCTACATGTTCAGCAGTGAACTTTTACAGGTTGTAATGGATGGGTTGATGGACATATTATATTTAAAAAATGGATATCTGTGGAGTTTATTTCACCCATTCTTCACTTGCCAGAGGTATCAATCTCATTACGAATTTTAACGTTAAAAATAAATAAATAGATAAATCTATTTAATACAATTTCGTTTCCATGTGTTTTCATTATGAAGCTTATACATAGATAAAATTTGTTCAACCACCAACTAACTTTGCGTCGCAGACTATGTTATCAGTATATGTATATGGTATAGAATATCACTAGCATCTGTAAGGTAATACTTAAAATTAACATAATATTAATTACATTGTTGGAACACTCCTTTTAAGTAAGGAAACTTGTGTAAGGAGGCTCCATTCTCGCCGGCTTTCATTCATATAAATCAGTGTTTACAACTAGGAAAACACATAGATTTTTGACTTATTGTATAGCTTATATTAAACCTTAAAATATTTTCAAAATAAAATGTAAAGTATATATATTATATTTTATTTTGAACACACACACATATATATATATATATATATATATATATAGGTGTTAGTTGTGTAATTGTGTAGTGTACGTGTATGTGTAATGTTTAAATTATTAGTTATAATTCAAGTAAAATAATTATTTCTAAAAGTGTTTCGGTTTCGTTTTAATTTAAGATTTGAGCCATTCTGTTGTTTTCTTTTTAACTTCTACTCGTATGCTATGCAATGCATATTATATGCCTAAGATTTTATTTATTTTATTATATAAGTATACTGCCCTTTTCTCATTTTGTACTGAAGCAAATGTCGATTTACACCGATCGGAATATAGAATATAGTTGCCTTATTTTTTTTTTCATAGAATAAGGGTGACAAACGAGCACACAGTCCACCTGATGGTAAGTGGATGCTGTGACCCATATACATCTACATTTATCCTCGATTAATAATCAAAACGCAGATACGTTTCCAGTAAAAAAGGGTCTCCATATTACTTACCATAAAACACAGCAGTATTAAGCTGCTATTTTATTCTGGTGTTCTGTGAGAGCGTCCTTCCCCGGTCGAGCCGACCCATTCGTGGTACAACCATAACATAGCTGCAGCGTGGCTTTACCACTTGCGCTTAGGTAGTTATTTGCAAGCCATTAACACTTTAATTGTCCGGTTTGCAAATATAATTGTAAGACAGCAATGACCTATATAGTGCACAGGCAACGAAAGGGTTAAGTTATGAATAACCATTTTTGTCGTCTGTCTGTCTATTCGGCTTTATCATTGGAATGGCTGAACCGGTTGCAACGCACTTCTAACTTCATGAACAGGTAGAAACCAATTCCAGGAGAAATCTAGCTTATCCAAAAAACTTAGGTTTTATTCGAAGAAAAAAACAAAACACTGGTAAAATAAATGACCTTTGACTATTTTAAGCCTAAGCAACGCAACATTTATAGAAACTACCCAGGTGAAGCCAGGACGGATGGTTTGTTCAAAATAAGTGCGTCATCAATGGTTGGCTACGTTCTCATAACCGGATTATCATACGTCACAAAAAAACAAATATAAAATAAGTTATTTAAATAAAATATGGCTTAAAACTTTACCAAAACCCATTATTTTCCGACAAAGCCCGTATTACACCATTCTAACCCTATCAATGTTCAATGTACTCTACGCAACTGCCGCAAAAAAAAAAAACTCCAGTAGAGGATTAATTCGGTTCCATTGTAACGTACACAGCCGTGCAATTAAATTGGCAGCCATCGAATAGCGATAAAGTCAATAGGCGGGCCATAGGAGCTGAGTAAACACTGACGTTGGAAACGTTTAAATGGGAAATTAATAATTCATGCTCTCCGGCGATTGCGACGGTTGCGCGCTCGTGTCCCTGCGTTTGAAGTGCGATGGATAATGAACACAGGTCCCTTGGACCCGACGCGGGTGATTTAGGGTTGGAGTTTTTTTTCCGGAATTTTTTGCCTTTTAAATGTGTTGTGATTGATGATATTGTTCGTAATTTGTACAGTAACTCGTTAAGAAATAAAGTACTGGATTTTGGTATGGAATTTCTTGTTTTTGTTTGGCCTAAGTCGAATGAAACAGTATTCTATAAAAGCCCACTGCTGAACATAGGCCTCTCTATTAGATTGCCTCATCAGAAGAATTTTGCTATAGTTATCACAGTTTGCAGGTGGGTATGCTGCTGCCCATCTTCTGTTTTAAATTTCCGCTGTTGCCTCTTACAACACCCTCTAAGTGTGAGTATTTTGTTTCAATAAGGAACATATATTCTTGTTTAACAATTCAAGTTCACCAGGTGGTAAATGGTTCTACAGGACCCCCTTTTGGCCACACCCGATATAATGTATGGAACAAACGCGTCATAATCACTGGCTTGGGCCCCATTTTTAGTACATAAATTAAAGGACTATTAAGTATTTACCTACACTACGACGTTCGTATCTCGAAATATTTTATTAATCATAAATGCAAGTTAGCCTTTTTTTATAGAAGAAGGATGAAAAACTAGCAACAATGCACTTAATTTAGTGGATGCTGTGGCCCATAGAAATCTACATCCATTTTCAATTAACAACCTGATCTGTTGCAAGCGATCCATTTGTGTTACAATCATAATATAGCTGCAACATGACTCTACCGCGACAGAGCTGACAACGCAATAGTTGCCATCTTTATAAATGAATTTGGCTGCAGGTATCTAGCTGACTTTGTATGAAGTTGGCTGCAGGTATCCTTGAAATGCAGTAGCCAATTACAATCTTATTTCATCTTATTTAAAAAACGTTACCCATACACTAGGATTTTTTGCTGTATCGTGGGGGCAAACATAAATTGCACAAGGACAAACATGTGCGGCGTGCCGTGCTGTGAACGTTAAAACCGTACGGAATTCGAACCCGTGACCCCCAGCGCAGCCACTCATTGTTAAGCCACTGCTCCACGGATTCGTCAAGATGGACTAAGTTCATTTGTTACTTCAGTGTAAAATGACAAGTGGTAAAATTAAAAATTTAGTACAACCGACTTATAAAAATGAGAACATCATCAATTTAGTGTAAGTCAATTAAGTACATTTTATTAAGGATAACTCAAAAACTACTTGTCAAGTCTTGATTAAATTTACATGGGACAACATGACTAGCACCTATTTTTTAATTAAAAAAAATGAGTCATCAAAATCGGTCCACCTACAAAAAAGTTTTGAGATAACACAGATAAAAATAAAGTCGAATGAAAATAGTGTTTACCCCAATTATTTGTTAACATATCGTCATATAAAAGCTGTTAAAATAACAAGCATGAATATCTTGAATGTAAGCGCAATCATTATAAAAGCAAACAATCAATCAAACAAGCGCTCTGCGTCACTTACGCTATTGATTTTATCCCACTGCTCGCAGATGGCTTGTTGCAACGTTGGCGACTGTGCATTGCTTTTAAAATGTCATAAATTTAAAGATAAAAATGAATCATTTCACTAATGATCATGTTGCTCGTGAGTTATATTAATAACTAAACGTGTCTGAGACATTGCTTGAACTTTAAGAACAAAAAATGCTTTTGTTTTATAACGACGAAATGGTGCTAAGACAAGAAGGACATCCACAATTTTTTTATCACCAAAATATATCTCCGGAAATATTGACACATTTCATAGAGGGGAAGGAAATTTGTTAGGAAAATGTAAAGGTTAATATTTGTTTCTCTAAAATTAGCTATTTTTTATACTAATTGAATTAGAAATTATTGAACTAAACTACAGATATTACAAAAGTAGAAATATTAAAAGAAAAGAGTTAAGATAGTGCAAAAACTTAAAGAGAAAATAAATTAGCTACATAATATTAACACAAAAAATTTGTGTCTTAATATTACACTCTAGAAACTGATAGATTTTTTTCAAAACTTTATAAATTTAATGACATCTTATAACAAAAAACGTCATCGTCTTTTTTACGTGATGGAGCCACGAATGACGAATGGTTTGACTCGACCGGGGTAGAACTACGCTCTCACAGAATACCAGCGTAAAATAGCAGCCTAATACTGTACCTAATACCTAATACTGTGTTTCGTACGGTGAGTGTAGACATCCGCAGACCCTTTTTTAATGGAAACGAGGCATTCCATCTTAGTCCTCAGGAGTGACAACGTATGTGCGTTTTGATTCTTAATCGAGAATAAATGTAGATGTCTATGGGCCACAGCATCCACTTACCACTAGGTGGATTGTGTGCTCGTTTGTCACCATTATTCTATAAAAAAAACCTCAGTGCTTACTAGCGATATCTGGTGAGCGGAATATTATTAGCCCTCATTCATATCGAGGAATTAAAGCTCCGAAATTCAGAAGATATTATGTGGATTTCTTTTTGTTTTGTAATAGTTTTGTACCATTTTTTAAAATTTTAATTATCTTATCATTTTGAATATTTTATGGAATATTACAAGTCCAAGGTAAACAATGAAAACTTCATCAAAATAAATACATTGAAATTTTCGTCCCTTATTTTTCCACCCAAAGATATGGAAATGTTTCATTAAATTTGTATAGAATCCTTGTTTACCTGGGACAAATAGTCCGACTAGATAAGTCCAACTTCGACTGAAAGGTCAATCAACGGATTGCAGGCACGGCTAGGCAGCGTTCGGTAGATTACGACACCTCTTCTCAGGTATACTTCAAAACTTGAACACGAGACCAAAACACAACCATTGCGTGTTGCCAGTGATGACTTAAGAATCTGAGATGAGGACCTTCACTGCTGGCCGTGTGAGGAAGCTCAAGGTCGCTCAGCGAGCTATGGAGAGGGCTATGCTCGGGGTTTCCCTGCGTGATACACTTAGAAATGAGGATATCCGCAGTAGAACCAGAGCGACTGACACATCCCAACGGATTTGTAAGCTGAAGTGGAAATGGTACACTTGGGAAAAATTAAGAAAAGTTCTCGAGTGGCAGCCTCGTACCGCTAGGTAAAATGTAGGGTGACCTCCCATAAGGTGCGAGTTACCAAATGGTAAGTTATGCAGGAATTCGATGGGTGCAGGTGGTTCAGGACCTTACTTTGTGACGTTCCTTGAGGGAGGCTTGTTCAGCAGCGAATTTAATAAGAAAAAATAATCTGAATCGGTTAAGCCGTTTTCTACAACTCTTTAAAAAACCTATTTTCGATCACCGATTTATAATTCGATCAGCACCGGCGCCATTGAAATTGCTAATTAACTATTAACTAAAGAAACCATGTTTAAGAAACTTACATGTTACAGTTAGTAGATTTATATCATATATACGTACCAAAACTGTCCACAGACCTAATTTCTAAAAGGCTTTTCAAGACAACGAAGTGTCCGCGTACTGAAAGACTTCATATAATTGCTTCAAGTCTTTTGTTTTATTTCTGCGGTATGCATTTTTTCTCTAAAACCCTATCAGAAATGGTGAGACGTTAATGAAGGAGTCCTTTGCCTAGCAGTAGGACGTTCAGTGTCAACATTACCTTGCTTTTTAACATTAACTCTTCTTGCTCTTATTTATTTTAATCAATAGCACTTGTTAAAAGAAAACTTAATTAATTTTACGACTCCAGGGCGCGAAAATTTAATTATCGCTTGTTACTTTCTCCGAAACGAGTTCTTAAAGCATCCATTAATGTTAGTTTTAGCTTATTTTTCTTTAAAATTTTTGTTTTGTTCTATTTTCTTTTTCTTGTCTCATTAATTTAAATGTCGTTGGAGCCTATTTATCTATTTATAATTCTAATTATGTCTGTACTTTAAAAAAAGTCTTTAAAATTAAATAAACGTGAAGTCTTTCTTACGTGGGAGAGACACAGCAGTTTTGTTATGGTTGTAGTACATACATATGGATCGGATCGACTGGAGTAGGACCATGCTCTCACTTAATGCTGCTGTTATTCGTATGGTGAGTGTAGCGAACTGGAGAACCTTTTGACTGGTCATGAGGCATTTCATCTTAGTCCTTTACGGGTGACAATGGATGTGTATTTTGATTCTTAATCGAGGATTAATATAGATATCTTCGGGCCATTGCATCCACTTACCATCAGGTAAAGTAAGTTTTCGCTCGTCACCCTTATTCTATAAACAATATTAAGACGCACACACAAAACAATGTCATTAGATATAATAAGCAGTCTCCCATGTTGTTTATTTTCGGTAGTATCATCGAATTGGGCCGCGCCCACACACTGAGCATACGAGACGGTTTTATATATTGTTTCTATGACAGTGGACAGAGATAAATGATAACGATTTTTATTAGTTCAATAATACGACGCTAAAACGATTGTGCTGACACTTTGTCCATTGGCTTCTATTATGAGTGGCAATTTTGTCAAGGACTGACGAAGAATTACGTGTTACATCCTACTTATAAACCGTGTTGTGGCGGTGTTAGAATATCCATTACCGCATATCGTTCCGTGGGTGCCTTAGGAGGTGATAGAGGGAAACAAAACATTAGATAGGCACTAGTACCTACCTGATAACAACTAAAAAAATAAAACCTGTAGTTGCAAATCCGCCTACCAAGCGTGGCCACTATGGAAAATATTCCATGAGGTAGTCAGAGGCAGGAGTACTTGTTTTTAAATAATAAGTACGGCAAGCGAAACAGTCTATGTGATGGAAATTGGGTGCTGCGGTCCCTACACACCTATATTTTATCCTCATTAAAGAAGTTTCTCTTTTCATATTTACACATGACACAGCATAACATCCACTTGAATTAGCATTACAACATGCTGTAAGAAATTCTATATCGTGTAGTAGCCATGTAAGATTATCCACTACCTCATTTCATCCGTGGGTGTCATAAAAAGCGACAGAATGAAACATATCAGGAGATGGGCAACAGCGTATTCCTAATTACGACTGTAAAAATAGAAAAACTGTGTTTGCCAAAACCGCTTGCGGGGCAACTGTGGTAAATATCACCTAGGGCAGTCTATGGGGAAGACCTACGTTCAGTAGTGGACTCTGAAAGGCTATTACGGTAATGGTAAGACATTCAACTCAGTTCTCAGATGTGACAACGCGTTAGGAGCCTCTTTTGTTTAAAGTCGGTTGCATATGTCTATGGTTGCCATCCTTACCAGAAAATGTCGTACATTTTATTCAAGCGCACTCTCCAATCTAGATTGTCATTTTAATTTAATTTGAATGATATATTAAAATAAAATTCAAATATTTATACTTTTATTTTAAAAAAAGTTATTTAAAATCCACATAACAAAAATTTCTTATTACACTTTTGAGTTATCCGATGCATATAGAATGTTGTAACCATCAAGTTGACTGTGGTTTTGTTTGTCACTGAGATTTTATAAAATAAAATAGAAAAAATATTTTCGAAAGAGCACAGATATAAAATATTACTGTATTCCAATGCAGGCTTATAACTCATAGCCGTGCCACGGTTCACGTCGCTTTGCAATTTCTGACAGCGGACGTTTGCGCAAATTCGTGCAATTTATTTACGGTACAATGCAAATTGGTCCAATTAATTTTTGAAGTGCGACAACCCTAGAATAATAGTCATTATCAGAAAACTGAAGCATTTTAGAATATCTTTATTATTCTTCAAACAAAAAAAGGCTACAGATATTGTTACCTCTGAGAACTAAGTTAAAATTCCAATATATACTCTGGAAATAAGAGATAAGAGTGTCTGATATAACTTAATTTATTATATTTAATTTTAAATTGTATAAAATATATTTTGTATATAATGATATATCTGAGTACTTTTGAAACAATGCTATGAATGAACTTTGCCGAGTAGATGTAACTGAAACGATACATTTGGAGTCGCTTCCATCTCCGTGTCCGTTCGAAGGGAAATTGCCAGAGGGAGTTAATTAATATAATTACTTGCATAGTGAAAGCACTCACTGCTTGTGCTGTTCAACGTGCAACGATATTGGAAACCAAGTGCTATATTTAAGCTAATGTGGGAAATAGTGTAACGTGACTGATAAAGCATAGGAAGACGATGTCGAGTGGTGTCGAGAAACCAACACCCTTTAGTTCCATGGGTGGCGTAAGAAGCGGCTATGGGGAATTCCAAACACAAACAGTTATAATCATATAATTGCGGAACGTGATTTTTGAAAGGTTAGAGTAATTAGCCCCACTTTTGGTTCACTTTTCTTATCCTTTAAAGTGTACACGTGAGACACCAATCACTGCAGCACGCGTGATATTTGAAACCAATTCAAATTTTAATGACCATATCATTATTTTAAGACCGCTTCTTTTTAAATTAAAATTTTATATTACAAAAATAATTTTGACTTTTGAAGAACTTGTCGACGTTCTCACAGAATACCAGCGAAAAATAGCAGCTTAATGTTATTGTGTTTTTCCCGTGGGTGGTTAATGGAAGTGCCAGAAAAAATCTAATGGCTTTCGACAGATGGTGGTAAAATGCCCTGACGATGATGACCCCATTTATATACTCATCTAAACTCAAGCAAAATTAAATCTGTTATATACTAGCAGCGACAGCATCCAATTGAATAAGAGATCAGACTGTAAACTCAGAAAGGTGTGTTCGAATCGGCTATTTTGACTACTGGTATGAAATAAACAACTTCTAACACAAATATTTTAAGCCATGTTGAAAGTAATGTATTAGAAATATTATAGCGTATTAGTACTATTATTAATAGTATTATTTAAATTAAAAAAGACATGAATAAGGGATACTCACAGAGCACGCTGAGTTGAACAGTGCTCCTCATAGGCACATCCCTCTGCAAAGCTTCGTGTCTGGCTTCACATGTGAAGTCTGCGTAGTCGTCATCGGCTGATGCCTTGAAGTGAACCCTGTTGAGAGAGAAATTAGGTTGAGATTTCTGGAATAAGCTTGCACTTGACACGAACGAGTTCTATATGTGACGTCAACATTATAGAGTGGTATACTTTTGTAAAGCAGTTTCCGCGTTATCGTAAGCTCGTTTAAATGTTTTGCAATATTTTCTTTAATTTATAAAATAAAAGTGCTTTTAAATGTTGTCTTATATTGCTTACTAGCTGGTTCGGCAGACGTTGTTCCTCCCTTTCCGGTAGGTGACGATATTAGCCTAATTTGAAAATTAAATTTACTTAACGATTTCTTATATTTACGCAATACTTCACATCAAATAACACTAATTATGCGGATTTTATCGAGTTTAATTTTAACTTTTATAATAATCAAAAACTAAAAATAGAGCTGTGGTAGCTCAGATGGTTAGAGCAACCCGGGCTCGATTCCCGCTGGCACCAATGAAATTGTTAATTGCAATTTTAAATGCTGGTTTAGCACGTACTCAGCAGTGAAGGAAAAGATCGTCAGGTAACCTGCATATCCGAGAAATAAGAAAAAAACATATTTCGAAGACATGTGAAGTTCGCCAACACGCATTAGTGAAGCGTGGCGGACACTTCCTTGCCCTAAAACCGTCTCAGAAACGAGGGGAAGCATGTGCCCAGCAGTGGGACAGCTGAACTAAAAAGTTGAATGTAGTCTTTGTTAGACATGAAGGGAGTCAAACCATGTGGCCCCAATCCTGGGAAGGCCTATATGTTCAGCTGTGAACTTGTGAAGGTCTATCATGATGATGATGACTTCTGGGCACAGACCTCCTCCCAATTAAAAGAGAGTATTAGTACAAATTTTCTTTTGTAAAGTTGTTCTCTTAGAAGGATAAGGTCTTTAAATTTTTTATAAAAATATTGCCCTGTTTTTTTATTGATGAAGAGGCCATTAAATAAAACAAATACTAAAATACAAAATATTTATTACGATTATATAAGCAGATGCAAAATAGTAGTTTTACTTTTATCGCACTAAATAAAAAGCGTCAATGTAACAAATGCATCGGGTGAATGTGTCCGCGTTAATTGGATTAAATCTGGAGACGGTGCTGAAATTTCTATATCACATTACTGTCGCCATCTTTACAGGCTATTAGCAGGAATTCCTAAACGTAAAAGCGTCCAATGCTTAGTATTCTCAGTTGAAAGTTTTGCTTTGAATGCTTTCAGGGAATGAAAGCAGTGTGCAGTGATGTAAAGAAGTGTCTATATTATATTATGTTGTCTACTTTCGATAGTCTTGGATGCCAGTACTATATATAATAATATATCATATTAAATAATGTGATGTGTCGTATTATATTTCTATTAACTAATGATATATATGGGGAAGGAGCCCTAATAGTAATGAGCAAAGCAAGACCAAAATCAAGACAGTCTTGGTATTGGTCTCGGTCTTGCTTGTCCGTCTTAGACTTGGTAATGCACAAATATTTTTTGTGTTGGTATTTATCTTGCTTATTTAGTCGTGGTCTTCGCTCATCCCTATTTTTCAGACTATGGTAAAGTTTACCAGTACAATATTTTTATATTCAGTATATAAAATTAGTGGGGTAAACTGGAAGTATTAACCATACAAAATGTTTTGTTACGATAAAAACATATATTGAAGTTATAAAAAAATATTCTAAGACAAATATTCTCATATATCCTATTTACAACGGACGTTATAATTTTTGTTTAGTCTTGCACTTTGGTCTCTATCTTGCATTCTCAGTCTTTTTTGTTGCAGCACGATTGGTTCAGCTCAACCGGGGTGGGACCACGCTCTCACATAATACCAGCGTAAAATAGTAACTTAAAGCTGCTGGGTTTCGTATGGTGAGTTTAGAGAACCGGAAAACCATTTTTACTGGAAACTAGGCATTCCATCTCAGTCCTCAGGGCTGATAACGCATCCGCATTTTGATTCTTAATTGAAAATAAATGTAGATGTTCTATGGGCCACACAGCATCCACTTACCATCAGGCGGACTGTGTGCACGTTTGTCACCCTTATTCTATAAAAAAATCAGGGTCGTACCAAATCACAGTACATATTGACTTCTAGGTGACAGGCGTGAGTTTTTATGTGTATACTCGTTCGCAGAATTAAATTTACCGATATCGGTTGCCAAAGTTATCGTTTTTTAAAACATATTCAATGTTTATTTAATTTGTCTCTCTACATTTATTTACTCTGTGTAAAATTAAAATTAAAAAATTAATTGCTTTATTTTCCCTTTAATGACCCTACTAGCCGTATTTAAATCGTAATACAAGCTGGACCGTAATCCTCCCGTTTGTCACGGCAGGCTTAATTCGGCTAAATCTTTAATAATATCCCATTTATTCTACTGCCGACATTCAGCTGCCAGAAATGGTAATGGAAATGGTTCTGTTATCAAATTTTATCTATGTGATTTGATTCGTATTTTGCTCAGTTTTTGTTTGTAGTAATAAATTTCATGTAGATTAAAAAAACGTGTCAAATGGCATATTATCATTATCAATACGGTATGTACATGTCAATACATATTTGTACATATACAAAAAATATTAGGTGTATGTCTGTAGTATTGATTGTAACTGGCTTCTATATAGCTCAGGGTATTATGTGAATGCTATTAAGGTATAAAAGTAAAAAAAAGTAATGTTACAGTCTTCGTCTCACTGCAGGGCACAGGCCTCCTCTCATTTCTGAGAGGGTTTTAAGGCAAGGAAGTGATCGCCGCGCTGCCCCAATGCGTGTTGGCGAACTTCACATGTCTTCGAAATACTTTTTTTCTTATTTCTCAGACATGAAGGTTTCCTCACCATGTTTTCCTTTACCGCTGATCACTTGGTTAATCAGCACTTAAAATTGCGATTAACAATTTCATTGATGCCGGCGATCGAACCCGGGTTGCTCGCGTACTGTGAAATTTATAGCAACGCTAACCATCAAAGCTACCACGGCTCTATTAAGATTAAACCTATTTAGATATAAATTTGTAATTATTAATTAATTTAGATATTAAATTCTATAATATATCTTTAAATTTGTTGTGGATCTGTCTATCCGGGCTAGCCTTCGGATTGGATGAACCGATGGTGATGAAACTTTATGAAAAAGTAAATAAAAAGAAAATATTTTTTTTAATTTATATATTAAATGATTTTTGATTAAAATAAATCTTAATAACGTCACATTAGTAGATCTTATCCATGCGAAACCAGAGCGGGCCGGTTTTCAGTTTTAAAAAAATTGTTCACGATAAGGGTTTTTTTATGGGTGACAAACGAACACACAGTCCACCTGATGGATGGTAAGTAGTTGCCCATAGACATTTACATCTATCCTCGATTACAAATCAAAATACAGATGCGTTGTCACCCGTGAGGACTACGATAGAATGTCTCGTTTCCAGTGAAACGGTCTCCGGTTCTCTAAACTCACCATACGAAGCACATCAGCAATTTTTTTTAATTTATTACAAGATCCACAGCACTAATTACAAAGTAAATAAAACTTAAGGAATAAACTTACAGCCAATAACGGATCTACTTTATACATTTTTAACTTATATTAATCGACCGACAATCAATAAGTTTGAGCCACAAAAACATACTACTTTAGAATTAAAAATTAAAAATGGTGCGTCTGAATAATTTACTATTTTACGCCGGTATTCTGTGAGAGCGCGGACCTTCCCCGGTCGAGCCGACCCATTCGTGCTACAACAATGCTATTAATCTAACTGCAGAATGGCTCTACCACGTATAAACAAGAAATATAAAATAAAAATGTGAATGAATGCAAAACAATTACATCGACCAATTCAAAACATAACATACTTTATAATATTATTTTAACATTGAGGAGCAAATGCCTATGGTCTTATTATGTGTCGAAAATCAAAGCACATCTATTTTGATTCTTCATTCAGATTAAATTTAGTAGATTTCTAATAACTGCAGAATGGCAGCAATATCAAAACACGGAGAATATTACACGTAATATCATCATTTTTAAGTCTAGATTTAAACATGGGCCGCCTCTTTATATTGCCTCATAGAGGTTTTTGATTTATATGGATGGAATTTGCAGTTTTTTTTTCAGTTCCCCTTTATCGCATCTTATGATACAGACGGGATGATATGGGCTCCTGATTTCTCTTACGTCGCCATATCACGATATGTTATAAAATGTATTACAATTCAAATGATAACGACTATATTAAATCTATTTATTACATTAGTTTTTAATTAGCTTAGCCGAAACCACCAAAAGTTCATTTATATCATTCATAATAAAACAAACTTTACGGAACATTTACTAGCTATTCCAATAAAATCTTTATGTCATTTTATATATTATATCATCACATGAAAATATCCCAAACTTTTCGCATCGCACTTTACGTGTGGAGAGGAGTCAAAATTAATTTCAGTTCAACGTACAAAGTTAATTAAAAGGGGAACTTTGCTTTGTTTTTATTTTACCTTGTTTAAAGTTTGATTTGATGATCGCGTTGTCTGGCTGATTTTGACCATAGCATTACTTTCGAAGCCGAATGAAATATTTTTCACAGAATTGCTGTTGAAGCTGACACTAATACAATTGTGTTAGGAAGAATTAGACACTTAGAAGCTATTATGTGCATTTATTGTTTTTTTTAGTGTCAAAGTCGAATTGTACTTTTTTATTAAATTTACTTTATTTACATCGTGAGGAAAAATGCATATCTGAGAAATAAAAAAATAAAATAAAATAAATTCAAAGCATGTGAAGTCCGCCTACACGCATAGGGTCAGCGCGTCGAAAACTTCCTTGCCCAATAACCCTCTCAGAGGTAATTCAGCCTTTTCAAAGAAATCTGTTAACATATATAAGAATATACGCGGCGAATTTAGAACCTCCTTTTTAACTCGGTTAAAAGACCAATCGAACTACAGTTAAGAGTTAAGGTAACTCTTCATGGTAACTCTCTCGCTTTAAAATTTCATATTATCCTACCATTTACAAGATTCGATCCCCGCCGGCTGCAATAATTAAATTAATTACAATTACAAGTGCAATATTAACCTATTTAACCCTGTGGTTTTAGTAATAGTTTTAAGGGTTTTAGTAATAGTTTTAGTGGTTTTAGTATATTAATTGGTTGCAATCCTTTATTACAACATTGTTTCACTTCTACTGTAATTTTAACAACAGATACAAGTTGAGAGAATTCTTGCATATGCGCGTATTGATGTCATTGCATCGGATTCTCTTCAATTATATTCTTGCTACAGTTATATGGTTTCATCGCTCTAGGAAATATTACGGAAATAACTTAGTTATTTCCGTAATACGGAAATAACTTAGTTATTTCCGTAATATTTCCTAGAGCGATGAACTTAGTAGAGCCGTGGTAACCCTGGAATTGCATCACCGTATTCTCAATTCCAGAGTACGCGAGCAACCCGGGTTCAATCATTGCCGGTAAAAATTAAATTGTTCATTGCAATTTTAAGTAATTATTTACGAAGTGCTTAGCGGTGTACTTCATCATGTGGAAAACTGCATGTCTGAGAAATAAAGTTTTTCAAGGACATGTGCACTGGAGAAGCGCTTAACTCCTCTCACAAATAGTAGGGTATCTGTACTCAGCAATAGAACGTTTAAAGGCTGTGTAAATTTATGAGTGGAACGCGGAATCTGCTCTCCGAGTTGACTGAAGGTATGATCCGAACTGAAGACTAGTGCCGTGATTATCACGGGTAACACAGAGTCCACTCTCTTTTCAAACCAACAAAGGCGCTTAAATTCTCGACATAAACGCGCGTTTTTTACGTGCTAAAGCCACGCTTGCAGCTATATTAAGTTGTACGAATGAGCTCTCAAAGATACCAGCGTAAAACAGCAGCTTAATGCTGTGTGTTACATGGTGAGTGTAGGGAACCGGATACCTTTTTTACTGGAAACGAAGAATACTATCTTAGTCCTGACAACGCATCTGCATTTTTATTCTTAATCGAGAATAAACGTAGATGTATATGGGCCACAGTATTCACCTGTCATCTAGGTGGACTGTGTTCTGTGTTCGTTTGTTACAATGACTCTATAAAAAAAGCTCAGTCAGTCACTAAGGTGAGAGGGCTGTACTCATTGATGATGTTACCCATATTGCATCGCTTTTTTAAACAACTACAAACAGCTGAAGCGGCAATATGCCAAACATATTTCTAGAAAAAGTACCAACATATGAAAAAACGGTAGCATATTCTATGAGTCCCAATTAAAATGGGACGTTTAAGTACCAGACTAACACGCGACTGAGCTTTTATAAAGTTGCAAGCATGCTATAAAGTAAAATAAATAAATAAATTCACTTTAGTCATTATTATTATAACTTTCGTCACCCAAATTATCGTTAATGGTCCATAATTAGTCAAGTAGGTGGAATTTTCCCTACAGATACTCCTGTCTGCCGATCCTCATACAACACATCTGCTATTTACGTGCTGTCATAAATCCTGATATTTTGAGCGCATAAAATAATATATTTTGATGGAGCTCAGAAAATTGTATACATAGAGTACTATTTGCATTACTTACACGCTTGATCAACTGAGAAAACAAATACCTTACATTCAGAACAAATACATAGGCCATGTCTTCACTGTCAGATTATACGTCTCAATGAACAATTTGAAACGCAATTTCCAATTTATTTGCAACATATTTTGTTATATTTTGAATGCACGGTGGTGCGTTAGGATGGGGAATCACAGAGAGCTACTTTAGTTGGTTGCTTTAGAGAATTCATGAAGATATTGTAATAAGGCAAAAACATTTATCTTAAAAATACATAACCAGAAATATAAACTGCACCATGTTCCGTATTTATTAGTGACGAATACTGAAAACCGCTTTTACTAACAACGAGGTATCTCATCTTAGTTTCCAGGATAGAAAACGCATTTGCATTCTGATTCTTATTCGAGGATAGATGTAGGATGTAGGTATCTATTGCACATTCACCATCAATTGGATTTAATTTTTTTTGTAATACAATGAAGGTTCTTCGTCTTGCGTGAATCGAAAGATGGTAATCCTAAACATTTCGAAGTGTCGTGCTGTTATTTATCACACTAGGTATATTAATTTCAGTGATTTGTTATTTCCGGATCGATAAAGTTAAGTGGTAAAGTGAGAGATAGCCAAGTTACCTGCCCAGTGTGGCTATTAAAAAATAAATCGTACAATAGGAGAAGCTTATAATCGCCTGTGGATTGAGAGCTGATAAAGAAGAGTTATAGGAACACCGGCACTTAAAGTCCATCTGAAACTCTTTAATTCCGTCCTTCATGGTGGCCTCTCCGTAGGCTTGGAACAGAAGTACGGTGGTCTTGTACTTCAAGAAAGGCTCTCTTGAAGAACTACAGACCGATTTCCCTTCTGAGCCACATCTATGTGTTGTTTTTGAGAGTCATTACGAATCGTCTGGCACGCAGACTTGACGACTTCCAGCCTCCCGAACAAGTTGGTTTTAGAAAAGAGTTTAGCACCATAGACCATATGTATACCCGAATTCAACGAATTGTAAAGAAGACCTAAGAGTACAATCTTCCATTTTGTTTGGCGTATGTGGACTATGAGAGAGCCTGTGTTTTCGTCGGGATTTGGGCAGTGCTGCAGTCTCTTCAGTGGTGCCAAGTTGACTGTCGGTATATCGAAGTGCTGAAATGTTTGTACAGTAGGACAACGACGGCTATCCGAGTACAAAACCAGAGTACGAAACCTATCCAACTGCAGAGATGTGTTAGAAAGGGTAACGTTATATCCCCGAATCTCTTCAGCACTGCATTGGAAAACGTGTTCAAGCTACTGGATTGGAAAAGATACAATATTGACGTCAATGGCGAGTAGATTATTCACTTTTTATTTACTGGCAATATAGTCATGGCAGAATAGCTGGAAGACCTGAGTACTATGCTAAATGACCTCAATAGTCACCCAACGGATAGGTCTTAATATGAAAATGAACAAAAGAAAATGCATATGCCGGTAGTTGTTGAGAGCACTAAGCTCGAATTTGTTGATGAGTATGTTTCGTCTTGAACAAATAGTCCGAATAGGGAATATACACCAACTTCGACCGAAAGGTCAATCGACGGATTCAACTCGGCTGGGCAGCGTTCGGGAGATTACGACACATCTTCTTTTCAGGCATATCTAAAAACTAGATTGTACAACCAGTTCGTGTTGCCAGTGATGACCTATGGATCTGGGACGTTACTGCTAAATGAGCTATGGAGAGGACTATGCTCAAAGTTTATCTACGTGATAGATTCAAAAAGAGCCAGGAACAGTTCCTATAGCATCCTGAAGACATTAGCAGACTGATTTATACCGATCTGGAAATGCTTTGGGCGAAGAATGACGATTACGGAAACATACCATTTCCCCTGATGGTCAGTTTTAGTAACAAATATAATTGTAGGTAATTTATTTTAACAAGTGTAATTTTTTAAAATCCTAATTAATAAGAACTAACATAGTTTATACAAGTTATCCGTAATAAATGATTTATTTTTATCATTTTCTGGATATATATATAGTTTTCTCATCTGGTTGGTTTCCATAAATATATATATTTATTATTAAAATACTATTTTGTTCGATTTAAGTACTCGTATATCCAAAACAATTGAAATTTCATAACCGCTATTTTTAACGAAAAAACAGTCTTTGGTTATAAATTAAGATTTGTTCGGTTGTAAGAATTTTCTTAGCCAATAATAATACATTTATAACTTACATTTCAATACTAAATACAAATTTTAAAATTTATGTAAAAAGAATCTACTACCATATATCATGAATTGAATATCGTAAGAGGCAGCAGAGAGAAACTGAAACCGGAAATGTAAGCAAAGAGACTGAACAATATAAATTTCCAAAACAACTGTTGCGAATAGTAAAAAAATTTCACAAAGGGAATTAAAAAGTATCATTTATACCAACAATACAAATGTCTATTTGTACAATTCTATTAACGAAATATTTTTCACTTTAACGAAACGTGATAAAGAAAACAAACGAACATTTGTAAATAAATTTTCCTCGTACAATGGAGACAAGATTAATTCACAAATTTCGTTTTTCATACTAAATAAATTTACAAACATATTATATTCGTTTGTACTACGTAAAAAAAGCAATTTTGTAAAAAAAAACATAGCTTTAAAAGTATCGTTCGGCGGTAGATATGGAAACTAACAAATTTCTAAGGCGTAGTGTTAAAGCAGCAAGTAGCACCATAAAAACAAATAGTTCAATTAATTGTGTACTTGTTTACAAATATTATAATTTGTAGGTGGTAGAGCCATGCCGCAGTTATATTATGGTTGTATCACAAATGAGTCGTCTATACGGGGAAAGACTGTTATTTTCACAGAATACCGGCGTAAAATAATGCTGCTGTATTTCGTATGGTGAGTATAGAGAACTAGAGACCCGTTTCATTGAAAACGAGGTATTCCATCACAGTTCTCAGCGATGACAATGAATCTAATTTTAGATTCTTAATCGATGATACATGTAGATGTATATGGGCCACAGCATCCACTTACCATCAGGTGGACTGGGTGCTCGTTTGTCAACCTTATTATCTATATAAAATATGAAAAATGGTTGACGCTGGAACTTCCCGTTTATATATTATAAATATTTAATTTTTGATCTGGGTACGATTATTATTTGAGATTTTTAAAAGGCTATAATTTTTGAACGCGTCTTTCGATTTTACTTGCTGGAAGGCATTCCACGCTGTTATTTAAGTACAAAAAAAGTATCTTTGATGTCTGGAGCTGACTAGTCAAATATTTTGAAAGTTATTTTAGAAAAAAACCTGAATATAATAATTTTTCTGATTTTATTTTTTGAATATATTTAAAACGACCGATTGACTTCTACTTTTCTTTTAATTTCTTTTAATCTTTGAAATCTAATCAGGTCTAAGTCTTAATGAACTATTTTGAACACCGTGTCGTTCATCTCGATCAGTTTGTTCATTCTAAAGATATCGCACGGCCGGGCATCCAACCGGAAATTGTCGGAACGGCTCCCTAGGACCTCAAAACGTGGAGATCTGATAAAAACTTGCGTTCTCAAAATCGGACCGAAATCTGTAACTTTCTACTTTTGAAAATTATTAATTTCCAAAGCGGGAAGTTAAAAAAACCTAACAAATTTCTTAGCCGTGATGTTAAAGTTAGTGTGAGTACCGACCTAAAAAAACTTCAATTATTTGTGAAATTGTACAAATATTAACCGATAAGATTTGGATAATAGTACCTGAATGATCAAAATAAACATAAAAAACACAATGAAAGGTAAAAATTTCAGGTAACAGTGAAGTGTGGCAACTTTGACAATAAAATAGCAGCTTAATGTTGCTGCTTTTCGTATAATGAGCGTAGGTAACCGGACACCATTTTTACTGTAAATGAGGCATTTTACCTTAAACCTAAACGAAAGTAAGTTTTGATATTCCAATTTTTTTAAAAAATAGAAAAACTACATTAATAAGCCATATAAAAAATATTGCTTTTATATAGCAAAAAGAAGAAGCTGACAATTTAAATGATATTAAAAACGAAAATATTACTATTGAATAGTTTTTTTTTTAAATCAGGTAGAAAGAACCATAATTCAAAGTTACAAGACAATACAATTAAATTAAATGTATTACAGATGAAAAGAAAAGAAATATCTTTCAAAGAATTGTGAATGTTTTGGTACAATAAATTCAACACAATTCTTACCAACTAAAGAGGAAATTACAATGTAAATTTGTATGTTTTTATGATCATAATTGGTGAACTGAAAAATTTACCACTTTCAATTATTGAAATGAATAAGTATTGATTGTATCTTTATACCACTTGTTTACGAACAGAATATTTAAAACTATACCACTACAACAACAACAATGAACCCGCAGTTTTTTCAGTTTTTTGGGAGTTGTTAACATGAAAATTCTGCCGTCCGTCTTCTGTTTCATTTAGAAACAGTGGGTGTCATAAAAGTGCTGTCACAGCACTTTTTTATAACACCCACTTGGATGATATTATGAGGTATAATGGTATGGTCAAAGAGTTGTCAACAATACTAGGGGAACCTAACGGCTGCAAACTACTACGGTAGTAATAGTCTATACGGCATAAAACAGTTCCTATTTAACTTCCAAAGAACGTTAGCAAGTTATCGATAGAGTTTGAAGTGCATTACATATCCGTTTCCCGCTCTCCACTAAAGGCGTTTGTTTTCAGCGGAGTTTAACTATCGAAGGAAATATCGAAACGGTTTTAGGGCTATGCTAATGACGCGAGTTTCAACTCGAACGAACTAGCAATCCCGATAAAACCGGTTTGATCCGGTTTTGTTGTAGAATTAAAATCATTTTAGTGCTAAGTATAATATTATATTTAGAGGAACGGAATCAGAAGTAAAAAAAAATACATATATTCCCAAAGGAATGCCACAATAAACAATTCTGAACAAAACTCATCGATTTCCTGCATGTCTTATGAGATTGTTACTCCATATAGGGGAAGAATCACCGAGGATCCCTCAGTAGGGATTCTTTTGAGTTATATTGCAGGTCCATTACCATTACTAGAACATAAATAGAGCATATTATGGTAGCAAGAATTATTTTTTTATAGAATAAGGGTGACAAACGAGCATACAGTCTACCTGATGGTAAGTGGATCTGTGGCCCATAGACATACACATTTAACCTTGATTAAGAATCAAAATGCAGATACATTGGGTGCGTTTGGCAGAAAAAAGCGCTAGCAAGCGCTTATAAGCGCTAAAATAGTTTTCGGCCAGGACACGATTGCTACTTCAGTAGCGCTGACACAATCCGCCATTTTGCTTATTTAATTTGTTTGTTTTGAAGTAGAGTTTATAAGTTGTTTTGTGCAATATTAGTTTTAAGTAATATAATGACATGAATAAACATATACATGCTATTAAAAACTCATGATTGGTAAGTTTTTAATATGAATACTTTACAAACATATATTTAAATTAGGTTAGATTCCCCGGTTAAAACTAACATCGTGTCCTGGAGGAAAATAGCTACTTACGATTTGAAAGCGGTTACCGCTTACGATCGCCATTTTGTTTACAAGCGCTTGCTAGCGCTTTTTTCGGCCAAACGCACCCATTGTCACTCGTATCGTAACTAAAAAGATTCTCCAATTCTCTACACTCACCATACAAAACATAGCTAAGATTTTACGCTAGTATTTTGCTTTTTGGTAAGAATCCGATATTTGTCAATGATTCCTTGAAGTCTTCGTTCTTATTTCGTAATTGAAAAATTTTTAATGTGTTTAAATATGAATACTAAATTGATAAATTATGTGACAGGAATTGCAATAAATTTACAACATAATTAAAACATACATAAATAAATAATTAACAATCGCTTTGATGTTAATAAACATCGTTTTGTTGATGATGACTTAATGTTTAATATAGTCCAAAGTATTATTAAAGGACTGTGATGGATACCATACTCCCTCGGGCATGACTTTACATAATTCAATTAAGTTAGGAGCTGTCTGTTCGTATCGAAATATAAAATCATTCCTTTATGAAATATTCAATTTAATATAAATGACATCATATTGCGTCGTTATAAAACTTTATATTTTTATTAATATTCATACTTTAAAACGAATAATATACTTCATGTATACGATACGCGTATATTCAAACATATATATTCATAATCTAATTTACTTTAAATTATTTTGTTTATAGTAGATAGTACGTAGTAAGTACGAAAAATTATTGAAAATTTATTAGTGAAAAATTATTTTAGTGAAATATGCAGCCATATTCAAAACCAGAATCGGGATATCAGCAAGAAATACCCTGACCAGTCAAACTGTCTTCGATCACAAAAACGCAGTCTAAATAAGTTACCTTAATATTAAATGAAACACGTCTACGAAATAAATAATACCTTAATGTATTAATAATTCAAAGAGGGAATGTAAAATGAAATAAGCCGTCGCTTCACTAAATAAATAAATCGTAGGAGCCTTCCATTTGTCGCTCACTCGAATTCGAAACTTTCTACAAAGTTTTATGCTTTATACTGTGTATGTTTTAACACGGATATAAATTACATAGAACAAGCATTAAAAGCGTATTCTATTTCGGAATGATATAAAGTAATTATACTTATCTATCACAGTCTAAAATAGTCCAATACTGAACATAGGTCTCCCCTAAAGATTGCCTTATAGGGGAATTTCGTCATAGTTGCCAGGCTAGAGAGGCGGGTTAGCAACTGTTTTTTTTATTATTTTGAGTTTTTATCGGTAAGATGCTCTCGGTCCAGGTTCCATCTGTTGTCTCTTTCTACAACAACGGGACGCTATCGATAGTGGATCTTCTTACACAGCCACTGTACTTTCTAGCGTTTTAAACATTTTAAAATTAAAATTTATTTCGTCTTTTGCAAACTAAACGTTTAAAAAATACAAGCGATTTTAAAAATAAAAATTTCATACAATCGACTTCAATATAAATAAAATGAGAACATCAATGTTGCCGAAGTCAATTAAATACGCATCATTAAGGATAACTCAAAAACTACTGGTCAGATCTTGACCAAATTTTATGAGACCACCAGCTTTAAATAAAAAATACAGTCAATTTGAGTACCTCCTCCGTTTTACGCGTCCAGTTCAAAATATAAAATACAGCCCATTTCATAGATTGTTCTTAGTAGAACCGGACTGCAGCCATATTATTGGTACAGCATACACACATACAGCTCGGCATGAAAATTCAGAATAATTCTGTTGTTTTTGTGAAGTGAGTGAATCGGAACCATTTTTCCGGTAATAACGTATTTCATCTAAGTCCTTGGAATGCCAAACCATTTGCAATTTAATTCTTAATTAAGGAGCACAGGTTTCACCCTTATACCTTTAAAATAACCTTACGCTGACTTTAGTCCGATTTTCGATACGCTGTCGCCAATATGCCTGTCAATATAAGCAGCTTAAATATCATTTAAATTCTGAGTATTTTATAATAAAAAGGCACTTCCAGTTAATTATTGTTTGTGGTATTTGCACCCGAGCGTGTCAAGCTGTGACATTTTACAAAGAGTAATTTATGTTTTGTCTGTTTGTTTATTGTTGAACTCCAGACATGGTTTTACGCAAAACGATGTGAAGGAAATAACACGGGAGACACTCAGTTCGAAAATTTTCTCACATTTTAACTTGTATAAAGATATTTTAAACGCGCTATTGTCGCCTGGCTTTTGTGATAATTCATTCTACTGTTCTTTATTCTTGTATTTTTTTAAATATTTAATTTTTTGTTAATCGTAAACGTCTGGTGATGTAACTGTTAAGTTACTATTATTATTACTGATTTATATGAAATAGTATTTATTTTAACCGTCCTGCACTTAATAATGCGTTAGGTCTTGGTAGCTAAATAGCTAAATGCTCGCCGTAAATTTCAAAGTATGTGAGCAACCAGAATTCAATCCTGTCGGCACTAATGAAATTCATTATAATCGTCATCGCAGTCCATCAAAAGCCTGCCGCAGTACAGAGGATATTTTCTATAGTTACCATATTGGCAGAAGGGTTGGCAACCGCAGGTTTTTTTATCATTATGAGTTGTCGTCTAGAAAACGCTGCTGCCAATATCCTTTTGCATTGCAATTGCAAATTGGAAACATGAATATTGTCAATTGGAATTTTAAGTGAAGATTTACTTCATGTTTGTACGTGGTAGAGTCATGCTGCAGTTATATTAGTAGTATAGTTGTAGCATGAATGGGTCGGCTAGATCGGGAAAGGACCACGCCCTCACAGAATACCATCGTAAATAGTAGCTTAATGCTGCTGTGTTTCGTATGGTGAGTGTAGAGAACCGGAGACCCTTTTTACTGGAAACGAGGCATTCCATCTTTGTCCTCACGGGTGACAACGCATGTTCATTTTGATTCGTAATCGAGGATACATGTAGGTGGCTACGGGCCACAGCAACAACTTACCACCACGTGGACTGTGTGCTCGTTTGTCACCTTATAATATAAAAAAAAAACTCGTACGGCAATAAAATAAACGCGGCGGACTAATTACAAAAGCGGAAGTTGTAAACTAAATTGTATACACCTAACAGTGATAGTATATCATAATTTTTTTTCTTAATATAATACTAGCAATGGTAAATCTAGTAAATATAAATAACTTCTAAAATATTTTTATAAATTTCTAAGTAACGGTTCTTTTTAGGTAACTTTTAAATTATTAGATTTATCGACAATTTTTTACACTTAAAACTTAAGACGCTTAGTGTACAAAATCGAAAGAGGCGTTCAAAAGTTATACCATTTTAAAATTTCTTAATAACCTTTTTTTTTGTTTATAACTCTTGAATTGTTGCATTGAAGCAATTGGTAAGATTTTCGAGCCTTCCCAGCTCGAAAAATGCGAGAAGTTCCAGAGTTGGCCTACCGGTCAACCGCTCTTTAAATTTTTGTTTCGTGAATATTAACAATATATGAATTATATTTTGCGTTTTAGCTGTTTTGTTTAAAACAATATAGCAAAATTCTGTTGAGCGAAATCCTATTTAATCCTCAGAATTGATTGTAGACTGCTCTCCTTTCGCAGGGTCTTTAATATCGTGAACAAATCTTCAACGGAACCTTTCGACATAAAAAATGCATGCTTGTAGCTCACCGGTCTCTGATACCTTCCGCAAAATACGTTTACATTTACGAGAGTGGAATTATTATTTAAATGTATTCCATATTGAAGAACAAAGATAAGCACATTATCAACGAGTAAATAAACTTTGTTTAATTTAACTTATATTTTAATAAATATTTAGAATAAAACACCTAATCTACATTTTGGAAACGGCATTCTTCCAAATTAGTGGAGATTTGGTTGAATGTTTGTATTGAGATAACGTTTTAACTTTTAAGCTTATCTAAATAATATGAAGATGGCATCCGTCAGAAAATTATATTATTTTTCTAACGCTGAGCGCGCTCACTATATTTTCCTTCACCGCCGAGCACGTGGTAAATCAGCACTTAAAATTGCAATTAACAATTTATTGGTGCCGGCGGGGATCGAACCCGGATTACTCTCGTTCTATTATATTTACATCGAGCGTTAACCATCTGAACTACCACGGCTCTAGCCTCTCATGTGACATCATATATAACTATCTATCACAAAAATTTTGTCCTTCCTGGTCAGAGTCATCCATTTGACCTACATAAATATCAGCCAACAACCTTTGCATTTTTATCGGTTAGGCAAACATGAATAGTATCGTGTAGAAGCGGCGAAAGAGATTACTCTACCACTTAATATCTCGCGGGTATCTTAAGAGGTGTAAAATTGTACTTCCAATGCGTGTTGCCAGTGATAACGTATGGATCCTAGACGTGGTATTTCACTGCTAGCCGTATGAAGAAGCTCAAGGTTGTTCAGCTATCTATGAAAAGGGCTGTGCTCGACGTTTCTCTGAGTGATAAACTTTGAAATGAGGTTCATCGCAGTAGAACCAGAGTAACCAACATACCTAAACTGATTAGTAAGCTGAAGTGGCAATGGGCCGGTCATACAGCTTGAATAACCAACAACCGATGGGGAAGCAAGATTATTGAGTGGCAGCCTCGTAACGGTAGGCGAAGTGTGGGGCGGGCCCCCACTAGATGGAGTAACGATCTGCTCAGACAGTAAGTCGATGGCAGCAGGTTCCTCAGGAACGTGCTTTATGGCATTCCTTGGGGGATGTCTATGTTCAGCAGTGTATGTATATGTATATATATATATAGAACAAGGGTGACATCTAACAGATGGTAAGTGAATCCTGTGGCCCATAGAAATCTACATTTATCCTCGATTAAGAATCAAAACGCAGATGCGTTGTCACCGGGTCTCCGGATCTCTACACTGACCATACACTGAAACATATTAGCGCACCATCGCGCCGGGGATCCGCGCTGTCAAATACCCGCAAATAGAATGACAGATGAATGAATATAAGAAACAAAAAGAATTCATAGTAATAGTTTTAAGTTTACTAGTTGCGTTACAGATGATTTTGTAGTGATAGTTTTTTAAATTAATATCATACCAATGCTCAAAACACGCCCTAGCCGAAACCTACGAGAGTCTTTATATTTATTTTTCTAATCATACCAAATGAAGAGGGGAATGAGTGAAAGTTGAGATCGGACTTTCGTTTCATTGTACTAAAATGATTGAGCTACCTATTAATAATATATTATTTTGTCAGTGTTAGAGAATTTTCACTATAACAAAATAACATTTGAACAACAACAATGAATTTCAATGTCACTTTTCCAAATAATAGGCGAAAACTAACGCACTACGTTTACAATATAATTTATTATGTTAACTTAAATAGAAGTAAAATTACAAAAACATGAATTTAATATTTGTTTTTACTTATTTTAAACCAGTCTTTGACCACAATCCCACCTGTTGGTAAGTGGTGATGAAGCCCTTGATTGTAATCAGTACTTTCTTAGCGTAACAAAAGCAAATTTAAAATTAAATTAAAAACTTTATATTTCCTTTTTATTGAATAAAAGAAACAACACGCCAGGGAAATAAGCAGTGAAACTTATAGAAACAGAAGAAAGTTCTTGTGTTAGTTCTAAAAACGAATGATACCTAGTGTCACTTATTGCCGTACTTATTGCCCATCACTAATCATGTACAACTGACAGCTGTCAGAAATGCATTCTCCCTACGGCCGTAAACTTCCATTGTTTGAAAATAAACTAAAAAGAATAATATTTTGTTGAAATTTTTCACGATAATAGAATTAGGTGCTTCTTCTTCTCTTCTATAAGAATAATATAAATTATAGTCTCTTAAAGAAGGCATATTTTCACTATGTAACACAAAACTAAATTTATGTATACGTATGTAAGTATCTCTTATCACGCAATTTCTCACCCTGTCATTCAGATTCAACCCTAGCATATTCCTTAAAGACCGCATTTCTACAGCATTTATTCTACTTTCGTGCTTCTTCTGCCACACCCAGCTTTCATCTACGACGTTTTTTGCCACCAGGGAGGCGCCATTCAAGAAAGGAAAGGATTGGACAGATGTCTTAGTTTTTAATTTGTTAGAAATGTGTGTAGTTTTTAGTTTCTTTCTGAAATATTAGTTATTTTTATATAGATTAGATTAGAAATAGATAAACCAATCTACATATTATATTCCTTAATGTAGAATAATAAAACAAAGTTAAAAATGTTTGTGTAGAAAACATGAGTAAAAAATTAAAGAACAAAAGACATGGGGCATTGTTTTGTGTATATACAAACAACATAGAAACGTAATTCAAATTAAATATCAGTTTTTCAATGATGATGACACTGTCACCATTGCGTGTGAAATTCAACCAGTCTTACAAAAATATTTATATTGATTACTGAATGTGATTATTAAATTTTTCATTTGAAACAAGTAGTAATTAAATAGCCTCAGTGTAGGAAATATAAAATGAAGATCCTTTGCATATAGGACTATGAAAGCCCATTGTTGAACGTAGGCCTTATTTATAGATGGGATTCATGGAAGGGATTTTTCTAGTTACCACGCTTAACACGTGGGTTGGCAACCGTAGTTTTCTTGAGTTGTTATGTTGTTATGTTATGTCTTCATTGGGGCAGTGCAGCGAACTTTTCCTTGCCTTAAAATCCTCTCAGAAATGAGAGGAGGCCTGCGCCCAGCAGTGGGACGTACTCGTATGTAGACGGTGCTGCTGACCGTCTGTTTTAGCTTCCCTCTGTCGCTTCTTACGACACTCATGGGACAATATGAAGTTGTGGATGATTATACACCGCACTACACAAAAACGCTTCTCAGTCTTTGTCCGAGATCAGTTGTTCTAATAACGTCTGATAAAGGAGACAATCGTTTATGGGAACACTAGAAATTTTACCTTAACTTAAAACTATTACACATACAAAATTGATACCAATTTATTAAAGTAAACGGCCTAAATATTTAATGAAAAGATAACCGGAATCATGAAATCTGACAAAAAGAATTGTTTTGATATTCGTGTTCTGGCTAATTTAATATAAAAAACATGCGTGTAACGAAACATTTTATTACATGAACATATTATATATTTGTATATTATATATTTACTACTAAAACCAGATACTACTAAAAATTGTTTTAACCCTATTTCTAAAAAAATAATATCGTATAATATCGTTCAAAGTGATCGTAGAACGAATCGTATAAATACCCCTATATTGTCACTGACTTCCGGGTAAGGGTAATATTCGTGTTCTGGCTAATGTAATATAAAAAAAATATACGTGTAACGAAGCATTTTATTACATACACATATTATGTATTTGTATATTATATATTTACTACTAAAACCAGACACTACTAAAAATTGTTTTAATCCTATTAAAAAAAAACTAATATCGCATAATATGGTTCAAAGTGATCGTGGAACGAATCGTATTAATACCCCTATATTGTCACTGACTTGGGTACGGGTATTACTATACGGCGTTGATGTTCGTCACGTTGCTGCTTTTCTGTATTCATTTAATCATCATCTTCATCATAAAGCGTGTTTAGGTAAAATTTTAAATGAACATATTATTCCTTAGTCATCTCGGCTTTTATCATATTTATTTAATTACTGTAACGGTGTATGGAATTAATACTCACTAATCAATCAATACATATAAAAAAGTAGTTTCTACACCACGTCTGTCCGTGTACAGTACACAGGCACACGTCTGTTTGTCTGTGTACAGTGTACAGCACACATTTTCTGGACCTACTAAAAGGATTTTCCACCAATCTTAAAATACCTGAATTGCCTACAACTTTGTTTCATACTATTAATTATTGAATAGTTCACTATTTTAACTATAATACCGGTGTAAACTACTAGACAATCGCTTTTAGTTTATTTTTAGGCTAATGTGATGTTCATATTTTAATTGTTCATTTCTCAGTATTCCATTAGATGCAATAAAATTAATATCTCTATTAAAATCCGTATTAATTGCCCCAGTCCTGTGTTCTTTAATTTTTTTTACTCATTTTATTTAATCTATAGACTATAAGGAATATACCGACATGCATTTCATTAAGTTACGCAACAATTCGTGGTGGGCCCATTTCCCGTACAAAAATAAATTGTCTCCTTTCAGATTATTCAAACGTCTGGAAGTGAGTTAAAAATAAATTAGAAAATTTTCTTTCATTCATAATTACATAAATATATAAAGGTTAGCTTAACTAATTTAAAGCGTGTAAAAAACGTACGAGTTTATGATCCAAACTAATCAAATTTAGAAGTGCGTGAAACCCTTCTCGTGTTTCCGATACACAAGCTAAAATCAGGTCAAGTTAATATAATTGAAGATAAAACATACCCCTATAACATTTTATTGGGACGCACAAGAAGTAAGGTTTACTCTCTACCCACATCAACGTTTGATGAAAATTGTCATATGCGGAATTAGTTTCTTGAAAGGTTAATTTTAAAGGTTTCTAAATTAGACATTATATTGACAATGTGATAGTAGTTTTTTTTTCTCTATGGTATTCCCATAATCTAACTCGTAAGGGCTTATGAGGCATTAAGTCTGCAATTTGTAATCTCTAGCTGAAGTTAATTGCAATAACAAAAATAATTATATAAGCCTCCCCATAGATTATTTCATATTTACATGCTACGTATGGATCAGCTCGATCAAGACAATACCTGTCACAGAACAGTATGGTGAGTGTAGAGAACTGGAGACACTTTTTATTGCAAACGAGGTGTTTTTATTTCCTCAGGGGAGACAACTGTATTTTGAATCTTAACTGATTATAGAGGGTTGTATGCTCGTTATCCTATAAAACATTTGCCACATTTGCCACATTTGGCAGGCGCAGGCGGAAAATGCTTGCTCTTCATTTCTGTTCATTTCCCTTTGTTGTCCGTTACGACACCCAATAGGATAGTGGATTCTCTTACGCTACCACTCCCATGTGCTTATTTCTCAATGTTAGAAGGATTGAGTAAATGAAAATATAAAAGAAAAAGTTAAAGAACGCATGAATTTTGTTTTCGTTTAATGACAGTAAGGTAAGTTGTTAGAGATCCAATATATGGTAACATCCTTATAACTAATTCATGGGATTTTTATAGCCTATATAAAACCGGCTCACTTCTATCTCCGAGTTCCTTTCATGAATGCCTAACAATGCTCTTGAACGATTGTGTCACATGAAACGTGAATTAACTAGATAGGTAAAAGAGGATCGGGTTCGTAATTCTTTACAGGTATAAAAGTAAATAGACATTGTAAATATTTGTAACTACCTTTACCTTTTATTTACAACTATCGAAAAATCACTTTAATTCAATTTTTATAGTATTTTAACAAAAACTATGTGTGGTACGGGAAAATATTTAAATTTAAAAAAGCTTATCAATTTAACGTATGAAAATTCATATTACCCTTAACATTCATCGTTTTGTTTAAAATAATTTAGAATAAAAATTATCAAAATCCATTTTTCCATCAAAACACTAAGTGATGAAAGATAATAAAGTTGTGTTCAAACTTTTTTCATAATATGTTCTATAGTTTATGAGATATGTGTAATAAATTTATGCATGTCACCTTATTGTGACAACAACAGAGTAAATCCACTTGAAAGAGATCACAAAAGGGAATCTGAAACAGGAGATTCGAAGCAATATCTTCCTGACAGCAAGAAAACGGAGTAATAGATGATTGTTTTTCACCGCTAAGCGAAGTTTAAACAGTTTAAAATTTCAACTACTACTTCAGTGTTGCTGGTGATATAACAAGAGATTGTTGGTTATACCACACACACTGTTCGTCCAATTTTGTATTTTAATGAAAAACATATTAACCTACCTCGAAATTGTTGTGTACCGAGTTAACTTTGGGTTTCCATTTGGACTCTCAACTTCTTTTACTTCTTCACCGGACACTGTAACAAAATAAAAAACAAAAGTTATTAAAGTTTACACATAGAGTTGAGTAATGTACATAATATTAAGTAAATTTGAGATATCCATAATTAACTTATAGTAAAAAGTAAAATCCGGTTTTAACAAACAAAAAGAAACTTAATATAACTTCTAATTTCTGAAATATATGAATATGATTAATAAGATCCTAAAGAAAATAGAATTATAAATATACGAACACTGATTAATCCGTCCTTACGATAGTAACGTAGACTTTTACAATTCACTCAAGAAACTCGCAAAGTTGGGAACAAACAAATTGGATAAAGGGCCCATATTAGTGAAACGACTATAATTCTGACTAAACTGGCACGCTTCATTGCTCCGACGGATCGTATGAAAAGATAGAATCCGTTCGCAAAGTTTTCAGCCGTTAAAAATCTCTTTCAATCTGTCGCGACACTAAAGGGATTTTCTCAGAATCCTCAATCCTGATCCCCGTATCACGGCCTAAAGGATAAAATGCACTCATCTCCAGCTCCCACATTCGTTAGTTAACCCTATAATGCCCGGGAGGCGGATTCAAGTTAATTTCAGCAATTTGGCTTTCGGTATTCCGTCGAGACTAGATATGACAGCGACACTCCAAGAGACTCCACTCAGACGTTTCAAGTCGCTTTCTAAGGGTATTCCATAACACTTTCTTCGATACGATACTATTACTTTAATGGTTGTAATAATTCCTGTACGTACGTATACAGTTAATATTGTATATCGTCTTGATTGCTAACATTATCGATAGTAGTATAGTTGTTACCAATCTTTAATGGGGTACTTCTACTTCTACCAGAGTATAATAAAGATATAATTGTGTATGGTATTAAATAATGAATTTACTATCATACACAATTCTATATTTAGTTTTTAAATAAACAGTGCTCGACATTATAGATAATTTCTTCGAACGATAATCTTCGCGTTGTTATTGCAAAATTCAAACCTTTCGATAATACTCTAAATGTTGACCATCCAGACTTTGTTTTAGACCGCGCTTAATCTATGATCTGGGTTTGTGGTCAGCTGTTGCGTTTCGTTTTGACGTTGACTCAGATGTTTGACATTTCGTCGTAAATTTTTTATATTTTTCTATATATATCTTTGTATTCGTTATATTTACTAATTTCTTGTTTATTTAACATTTCGATGCAAAACTGCTCTTAAAATCACTAGATGATGTGACTATGGATTTGTTTACGACATGTAGATTGGAGTGTTTTTGTTGGATTACCGTTTGTCACAACTTTTTACTTTCCTGATTAAAGATCTAAGCGCTTCCTCGAATGTCTTTTTTGGTTGATATTTTAACAAACGTAGGAATGAGATTATGGTCTCGGCATCTCGTCAAGAAATTTGAGGCTGTTAGATATCTTGCGCGCTTAGTCATGAGATCGTCTAATCGGCAAATTTTATTTGCAATTACCAGTCCGTACTGGTTTACATAATGATTTCTTATATTCACGCGAACTCTACACATTTAAATAAAACTAGTTTTTACGGGTTTAATCGCATATATCAACTTATTTTCTATATTAACTTATTACAAGACTTCACGATACTACAAACTCATACTGCGTAGATCGGAAGAAAAATTTATAATTTTAATTTAGAGGTAGTCGTGGTAAACTATGATATTGGGACGTCGAAACCTCAGTCTCCCCGTGATCATGGGTGCTGTAAAGTGCTTAAAAGGTCGGAAATATAAAATAAGTTAATAAACGCGATAAAATCCGTAAAAACTAGTTTCATTTTTAAGATTTACCGTGTGGAAATAAAATTAATTTAATGAAAAAACAGCACATTCGAAAGTCAGTACTAAGACATAGTATAAGAGCATAGACATTCAAAGGACCGACTTCAGAATGTGAATTTATGTTAATTTTCAGCTCTTTCAAGTCGACTTTTAGTTTTTTAGTTATTATTTTGTACCCTTTTGTATGAACTAAGAAATACCACAATCTCAATGTCATCTGAATAGTTACATTGAAAACTTTATACTGTATTTCGTCACCTTTATACTTTTCTCCATATTTTTATTACTCCTGAAGACCCCTATATAATGAAAAGAATACTCAAAATGGGTGTACAATTTAAGAAGATATTGCGTAATAAACAAACAAAAAATACAATCAAATTGAGCCCCTTCCGTTTTTGAGTTCGGTTAATCAAATGTTAGTTTTTAGTCTTTGTAGGATGTCAAGTTGCACAAGAAGTCGAAAATATATCTTCCTGAGTTGTCAATTTATAATAGCAAGATTAATTTTTTACCAGTAAGCATTACGTTTTTGTACGTGGGTCGGCACGACCAGATAAGCACAACTTTTTCGCAAACGCCAGCGTAAAATAGATAAATGATGCTATGTTTCATATTGAATGACAGGGACATTCAGTCCCTATATTGATTGAGAACAAATGTGTCTATGGGCTACAACATTCCCTCACCATCAGGTGAACTGCGTGTTCTTTTGTTATCTACGTTTATATGAAGAGTGATTATAAATAAATTATACTATAATATACTTATATATTTATATATAATATATTATACTATAATATAATTATACTTCAAGAAGTCTACATCGAAACCATTTCGCCGTATTTTCTAACTTTTCCTATTTGATCACTGGAAATATTTTCGTCTCTGATTTTGACGTGTCAATAAAAAGATTGGATAACTTCGCGAAATTTTCATTCGATCACGAAATTACGAACTGTCGTTTACAAAATGGCAGCAATTAATTACGTTCCAAGAAATATGAAGTGCAGGAAGCCGGGAAATATTTTTAATAAATCTGTAATCATCAAAACTTTTTGAATTTCCTTACTAATTTCAATAAAAAGAATTTGTTAACTACTTTCAGCATAGACAAAAAGTAATTTATAATAAATAAATAATAATACGTATTGAACGTTACTCTTTTGTTCAATTTACCACTGGTTAAGTTCCGCAAATAACCTCCTCTCATAAATTCCTTAATATTATAATAACCCTTCTTATACAAACCTTGTTTAATAATGTTTTTGAACGTTAATAAGGTCAAAGGAGATTTTTCTGTTTCTAGTGTTTACAGAATGAATATTATTTTTTTTTTAAATAATTTTATTTTTATTTACATACATAAATACATTTTTCGTAAATGTATTGAAAGGCAAAGGTTAATGCAATAAATGCGTTAAAGTTTTAGATCATAGTTTGCTCTTACGGCTCTCTTCTGTAAAATAAATATAATATATTGTTCAGTGTCAGTCGCGTGTTCCCCTAGCAAAATACTATACGATATTATGCAATGGAAAAAGCTAGTTTAGCTGAACTAGTCTAGCTGTTTAAACACAAGTAAGATTTTTAATCTTTTTTACAGCATATACTGCAGAACTAAGTCTGCTTACTAGTTTTGATATATGCGAGCCCCATTAAAGATTCGCTAGTCTAGTGTAATTCCAAAAGATGTGGTGGTATCGACAAGGCTCAGTACCTCCCCATTTATAGTTACATTAGTATTTAGATGTTTGACATTTTAAGTTATGAAGTTAGTTTTAGTGCCCAATTTACCAACCAATTTACTAATTTATTGAAAGCATTACTTACTTCATCATAGTAATTGTCGTTTTTATTCTAAAATTTATCAAGTATCGTATATATCTATGAAATCACAGGTACAGCAAGTCGCGTAAGATGACTAAATTAGTCCAGTTCAATCTCGAAAAGACACAAGTTTGCGCGTTTACCGCTAAAAAGAACCGCTTCGTCGTATCTCTTCAGTTTCAAGGCACTCCCCTTGTTGCTTCAGCCAGTATCGGAATCCTCGGCGTCGCCATATCGAGCACGTGCAGTTTTGTGGTCACTAGGAAAATATGGCCAAATTGGCCTCTAAAAAACTTGGCGTGCTCAGCAGATCGAGACAGTATACCGGCATACCGTCTGCAACTTTACAAGGTGCTGGTTAGGTCGCACATGGAATACTGTTCCCAACTCTGGGCTGAGGCTACCTAGTGCCGGCTCCTTCCACTTGATCGCATCTAGCGCTGAGCCGTTAGAACCGTCGGCGACCGAGCTCTTTCCGATCGACTTGACTCACTGCCACGGCGGAGATATTGTGCATATCTTTGAGTGTTTTATCGCATTTACCACGGGGAGTATTCTGAGGAATTGTTTAGACTAATTTCAGCCGCAGAATTTCACCATCGCACATCGCGACAAAGCTCGCGATACCATCCATACTATCTTGATGACTGGTGGTCCACCACTGTGCGATTTAAAAGAAGCTTTCTTCCTTGCACAACTTGCTTGTTGAATCAACTACCACCAGAATTTTTTTTGGATCACTACGACTTAGGGACCTTCAAGAAAAGAACCTACACTTTTTAAATGCCGGTAATGCATCTGCAATTCCCCTGGTGTTCCATTGCTCATGGGCGGCGGTAATCACTAACCCTCAGGTGAGCCGTATGCTCGTTTGCATACGTCTACCCTACCGTCTACCGTCTACCGTCTACCCTCTCCCATAAAAAAATCTATATATTGTGTTTAGCAGTGGACCATGACGGAATGTAATAGTATGCAATAAAATCCAATTTTGTTGTGTGAAATGTAACGTTAAACAGAACAAGCGACTCCGGTCGTAATTTTAAAATAACACAATCTCCACAGAGACCGATAGAAAACAATTGGTTAATTACAGCAACATTGGTAAATATGAATTGAATTTTCAATGCGCTGGAATAACATTTAAATTTGGAGAATTCCAGAAACGTATTAGTTTATTAAGGCAATCATTTTGAATAAATTTTATATGTTATTATCGTTGTTTAAAAATAGTACTGTTAGTTAGATATATTTAACTAATAACTATTGTTATTATTTTAAAGTCCACAGCTGGGCTCTTTATTAAAAATAAGTTACAATCACTACACTTTTGCCAGACATTTCTTCACCCTTTACGATATTCTCCGTCTACAATATGGGCATTTTACGTCTGATGTAAATGAGATGGTTTAACCACCCATACATCAGACATCATCAGAAATTTTTGGTTTTCCCGTAGTAGTCTACGACATCGATTGGATGAATGGTTGGAATGAAAGGAAACTTGGCCGAGCCGCAAAGTAACAAGGCAACAATGCACTTGCATTCGTTTTAGAAATTAAAGGAAAATACATTTTATATTTATAACCAAAATTGCTTATATTCCTGATATAATGGGCCCACTCTACAAATGACAAACTGATGTTTTTTTTATAGAATAATGGTGTCAAACGAGCACATAGACCTGATGGTAAGAGGATGCTGAATACCATAGTCATCAACATCTATACGTGATTAATAACAAACATTCAAATCGTTGTCACCCCTGAAGAATAAGATGGTATGCCTTGTTTACATTAAAACAGGTCTTCGATTCACTACACTCACCATACAAAACGCAACAGCAATATACTGCTATTTTACGCTGGTATTTTGTAACATGGTCTTACCGATCGAGCTTATATATTCGTGCTACAACCACGATTTATCTGCAGTACAAATCTACTACGTATAAGAATTAAAATAAATTGCTTCGTAAATAAAATATTTTTTAATATATGTCCTACCTCTTGAATTGATGGATGCACAAATTAAAGCACGAATTCAATTTCCCAGGAAAATATTTTTAAAACTGCGTAGATAAGTCCTCTAGTCAGAAAAATATCCGCTTTGAAGTGAAACAGAATAAAACGATACGAAGTGCATTAAAGAGAGAACGGGTTCACTATACCAGTTTTTTATGCTTCAATAACTTTTCGTCTATATTGTGAATGTTTCCGTTTGGCCGACACTACATTCAAACTGTCTTCATTATCTTCTCGCACCTTTATTTTCTATGTCATGATCATCAGTGGGTTAAAGTACATTGCACGACATGGTCCTCTCCTGTTGTGGGAAGGATTCGCCTTAACCATCATTATTCTTTGGTGAATTTACGATCGCACTATTAAGGTGGGTCTACGCTAGAGGAGCCGAGCCCGAGCTGAGCATAAGCTGAGCACAGGCTGAGCCGCTCTACTTGCGGTGTCAAGTGTTGACATACAACGAGCATAAAACATGCAAATCGATGCATGCGATGAAAATCACTTTTTGTTCGTCAAAAAACCGACAATAGGCGGAGCACAGTCAAGCACGAACCAAACGCTCAAAATAAGCTCGTTCGAGGATTGTAAGTCGGTCTACACTACACGAATTTGTGCCTGGCTCATACTCCACTCGTGCTCGGCTCGTCCAGTGTGGACCCACCTTTAGACATCACGTATCTATATATTTTAAAGAAGGTTATGGTGCAATGAGTGGCAGTGTAAGAATATTTACTACACCATATCATCTCGTGGGCGTCGTAAGAGGCAACAGAGGGAAACAAATAAGTTATCAATCAATTATTATTTTACGATAATTTAGGGAATATTTCTACAGGTTCTAGGGTAAAACCAAAATCATAAGTGGAAACACTGGTTCTGTGGTATTTCATGAGTATTTAAAACATGACGCTAATTTATCCTATGCTTAAACCGTGAAAAACTTTTGTTCACACGACCATATCTTGTCATTTATGATGATGTTAAGGACGTATGTAGATGTCTAAGGGATACCGCATCCACTTACCTTCAGGTGGACTGCGTGCTTGTGTATGTCACTTTTATTCTATAAACAATATAACATAATATACAGGTTTACTTGCAATGTTTTCATTTATCATCAGATTATGGAAGATATAGATTACTAGGAAAATCAGAACTTTAAATAACAACTAATTTAATTCTAACTGACGGGGATCAAATTTTGTTCGCCCGCATAACTATGAAATTTACAGCGTGCGTTTAATATTATGAATATAGCACGTTTTAGCGATATAAATAATAGTAATCTAAATCATTAATCGTAACTTGTGCTACTGAAGTGCAGGTTCGGTACACGTCGTCGTAAAATTGTATCGTATACCGATAGATACGATTCAATTTTATTCGTATTTTTTTCTCGTTACCTGACAATTTAAACGTTATTCTCGTACATTTTCATACTAGAAAGGAACCCTGAAACAAAGAGGATTATTCTATAAACAACGGAGCGTGTACAAGGGCCCTCGAAAATAGAAGTTGAGAATTATTTCAACACTGACGATAACTTGCTGGAAAAATGTATAATATTGTCGTTTTGTGTTCCACCAGTAAAAAAGAAAAATACTGAGTCGCAAATGTAAGTATATAAATACTAGCTTGCCAGACAGACGTTTTTCTGCCCTTTTCGATGACATTTGTCATGTCCTATTAAAAATCCTTAAATTCGCAAAAAAAAATGTGTGTCACTCATGGGCAACAAACTATCCTATCTAATGATTTCTTAAATTTACGCGAACACTACACATTGAATGAAACTAAATTTACGGATTCTATCGCGTTTATTTAACTGATTTTACTTATTTTTAATTACCGACGTTTCGGGTGCTTGACAGCAACCATGGTCACGGGGGGGGGCTGAGATGTTTGACGTCCCAATGTTATTGTTAGCCCGGCTACCTTCAGTTTTTGAATATTAATTTTTGGTCCGATTTACGCAAAACGAACTTACAGTATCTTGAAGTCTTGCAGTGGTATGCTTGGGTTTGGGTTTAATTTTGTTAATTATAGGATCCCAAGCAGATGATAGCACCCAACCATCTTCTCTATTGAAATTAGGATGTTTTTTTTGCTTCTGTAAATCCAAGATTCTACAAGCGGTACGTAGACGACACCTTCAAAATTTTACCATCTGACAAAGTAACCGCATTTTTAAACCACCTTAACTCTGTAAACTCTAAAATACAATTCACATGAGAGACAAAAACACCGGACCCCTATTTAAATGGTGAATCTCATTATCATCCTTTACAGTTAGCTACCGTGGGTAAATCTTTGTTTCAGATAGCACGAGGGATCTGTGACAGAAAACATCTAGCCGCCGAGGTGCAACATGTCAAGCAAGTGTTGCAATACAACAAGCTTCAGATCCCGCGCCTACGTCACAGTGACCGAGTGAAGCCGGCCACAGTCGAGCGTGTGCCTGCTATACTACCATATGTCAGAGGAGTCACAGACAAGGTTGGCCACATCTTGAAGCCAGCTTCCATTAAAACATACTACAAGCCGCCGAAGAAGATTAGTCAATTTTTACCATCCGTCAAGTGTAATATCCCTCTACAAGATGCAGGAGTGTACAAGTTAGATTGTGAATGTGGTCTCTCTTACATAGGTCAAACAAAAAGATCCATAAAAACCCACGTGAAAGGACATATAGCTGACGACCGACCGACCGACGCTCCGGGAAGTCTGCAGTCTGTGAACATGTTCAAGATCGTCCCCACCATTACATCAGATTTGATAAATCACAAATCCTCGCAAAAGAACACCGATTCCTTCTCGGGTGATACGCCAGGCTATTGAAATTAAAAAACATCCTGATTTCAATAGAGAAGATGGTTGGGTGCTGCCATCTGCTTGGGATCCTATAATTAACAAAATTAAACCCAAACCCAAGCATACCACTGCACTTCAAGATACTGTAAGTTCGTTTTGCGTAAATCGGACCAAAAATTAATATTCAAAAACTGAAGGTAGCCGAACTAACAATGACATTGGGACGTCAAACATCTCAGTCCCCCCGTGACCATGGTTGCTGTAAAGCACCCGAAACGTCGGGAATTAAATATAGAATCTGTAAATTTTATTTTATTCAACTATCCTATCTCTCAAGATGGACTAAAGTGCGCACGGTGTGCAAATTCGATTAAAATCAGTTAAGTACTCGTAGTTCAGGAGTCCATCGCGGACAAACTACGTGACACGTAATTTATATAAATTATGAATATATATATATACATATATATACCCGTTCCGAAGAAGAAAACAGAAAGATAGACGGGCAATGAAGTAATACTATAATGAGGCTTATTAAAGTTTAATGCAAAAATGAAAATATTAAATATTTTTGTATTAATCTAGGACACAAATAATTACACAATCTAATATATTACGATTATAGTCTTAAATCCATTACACTTTAGATCTTACATCGATAATGAGAAGAACACTTGCGTAGACTTACCTATTTATTCTACGGCAACCTACGTGTGCTACGGAGCTACGAACGTCTACGTGATCACAAGATTATATTATTATGCCTATAGAATACTATTTGTAAATATTTTCGATAATGTTGCTTCAAGGAATCGCTACTGCAGCCTGGTTTATTTAAAAAAAAAAAACTAAACGAGCGAAAGGTCCATATTTTTATATCCATCTAGTCCAAGGGCGAGAATGAGGTCTACGATGGAGCGAGTATGCCCAGGAGAATCCTGTTAACACGCACCTTGAAAAGGGCCAGGTTATAGACTGAGTTGGGGAAAAAGGTTCTCGAGCGGCAGCTTTTTTTATTTCTAGCCTTTTTATGTCTAGGTTTTGCAAAGTTCTACTAACCTATTTCGTATGGCCTTCGGCATCAAACAATCCCAGCGAAGTAGGGTTGGCGGTTGTTTAGAGCCAGCATCTAGAAGAGAAATGCTCGCAAACGGAGATGCAAGTAAATTAGCTTTCTCAGTCGTTGAGTGAGCTAGTGTTTCATCAGCTCTCGGCATGGCTGGCTACGAGGGACGGCAGAAGTTGGATTCAACAACCCTCGAAAGGGACCAAAACTGCTCACTACCGGGAGGGTAGCAAGCAAGTCTGGCCACTATATGACTGACATGGTCGAATCGTGTTCTACGGAGAACCCACTTGCAAGACTTGGCAGCGGAATTAAAATATTTGACTTTCAACTTCCATTTTTACATATTAAGACATAACACATTTGAAAGTGAATGTGTGGTTTACTACGCTCTCCTTGCTTGTTTTTGGACACTGTAGTGCACCACTGTGTTTCTGTTTCAAGACTCAGGGAGTCAGTGTATTTTTAAGCATTCTTTAAAACAGTCCACATAATGATAAGTGGTTGTTACGGCCTATAGACCCCTATTAATATATGTGATGCTGAAGAATCAAAATAGCTATGTATTGTAACTACTCGGAATAAAGATCGAATGACATCACAAGACTCATTACAAGTTAATGAGGTCTCCAGTTTTCGTCACTATACGATACACGACTATTTTATTCTGTTATTTTTTGTGAACGTGATCCCGGTCGAGTCGATCCATTCATGCTTTTTATAGCATGGCTATATTACGTAAAAAAGTATTGGAATTTCATTTTAGTCAACTGGATGGTGTGACATGTGGACATTTACACGTTTATCTTCGAACAAGAATCAAAATACAGATGCGTTATCATCCCTGAGTACTTTTTAGTAAAAAGAACCTCCTGTTATTTACACTCACTATTCAAAACAGTGCAGCATTGAGCTACTATTTCACGCTGGTATTCTATGTGAGAGGGTGGTCCTTCCCCGGTTGAGTTGACCCAATCGTGCTATAACCATAACGTAACTGAAGCACGGTTTTACCACGTAAATAACAAGGTGGTAAATATCAAAAATAAACACTGCAATGCAATTTACATTGTGGTACGACCTCACTAAAACATATAAACTATTAAAGTGAGAATTCAATTAAAAATTCTATCGCAATCTCGCCGAATGACAAGCCGATAAAGCGCGAGGGATCCGGAAATTTTCTCCGAATAACGAAAATTTCAAATGATAGGGTCGCATCAATATCACTCAGCTTTATTGAAGCCGAACCGAGCCGGACGAGACCACGCTTTGGAGAAATAATCCTAAACTGGATGTGTTAGACTATATATGAACATACAACTTAAAATTCATAACATGATATTAGTTTTAGTCAGGTATTTTGCATAATATTCAAATATGTACAATATTTAAACATAATAATAATAATAAAAAATTATCATACAGTCCTAGTAGCTATATTTGGAAAAGAGAACTAACCCATTTTTGATTACTTTACTATGGAAGGCTTGATTTGTGTCTATACGAATTAAATTTTAATTTGACATTTATTAAATAAAATAAATAGCAAAAATATAAAAATACTAGCTGAGCCCGGCAGACGTTCTTCTGCCAGTTAATATCATAGTTTGTGTTCAGAAACGTTTTTATTTTTATTTTAGAGCAGGTAATTTAATTTATTAATTGCCCCGCGGTTGATTGTAAGAAAAGCAAATAAAAACAAAAAATTTAAATTCTGTTCGTTTATTAAAAATAGTTTATAAATATAAGCCTTCTCCATAAAAAATAAATATATACCAATTTTCATTGTGATAGATCAAATAGACTTTAAGTTAAACGATTCCATATATACAAACATTCTCTTTGATATGTATAGATGTGTTCAGCAACGTTTTTTTATAGCCCATAAAATTTAATTTATTAATTGCCGCACTTGATTGAAAAAAGCAAATAAATTCAAAATTCTAATTTTATTTGTTTCTAATTTTTTTCTATTTCTTTTAATTTATAAATATAAACCCTCTCCATTGTTATAAATATTTATACCAATTTTCATAGTAATCGATCAAACAGATTTTGAGTTAAACGATTTCATATATACAAACATCCTGTTATAATATGATACTAGGGCCGACGCAGATGCAAGGGTAAAACCTTTTGCTAGCATCATAAACGGAGCAGAGAAAAAGTCTAAAGTCAAACATCTTTATTTCAACAAAAGATTCAATCAATTGATTAGATAGTAAAAGAAAAAAATTCTAATTCAGATTTTTATTGTTTACAAACCTTGTCTGCGTTGAGCTGGAAGAAATATTGCTGAAAAAATTTTGTAAATTGGCCTACGGGTTACGAAAGAGATAGATTTCAAAGAATCGTTTTCTTGCGACATGGGAGCTTCGCTCGCTCCGCTCCAATAGAACGCCTTCAGTTACTTCTATCACCAAAAATCAGTGGTCTGCAGTGCTCCAGTGCGAAGGGTAAGAGGGCCAATACAATTACAATATTTAATTTCGTCTTAGTCCTCACGAGTGAGAATGCATCCGTAGCCTTCTTTTGTTGAAACGGGTTTCAGATGGGCTGCAGTACTCACTTACCATCAGGTGGAATGTAAGTTCGCATATTACTTCTATTTGATTTTATAAAAACACAGGCTTCATAATTTATCTCTCGAATCTAATACAATAATTTATAAGAAAACAAACCGCTACAGAATTTTAGATTTAAGCCATGCGTATGGAAAAAGGGAAGTGCAACGCTTTGTGAAACTTCGCGATGTCAACAGTGTATGGATCAAAACGCTCCGTTTGCCAATGATGAATGAAATGGGGGAATTGGGGCGAATAATTCAAGCACTCGCTCTCCAAAATGCAGTCTATAAAACAACGACATGTTACAATACACTACCGCGCTCGTATCTGTTGTTAGCTCACATTTTGCGGGATTTCGGTAAATTTGATTTTGCCGTATAATATTTTTATTTTGTTATAAATCCTACATAAAAATAACATGGGACCTATAAGTCCTGGGTAAACACGGAACCACGTTGCTCTTTGGACTCTACCTCCTCGGGGATACCAGGCGCGGCTAATATTTATAAATGTGTGAATACTATAATTTTTGAAAAGCATTAAATAAAATTATAGTATTCAAAAATATGAATATGCACATTTATTTTCTCTTCTCTATCTCCTGTCATATGGTCACATAAATATAACTACCTTTTCCAATAAATATAACTACTTTTTGTTAAATAGCGAGTGAGGCTACTAGTAAACCCTTTCAATACATGTCAAGCATGTATTATTTATTATTTTTGTCTATATTTTGATGTCATGAATATTTTTCACGCACTTTAAAACGTAAAAAAATTAAGTCGCCATTTTTTTACCGTTGTTCGGTCGTATCTTGAACATCATAAAGTATAGAAGTAAGTGATGCAAATAATGAATATCGTCAGTCAATATCGTGCTGTCGTGATTTCGTTTTAGAGTGTATTGATGCAAAATAAATCGGATATTGACTATTTATAATACCCTTTTATGTTGGGAACATTAATATTTTTTTATCAGATAGGGCTATATATTACATTTCTGTAATGTAATGTCCTTATTCTAGTGAAATTTTAGTGTGTCAGGAGCAGGTGAGTAAAATTAATGCTGTAAAAATGTGGTCGCTAGGAATCTGAATGATAACATGAGAAATTGTAAGATTAGAAAAAAGTGTAGTTGTGCAAGAAAATATTGTAACCAGGATTAAGAAAGGAATATTTCGATAGTTTGGGCACCCAGAAAAAATGAATGAAAAAAGAGTGGCAAAACAAATTTATACTGCAGAAGTAAATGGCAGTAAGCCCTAAACGAAAGTTTATCGATTAAATTGGCATTGAAAATGAGCCAAACTAAGGAAATTATTAACTAACGAACACTTATGCGCAGATATATAGAGAAAAAAAGCAAAAGTTTTAAATATGCGCTAAAAGTAAATAATTCAAAAATAACTATAAGAACACATGTGCGTGATGTTTTTTTTAAAAATAAAAGCGAATGAAAACTTAAATGGAACTATCACAATGACTCATTATGAGAACGGTCAGAGGAAAATGGACGAAATACGTAATGGAATGGTATCTTACCAAAGGAAAAAGATAAAAGGGACTTTAAATCAAGAGATGGGAAGATGACCTACCAATAAGGATGGAGAATATTAGCTCGTGACAGAGATGAGTGGAAGAAACTAGGAGAGGCTCACATGTCGAAGAATAACCTGAAAAACTACCTGGTAGCTGAAGTGATGTGTACTATTTACCTAAGCGAATTAGTTGTCTTATTTTTAATCTAGATTTTAAATTACATTTATATCAGTATAAATTTAATATCCATATTTGTGTGTGTTCAGTTATATAGATCACAATTATTAACGACATACACTAAATCAGTATTATACTAAGAGTACGTCAAAATAAAGTCTTCAAAAATAATAATTAAAAAAAGAACACGTAGAGTATATTAAACATGCAATGGGTAATTTTGCTTCATTCATTTTGCGTGCCGTGTTGCATACACATCGGAGTTTTCATAATACGTGTCGTGAGTTACGAAAAGAAAATCTCGGGAGAAATCTAAAGCGCTCGTTCTTGCAATATACGAGTAACTTAATTATAAATTATTTTTGAAACTATTTAACAATAAGAGATTTAATAAGCGAAGTAAAATCGAAATAGTTCGTTGCTTACTACAGTCTAATAATAATTACAAAATAGCTGTGGTAGCTCAGGGGCTAAGCGCTCGCTATAAATTTTACAGTACGCGAGCAACCCGGGTTCGATTCACGCCGGCACCGATGAAATTGTTATTTGCAATTTTAACTGCTAATTTACCACGTGCTTGGCGGTGACCGAAAACATCGTCAGGAAACCTGCATGTCAGAGAAATAAGAAATAAATATATTTTGAAGACGTGAAGTTCGTAAGCACGATGGACACTTCCTTGCTCGTAAAACCTATTATATATATATGCTGTTACTTTACTTTACATTGCAGTCTAATAATACACGTTTCACAATTCTTGAAATATAGAAATATCATCTTAAGTAAAAACTTTCTAAGTATTAAAATGAATAAAATTATTTCCACTTCGTTTAAAAGTTTCATCTAAGAATGACTTTTTGAAGCCAGTTGTTTTACACAAAACTGTGTTTTAAATTCAATTTTCATTCTCCTAATTTTTAACCCTTAAAACTGAAATACTTTGTGGAATTTCAAGAGAGTATTTGGTAGTAGTAATTTTATATTGATTATATATTTATATCGATAGATTTAAATAAAATACTGCAGCTTGTGATGAATGATGGCATAAATATGAAGGCAAGAGAATGGTTCCTAATTAGACGTACTTCTTGCAAAAATGAGCCCCACAGCCAAAAATGTACTCCACGATATACGTGAATAACATTTTTAAATTTTTGCGTGAATTTAAGAAACTTATTAAATGCATTCCAACGAAAACGGATATTATTAATTAGACGATTATTTTAAGATAGTAATTCTTAGACATAATGCGTTTTCTCCGATTTTCTTATTTGTCTATGTTATATAAATACTAATGCACACTCATCGCGAGATCTCCAAAACTATACGCCCGATTGATTTGAAATTTGGCATTTATACATCTTTCTCCACGTAGACACCCACTAAGAAGGGATTATGGAAAATTCAACCCCGAAATGAGGTTAAGGTTTAACGGTCGTGAGAAAAATACTACTACGCAGCAGAGACTTATTGAAGCGATGGCGAAGTTTTTTTGACTTTTAAAAGCATTCCCCAGTAAAAGTCAATTTTAAATAAAAAAATTTGACGCCAAAATCAAATTTTGAATTTATTACATAGAAGAAAAGTTATCTCACAAAATCAGCACTTTGTGTATTAATATTTCAAACCATATAAATGTGTATATATCGTAAGGAAAACGTGTCAATTGTTTACTAATTGAAATCGAACACTTGTCTAGTTAATGATTGAGTGCGACGAGACAGTCGTTTGATTCGTCAACATGCTGCCAATTAGATGTTGTGGCCAATTAACGGTATTGAAATACAACTTAACGAACAAGTTATCGAATTTTACCTACATCTAAATTTGGAAAATGTAATACCCCGTAATATATACAATTATTTTCTTGTTTCCAGATTGTTTCTTCTATTACAAATTTATTTTTAATAAGAAGTTATTATTATGTAACCTATTTTTCAAGTTCACTTACAAAAGCTACACAAAAGAACAATTCGCAGCCGCAAAATACAAGGCAAAAAGTGATAAAATTTAACATTTTGTGTATCATCATCACAACAGTCCTTCACAAGTCCACTGCTGAATATAGGCCTCCTTAAAGAATGCCACAAAGCCCGGACCTGAGCAACCTGCATTCATCCACTTCCAGCATGTCTTACCAAATCGTTACTCCATCTAGTGGGGAGTCGCCCCACATTACCTACCTACCGGTTTGAGGCTGCCACTCGAGAACCCTTTTCCCCTAACGGTTATCGATTATTCCTTTTATCGATTGTCGATTAGGCCCTTGTCGGATTTATCGTCCACAAGTCTCTCGTCAACAACGTTGTAAAGATTGGGAGTGTGTCGACGAGGGTCGCGTACCTGATACTCAGAATCACCAAACGGTATTCGCTGAAGGTCATACAGGTTTACGCACCAACCTCGGCACATCCCGGATGAGGAGGTGGAGGAAACGTATGCGGATATTTCCAGAGCCATGCATTCCTCCAAAACCCACTACACGGTGTTGATGGAAGACTTCAATGCAAAACTAGGCACAAGAGAAAGCGGTGAGCTGAAGGTGGCGAAATTTGGAGTAGGGCAACGGAACGGAAGGGGCCAGCAGCTGGCCGACTTTATGGAAAAAGAGGGACTCTTTATGATGAACTCTTTCTTCCAGAAGCGGCCCCACAGGAAGTGGACCTGGTCGAGCCCCGACGGTTCGACAAAAAATGAGATTGACTTCATTATGACTACCAGACGCCAACTGTTCAGTGATGTCTCAGTGATCGCAAGGGTGAAAACTGGCAGCGATCACCGAATGGTTAGAGGCACACTGAACCTAAATGTTAAGTTGGAGAGGTCTCGTCTAATGAAGTCAACGCTCCGTCTCCCTCGTGCTCTAATCCAGAATCCCGAAACCTTTCAGCTCGAGTTACAAAACCGCTTTCAGTGCCTAGAGGATTGTAATGCAGTGGACGATATGAAACCATGTAGCAGTTTTACTAGTTGTGTAGTTGTGGCACGAATGGGTCGGCTCGACCAAGGAAGGGCCACACACTCACAAAATATCAGCGTAAAAAAGCAGCTTAATGCTGCTGTATTTTGTATGGTGAGTGTAGAGAACCGGAAACTTTTTTTACTGAAAAAGAGGCATTCCATCTTAGTCCGCATCTTAGAATGCATCTGAAAGCATCAGCATTTTGATTTGCAAACGAGGATAGATGTAGATGTCTATCGGCCACAGCAACAACTTACCATCAAGTGGACTGTGTGTTCGCTTGTCACCCTTATGCAATAAAAGAAAAGCAATAATAGCGGTATAGCGACGTCACTTTGCAAGGCCTATTGAATCAAGTCGATATCAGAAGTTGGCGAGAGAATTGGCTCTTCACTCATCAAATTTCCTGCCTCATATGGTAGGTTTTAATTAAAATGGATGAAATGCCTCGATGTCGTATCACCACACGGAGCACAGCAGCATTAAGCTGATATTTTACGCAGGTATTCTGGGAGGCCGTGGCCTTACATCGTTCGAGCTGACCAATTCGTGCTACAACAATAATATGGCTACGGCTTGGCCCTAATACGTAAAATATACACTTATTTCTAAGAGGTTTTATTTTTGCAAACCGGCTTGTAATATTACGTTCATAATAGTTTTAAGCAAGACTAAACCGAATTTGAATTTAATGTGTAGCAATTTTTTTACATTTAAGTACGAGTATAAAACGATAGCGAGAGATCGACTGTACAATGAACCATAGAAACACACTATTCTTATTCGAAATGAATATTAAAATTGGCTGCAATTGAATTCCAGAATCCAAAGACACGAGATACGGCAACCATACATAAACACTCACGCCTGTCACCCAGAGGGGTAGGCAGAGACTACAGACTTCCATTTGGCACGATCATGACAGACCACTCTCGCCTCCTTCACGTCCATATACCTTAGGCATACATGCTCGTCGATTAAGGGTACTCCTAATTTGGCCCGTTTTCAATAAATCGCTAATTTGGTTGATAAAATTTCGCCTAGGACGTCCCTTTCCGACTCTGCCATTCACTTCTGCAACATAAATTTTCCTTGTCACTCTTTCCTTATTCATTCTTTCCACATGACCACACCACCGAAGCATTCCTTTCTTAATTCTGGTCACAACATCATCACGGCAACCAGTACGGCACTTTTCCGCACAGTTGAATGTGATATATATTTATATAATTTTTTTACGTGGGAGAGCCATGTTGCAGCTACATTATGGTTTTAGTACAAATGAGTCGGTTTGAGCGGAGAAAGATTACGCTCTCACAGAATACCATCGTAAAATAGCTGCTAAATATTTTAGTGTCTCGTATGGTGGTAAGAATAGGGAACCGGTGACCCTTTTTACTGGAAACAAGGCATTCTATCTTAGTCCTCAGTGGTGGCAAGGCATCTGCGTTTTGATACTTAATCAAGGATAAATGTAGATTTCTATGAGCCCTGCATCAACTTACCATCAGATGGACTGTGTGCACGTTTGTCACCCTTATTCTATAAAAAATCAAAGGTAGTTATATATATATATATATATATATATATATATATATATATATATATATATATAGTAGAATATAATCCACAAATTACACCATATCTGGTATGAAATTCATCAGCAACAGTTACAGCAATTTAGACCGCTAGGTCCTTGAACGGAAAGACTTCCGCTTCGTTAGGGGCACTATTGAACGAGTCGTGGAATATTGATATTGAAAAATTTACTATTTTTTGTTTACTAACTATCTATAAAGCGTACTTCATTTGATATTGTTTAAATGTATACTTTGACGTATTTGGAATGTTATAATGATTAATTTTATTGAATGTCATCATTATCACCTCTATGTATTCTGGACTTTCAGCTTGTGACTGTATTTAGGGTGGAATTACGTTCAGTAGTTGACTTTATAGGCTGCAATAATGATTACGATAACGAAAATAATTTCGGAATGAATTCGAATTACATGTACATAAACCAAACAGTTAGTGAAGTTGAAAGAAAAGTGAACCGTTATCCCTAAAATCTAAGATGGAAAGTCAGTCAATTCTTATAACTGTAATAAGTATACGATAAAAATAAATCCTAAATTATTCAGAGACAACATAAAGTACGAGGGTGGCACTGAAAATTTCGGGAATCAAGGAAGTGACACAACATTACTATTTAAAAATGTATTTCTTGCTTTTCGAAGTGTTTTCCGCGAAATTTTACACATTTTTCCATACAATGGAACCAATCACTGAAACAACCATTCCATTCGGAAGTTGAGGTCTCCAAAATGGCCCTTTTTACTGTAAACGAGGCATTCCATCTTAGTCCTCACGGGTAACAACACATCCACATTTTGATTTCTAATTGAGGAAGGATGTAGATGTCTATGAGACGCATCAACCACTTACCATCACGTGGACTGTGTGTTCTCTTGTATCCAATCCTATAAAAAATGCAGGTCCGAGTCACCTGCGGACAACTTCAGAAGAGAAGGTTCGTTCGTTCGTTATTATTAAGATGGCACTACGTGAAATTATTCCATGCTATACGAGGGCGGCACTGAAAATTTCGGGAATCAAGGAAGTGACATAACATTACTATTTAAAAATGTATTTATTGCTTTTCGAAGTATTCTCCGCGAAATTAGACACATTTTCCATACAATGGAACCAATAATTGAAGCAACCATTCCATTCGGAAGTTGGGGTCTCCAAAATGGCCGTTTTGTGTGTGGCGTCCACAGCTTCTTCAGGTGATGAAAATCTCTGTCCACGCAATTTATTCTTTATTTTAGGGAAAGTATAGAAATCACTAGGGCTTAGGTCGGGGCTGTACGGCGGATGGTCTAGTAATTCTACGTTTTCTTGCCCTAAAAACTCTTTTGTTCTGTGTGCGGTGTGAGAACTCGCATTGTCGTGATGGAGGTTGATGCGGCGGTTGCAGTTCTTCTTACGGAGTTTAGAAACGACCTGTGGAAACAAATGCTAGCATACCATTCTGCATTAACCGTTCTTTGTCCTTCAAGAGGAATAGTCGTAACATGGCCGATTTTGGAGACAAACGTGGCCACCATTTTTTTTGCAACACTCCGTAAACGAACAATTTTTGTTGGCTTTAACTCATTTTCGAACACCCAAACTCGTGACTGGTTTTTTGTTTCGGGTTCGTACGCGTAGTTTTTTTTTTCGCTCTTTGCTCTTCAAAGAGCGAATGCGGTATCCATCGGGAAAACAACTTTTTTACACCTAATTGTTCATGCAAGATTATTTGTATTTAACTCATGCCAATGTCTAAAGTTGCCTGAATTTCGCGGTATGTCACATGTCGATCTTCCTCAATCAGCTTACGCAAAGCATCAACGTTTTTTTGGGTGACAGTTTTTGGACGACTTTGACGGGGATCACTGAGCTTGACGCGTCTACGTTGAAATTCAGCAAACCAGCGATAAATTGTGGTTTTGGATGGGGCTTTATCACCAAATGCAGAAATCATCCGGTCAACACACTGTTTTTGTATTAAATCACTTCGTAAGTCATAATAAATCATCGCTCTTGAATTTTCTCGAGTCAATTCCATTTTCTCAACGACTAAACAAGTTTGACAAAACCTTGTGACAAGACCGAGAATCTTTTTTTAAATAAATAAATGGTATTCGATTTTTAAAACCAAGGAGTTTTCAATTAAAAAGATTTTAATGTGACAGGAACAGTGGAAATATTCCATTCCCGATACTTTTAGTGCAGCCTAGGTATAAATACAAAATTCAAAACGTTTAAATTTGTGTTAGATAATATAGCCTAAACTCAAACAATTCAGCACTCCCGTTCAAATTCACTATAAGCTTAAAATTGAACATAATAATTCAAAACATATTACAATAACAAAATGTCATGAATATCATAATATTATTTTCTTTCACGTTATAAGGTCTGTCTTCAAGAATAATAAAAAATATTTTATCATTGGAGTTCTCTTTACTTAACGTTTTCAAATAGACATAAAAAAATACAATCTAGATTAAAACTGGAACGCTGCCAGCGCTGATCTCTGAAGCGAATTGGAACTAGATCGGACTGAAATCATAATTGGAACCGAAATTTGGAGAAACGGAAATGACGATAAAAATATTAGCGCATAGGAAACGGAACCAATCTTTAAATTGGAAGGCACTAACAAGCTATACTTGAGTGAACAAAGTTCTAACAAAAAGTTGTCGAGTGATTGTGGCCTACGCGAATCCCCTTGGTGCTGTAATAGGTGACTATAAGAAATACTGAACGTGAATTAAAATGAAAGGTGTAAAAGGCCTGATCTATGGGATTACTGAACTGATAGAGAACTAGTGATAAGAATGTAAATCTTTTCTTTTCAATTTTTAATAACTTTACCCCTACACTTGGATTTTCTCCTGTATTGTGGGGGCAGTTTACACACTTAAATTGCACAAGGACAAACATTCAGACCCGGAGCAACTATTTGTAGGCCATACAAATACTTGTTCCGTGCAGAATTCAAACCCGCGACCCCAGCGCAGCCACTCATTGCTAAGCCACAGCGCCACGGAGTCGTCAATAATATAAATACAAAACAAGTGAAAAAAATCAAATTTTCTAAATTTTTAATCATATTTATTATGTATGAGTAAAAAATAAAAATCAAATGCAGAAATTTTCCGGAAATTTTTCACGAGAGAATATTGAACATTTTATGAATATTTACAACCCCATATCGTCCTGAAGGTGTCCTAAGAAGCGAAAGAGGGTACAGTGATGGGCAGCAACATATTCCTGATAATAACTTAGAATTAACTAAAAAACGGAGGTTGCCAACGTACTTGCCAAGCGTGGCAACTGTGGAGAAATCCCCCATGAGACAATCTATGAGGGAAGTCTATGTTCAGTTGAATTTTATGGGCCGTAAGGGATAGATCAATGATTACTGTTTGTGAACTTTTCACTTAGACGTTTTCCAAAAAAGCAAGCAGCTATTAGTCGATGCCCTTTTACTTTAATTTCCGGATTTTTCTTAATTCTGTGTGCTAAACACAGATGCATAAAATTACGCTTTAGGTACAGTTCTTTCGCAAGGCTCTATAGGCAACGAAAACCGATTGCTTATCAGATTCGTACGCGTAATGACATGCAAACGCGCTACAGTACCATAGAAAAGGAATCCATCGATCCAAGGAACTTATTTGTAAGTGAGAATTAGTGTAGGTGTATACTATAGAATTAATCCTGAAGTTTAAAATATTGTAAAAAGACGTACTTATAGGAATATCTCTCCTTCTCTCATTTCTCTCAAATTGAAGTTTACCTTTCCTAATGCCTCGTGTATAAATGGACAAATGCCTAGCTTAACTCGTGTATTTATAATACTAAGTTCCTTAATTTGATGTAAAGGTGATTCCTTAATCCAAAAAGGTAACATTGATCAGCATTTATTTTAAACAGGCTTCAGAAGCGCCATTACCTTTTATGATTCATACATGGACACTTGATTGCAAAAAGAAACACAACAATTTACGAATGGATTGTAATTTGACAGACTTCTAGGGTAATTTTCTTAATTACGTAATTTACCTACATCCTGAAGTAAATAAGCATTTTTCATCTAACTTTTTAAAAAACAAATTATCAAAAAGTATACTGACCTCTGTCACCTCTTATTTCCACGTTTCCTCGATACCACACGATCCTTGCGGCCGGTTTAGCATTCTTGACTTGACATTCAAGTGTGACGTCTTCACCTTCCTTGACTTCTAGCTTGGAGTTAGGTGGGTGATTAATTATTTCTACAGCGTTTGGAGGTGCTGTGAACAAAAGAAATAAATGACAATTAGAAGTTTTATTTTTTAGTTAAAGTTTAAGTTAATATCTATCGGAGATTGCTATTTGTAATCCTTTGTTATTTTTTATAGTGGTAGCAACAAAATTTTCGTAAATAATAATAGTGTCGCACTTCTTTATTTCTTTTAATAATGGAGCGGATACCTTAGAACTAAAAATAGAACTACATAACTAAGTGATTTTTTTTAAAAAAAAGTAGAGTAAAAACGACATCATTTTGCTGAGAGGGTTTTTTGTAGTAAGTTGTGTAGTAGTTTTTCCTATAAAATCCTCATGCGTATTTTCCAACGACACGTGTAAATTTTGTTAAAACATTGCAAACTTAAGAAACTATATCACCTAAATTATAAAAAGGAATGAAATACTACAACCATAATTTTCTTACTATAAATTAATTTTACATTTTCTCTCAGAACACAGACCTAAAAGTCTATGGTTAATTATATAGGTCTTTTCCGTATAGATTAGGATTTCCCTTACTCGTCATGCTTGGAAGGTGGAGTGGGGTGGGGTATGCATTTAAAGATATGTCGTCTTGACTGTGATCCCTACCGCCTGTCTAGGTATTAAAACACTTGGCGTAAACTAGGTGGAAATATAAAGTTATCTATCGGAAACCATAACGTCTCTCTGGCCATCCCATAGTCGCCACTAACGACACTGCCGAAACTAAATTGTTGCTGGATGTTATTTAATTGTTACATTATCTAAAAAAATGTTATTTAGTTTTAAAATACAGTTTATACTTATAAATATATTTTAATACTATTTTCACGCTACTGACATAATATGTTAGCAATTTGAGTTTATTATCCCCTACATCCCTTGTCTTAAATTTATAAATGATTTTGCTCTAAAGCATCCTTTAACCGACATGAGAATATAGAAAAAAATAATTGACATTAAAATAATTCAGTGTTGCCATTTATAATAATCCTCTCGCGGTAATTTTTCGCAGTATTAAAACAACATTATCAAAGCCGACGTTTCCCCGTGTCGAAAAGTATTTAATTTATCGCTTTTCGTATTAATATTGCTTACCTGGCAACCATTGAAATGACCCAAGTAACGAATTTAGCATTATTATATTTGAATTAAGGGAAATGGGGAACAATGATAAAAAATTCAACTCCTTTTTTTATTTAATAGACAATTGACTTGATTAATAATGGTTTTGAGTAACGGTGGTTTTTAATTTACTAATCGATTTACAAATAAATTGAGTCATATATACTGCTTACATAGTTGACGCGATCTCAATAATAATTGTCAGATAAGAATTCTTCCTCATCAGTCCGCATACAGTCGACAGCTGGACATGGAACTCTCCTTTATTTGAAAGAATATGCCACTTGCATGCTGGTTTTGCTGTCATCAAGCCGCAAATGGATTTTCATTTTGCGGATTTGCGGATTTAATTCTAATTCATTCAGTCAATATTTTCAATCGATCCTCTCATACTTGAAAAAGTATTCTCATTTGCTGATGATTGACAAATACGTGTAAGTTTTACGTGGTAGAGCTACGCTGAAACTATATTATAGTTGTAGCGCGAATGTGTCGGTTCAACCGGGGTAAGTAAAATAGCAGCTCAATTCTGCTGTGTTTGGTATGGTTAGTGTAGAGAATTGGACACCCTTTTTACTGGAAATGAGGCGTTCCGTCATAGTCCTACGGAGTAACAAAGCATCTGCATTTTTATTCTTAATCGAAAATAAATGTAGATGTCTATCGGCCACAACATCCACTTACCATCACGTGGACTTTGTGCTCGTTTATCGTCCTATTCTATTAAAAAATACTAGAAGTTTTCGTCTTCACACAAGTTCCTTGTGGAATCGACTACTATCAACGGTTTTTCCGCAACAATACGACTTAGGAACTTTCCATAAGAGAGCCTACTCTTTTTTTAAAAGGTCAGCAACGCATTAGCAATTCCCCTGGTGTTGCAGTTGTTCATGGGTGGCGGTCGAAACGTATCTTATCAGCTGAGCCGCATTTATTTATTATAAAAAATAGAACATCAAAATTCAATTTTATTAACATTAGAAACGGAAAAAATCACTGAAACGTATTTTCAAAGCTATTGATGTCGCTGCATCAATGTCACGCAGATGCACTGTCCCAGTTCCATATCTCTGCCTGTGACAGTTACGTCGACAACGGCGCGTCGCCGTGATAAATTCAAATAGTTCAACCGGTTGTTGAATAGGGGCTTCGTAGCCCACACAACATTTAAAAAAATTGTAAATTCGTTTTTAGTAGACTTCAAAAAACAGGTTTTCAATTCGAATGTATTTTATGTATGTATATAAAGCGATATATAACAGATTTAATTGTTTCCTTTTTATTAAATAGAAAAAATAGTATGAAGTGGAAGATTTGAAATAACTATTTATTTAGATAACATATTAGTTATTACTTTGAGATAGTAATATTGTTAAGTCCACTCAAAAGTATCAAATATTTAAACTAAGATAATAAAATAATTACTACAAAATATAGCTTCTGATGCCGTTGCTGAGGAAGGAAAGTTTTCCTTTTTATATTGTTTGTAATTTCATATATTTTTCGTTGAAAGCCTTCTTTTTTTAAAGTATTGAAATAACAAACAGGCAAACTGTCAAGTTTGTGCTGCTGCAGCCTATGGATACTCTTTTTGGCAGTGGAAGGAAAAAGGGAGATCTCCCGCCGTGCAAGGTGTTCTGCCCGGGAAGCGGCCAACACTCCGTGTGATAGTTCGAAGCTATTCTATATATACTGTTTTTAATTCGAAACTTTGACAGCACGATTTAGGCTTCGATATGTTTTGCTTGTGGCGCGACGACAGCGCCGCCACTTCTTTCAACAAATACAGACAAAACGTGAGGTATAAAGATATTAGTTATATTGGTTCCTGTATTTTAAAACGAAAACTGTAACGGGTGCACTGTCTTTGATTTTGAGTCTTTTATTTTAATTTAAGTACTGCCTACAAAAATAAATAGGAGTATGGATACCAAAATGGACAGGCTCCTAGACACAATTAAAAATCCTACCAACCAGAATCGCTACAATCGCTAAAATCAACTATTATAACTGGTCATTTGATAGTGTCGTAAGAGACTCCTCCACACTATCTCTTCCCGTTGGAGCTATGAAAGGCGACTAATTGTAAGCCTAGAAAGATCTCATAGCCATATAGATGGCAGTTTAGCTAGCTCGTATAACATCATAATTATCATTACAGTTCTTCTGAAATACACTGCTGAACATTACACTCTCGTCGCATCGTCATCTTACCAATGTAGAAACGCCATACACATCGAATAAAGATACTAAGCAGCCACTCGAGAACCTTTCTTCCTCATAGGATTTTGGTTTTTGGAGCTACATGGCCAGTCCATTGCTAAAAAATAGAGACACGCTTGTCTTATCTTCTCAGTTTGGCTTGACGCTGGAATGGCTGGATATCGGAAATAGACTCCTATGCGGTATCATTGAACCAAGGTCTACTATAACATATAGGAACGCACACAATTTTGTATATTTTAACATAGTAACTACGATACCGTAATCAAGTATTCTGGTTACTAAGCAGAGATATTTTATTATATTAATGAATAATCGATCAGAGAATATAAAGGCCATTAGATTTCATAAAATATTCCCAAACGTCGTCCATTGTCTTTATTAGCTGGTTGCTCAATTATTCCCACACAAAGGGCCTTATACTGTCCCATTGTTTACCTAAAGGCGACTATTCACTATCAACTCTGTTGGGTGTTCTTGTTAAAGTTTATTTAGTAGTTCCTTACACAACAAGAGTCAAGTTTTCAGATAAAGTATAAGCTACCACTATAGACCGCATGGGGTAAAGTCTAAAATATTGTCTAAGCCAAAATCTGTGGATAGCAAGTACTACGTTGATTTAGTTCTCTTTGAAAATGAATGCGTTGGACTAACAGTATAAGCGGAAGCGGTTAAAGGAAGGTGTCGTTGGATATTTGCCTGTGTGGTAAATAGACTAAGAATGGAAGATAATAAGCGATTAAAAACCAATCTGAAAGACCACGCTGTGACGAATGCGGACATAATTTGATTGGTAACTCTAAATACAAAATTGGAAAGTAGGCTAATTTTCAATTGACATTGAAAATTTGACATCGAATCAGGTTTATCAATAAAACCACATTTATCGAAGGATTCATAATAAATCTTGATTCATAAAATTAGTTCATGTTAAGTTATTATTGCTTGCAGGTATTTATGTGCTTCAGAAGCCACAATGTATATATTACAAAATGTGCAGTACCGTCATAAGGTAATCTATTGCCTAACCTCCCAGTAAGGCAGTCAATATGGTAGAACTATGTTTAGAAATGAACTCCCGACGGGCTGTAATGAATGAATGTATCTTAATGTTAGGAGAATTATTAAGATATTAAAATAAAAATCAAACTTTAAGTAATCAAAATTAAGATATATATATAATAAAAATAAATGGTTCAATGCATTTGTAAGATATTTGAATAATGTATATTAAAACAGTAAGTAATATTAGTAGTAGTAGATTTTTTTCTTATAACATGCATTATTATTAATGTTTTTGGTAATTTTAATGAGTAATTTTTACATTTCATTTTATTAGAATTCACCAGTCCCTATGTCATATTCCTTATTAAACATTTATTGTATTACTCACTTGCACTCTGTAAATTCAACGAATCTTAGAATAATAGACCCAATGTATGTACTTTTAACGGCTTTTATACGAGGTGGGATCCCGCTGCAACTACATTACGTTTGTAGTTCACCGGGAAAGGACCACTCTCTCACAGAATACCAGCGTAAAATAGCAGCTTAATACTGCTATGTTTCGTTTGGCGAGTGGAGAGATCCAGAGACCCCTTTTACAGGAGTGTCAACGCATCTGCATTTTGTTTCTTAATCGAGGATAAATGTAGATGTCTATAGGCCACAGCATCCACTTACAATCACGTGGACTTTGTGCTCGTTTGTCACTCATATTCTATAAAAAATCTACTCTCTTTATATCACATACAACTACGCTAATCGCTTTAATTATTTTTTTCATCATATTGTATTTTCTCTGTAAGTGATTTTTTACATATTTTTAGAAAACAAATATACAAAAGTACATTAAAAAGACAGTTTAGAACATCAATTTTACGATTTAATTAAATGTCAATCCGCCCTCTTCTGTCAATTGTAACCAACGTAACAGGATATTGCTGTCTAGCGACCGACAGTTACGCTCCCCTGGCGTCACACAAAGGTGGGAACAAGGCTTTGTCGTGGCCAGTGGTCAACAACGTTCGGTAGCACGTTTGTTTTTCCTTATTTTTCACCTCTTTGTTATTGTTTCGTAAACAAATGACCCAATACAAAACGCTGATTAAGTGGGAGCGGTATTTAAGAACAGTTTTTACTTCTGTGTAGATATTTATAAAATAGATTGAAAAAAAAAAAACATTAGCTGAATCATCATCATCATCGCTATCATTACAGCCCATTATAAGATGTCGCTTGGAGCTAGATCTGGTGAGTAAGGCGGATGGTCAAGCAGTCCAAACCGTAATTCGTGGATTTTCGCCATGTCATCCATAGAGGTGCGTGACGGGGCATTGTTATGGTGAAACAGGATTTTCTTTTTATGCAAATTTGGCAACTCTATGACTATCCCAAAACAAAGTCGCCATTTCTTACTCAGTCAAAAAAACAGGTTTTGCTTTTTTTGGAACCGGTTTCCCCTTTGTAGTCCACTGTTTTAACTGTATTTTTGTTTCAGGCGTATTGTATCAAAGTTTCATTTACAGTAATTATTCGGCACCAAAACTTGGATTTATTGCGCCTAAACTGCGCCAACAGAGCGTTTAAAATGTTCATTCGAACACGTTCATGATCTAACGAGATCAAACGTGGCACCTAACGCGCTAACAGCTTTCTCATGCCCAAATCTTGATTTAATATGCGACAAACATGGTTTTTGGACATCTCTGCTATTTCTCTCACTTAATTCTGCTGTCATCTAGCACCATTTGGTGAACTTTGGCGATGTTATCGTCAGTAGTTTTTGGATGTCCCAAAAGTTCATCGTCTTCCAAGCTCTAATGGCAACGTTTAAATTCATCTGCCCAAAATTTCACTGTGGTAAATGATGGTGCATAGTCTCTATACACAGAATCCAACTAATCTTTGATATGTGTAGAAGAATTCCTTATCGAAAAAAAACAGCTCACGTCGACTCACTCAAACGACTGTCAAATAACAACTACGTGTCCAAAATGGCTGATATTTTTGTGCGTAGCTGTCAAGAGATGCACAAATACATATACTAGCTTTAATTGACGAGTACTGCCATCTTCACGTTGAGGTCGGAAACTTTTCAGATCACTCTGGTAATGGTGACAAACGGGTACAAAATCCACTTGACGGTACGTGAATGCTGTGATACATAGAACCAAAATGCAAATGCGTTGTTAACCTTGAGGATTAAGATGTTTCTAGAAAAAGGGTCTTCGGTTCTCTATACTTACGAAAAAGCTGGCATTATGTGAGAGCGTGATCCTTCTTCAGTCGAATCAACCCATTTTTTCTACAACTATAATGTGTAGCCGCAATATAACTCTACCACGTGAACCATAAATCTGTCCAACAGTGCAAAAATACTTTCCATACAAATGGTAAATTAAACTTACCATTTGTAACTATAATTGTTAATTATAATCTCTTTTAAATAAAGACGTTCATTATTTATTTCTGTAGAATAAATAAGAATTACATAGCTCTTCCTGATATATCTAATCTTAAGTTACTTCCTTCAATTAATTACGTTTGAGTGATTTATCTAAGGAACGGGACGTCAATACACGCAGATTGCTTTATTCATCAGTGTGGGGGGTCTATACGAAGAAGCATACGATTAAAAAGATTCCTTATATTTTATTACACGAATACTACACATTGAATATAAATATTTTTACGCGTTTTATCGCGTTTAATTTCCTTATTTTTAATTTCCGATAGATCGAACGGAGGGACTGAGATGTTTGATGTCCCGATGTCGTAGTTAGCCCGGCTCCATTCGGTTTTTGAATATTAATTTTTGGTCCGATTTACGCAGAACGAGCTTACAGTATCTTGATATATTTCAGTGGTATGCTTGGGTTTGGATTTAATTTTGTTAATTATGGGATCCGATAATAATAAAGGAAGATGGCAGCTCTCATCCATCTTCTCTATTGAAATTAGGATTTTTTTTTAATTTCAATAGCCACGCGTAATATCCTTGTTAGGAATTGAAAGGTGTTCTTTTGCGAGGATCTGTGGTCCATTAAATATGATGTAATCTGTCGGTCTACGGTCTACTACGGTCAATTTGTAACTTTTGTACTGTTGCTTGATTGGTCGTGACTCTACATTTCTACAGGCTTTAAGGCAGACACACAAAAACTGTTGTGTGTCGGCCATATTTAGTTTATTTAGTTCTTTTTTATTTATTTAATTTTTAATAGCATACAATCAACCCCCTTATCCCAATAAAAGACAGTTATTTCAATATTAACGACAGAAAATTTAATTTTACTTGGTTATTTTTAGTATGTAGTATTATAATAATCTATAATATTGTTTGCATTAAAATTTGAGTAGCTTAGTTACTCTATAAATATCAAATATAAAACGTTATTCTTAATGGAATGTTTCTTTAATTTCATAAATTGCGTAAAACTAGAAATTAGATTGATAAATCGATCGATAGAGCTGTCTTCAGCAGAAAAGCAATTCGAAACGCTGTGCCATCAGAAGATTATGTCTTCCTGATGCCGTCGAATATATAAAATATCGACTTTTAAGAGACTTTACTTTTGCTATTCGAGTTTTATGAGATTTTACTTAGTAATTCTTCACACTAAGATAAAACTAGTTTCATATATCAACGGTTTAAAATATATCAAACAAAAGAAGTTTGTTCTTTTTTAATATGATTATCATAAAAAAACGAGCAGAATTCACTGGACTGCAATGAGATCTATCAGCTACTAATCACCATCATCATAATTATCATTACGGCCAAAGGCCTTCCCCATAAAGTACTACAACATTGGACCAAACCTCTTGCATATAACCACTTCCTGCAACTCGTATCAGGTCGTCAAGCTATCCATTGGGGGATCGTTCTACACTTTGCTCACTTTTATGTGACCTTTCTTCCTCATCGATTAGTCGGTTCTTCGAGCTATAAGAACGACCAATTGTCACTTTAGCTTACTGATCAGTTGGGATGTAGATTACTATATTTGTTAATAATATTGGCTCATAGTCAATATAAAACTGTAATAAGACACCTATTACGCATTTTTATGAAAACAATGCATCTTTAATATCATCTCAATTTTTGAGTGAAATAAATGAAAATGAACCAGTAATTATACCTCGCTTTCGAAACCATGCATATCATAGGTTTGCAACCCCTTTTAAAATGTTACCGCCATCATAAAATATTAACAAAACAAAATACATGAGTATTTATATACGGTGTACACTTAATTACATGTACTTGAGCAGTATCAAGTATGATTAAGTCACATCAGCTTTAGCACCAATGTTTCCAACTCACATTTGCCCAACATCTGTTGTTTTCTGGCTCTCAATTAATTATAAGATGTTTCAGCAATAAGCTATGAAATTCAACCCTCAAACGAAAACAAATGTCTTTTGTTTGCGTCGCGGACTCGAACAATGTGCCCGGGTCTTATCGACCGCACCGTAGTCAAGGACCCCACGAGTTACTTAATCAAACACTGCTCTTTGTATGTAAAGATATCAAGACATTATGTAGAGTGTAATAAATCCACCGCGGGTCTGTTTTGCGACACTTCGTTGTCATAAAATGTAATTTTATTTTGACTGATAATTTCTGAGAGTATGAGTTTGAGTTAAAGTTAATGGTGGAAGAATTAAAAAGGGTGCTACATGTTCTTCTATTTACTTTTTAACAGCATTTTAAGACCATAACTTGTTTTTTATAGCTCTTTATTAATTATATATATGATAAGAACATAAGCTTACACATTTTACGAAAACGGTGTTCATTATACTGATCAGCTAAATATTATAATAGATGATCGCTGGTTTTAAGGATTTAGCTGATTGAAAGCTTAAGGAATCGATAGTCCCGTTCCTTTTTGCAGATATTGCATCAAATTTACGCAGATAAGTTAGTGATAAATTTTAATTTAAAGCTATCAGCAACTTATCACGTACGCGATAATTAAATGAATACACAGTTAAACGGTATTCCTTGTGAGCTAAAATATCGCCGTGGAAATGATTAGACTCTCAATACTTAAGTTTAACGTTACAGTCTATTAAAGTTGAATGCTGAACATAGGACTCCCTCACAGATTGCCTAATAGCGAGGATATTTTCCATTGTTGCCACGCTTGACAAGCAAGTTGGCAACCCTTGTTGTATTTTTATTTTTAGGCCTTAATAGGAAGACGCTGTTGTCCGTCTCCTGGTATGTTTCCCAGTGCCGCCTCTGATGTCACCCACGAGACGATATGGGGTAGTGGATATTCTTACACTGTCACTATACGGTAACTATACACTATTACACTATACTTAGTCATGAATAAAACCAAGTACATAATATTGAAAACGACGTCAATAAATAATTTTCAAGGATTCATTGATAGCCATTCTCGGAATTATTTATTCCGCACAAACACCTTCTGAGTTAAAGTTCTCAATTGCGAAAAGAAAAAGGAAGGAGAAAGGAATGAAAAAACTTAATGAAAGCTTGTGTATACCCGGCCTAAGTTTATCCGGGTTTTGTCTTAGTTTCGTATTGGATCTTGAGACTAGTTGAAAAGGGAACCACGTAAAATCGTTGATCTAAATTGAACTAAAGTAGAGAAACTGGTGAGAAAATTAACGAAAAAATAACTACATTGTCAGATTAAAAAGTAATATAATTTTTTATTCCCCGCTTGAACTATGGTGGTGAACTAAATGCTTTTCAAAAATTAAACATATATTTAATTATACAAATTATTAACTGCGCTTTTCGAGCTACGCAGGTAATTTGTGAATTCTAGTAGAAATTAACTTAGTTCCTTAGTTTGTAGGATCCTGAGCATGATCACCGTGAAGTGGTAGTGTAAGAATATTCACTACCACTACCTACATACTAAAAAAAATTATATCATTACTAAAAAAAATGCGGTCGTCAAACTGCTGACGGCAAATAGATATTCCCCCACCCCCCACCCCTATGCGGCAATATATGACAAAACTCTGTGTAGCAGAGGACTTTTATAGGCTGCATCAACAACGGAGCATGTTCGCCGACTACAGACTTGTTGAACTGTAAACATGTTAGGTATCGTCTATATCTTTACATGAGATTTGATTTTGATCGGTATTGCAGTCCAGTGGATTGCAAAACTTTTGATTCGCGCACGGTTCATCTATGTATTTGTATTGGATACAAATAAAAGTTTGAGTTCTGAATATTAGCTCATGTACAATTTATAAAAAAGTAAAACGCCTCCATGATCCAAGAAAAATTGTTGGTGTAAGGTAATTTTTTTAAGTTTATAAGTAAAACAAAGGCAAACGTTTTTATAATATTTATTTTATTGTTATAAGTGTACAACTTAGATTTGAATTTATTCATGTTACGCCTCGTACAGCTTAACCACACTTATCGTATATTAAAATATTCGCTATTATATATTATTCAATTTTAAATACAATACATTTTTAAAATTGAAGACTTTTTTTGTTTTATATTAAATTGAGATATATTGTTGTTATATATAATATATGGAGGTAGTTTACTGAAAACTTTAACTGCATTATAGTATGTGATGCAATTAGGCATTTCAATTCCGGATTAAGGCAAGGAGATTTTTTTAAGTATAGATATCATGTCTAAAATATACATGAATACTAAAGTCAGCAGATATTTCACACATACATACATACTTATCTTCACATAGATATGACACTTGTCTGAGCTTCACACGTTTAAGTGTCAATGCAAACTGTGAGGGAGTTTTGAATAGGAACACTGTCAAAAAGGGGATCTATTTTCTACTTGCTGTGGTTTTGAGCAGACTTGTCTCGCCACTTCCGAGCCAATTTAGAAAGATCTATGATGGTACTTAAAAACCTCGTTCTTAAGGTTTAAGTGCTCTTTGAAATACAGGTTAAAATGCGGTAGGAAGAATAGGAGTTTATGATATAGATAACTTACTATAAAAAGTCTAAATAAAGGCCTAAAAGTTCTAAGTAAACGTTAAGCTGGATAAATATTTCAAATAATAGAATTTCTCGTGTGTATTGAAATTCTCAGAGTTGATAAAGCATATTTATACGCCTATTTTAAAAGTTATTTGTATCTATCCTTGCGCTGTAATTATTAATTTAAATAAAATATAATGTTACGCGCTGTCAATTAGTTCCATGTTAAATACGTTTTTAATTTTGTTAATCAAACTTTAGAGTAATATTTCAATACAGGTCATATCGTAGCTTTTAAAGTACCGTTACAATTTTCAAACGCCCCTTAATGAAGCCAGCACTCAGTCTTACTTACTAGTCTTACTAATTGCATTACTGGTCTGGTAAAAATCGCATTTTCCGATGCTCTTTCGTTCAAACGTTCAAACGCTTAATTTTTTACAATTTAGTTCCTTTATATTCGTTTTAAACCTTCTTGATTGCTTTACTGTGTCAACTGTAATGAATAAGTTTTTTGTTAATGATTGAGATGTATTTTTATGTTGTATTATATTTTTTATTTAAAATACATGTTACATTTTCAATGGACATTTCCAAACATTATATGAAGAACAGTAAGAAACTTAAAAAGGATAACAAAAGAGCACACAACTCACCTGATGGTAAATGGATACTGTGGTCCATATACTCTATTCGGAATCAAAATAAAGATGTGTTGTCGCCTCTGAGGACTAAGATGGAATGCCTCGTTCAAAGTAAAAATGGTCTCCGGTTCTCTACATTCACAATACGAAACACAGCAATATTAAGCTGCTATTTTACGCTGGTATTCTGTGAGAGCGTAACCCTAACCCGGTCGAACCGTCACAAATGCAGAAAAAGCGAATGAGAAGGTGTGTAGTACGATTAATATTTTTTTATCATTTTCACATTTTATATAAAGAACGAAAAAAAACATTGTTATAGTTAATTGAAAATATATTTGTATGTAGCCGATGGAGCATTTGAAGTATATTAAATACTTATATACAGTTAAGGTATTCTTCATAAAGCGTGGCCATGTATAACGGACGAATTAAATGTTTTCACTGACTAACGCTGTTTACTCACTGTTTGAACGAATACTGTAGACGAGAGTCTATTGTTTTTACGAGTTTGAAGCGGTCGGAAAATACTTCGGTTTGTTCTTTTTTTGACATTTAGTGCGACTGTACGTCCATTTTTAAAACACGCTTGTGTAATTTTAATTCCTTAGCTCTAAAACTTAAACCAAAAGTGTCCTACTTCACAACATTCAATATTTCTTGTAATTGAGACTGCTACTGAGAATTTCTTGACAAAATCTAATAACTGAATCTGATCCTAGCCGAGCTCCGAACCCAGAACCACAGAATCAGCAGTCACTTAAAAATGTTAAAACAAAATATAAATACATTGGCAAGGTTCATTTCGTTGTAGGTCGTATATAATATTTACCTTTGCCACCGGGCTTTATTTGTAGAGGTCCCCTATTATGTTGCCTGATTGTGAGCTCAAATGTGCCTCGTGCTTTCTGTTTTAGCTAGAGGTGGAATGTTACGAAAATCTAATAAACCTTAATATTTTAGCCCTACGTGAACGAGATTTCGACTCATAAACGTTAAGCTAATTTAGCTTTATACATATTGTTTTATAATATTATAGACATAATATTTTGACGAAATAATAATCACCGTCTACAAGTATATCTGCGTAACTAATTTTGTAATTTTATGGCAGCATATATGTTATTTTATATGTGGTAGAGCCACGCTTCAGTGATACTATGGTTGTGGCACGAATGGTTCAGCCCGACCGGGGTAGGATCACGCTCTCACAGAATACTGGCGTAAAATATCAGCTTTATGCTGCTTTGTTGCGCATGGTAAGTGTAGAGAACTAAAGACTCTTTTATTAAAAATGAGGCATTCCATCTAGTTCTCAGGGGTGACAACGTATCTGCATTTTGATCCTTAATTGTGAATAAATGAAAAAATAGCTTATAGTTTACAGCATACAATTGGTATTAGGTGTATTGTGTGCTTAATTGACAAACAATTATTGGAAATTTATGTCGCTAAAGAAATTAAAATTTTATTTCATTTATTAATTATACCTTTTAAAAGTCCACAGCTGAACATAGCCCCCTTTTTTCAGTTTCCCCTGTCACTTCTTACGACACCCACGAGACGATATGGGGTAGTGGATATTCTTACACGGCCACTACCCTGTCACAAAACTTTATCACTAAAAAAATACATTGCAATTTCCTAAAACTTGTTGACTATTAATCCTTGTGCTAATTAACATCGTCAAAACACTTAATCATGTTAAGAACAATTTTATTTCTCCACAATAAAGCTTTTTTATCTTCTCAATGTATCCAGCACGTACGGACAGTTTCACATCAAGTTAAACAACCTACGTCAAATAAGAAGTAAGGAACCACGTTTTAATTAGGACGTCTTATCTACTTTCGACAGGCTTCCAGGGCGCAAAGGATGGGGCGAGTTGAAAAAGTCAATAATTACCTTTTTCTTACGGCCAGGGGGCTGTTTTAACTGAGCGGGCGCGATTGCGAATGGTTTGCGTAGTAGTTACTATAGTTTTTAGTTCTGAGTGTGTTTATAAACTGTTAAAAGGGAATGGCTTTAATAATTTTTGAGGTTGCAAGTTGCATTATCTGTTTTTATTAATCGCGTATTTGATATTGTAATTAAGTCTATAATTTTATGAAGCAGCATATGTGAGCCTTTTTGTAGCCCAGACTCCTCCAGTATTAATATTGCTTGGTGTTCAGGTTATTTAAGTATAGTGCGGTAGGTGACAGTTATTTGTTATTTGTATATGTTTTAAATTTATCGCAGAATCAGTTGAAGTTGGCGGTGTGTAATCCACGCACTTATGCACACACTCGTGCACTGTATTCCTAACCTGCACAGATGGCCAGCCTCCCCCGCGAACGTAGATGACTTTTACGCCATCATGCACAAAATCTGCCTCAATGAAGCTACAACTGAAGGGGAGTACCAGCGGTGTCCTAAAATTATAGAATAAAGGCTCTGACTTATTCATAAGTAAAAAAAAAGTATAAAGTTACAGCCCATATACGTCCAACTCATTGGCACAGGCCTCCGCTCATGGTTTTAGGGCAAAAAATTGTCCGCCGCGCTGCACCGTGCAAACCCCACCCTGTCACACAGAGGGGTAGGCAGACTACGGACTTCCATTTTGCACGATCCTGACATAACTCTTTCGCCTCCTTTACATCCATATATCTACGCATACATGCTCGTCGGTTAAGGTTACTTTTAACGTGGCCCATTTTCAAAATATCGCCAATTTGGACGATAAACTATTTTCTAGGGCGTCCCTTCCCGACTCTGCCGTTCACATCTGCCATATAAATTTGCTTTGTCACTCTTTCCTCATTCATTCTTTCTACACGACCAAACCACCGAAGCATTCTTTTCTTAATCCTGGTCACAACATCATCTTACATACCACATTTATCTCTTATCACGCAATTACTCACCATGTCATTCAGATTCAACCCTAGCATATTCCTTAAAGACCGCATTTCTACAGAATTTATTCCACTTTCGTGCTTCTTCTGCCACACCCAGCTTTCACTACCATACATTAAAGTAGGGACTAACACAGCATTATGAATTACCATACGTGCCTTTTTTGACACATTCTGGTTCTTCATAATAGAGTGTAGTGCCCCATTCACTCTATTCCCTGCATTTACTCGTCGTTCTATATCCTTATCATATCTACCATCCCTGCTAAATACACATCCCAAATACACAAACTCATCCACTTACTCAATTAACTCTCCTTCTATTCTTATTTCACACACCGTTTTGCTTTCTCCTCTTTCAAAAACCATCACTTTTGTCTTACTTGCGTTCACTTTCAGTCCCCTTTCTTTTAATTCCCAGATCGGCATACAAAAGGCATTTGACGGTTAACTCGCCCATTCTTAACCCACATTCTTCATCTTTCAAAGTTTGCAAACACCTGTCCATAAATAGGTTGAACAGCCAAAGGCAAGCTACACAGCCCTGTCTGACACCTTTTTGGATGCCAAACCAGTCCGAGTACAACCCTTGAACCTGACACAAGCAGTTCGAGAGTCCCTATAAAGAGACCTTAACGCCTGTATCAAACCAGCGCTCAACCCATATGAGTTCAGTGTTTGCCATAACACATTCCTGTCCACTCCGTCATAAGCCTTTTACAAGTCCATGAACGTACAAAAAACTTTCTGGTTTTTGGTCAAAAACTTCTCCGCAATCATGCGCATGGAAAAGACTTGATCTGTACAACCCATTCCTTTTCTGAAACCCGTTTGCACATCCCAAATTTTTTCATCAGTTTCTTTCATAACTCTTTCAATTAACACCTTAGCATACAGTTTACCCACAATACTAAGCAAGCTGATACCACGGTAGTTTTTGCAGTCCTGCTGTGACCCTTTTCCTTTATATATTGGTACTATAACTGCTTTACACCAGTCATCCGGTACCCGTTTTAATTCCCAACATAAATTAAACAAGGTGTACAGCAGGCCTGCCACTCCCTCTCCAGCCCTTAGCATCTCGAGTGACACTATATCATATTATCCAGCTGCCTTATCTGCTTTCATGTTTTTCATTGCTTTCATTATTTCATCTACACTTATCTCCATACCGCTTTCCACTTCTTTCGGAATTTCTAGTTCATTTAATTCAGACGAATCTTCACTCATAAACACGCTTTCAAAGTATTCCTTCCATCTGTTTAAATTCGAAACTTCATCATTCAGAATACATCCATTCTCGTCTCTTATAGCATCAATTATAGGCTGTTTTGTATTTCCCCTGGCAGTTCTTACGAGTTTCCAGAACATTTTTATATTAGCCTGGAAATTATCAGATATCCTTCTATCATTCTTATCCGTTCTTTCTTTCTTTTTCCTTTCAACTACTTCTTTTACTCTCTTATTTAGACGTCTAAATTCTGCCTTTTTTCTTTCAATCTCATCATTCATACCACCAGAATTACCAGCTTTGGTTGCTAGTAAATCTAAACATGCTTTCTTCTTTGATTCAACTTCCACCCGTACCTCATCATCCAACCACAACGTATTACTTTTCCTTTCATTTGTTCTCTTACTTACACCACATACTTCGTTGGCCGCATCTACTAAACCTTTCTTAATATTATCCCACACAGTATTCAAGTCTAAATCACAACTCATTCAAACATCTAATATTTTGTCTCAGTCTACATTTATACTTCTCTTTCACATCTTCATCTTGTAACTTCTCTATTCTTATATGCTGTAACGCTGTGGTAGACACAGATGTCCGATGCCGCCCACGCTTGAAAAGACCATTAATTCGACATAAGACCAAGTAATGATCCGTCACTACGTTACCCCCCCCTTCTGATAGAGCCGTATACTGCGCTTCTCATTCTTTCATCCACAATTACGAAATAGCTTTATCATCACCTCTTTCCCATGTATACATGTGAATCTTCTTATGACGAAAAAAAGTATTCGTCACAAAAAGATTCTTTTCCACACACACGGTGAAAAGGTCTTCACCATTCTCATTTATACTTTCATCACCAAACGTTCCCAATATCCTTTCATAACCAGAGCTCTTCACCCCAACCCTTCCATTAAAGTCTCCTAACATAATAATATTTTCATTTTCCTTACATTTTGTCAACACCATCCTTACCATGTCCCAAAACTGCTCTCGGATGTAAGTGGGCTTAGAAATGTCTGGGGCGTACACCCCTAGAAGGAACAGCTTATTTAAGCCCACTTTCATTCGTATCCATAGCGAACATTCATACTCTTTCACACATTGACCCATTCTTTCTGAAATGATGAAACCGACTCCCTGGCATGCCCGTTCGGTTTCGTCTACACCAGAATAATACGCGGTATATGTGCCATCTGTAGTAACATCCTTTCCCTTTCGTTTCGTCTCATTTACACATAACACATCTATTCCTCTGTCATTCATCATTTCGCATACTTCATCCATCTTATCATTCATTCCTCCACATACATTCAGCGTAGCCAAACGGGTTTCCGCAATCCACTTTTCGCCCCTCCGGGAGACAGAACGTGACGGGTGGCGAACCTCGTCACCGGTTTTTCTCCCGGAGATTCTTTGCACTTCGGCAAACTTCATATGACTTCGAAATATTTTTTTATTATTTCTCAGACACGCAGGTTTCCTCACGATGTTTTCCTTCACCGCCGAGCACGTGGTAAATAATCACATAAAATTGCAATTAACAGTTTTATTGGTGCTGGCGGGGACCGAACTTGGTTTGCCCGCGTACTGTGAAATTTACAGCGAGCGCTAACCATTTGCGCTACCACGGCTCATTCCTAAGTATTATTGCATAATACTTACAGAAAGAAATTTTTTTTTACCACTAGTTTGGGAAAAACCTTTTTCCTGGGAAGAAATAGCAAGAAACTCAGCGCGCCTTTTTTTAAACATATTACACTCAACAATAATTTTGTTTTAACGATTTTTAAATATTATCGCTATAATATCGACTTACACGTTAAAAGACGTGTGAAAAGACGTGTGTTATTACGTTGTAAAGCCATGCTGTAGCTAAATAGCATGAATGGGTTAGCTCGACCGAGGAAGGACCTTGCTCAAACAGAATAATCATCATCATCATCATCATTACAGCCCTTCACAAGTCCACTGCTGAACATAGGCCTCCCCCAAGTAACGCCACAAAGCACGGTCCTGAGCCACCTGCATCCATCGACTTCCTGCATGTATTACCAGGTCGTCACTCCATCTAGTGGGGGTTCGCCCTACACTACGCCTACCGGTACGAGGCTGCCACACGAGAACCTTTCTTCCCCATCGGGTATCGGTTCTTCGAGCTATATGGCCGGCCCATTGCCACTTCAGCTTACTAATCCGTTGGGCTATGTCGGTCACTCTGGTTTTACTGCGGTTATCCTCATTTCTGAGTCTATCACGCAGAGAAACTCCGAGCATAGCCCTCTCCATAGCTCGCTGAGCGACCTTGAGCGTCCTCATACGGCCAGCAGTGAACGACCACGTCTCTGATCCGTAAGTCATCACTGGCAACACACACTGGTTGTAAACTTTAGTTTTCAGAGATTGAGGTATACCTGACGAGAAGATGTGTCGTAATTTCCCGAACGCTGCCAAGCCGAGTTGAATCCGTCGATTGACCTCTCGGTCGAAGTTGGACTTACCTAGTCGGACTATTTGTCCCAGGTAAACGTACTCGTCAACAATATATATTAGGTGTGACATGGACATTGAACATAATCTTTGTTTTGTCCATGTTCATCTTAAGACCTATCCGTTGGGAGACACCATTGAGGTCATTGAGCATAGTGCTAAGGTCCTCCAGCGATTCTGCCATAAGGACTATATCGTCGGCAAATCGAAGGTGAGTGATGTACTCGCCGTTGATGTTAATACCGTATCCTTTCCAGTCCAGTAGCTTTAAAACGTCTTCCAACGCAGCGGTGAAGAGTTTCGGGGATATAACGTCACCCTGTCTTACACCTCTCTGCAGTTGGATAGGTTTCGAACTCTGGTTCTTTACTCGGATAGCCATCGTAGCCCTACTTTACAAACACTTCAGCACCTCAATATACAGACAGTCAACTTGGCACCGCTGAAGGGACTGTAGCACCGCCCAAAATTCGACGGAATCAAAGGCTTTCTACTTTTTTTTTTGGACTATGGTTCACATACGCCAGGCAAAATGGCAGATTGTACTCCTCGGTCTTCTGTAAAATCTGCCGCAGGGTATGTATGTGGTCTATGGTACTGAAGCCTTTTCGGAAACCGGCTTGTTCGGGAGGCTGGAAGTCGTCGAGTCTGCGTGCGAGACGATTCGTAATGACTCTCGAAAACAGCACGTAGACGCGGCTCAGAAGGGAAATCGGTGTAGTTCTTCAAGAGAGCGTTGTCGCCTTTCTTAAAAAACAAGACCACCGCACTTCTGCTCCACGCCTCCGGAGTAGTGCCACCATGGAGGACGGAATTGAAGAGCTTCTGAAGGACTTCAAGTACCGGTGTTCCACCCGCTTTCAGAAGCTCCGCTGTAATTCCATCCTCGCCTGGGGCCCTGCCGTTTTTAAGGTACTGGAGAGCCATTCTAATCTCGCTCGGACTGACGTCCGGGATATCATCGGAATAGTGTCGGGTAAGACTTGCTCTTGTATCGTTACTCACACTTGCGTGTGGCTCCAACGATGATGTGTACAGCTGCCCATAGAACCTCTCAATCTCACTCAAAATCTCAGGTGTCCCGGGAACGATGTTGCCACACTCAGTCTTCAGCTTTGACAGTTTGCTCTTTCTGGCAGACAGATCTCTGGCAAAAACTTTGGAGCCCTGGTTCCGCTCGATCGCTTCTTTAATACGAGCAGTATTAAAGTTGCGTAAGTCTTGCCGCATGCATTTGGAGATCTGTCTATTTAGTTACCTGTATGCTGTCAAATCTGTTGATGATTGCAGCCTCATCTCCCGTCTAACAGCCATGAGATTAAGAGTGTGATCGGAGAGTTTTTGTGTTCTTCTGCGGCGGGTCTTGCAGAACTTAGCACCGACCGCATGGACAGTTTCCACGAGCTTGTCATTCATATCGTCCACTGCATTGCAATCTTCTAGGCACTGAAAGCGGTTACGTAACTCGAGCTGAAAAGTCTCGGGATTCTGGATAAGAGCACGAGAGGAACGGAGCGTTGACTTCATTAGACGAGACCTCTCCAACTTAACGTTTAGGTTCAGTGTGCCTCTAACCATTCGGTGATCGCTGCCAGTTTTCACCCTTGCGATCACTGAGACATCACTGAACAGTTGGCGTCTGGTCGTCATAATGAAGTCAATCTCATTTTTTGTCGAACCGTCGGGGATCGACCAGGTCCACTTCCTGTGGGGCCGCTTCTGGAAGAAAGAGTTCATCATAAAGAGTCCCTCTTTCTCCATAAAGTCAGCCAGCTGCTGGCCCCTACGGTTCCGTTGCCCTACTCCAAATTTCCCTAACTTCAGCTCACCGCCATCTCTTGTGGCTTGTTTTGCGTTCAAGTCTCCCATCAACACCGTGTAGTGGGTTTTGGAGGAATGCATGGCTCTAGAAATATCCTCATACATTTCCTCCACCTCCTCATCGGGATGTGCCGAGGTCGGTGCGGAGACCTGTATGACCTTCAGCGAATACCGTTTGATGATTCTGAGTATCAGGTACGCGACCCTCGTCGACGCACTCCCAATCTGTACAACGTTGTTGACGAGAGACTTGTGGGCGATAAATCCGACACCTCCTTGGGACAGATGGTCGCCCTCCCGGTGATAGAACAAGTTGCCGGACTCGATTATTACCGTGTCCTCCCCCTCTCTTCGGACCTCAGATAATCCAATAATATGCCAGCGCAACTTGTCTACCTCTTCTTCCAGCTCCAGTATCTTCTCGTCAGTCCTCAGGGTGCGTGCGTTATACGTTGCCAGGTCGAGTCGTCGTAGGTGGCAACCGAACCTCCACCGGAGATTCTTAGCACCCCCTGCCCCGCCGTTACCATGGTCGCCACCGTAGCCAGGAATAGCGGGGCCGCCGGGGACTGGGGGCCATATATTTGTGTCGTTGCTCATGGGGGGATATTTTCCATAGTTGCCACGCTTGGCTTTTTATTATGTTATTGTTATTATTAGGAAGATGCTGCTGCCCATCTCCTTCCTTTGTCCCTCTGTCGCCTCTTACGACACCCGCGGGAAGATATGGGGTAGTGGATATTCTCAACCGCCACTACACGGCTACTACAAACAGAATACCATCGTGAAATAAAAGCTTAATGCTGCTATATTTCATATAGTGAGTGAAGACAGCTCGAGACCCACTGGAAACGAGGCAATACATCTTAGCCAAGACGGATATTGATTCGTATAACCGAGAATAAATGTAGATGTCTATTGACCACAACATCCATTTACCATCTGGTGAACTGTGAGCTCGTTTGCTCAAATCACTTATTACTAGATGCATACAAAAAATGAAAAATTTTGTCTCTTAAGATATATAATATATTTTGTCTGTTTAGACATTTTATATGTGTGTGTTGACATCAATTTATGATTTCTAGTAATCTTTACTGAATTATTGAAATAAGCATCAACTCTTCGCTACGACATTTTCAAAGGATAATAAATGAGTTTATCATTACGTAAAGCTTTTTTACATAGCGAGCATTACATTTTATATAGAAGACTGAAGTACGTTGTTTTAAGGCTAAAGCAAAATTAGTTTTTTTTTACATCTCGGGATGAACACCTAAGTTTTCTAATTTGAGAAAAGATATTCTGAAGCCTAAACGGTTATATTGAATTTCTTTAATCAAATACATTTAATAAACAATTTTCTCGATTTAATTACTGACTTTAAGTCTAATTAAGGAAAAATAAGTAAACCTAAATATAACTTCAAAATGTTCACTAAAAGGATAGGTATCATTAAAAGAAGCCTAAGTTTTCTTGTATTTACATCTTTTATTTAAGATTTAAAAGGGCTACTGAGGTTAATCTTTTCTTTTTCTATAATAGAAAGGAAGTTTAATGATTTCTTATATTAACGCGAATACTACACATGAAAAAAACTAATTAAACGGATAAAGATATTAATAGTTACTTTGCTATCATCCGTTCAATTAAATAAAATGATTTGTCTTACCTAGTTACGCGCCGGTTAGTCTACACCACCTGACATCTACACGAGGCATCTCGTGTAGAGGCAAAACACGTGTCGTATAATCGCGGATGGTGTGTCTTTCCTAGAACAGTGGTGTAGGTGCTCTTCAAACTAGGTAAGAAACATCATTTTATTTAATTGAGTGGATGATTGCAAAGTAACAATTAATACCCTTATTATAATTGATTTCCGCAAAGTAACTCCTGATTCTATTAATTATCTTAATTATACGAATTTAAATTATTAATAAATAATTAAAAACTGAAAGTAGCTTTTTATTCATTAGTCATGTCACTATACTACGAGTATATCATATAACTCGTACGTCAGGACGTCAAACACCTCAGTACCCCCGTGTTGTGGGTGCTGTTAAGTGCCTGAAACATCGGGATTTAAAAAATATTAAAAATAATTGCTTGTGTGTGACAACTTTTTCACGACTCGCCACTCTCAATTTTACGTTTTTAATCATGTGAAATAACAATTAACTGCCATTCTAGAGGCTGGAATCTGCAAGAACAGCATTACAAGTTCGACTGCCCGGCATAGTTAGTCATGGTCATGGCAAAATCATTTAATGATTCTATATATTTACATAAACACTTCACGCCGAATAAACCCAAATTTACTGATTTCATCATGTTCAATTTTTTTTTTTGAATAGAGTTGATTTCCCAAATGCTTTAAAAACCCGTGGCCACGGGGGTACATATCAGAGTTATGGTGTTATTTACGATATTTTAGTAAGTGACTCAAACATAATGCCCGGAAAGGAAAAATACCTCGTGCCTTCACTGTGTGGTTCACTTCACCTTTTTACGTGGTTGATTCACGCTGCAGTTATATTATGGTTGTAGCACGAGTGGGGCGGCTTGATTGGGGAACGACCAAGCTCTAACTAAACACCAGCGTAAAATAACAGCTTTATACTGCTGTGTTTAGTATATTATGTGTAGAGATCTCAAGACCCTTTACACTGAAAATGAGGCATTCCATCTTATTTCTCAGGGGTCTAACGCATCTGCATTTTGATGATCTCATCGAAGATAGATGTAGATGTCTATGGGCATCAGCATCCACTCTTTCTTTATGTCTATTGGGATGGATAAAAACATCCACTTATTATCAGATGGACAGTATGCTCGTTTGTCACCCTTATTCTTTAAAAATAATATCTACGGACACTTGCCGTCGTACGCCCCGCCTTCTTAGACGATTAAACATAGCGAGCACTCAATAACCGTACTCTACTTTGAAGCTATAACGAGGACTTATAATTTGATTTTTAGATATCAAAATAAAAGGTAGTGAATTTTGTTTTAGGAGAAATATTTTATTTTATTAGAATTGTGAAAAGCAGTAGCTCTGTAATGTCCCGTATAGAAAAGTTGGGTATGTTTGTATTTAGTTTTAAAACTAATTTTCGCGAAATGAAAAGGCCCTGTGTTAATAACGCCCAGTTCGTTTCAAAACATGGCTTAAATGTTTCTGCATAAATTATGTGTATTTATGCAGAAACATTTAAGCCATATTTAACGAAAGTTGTACATTTATTACATTGATAAAATAATTAAACTTAATTATTTATGTATTTCTAAGATCGTCTGTAGAGAATGTTAAAATATACAATTACTCAAAGGAAAGTCTAGCCTAAGATATGTTTATTATATACGCTTTGAAACAAAGAAAATTTTCATCAAATTAATTCAGACTAAAATTTATTATTGAGTATTATTTCCAGTCCGTTTACAAAATCACTATTTGTTTTACAAAATCAGAATTACATTTTTTTTTAAATTATTTATATATTTGAATACTATCAAATTATGAGTTTAAATTACGCAAACTGATATATTTTTTAAATTTCGCAAATATGTATAAAAGACTAGAACACTGGCATGAAAAGAAAAGAAAATACTTGATAAAAAATAAATACACCCCAACCAACAAAGTTACAAAACAGGCTTGCTACTGCATTAACTCGGAGGACAGTTGTACCATTATTGCCAAGTTCTCAAATTGGTCCAATATGTCGTAAAATGGCAAAATTGTTTTGTTCGCATGGCTGTCTCAGTATAGCTCATAAACGTTTAACAGACTGGCGGGCGTTGTTTTTAACGAGTTTCCGGAGTTTTTCCTTCCGCATGTGATAGTTTTTTTTTTCAGTTGCATCAATTGAGCCTGGTTCATTTTTTTACCAACCAACTTTAAAAAGAAGGCGGATGTCAATTAGAATTTTTGCTCTTTTTAGCCGAATTAAAAAAAATGTAGGCTCATAATTGGATTGAATGTTCGTTTTTAGTGTGTTACGTGATATGTACGAGTACACTAAATGTGAACTGTTTGTAACAAATTAGTTTTTATTAAATACATTATATAATATAAGGGATGGATAACTATACAACCTATTAAGGGCCTTAAGATTGATTTCATTGGTGAATTTTATATAATAAGGATGACGGTACACATTTAACTTAAGTAAATGCCGTGACCCACAGAAACCTACATTTTTACAGGATCTATTACAATAATTAAGAATCAAAACGTAGTTGGGTTGTCACCTCTGAAGATTAAAACAAAATGCGTCATCACTAGTGAACTCCCTACACTCAACACACGAAACATAAAACATGATATACAACATAGGCAGAGACTACAAACTTCCATCTAGCACGATCCAGACATAACTCTCTCGACTCCTCCACATCATCCATATACCTACGCATACATGCTCGTCGGTTAAGGGTACTCTTAATTTGGCCCATTTTTAATATGTCGCCAATTTAGTCGACAAACTTTCGCCTAGGACGTCCCTTTCCGCATCTTCCATTCATTTCTGCAACATAATATATTTGCTTTGTCACACGAAACACAACTGTGATTAACTGCTATTTTACGCTGGCATTTTGTGAGAACATGGTCTTTCCAAAGTCTAGCCAGCTCATTCGTGCTGCAACCATAAAATAGATGTCTAATAAAGATTCCGTAATATAGATTTATAAGAAATGCTGTGAGCATTAAACACGCTCACAGCATTTATTACTTATTATTACTAGTATTTACTTATTATTTAATGTGCACTTGGTTAATATCAGCGTTTCAGAATTCAACATAAGTATAAGTGTAATATTTGTTGGTAGAACAAATAAATAAATGAAAATCTGCAGCATAGCTCTAATTCGTTAAAAAAACTATGAAAAATATCACAAAGGATGTAAGACGCTGTACGTTAAATGCGTATTCGTAGTCACGATGTTTAGTTACTTCACAAAATTCATACTTATATATAATTGTTGTTTTTACTCGCTTTTAATAGTAATAAAAATAACAACGCTCTAATCCGTATACAGAACAAATGGAAGTAGCTTGCTCTAAAATCCATCTTGGCAAGCTTACAATTGCTAAACGAAGCCAAAACGTTGGCGTATGACCTCACGATTGTCGAGAACGTATTTTTTATGCCCAAGTCGCCTCCACAGTTGCAACGACACAAAAGGCACCAACGTACTCTTCACGGGTGGGCTAGCGCAATGCTCTCGTCAAAAAACTTGGTGCCAAGAGAGGCAGATATACATCAAACGTAATAGCGCGGATTTGGCACTGCGCCGCGATGTATTGTTTAATTTTTAGTTTTACTGTTCCGCTGTAGATTTGGCTTCGCTTAGGGACAATCGATATTAGGATCTCTCGGAGTCGCTCGGTTGTTTTCAAGTTGATGTTTGTTGATACCAAGTGTATGTGAAGCTAATTTTGAAATCAAACATACAGTATTTTAATAAAATTTACCATTTATACGTGGTAGAGCCACGATGCAGCTATATTATAGTAGTTGTAGCATGAATCATCATTATCATTACAGCCCTTCACAAGTCCACTGCTGAACATAGGCCTCCCCCAAGGTATGCCACAAAGCACGATCATAAGCCACCTGCATCCATCGACTTCCTGCATGTCTTACCAGGTCGTCACTCCATCTAGTGGGGGGTCGCCCTACACTTCGCCTACCGGTACGAGGCTGCCACTCGAGAACCTTTTTTCCCCAACGGTTGTCGGTTCTTCGGGCTATATGGCCGGCCCATTGCCACTTCAGCTTACTTATCCGTTGGGCTATGGCGGTCACTCTGGTTCTACTGCGGATATCCTCATTTCTAATTTTATCACGCAGAGAAACTCCGAGCATAGCCCTTCTCCATAGCTTCCTGAGCGACTTTGAGCGTCGTCGGCCAGCAGTGAAGGACCACGTCTCGGTTCCGTATGTCATCACTGGCAACACACACTGGTTGTACAGCTTAGTTTTCATGTTTTGAGGTATACCTGACGAGAAGATGCGTCGTAATTTCCCGAACGCTGCCCAGCCGAGTTGAATCATGTAGCATGAATGGCTCAGCTCGATCGGGGTAGGGCCATGCTCTAACGCAAATCCACTTAAGATAGCAACTTAATGCTCCTGTGTTTTGTGTATTAAGTGTAAAGAAACGGAGAACCTTTTAATTGTAAACAAGCCATTCCATATTTATCCTAAGGGGTGAGGGTACATCTGCATTTTGATACTTGGTATTAGATGTAGATGTATATGAATCACAACAGTCATATTAAAAAAGTACTCAATTTCATTCTAATATCAATATCGATTCCAATAATATCAAGTTAACATGGTGGATCAAGACAACAGTTTAGTAAATCGATGATGTAACAGTGATAACAACGATGGTTTTTAATATCACAATGTAAGCTTGAAGGCTTAACGACCTATCATTATTCGACGACATTTACGCACTAATAAATGTGGAGATTTATGTACGTGTGTGGGATTATAAAATATCGGGGATCACATTAACTACGACGGACGCGTTTTGTCCGTTATTCGTTTCCACATTTTAGTATCTCTACCTATTCGTAAACACAATCAAAGTTTAATTTTAATTGAAATAAAAGCTCCGAAAAGGAGTGAAATAATTTGCCGGCATCTGTCATTGTGTACGATTACAATCTTAGTTAGTTAATAAGCTTTTGTAACGCTAACAGAGTGAATTTTACCATTTAGTACTTCATCACCATTTACTACCAGGTAGAACTGTATTCACTGGCTTAAAATAAATAAAAATTAATGAGCCGTAGTAGGTCGTTGAATGATTATTTAATTAGTTTTATACCAACAAGGTAGACAAAAAATGAAAAATACACGTTAAAGTGCACAAAAAGTGCGTGTAAAAAACGCCTGTGTCATCTTGCTTTTTTATAGAATAGGTGTGAAATCGAACACACAATTCACCTGATTGTATGTAGATGCTATAACCCATTGACGTATAAATGTATCCCCGACTATGATTCAAAATTATAAAAAAAGAACATCGATTCTTCTCCGAAAATTAAAAAAAAAAACATCTTCATTTCAATAGAGAACATGGCTGGGTTCTACCATCTTCTAGGGATCCTATAATTATTAAATTAAAGCCAAACACAAGCGACTGCACGGTGAAGCAACCAACTACTGCATCAAGATACTGTAAGCTCGTTCTGCGTCGATCAGACCCAAAACTAATATTTATAAGTTGAAGGTAGCCTTCGTTAACTATGATATCAGGACATCAAACACCTTAGCCCCCCCCCTTTCCGTGACTATGGGCGCTGTAATTTGCCCCAAAAGTCGGGAATTAAACGCGATAGAATTCTTTAAATTAGTTTTATTCCACAAAATTAAGGTTTTTGTTTCAGCTGAGTACTAACATGGAATGCCTCGCTATCATTAAAAAGGGTCACCAGTTCTTTCTGCTTTTCCAGTTAAAATTTTACGAAACCGTTCTTTTCGCTGACTATATGAAACATAGCAGTATTATGTGTTTTGTTTCTTGGTAGAATTCTGTGAGAGTAAGGTTCTACACCGATCAAGCTGAACTATGTGTACTGTTGCCACAATACAACTGCAGCGTGGCTCTACAACGTCAAACGTTAATGTTAATAGATAAAGTCGTCTTTATATAGTATAAGGGTGCAAACAAGCACAGAGTTCACCTTACGGTAAGTGGATGCTGTGGACATGTACATTTATCTTCGATTAAGAATCAAAATGCTGATTCGTTGTCACCCATGAGGACTCAGATGGAATGCCTCGTTTCCAGTAGAAAGGGTCTCCAGTTCTCTAGACTCACCATACTAAACATAGCAGCTATAAGCTGCTATTTTACGCTGATATTATGTGAGAGTGTGGTCCTACCCTGGTCCCAGTATCGTGGTTCTGTCCATTGTAGTAATTCTTCTAATGCAGGCAAGGAAGATCGTGTTGCTGAAAGGCTTCCCTGTGTTTCATTGAGATGGGTGAGGTTGCTGTTGGTTTGCATACTTTGGTGTTATCATGTAATTATATCCCTCAGGTTACACTATTGTGTGATTGTGACGTCCTCGTCATATTACAGTATAATTAAACTGTAATTGCTTTAAACATAATGTATAGAGCAGTTCGTTGTTTTATTCCTGATAATGATTAATTTCATTAGCAGAAGAGGAAGTTGAACATCCGCTCTTACACTCTATACAATATAATCGGAATCTCGGAAACGGCTCCAACGATTTTCATAAAATTTTGTGTCCAGGGAGTTTCGGGGGAAATAAATCGATCTAGCTAGGATTTATTTTTAGAAAATGTCTTTTGTCCGTGTTTTCAGGCAATAAAAAAACTGCTACAATATAAGAAAGTAAATTTTGACAGACTACTAACGATCGTAATAGCTCAGGTGGGATGTCGGTTGGGCGTGATCCGTGGTTCGCGTGCCGTCTTGGGTCTGACTTTTTTTTCTTTTTTTTCAAATTGTCTTCTTTTGTGAGAAAATCTATTATTTCGAGCCCTTTTTTTTAGTAATTTTTAAAAATAAGAAAAAATTTAATTAAACTAATTGCACTCATGATTTTCATTTAAATAACCAGTTCAGTTTTTTCTATTATGTCATTAAGATCAAAAAATATTATTCATGTAATTTGTATCTAAATATAACAAAAAAAACCTAGCAAAGCTCGGTCATCCGGGTATTTAACTTTTAATCTCCTGATGTATTTCCGAGATGATTGTTTAGTAATTGTTTGAGTAAAATTCCAGTAAATAAACAAAAGAAATTATGGACAAATAAAAGCCTGTAGGATCTTTTATCATTATTATATAGAGGAAAATCAACACACAATCATAGAACTACCAGTGTTCTTTTATTATTATTATCGCAATAAAATATAATTTCATCAACGAAAAGAGAGGATTTCTCCGTCCGAAAATAGAGGAAGTTAGGGCGGAATTCGCCGGGGACAAGTATTCTCGTTAGTATTGATTTTTTTTTTCAGTTTCTTTTCTAAGATTGAAAATTATTTTGGATGTATTGTTTTCTCACGAGGCGATTGTTTTGTCACTGTGTAGTTGCGGTGTAAGAGTATCCACCATCCCATATAGTCCCGTGGGTGTGGTAGGGGGTGCAGTAGGGGGTGGGGGTGACAGAGGGAAACTGAAACAGGAGATGGGCAGCAGCATCTTCCCGATAACAACACAAAATAATTCCACAATCATGCGTGCGTTTGTCCATCTTCAGCTTTTGAATAATTTTTGGTCCGAACTTTGCAGAACAAGCTTACAGTTCATATCTTGAAGCTAGAACCTTGAATTCTCTCCCGTGACCATGGGTACTATAACTTTTTAACACCCGAAACGTCGGGAAATAGGAAGTTAAAATTAAACTCGATAAAATCTGTAAAATAAATTTTATTTAATATTCACTTTGTATAGTATTCGCTTAAATATAAGAAATCATTACGTGAATTATTTAACGCTAAAACAACTTATTATTTATAACGGGTTTTCACACTGGATTGAGTTATATCCAACTATGCCCAGGGGAAATAGGGGCCGAACAAACGTTGCACGTGTTGTGTCAGATGGAAAAATACGATTTACAAATAGAGTGGACTTTATCTACAATCATAGTGATACAAAGAGCTAAAGCAATATTGTATGAGTACAAAAAATAATTTTACATGTAGATCGAGTGTGAAATCACATTACGGGTATCGACTAAATTTTATTCGAATACAATCAACAAGTGTTTTTTTTAGGAATTGCAAAACAATTTTTTAATTAAAATATATATTAAACCCATTAAAAAAATTATATTATACATTTTAAGTAATGCAAACACTATATTGTATAAATGAGCAGTAAAATATGAGATGTGTCTAATTGTACTCGCCACACGTCAGTCATACCACCTGATAATTCTGTAGTCCATAGACATACACATCAATCCTCAGTTAAGAATCAAAATGCAGATGCGTTGTTTCTTGAGGATTAAGAATGAATGCCTCGTATCCTGTAAAAAGTGTCTCTGGTTCTCTTAAATCACCATAATATGAGACGAAGCAGTATTAAGCTGCTAGCCTTTACTGTGGGAGTGAGTGAGTGAGTCTGTAGTACTCTGTGAGAGCGTGATCCTTCCGCAGTGAAACAGATACAACTTGTGCTACAAACATAGCAGCTGCAGCGTGGTAGTACCACGTGTAACATTAATATATCGTCGGTCGAAAACAGTAGTGGAACATCTCTGAAAATTTGGTTTTTAACTTTTTTAAGAGTGTTACATTACTATTTCAGTGCCAATTCTATATCAGTATCAGAATAAGTCAAACTCCAGATAGAAGTCGATTAAAAATGAAAGTTCCACTTCTACTCTGTGCATATAGTATTATTCAGTATTGGGACACTTCGAAATGTTCCAAAACGGTTCCAATCTCAAAATCAAAAGTTGAATTTATTCCACCACGCTTCTCGATCTCGCTCGAGTCTCGCGCGCGTTTGTTTAGTTACGCTTACGCGCTGCATGCTGCGCTTGGTAGACATATTGTCAAAAGTAATACAATCTGCAAAAATGTCTGTGTCTAAGTTATATGGAAGATCAATGAAAATATTGCAAATGGTAATCCATGAAGACGCCAATATTGAAAACAAAGGAGTGTATTTGTAACGTTTGTGTATTTTGTAGAGTCGTTACTTTTAAAATTTTGCACGCTTTAGCTATATTTTTAACCACTTTTATTCTACAAAAAGTGAGATAAAGCAAGTTGAAGTGTATTCTTTGCCACAAAATGAAGTACAAAGCCTAGGTAAATAACTTATGTATTTTATAAGATATGCTTATTTATTAACTTTTGTGCTTTATATCTAATAAATGTTATTAAAAATTCTGTCCTATTAACAGCTTTTATTGCTTTTAAGATGCTGAACAGACTTTGAACATAGAAAAATCTCCAGACACTATTTTTATATCTAATAATGATGAAGTTGGTGAAATACAGCAATATGTTGAAGAGAATTCTTGGCCCCGGAATGAAGTACATAATCGAAGTACGTACCTATCTTCATGTATTTAAGTACATAATAGAGGTACCTACGTACCTATCTGCATATATTATTTTTGTGTTTTGGTATAGTGTGTATATTTAACTGTTTGAATTTCTTTTAAGGTGTAGAGCAGGTAATAAATATGGAAAGTGTACAGACGATAAGGTTCGTAGCCAGCCAGCATGAGCCAGCAAATGAAGCTTCTAATCTAAGTATGATATTTTATACTATTTTAATAAACTAGCTTGCTGCCCATCAACATGTATTTCATAGTTCTAAATTATTTATGCAATAGCTTTAAACGGGGTCTTTGTTTGCTTAGGCGGCGAGCTTATTTAAATTTTAGGGGGAGGAGAAGATAAAGAAAATAATATACAAAATAACAGAGAGCCGTCACCATCAACCCCGCTTTCTAAAAATAATGCTTCGGAAGAAAAGAAGAAGTTGACAAGAAAGAGACAACGAAATCCCGAGGCATGGAAGAAAAATAAAAATAAATGTTTAAAAAATTCAGGTATGGCTTACACTACTGAGAAAGGAAAATTAGTTAATGCTAAACAATTAAAACCTGGTTGTGGAGACAAATGTCGGTTGAAGTGTACACTGAAGATTAATGAGCAGCAAAGATTAGTAATATTCAATAATTTTTGGATATTAGGTGATTTGAATGGACAGCGAGATTTTGTCAAAAATGCTATGAAAGAAGTAAAGCTGAAATATTCGCTACATAATGCTCAGAGTAAATTAAAGATCTATTAATGCGGCTTATCATTTAACAGTAGATGGTATAATTATAAGGGTATGTAAAAAGTTCTTTATGCACACTTTGGATATTGGGCACTCATTTATAACGACGTTATGTAAGAAAACAACATCATCGGGTATAGTTTTAGAAGATTTAAGAGGTAAGCATGACAAGAAAGGTAAACTACTCGTATTACCTGACTTTGTTAAGGATGGAGTACGTGAACACATAAACTCATATCCTACTAAGGAATCACACTACTGTCGAGCATCATCAATTAAACAATATTTTGATGGTGATTTAAATCTATGTATGATGTACAGGCAATACAAAGAGTGATGTAATAAAGAAGGTAAGACTGAAGCTAAACAAGGAACGTATGAAAACATTTATAGAACTGAATTTAATATAGCTTTCCATGTACCAAAGAAGGATCAGTGCTCTCTTTGCTGTTCTTACAATAATGCAACAACAGAACAGAAACAAGAAATGGAAAAGAGTTATAAAGATCATCTTACAGAAAAAGAGCTTTGCAGAGAAGAAAAGAGGATAGATATAGAAACATGCGAAAATGACAAACAAAAGATTATTTGTTGCTATGACGTGCAAGCGGTTCTTCAAACTCCAGCGGGTAATGACTCGATATTTTTTACTTGGACACTTATCAACCTTACAGTACAATGAAATGTTTCAATGTTCGGCATAAAATGCGGGGCAAGCCTAACGAAACCTTAGTTTTGACAAATAAATATCGCACTCGTCCTGAAATATCAAATCTTAAAAAGAAAGAATTGATTTCATTATGTGATGGTAAAGTAATTCCAAACGTTTATTGGGATTATTATAAAACATTGCCAGCTTTCTCAGATAAAGCTGACAATGACTAATTGTTCCCTTTTTTTTATATTTTCTTACTTATAAATAAAAAAATGTTATAAAACTATAAAAGTGTTTTATTGATTATTCTCTAAAAATCCAATTATTTGCTAAGGTTCTCTAAATTTTTAAGTCATTACTTAAGAAAAATACATAGTCTTTTAATTCAGTACTGGTACATTCAAAAATAATCCATTGTCAGAGGGATATTTGCAGTCAATAAATTAATTCAGTGGTGGAACATTTCAAATATTTACTTATACTTAAAAAACAAATAATAAAAAATGATTGAATTTAATAGAAATCATAAATATAAGGTTTAACCAAAATATAACAACATTAAAAACAATATTTTTTTCTCTAAGCACTTGCTAAATGGAAAAATAAGTATTTCTAATTTTTAATTGCTCAATATCTCACATTTACTCATTTTGAAATGTTCCACTACTGTTTTCGACCGACGATATATTTAGAGGATTGTGTTTTATTAATGTAGCCTGTAATGGACGTGTATAAGACTGCCCCCCCCCCTCAGTAGGTGTCGTCAACTGTGAGACATTTGTACCTTGTTTTAATTCTTTTTTTAAATTAAATTTAGTGCTTGATTACATTCCCGCCTGATGGATAATCTTGGTAAGTAAATCCTAGTGGCTTAGGACACTATCGTTTTTATATCTTATTTCTTCGTATTGAGCAATAACTTAAGTTAAACGATCTTTATACTATGTTATCGATTTTATAGGACTTTATTGAAATTACAATCTTATTATGTAAAACACACGTACCATTATCGCGCGGCTTGAATTAAAACGTGCAATAGTTGAGAAGTTCATTTCTTTAATGGAGCACTAGTTGATTGACCCACTGAGACTTTTAAAAATAGTTTCCTACTCCTTCTAAAAATGCCAAAATAAAAAGGACCGAATGCAATTACTAAGTGTTCACTTTATATATGTTTGCATTATATGTACGTACCAAGAGCCACATAAATCACATAGTTCGAAGCTAGCGAATTACATAATATGTTTGGTAGAAGAAATCAAGTACATCCGATCTGTTAGGAAAAATATTCTTTTTTATTTTACTAGAAATGCGAGAATTGTAAGTCCATAAAAGCTCGTAGTAGATACTACTCACTAAAAGCCACTGTTTACACATTGAATGCATCTATTCTTACGAATTTTATCGCGTTTAATTTTATTTATTACAGTAGTAAAATTTTGCGTTTAATGTTGCTTATAAAATTATTTTATTCAATGCGTAGAGTTTGCGTAAAAATAAGAAGTCATTTTTCTACATTAGTGGAAACGGTTTTAAAGAGATCTAATCATGCTATTTCCTCACGTACAGCTATCAGTATGAAAATCATAAGATCTCAGGCCTTTCGATATATGACAATATACATCATACAGTATGATCTAGATGGTACATGTGAAATTATAATCCTGCGACGGAGATCATCGTCTAGGTTTGAGACCTCTATAAAGCTTGTTAAATGAAGTAAACTCTTCACCCAACAATTTACCAGCGTCTGTCTTTCTGTTCAATTATAATATCTGCCTGTGTTCATTCAAGACAAAAGTGATTAAGCTTTTGTTGGGCTACGACGGTGCGCTGTTACATCCAGGACTACATCACTTACTACGAGAGTATAATCAAGTACTTTTTTATTATAATTAAATTAAAATAATGAGAGTTCCAGAACTCCAAATATAATCTATTGCATAAAATATTACAGTTAACCAAATTAAGTTCCTGACACGTACAAAAGATTTCAAAACAAAACGATACAACAAAACTCAGTTAATGGACCGCATTGATCAAATAAAAGCATTATAAAATTTAAAAGTAAAATGCAAAATATGTTATAAATTAAATAGCTCTCTCAAAGAACACGAGATTTTACTTCGTGAGCTATGAAGAACGCTGCCGGACGCGACTGTAAAACTCGGTTTTATCTTAGTTGCATTACCCTTTAGGAGTGGAAGCATATTTTATCTTGAACCGGCAGTCGCCTGTGCTTTTGCTACTCCTTTAAGCATAAAAATACTGTGAAAAATACAGTGTATTTTTCTTGATAACCTTTTTATTATGGTCGAAGACAAATAAACAGTCAACAATCATCATCATTACATCTCTTCACAAGTCCACTGCTGAACATATGCCTCCTACAAGGAATTCTACAAAGCAAGGTCCTAAGCAACCTGTATCCATCACTTTCTGCATACTTTATCAGGTCGTCACTCCATCTAGTAGATGAGTTCTATGAAGTTGTAAGAGCCACATAGGCTAACAACACCAACATCATCGAAACCAGAGAGACTCCATCTAGTGGAGGGGCCAACCTTCGCTAACCGGTACAGGATTCCACTCGTGAACATGTTTTCCCCATCGGCTATCGGTTCTTCGAGTTATAGGCTGGCCTATTGCCACTTCAGCTTACTTTGTGATGTATCGGTTACTTTCGTTCTACTGCGGATATCCTCATTTCTAAGTCAGTCACGCAGGAAAGCTCGAGCAAAGTCTTTATGTGGGCATGTGACGAGAAGATCTGTCATAATCTCCCGAACACTCAATAGCGAAAAGTCAACTTCATAGTTAAAATTTAAAACAGGATTACCTATCAGAAGACGATTTAGGGAAGTGCCAGAAGGATCTTTTGGGTACTGGATCTGACGACACTAAATACGTTGTTAAAAAATAAAAATAAAATAAAGAACCATCCTATAATGGTCTCGCTGCCTCATTTCAATTGATGGGTGCTGCCATCTGCTTGGAATTCTTTAATTAACAATATTAAATCTAAATCCTGACATACCACTGCAAGACTTCATGATACTGTAAGCTGGTTCTGCGCAAATCAGACCAAAAATAAATATTCAAAACTGTAGCTAACTATGACATCGGGACGTCAGACATCTCAGTCTCCCCCGTGACAATAGGTGATGTTAAGGATGCAGAATGGTGGGACTTAAAAATAAATAAATCAAAAAAGATAAAATCCATAAAATAGTGTTATTCTAGTATTCGATTAAATATAAGAAATCATTGCGAATACAAACTTGAATGGAACTTATAATAATTCCGCATGCTAGACAATCAATAACATTAATTTAACCCCGATATATTTTAAAATAAATATCGAAACTCCAGTTCCAAAACATCAGTTATCGGTTTTGAGTGGTAATGACAACCGATTAAATGTTGTCACCGCAAATTATCAGACTCGATTATCGAGCATGTCAACGTGATTTCTGGTATGGGAAGCCATTGGGATTACATGAAAATAATTGTTTATGTTTAGACAAAATGAATCACCGCAAACAGACAATTGTATTTTATCAGTGATATTAGTTTATATAATTTTTTCAATAAAATAACGACGACAAATGACAGAGATGGAATGCCTCGTTTTCAGTAAAAAGGCTATCCGGTTCTCTTCACTCATCATACGGCACATAGCAGTGTTAAGCTACTATTTTATATTAGTATTCTGTGAGAGCGTGGTCCTACACTGGTCGAGCTGACCTATTCGTGCTACAAACATTATATAGCTGTAGCTTGGCTTCCACTACATGTAATAGAAATAAAATGATAACGATTTCTTTAAAAAAAAATAGTGACAAATGCACTTACAATCCACCTAATGGTAAGTAGCTACTGCAGCTCGTGGACATCTGCAGCTAACCATAAGCTAAAAGAAGTCCTATAGATGAGTTGTCACCTCATGGTACTAAAATGGTATGATTCATAGCCAGACAAAAAAAACAGAGAAAATAATGTTCTCCAGACCGAATTTCGGTCACGGCGGCCTGCCTCAACGGAGACTAGCCATCGGCGCAGGTTAGGATTAAAGCGCCCAAGTGTATGCGCAAGCACAGGTGGATTCTCTATTCCCTCATTCTCATAATCCGATGAGACGGTAAACCGACACGACCGGAGAGAAATCAGGCGCAGGACCAACGGCTTCACGTGCTATCAGAAGCACGGCGGTAAGACACCGCCAACTTCCTGACTCCGGGCAACTAATTTTCTTGACGGAAAAACAAATAGTTATTTTTTTGGCCCGACCTTGGTTTCGAACCCAGTACCTCATGATCAGGAGTCGTACTACTACAACCACTAGACCAACGAGATAGTCAGTAATAATATTGTCACTCTATGACTCAGACCGGAATACGGCGGAGATAGCATTGCTGTTCGGCGGCGGGCATGTATAAGAGGATGATAACTATCCAGACGGATCGCAAGATAGAGAAAGAGCACTATCACCTTGAAAAGGAGGTATTAAGAGGAAACAGAAACAATCGACTCCTATCCTTGAGTAAGATAGGTGTCTTAAGAAGCAGCTGTAGCAATTTTTTTATGGAATAAATGTGACAAACGAGTACACAGTCCACCTGATGATAGGTTGATGCTGTGGCCCATAAACATCTACATGTATCATTGATTAAGAATTAAAATGCAGATGCGTTGCCAGCCTTGAGAACTAAGATGGAATGGCTCATTTCCAGTAAAAAGGGTCTCCGGTTCTCTACACTCACCATACGAAAGACAGCAGCATTCAGCCGCTATTTTACGCCGGTATTTTTATAGAAATAAAGGTGCCAGCGAACGTCGCTCTTTATTTCTATAAAACCTATAATACCTATTATACGAGTTCACCTGATAGTAAATAGATGCTATGATCTACAGACACACATATGTATAACAGATGAAAATTAAAATGCAATCAAAAAGTAACAATGAAAATTGCGTCGGTATTTCTGTGGGAGCGAGTTCTTTTAACGGTCTTTTACCCATTCGTGTTGCAGCCTTGTGCTACATTGCAGCGTACAATCGCCATTGAGCAATAATTTTATGGAAAAATAATGGAATCAAATGTTTTTGGACCAGACCAATGACCTCAAGTTTAAAAAATACGCATAATATCGAATTAAAAAATGTTTACAGCTGCGTTAACAAAAAAAAGTAAAGTTACAGCCTATATACGTCCCACTGCTGGGCACAGGCCTCCCCTCATTTCTGAGAGGGTTTTAGGGCAAGGAGGTGTCCGCCGCGCTGCACCAATTCGTGTTGGCGAACTTCAAATGTCTTTGCATGTTGTTCTTTTTCTTTGTTTTATCTTCAAATATTTCTTGTCTTATTCATCAGACATGCAGGTTTCCTCACGATGTTTTCCTTCACCGCCGAGTATGTTGTAAATAAGCACTTAAAATTTCAATTAACAATTTCATCGGTGCCGGCGGGGATCGAACCCAGGTTACTCGCGTTCTGATATATTTACAGCGAGCGTTAACCATCTGAGCTACCACGCCTCGCGCGTTAACAAAACCTTTCATTAATTACTAATAATTAAGTTTTGCTCGACTGTAAAGCCGTGTGGCCAAGAACTCGAACCCTCGCATTGTGGTGTGGGATTGTTTTAGCATTGAGCTGAGAAGATGGAATCTGTAGCGAACTTACCAATGATATGGCGCAGGCAAGGGAATTTGGTCACTGTGTGCGTGAAAGCACGCTTAAAACGAATTTTCCTACAAATTAGATGCAGCGTAGATTTTAGCCTACTCCCCAAATATTGTCACCTTGACAGAAATAGTTAGAGCTGTTTTCTAGTACGTGATTAAATTTAAATAATGCCCTTTACATCGGTTTTCGGCCACGACGGCCAGTCTCAACGGAGACAAACCATCTGCGCAGAACAGTTATATATTATACATTATTAGTGCACGAGAGTGTGCGCACTCCTCAGGACAACAGGTGCACTTCCTCAATTCTCTAGCTCTTATTGTTCGATGGGACTGGAGAGAGAAGATTCACAAATTTACGTGCTTAGCGAGGTACGTAGGTGAAACACCGTCAACTCACTGAATTCAGACTGCAACAGAGAATTTCTCAATAGAGAAATTGAATTTGCTCGTATAATAGTATACAATAGAGTTAAGTGATTCCATATATGGGGTTGAGACTGAAGAAAAGAAGACTACTTCTAAGAAACACATTTATCTTCCAAAATACGTCTTTACTTCATATAATTGTTCACCTTAAATCTTAATTGGCAAGTCGCATCATATCTCGTAGCTCGCTTTCATATCGAATGCCACAGATAACACACAACATTATTCCTATCTTGTCCCTTGTTACGTTCTGAAATTATAAGAGATTAGTTTAATTACTATAACGTACAATCATTATACAACCTATATAAAAAAACAGATAATAAACACTAGGTACTAGATTAAATTCATATATACATATGTGTCTCGCAAAAACTCGCAAATGACTGAACCGATTATGATGAAATTCTTTATCTGTGTGTGTCCCTAATTGATTAAAATTCACAATTGGACCCCGGTAGGTGGCGCTGTTGTCGAGATCCAGAAACACCTATGCGACGCTAAGGCGGATCGTTAGTTAACAATAAAAAAATAAATGAGTTATAACTTTTTGTGTCACTTTATGAAAAATTTATAAAAATTACAATTTAATTTTTAGAAGGTAAAAATAAAGGGTTTTCTTTCATATATATTTTATATAAACGCAAGCATAGATATTAAAAGGCAATTAAAATAGATAACTGGAAGTCTGCACTTAGGAGAGACAGATTTAAATTGCTTAGTTTAAAATAGAATAAAATGTACGAAAATGTTCGTACGAATTTCAAAATTTGTAGGAAAATCTATCCGATTACAACTGGCAGGACAGTTTTAACTTGGAAATATTAAATTGTGCAGCCATTAATTTTGAAGAAACTTGCTAGTGAAATTTGTAAAAATGGCTTATAATCTATAAGATAGGATTTCGCCAGTCGCCTTTTATTCCCCTTCTATATTCCTTTGGCCTGACTCCAAGAATCCGCGTAACGAACGGATTGTGACTGCATTTGTGTATGATACAAATAGTATCTGTACACATATGAAAAAGCTTTTTATATAATAGATTAATTAACTTTGACCTGCTATGTGGTACATTTAAAAAAATTGCTGAGACTAATTTTGGTATATAACTAAGGGTGAAAAATGAGTATACAGTCCACCAATATATGTCTGTGATCAAGAATCATAATATTTTTTTAAATTGTTAAATGACAAAGGACAATGGGGATATTATGCCTAATTTTGTTACTGCGCAAAATTTTAAATTGTGAAATGTGACATATTTTAAAACAACAAAATTGTCACGGTAATTCTAAAAAACAAGTATTTTATGTATTACAAGTATTTAAAAAAAACTGGCAGAAACGATCATGCAAAACAACATTTTTATAACGAGCTTTGTTGAAGCAAAATAACATTATTTATAAATTACATAAAAATATTTTTAGTAAATATACGTTGATTTATTATTTTTAGCAATCAGTTGAAAAATAAAATAATTATATCCCTGTTTAGGATTAATATAAATTACCGTCATCCAATGTCCAACGTATGCCAAAATTACATGAGTAAATCTTAACACATGTTCGTAACTATGCAAATGACAAATGCTTGGTAATGTATCGTACATATGGCGTCGTATATTGAACGCCAGTTGAATCGATCTCGGTACGTGTTGTTATAGCCAATATTATTATTACATATATTTAAACACATGCACATTGATAATTACATTCATTGGTGCCTCTTCCGTCTTTGTATACTATGTAGTCCTGAATTGACGGACGTAATTACACGAGTTTTATCCTTCTGGAGGAAAAATAAGATTTTTACTAGTATCTCTAACCTAAATCAGCTCCTGAATCAATACACTTACAATATCACTATAATGCCTCATTTCATTGTGAATTTTGTAATTATCTATGAATTATTTAGCCAAGTACCCAGTAAAAATAGAATAAAATGATGTGTCTTACCTAGGATGAAGAGCAATTCCCGCCCTTCCTTTACTTACACTATCTCCGTCATTACTAGGCCCAACACCGCTACTTCTAACACTACTATACTATGAAAGACACAACATCATATTATATACACTGAGGACGGAAGGTTCTCTTCAAACTTGTAGGGCTCATCACTTTTGTTATATTTTACTAAGATCTTAGTTTAATAACATGTTTAATATGCATGTATATGTAATAGATTTCCGATAATTTAACAAAATTAACGAAAATTATCATTTTCAAACTGAATTTGGCGTGATTTATTTGACTTTCCATAAAAGATTAGTCGCTAAAAGACAACATTACCTACATTTAATCCAAAAACGCTGGTCGAAAAAAGGGAAACAGTTTAATTTTGCCCCATGTGTACTGGCGGATGTCAGATACTTCCAAGATGTTCTCAAATATGCAGCACTTCAAATTATAATAAACAATTACAATCAAATCTTCTATCGAAGGTATTTGTGGTTAAAAATTTTTTAAAAAAACAGGCTAGTGTTTTAACAGCGAAATATATTAGAAAATACGTAGTTATGTTTAGTCAAAATGTATTAGGCGAATTTTGCTTTTATGCCTAATTTAAAGGAATACTTTATTTTTACTTGAGACCGACTGAGAACTTCTATTTATTTTTTAATAGAATAAGAGTGACACAGAAGCACAAAGTTCATCTGATGGTAAGTCGATGCTGTGGCACATAGACATCTACGCCTATCATGGATTAGAAATCAAAATACATATGCGATGTCACCGCTAAAGACTAAGATGGACTGATCCGTTTCCAGTAAAACGGGTTTCCGGTTCTTTAGACTGATCATATGAAACACAGCATTGCGTAATGCTGCAATTTTACGCTGGTATTCTTTGAAAGAGTGGTCCTATCCCGGTCGAACCGATCGATTTGTGTTACAACCACTATACAGCTGCATCGTTGCTCTACCATGTATTAAACTGTACTCGAACGCTGTTATTTGTAGTGTCCTATAGGATACTTAAGCTCCGCACATTCTTGAGATAACGAATGGGACTTTTTACCATGTAGTAAATTACAGTCTAACATTATTTGACTATAATCCTACTTTACCCTTGATATAATATGAACATAACTCTTGAATAAACGTAGTGAATTCATATACTCTGCCCGTAATATTAAAGATTATTTTGTAAATCTATAGCGACTTTCAAATTTATCGACACTAATAACCGAGAAGCTTATGAAAGTCACGTATCACCTTTCTTGTGTTGATCGTTCTCGTATATTTATTTTCTCGGGGATATAATTTTCGTTTTTCTTTTCGCTACTGTAATCCGTCGCAATTTTTTAAACAAAACAAGTTTTATGAAAAAAGATGAACTCAAATCAACCTAACAAACTTTACAAAACCTATTACTGATATTAGTTGGACATTTTTTTTTGATTTGCTATGTGCAGTTTAAAGTAGCTAGCGAGCTTCTTTAACTGTGCGTTTAAAATAATGAAGCATATTTTCATTTGTCCCTCAAGTGTTGTTTAATAATCAACGAGTAGACAAAACTACTAGTTTTCTGTACTTTGTGCGTTCGAGCCAACAAGCGAGATCTCATAGTAATATTTGCTAAAGGTGTGAGTCACATTATCACATATCGTTTAGTACCCTCGTAACAATATTATTTTATTAAGATATAAATTTTTCATAATATTATGGAAATTTATTATTTAATAATAGTTTATCTCTTAGCTCATTATCAACTATACAGATTTTATACAGAAAATTATCTTTTAACTGGGTATTTGCCATGGTTGTCATTTTTTATCAAATTTTTATCAGGATAATAGAATAGAGATGATGTTGCAATATCAAGTCTCAATTTCCCTCGCTGCCGCCTCTCACCACACCCACACTATGAGTTGGTATAGTTACTGTAGCGGCGAAGTCGTCGCGCCGCAAGCGAAACACACCGAAGCCTAAATAACGCTATCAATATTCCGAATCATAAACAGTATTTAAAGAACATCTCCGAACTATCACAAGGAGTGAGAGACTTTTACTTTCACGGCCACATTACTATAGATCAATCTACTAACGAGAATCTACTATACTATAGAAGATTCTCCGACACTGCCACTACACTACATAAAAATTTACTAAGCAGACAAATCAATTTTGTATTGCTTATGTTTATTTTTAGTAGAGTTTTTGAGTGGTAAACAAAAGAATAATTTATTTTTTATGAATTGGCAAATACTTCTGAATCATCTTCAAACACAAATCGGAATAAACTAAAAACATTTTTCTATGCAAATGAGCTTTAACAATTCATTAAGAGTATTCTTAATGAAATGGAAATATAAGGCAAAAACCAGTCAATTACCGATAAGTGGGAATTCTTTATAGCACGGAATAATTTCACGAAGTGCCATCTTAATAATAACGAACGAACGACCTTCTCTTCTGAAGTTGGCCGCAGGTGTCTAGGACCTGCATTTTTTATAGGATTGGATACAAGAGAACACACAGTCCACGTGATGGTAAGTGGTTGATGCGGCTCATAGACATCTACATCCTTCCTCAATTACAAATCAAAATGTAGATGTGTTGTTATACGTGAGGACTGAGACGGAACGCCTCGTTTACAGTAAAAAGGGTCTCCGGTTCTCTACACTTACCATACAAAACACATCAGCATTAAGCTACTATTTCACGCTGGTGTTTCGTGAGAGCGTGGTCCATCCCCGGTCGAGCCAACCCATTCATGCTACAACTATACTACTAATATAACTGCAGCATGACTCTACCAAATATTACTCTACTAAATACATACAATTCATTAGCCATTTATCATCAGATAAACTTTTGTCAACTCAGTTTCACCCAAAGAAACCGGTGGATATTGTGCTCATTTGCTTTGCTCTACCACCCTGCATCATCATCATTACATGTCCACTACTGAACACAGGCCACCTGCTTCCATCGACTCCTGCATCCCATCTAGTGGGGGGACGCCTTATACTCCTCCCTTTCTCTTCCCTTAAAGCCTACAAAAATCCATTCTCTCCCATAGAATGCCTCACAGAGGGATTTTGCCATAGTTACCACGCTTGGCATGCGGGTTGGCAACCTCAATGTTCATTATTTTGAGTTGTTATCGGGACGATTGTACTTCCCATTTCCTGTTTCAGTTTCATAATTCAAAATTTCTTTATTGTATGTCACAAAGTATAAATTTGGTCTTTCCTTTCTTTTGTAAAAACCACTTAAAATAATTTTTATTTATTAGTTATCGCCATCTATTGTGTTATAGCTGTACTATTATTATATATGTCCAACGAAGACATGCCTTTTATCTTGTCTTCGATGCTCTATCGATCATTGGATTAGTTTTAGTCTATTGCTTTACCCCTCTTCACCCTTACTTCCATAAAAAATATATTTTTAATAAAGCTTTAAAGTATACTTTAGAGTTTTTGGAACGGAATTAGATACTTGCTTCTGCTCATTATAGACGAATCCACTTGACATACATATTGCTGATTTTCATTATTGGCCGCTAACAAAATGCTAGTCGTTTCGATACATAAGATCGTTGTTGACCTACTTTACTAAAAAAAAAGAAATTTAAAATTAGAATTTTACCATATTTTAGATTTATCGTGTTGTGGTGGTACGGTGTAAGAATATCCACTCCTCATAATGTCACCAGCGTGAGGAAACATAAGATGGGAATTAGCATCTTACTGATAACAACTCAAAATAATATAAAAACTGCAGCTACCAACCCACTTGCCAAGCGTGGCAACTATGGAAAAATCTGAAGGCGATTTATGAGGGAAACCCATGTACAGTAAAGTAAAGTAAAGTTACAGCCTATATACGTCCCACTGCTGGGCACAGACCTCCCCTCTTTACTGAGAGGGTTTTAGGGCAAGGAAGTGTCCGCCACGCTGCCCCAATGCGTGTTGGCGAACTTCACATGTCTTCGAAAAAACTTTTTTCTTATGCCACAGACATGCAGGTTTCCTTACGATGTTTCCCTTCACCGACGAGCACGTGGTAAATCAGCACTAAAAATTGCAATTAACAATTTCATTGGTGCCGGCGGGGATCGAAACCGGGTTACTCGCATTCTGTTATATTTACAGAACATTTATAGGGTGTTATGAATTGGTGTAAATTTGGGATAAAATTAGAATAATCGTTTAACATGCACGATGATCCAAGTAATTGAAGTTAGTGATCAATACATTACACAAAAGATAGGTATTTACGATAGTCTCATGTCTAGACAATTCTAATTGACCTTTAGTCCTTTGGGTTCAATCTCTCACTCAATCAATAAAAAAAAACTCAATATTAAATTATTTCTCGAAGATTGTTTATAAGCTTGTTAAAGTCTAATGGATGTATATATTACAATGCATTAAATGGTATTAGATGACTCTTCTTGAATCTGGTTTTGATTCGATATCTTAAGTTATTTTGTCTAGAATATTATATATTAAATTATTACTGACTTAAATAAACAGAAACAGAAACTTTTTTATTCAATGTAGATTATAACAATACTTATTGGAAGTCACTTTTTTATTTTACCACTGGTTCGCAAAAAAAAAAAACCTCTGTCCTGGGAAGAACCAGCAAGAAACCCAGCGGGACTATTTTTTTCCAATAATAGCTTACAATCATGTTTACAATTAACAACACAAGACAAATTAGAAATAGCTTGGTAGCGATCATCCTTCCCAGGGGTTATTATCATCCATAAATTCCTTAATATTATAATATCCCTTTTTATACAAATTTAGTTTAATAACATTTTTGAACTTTGTGTATGACAAATTTTGTATATTTTCTGGGATTTTGTTGTAAAAGCGTATACATCGCCCCAAAAATGAATTACTAACTTGGTGGAGTCGAGTAACTGGTACTACTAGCTTGTGTCTGCTCCTAGTATTTACAGAATGAATATCACTTATTTTCGCAAAACTACTTTTATTTTTGTGTACGTACATTACATTTTCATAAATGTATTGAGAGGCCAGAGTTAATATATTGATTTCCTTAAAATTTTGTCTCAGTGACTCTTTTGGTTTTAAATTATATATTGCTCTAATGGCCCTCTTCTGCAAAATAAATACAATTTCAGTGTCAGTTGCGTGTCCCCATAGCAAAACACCATACGACATAATGCTATGGAAATAACTAAAGTAAACTATTCTAGCTGTTTCAACACTGGTAATAGTTCTAATCTTTTTTACAGCATATGCTGCAGAACTAAGTCTGCTAGCTGGTTTTGATATATGGGGGAGCCATTGAAGCTTTGCGTCCAGTGTGATTCCAAGAAAAATGGTGGTATCAACAATACTTAGTTCCTTCCCATTTAAAATTACATTAGTATTGACATGTTTAACATTTGGAGTGACGAATTTTATACATTTAGTTTTAGTTCATTCAAATGCAAATTATTAACATTAAACCAATTGACTAACTTAGCTATAGCATTATTTACTTCGTCGTAATTTAATAACTGTCGTTTTAATTTGAAAATTAACGAAGTATCATCAGCAAATAATACTATATCATGGTTATCTCCTACTATGTAAGGTAAGTCATTAATATATACAAGAAACAGAAAGGGGCCGAGAATTGAGGCCTGAGGCAACGCCCATTTGTACAATCGACCCGGAAGATCTCATACTATTGATGACAACTTTTTACGTTCTGTCACTTAAATATGAAATAATTAATTTAAGAGCATCGCTTCTTACACCGTAGTGTTGAAGTTTCCTGATTAATGTTTCATGGTGAACACAATCGAAGGCTTTGGATAGGTCACAGAACACACCCAAAGCATCCTGTGAATTCTCCCATGCATTAAATATATATTTAATCAGCTCAACACCAGCATCAGTTGTCGAGCGACCCCTTGTGAAACCAAATTGATTTTTATGAAGTAAATTATTTACATTAAAAAAAATTAACATTTGATCAAGAATAATTTTTTCAAAAATTTTACTAAGTGTTGGCTGTATAGAAATAGGTCTAAAATTAGCGGGGTCCAATGTACTACCAGATTTATATAAGGGTATTACTTTACTATGCTTCATTAAATCAGGAAACACACCAGATTTGATACTAGTATTAAAAATAATAGATAGTTGAGGTGCGATTATATCTATTATAGACGCAATAACTTTAACGGAAATTCCCCACAGATCGGCGGTTCTCTTAATATCAATAGTCTTAAAATATTTTACAATATCTTTTGATGACACTTTATGAAATGTAAAATTATTTGTACACACATTTACATTTTGTTTAAGTAATGATTAGGCGACGGCAGGAGAAGAATTCAGTGACTTAGTGGTTAAGATTCCGATCTTCAGTAAAATATTTCTCTAAAACCATTGCAACATCCTGATCTGATTTAGTTAATTTATTGTTAAAAATTAACTGGTAGTTTGAATTGCGAGAGTTGACCTTACCTGTTTCACTATTAATTATACTCCATGTCATTTTAATTTTATTGGAAGCAGTCTTTATGCTCATGTACAATGACTTGGCTAAGGAGCACACTCTTTTAAATATTTTGGAATATTTTTTTACATATTACCTAAATTCGACGCTCGGATTATATGACCTTTCATTGTAAAGTTCATATAACCTTTGTCTACTCTTATGGACTCCTACTGTCGCCCATTCATTAAATGTCTTGTGATTGTTCAAGGAGAATGTTTTAGAAGTAGAAGTATTACTAATTCATTGTAAAATGATCTTAAATAATGTTCCATACAAAAAATTTAGATTATTTTGGTAGGAAAGTAATGGAAGTTTTTTTACTATGTTACTTCTAAACTTCTCCAAGCGATGTGCATTTACTGGAACAAACACTACTTTTTTATCTACTTGCTTTTTGTGAACATAAGGTAATGAAACTAATTATCCACAGTGATCAGAGCTCAATTTTTGAGTAATACATTTATTGAACGGCTTAACATTTGTTACAAACAATCAAAAAATAAAAACAAAGATATCTATAGTTATCATTCTACTCATGTTTATAATCGTTTGAAGATCAAATAATCTTTTGTTATTCTCTATTTAAATAAATAAATTAAGTGCCTACTTTATATATCATATAGCTGGACCAAAGGCATCCTCTAATTGCTGGTGGGTGGGGGGGGTTGCAGAAAGAGGCCGCTGTCGCATGCTAGGGGATTTCAAATGCCCTCGACATATTCCTTTTTTATTTCTAACACCGTGTAGTAGATAAATAGGAATATCCACTTCTCAATATTGTGAAATGAAATAAGACAAAGGTAGCAACACGTTTAGGTAACAACTCAAAATAAAAAGAAACTGCTGTTGCCAGCCCGCTTGCCAAGCGAGGCAACTATGGCAAATAAAAATTCACCCCTATGAGACAACCCATGTGGAGGTATATATTCAATAGTAGACTATTGTGGGTAGTTATGAAGAATTCATCTCATAGATTCATTTTATATACGGTAGAGCTACGCTGCAGCTATATTATGGTTGTAGCACGAATGGGTCGGCTCGACCGGTTTGGGATCACGCTCTTACAAAATACCAGCGTAAAATAGCAGCTTAATGCTGCTTTGTTTCGTATAGTGAGTGTAGAGAACCGGAAACCCGTTTTACTGAAATCGAGGCATTCTATCTTAGCCCTCAAAGGTGACAACTCATCTGCATTTTGATTTTTAATAGAGGTTAAATGTAGTATTAAAAATGCCGATGACATAGTTTTAACATATTAAACTTCACTCTGATTTTAAGTCAATACACAAGTCGTTTGTTTTGGATCTTGCCTATTAACTAATTCGAATCTTACTAGATAAAATAATTGAAACTTTTATATAGTAGGAACATTAAAGTAAACAGACAGAATGATTTTTGAGGGTTTTTGTATGACATTGAAAATCCATTTAAAAAAAAAAAAAAAAAAAAAATTATATATATATATATATATATATATATATATATAGCTGAAGCATGGCTCCACCACGTATGAAGGAAAATAAATATAATCAATTATGCAAAGTAAAAAGATTTAGAAAACAATAATGAATTGTTTCAACATCAAACTTCGATGACAATAAAATTCAAATAGGCGTCCCACGCCACCCCAATAATTAAAAAGCCGGCGCATTAAGCAATTAAAAATAAAACAGAGATGGAATAAAGGCAGCCGCACACCGAGCAATTAGCGAAAGCGTGCCAAATGTCGCGTCACTGAATGGACCTCGTTTGTGGTGCAGGTGATGAGAGTTATTGTAAATAAGAAAAGAAAAAAACAAAGGTTTGTGCAAACCAGGTCATGATATTCTTGAAATCGGCTTACTGGATTTTTATAATAGGGTAAACACAGATGAACGGAATAAAAGTTCATGACACTATTTTACATTTTTTTAATTTATATTAATATAATATTATAAACACTACTAAAAATAAATACTACTAAAGGGGTATATATCATTTTAATTTCGATAGTTCTTAATTCATTTATTTATTTAGTTCTAAAATTTTTTTGTAGTTTTTATAGCACCGAAAGTTTATTTGAAATCAGTAGTATTTATTGATAATATGTTGATGTAAAATTTAAAATAAAAAAATATCAGTGCAATAGGCTACTATTCCGTTCATCTGTTACACGCTATTTTTTCCAGACGTTAAAAAATCATTCAGTATATGAAAATCAATTACTCTCCGTTAGTCTCGAAAATGCTCGATCGATTTTGAAGATTTTTTTATGTATGTTTTAGTGGGTCCCTGAATGGTTTACATTCACAACTAGACCCGGTAGGTGGCACTGTTGTCGAGATCCAGAAATCACCGTTGCGAAGCTGGTGTTGTTGAAACAGTATATTTATTTAGAATAAGGTATGTTAATATAATGTGGAAAGCGCCAAAAACCAAAACGCCTTCTAATAGGGAAATAACATGTTTTATCACAAAGAATCATGTGCAACTTTGACCTGAAAATTTTCTAACACGTCTAGTGATGTAAAATATCTTATAAAATTGCCTTTATTTTGCTAATTTCGTATCGCATAATTGAATTTTCCAATAAAGCCAGGGGAAAAAGTAATATTACTATATTCATCATTCTCAATAGACTTTTGGAGACGGAACGCGTTTTACAATAACTTAAAAGCCCAGAAGGCATGCCACTATATATTTAAAAAAACGTGGTATACACATTTAGTTTCACAGACCATTACAGACTACGCTGAACTACGAAAATCTTAGTAATTTATTATGTGTTTTTTGAATGTTCAAAATTACTAATTGTTTTTTGTTACTTATCTTATTATTTTATGATTAGATATGATGTTTTTGGTTTTATAGTATGGTGTGGAAAGTTATTTTTCTTTCCACACCATATATACCATAGTGTACAGTTGACAGGTTATAATATAAAAAACTTATTTACTTTATAGCATTTTCCCTGGCTTCTAAATGAAAAGGTAATAAGTTATTATTTTATTAAAAACATTAATTGAGTTTATGCAACAGTAGTTGAAGGTAGACGTGAACTGTAAAACGAATCAAGTGACAGATCAATCAATGTATGGAAAGTGAGCATACTTCTTTAGTATAATGTATCACGGGTTTCAAGGCAAAGACCGACATATAAGAGTGTGTATTGCTTAAAACTTCTATGATATTATAAACTACTTACTAAGTAATATATCGATACCGTTCACGTTACATCGTATTTAAGTCCACTGCTGAACTTGCCACGCCTGGCAAGCGAATTGGCGAACGCATTTTTTTTAATTTTAGGCGTTACTAGGAAGACGCTGCTGCCCATATCCGGATATGTTGAAAATTAACGGTACTTTTATTATTTTATTATCTTTTAAGTATATATATATATATATATATATATATATATATATATATATATTCCACTTAACACTAAATAAACATCTTTATGCTTGATATTTCATATTTGATTGAAAATATTTCATAATCATTTCACAAGACCGAATTATTTATGGAAATTTTAATAAAATATATATTTTAGTAAGAATATGGTACATAAATGTACATTAAGAAAAAGTTTTGACAAATAAGACTACGAAAATGGAAATAATAGCATGTTTGAATATAAATTCAGCATACTGACAAGGCTTTCAAAGCAAAAACTTTCATTCGAGTCTGTATTATTTATGCTCATTATAAGTTTACATTTTGTGTTATTATAAAACACGTGCCACGTAGGGTATAATCATGTTTTAATTTCATGTTCCCGCCATTTAAAAAAAATATCCGGTATTTTATTTATTTCATTCTTTTATATTATTGCTGCATGTAAGACATTACATCAAACACAATTTTTTGCCTTAATCATGTCAATGAACAAATTTATAGCTAATATTTATATAAACCGCTCGATCCAATCGACCCAAACGTGGCAGGCACATCACACAATGACACTACACCCACACTAAATGGGACAAACACTGCTAAGATTACGAATGGGGCGCATAGTACCCGCAGACGGGCACGACGCGTTCCAGCTCACACCGCGTACACACCGTACACCCAAGTTCCTGGGCGGTTCTCACCGCCCAGACCATCGATCGACATGAGCTGAGCAGTCAGAGACGGGGGTCGGCTCCCTCCCCCTTCGGACCGCGGTTAGATAGCTCAAAAAACGCCTAAAAACGCGACATGATGATTGGTAACAATGCCAAATCATAAACCATTTCATCATCATCCTCACCTCATTGCCTTTCCCTTTTTTTTAAATAGCTCGCGGTCAGATGAAGCTGTAAGAGTCGCATAGATTAACAGCACTAACATCTAGATACTAGACTATTTTATAATCGATTCAGACAACGGAGTAAAAAATTTGTTCAAAGAAGGCAATATAAGAAAAAGTCAGCCGTGATGTTATGATATAAACATTGTATAATATAATCAAAGAGACAATACAATATCTCGCATAAGGACCGTTACGAAATCTATCTCTTTTATAATCACATAAGTTGTCATACTAGTATAATAACACACTCATATAATATAATAAAAATGTATGGCGGTGACCTAGAGAACGATTTCATCCCTTTAAAATTATACCATACACCAATCTGAGGGTGCGATGAACTTGCCAAATCAATGACGCGCTCTCTAACGTTCTTATAATGAGGTATTACGGGCCATATTCGTTTGGAAAGGTAACGGGTACTGTGTTTTTTGCCAAGTGATGTCAGACGCAATTACCATTTTGCTGGCCTAGCTTTAAATCGTTGTGTTTAGCGTGTAACATCGATTTGATTAGAAGTGGCGTTGACGTTGTGTGCTTGTAGTTTGTCATAAGGTCTTTTTTTTCATTAGAATCGAAAAGTTTACTCATACTGAATAACTTTTAAAATTAAAGTTAATGACATAGCCCGACGGGTCAGTAAGCTTAAGTGGCAGGTAGCTGGCAATATAGCCCAAATAATCGATGGGGAAGAATGGTTCATGAGTGACACCCCTGCTGGGAAACACAGTGTTAGGTGACCCCCTAATAAATGGAGTGGTGACTTTTTTATAGGATAAGGGTGACAAACAAGCACACAGTCCACCTGATGGTTGCCTAGACATCAAAATTCCCGATTAAGAATCAAAATGCAGATGCGTTGTCACCCTTGAGGTCTAAGACAGAGTGCCTCAATTCCAGTAAAACGGGTCTCCGGTTCTCTACATTCAAAAACTAGCGCAAAGAAGGCGCAGGTTCGGCCGCACATGGAATACTATTCCCATCTCCGGGCTGGGGCTCCCCAGTACCAGCTCCTTCCACTTTACCGCATCCAGCGCAGAGCTGCTTGAATCGTCGACGACCGAGTGCTTTCCGATCGGCTCGATTCACTGGCGCTGCGAAGAGATGTTGCATCTCTTTGCATTTTCTTTCGCATATACCATGGGGAGTGCTCTGAGGAATTGTTCAGATTAATCCCAGCCACCAAATTTCATGAACGAACTACGCGGCAAACGTCCCGATACCATTCACACAGCAGCATTAAGTTTACTCATACTGAATAACTTTTAAAATTAAAGTTAATGACATAGCCCGACGGGTCAGTAAGCTTAAGTTGCAGGGAGCTGGCAATATAGCCCAAATAATCGATGGGGAAAAATGGTTCATGAGTGACAGCCCCCTGCTGGGAAACACAGTGTTAGGTGACCCCCTAATAAATGGAGTGGTGACTTTTTTATAGGATAAGGGTGACAAACAATCACACAGTCCACCTGATGGTATGGTAGACATCAAAATTTCTCGATTAAAAATCAAAATGCAGATGCGTTGTCACCCTTGAGGTCTAAGACAGAATGCCTCAATTCCAGTAAAACGGGTCTCCGGTTCTCTACACTCAAAAACTAGCGCAAAAAAGGCGCAGGTTCGGCCGCACATGGAATACTGTTCCTATCTCCGGGCTGGGGCTCCCCAGTACCAGCTCCTTCCACTTTACCGCATCCAGCGCAGAGCGGCTCGAATCGTCGACGACCGAGTGCTTTCCGATCGGCTCGATTCACTGGCGCTGCGAAGAGATGTTGCATCTCTTTGCATTTTCTTTCGCATATACCATGGGGAGTGCTCTGAGGAATTGTTCAGATTAATCCCAGCCACCAAATTTCATGAACGCACTACGCGGCAAACGTCCCGATACCATTCACACCATCTGGATGCTTGGCGGTCCACTACTGTACGTTTCACAAGGAGCTTTCTTCCGAGTACGATCTCTCTGTGGAATAGTTTACCACCGGCGATTTTTCCGGACCGATACGACCTGGGGACCTTCAAGAAAAGAGCTTACTCCTTTCTAAAAGGCCGGCAGCGCACCTGCAATTCCCCTGGTATTGCGGTTGATCATGGGCGGCGGTAGTCAATAAAACATCAGGTGAGCCGTGTGCTCGTTTGCCCTCTCTCTCTTCTATAAAAAAATTCATCATACGATACACAGCAGCATTAAGCTGCTATTTTACGCTGGTATTCTGTGAGAGCGTGGTCCTTTCCCGGTCGAGCCGACCCATTCATGCTACAACCATAATATAGCTGCAGCGTGGCTCTACCACGTATACCACGACTTGATGACGCATGAGGATTGTCAATAGATACATGGGCTCAGGACCGTACCTTGTGACGATCTATATGGTGATCTACGTTCAGAAGTGAACTTATGATGGTCTGTAGTGTAGGGTAAACTAAAGAGAAAGTAGCCTTATTGTTTTGAATCCACTTTTCTAAATCAAATCCACCTTTGAACGTTTGTCGTGAATTACTCTAAATGTAAACACAAAAATGTTAAGCTTATCTGTATCAACAGAACTGATAATATACGTTTCTTTAAAAAAAATGAAATAAATTCTACGTATTAATATATAAGATCGCAAATCGTTCAGGGGCGCTGCTGGGAGAGAGTAATGAAGCAACATCCAACAGGCCAGCGCGCTTCCCGCTTCCACCCTATCAGTTACGAATACTGTCTCTACGTTGCCTCATTTCAGAGCTATACATGTGTACATGACGAAACGGTACGTTCGTACATTGCTGGGGCCTATCTTTCTGCGTAATTTCACAGTCCCCCTACGCTAATACGTGCAATTTGCGTTTATATTTGACGTTAAGGTAACGTTAATTTATTTGAAATATTCCGGTTGAAGTAATGCTTGGATTAAGCAGGAATTATAATATTCTGCGTGTATTTGAATATAATAAGACATGTTGTATTGTAATATAATAAAATAACGAATCCTGTCAACTCAATGGTTTAGCGCTTGCCGTAAAATGTTCTGTGCACGAGTAACGTGTGTCGAAAGCTGCAACATCGCAAGAATAATTAATTACAGTTTTAAGTTCTTGTTTACCACATGTTCAACACGTACCATCAAAAAAAAAAAAACATGATTCTACTGAAAGGCGTTATCGTGCAATTTCCATGTAGTATATACTCGGCTGGTTCAATGTTTTGTAAACAATTTTTTTAATGATACGTGACATTTTATTTTTAAGCAAAAAAAAACGTCAGTAAGATATAATTTAGTAGGTAATTAGTACACAAGACTAAAAAACAATAAAAATATAACTTTTAATAATAAATGAAAACAGATTTCAAAAAAATTTTTTATACTTTATACGTGGTAGAGCCATGCTGCAGTTATATTAGAAGCAACGACTACACAGTTCGGGCTGTGTAGTCGTTGATTAGAAGTATAGTTGTAGCACCATTGGGTCGGCTCGACCGGGGAAGAACCACGCTCTCACAGAATACCAGCGTCAAATAGTAACTTAATGCTGCTGTGTTTCGTATCGTAGACCCTTTTTACTGGAAACGAGTCATTCTACCTTAGTCCTTACGGCTGACAACGCATCCGCATTTTGATTTGTAATCAAGGATAGATGTAGATGTCTATGGGCCACAGCAACCACTTAACATCAGATGGATTGTGTGCTCGTTTGTCACTCTATTCTAAAATAAAATTTAATAAAATAATTTTCCCATAAAGTTACTGAATTAGTTTCTAAGACATAATGTATCGAAGAATGAAAGCTCCCGACTTCAGAAGCTATTAGATTTGAAGTTGGTTTTAACTTATTTTTTAAGTGTTTTTTTACCCTTTCGAATGGTCTAAGGAATATCAAAAATTCAAGGTAAGCAGGGTCAAATTATACATTCTTAATCCTGTTTTCCACATATATGGATTTTTTATAAAGCTTATGTGGCAGAGCGATTGCTGCGGCTATATTATGGTCGTAGAATGAATGGGTTAGTGTTGTCACATTACAAGCTATCCTGGTTTTCTATATTTTACTTTAACATTATGATGGTTACTCCAACATCACATGTGCACAAAGACCAAATAAAAATCGGTGTATTTCTTAGCAAGTATTAATATTTTTTTGGTCCACTTTCTAAAATGAAGCTCCTCTGACCGATAATAAATAGCGAAGGATACTCCGCAGGTATGATTTTAAACATTTTGACAGTCATAAGCTCAATAATAATTTAAAAAAATTGCTTAAGAATAACTACATATTAGTGCTCACACTGCATTATTCTAATATTAATGATATAAAGTCATCATGATATGAGTGACAAAGCATCTGTAGTCTTATTTAGTTGAAGTTGACTACAGGTATCCATGGTCCATTTTGAACTTAGTAGAGCCATGCTGCGGCTATATTACTGGTATAGTTGTAGCACGACTGGGTCGGCACGACCGGGAAAAAGACCGCTCTATCACAAATAGTCAGCGTAAAATAGCAGCTTAATGCTACTGTGTTTTGTATGATGAGTATAGAAAACCGGAGACCCTTCTTACTGGATATTCATACAAGACATTCCATTTTAGCTCTCTATTTAGCCGTAATATTAGTTCTCTATTATTGTGAATGTAGAGAACTGGACATACTTTTCACTGGAAATGAGGAATTCCATCTTAGACCTTAATGTTGACAACACACCTGCACTTTGATTCTTAATTAAGGATAGATTAAGATATCTTTGTGCCACAGCACTCACTTAACATCAGAAGTCTGTGTGCTCGTTTGTCACCCTTATTATATAAATATAGAAAAACACCCTGATATATTCCCTATTTAATAAAAAAAGTATTATTTCAATCGGTTCAGTCGTTTCCAAAAATCGGTGAATATATAATATAAAAAGAACTCGTTGAATATATAACATTCTCGTCTTTGAACTCGGTTAAAAATATTTTATCACACCAGGTGAAATTTGCAATAAATAAAATAAAAAATAAAAACTATGCACATACAAAATGTTCTCTGTAAATATGTTCCACACAGTTGTACGAACTCACATACCTCTCGGATCAACGGCAGCTCTCTTAGTAGCACAAAGGAATGCAATTATTTGTTTACAGTCTCTCCATTAATCTCAGAAGGCATTCAAAGAGACTGTAAGAAGCGTGAGTATGGAAACACTTATGAGCAGATATGCTGATATATTGGAATATAAAATGTATTTATTTTACGTAACGTTTAACTTATTAAAATTATTAAGATCGTCCGCCGCTGCCTTAGAGCATATTGGCAGACTTCGCATGCCTTTGATATACGAGTATATATACTTTTCATTTTTCAGACATACGTGTTTTCTTATGATGTTTCAGTTTATCTTGAAATGTTTTTATGAAAGTTTCTTACATCTTCAACTTTAATATCACACACATTTTATATAATTATAATATTATTATGTACTTTAATCTAAAATATGTATCTGTATAATTTAATTAATTGGCTTTATTATATTATTCCTTCAATTTGCGAAATGTCGGTTTTCTCATAACTAACCAATAAAATTAAAATATTGATGCGTTCAATATACTATAAAAACGTGTAATTTAAGATGTACAATCCGTGATGAGGGACCTGGTGACCTATAGAAAAGGTATTGTTTAATACCTTTATTAGGCACCAGTCTCTCACAAACTAGGGTTCAATACGTTTATAGTTTAATATGTTTGTCATCAATAATACTGTACCTGTTTGTGATGAGAAAATAAATATAATTTCTATTCTATTCTATTCTATTCTATCAATGATCACGTGGAGTTTCAAAACTTAAACTTAGAATTAGCAATTTCATTGGTGCAGGCACAGATCATACCCAGAATGTGTCAAAAAGGCTTCTTTGGCAATTAACATTGATGTGTTAGCCCCTACTATGTATGGTAGTGAACGTTGGGTGTGGCAAAAGCACGACAGTAGAATAAATGCTGTAAAAATGCTGTCATTAAGGTTACTGATATGTTAGCGATGAATCTGAATGACAGGGTGAGAAATTGTGTGATAAAAGAAAAGTGTGGTTTGCAAGATGAGGTTGTTACAAGGATTAAGAAAGGAACGCTTCGGTGGTTTTGTCATGTAAAAATAATGAACGAGGAAAGAGTGGCAAAGAAAATCTATGTTGCAGAAGTGAACGGCAGCGTCGGGAAGGGACGCGTCAGCCCTACTCTAGACAAAAAGTTTATCGACCAAATTGGCGATTTATTTCGATATATATGACGATGGGCTAGATTAAGAGTACCCTTATTCGACGAGCATGAATGCGTAGGTACATGAATGTAAAGGATGCGAGAGAAGTGTGTCATGATCGTACCAAATGAAATTTCATAATGTCTGTCTACCCTTCTAGGTGACAGGCGTGGGTGTTTTTGTTATGAAAAAATTTACAACTTAGCCCCTGAGCTACCACGAATTACAATTTTTTTATAAAACAAAGATGTCAAACGAGCACAGTCAACCTGTTGGTCAGTGGATGTTGGGGGCCATAAACTACTTCGACTAAGAATTAAACTGCAGATGCGTTGTTACACTCGAGGACTAAGATGAAAGAAATAAGAAATGCCTCAATTCCAGATATAAGGATCTCCGTTTCCTTACACTCACCAAACTAAACAAAGCACTAATAAGCTGCTATTTTACGCTGAAATACTGTTAGAGCATGCTCCTTCCGATTGAAATTACCCATTCATGCTACAAATATAATAATGCTGCAGCGTACGAAAATTTTTAAGTTATTATATTACCTCATAGGGACATAAGTTTTTCATTCGAAAAATGTTCTAGTTACAATCAATAGAAATATATAGGGCTCGAAGGATCACTTTGCATTTTATATAAATGCAAAAACATTTTGTAAGTTGATGTTTGGTTTCGTTATGATAGAATTTAAAAGGGTGTCGTTCTTTTATCAAGAAGATGCTTGAGTAACTACAACAATAATAAAAATTCTTACCAGTACTGAAATTACGATCAACTTACCAGAAATTAGAAAAAAAAAGTTAGCACTTTTTTTAATATCTACACTTAGTTAATTTGTATGTAATATTTTGAATTGACGAGGGTTATTTAATAGAACAGTCAGTTCCTACTTAAGGTTCACTGGTAAACATAGGCCTTCTCCATAGATTGCCTCACGGTAGTATTAGCCACTAACGACACTAACTTATGGGATGATATAAAAGTAAAAGTAAAGTTACAGCCTATATACGTCCCACAGCTGGGCACAGGCATTCTCTCATTTCTGAGAGGGTTTTAGGGCAAGGAAGTGTCCGCCACGCTGCCCCAGTGCGTGTTGGAGAACTTCACATGTCTTCGAAATGTTTTTTTCTTATTCCTCAGACATTCAGGTTTCCTCACAATGTTTTCCTTCACCGCCGATCACGTGGAAAATCAGCATCTCGTACCAGGTCGTCATTCCATCTAGTGAGAGACGGCGCTACTTTTCACCTGCCGGTACGAGGCTGTCATTCAAGAACCTTACTCGGATTACTGTTCATTTGGTGAAATGTCATTTAAAAGTCAAAAATACAAGATTCCAAGACGTCTGTATAAACATCAAAGCAGTTGATGTTTAATCAAACTAAATCCGGCTAGTAAATAGGATCACTCCAGTTTACTTACGCAGAATTAATTAACGCTTTCAATTAACTTGTATTCAAAACTCGGATCCCAAGGGCTTTTTCTGATTACCTAATTTCATGAGCCATTGAATGTTACGAGATAATTTTATTCATTTAAATTAAGACGCCGCTACGGTTTATGGTATAAATAGACTCGATGGTGCTTAAATATCTACCCACAAAGATCCTGTGAAAGGGCTCACTTGAGGACTTTCAATAATATTGAAATCAAACACAAAAACTTTATTGAGTTTTATTGAAATTGAAGGTAGCCTTCGTTAAACTACGACACAAAGAAGTCAAACAAGTCAACCCCCGTGAACAGCAGCCCTGTTAAGCGTCCAAAACGTTGCGAATTAGAAAAGTTAAATTAAACGCCATTAATCACGTAAAAATAATTTTATTCAATATACAATATTCGTGTAAATATAAGAAATTATTATAAATTCCAAAATTCTTAATAGCTTCGGAAATAGGTGTATTCGCATAGTGCATCGCAGAGTTAAAGTCCTGACTTGAGAAGCTTGTGTGAAATGTATTCCTTTTTATTTCTTTTAAGTCGGTAGTAAAGAGGAAAATTCCTTTTTTTAAGTTTAATTTTTTTAATCTTTTTAGTGATCTAATCTATATCAAATGTCTAGATAACAGCAAGAATGTCGTCTATTTAGTTCCAACTTTAATGGTAAATTTGGTCTATAAATTTATATGGGAGTACACTTAAGTAAAAACACAAAAACATAGTATATAATACATAAATACTCACGCCTGTCACCCAGAGGGGTAGGCAGAGACTACAGACTTACATTTGGCACGATCCTGACACACCTCTCTTGCCTCCTTCACATCCATACACCTCCGCATACATGCTCGTCGGTTAAGGGTACTCCTAATTTGGCCCGTGTTCAATAAATCGCCAATTTGGTCGATAAATTTTCGCCTAGGACGTCCCTTTCCGACTCTGCCATTCACTTCTGCACCATAAATTTTCTTTGTCACTCTTTCCTCATTCATTCTTTCCACATGACCAAACCACCGAAGCATTCCCTTCTTAATCCTGGTCACAACATCATCTTGCAAACCACACTCTTCTCTTATACACAATTTCTTACCCTGTCATTCAGATTCAGCCCTAAAAACATAGTACAATAACTAGCATTACCTAGGTTCTTTGCTTTCTTATTTATTAAAATGAACTTTTAGTATAATCTAAAGTTAGATTTTAATAAAAGTTAAAATCCAGCTGACGGTAAGTGATTATCACCATAGACACATACAGGCTACTCCACAAGTGACCATAAGTCGTTTGCAACCTCTGCTGACTGAGATGGAACGTTACATAATCGTTGTAACACTAGTACACTGATTTTTTGACTGCCTCGTTGGTCTAGTGGTTGTAGCAGTGCGACTGCTGATCATGAGGTCCTGGGTTCGAATTCCGGGTCGGGACAAAAAATCAATTATTGAGTTTTTTTTGTCAAGAAATTATGAGTAGCAGCCCGAAGTCAGGAAGTTGGCGGTGTCTCAACCTCGTGCCTCGGAAAGCACGTAAAGCCGTTGGTCCTGCGCCTGATCTCTCTCCCGGTCATGTCGATTTACCGTCCCATCGGATTACGAGAGTGAGGGAATAAAAAGTGCACCTGTGCTTGCGCATACTCTTGGGCACTATAATCCTGTCCTGTGCCGATGGGTAGCCTCCGTTGAGGTTGGAAGCCGTGATCGAAATTCGGTCTGGAGGACATCATTATTATTAGTACACTGATTTATGGCAGAAATGCATAAGAGAGCAATACCGAGTTAAACCTGTAACTCTACAAAAAATAAACCGATCTGGTATCACTATAACAACGAAAAAACAAAACGCAAATGAGAAAGTCGAAAATACAAAAAGCACTATAAACTCAACATACCTCTCTTCTAAGCAAAGTTTTTTACTTTGGCACGGGAGAAAAAACTAAAAAAAATCCTAAACCTGACTTCAGTGGTGACGTAAACTGGTTCTATTTTTATCCGCAAACAAAATGACAAAAAAGGTCTTTAAAAGTGTTTCGCCAAAATACTACGGTCGATCAATTTCACTTAAGTATCCCTGAGACGGTCTTTTTAAGGATAACACGGGACTGTATCTGAGAATATTGCTATAAAGGTACACGAGAGGCAGCGAGAAAGTATGGAATTCTTAAATTGATGAAGGAAACCAGAGGAACACAAACCTCCGTGATAGTAACAGGGAATGTTACTCTCTTTCCAAACATTTCTCCTAAAATAATGTAACGAATCCTTCTATACAGCTAAGGTTATAGAGACGGTTTGAGCGTTTATCCATCGATTTCTTTCTTCCATTAATTTGTGCTCACATTCTTTTTATGTGCTAATAACAAATAAATGATGGTCATGGACCTTCCCCATTTTTTTTAATTATTCTAAGCCAGTTTTTACCTACAATCTCACTTGATACTAAGCAGTGATGATTTTTTAATAGAATTCGGGCGACAAACGAGCACACAGTCCACCTGTTGTTAAGTGGATGCTGTGACCCGACTAGACATTTACATTTATCCTCGATGTTTCGATGAGAATCAAAACGCAGATGCGTGGTAACTCTTGGGAACAGAGATGGAATACTTCGTCTCCAGTAAAAATGGTTTCCGGTTCTCCACAATCACCATGAAACAGAGCACCATTGAGCTGCTAATTTACGCCGATATTCAGTGAGAGCGTGGTTCCTCCCCGTTCAAGCTGACCTATTTACATGCATTTTGATTCTTACCGAGGAAAGATATACTTGTAGACCCTTAATATATATAAGGTGCGCTTAAAGGTAAATTTAGTATGAGCAACAATTAGAACAATAAAAAAGAGACAAATGGGATATAAAAATATTCGCCTCTCGCTCCGCTCATGAGCAAGTCTAGGCAGTCCTTATCCTATTTCTTGGCAACATAATAATACGTCATATTTATCTACGCGGTCGACCTAACTTTGCGTGCTTATTATTGCACTATATTTTCATAGACGTCAGTTATTATGACGCCGTATTCGGAATATTTTTGGGGAAGGGACTGGTCAGGCAACGTATATTGGACTAATAATAAAATATTTGTGTATAGCGAAATACAAAGAGGAAACCAGAAATACTGTTTTTATGTATGAGTTTCTTTGATTTCCTTTGAGCTTGATGTTATGAAATATATTACGCTTGAAATATATAACCCAGGTTAAAAATACTTTATTTTTAGTAAACTGGATACATGGTTGCTAGAGGAATTTCCTCTGGATATTACCACAGATTTTTGTTTATAGATATTAGCATATTTTTATTACAGCCTATCATTAGTTAACTGTTGAACAAAATCCTGTGCTAAAGTCTACTTCCAAAGATCTTTTTCTTTTTTTTTTCTTTTTTATAGGATAGGGTGACAAATGAGCACACAGCCCACCTGATGGTAAGTGGTTGCTGTGGTCCATAGACATCTAACCTAGATTACGGATAAACATTTGTCACCCATGAGGACCAAGATGGAATGCCTCGTTTCCAGTAAAAAGGGTCGCCGGTTCTCTACACTAACCATATGAAACACAGCAGTTTAATGCTGCTGTGTTTCATATGGTTAGTGTAGAATATTTGACGCTGGTATTTTGTGAGAGCAAGGTTTGTTCCCGGTCCAGCCGACCCAATCGTGCTACAGTTATACTACAAATATAACTGCAACATGGCTCTACCACGTATAAAAAATCTTCTTTCCTTCTTAAGTCTTTAGCACAGATTTGACCTTGAGCTACTTTTTACATGTCATTAGTGTAAAAACTCACCTAACAGACTGGAGGCCATGTGACGGTGAAGTATGAAAATTTCGGATCACCCAAATAAGTCTAGTGGGTGTCGTATGAGGCAACTAGAGGCTACCCATAGTTTTCGTAGTTTAGGCAGAAAATCCTTATAGGTTCCGATAGTAGCGGCATAACCACCAAACCGGCGACGTTTAGCGTCAATAGCGCGACAAGTCTGGAACTACAGTCGTCAATTCGCCAGCCAAGCATCACGATTAAGGAATAATCTATTTACAAAAGGAGAGGCCTACAACTAGCGGTTTTCTTTTATATACGATATTAGAAATGGGTAAGTGAATGCTGTGCCCCATAGATATCCACATTCAACTAAGGATCAAATGCAAATGCGTTGTCACTCCTCAGGACTAAGCAGGAATGTGCAAAGCATTTTTCAGTGCTCGTGCGGTTTGCATTACGGTCAGCATTACTCTGCTATTTTACGTTGGTATTCTGTGAGAGCGTGGTCCTGCCCCGGTCGAGTCAACTCATTCGTGCTACAACTATAATATAGGTGTAGCGTGGCTCTACCACTTAAGAAATAATTAGAAAGTAGTATTGATGGACCACTCCAGAAGAATGGCGGATACTGCATATATGTGAACGCGCCACTAATCCGCATGCTTTGTCCAACGCTATCCCCCAGGACAGGTCTATTAGATCGGGTTATCCGGGCAACAGATAATCTTGTAGCAGATGAACCTACAGTTGAATGGATTTACCAAAATCATTTTTACAGAGACAGAAATAATTTTTCGGAAGGGAAATTTTACTGTTTTTTATACTGCTGAACCGCGGTAGCTCAGATACTAAGTGATCGTTGTAAATTTCACATTGTTCCGGGTGATACAGTTGCATCGGTGGGGATAACACAACTGGGGTTGGACAACCCTCTCATCGAAATGCCCACAGCAGGGTAAGTTAATCCATCCAGTATGGAGTTGGTTGGATGGTTTTGAGAAAATCCTAGTGTGTGTGTGTGTGTGTGTGTGTAGTGGAGGTAACGTAGAAAAAGGATCTTATTTTTATTTAAGATAATAATTCAGACAAAACAAAGATAATAATTGAGATAATTGGATGGAAAAATGAATTATGACATTATATTATATTTATAAATACATACATTATGTTAGCGTCAAGGTAATATGAAACATGTAATTAGTGGTAAATAAATAACAATTTAATTAATAAAATCCCGTAGTACGTTGGTGAACAAAGTTCAACATTCGCCGATATAAATTGAATTTTATGAAAAAATAAAAATAAATTATAGAAGAGATGGGGGGAATATGCCTTCTGTGTGCTGTGTTAAACACGTCACAGCACTGAATATGAAACTGAAGAGTGTAGACAGATCAAGATTGGTGTATTTTTATAAAACTGCTAAAAACAACAAAACCATATCTTGGGGTTGCCCTAGTTTGGAGCCTTAGGGCCTTCGCCATTGATAATAGTTTAGGTGTCTACGATTATTTACATACAATAATTTATTAGCGGCCTAAATAACTAATTAAATGTGTATAATGCGTCTAATAGGATTTTGTTTTATATATACATCCAAATCTCTTCCATAAAACATAATAACACCAACCATATCGATAATTGTAAATCAGTTAATCGTTTCACGCTAACGTTAAGCACCTCTACGGACATCATTATCTGAACGCTAACATAGCGTCGAATTCAGCCTGACCTTAGATCTGTCTGATTAATTTATAATATACAAAACGATATATTACTAAACTCGAATGATCTGGTATATATATATATATATATATAAAAAAAATAACCCACAAGTAGGTATTATGATTACATTTATGGTAGCTTGATATATTTCGATCTAAATTTTCATTTCAATAAAATGTACCTGTATTGTGAACTACACACACACAATACAGCATTATCATTATATATTAAGTAAAAAGAGATATATAATAAGCTCTCAGAATGTTGTACCAAAATCGTCCAAACTGATCAAGGGAAACAGCGTTACTAGTAGTGTAAAGATATCCGCATCATCTATCTATCGTCTCCGGATGGTAAGAATAGGCACCTCTTTCAAAAATGCTAGCCTCAAGGAATATAACTTTCTAACGATATATTTTTGTAATAATTTATTTAATCATATTGTAACACACCATACATATACTAAGGGTTACAATGGGTGGACCTATAACATTCTTTACCAGTCAACCCCTGGGAGCAATAGGTTTACCACTTCGCAGTGATGAAAAACATCGTTAGGAAACCTTTATGTCTGAGGAATAGAAACATTCCGAATCTATGTGAAGTTCATCAATAGGCATTGAAGTATCGCAGAGTAATAATTGCACCAAAATTTTATCAGAAAAGGGAGAGGGCCTGCGCCCAGGATTGGGACAATATTCGCTGTATATTTACTAAACTTACACAATATTTAATCTTCTGCCGAAGTGGACATGTGTTACAAGATTCACGTAACGTATTTAGTGTGCTCGAGCATTATGTCTGTTAAAGTAAATGCTTTGACTAATCCTGACGTCATAACTTGCATGCCGTACTCGTAATCATTCTTCTTTCTTATCGCCCCGTACACAGTCATCTGATAATCCTGGACCTATCTCATAGCAAGAAGGATTTTCCACTATCGCCACGCTTAGATGTAATGTGAATTATTACCATAAATAAATTTTACTTCACAAGTCATGGAATTACTGTTTTAATTTCTCAGATAGCTTAAGAAGCCCGCACGCTTTAAAATATTATACGAAAAGGCCTAATAAATTCCTTGTGACTTTAGAACATAACAACCTGCACTACTAAAAACTAACTGCGTTTTAATTAGCTGCATTTAAAAATAAAACGCATACCGTGTGTCGGTTTTCATTACAAATGCTGCTATAACGCATATGTCACGCCATGCGCATTTGTTGTGCTCCGAACTTTATTCAATTACACATACTAACATGCACACGCACACACGGACATGGTCGTATCATTTAAAGCTAATTTATACTACTGCAAACACTTTGGTCTGTGGGTAGATGTGCAAAATAATTAATTTTAACCAAATATGTTTTTAATCAGAAATGTTGGCATTATATTTTAAAAATTTATTATAACATAATTGTGCATAATTCACTGACTATTATTCACTTACATATACTTTAACAAACACACACATCCTGACATGGACGTACTGTTTAAACATATTTGACATTGGAGTACCTACAAACACATTGGTTTGTGAGTAGATATTTATAATTAATTTTTAACCGAATATGTTTTCAATGTGAAATACTGGTATTATATTTTAAAATGTTAATATGTAATTATGCATAATTCACTTCGTTGTAGAGTAATTAAAATTTGTGAAATAATTTATCAGTGCGTTTGTGACGCAATGGAGTGTACGAAACTATTTCAACTAATTAATGAGTATTAGTTTAGCTAACGTTTGTTTGTTTTATCCGTATGTAGCCGAGCCATAGTTTAAATAATGTTACTACGTAAGCCGTACTCAATGAATTCGCAGTCAGAATTATTAATTAGTTTTTCATGATTATTTATGCAAGTACCCGTTAATCCTATTTTTATTTTTATTAATTTCCTCTTTTGGGTTGTCTGGAAGAGATTACTATGTGTAGGGTTGCCAACTTTTTTGACAAAAAAACGTATAAAGTGGTTTGGACAGGAAAAAAATAAAGTATTAGGAAGAAAAAAAAGTATTTTTCAAATTTTATGTTTTTATTGCTTTAAACACGTATTTTTGTGTGCTTTTAGCACATGCTAACAATTTTTTGTTGTCTTTAAATGTTACAAAGCTTGTTTGACAATCAACGTTTAAATTTAAATAAATAAACAATTCGTTTTTAATTAAATTTATTGATGCTCTATTTCTCTCTTCTCGCCACATTAGATTCATTATAGAAAGAAACTCTCAGTGAAAGCTGAAGTAGTAGGAATGGAGAGTAGGTAAGAAATATTTTTTTTATATTTGGTAAGCTATCAGATGCATTTTTAAGTACATATTGCCATTTTTCTACTGTACTTTTCACTGAAAATTCTTTAACATCATTAGTGAATTTTCTTTGGATTTCCTTAAGTCTTATAGATTCGGAATACACATCGTCCAACTTAATATTTAATCTGTCTTGTAATTTGGCCTTAGTAATAACCATTACAAAATGTTCAAATTTTACCTCATTTTTCAAAGATATGTTAGGAAGTGTTGAAAGCCAGTTATCTTGGCTAAAATCAAACCATTTTATCACATAATTTAAGCTCATATCAATAAAAAGTGAAAAGTTACTGATAACTGTATTGAATGTTTCGGGTGATGACTTTTGAATTTTTTGTAATCTCATTTTTGATTCATAACCAAAGTACTTATCAGTTTTTCTTTTTTCTAATTCGTTTCTTAAATTATCCATAATATTATAGACATCTAGTATAGTTATATCATTTCCTTCCAGACGTTTTATCGTTTTATTAAATATATTAAGCATGTGGCTTGTAAAGTGTAGATAAATTTCCACAACTTCCCTGTCCTGTTGATCACTTAGTTTTAATAATTCTTGTATAATTGTTGCACAATTATCACCTAAACTATACCAAAAGGGTGTCAACGGCTGGAAGTAGTGATAACCACCGTGTACCAATATGACATTTGATTTCGTGAAATTCGCCATCGACCATAGTAACAAATACAAAACATAAAGGTTGAAAATAAAGTATTTTTGCATACTTTATTTGTATGTAAAAGTATAAAGTATAATTACCAAAAATAAAGTAGGATACGTTATTATAAAGTATGGTTGGCAAGCCTAACTATGTGTAGCAATAAGACCGCCTTTCTGTTTTTCGCTCAATGGTAATTTGTTCATTATTTGTTATATTTTTGTTTCGTTGCTGTACAATAAGCAGTATTGTATCGTATTTATGAGGATGGTATGTTTTTACCACGTTTTAATTAAGTCACTTTCTTGTTTGTATGTCCGTCTCTCTGCTGTTCCATGTGGAATTTAGTAATTGATTTTAAAACTACCTTTCCGATGAGCTCGAAACTAAAATTTCTGGATGTAGCTCAAATTCAGACGACTATTCAAGAATATAATAAAGAAACGTGGTATATAAAAAAATATTTCAATAATAAAATCAAATTAACAAAGAAACGTATAGTCTTCCTTATGTTAAATGGCTAATGCATCCTGGATACTTGCAGCCCACTTCAACCAAAGACGGCTACTGATACGTTGTCTCAACTGAGGACAAATATGGAATACCTCTCAGCCTGTAATTATACTGGCTCTCTATGGCGAGGACCTTCATACCTGAACACAACAGTGTTAGTACTGCGATTTCGCGGGTGGTATAAGTAAGAGGGTGGAAAAAGGGTACATCTTGTCTCGATTAAAGTACCTACAGGTGTAGCGTGACTCGTACAAAATGGAGATATCGGTTTAACTATCGAACTCGTGGGGATCGGGTATCAACATCATTATCATCACAGCCTGTAAAATTCCATACTCAATATAGGCTTTCCCAAAGATTGCGTCATAAGGGGAATAGTTTCCATACCAGCCATGAGTGGCTGTAGTAATTGTATATGTAGTAGTTATAAAATAGGAAGTTCTGTCCATCTTCAGGCATATTTCCCTATGAAGTGAGGTCATCGGGTAATTGTATACAAAAATATAGAGTAAACAAAAATAGCTACTAATATAAATATTATATAAAAATTGGTGTAAATATGAGGCGCTTTCCCGAAGAATATCCAAGGATATAGAAAAGTAAAATAGGCAATTCGGCTATCTAGGATCCATTCATGCTTCAAATACATCGTTGGCTCCGATGATAAGGTAAAATTGTTTTGGATAACTTATATAAGTCCAGTTGCGAAGGGTCTCGCTCTCGTGATATTATTACGTCTAAGTTTTCTCAAAATTTTTATAACATACTATATTTTAGGATTCGTTTTTAAAGTACATACATAACATCACTTCTTTAGATGGATTATGTGAGTTAGTAACCGCAGTTGTTTTTAATAATTTTTTGTATTTTACCAAGAATATAATCTTACTCGGTCGTCTCTTACCACACGCACAGGATGATTTATGGCAGTGGATTCTAAGTTAACGATTAACGTTCTTCCACTACACGGCACAATCGATTCATAAAATCATGAATTTTATTAAACTGAATATTGAAAACTCTATATATTGAGTCGATATTATAATAAGCTGCCGTAGCTAGTACTATCTTCTAAAATCTTTCTCGTAAAATGAATAAAGCATGATTTTATCTTTTCAATAGAAAAAACAGTTATATATTTCTCCTCTTATAAAATTATTTAATATTAGAGTTGGAATTTATGGGATGCGCCCAGTCACTGCCAGATGTTACTTAAATTTACTTTGAGCTCTATATTCTTGCAATATGGGGGAGATGACACTTATTCATCATAAAGTTAAGCGATAAACGTTACTATTGTCTTATATCTATTTGAGTTTATTAATTTAAAAACAAATGAAAATTATAATAAGTATACATTGAAAAGTTCTCCAGTACTTACCACTCACTCACTTATATGAAACACAGGTACGTATTCTGCTATTTAACTTCCCGTTAAGAAAATTAAAAATTTTCGAAAATAGGGATGTTATTGCTTGCACCCTGATTATAGAAAATCGAGTTTTCATCAGATCTCTAAGTTTTGAGATCCCAGGAAGCTGTTCTGACTAATTTCATGTGGACGTCCGTACGGATGTATGTATGTATGTAAACCGTTCATAACTTTTGAACGTCTTAATCGAATGAGATGCGGTTTGTAAAGATCTCAATGTGGAATAGATTTGGCTTTTCGATACAATAAGATCCAATATAGATTTGGATACAATAAAAACGGCGCTATTAAGGCGTTTTCGCGGTGGGCTCGCAGCGATCTCTCTACGCACTCGCCTCGCTTTGAACTCGCTTCCAAACCATAGAAGAATCATATTGATTACGTGTGTAGTAAATTAAGGGCAATCCTAGCGAAATTTTATATTATTCGTAATAAAGTTCCATTTAAAATTCTTCTAAGCCTATATAATGCTCTAGTGGAATCGATAGTATCGTATGGTCTTAGTAGTTATGGACGAACTTTCCGGACTTACCTAGATAAAATTTACAGCTTACAAATAAGAATTTTAAAATCTATATTGCCTCAACACATTAAGGACAAATATCGAAATGATTACCCATACCTTTTCACGTACTGCAAAGTTTTACCCATACATAAAAAGGTGAAATATATGATTTTAAAAGAATGTTATGAATACTCGATGTACCCAACCCCAAGGGAACGCATTTATAGCACTAGAAATAAAACACCTTATTCACCAATTAGAACTAATAATTACTACGGTAAGAGAACACGTAAATTTCTAATACCATACATATTGAATTATATACCTACGGAGATAAGAAGCCAGCTAACCGCACAAAACTTGAAAACAAAACTTAAACATTTTTTCGCATAATAAGAATTCAAAAAAGTATCTATATATATATATATATATATTATTCCAATGAGAATCATAACGAGCTATATCTATCTATGCCAATAATTGTTAAATTGGACAAATAAACAAAACGTGTTACAATATAAAATACATGAAAAAAAATTATTCCTTAAAAATACACTCCGTGTGTACGCGCATAAATAAGATTGTTCAGTATATCGGATAAGCGAACAACTAAGACAACAGTCACGTTTTTACTTCACTACTCCTGGTAAACAATACCAAAAACTACCTTCTCCACAAAAAAAATAGTTTAAGAGATACATATTATAGATTTTATATAAATTTTTTATACCAAATTTTTTTTATTTTTTATTCTAATAATTTGTAGCACAAATATTTCATAGTACTTTATATTTAGTTTAAGTAAAAGTTAATTTCAATGTCATTTAAATAATAAGCTTAAGTAAATTAATGTATAATTAGGAGCAAACTGTGCAGTGACAAGACAAACAATAGATGTTTAATGGTACGAAGAAATTGATTTTGTAATTAAAACTGTTACTTTGTTATATAAATAAAAAAAGCCGCCAGTGCGATAACGCCTTCACAAGGAAACGTAAAGTTTTTGTTTTTAATACCCCTATAAATTTCTCTACTACTACCTTCGATAAAGAAGTTTCGCTTCAATAAAAACATTGATATACTATTCTTTATTAATTAAGCGGGACTGTATGATAATTATAGTTTTTAGTTGTAGTTCTTTTATTTTTGTTATAAATAATGTATTATTATTTTAAGTAAATAAACTTAGAAATGCAAATACGTTAAGACAGGTGCTAATCATTATTTTCTCTATTCTTTTTTGATTTCAATTGAGCAAGAAGAAGAAGTAGACGAAAAAATAAAATGCTCGTTTAAAAATTTTAAATTTTTCATTTTTTATCAATCAGGCGTCAATACTTTACGGTTGCTTCGAGTGCAAAACTATTAAATGAAATGTATTAAATTAAATATTCTTTCCACGTCTGACATTAACGGGAAACCATCCAAATTTTGGCCACGTTAAATTATTACTGACATTCATTCCGATCATTTAATGAAATTTATTCGGCCAATAAATTATGGAGATAATATTTAAGTGTTAAATTTTACAGTAAATAAATCGCTGAAAATTTACAAATGAGGTGGTTGTATTAATTTGAATGATAATTTCAAATGTTGTAAAACATGAGTCATTGGAACTTATTTGGAAACATAATCAGGGGAGAAATTATTCCAATTCTCCCTAGCCAATTTTAAAGACAAATGGCATGTGTTACTTTAAAAGTACAAGTTAACTTCAAATTGCACGAACTTTTCTTAAATCTTAGAGAGTTATACAGTCTGCTGCGTTGTTTAGTAAAGTTCAAAGGTCGGCTTCACATGTCCTCAACATATAATCAATATTTCCAACATGTAGTTTTCTTCACGGTATTTACATTGCCAAATACTTTTTCATTTGCATTACATACGAAGTAAATTTGAAATTTAAGTCCGCAGTAGGTTCGAAATTGATGTTAGAAATTTAACGTGGGCGCCCAGGTTCTGTCCTCGGCTAATTTGGTATTTTAAATAAAAATACGTAATTTCCATTTTAATACAGATACATAATCAAAACAAGAAAGAGTACTAACAAAGTAAATTCATCTTGTAGAAATGAATAGTAGAGATGGGAAGGGTTGCGTTAGACGGAAGGTTATGTATGTACGTATGTATAAGTACGTGAAGGAGACGAGAAAGGTGTGTCAGGATCGTGCTAAATGGACATCCGTTGTCTCTGTTTACCCTTCTAGGTGACAGGTATGAAAAAGTGCTTATGTTATGTTATAATCCAAACATATTGATTATTTCAAGGTCCAGCGATAAGAGTAGCTATAAATTTTTTCCAGCTCCATTTTTGTTATGTCTGTGACACTGTACTTAATTCTATAATTGATTTTATCTTCAAGATATTAGACAAAGTTAGATCAGATTGAAGTATTACCAACTGTGTTTGATCTTTTGATTTAGAAAGTAAAAATTAACAAATACGCGAAATATTTTACAGTTCCAGTATTCTCGTGTTATCTTGTTAACCCTATGGATAACATTGAAAGGACCTATATATAAGAGTGGGAAAATAATTTTTATTATTATTAAAAAAATATATATATTTATTAACTTAAAATTTATTTATCGATCTAAGGAAAATTACACGGAAATAAATATATGATACAAGATAGAAAGGGAAAACGCGAACAGTTTACCGGTAGGTAACCATTAACTACAACCTGTAGGAAAACGTAACTTTAATCGAGCGAGGAATCAAGATATAAATACGTCATCATACATTCGGACTAAGGTGTGATTCATAGTTGATAGTATTAAGATCTACGTTTGTGTAGAAAAGATAAAGCAAAACCCTTTCACGTCAAATAGATACGGGTAAGATCCCAACGTTTTGTTATTTGATAGTCACATGAAAACGGAAGAATTTGTATATAGTTACAGTACATCATTGTATTTAAATAATGCGAACATTTTATTCAGTAGAGCCATGCCGCAGCTATATTATGGTTTAGCACGAATAGGTCGGCTCGATGATCAAGTTATTCTTGCGTCGTCGGCGGCTGAGTTGCAAATGATGGTTACATTAATGAACAGATCATTAAAAGAAAGGGGTATGAAAGTGAACGCAAGTAAGACAAAAATTATGGTTTTTGAAAGAGATGAAAGTAAAACGATATGTGAAATAAGAATAGAAGGGGAGTTGATCGAGCAAGTAGATGAGTTTGTATATTTGGGTTGCGTATTTAGCAGGGATGGGAGATATGATAAGGATATAGAACGACAAGTGAACGCAGGAAACAGAGTAAATGGAGCCCTGCACTTTATTGTGAAGAGTCAAAATGTGTCAAAAAAGGCACGTATGGCAATTCACAATGCTGTGTTGGTCCCTACTTTAACGCATGGTAGTGAAAGTTGGGTATGGCAGAAGAAGCACGAGAGTAGAATAAATGCAGTAGAAATGCGGTCGTTAAGGAGTATGTTAGGGCTGAATCTGAATGTCAGGGTGAAAAATTGTGTGATAAGAGAAGAGTGTGGTTTGCAAGATGATGTTGTGACCAGGATTAAGAAAGGAATGCTTCGGTGGTTTGGTCATGTGGAAAGAATGGATGAGGAAAGAGTGACAAAGAAAATTTATGTTGCAGAAGTGAATTGCAGAGTCAGAAAGGGACGTCCTAGGCGAAAATTTATCGACCAAATTGGCGATTTATTGAAAACGGGCCAAATTAGGAGTACCCTTAACCGACGAGCATGCATGCGTAGCTGTATGGATGTGAAGGAGGCGAGAGAGGTGTGTCAGGATCGTGCCAAATGGAAGTCTATAGTCTCTGCCTACCCCTCTGGGTGACAGGCGTGAGTGTTTATGTTTTATGTTTATGTTTAGGTCGGCTCGCCCAGAGTAGAAGTACGCTGTCACAGAATGCTGACGTAAAATAGCAGCTTAATGTTACTGCGTTTCGAATGGTGATTGTAGAGAACCAGAGACCCTTTTTACTCGATACAAGACATTACAGTTTAACCCTTAGGGGTGAATACGCATCTTTATTTTGCTTCTTAATCGATGTCCGTAGGGCACAATATTCACTTACCATTAGGTGGACTACGAGTATGTGTTCGTGTGGCACCTTAATTCTACAAAAAAAAATGTTTTTCTGGTTTTTAAATTCAACGAATGGTACAATTTAACATTCGGAGCTTTATTATTGATTGTCAGAAATTTTCCAACGTATAATGACAGGACGATTCAAAACGATTGAACGTAATTCGAGAGACAGGCGGTTTTATTTATCTAGATTAAGGCCTGGCTCGTAACGAAGGGGAAATTTATTAATTTCATTAGGAACCCAACCGCGGGTGAATGCTGCCCGATTGTGACGACCCCACTTTCTTAATATGATAAACGCGGCAAAATCCTCCATTTTCTCGGTCGCCCGATTCGGTTTGATGCATTCGTCTCACAAACACAAATAGTGAAATGGGTAAGTATTTCTGAGATATTGAAATATCGTTCTCGTAAGATCTAATTTTTAACGCTCTTTTTATTCCTAAAAAAATGGTTTATTTTTATAGAAGTAAAAGTGACCAATGAGCACACGGTACACATGATTGTCATACACGGATGATGTAGTTGAAAGACACCTAATTCTATCCTAAATTAGGAATGATAGTGCAGATGCGTTGTGACCCTAAGGTCTAAGATAGCATACGTATTTTTTTATATAATAAGGGTGATAAATGAACACACAGTCCAGCTACATTAATCCTTCGATTAAGAATGAAAATGCGTTGTCACCTCTGAGGGCTAAATTAGAAAGCCTCGTTTCTAGTAAAAAGGATCTCCGGTTCTCTACACTCACCATAAGCAATATGGCAACATTAAGCTGCTATTTTGCACTGGCGTTCTATGAGAGTGTAGTCCTACCCCGGTCAAGCCCACTTATTCATGCTCCTTGTATAAAACCTAGGTAATTACGTGGCTGATATTTAGTTGGTATTCTCTACGGACCTTTCCCAAATCAACCCATTCGCACTCCAGGCAAACTATGCTTCAATATTGATTTAACCTCGTAAAAACATGTTATGTACTTTCATATTCAAATTCTAGTAGTCAATTTAGTATAAATTATAAAAATTTGTAAAAAAACTTCTTACCTATTTAAAAAATAAATTTTTTAAATAAAATGTCTTACCTTGTTGTTCTAGGTTCTAATTTTTAGTTTATAATTTTGTAAAGTTAAAAGTACTTACTTTACTCACTAGACTAATAAGAATAGAAATGAAGAATAATGGGCATACCAGTTGTTAAACTGAATTTGTAATATTTCTTAGACACTAAAAAGGAAAAATAATGAAACATTTAATAAAACATACACACCAATAAAATTACACATTATAGCTTTGAAACCAACCGTCGGAGTTTTAATTTCGTGATACACTGGTATAATGTGGATTTTTTTAAAGTAGATTTTTATATTTTATTGATACTTTTATTATAATACCAAACATGTTTAAGTTGCTAAAGTTATCAACGCACTATGTTTGCTAAAAGAACATACCACTAATTACCACACTACAGCTTCCAAAGTCGATGCCATAATTTTGCGAAACATTGTCGCCGTTAGTTATTATAGTTTAAAATCTTAAGCTACCGAAGTTATCAACACATTATGTTTGTATAAAAAATATTCAAATACACCAACGACAAAGCTTTTGCTTTTTCAAACAATTAAACAACCTTTTCACAATTTAGTTTCGAGAGAGGGAAACTCTAATTGGTAAAGGGATTTAAACAAAGGATGTTTCGTGTAAATAGGAAAAACAAAAACAAGTTAATCAGCACACCTCGTGTAAACATTAAGCGGGAAAAGAAAAAGTCCAAGAATTTCAAACAAGGGCAAAGAGAAATGATTTATTATGAGCCCCAAGGGTTTCTCGAGTGAAATCTGCGGGATAAAAGAACGATGTTAAGGTGAGGGTGGACTTTGTAGGAGATATTTAACTCCTCATAATGAAGATGACAATTGCTGAGTCAACGAATATAATATTTTAAGTACTGCACAACTTGTAGCTGGATTTGAATATGATAAAAGTATAAAAGGCAATTTGTTGAATAATGTAAAGAAATTTTCTTCTCCACTTGGATAGTTAATGTATAATATTCTTCTAGACAATCTTAGGTCACAAGACTATGTTCCGATCAATCTGAAGTCATCAACTCCACGATTTTTTGTCTCACTATAATACGTATTTGATTAAAATATTAGCTATTTTTATTCCTAAGCTATTTTTAAAGTTTTAAAACTACTAACTAATCGATATCAAACCAACTTCTCGATGAGCTACATCGAAAACTTGGTTTGATATCGATTAAAAATTTGTATTGACTGATAATAAAGTGAGTTTTAAAAACGTTTTTATCAAAACGTAATAAAAAGTTTTAGTAAATGCATTTTTTTCTCTTGAGTTTTCTTGCTTTAAGCTATACTGCTTCTGATTTAATACTAACTACTAAAACTAGGTTTGTTAAATGAATGTTGACAAAGTTATTAGGGCGGTTAGTTTTAAGGAATTTAAAACTTTGTTAACAACTTGAGACACCAACTATCGATAATAATTAAATTAATAGTTATTAGAACTTTCAAGTTTCTAAGTAACGTAGAAGTGGCTTAGGTTTTTGAGAGTTCTGACCTTAATATCCCAAGAACTATGATAGGTTTATTAATTAAATTTTAGATGTTAAATATTCTAGATGTCTATATTGCAAAACATCACGTGTAGGATTAAGAGTTTTGGAGTTACTAGGGACTCGAAATTATTTGTGTAAATATACACAATTCCGTGTGCCCGTGCGTCACCCTTATCTTTACAGAATTTAGCTGATAAAGTATCGTGTGTTTCAATACTAATATGAATGAAAAAATGCATACAAAATTTGTTTAAGAACTAAATACCTTATAATTTTCTACTATCAAGATCTAGTTCTCAATCAGCGGAGTGCACCATTTACAGATTTGGTAATCTTTGGAAAAAGTTGAAAGTTAATATTTGGGAAAAAAATATTCGTATAATGTACCACGTATTATACCAATGCTATTGATTTATTTAAAAGGAAATGCATGTGTTATATTTTTACGGGATCTAACACAACAAAATTGAAAAAAAATATTTAAATATCAACGCAATATTGGCAAAGCGTATTCCAAAAAGCGTTCCGCTTCGCTGGGCTTAATCAGATACAAAATTTAAGTCTCAGTGGCCAGCGATAGGATCGCAACATAATGGACAAAGTTGCGTACTTTGTATCAACTTTGCAGCTAACAGTTATAATTTTTGCGCGTAATTTTTACGAGAATACACAGGATTTATATTTTGGATTTCAATTTTATCGCCCCTTTTTAGACGTTTTACAAAATTGCATTTTTACTGAGCATAGTTAAGTTTCAACTTTACCCGCGAAATGTGTTAAAATTTGTAAAACTATTTAGGTTTTACCTTACATAAGATACTTAGTAATGCAAGTAAGGGTGAAAACTATGTCCACTTAATGATAAAAGGATACCCATGCCCATTAACTGGATTCCAGGCTTCGATTAAAATCAAAAAGAAGATGCGTTGTCACTCTTCAGGACTAGGATGGAATAAATTGTTACCAGTAAAAAGATTTTTTGGTTTCATCACGTACTGAACAAGTAGTTGAAATGTATGGAATGGACGGTGTTCATGGCGGACTCGCTAAGGGCTGCGGGTTTGTATTACGCTCGGAGCAAGTATTTGTATTATCTACAGATAATTGTTTCGGGTCTGGATGTTTGTCCTCGTAAAATTTCTGTATGTAGACTGCCTCTATGATACAGGAATAAATCCTAGTGTGAAAATAGCGGTAACGTTTTAAAAGAATTAAAAAAAAATTAAAAAAGATTAACTTGTTATTAAGCGTTAATAAATTATCCAAGATGTGTCAAAGGTGCGAAAGTACTTTGGTACTGCAACCGCCAATACGCCTGCCGTTTCCAGTAATTTAAATTTATGAGCTGATATAGGAGAACAGAAAAAAGTTATACATGTTAACTAGTAAGTTAATAAAGGCAGATGCTCTCACAGAATACCAGCGTAAAATAGCAGCTTAAAGCTTTTATGTCTCGTATCATGAGTGTAGAGATAGGAGACCTCTTTTACTGGACAACAGGCATTCTATCCTCATAGGGATGTCTTCAAAGGTAATATGTATTATTATTCTGCATTTTGATTATTAATCGAGGATAAATGTAGACTGTCTATGGGCCACAGCATCAACTTACCATCAGGTGGACTATGTGCTCGTTTGTACCCTATTTTATAATATAAAAAACAACTTTCAACATCCATAATTTCTAAACGCCATCTAAGTGTTACATAAATCTAGGTGCAAACCTATTACATCTCAGCTAGGAATAAGCTTAGAGATGTCAAGCACACGAAAGGCTGAAAAAACTTTTCATTACATGGAAATACATAAAACTTCTCACAGAGCACCGTAACAATAATAAAACGATCTTTTTATCTTGACCCTACCCTAAAAAACCCGAGGTCTTCCCCCTCAACAAATATTCCCAAGACATCCCAGAGTTATTTGACCAGGTATTTTGCCTACTTTAATATTGAATTCACGTTTTGAATTTCAATTTGGTATTGAATGGGACGTCTTTCGATTCCTCATTCTTCGTTAGGATGTGATAATTTTTATTTTGTCATTTATTACGTGATATTCCATGTTATCGAATTTTCTCGTGTAAAAGTAGATCGAGTTGTATTCATTATAAATATGTATAGTCAATTAGCTGATCCAAACTTAAATTTTAACAATAAAGACAAGATTACAAGCGTCACGTTATTTACGTGGCCTGACGTTACTTTTTAACGATAAATTTACCAATATGCTATGCAAAATCTCATTTACATAGCTAGACATAAGAGCATGAAAATCCTTTAGGAATAATTACGTATTAATAAAGATATTAATTAATATGCAACCTTCTGCTTAATTAAATACAACGATGTGTCTTACCTGGATTGAAGAATGCCTCCCGTCCTCATTCAAATTCGTGCACTAATTCCGTCACCACTAGTCCCAGCACCACTACTCCCAACACCACTATTCCAGGAAAGACACACCATCGACGATAATACAATGTGTTTTTTGTCCCACATTTGCGCAAGCAAGCAATACAATGTAATATTCTCGATGGTGTGTCTTTCCCGGAATAGTGGTGTTGGAAGTAGTGGTGCTGGGATTAGTGGTGACGGGATTAGTGCACGCAATTGGGGGAGGGCGGGAGGTGCTCTTCAATCCAGGTAAGACGCATCATTGTATTTAATTAAGCGGAAGGTTGCAAATTAGTTAATCGCTTTATTATAATGGATTTCCGCAAAGTAACGCCTGATTCTATCAATAACGTATTAATTTCAATTTATATATTTAAATGCGCAACTTTTAATTTCCTGTATACATTTTAATGTCTCTAAGCAAGCATTTCTTGTAAATATGTCTCCAAGCAAGCGTTTCTTGTAAATATGTAGTGTGCCCTCCTTGTAGTAGCGGAATAATAGAATTCACTACCAACCCGTGGTGAAGTAAAAAGAGGAACCAAAACAGAAGAAGAGCAACAAGATATTTCTGATGCGGTAACAAAACCACTTGCCAATCCTGCTAACTATTTCAAATATCCCTCTGTGAGGCAATCTATGGGATAGGCCTACGTTCAGGATTGGACTTAATTATAATTATAAATAATAAGCACATAATTTCAAAAAGCCTATCCCTTCACTTAAATGCTTCATAAATTCTTAAAGTAGATCTCAATTCTCAAATTACGAAGGAAGTCTCCGAATCGTTCCACTTACAAAGAACTTCCAATAATTATTATTCGCTTCCCGATAACTCGAATCGTCACGAACCCGCCAATTTAGAACGGGGCCCCATCTATAAAGTGCCTAATTCAACTTTTCATGAAGATAAATTCACCGGCAAGTTTTGGAATATATCCCCAGACTTCAATCGTCTCGCCAAACCGAAGTTAATTTGAACAGTTTGCTTCGGGAGCGAGAAGTTTTGCATCTTTAGTTTGGAGTGAAGTGGGATTGTCATTCCGAGTTAAATTAGAGGGCTTCTGGAAGTATTTTTCGAATATTGTCTGATCGTAAACGAAATTAAAAGTACTCTGAAATTTTATCTATATAATATTCTCTCATAATCTTCCGTTTATAAAGTTACGTAATTTAAGTTGAATCTGCTTGTTATTTGAATATGTTTTTTTGTTTTCAAATCATTATCGACCTTGCTCATAATTGTTCCTATTGAAATTATTGCTAAAGAAAGAGAGAGAGAGAGAGAGAGAGAGAGTAACTTAAATAATTTTTAAATTGACGATGAATTTAATAAGTAATGCCGTACAACCTTACATCATTTAACGCAATAAAACTTAAAATACTATATTTATAATATTATATCTAAGGCCTTTGTATAAAAACAGTAAAATTGTGATAATACGAAAATTTGTAAAAGTATACGTAAGATAATATGGATGAGTAAAACTTACCTGATAAGAAGATAGAAAATCAGTATGTAAAACGTTTCAAACATTCCATCTAATAATTTAAAACGGCCTAATTACAGCAGAAATAATTGAACGGGGAGATGGCAAAAGTAATAAAAGAGATTTCCAGGGTATGTAAATCTAATAAATCGGAACGAAGAGGCCCGGCATGGTCCCATTATCGCAGCAATGTATTACCCCGCTGATTTATAGTCGATCGGTGAATATATAAGGGGTGGGAGACGAATAATAAGAGAATAACTGCGGCATAGAAATAGTGTAGCTCGGTCTTGAAAATGTTCAAGTGTGAGTGAAATCTAGATCGTGTTCTGCATTAACTAGGTTCGATGCTTTCCGCTGCATTGCGACGTAATTTTGCTTTCATTTTCGAACTTATGTTTGGGATCTAGGTGGTCGAAGACTACTTATTTTATCAGCCTGTAATACTCCTTTATCTAGGCTTTATCTAAGTAAAGAGGATATGCCATAATCGCGACGCTGTGATAACGGTTTAGCGATTGCATTTCCAGAGAGTCCATAGCCGTAGTCTTATTTTAACGATGCGCTTCCGTTACCAGTCAGGGTATTATTTTACATCTGACATAGGTATATGAGATAGTTAAACGCCATCTATGGGAAGTAAAAAGATCTTTTCTTTTTTCTCATAATTACCTCTTACGGCGCGACTCAGAAGATTTGGGACCGATGAATTCTACACATTTAAAGACATTATTCATGATTTCGCTATTTTTAAAGAAACAATTCTCACTGGGTTTAGATCGCAAAGAGCTTATTTCACTGTCAGTAAATAGCAGGCAAGATGCCTGTTTTTGTCAAAGAAGTGTTTCTTTACACAGTGCGTGCATGTACGTGTGTGTATGTTGTGTGTGTGTGTGTGTGGGTGTGTGTGTGTGTGTGTGTGTGTGTGTGTGTGTGTGTGTGTGTGTGTGTGTGTGTGTGTGTGTGTGTGTTCTCGAATGAATATGTCGTAGAATGCAATGCCAGATAAAATTATATTTCTTTTTACAACGCCGAAGCTAGCGCGGTTGCACATAGAAAAAATTGAAAAAAAAAACTGACGCATCCCTTAAATCTTAAGCAGAAAGTACCTTGTTTCCTAAGCGTGATATATATAATGTTGCACGAAGATACGCGAGAAATGTATATCTTTGTTCAGAAATAAAAACAACAAGAACGCGAAGGCCTTATTAATGACAACGTAGAAATACATCGGAGCGTGTTCGTTGTGATTACGTTGTTTTGTTTAGGAAACGGGGAAAAATGGGGTTTATTGAAGCCACTCGTAACGAAAAATGTACGGTGAAATCTGATGCTTTTTAACAATAGAACGCGAGAGATTCACTTCAGACTTTGGTAGTTCTTATTCCAGTGTTCGTTTTATGTCTAGCGTTGATTGAATGAACTATTTGCTCTTTAGAAGAGTGTACAATCAGCGCGTGTCGCCAGTAATAAAATCTTTTTAAATTTGATCTTTCAATGTTGGCAGTATGAGGAAGCTCAAGGTAGGTTAGCTGTTTCTCGAGAGAGTTTTGCTCTACTTGTTAGAAATAATGTTGTTGAGATTAGTGGTGATAATAATAGTACACGCAAAAGGGAGCGGGAGTGTCGTTATAAATTTCATTTTTACCACATAGTCTTTTGGGTTTTAAAGAATGTGAAATATTTGCAACGCGAACTGACACAAATTGACAAGAACTAACATCGTAATAGAAAACTTCATTAGGGGACTTCTATGTTTAAGAAATTAAATTTTTCAAGGATACATGAATCCATGTAGTGGCGATATAGGTATATTCACTACCCTATATCATCCTGCGGGTGCCATAAGTGACGATAGAGAAAAAATATCACCCCTATGACTATAATATATGAGCGATGCCTGCTATAGTGGCCACTGGCCTTGGCTATTGCAGTCTATTTAACTGTTATCAAGAAGATGCTGCAGCCCATCACCTGATCCAGTCTCTCTCTGATGCCTCTTATTTTTCTCTTATTAACAAAATAAATATATTTATTTTGTTAATTATCCTCGTAATCGTATGAATAGACATTTCTTTAATACATTTTGATTTTAGGCATAACTATCATCGAGACTAATAAGGGTATTGTTTGGTACATAAATTAATCGATCAGGGAGATCGAGAAGTAATTAGGTCGGGCAAAATTTGACGCGTTCGGGTAGTGTCACAGAGTATTATTTGTTAGTTAGGTATTTAAATAGAGTACGATAATATTTTGCTTGAAACTAGGCAACAATGATATTATAATCATAAAATAAATACTTTTGTGTTTTTGTATACCCTGCATTTGCTTACAAAGTTTCGCATTGTAAACATTAAAAACAACTGCCCGAATATAACTAGGTTTATTTTTAAACTCATCAACAGACAAAAGCGCTCCAATTTCACAGTAGCAGGCTAATAAACTAAAACACTAACTTTATTACCGTATGAGGCCATCATCCATTTCCCCGCAGCAGTGTTTGTGTACTGTAACGTCTCAATTTGGCTTGAGCCACGCAATTAATATAATGGAATGTGCGGGGCTGACTTAATAGCTGGCGTAAGTGTCAACGTATGGTGAGAATACTCGTGTGTGTACTACCGACAGTCATATCGTAACTTGAATACAACGTGAATTATCCATATATTCACGCCTTAAAAGTGCACGAGAAATCTATAGAAGATAATGACTAAACTCATTTTCATGTGGCATTTAACGGAAACTTGCTATACTTCAACTACTCGTAGACATAGGAAACGAGTCTATACATTTGGTTAGCATATTTTAAGTCGGGTGAATTGCAGATCTATTTCATTTAGATTCGTGAAAAAGGAAATGTTTAATACTTAGAAGCACGTCAGGAGACGCGGAGATATTAATAAACATAGCACCACTTTTCATGATATCTTAGGGACTGAGTTACAACCAGCTTACTGGTTAGCTGGCTAGGTTCTCCAGGTGGTAGACAAGGTGCCACCCGAATGGCTAGACCGCGGGAGCGGCATAAACCATAAAGGTCAATAACAAAGTGAATGAGCTAACGATCTATACGCCAACTTAACATAAAAGTTAAAACTTATGTTCAGCAGTGGACATTTATAGTAAAGTAAAGTTACAGCCTATATACGTCCCCACTCCTGGGCATCCGCTCATTTCAGAAAGGGTTTTAGGGCAAGGAATTGTCAACCGCGCTGCCCCAATGCGTGTTGGCAATCTTTACATGTCTTCGAAATATTTTTTCTTTTTCTCAGACATGCAGGTAAACCAGCACTTAAAATTACTATTAACAATTTCATTGGTGCCAACGGGGATCGAATCCGGTTTGCTCGCGTACTGTGGAATTTACAGCGACTGCTATCCATCTGAGCTAGCACGGCTCTATTTTTAGCTTTTGATTATAATAAAAGTTAAAATTAAACGCGATAAAATCCGTATAAATAGTTTTTTTTTATGTAGGGTGACAAACGAGCGCACAGTCCACTTGATGGTAAGTAGTTGCTGCGGCCCATAGACATCTACATCTATCCTCGATTACAAATTAATATGCAGATACGTTGTCACACGTGAGGACTAAGATGGAATGCCTCATTTCCAATAAAAAAGATAGGTAAAACCAAAATACCCGTGTAAAAGAAGCATAGTTGTTGCCCCGGCATTTCCGGTGTGCGGTGGCGCCTTATATTACACTCACTGTAAACGTTCGTCTTCGCTCTAAATTTTGTATAATTAATTTTAGTGAATATATCAACGTATTTTATACCAGTCTATTTTGATTTATCCAAGAAACCTGACACAATAATTCTAGCAGTTACGACCTATAAAATCTACTGTTTAACATAGACCTCGCCCATAGATTGCCGCATAGGGGATTCCCCTATGTGCAATCTAGCGCGTGCGTGGCGTGGAGGAATATATATTTGCCACAGCTGCCACGCTTGGCAAGCGTGTTAGCGAGGCCGGGTAGATCGTTATTAGGAAGACGCTGCTGCCTTTTCCTAGAATAATGGTTACAAACGAGCACATATTCCACCTGATTAAGAATCTAAATGCAGATGCATTGTCACCCTTGAGCATTACGATGGAATGCCTCGATTCCAGTAAAACAGGTCATCATGATGTTGAAGTAAAATATAGAAAACCAGGGCAGCCTGTAGTGTGACAAAATTAAACTCTCAACGGGTTTATGGCGTCACCAACTTAAAAAAAAAGAAACACGGCCCCAAAGATGAAAAAACACCAAAGAAAGAAGCTTTATACAGATCCGTACGTAACAGTGAAGTAAGTCAAACATTTCTTTCTTCATACTGATTGCTTACTTCGAGGCCTTTGTTAAAGTAAGCTTTAATTATGTCGGCCTTTTCAACCTTTGTATTTATATTAATCTTTATAAAATACACAAAGAGACATCTGAATCAATTTTAATGTAAAAACAAATCTGTTACGGTAAAATATTTTATCACTTGTAATAAAAATAGCCCTTATATAAAACGGGTACATATTTGTTGAAAATGATAAATGAGTATTACCGTGTAGTGACGGTGTAATATCCACTACCTCATATCATTCCAAGGATGTCGTACGAGGCGACAGAGAGAAACAAATCAGATGATAGTGAGTTACTTACAGCGTGGCTTTTACGTAGTAAAGCCACGCTGTAGCTATATTAAGGTCGGTTCGGCTCGACCAGAGAAGGACCACGTACTCACAGAATACCAGCGCAAAATAGCAGCTTAATGCTGCTGTCTTTTATATGGTGAGTGAAGCAAAACGGAAACCCTTTTACTGAAAATAAACCATTCCATCTTAGTCCTCTTGGGTGTCAACGCATTAGCATTTTTATTCATAATCAAGGATAGATGTACATACTATCAGGTGGACTGTGCGCTCATTTGTCACCCCTGTCATTTAAAAAAAAACGAATGGACATCTTCTTTACGGTGAGTATAGACAACTGGTGACCCTTTTTACTGGAAACGAGGCATTCCATCTTAGTCCTCAAGTGTAACAACGCATCTACAGTTGGATTCTTAATTGAAGATAGATGTATGTCTCTATTGGCTACAGCATCCACTTACCATCAGGTGGACTGTATGCTCCTGCTTACAATATATGCATCACCATTTAGTGCCTGTGTAAAAATATCCACTACCTCATATCAGACGACCATGGCTTTACCAACGGCTCGCGGGTGTCATAAGAGGTGACAGAGGGAAAATGATTCAGAAGATGGACAGCAACATGTACTAGATAACAACTCGAAATTATTAAACAACTGGGGCTGCCAAACTCTCTTTCCTTTTCTTAAAGTTACCGGAAGGTTGTAATGGACAATGGACTGTTACCGCTACTGGTATTCAGTCAGGTACGCTATTGACACATTTAATACTCTTAATTAACTAAAAAAAAATTAAAACTTTCATTATTATTCATTAAATCATAGCAATTCTTCAGAGGTTTTCAAAGTATACATTATCCCAGAATCAGATGTTTATCTTTAATAAACTTTTTGTTTGTTTATAAACGGTCTTTTGAAAGATAACAAGGAGATACCTGCGAAAGAGAGAGCTCTCTTAAGTTGAAAGATTTCGCTGAAATGTAAACACTGAAAATTTCTTATTAACATAATTTTTAGCAAAATGGTTTGCGATCAAGGGATTTTTTAATTTGCAATTATTTTAAGTGAAGTTTTACCGAAACTGTGTAAAAATCTGGTGATACTTAAATGATTTTTATAGCATTGGGTGACCAACAAGCACACAGTTCACATGATGGTAGGTGGATGCTGTGGCCCAAAAGCATCCACATTTATCCTTAATTAAGAATCAAAATACAAATGCGTTGTCACCCCTGGGGACTAGGATGGGATGCCTCAGAAACACAGCAGTATTAAGATGCTACCTCGGTCGAGCCGACCCATTCGTGTTACAACTATAATATATCTGCAGCGCGGCTCTACCTCGTAACTTTTTTTCATAAAAACTGAATTTTAAAGAGCTGTAGTTTTCGAAACCTGAAGTTTTAAGCGAGCTTACAGTATATCCGATGGCAAGTGGCTACTACAGTACAAGAATACCTGCACCTAACTTCAAATGACGAAGGCTACAATTGCGTTATCACTTCTGAGGACTAAGATGGAATGACTCACAACCTGTAATTATACTGGTTGTCTATGCCCTTCAGACAAGAACAACATCTCTCAGGGACGTATGAAACCTATCAGAAATTTGAAAAGTAAAACATGACTAGAACTTGTTCATTTAAGATATAGAATATTAGCAAAGGTCAAAAACTAATCGAGTATTAATTTCACTTTCAACATTTTTTAATACGTAAAGATATTTATAGTGTAAAATAACTTAATTAACTTTTGTATTCGATACAAAAAATGTTAGTAACGTATCACTATAAATCGATGACTTCGATACAACATAATGTTTTAGCCTACAATAAATAAAAATTAATAAAATAATAATGTCTGTGGAATAGCTTTGTGAACGTGTGGCAATTGGTGCATTCTCTTTCCGGGTTGACTTCTTACCCGGTCTATATCGATCATCATCATCATCATCATTACAGCCCTTCACAAGTCCACTGCTGAACATAGGCCTCCCCCAAGTAACGCCACAAAGCACGGTCCTGAGCCACCTGCATCCATCGACTTCCTGTATGTCTTTCATGGGGGGATATTTGCCATAGTTGCCACGCTTGGCGAGCGGGTTGGCAACCGCAGTTTTTTATTATAACACAGTTGTTATCAGGAAGATGCTGCTGCCCATCTCCTGTCTGTCACCCTCTGTCGCCTCTTACGACACCCACGGGAAGATATGGGGTAGTGGATATTTCAATATCGATACCTATAGAAAGTGGCCCGCAATAAAATAATAAATAAATCTGCACATCTATGAAACAACAGTGGTGAGTAGTCGTATGTTCCCGCCGCACCGCATATATAATTTTTCTACCCGGTTGCTAAAGGAGTTTTCGAAGCCGCATTACTGGAGTACCTCAAATATTAGCCAAGCCGAGGAATTCAGAGATTAGTAGGTAAGTGTTTTGTTTCTTTTGTTATCACTTTCACGAGGTATGTTCCAAAGGCATCTGCATTGTATTTTTATATTATATATTAATTACCGCATTAGTTATTCTCCCGCATGTATCAAATAAACTAACAGTCCCGTTCCTGTCCTTTACAACCATATAACAATATATTAATTATGTATTATATAAAACACACCAAGCGGTGGTAACGTTAAATCCCATAGAATGGTGGCAATTTAAGTTCGTTCAGTATTTTAATTTTAGTCAGGTTACACATTAACCTTGGACCGCTAATAATCATGTATATCTGATTAATTAAAAAACAAATAAGATACGCTTTCAAATTATTAACAAATTCTTTATTTATGGAATATGATGACTCGTAATCACAATGTATATTTGTTTCATGCCAGTAAAGATAATAACAAAATCTTTAACTGAGAGGTGGTACGCCTGGCAAGCATGAGCATGATTTTGTTATTTTCCTCTTATGGTCCAGATATTAATGAATTTAATATAAACACTGTAGTGTGTTTACCGTTTAGTGACAGTATAAGAAAATCCACTACTCCATATCATCGCGTGGACGTCGTAATGGCGATAAAGGGAAACAAAATAGAAGACGGCCAGCAGCGTCTTCCTAAAAACGACTAAAAATAAAAAAAACTTCGGTTGTCAACACGCTTGCCAAGTGTGGCAACTATGGCAAACATCTCCTGTAAGAGGCAATCTGTGGAGGAGGCCTATGTCTAGCAGTGGACTTAATTAGGCTGTAACGTATATTTACACAGGAAGCAAACCGGGGTTAATTCGGAGTGAAACTGCAACCTGAAAATATAGAACAAAGTCTGCGCAACCACCCCAGTTATTAAATAAAGCATAACTGAACAATAATTTTAACACTATTTCATTTCCCAAATTCCAGTATGTAACGTATTTTAGAAACTAAACCTTTTAAGCGCTACTTTAACTACCAAAGCAAGTAGGATAACACTTTGTTAGGTATTCAGTTAATGCTGAGAATTTGCATGGCTTTTATGGTGAGACAACACAGACACGTGTAAATTTCTCTGCGGGGACCAACTTTACAGTACAGACAGCTGCATTAAAGCGAACACTAGGATCGTCACGTATTGTGTTCTGTTTATGTAAAACAAATTGTTTTAAAAGTCATTTGTGGAGTGTGTTTTAGCCCTGATATTTTTTTTATATAATAAGAGTAATATCTACTGGCTACAGCATCCACTTACCATTACGTGATCCGTGTGCTCGTTTGTAACTTTTATTGTATTAAAAAATTGAGGACACAGCCAACCTGATTGTAAGTGGATGCTGTGGCCTATAGGCACCTAAATCTGTCCTCAATTGACAGTCAAAATGTAGACGCGTTGTCAATCATGAGATTTAAAGCAAAGTGCTTCGGTACCAGAAAAGTGATCACTGGTACTCTACATTTAGCATTAGAAAAACTCAGCATTTAAGCCGCTATTTACTCTGCTAATCTACGAGATCATGGTCCTTTTTTGGTTGAATAGACCTAATCGTGCTGCAACGATAAAATAGCATCAATTTCGCTGATCTACGACATTTAAAATTAAATTTGAAATTTTGTAATTAAAAAAAGTCATATATCACATAAAAAAGTCAAAAAAAAACCACAAGATATAATACTAAAACACGGTGATATCTATTTACCTTCCAACTTAAACTGATCACTATTTGAACGGACTAAAAGCTAAATTACTTAAGAGATCGTACAATTAATCAAATTAAATTCAAATCCAAGCATCCATCAAAGCAACAACTGCAAGTTTCACGATACTGTTAGCTTGTTCTTCATCGGACCAAAATTTAATATTCAAAAGCTGAAGGAAGCCAGGGTTAACTATAACATCGAGACATCAAACACTTCAATACCCCCATGACTATCGATGCTGTGAAGCAGAAGAAACATCGGGAATTAAAATAAGTATAAATAAAAACGCGATAAAATCCGTAAAATTAGTTTCATTTAATTTTTGGTATTCATATACCTAAAATATAATAATCTTTAATCCTTCGGTTGTTTATAAATATAGACCATTATTGGCTTGGTAGTTAGTAGGGGTAGGTAATACATAATAAAAAAATATCGGCTATTTTTATTACGTAATAAGGGAAAGTGGACATTTTTACATGATCGAAAGGAATTACAACAGAAATAAATAAACAAACCCTATCGGCGATATAAACCTCTAAGCATAAAATTAAGACATCAGAATTAGACAAATGCTGTTGTAACACTAACACTAGATTCAGCGTTATGTTGCACTGATGAACTTGGTATAGTATTGCACCTGCGCCCTTTTTAAAAAAAATAATAAATTTTTTTAAAGAATGTTACCATTTAATAAGCCCTGATACAATATAAGTACTAGTGAAAAAAATATTAAAGAGCACAACCATATAAAATGACAGAATATTTCATCATCATCATCACAGTTCTTCACAAGTCCACGGCTCAACATAGGCCTCTCCCAAGGAATGTCACAATGCACAATCCTGAGCCACCTGCATCTATCGACTTTCTGCATGCCTCAACAGGTCGTCACCCATCTAGTGGGGGTAAGAGGCTCTTTCCACCCAAGAACCTTTTTTACCCATCGATTGTCGGTTTTCCCTATCTTTCGGAGGTTCATCGACCTATATTGCCGGCTCGTTGCAACTTCAGCTTACTAATCCATTGGGCTATCTCGGTCCTATTTCTAAGTTTATCACGCAGAAAAACTCTGAGCATAGCCCTCTCCATAGCTCGCTGAGCGACCTTGAGCTTCCTCGTATGGCCAGCAATGAGTGAGTGAGTGAGCAGATTCATAAGTCATCACTGGCAACACCCACTGGTTTGTACAATTTCATTTTCAAATTTTAAGGTATACCTGATGAGAAGATATGTCGTAATTTCCAGAGTAAAAAGACAAAATATTTACTAAAGAAATAATCTCTGGAAAATTTATCACAAAATTCACAGATTTAATGATAAATACAGAAATTATTATAATTAAGTAATATGATGTCTCCAAAGGCACACAAATTATCCTCGTAGTAAAATTAGATTAACGATCAAACAGATCCCTCGAGGAGAATCGCTATGTTAGTTTTAGACCAACTAATAAAACAAGGTTTGACTTCACTATCGTTGTCAAAGACCAAATAATTGTGTAGACAAAATGTTGAATTAACATCAAAATTAGATAAAGCTCAACTATCAGTATTAGTTTAAAATAACTGGTTGGTAGATCACGTTTAATGTAGCATCTTTTCTCGAGGTGAATCGTTAGGAACTTACCTGTAAGAACCTTATTTATAGCCATCCTATTTTGAGGAGGTTGCGAGTTTTCTATGATAGATTTGCTCAACTACCGTACTTAAAACTATATTGATATATAGATAAGCTCCGTATATATTGAAACTAATCTAGTCAATATCATGCACGGGCGTAATGTGTAACCATCATTCCGGTTGTCTATCTTAATATATATAAATTACGTGTCACGTTGTTTGTCCGCGATGGACTCCTATACTACTTAACCGATTTAAATCAAATTTGCACACCGTATGCAGTTTGGTCCAACTTGAGTGATAGGATAGTTTTTTTTACCCATGTGTGACCCACAATTTTTTTTGCGAATTTAATGATTTTTAATAGGACATGACAAAGGGTCGTAAAAAAAGGCAGAACAACGTCTGCCCGGCAAGCTAGTAAGATATACGTTTAGTAGTGTGCACAGAAATTAAATGATTTAATTCCTTTCTTCCCTTCTTCCTTCCTTACAACATCAGAAAACAAGACAACCAGACAACTAGCGGGTCTACACCAATTTTTGGTTCATATATCACGCATACTTTTTAATGTAATACATCAAAGAAATTTAATAATTTGCCGCCGTCTGTCTGTCCGAAACAAATCAGAGAGAATAAGATTTTCTCCTACGACTTCATAAACGTTTACCAATATGTGTCAAAATAGTCATATACTTGCTTATCATAAACAATAGAAAATATTAATATGAGGCATATTTAGATAGCAATCTGCCGGTTGCCAAAATAATGTTATCCAAGATATACGACACTATTTTACTTTAAGAGTACCTGAGTGTTAATTTATCAACGTTCATTACTTGTGTCACAATGTGAAGATTGGAAGCTAAAATCAAATTAATTGGTAACGATATAATATTCAATTTCATTCTGTCTTGAAAAGAGTTTTAGTTTAAAAACACAGACGTTTTGCAGTTGAGTCTACTTAAGTATTCCATCACAATTTCAACTTAAAGTTTTGTCGTCGTGAAATTTATCGCGTTTCACATAAATCAGGAATATAAAACATATAGCCTCACCCGACCCAAGAATGAGACGAGCGGGTGAGTTTTATCACTTTAGTTCGTTCCGACTGGGCAATTATTAAAACTATGCAAGTTTTCGCCTTTGTTCCGGAACTGCTGCTTAGCCGGAATGCCTAGAGTACAATATACTCAGTAAGAACTAACTTTTTGTCGTTTCCGCACTCTAAGTAACCGCGAACATTGTACTTTGTGTTCCGTGGATTGTTATGCATAAAACTTGCGGATACGAATTACTTAAATGTCAAGAGATAGCCGTAACCAGAACAGCTAGCGTATATAAGTGAGGGTGACAAAACAAGCACATTAACAAGTAGCGGTAAGTATTTAAATAAAGATAGTTTTACAGAATTTGGCGCGTATATTAACTTATTTTATATTCCCGATATTTCGAGTACCATGATCAGGGGGGGGGGAGGCCGAGGTATTTGAGTCCTAATGTCATAGTTAACTACGACTACCTCGAGATTAAATTTAATCTCTGTAAAGTACTTACCAGTGCTTTGAAGTACCCGAAAAGTTGGGAATATAAAATAAGTCAATATACGCGCCAAAATCCGTAAAAACTAGTTTTATTTAAATGTTTAGTTTTTGCGTAAGTATAAGAAATCATAATGGTAAGTAGATACTGTGGTTCATGAACAAGAAAATCTGAGTGCGTTGGTACTACTTGAAACTCTCTCATACTCAACATTGAATATACAAAACACAGCAGGATTATGCTGATCTTTTACGCTGGTATTATGTGATAGTATTCTGCCAACATGACCTATTTTTCCAGCAGATCCATTCGCGCTGCCACCAAAATACAGCTGCCGATTAGCTCCATCGTCGATTAAATGAGTTTTTTTTTTAGAATAAACAAACGAGCACACAGTCCACCTGATGGTAAGTGGTTGCTGCGGCCCATAGACATCTGCATCTATCCTCCATTACAAATCAAAATGCAGATGCGTTGTCACCCGTGAGTTTCCAGTAAAAAGGGTCTCCGGTTCTCTACACTCACCATACGAAATACAGCAGCATTAAGCTACTATTTCACGCTGGTATTCTGTGACAACGTGGTCCTTCGCCGGTCGAGCCGACCCTTTCGTGCTACAACTATACCACTAATATAACTGCAGCACTGCTCTACCACGTATTAATGACGTAAATTGATGATTATAATATTTTTTTCATTCATATGATCCGTAAGTTTGTGTACAATTTGACGTGTATATAATAATCGAATGAACTCTGAAAGATTACCAATTAAGAATATCCATTTTTTTTTTCGTTTTTAAAAACCAGTGGTGAACTCAAAAGTCTTGAGTCGCGTCGTCGAGTAAGTCATTTCAGTTTATTTAATTAAATATTGTTATAATTTTGAATAAATAATTTCAATCACATCTTTTTCAGTTGTTTCCGTAAGTATAATTTACATTAAGTCAAAAACTTTGCCGATTTTACTTTTTTCTCTCGAAATTCAAAGGCAAATCAATAAACAATATTCAGCACTTGCCGTTCCCGGGATATGGGGCTTGAGAGGCCAAAAACTTTTCTAAACAAACACCCGAGAGTTTGGAAGATTGATGACTTAACCTCCCGTACAACACGAATGGAATGCCCATGCGGGATATACGGATTTGAAGGATGGTTAGCAAATTAGATTTTTATATGTTAGATTTCAGAAGCCCGGGTTCGAATCAAGACGATACCAACGAAATTGTTAAATGGAGTTTTGAGTGCTGATGTACAATATATTCGGTTTATAGAATATTCGCCTTAACCATCATGCTGGGCTGGTGGATCTACGAACGTCTGGAGTTAGTGCCATTTATTGGAAGACTTTATGAATGCTTTGACGAAATTTTTTACACTATAAGGCACAATTTCGTATTGTTAAGTATTAATTCATCTATACATACATTACACTCTATTAAAGTCTACTGCTCATAGGCCTGCTCTATAAATTACCTCTTTAGGGGGCTTTTGTTATAGCTGCCACAATTGACAGGCGGATTGGAAATCACATTTTTTTTAATAATTTTGAGCTGTTATCAGGAAAATGTTGTTGCAAATCCCCTGTTCTAGTTTTCCTCTGTCGACTATTGGGGACGGTATGGGGTTGTAGATATTCTTACGTCTCCAACAAGTATAAATTATTCTGATAATTATTAAAGCCCCTATAAAGTCTACTAATGGACATAGGCCATCTGTATCCATCTTCTTCCATCATTTCTTACTAGGTATTCACTCCATCTAGTGAGTCCACCCTACAATTCGTTTACCAGTTGGAGGCATCAACACATGAACCTTTCTTCTCAATCGAATTGTCGAATCTTCGAGCTATCCATTGCCATTTCAGTATCAATTGGAATATAATAATGTAGGCCCCTTGTTTTCGCTCGTCAAATTTTAAAACCGTGTGTACGGTATTGAATATAGCCGGTAAACAAAGATTTGGAATAAAGCTCCCCAACGAACTACTTTGTAACAAGAAAGAAATACCGATCTATCAATCAATACCCGGCTTAGCCCAACTTTGTAATAATGCTTGCCAACTATGTATTGCTTGTTTGAACAAGAATAGATACGCTTTGTGTGAAAACATAGGTAGCAATAGGTAACAGGCTTATGAATGTAAATGCCACAATTTTATCTATATATCTAACCATATAAATTAAAGTGAAGTGTCAGTGCAAAATACTGAAACAACTGGCTTTAACTAAGATCATGTGGTTATTTGCATACGGAAGTATAAGTGAACATATCACCACTTTAAATAAGATTTTTAAGGGCTAAGGAATCTATACATGTAAATAAAATTTGCGTGTATATATAATGATATAATATTGAAATAACGGGTTCTATGAAGCTCAGGTGGTTATTTGCACGCGAAAGTATAAGTGAATATATCACCACCTTACATAAGATTTTTGGGACTGAGGAATCTATACATATAAATAAAATTTGCGTGTATGTATAATAAGGTAATATTGAAATAACTGGCTTATATTACGCTCAGCTGGTTATTTGCATGTGTAAGTATAAGTGATGAACATATCATATATCTTTACACAATATTTTTAGGGACTGAGGAGTTTACATATATAAATAAAGTTTGCGTATATGTATAACAATGTAATATTGAAATAACTGGCTTCTATTAATCTCAAGGAGTTATTTTCATGCATTAAAACATAAACAATTCGCACTAATCTTCGGAATGGGTAAACCGATTTTAATGAAACCTCACAACCAGTTGTGTGAGCAATATCAGTAGGGATCTAGGCTATATTTTATCCGAAAAACTTTTTGAAGAAAAAATGGTCTTTGATTGTCTTTGATATAAATAACGCCACATAAATATATCCCAGGTGAACTTACGAAATCATATATTTTTTGGCGAGAATTTTAAACAGATTCGATAAGAAGTTCGCAATTTTTTGAAATATATCGTCAGTGCTTTGAGATTATTTTTTGCAGTATACAATTAGTACTTCAAACAAGCAAGACGTTGGCTTTTTTCAAAGTTACCTCGCTTGAGTGGTGGTTATTTTAGTTGTTTATCAGGAAATGTTATCGCCAATCTCCTATTTCGGGTCTGTCACCTCTTGTGACTCTCACAAGAATTTAAAAGATATTTTTTAGTTATTCTTATTTTCTTATCAATTATTAATGTCATAATTAAAACAGCCATTCAGAAATCCACTGGTGAACATAGGGTTCCCTAAAGAATCCCACAGAGCGCGATACCCAGGCACCTACAGATCAACTATTCGTTTTGGCTCGATATTGTTTCTGAGTACCGACTTAAGTCAAAGCGCAGCAGAGCACAGTTCGGACGTGTTATTCATTTAGGTATTTTTTTAAATTTGAATTCTATGGCAAAAATAATCAAATTAGATAGTACCGTCCATATTTTTAATTATATAATACACTGAAAACGAAGATAAAGTACCCTCACAGCGGGCTCTCTATGCCCTTCAGGCTGGAAAGCTCGTGTTTAGCGGCAAAAATGAATAAGAGGGAAAGGAAGAGTGAGTAAAAGGTAAAGGTAACTACGACGATGAAACGAACTCCCAGGCAGAAAGGTAATTCTAACATTCAGAAATCATTAATAATGATGTAATAAAGATAAAATATAATATATCTTCTTATAATCTTGCGTACGTTTTTAAGCGGCTAAACTCAACGACATAACTGCTGACTAAAATATTTCTTTACTTAATATACTCCTCCGTTTGTAAGGTAAATATAATTTTAAATTGCTTTGTCTTAGCTTCGTGCATGACCCTATTTTACGGAAGCTGAAAATGCCAACGTTTTAAATGTGTTTCTAGGGTTAACTTTTAGAAAATAGGATATATTCTGTTAGCGCAGACATTATTACATAATCCAAGCGCAAAGGCTTGTTGCAATATCTAAGAATAAGTACTTTATTTTATGTACTAGAACAAGAAGAGGTACATTTTACCAAATCATATCTTGGTATATGCTATAGCTTTATGGTTTTAGCACGAATAGGCCGGCTTGACCGGGGAAGGACCCCGCTCTCACAGAATACCAGCGTAAAACAGCAGCTCAATGCGGCTGTGTTTCGTATGATAACTGTAGAGAATCGGAGATACTTTTTACTAGATACGCGGCAATCCATCCTAGTCCTCAGGGGTTAATCGAGGGTAGATGTCCTGATGATCTAGGACCACAGCTTGCCCTTACAACCAGGTGGCCTGTGTGCTCGCTTATCAGCCTTATTCTATAAAAAAACAATGACTGCAGTACGAATGGGTCGGCTCGTACGGAGCAGGACTATGCTTTTACAAAACATTAACGTAAAATATTAGCAAAACGTTGCTGTGTTCTGCTGTTTAATGTGTGACCCTCTGAGCTTCCATTCAAGAAACAGAAACAGGGAGGCTTTTTTATTCAATATAGATTATAAATAAAACTATACTTTTTTGATTTAATAAATATTATTAAAGCTAAAGATTATTCAACTATTGATTATATAATCAGCACCAAAAGACAAGTCAATAATATATTATTGACATTTAGTACATTTATCCGAATAAATACTCACACGTATAGTTGAGCTCATAAATCAGTCTGTGATGACGTCACAACGACACGTCTTGTCACATGTCATGTCAACATAATGACACTAGTGATGTCACATCATTATTTATGACGCGACTCGAGTTTCGCTTCAGCGTATTAATTATTTTAATATATGACTTCATTACGGAAAAAATATCTCTACTAAAACTATATATGTCAAAGTTTGTGAAGATGTTCGTTACTTAGGCATAAACGGCTTAAGGCTTTTTGGGTTTTCTGCCACAATTCTGCATAATACTTTAACAACCGTTAACGTTACAGTCTAAGCAAGTTCACTGCTGAACAAAGACTATATATTGCCCAATATGAGGAATATTTACCGTAGTTGCTACGCTTGGCAAGCGGGTTGGCAACCGCAGCTTTGATTTTAGTCATTATTAGAAGACGCTGGTGGTGGATATTGTAAGAACAACTGTCACTTTTAAATAAATAAACATTTTTGATCTGAATAAATAAATAGATAATGTGCTAGATTAACGCATGCAATAATTTTAACCACTTCGTTAGATATAATGCTGCGTTGCGTTACACTTCTCTTCTTGAGGCAATGGCACAGCCTTATGGACGCCACACAAAATCGGTTCAAACTAAAACTGTTGACATTTTTTGAAATATCGGATTTTCGATATATCGATAAATAAACTTATATATAAAACTCCAATATTGATATATTTATAAACGTTTAAAGTAGAACAAATACGTACAAAACAAAAGTATTTTTTTTCACGTTTAAACAAATTTCTGTGTATGTGGAAACCGCCATCTTTAAATGAGGACGACCGACAGTTTTTACCGCGTATGTAGTGTGAAACATTTTTATTTATTTTCGTGATAGGACAACCTTAGCGAAAAGCTCCCGAGTGACTAACGGCCGTTCGGGAGCGTTCCTTCCGCGTCTCGCCCGCACCATACCGCACGATTGCCCAGTTTAGACGCCTTTGATGACCGACGGTTAGTAGTAGTTAGACTGTAGTAAAGGTAAGTAGGTATATGGCAATTAATAACATTTCATATGAGTAACTAATATTAATTAGGATATTGCAATTATAGGACTCATAGAATACCATAAAATAGCAGCTGAATGCTGATGTATTTTGCATAGTGAGTATAGAGAACTGGACACCATTTTTACTGGAAACGAGGCATTCCATCTTAGTCCACAGGGATGACAACGCATCTGCGTTTTGATTTTTAATCGAGAATATACTCGTATTAGTGGACTGGATGCCCGTTTGTCATTCTTATTCCATAAAAAAGGATGGCTCACCATTTGAAGTATATGTTGGTGTCAACAAGAAGTAAAAAACAAATAAAATCTCGGGTAGAATCAATACATTTCTGTAACAAATGTAAGGATTCACCAATCGTACAAATTATGGTTCATCGGTATTTCGTTAGCGGCACAATTTTTTACTCGCCTATAGAGTTTCGGAAACCTAACAAAACGTTATCAGGAATTTAATTTGGCTCGATTGGATCAGATTGCGGTGCTTTATTGGATTAGAACCAGGATCACTACACGAGTAAAATCCAATCGGGGATTTCAATGTATTCACCTAAAACAACTTTTAAACGAGTTTACGAACAATATTGTGACGACGCTCAATATTAATTTTGAAAATGAAGAATAATACTGCTTCGATTTTTAAGTTTTGGATCGAATATCTTGTACCTTTTTATTACGATGAAGATGAGGACGATGGTGACGATGATAATGATGACAGAGCATTGATTTCCTATAGGTTCTAAGTAGCTTAATTATGGATAAACCGAAAAGTGGGATACATTATTATATATTATGATTGCAATTGGATAACTTGATATTGAACACCCAATTGACAATTTTAAGGCTTTACATATACATTTTTTAAACTTGTATAGAAATATCTTATGTAGAATAGAAACTTGTATATAATGTTTATTTATTTACAAACAGCAAGAAATGAATATAAAATGAAAACCTGACCAATTTTATAGACAAAATGTAGCAGATATTTACTTTATTGTATAAATATAGCAATGACGTTGTGAACTACTGTGTGCAACATCTGTTTGTACTAGTTTGGTTAGAAAATATTCATATTTTGCATATTATTATTCCTGCATGTGTTTAATGAACAAAAATAGTTATCAATTGTGTGTAAAATACAAATTATGTAACTTCGTATTGACTTTAACAGTTCGTATTCTTACCAATGTAGCAGCATGTTGGTACTTACCTGAAAAAGCAACAAAATATTATTAGTACTTTCAAGAAAAAAATAGTTCATTGCCTAAATACATATACGTGGTAGAGCCATGCTGCAGTTATATTAGTAGTAAAGATGTTGCGCGAATGGGTCGGCTCGACCGGGGAAGGACCACGCTCTCACAGAATACCAGCGTGAAATAGTAGCTTAATGCTGCTGTATTTCGTATGGTGAGTGTAGAGAACCGGAGACCCTTTTTACTGGAAACGAGGCATTCCATCTTAGTCCTCACGGGTGACAACGCATCTGCATTTTGATTCGTAATCGAGGATGGATGTGGATGTCTATGGGCCACAGCAACCCCTTACCATCAGGTGGGCTGTGTGCTCGTTTGTCACCCTATCCTATTAAAAAAAAAAAAAAAACATGATAAGTAACGATTTGAAGAAAAAAGAGTTTTTGAATTTTGAAACCCAACATTTTCCTATAATATTTTTTTTAAATATTGGTCCATCTGGTGATAAGTGACTATTGGGGCCTACTAACACCTGCAGCTGACTTCAAACAAATAAGACTTCAGTATTACTTCACATCCGTGAAACTTTAACTTCAAACAAACTCACTATGGCGAGAGAGTGTTACGGTATGCCATAACACATCACTTATTATACTGGCGACAGAAATGGTTAAGGTGGTGGAACCTTGATGGACTCCGAGGCAGAAAATATTTTATTTTTTTAATAAGAGTGACAACCGAGCACACAGTCCACCCGATGGTAAGTGGTTCCGTGGTGGTGTGGTGCTGTGGACATTTATCCTTGATTAAGAATCAAAATGAAGATGCGTTGTCACACCTGAGGACTAAGATGGAATGCTTCCTTTCCAGTAAAAAAAGGTCTCCGGATCTCTACACTCACCATACGAAACACAGCTTTATTAAGCTGCTATTTTACGCTGACATTCTGTGAGAGTGTGGTCCTTTCCCGTTCGAGCCGACCCATTCGTGCTACAACCATAATATAGCTACAGCGTGGCTTTACCACGTATAAAATTATAATTTATGTAAATATCATTAAATAAATTACGAGATGATAAACATACTAAATCACATCCAGTAAAATAGAGTAAACTAAATAAATATCATCATTATTTGCGTTGATGTACAACGCACACAAATCAAGAAATGTAAAAATGTAATAATTTTTTTTTCTTAAAATTTGAAAGTACTTCAACTTTGAGAGTATTTCTTCAGTAAAAGTCTAAAAATATTAAATATTTTACAAGATTCCGACGTGGCAAAAGGTCATAATAACCGAACTTGATATGGGTAACATTTTCTCGGAAAACTTTGTAAAGTACTTTCGGATTGCTTTTTTGTGGATATTCTATCTTTACTTTAGCTTTATTGCGAAGAGAATTCCAGTTGGTACTCTGGAGATGTTTTTGAAGACTTTTGACACGTGGCGTGACTAAATCTAAAAGATAAAATGAAATTCACGTTTTTTTTTAAATCAATTTAGAAAATTTTGTTATTGTTATTAATTTTGTAATAGTCTAGACGAATTTATCATATAATTTGTTGTAAATGCAAACTTATTTCTTTTATTATAGAATAAGGGTGGCAAGCATGCACACGGTCTACCGACGGTCAGTGGATGTTATGGGACTCAGACATCTCATATTCAATTAAAAATCAAAATTCTGATGCGCTGTGGACCCTGAGGATGAGATGCCTCCTTTTCAGCAAAAAAAGTCTCCGGTACCCTACATTCACTATACATTACAACATTAAACCATTTTTACTACATTTCCATTTCTAAACTAAATTTAATGTTGCAATTTTCTACCTCATCAGGAAATAAGTTTAAAAACGAAATTATTACCGAATAGATAAACAAAAAAAAGTAAGGTAATAAGAACGTGGTACTCGTAATATTACTAAACTTGTGCCTTATTGTAAAAGCGTAAACATGTGATGAGTGATATGGGAATCAAGTAAGGATTTACAAAAATATTGAAGGCACCTACAACAAATAATAATACTAAAAGAAATTATAGATAACGGAACAATGATCTAAAATTTTTAAATTAATATTTTTCAGAGCAATAAAAGAAAGCAGCACCTTTGCTAAGAGTAATCCACTTTCCAGTTGTGGATATAAATCTAAAAAAATTAGTTACAGTAATAAACAGTTACTAAATTTTGCTTTACATAATAAAAAATTCTTAAACCCACCTTCGGACTTCCAGAAGCTCGGTCCCCACACTTTTTTGATGAAATACCATACATATGAACAAAACGGTTTACTCCATAGTTTGTAAAGCATACAAACATCAATGCTACCTAACTACAACATGAGTCTCTTCAAACTTCAAAGCTAGATTGTATAGACATAATAACACAGCGTAAAATAGCAGCCTAATGCTGCAGTGTGTCGTATGGTGGGTGTAGAGAAACGGAGACCCGTTTTACTGGAATGGAGGCATTCCATCTTGGGGTAACAACGCATATGCATTTTGATTCTTAATCGAGATTAAATGTAGATGTCTTGTTGTGTGCTTGTTTGTCACTTCTATTCTAAAAGAAAAGAAAACAATAGTACTGATGCAGTTTTACCATTTTCGGCTACATCACCACTTACTTTTAGATAGGATATAAAGTGAAGCACTGGCTTGGTATCGTTAAAAACGAAAACAAAATGTAATACAAAACTAAAAATAAGAAAAAAATAAACTAAAAAAAATTCAAAACGCACTCAAAGAAGCAGAAGTCATAAATAATTTAAAAAAAAGATGTGAATGTGAACAGGAACACCAAGCAACGTGAGACGGCATCTCCCCGGAGATAAGGCGTTTACGTTAGCAACGAATTTCGCAAAAAAAAAAAACTGTAGAAAAAGTAGAGAAAAATGAGGATAAGTCAACGTCATATCTTATCTGACGCGATAAACAGCAGACGCGATGTGGCGAAGAAAAAATCTGTAAAGCGCCCTTAAATTTTTTTAACATAATATAACGGCCTTCGAGAATCATGTTTATTGTATCAAATACTAATAAAGACAGGTTTATTTGAAACAATATTGAAGAAAACAATTGCACATAATGTCGTATAATTTTAAAGGTTTCTATAAATATCTTTTGTTGTGTTTTATGGGACAGTATTTTAACAGTGATTTCTAAGTATCTTTATAGTATTACTTGAGAGTATCTTCTGCATACAAAAGTTTATATTAATGAAACAAAATAAATGTATAATTTTTCAATAAAAGCGTTTAATATATGCTGGTAGTTTTTGACGCGTATGTTTACCTACGCTCGAAATTGTTGACAAGTATGTTTAACTTAAAAATAATATAAAATAAGTTTATCTTTAATATCATTAATTAGTATCAAATTATTTGAACAGCCTGTACATGCGAACTCGACGCGTCAAGCCAGGTAGGCAAATAACGCCACCGAGAGCAAACCGGTTTATTGACTGTAACGGGGAGCGCGGTTCAATGCGTGCATCACAACAATAAGATGTATGACATAATTATTAGGCATAATAATTATCATGCTATATATTTTGATGGCATCGGTATACGGTAAAGCTGTATAGCTTATGTTTATACTGTAAAATACCAATCTAAATATTGTAAAATTATTATCAAATAAATAAATAAATAATAACTAGGAAAAATTTTCCTAGATACTTCCAACTAGATAAATCCAACTGGCATGTTCTACATTCCATTTATAAAATTAATTTTATTAAAGGTTATTAACACCTTATATAATTAAGATCGGAGTGAACTGCCGGTTTAAGAAAATTCACTATTCCATATAATCCCGTGTGTTTCGTAAGAGGCGATAGAGGAAAATAATAGATGCATGGTCAGTAGCATCTGACCTTCTTCTTAATGATTTGTAAGAAATCATTTAATTTAAGTTGTTTGTTATCTAAGATGGCGGCCTAGGTGAATCCACTAACTGTATAATCCTGTGAGTTTGGTAAGAGGTGATGAAGGGAAATAAAACGAGAGGTGGGCAACAGTATCTTCTTTAAGATTCCTGCACACAAAATTACCCGAATAATAATAATCAGCGTCGTGCGCTAACCTTGCCTTATTCAGACTGGACGAAACTTCGCCGCCGCAGTAAAATCGCACTCCTAACGCAGAATGCAACATTAGGTATAGTATTTATAATTACATATATATACGCTATATGAGGGGGGCCGTCTATTTGCTTCGTTTCTCATGGGTGGTATATTGCCATAGTTGCCACGCTTGGTGAGCGGGTTGGCAACCGCAGGTTTTTTTTGTAAAGTTGCTGCTTTTAGGAAGATGCTGCTGCCCATCTCCTGCCTGTCTCCCTCTGTCGCCTTTTACGACACCCACGGGAATATATGTGGTAGCGGATATTATTAACCGCCACTACACGGCAGATTACAACGGATTAGTAAGTTGAAGTGGCAATGGGCCGGCCATATAGCTCGAAGAACCGATAACCGATGGGGCAGAAAGGTTCTCGAGTGGCAGCCTCGTTCCGGTAGACGTAGTGTATTGAGCGACCCCCTACTAGATGGATTGATGACCTGGTAAAACATGCAGGAAGACGATGGATGCAGGTGGCTCAGGACCGTGCTTTGTGGCATTACTTGGGGGAGGCCTACGTTCAGCAGTGGACTTGTGAAGGGCTGTAATGATGATGATGATGATACGCTATATGAATAATGTTAATACAGTATTAACTGTACTGTGTTCTATGTAAAGATAAAAGTTCATCTGTTGTCTATTGATAACAACTCAAATTAATTTAAAAAATAAACCGCGGTTACCAACCCACTTGCTTAGCGTAGCAATAATAGCAATGAGGCAATATATGGATTTGGCAGTAGACTTTTGTAAGATTGTAATAAATTAATAAATGACAAATAGAAAATTCTGACCTTCATCTGAACCTTTATATTTTATTATTTCTTTTTATTAGCCCGGGCTTCTTATGGGTGATTTCTGGATGTCGACACTTACATACATACATAAACACTCACGCCTGTCACCCAGAGGTGTAGGCAGAGACTACGGACTTCCATTTGGCACGATCCTGACACACCTCTTTCGCCTCCTTTACATCCATATATCTACGTACACATGCTCGTCGGTTTAGGGTACTTCTAACGTGGCCCCTTTTTAAAATATCGCCAATTTGGTCGATAAACTTTTTCCTAGGGCGTCCCTTCCCAACTCGGCCGTTCACATCTGCCATATGAATTTGCTTTGTCACTCCTTCCTCATTCATTCTTTCTACATGACCAAACCACCGAAGCATTCCTTTCTTAATCCTGGTCACAACATCATCTTGCATACCACATTTATCTCTCTCTTATCATGCAATTTCTCACCCTGTCATTCAGACTCAACCCTAGCATACTCCTTAAAGACCGCATTTCTACAGCATTTATTCTACTTTCGTGCTTCTTCTGCCACACCCAGCTTTCACTACCGTACATTAAAGTAGGGACCAACACAGCATTGTGAATTGCCATACATGCCTTTTTTGACACATTTTGACTCTTCACAATAGAGTGCAGGGCCCCATTTACTCTATTTCCCGCATTCACTCGTCGTTCTATATCCCTATCATATCTACCATCCCTGATAAATACACATCCCAAATACACAAACTCATCCACTTGCTCAATTAACTCTCCTTCTATTCTTATTTCACATACCGTTTTGCTTTCTTCTCTTTCAAAAACCATCACTTTCGTCTTACTTGCGTTCACTTTCATTCCCCTTTCTTGTCGACACTTACCGGATCCAATTGTGACTAAACCACCCAGGGACCCACTTAAACGCACACAAAAGTTTCATCAAAATCGTTACGGGTCGTTTCGAGTTTTACCAAGACTTACGGACAGCAACTGATTGATTTTATAAAGCACAAGAGATATTAAAAATTACGTATCAAACAAAAAAGATTACCATATATGCGATATAAAATAATAACAGAAGTTTTAACCACAATCAAAGAAAAAATTGTACTTTATAATATATAAAAAAAAAAAAAATATATATATATATACTATTTGAATAAAACTAGTTTTTTGCATCAAACGCAAAAAATTCAGTAATAATAGTTTTATTAAATGTCAAGTATTTACGTAAATATATGATAATATTCGTATATCTTGGAGTTTACACTTTTCATTAAAATTTTACTCTCTATGGCTATTCATTGCATCTCAGTATTCCAAAAACGTTCCTATAAAAGTTGGTTTATGATAAAATTCTGTTGATATTAAAGTGATTATCCACTTTATGTTACTGTTGTTATATCCGACATTTACCTCCTCTGTTATCCAGCGTATTGTGCGATTCTATTATGAAAGTTTTCTATCGAGTCCATTCAATTCTATATCCAATACTTCTTAGAGTATATTCGCTTACAGTATACGCCCTGTGTATCACAAAAAGAAACGATAACAAACAACGCTGATGATAACAAAAAGCTGTGCTTCTTGTACATAACATAAGCCTTTGTAAATGAGATTCATTGTGCTTTTGAATAAATAAAAATTATAATCAATAATAACGACTTTGTGGCGGTGTAAGAATATCCACTACACCATGTCGGCCTGTGGGTATCGTAAGAATCGATAAAGGGAAACTGAATCAGGAGATGGGCAATCGAATCTTTCTTAAAACGTTTCAAATTAATAAAAAACCGTGGTTTCAACCCACCTGCTAAGCGTGGTAACTATGGCAAAATTCCCCTATGCACTAATCTATGGGAAGGTCTATGTTCAACTGTGGTCACTTATAGGCTGTAATGAATGAAAGAAATGGAAGTAATGAATATTTGATTATAGGATTAAACCTCCTTGAAGCCTGATGTGATGGAGATGAGTAGCAGCTTCTTCCTGATAACCTAAATTAATAAAAAAATTATTGTAAATTCACCATTTTGATTTTATTATTTTCCATGATATGAAGTAAACTTATTTCTGAACACAGGCCATTTTTTTATTCTCGGTTCTAATCAGGAAAATACGAATACCCATAAGACTACAAAGTTTTCATACGTAGGCTATGATGAATGAATGAACTTTTATTTCGATAAATTCTATTCATTTTAATTTTATAAGACAGAGACATCGAAATTGTTTCATTTGCAATATATATGTGTATTAATTTCGAAATATTATATAATATAACGTGTGATTTAATATCACCAGTATGTTTTTATTCAGATAGATACATGAAAGAATGCACGAATTTGGCCAGGAAGGCTTCTGTTACAAAAGGAACAAGTAGATTATCCAAATAATAAGAAGTGAACACTAAGGCTTGTAACTTGGAAAGCGGTCTCTTCGACCCACAAACGCGATTACGTCTCCGAAAACTATTTTTGATAGATTATTGGCATTCGCGGAAGGGTCAGGAAAAATGATCCAATAACGACGATATCGGTCACCCGACTAGTGAGAAAATGTTTCGTGGTTATATTTATTTTCGTATACATGAATTTGTTGTTTCGTCATAATAAATTTTGGGTGCAAAAAGTGAAAGATTTTTCTTTCTTATATTATTTTTTCACTGCCTCTCTTTTTTCTCTCGTAAACGCGATGACCTTGAGGTCAGCTCAAATTTGTTATTAGGGTCAGCCAATAAAAAAAATTCATCGGGTCGGGAAGTTAGTTGTATGGTGGTGTTACACAGACGTGCTTCGGAAAGCAAGTAAAGCCGTTGATCCTATGCCTGATTTCTTTACGGTCGTGTCAGGCTAGCGTCTCATCGGAATATAAGAATAATGAAACAGAAAGTGAACCTGTGCTAACGCATACACTAAAAATTCCTATATACTATAATCTAGTCCTGCGCAGATGGCTAGACTACGTTGAAACTGGCCGCCGTGACCTAAATTCGTTTTGGAGGATATAATTATTATTTTTTAAACTTTTGTGGTGGTGATCATGGCTTCAGCATACGCGATTGCAAAAGTCTTCGATATCCTGTCACTGGCAGTAACATGCAACTTGACAAAGGACATGATAATCTTAAATAATACCTCAAGGAATTGACAATCGGTAAATAAAATCACGGTAATCAAATTAAAAACTTTGTAATGTAAAAGAAAATAAGACGCAATATCATAAACTAAATAGAGAAAGAAACTAATTATTTTGGCAAAAATTTACTGATTTAATTAAATTTACTTAAAAAAATTCTTGGGTTTTAATTAAACGCCAGAAGAGGCGCGGGCAAGAGCTAGTTTATATACTATGCGCTTAGCAGCCGGATTATCAATCGTATTACTCAACGTATTATACCTTTGAAGCTACTCTAGGTTGGTTGGATGGATAAAATGGAAAATCCTTACAATTGGGAGCCTCTATTCAGCAATGGTCTTTTACAATATAATAACAGTGGCAAAAAAAATGAGCTGTTTGGTATACGTAAGATATTAAAGAGATAAAACTTATAGCGGACTCGAATTATTAACTAAGTTTCCATCTCGGTTTTGTGGCAAGAAGTTTCTGTGTTCAGACCGAAGAAATTAGAAACTATTAACTGTGGGTTGTCCCAGTTAATCTATCACCAGTATAAAACGGATAACTAAGGGATTTGTACAGTATTTGTTTAACACACAAATTATTTTTAGTAATTAGTTCCTTTACCGTCATTATTAATGAAATTTTAAAAAAATTAAAAAATTAAAAAAATACTTTTTTTATAAATATATGTGAAACAAACTTACAGTTTACGTGATAGTAAGTAGCTACTGCAGATCACGGACAGCTGTAGCTAACTTCAAGCAAAAGTGTTACAGATACATTGATACTTCTGGGGACTGAGTTGGAATGTCTCACAGGCTGTAATTATTCTGGCCCACTATAGATTGTAGACCGAAACGCAGCAGTGCACCCGCTGCTGCTTGACGACAGAATTAGGTAAGAGGATGGAACTTACAGAGACGGACTCCTACTATTATGTACTCTATGCTCCTAGGCCGAACGGAAGTCTTAACACAGAAAATATGCTAGCTTGAGAATTAGATCCTTTTTTTTAATTCCCGACGTTTCGGACGCTTTCCAGCACCCATGGTCACGGGGGTCCCCCGTGACCATGGGTGCTGGAAAGCGTCCGAAACGTCGGGAATTAAAAATAAAAAGTAAAAATAAACGCGATAAAATCCGTAAAAGTAGTTTTAATCATGTGCAATGTTCGCGTAAATATAAGAAATCATTAAATTATATCCTTGACTAAGACCAACGATGGTTATGTGAATGAAATATTATATCTATTATAAATAAAAAAAAATTATAAAAATATATCTTTAAAGTATATAACATGCGTACGTGGTAGAGCCACGCTCTAACTATATTATAGTTGTAGCACGAATCGTCGTGTCGTCGTCGGGCTAGCAACACACACTCACAGAATACCAGCGTAAAATAGCTGCTCAATGCTGCTGTGTTTCGTACGGTGAGTGTAGAGAACCGGAGACCCATTATATTGGAAACGAGGCATTCCATCTTAGTCCTCACGGGTGACAACGTATATGCATTATGATCATTAGTCGAAGATAAATGTCACATGGGCTACAGCATCTACTTACTGTACTGACTGTGTGCTCGTTTTTTGTACTATTCTATAAAAATTAAGTTTTTAAGTAGCTAAACAAAAAAATCAGAAATAACAAGCAACATAAAACTAACCCGAATAATGCAGATCAAAATCTTTAACTGTACCTAATACACTTCTCAGTTACTGAGATAAATATCATTTTAAATTGCTTAGTCTTAGCTCCGTGTATGATCCTATTTTACTGAAGCTGAAAATGCTGACGTCTTACATTGTTGTATCAGGTGAATTTTTTTATATAGAAGAGGGGGAAAACGAGCATGCGGCTCACCTGATGTTAAGTGACTACCGCCGCCCATGATCAACCGCAACACCAGGGGAATAGCAGGTGCGTTGCTGACCCTTTAGAAAGGAGTAAGCTCTTTTCTTGAAGGTCCCCAGGTCGTATCGGTCCGGAAAAATCGCTGGTGGTAAACTATTCCACAGAGAGGATGTATGTGGAAGAAAACTCCTCTTGAAACGTACAGTGGTGGACCGCCAAGCATCCAGATGATGTGGATGGTATTGGGACGTTTGCCGCGTAGTGCGTTCACGAAATTTGGCGGCTGGGATTAATCCGAACAATTCTTCAGAGCACTTTTCATGGTATATGCGAAAGAAAATGCAAATAGATGCAACATCTCTTCGCTGTGCCAATGAATGGAGCCGATCGGAAAGCACTCGGTCGTCAACGATTCGAGACGCTCTACGCTGGATGCGGTCAAGTGGAAGGAGCTGGTACTGGGGAGCCCCAGCCCAGAGATGGAAACAGTATTCCATATGCGGCCGAACCTGCGCCTTGTAAAGTTGCAGGCGGTGTGCCGGCATGAAATACTGTCCCGCTCTGCTGAGCACGCCAAGCTTTTTAGAGGCCAATTTGGCCTTCTCTTCCAAGTGACCATGACCATGACCATGCTAGAAAATAGGATTTACATATACATAAATACATAGGCAAGTTGCAGTATCAAAGAATAAAGTTAGTTAAGTAAGTTATTTTTATGCCAAAACAAGGACAGGTATCTAAAACCGTGCAATGGCGGTGGGATGTAAGAATATATGATGATGAACATGTATATCATCTCCTGGGTGTCGTAAGAGGCGACAGAGAGAAACAATTCAGGATATGGCAGCAGTGTCTTCCAAATAACGACTAAAATAAAATAAAACACCAACACACATTCTTGCAGTTGCCAACCCGCTTGCCAAGCGTGGTGACTATGGCAAATATCCCCCCTATGAGACAATCCATGGGAGAGGTCTATGTTCATTAGCGAGTTTTAATAGGCTATAATGGTACTTATCGGTATATTATGGCTGCAGTACGAATAAACGGGCAAAAGACCACGCACTAAAAACATTAGAATAATTTTGCTGTGTGTGTGTGTGTGTGTGTGTGTGTGTTTTTTATGATCAATGACAAGAACTGGAACAGTTTTTTCACGAAGCATATCATCTTAATTTTCAGCGTCACAACGCATTTTGATCTACACGCGTGCGTGTACGTACGTGTCTACGTCTATACTGTCGTGCCGCACATTGGAAGCTTTAATCCGAAACTTTTGAACCCAGTTCACGAAATGATGCTCGACGACAACAATAAGATAAAAATATGGCACCGTCGCTGATGGGCTCTTAAAAGTTAGCCGAATTCCAAGCAGCGTAGGCTAAAAATTGACAGTATTTGGTGACGTGTGAATTAGCCACGAAGAATAATGGTGGGTTAATTCCTTTTAAAATCCCTTTCAATAATCTGTGGAAGCCAACGTCCAAAATATTATAGTTCATATGACAATTATTGGCAGCTCTAGCCGCTAAAAGACCGCTTAGGTTGGTGCCAAGCAGCATTGCAGCCTCTCCTGTACGGAATTTCTACGTAGTCGTCAGAGGTGATAAAATCCTTTTATTTTCTTTACTCTACACTCTACACTGCAATAGCCGCTTACCATCAGGTGGACGAAAACTTCATTTTTGTATTTCAATTTTTTAACATTTGATTTGATAATTCTTTTAAAAAATTCTTTCATTTTTTAAATAAAAACTATTTAGAGTCTATAACAAAACGAAGAACTCCTATAAGCATTTTGTAGTAAGTTGTACAATACTCGTATGCACAGTTACTCCCTTGTGAAATACAGAACACATACAAAAGTAATAAAACTTTCAATCAAAATAACTTTAAAATAATTTATTTCTTAATATACCACGTTTTTGAAAAAAAAATATTTGCATATTCTTACATTGTCATCTGATTCTAAAATATGTTCAAAATTCATCAGGAATTAGTACTATGTATAAACACGATTTAATTTCGAAATTTTAATATTAACACACGAAACCGAGTTAATGGAAACGTGGCAATAATTCAAAACTCTTCCACTCTATATAATACATGACAAACAAGTTAAAAATAACACTTAGGTACAGCCGCAACAAAAACAAAGTACATTCGTACTGTAATTGGAAGGGCAGTAGAACGTGGAAGGGGGTTTAACAAAACCACCCTAACCGCCAGCCTCACCTGCCCGCGGCGCATCCTAATAATTAACAAGCGAGGCTCAGACGACCGACAGATGATAAGTAAACATAGCCAGACATAAATTACAAAGAGCTAGTGATGGACAGTGACATCGCTACACTTGCTTGAAATATTTCAATGTGCCTGTGTCCCCTGAACGTATTGCCAGCTTATACTAGAAAATCCACCCATCCATCAACAGGCTAACTAAAGTCCACTGCTACGTTTGCTATAGCTGCCACGTTCAAGAAAATACATATTTTTCCCCGTTCTGAGTTGTTATCTGGAAGATGTATGCTACATGGTTTCTAATTCTCTTTATCGTGTTTTATGTGACTGTTATTTTACTTATTTTAAATTTCCATAGTAACGAGGGTGACTAGGGTGTTTCACGTCCCGATGTCATAGTTAGCCCGGACTTCCTTCAGCTTTTGAATATTAATTTCTGATCCGATTTATGCATAGAAGTTCCTTAAAAACTTTTTTAATGACAACTCTGTCCGATTAGCAATGGAACTGTCACCAACAGTGGTTAGAAAAATAACTTATTTACGACATGTCATTCTTCACTTACTTTATATTTTACACAAGTAAATTAAATAATAGTATACTCTTGTAGCCCCGGCGGTGAAACGTAAAAAGAAAACGTGACGTTTTTATTTTTAATTTCTGTATTAAATTTCTCCACTATGTCGATGAAGAAGTTCTACTTCTATATATTAAAAATATCGATTTTAGTATTATCAGTTATACAATAACATTATACATAGAAAATAACTGGCAGCTATGGGATGTAATAAATTGCGACTTCCACTGCAGCAATCGGAAACAAAGTCACAAAGAGTAGAAAAAGTAAAGCGGACAAAAAACTCCGCGATAAAATGCCTCGAGAACAGAGGTTCCGTCTCGCAATACACAATTAATTACTTTCAACACAGATCTATACAAAGATATATTGTAAAATGATATATTTTATATATGGCAACAAAATCATCGGATGTTTTTAAATTAAAAAATGTCTGCCGGAAAAACTGCCGGAATACTGCTGGTAAATCCAATTATGACATAAAATTAAATCCAGTCATTGTCACTAAGAATTAACAGATTAAGTCGAAACAAAAAAGGGATTCTGTGAAAATTTACTCGCGCGTACGGCGTTGCTTCTGTTTCAAAATTTTAAATACGATTTTATTATTGTAAATTTCATTTCATAGTACCTAGCGACGTTTTAATTAATTAGTTTTTCGATTATTTGGCAGCTGGAAATTTTTTGAATACTGGAAGATGACTGATGAGATGACATAATAATGTATCTGTATAATTCATAAAAGCACCATATTATTATAATATTTAATATGTTTTAATTTTGTTAAGTTGTAGATTATCGAAACGAATTATTCAGAGAAAGGTTCCAATAAAATGATTCCAGTCATTATAACAGTGTTGAAAGTGTTTAAAATACATTTAAACTGACGTTTAAATTCATTTTTCTGTCTTATTATCAATATTCATGTGTTATTTTTACCGACTTTTGAAGCAGTTATTCGTAAAATTGATAAATATAATTTAATATAAAATATTTTTTTTATCTTTAAATTGTCACATCACTTTAAATGTAAAAGTTCATGATATAATACATTTTTATTATATGCATTTAGGTATACCTCCATTTGAAACTAATGCCAATTTTCAAAAATGTTAGTGAAAAGAATCTGTCACAAATAGGGATACACTGAAATGGTGTTGGTAATGTATAATTAACAGTTTCTAAATTTATACATAACCAGGAGGTACACAATTCAGTGGCCGCGTGAGATATAGTTCACTATCCCATATCATACCGTGGGTGTCGCAGTAGAGGGAAATGAAAGAGAAGATGGGCAGCTCCATCTTCCTGATAACAACTCAAAATAAAAACTGCGGCTATCATCCCGCTTGCCAAGTGTGGCGACTTTAACAAGTACCCTCCCAATGAGACAATCAATGGGAGAAACACATGTTCACCATTGAAGTTTAACCATAGTGTAATAAATGAAAGTAAATACCGGTATTATCTAAATTAAATATCTACCGCTGTTATAAAAATTACCGTGTAATTTGAGGTAAGGCAAACGACGAAATACAGTTAATCTCCCGACAGCTAAAATTTGTTCGTACTGCTTTATCTACTTTGTCGTGCGCCTAATAAAAGAGTTGTTACAGCGCTTCAGCCCGTTTAAAAACGTTTTGCGAGCTCCAACGATCCCATGTGTCTAATTTGTTGACGACAATTTAACTGACATCACTGGTTCCTGGGCATGTTATAACGCAGCTATAGCTCTGCTATTTATTCGAAAAGTCAATTTCGCTTACAAACTACAAGTATAAAACTTTTAACTAGTAGGTTGTCGGTTCTTCGCACTATATAGCCGGCCCATTGCCACTTCAGCTTACTAACCCGTTTATTTTTTTTAAATTCAATATATATAGCAAGAATTGAAAGTCATATTTAAGCTTTATCACTCGTTCGGAAGAAACTTTAGTCCTGTGAGTAACCAACAAAAAACCCAGCGTGGTAAAAAAAATGAATTTACAATATAATATTTTATACTATTAAATTATTAAGAAAACATTTAGAAACAGAATTTTAGCGACCACCTCATTTCCAAGGGTTTTCAATTATGTACTATTTGGTAATAAAATTCAGAAATTTTTGATTGATCAGTCCTCAATATTTTTAAACATAGCTTTTAATTATGGATTTAATATTTTTGTAATTGAAAGTCTATTTAAGTTGAACTATTGTTAACGTAGTACGTTAGCTTTCGCCTATTGTTTGTGAGCGGCGTCGTTATCTATTGTTGTTGTTCAAATATTATTATGTTATAGTGAAAATTTTCTATCCCTAGCAAAATAATCTACAACTGATAGGTGTCTCAAAGTTATTTTAGTACAATGAAACGAATGGCCGAACTTGCTCTTCATACATTCCCCTATCCACTCGGTTTGTTTGGAAAAATAAAAGAAAAGACGCTAGAAGGTTTGGGCTCGAAGGTTTTTCGAAGGCTAGGGCGTTTTGAGAATTGGTATGAAAATGAAATTTAAAAAGCTGTCATTACAGAGTCACACACGAGTATTAATACGAATGTAATTTTGATGATATTATAATTTAAAAATTTGAGCAAAAACATATTTGTCTGTCCGCGAAAAATACACAATAGATAAACAATCAAAATGTTCATATACGACTCACGGGACAGTGAAATAATTAATAATGCGTAAAGCAAAAGTGTGAAATGGTTTGCCAGCGTCGATCTTAACATCTTATTGCATAATCAGCAAAAGGGATAGGCTTTTGTCAACATGTGTGAGTTTGCTTTACTATCATAGGCTGCATCACCACTTACCATCAGATGGAAATGTAGTCAAGCACTGACTTAAACTAGTCAAATAAAGGTTATAACAATGACACGTTAGTAAAAAAAAACAATGTCAACTTACACTTGATAAGTGTGGTACCGATCTACCGTGCGTTTTAAAATCAAATAGAAGCTACTTTCCGCGATTAAATATATTTTACCTGTTCTTTTTTGCACAATAAGGTTGACAAACGAGTACACAGTCCACCAGTTATATGGATGCTGAGGCCCAAACGAGCATGCGGTTCACCTGATGGTAAGTGACTACCGCCGCCCATGAATAACCGCAACACCAGGGAAATTGCAGATGCGTTGCCGGCTTTTTAAAAAAGAGTAAGTTCTTTTCTTGAAGGTACCTAAGTCTAATCAGGTAAACAATTCCACAGTGAAGATTCGATTAAGAATCTATATATAGATGGAATGATGTTTCCTTACTAGTAAAAAGGGTAACTTTTTTTAGGATAGGGTGACAAACGAGCACATAGTCCACCTGATGGTAAGTGGTAGCTGTGGCCCATAGACCTCTACATCTGTCCTCGATTACAAATCAAAATACTGACGCGTTGTTACCTGTGAGGCGTTGTGTGTGTAGCGTTAAACTGCTATTTTACTCTGGTATTCTGTGAAAACGTGGTCCTTCTCCAGTATAGTCGACCCATTCCTGCTACAGTCCTACCCCAGTGGAGCCGATTCACTTGTGCTACAACCATAATATAGCAGAAGCATGGCTCAAAGGCTTATCAAAACCATCAGATAATTCCATTTGAACTTTTTATTCCTTGCCCTATTTCTATAGCTTAGAAGTAATTTTCTGTTGCTTCTGAATAATTTTGTTCAGTATAACATGAGCCTCATCATAGTGCGGGTTGAAATTCTGTTTTACTTTTGGCCACCAGGCTGCGACAGTTTAACTATTTCTTTACTTGCTTTAAAACTGCACATGAATAAAAATACAGATAACGCAATTCACATTTTCATTAAAATAAATCATAAGCGCAAATCCGCACGCGCTCGCAACTAGAATCGGTTATACAACGATCCAATTACGCCTCGTTGCATTCGACACGAAAATAAAATTGAAATTCAAGCGCAGAGAATTCATTTAAAACGCCTTACAGATTAATGATCTAATAACCATAGTTGCTATACCGATTCGGAGATACAGCACATGCGTATGACTACTATAACAAAATATTAGTGGAACGGAAACAGTGGAAACTGCTTCATATAATTTATTTCATATTACAGAAAGCTTAAAAGAAATTCCTCGCATTTATTGTATTTTTATCTTTAAGTAAATTCCAAAAATGGATGATAATGACGCAACGAACGCGTGTTTGACGATGAAAGAAAACATCGTGACAAACTTGCACTTTTCTGTATAATTAAATCAATGCAATTTTGTACAGGTATCCATTAAAAATAGCAGATTGTGAAAATTTAATTCGAACATGGTTACAAAATTTGTCATACGATAATACGGGAAGTTGCTGATTCTTTTAAGTTAATTAATATCATAAGTAAATTAATGATAATATGGTTAACCGAAACGACCCTAATTAGTTGGCATGTTATTCATTTTATAAAAGAAAAACAGAAAATATTTTTTTGTGTGTCTATATACCACATACACCTGAGATACAGATTTGTTCAGGTGCCTGTTAGTGTAGACTATTTTAAATTAAAATACTATTCCAATTAATTGTACAGTTTATTGAAATAAAAATTATTATTATTAAAATTAAAATTAGAATAGATCGTCAGACATACTGCGAAGGTCATACTATTACGAGTATAATTTAGGCTCAAGGATTATTATTATTTAAGGTCGAAGAATAATAAACGAGGATTTTCATGAATTTTTATTTTGACGTGTTTCTGTGAAACTGCAGCAATTCATCAGAACAAATGCAAAGGGTGAACCTAAAATCTCCTGTTTTATTTTCCACCGCCACTACATGTTTATCAGCACTATACCGTTGCCCTTACTACACGGTTATTAATTAGTTAATTAATTTCGAGTTCGTAACTTTGATTTCGAGTATCGTAAGAATCGATTCGATACTAAAATAAAACTAAATTAAGAGTGAAAACTCACAATTCATTCACCACGTGCGATATGCCCACTTAGGCGACAAACGGACCGTATAATTGCAGATGATATCATAGTATTATCCGATTGTTGAACGCGTTTAACATGATAGATGGTGTTGGCGTGCATCGGTGTGACTGCTAACAATGATATTTGATTTGATTTTAGCAGAATCAGGCAGCGTGTATCAGATTTTTATTCTATTGATATTTGAGTTTTGTAATAAAGCTGGTAAAAATTACTTAGCCCATGTCCGCTTAATGAAATGAAATGGTGTGACTCTGCAGGTGTAGTGGTGCTGGGATTAGTGGTGACGGGGATAGTGCACGCAATTGAGGAAGCACATAATTTTATTTCATTAAGCGGATATAGGCAAAGTAATTTTTACCAACTTTAATATAATGGATTTGGAGTAACGCCTGATTCTATTAATTGTTATAGTGTTATAAAATCAGTTCGGGCGGGTTGCTTTAAATGTTTGTTTAACGTAACATCAAAGGTCAATTAATAACAATTATGTGAGATGTTTAAAGTTCTATAAAACTAATTTTTGTAAAATTACTGTATACGCTACAGCCTATTTAAGTCCAGTGGTGAACACAGGCCTCCGCCATAGATAGCCTCATAGTGGAATATGTTCTATAGTTTCCAAACTTGGCAAGCTGGTTTGCAACCGTCTTTTTTATTTTTAGTCATTATTAGGAAGACGCTGTCGCCCATCTTCCGATTTTTTTCCATCTATCGCCACTTACGACACTCACGGGATATTATGGGGCAGTGAATATTATGACACCGCCACTACAAGGAAATTTCGTTAAATTAAACGCGATAGAATACGAAAAAATAGTTTTTTTTTTCTCTCTAAAGGATAAGGATGATAAACGAGCACACAGTCCACCTGATGGTAAGTAAAGACATCTGCATTTATATTCGATTAAGTATCAAAACGCAGATGCGTTATCACCCCTGAGGACAAAGATGAAAAACATCTCTAGATCTCTACACTCACCGTACAAAACACATCGGTATTAAGCTGCTATTTTACGCTAGTATTCTGTGTAGCTTGGTCCTTTCCCGGTCGAGCCGACCCATTCGTGCTACAATCATAATATAGCGAAGTTGCTGTGGCCGGACGTATGAAATACGTTTCATATATGTAATGTATAATATTCGCGTAATTATAATATATCATATTGTTTAATGATCGTTACTAAAAAATCGTTGTATTATTGCATAAAATTGTGTGAAAATAAAATGATATTAACCTTAACCCGTGGATAAAGCACCGGTTATAGTAATTGTTATTTTATGTACTTTAAAACCAATATTTTATGATACAAAGCATTTCTTTTTTATCCCGAATTAAGATGTGAAATACATGGTGGAGCTACGCTGCAGCTATATTACGGTTGTAACACGACTGAGCTTACTCGACCGGGGTAGGACCACATTCTCACTGAACACCAGCGTAAAATAGCAGCTTAATGCCGCTGTGCTCTCATATGGTGAGTGGGTAGAACCGGAGACCCTTTTTAGTGGATAAGATGCATTCTATGTTAGTCTTCAGGGATGAAATTTGCATATTGATTCATCATTGATGATAGATGTAGATATCTTTTTGCCGCATCCACTACCCATCAGGTGGGCTGTGTGCTCAGTTTGTCACCTTCATGATGACATATTAATAGGTCCAGTTAAAGACGGTGGGGATAGTTAGTAACAAACAATATACTATGACTTTAAATGATAGCGCCGCTAACCTAAACTGTTTAACAAATGAGAAGAGGTTACTTAGACGTAAGACGCTATGTTGGCTGCACAGATCACCCGCAAGTAGGCTGTAAATTATTTTAAACTCAAGTGAAATTCCATTACAATTTGTACTTTAAATGATCTGCACTGTCAGTCGCCGGTTGAGACCGTTCTCTGTTCCGAGAATTTGCATTCATGGAAGAGCCTGACCCATATATACGAGGCACGAGTAAAGCCCTGATATGGTTAGTGTTACATACGGGTAGTGCAAAATAATACAATATTGTTACACAGCATGCAGAAAGTAACATAAAAATTAGCACAAGTAACATCGTAACTTCAATATATAGGGTGGAATATTTTCTATTTCACACTGTATATTGCAGTTATGGTCACTATCTGATCATACTGTGTATTTTATTTAAACTAGTCACATCTATTTTCTGTAATCTTGGTGCTGTAAGCCTATACAGCTCATACAGCTTCGTGTGATACAGGGCTCGAGATGATTAAAAAAGGAAAGTCAATGGTGACGATGATAATGATGGTTTATGATTTGGTATTGTTACCAATCATCAAATCCCCTCTGTGGAGGTTTTTTGAGTTACCTAACGAGCTGTCGGAATGGAAGAGTGTGAACCGCGGCCTCAATGTTCTGGGTGTGAAAACCGCCCAGGTACGCGGGTGTACGTACGCGCAATATCTGTTATCCTATTTGTGCTTGTTCTATGTATTAAATGTGCGTGTAGTATTAAAATGTACCTGCGATGCTTGGGTCAATTCGATCAAGCGAGCCGCGTTTAGCTATAATCCTATCTGGTGGTTAGTGGTGTCGGCGCCTTAGTTCGTAAATTGTACAGTCTTAGCTCAACAAAAATATGCACTCTTGCCTTGAATGCACCCCATATTGTACTCGAACAGAAAGACAAACTGAAATTGCTCCATTCTTTTCCTGTTTTCATTTCAAAAGACGAAGGAAATTGTTAGAGAGTAAGGGGTGGAGACTCCCTCCCAAGATCTCAATACAATATTGCTACTTGGATATTAGTTAATAATACAACTAAATAAAAAAATAAGTTTCATTTTTTGGACTTATCCTTGATTTTTTTAGTAAGATCCTTTTTTATTAAACAGGTTGTAAAACGTACTTTGAAGAATACCTCCTTCGCTCCTATAATGCGTGTACTATCACCCATAAAACTAAGCCGCATCTTCACCAAAAATTTACACCGCCGTCGATAAAACGTGTTTCACCTCTAAGCGAGGCACAATAAGAAGAAATAGACCCTACAATTATTAAACGCTCATAAAAACATATTTCAAAATATCAGTCCTATATTACATCAAAAATTGTAGATTTCAACTACGGGAAATGCGTAAAAAATACTGGCCTCTCACAATTAGAGACATACCCTAAAATATCAATATAAGTAACACAATCGTCAGTTTATCTGCTATACACGATAACAGGATGTACACCAAACCGGGTAAAGAGTCATGTTCACCAATGTAACTCTTTATTTGTTTCTATAAAATTCTTTTAGATCAAAAATTTAAAAAAAATATTTAATAGGATATATTGATATGAATTATCTTTAAAGACGAAAAGTAAACCAACTTTAAAAAGTAAAAAGAATTATTAATTTCCTCCTAATAGCTTCTAAAGTCGGTGCTATCTATTTAAGGTGAAGTGGGCGCACAAAAGCAGATTTTTCACGCTTTGTATGGACTATTTAGTCGGCCCGAGCGCTATTTAACCGCACAATATTTGATATTTCTTATTAAAATTATATATACAATTTTATTGAAAAATAAACCCATAATTCACTCCCTTTTCTTTCACGTTTCATTCACGTTTACTGGTGAACACATAGTCTAAATTTAATTGCAATTGATTTCATTACATTTGAATGAAACAGCTTTTTCACTTAGTGGACTTAAAAATTGTAGATTTTGAGGAAACTTTGCAATCTTTTTCTATCGAGCCAAAATGTGTCAATCTTGTTTTGACCAACATAATTCACTTAGAAAAATCTTTAACTTTCATAATAAATTAAAAAAATATAGATTCGTAGTTTTTAATGTCAAAAAATGGCTTTTCTGCGCACATAATAAAGCGTGAAAAATCTGCTTTTGGCGCCCACATCACCTTAAGTATCTACTCCAGTAAAAGGAAGTTGATTATGATAATATTATGATTGTGACACAAACTATAATGTACTAGACTGTAGAATACGTAACAAAAACTCTGTGGTTCCCATTAAGCGCGTTGTCAGAATCAGTACTTATTCAAACGTATGGATTTTTTTAAAGTTGTATGTGGTTTTTTTACCTCTAACTGATACGTGCATCGGTAAGGCGGGATCTTTAACAATACTCTTACTTCCCAACCAATGCGAAGGTAATAAATAATACAATCTACGAATTAAAGTTTATTAAAATTTAATTCAATTTTTTTTAAAGTTGATTTTTCTCGAGTGGCAGCCTCGTACCGGCAGACGAAGTGTAGTGCGTCGCCCCACTAGATTGACTTGGATTGACGACATGGTAAGATATGCAGGAAGTCAATTCATGCAGGTAGCTCGGGACCGTGCTTTGTGGCATTCCTTGGGGGAGGCCTATGTTCAGCAGTGGACTTGTGAATGTGATGACGAGTTTTCTGAACTAAACTTATTTCTGTAAGTACATTAGAAGTTGTTGAACTAGTTGTGACAACGCACTTATCGGGAACCACAGGGCGTTTGTTAAATGTTTAATAACTATACTTCCATCGTCACTGATACAGCGAAATGAGCGGCAAATTTTATTTTACGAGCGCTGTGGAATAAATTTAATTCAAATCACGATTTTCAGTTGCCAAGTGTAATTAAAATGTCAGTTGCTCCAGTTCGATATCTCCACCTACTGAATTTTTATAGTCCTGTATTTCAGTGTTTCGTGTTTAAATTAGCAGCAATATATGATCTTCTGTTTTTTTTTCTCTGTTTTTTATTAATACTTGTATAAAGAACATTATTTATTAGCACTGATTATTTATTGTTTTATTGAAAAAGAGTTTTAATTTAAAATAGTACGAAATAATATTAACCAAATACTTAATTAGTTATTAGTGATATAAAAATATTATAGAAAGCTTTAAAGGCGAGGGAAAATTCCTACATTAATTATATTATTTTAAAGAAGTTAGTCCTCAGTTGTGACAACGCATCTGCATTTTAATTCTTCATCATTTATTTACCGTCAGGTGGACTGTGTGTCCGTTTGTCACCCGTATTCTGTGAAAAATACTACTTTTCTGATGGGTTTAAGTTTCTTCCAAGAACATCTAATGGTAGTAATACGGTATTAAAATCGTAATTATTAACATCAGTCTGTAAAAATTGGCTTTAGTTTCCTTGAGAAATATTTTCACCTGGTAGAGCCATTCTGCAGCTATATTAGTAGTATAGTTGTAGCACGAATGGGTCAGCTCGACCAGGGAAGTACCACGCTCTCACAGAATACTGGCGTAAAATAGCATCTTAAAGCTGCTGTGTTTCGTATGGTAAGTGTAGAGAACTGGAGACCTTTTTACCGGAAACGAGGCATTCCATCTTAGTCCTCACGGGTGACAACGCATTTTCATTTTAATTCGTAATCGAGTATAGATGTAGATGTCTATGGGCCACACCAACCACTATCAAGTGGACTCTCTGATCGTTTGCCATCCTTCTCCTATAAAAAAATACTCCAACATCGGTTAAGTTCTGTTCCATTAATGCTCAATCATATTGTGAATATGGCTATAATAAGTTAACACAATCACTGAAGTGCCATAATCCAATAGAAACTTAAGTAAAATCACACCAAGCTACCGGTGCTGTTATTGCAAACGAGACATCCAAGTCCTCAGGGATTACAATGCTATTATATTGCTTTAGTTATCTCAGGGCTGTTGTGGCTATTTGATATCTGTTAAGCTGTGACGCTTACTGATCTATTAAAATCCAAAATACAGCCATTTTCTGATTAAACCAATACGAAAGACATTTATTCACTGGAACTGTACACATCACAAAAATAAAAATAAATAATTAACAGTTAAAAGTATGGTAGATTAATATTACAAGTGATGGGGTGTGTATCAAGCTAGTGAAAAGGTTATACTCAGCGTAATGCTGCAGGGTAACAACCTACAGCGCTGATGGTTCTGTCATAACCACAGATATCAATGCGTGCACAGTTGTGTTAAGGTGCAAAGGGTATAGAGGCCCAGTATAATTACATAGTAAAGATAAGTTAAAAATTAGTATAATAATGTCCGAGTTTTCAATTCACAGTTAAAATTCAAATAGTACATATTAAAAAATTACAGTTGTATTAATAAAATGGTTGAATTGTTTAACTATTTTTAAGTGGTGAATTCAAACAGCAGCTATAACATGGTTGCAGTACGAATGGGTTGGATCCACCTGGGAAAGGAAAAGGCACCCTTGCACTTCTGTGCGACAACTACGTACCAGCGTAAAATACCTGCTTAATACTGCTGTTTCTTATGGAGATTGGAGAGAAGCGCAGAGCCTTGTTACTGGAAACGAGGCACTCCATATCTTAGTCCTCAGTAGTGGCCACCCATCTGCATTTTTATTTTCAATCGAGTGTGAACGTAAACGTCTATGGACTACAGCATTCACTTACCATCAGGTGAACCCGGATCTCATTTTATCACAATTTTTATTTGAAACAAGAAGTTTTAGGCATTCATGGGCTGTATACGCTTACCATCAGGTCAAGTATAGGTTTATTTGTCACTATAATTGTAATAACAAAAAAAACTCGTGTTGATTTCGCTTGTAATATTTATGACGATTTCACTCGTAAGTTTTGTATTCAATACAATTAGAAACCTGTTTTGAATTTAAATATACTTTTCCCACGAGCGCTGAATACAACAGGTTTTGTTTTTCATATAACGCTTTTGGAACCAGATTAACTCGAGTATGCAATAATATTTGTAAGTACACAGACGTCCATAAAGCTTATTTACTAATTAAAACTAAACAAGTCAACTCCGTATCTTCCAAAACAAACAGAACTGAGCGAGAAAGGTGAAGTTTTATTGAAAAGTTGAAAAGAGACGCAAAGAAGGTGAGGCTCAAATTGTCGCATCGCAATATCCGAGATTAAAAGTAACGCTTCGGTTGGCAGCGTATTTCCGTTGTACAGTCAGGGAAAAAAAAGAAGTTTTCTTTTAGCGTTTTTTTCACGTCGCTACCTGGTAGTGTCCATTTTCATCTTTTTTTGTGTTCATAATGGGATGCTTTAAAACTTAACGAGTTTAGTAACGAGCCTACGGGATAAAGGTGTTTATGTAAAGTTTTCGATTCGATTGTACCTTTATTTTAAAACGGTTTCTACTTTTTGGTGGCATCACAATACATGTTGTTGTTTATTTATGAATTATTTGGCTAACGATATGTCCGAAATCAGAAATTTATCATTTTTGTAAATTGAGCCGCCGTTTTAATAATCATTTTGATTTTTTATTATTATCATTTAATTATTTTGGTCCTCTTTGCTGTATGGATCGGACGAAAATTTAATATTCTAAATCTGAAGTTAGCCGCGGTTAACTATAAAATGCTACGTCACACATCTGTGACCTCGTAATCAGTAGAGATAAAGCATAAATGAGACGCGATATAATCACTAAAATTAGTTTTATTTATGAACTTTTACTTTTATAATTGATAGAAGCACAGTCGTGCCTCGCTTATGCCTCAGTCAATAATATAGAGAAATTCCTTTCTTTCCTTGCCAGGCGTATATTTTAATGTCAATAAGAACTCTTAAGCAATCCCAAATTGAAAAAAAAATTACTTTAATTATATTTCATCTATGTATGAGTAAACAAATACGAAAATGCTTATGGAGCGTTCTGTACTTATTCATTTTGTTTCATAACCAAAAACATCCCGGGAATCCTCATTATCACTTAATAAGTACGTATATTTTTAACGATATTCTTTGTGAGTATCAATATAGGGGGATTTTTATTTTGGGACTATTTCAGTTAGAAAAAATCACTATATTTTCATTTACTTTTACTATGTTGAAGGACTCATTTTCTACAAAGAATCTTTCTGGGTAGACTACAAACATTTTACTTATTTCTGCCATGAAATAAGGCTGCTTGCAACGCTCTGTTGTGGTTTGAAGGATTTAAAGAGCCAGTTCAATTACCAGCTGTGAGCAATTTAGTCCTTAATGGTAACAACGGATCAATAGCCTTCCTGACTTTACTTACTTACATTGGACTGCTTTCTTGGTCATTTGGAAGAGAATTCCAAATTGGCCTATAAAAAGCTTGACGTGCTTAGCAGAGCGAGACAGTATTTCGTGCCGGCACACCACCTACAACTTCACTAGGCGCAGTTTCAGCCTCAAATGTAATACTATTCCCATCTCTGGGCCAGGGATCTCCAGTGCCAGCTCCTTCCATTTGATCACAACCAGCGCAGAACAGTTCAATTCGATATTGACCGGTCACTTTCTGATCGTCTTGACTCACTGGCGTGGCAATGCGAAGAGATGTTGCATCTCTTTGCGTATTCGTATTTAACACGGGGCGTGCTTAGAGGAATTATTCAAACTAATTCCAGCCGTTGAATTTAACTATCGCACGTCGCGATAGAACTCGAGATACCATCCTTACCACCTGGATGATTATCGGTCCACTACTGTGCGATTTAAGAGAAGTTTTCTTCCCCGCTGGTGGTAATCGTTCCTTGTGCAATCGACAAACAATAGCAATTTTTTCGGACCGATACGACTTAAGGATCTTAAAGAAAAGAACCTACTCATTATTAAAAGGCCGGCATCGCATCTGCAATTCCCCTGGTGTTGCAGTTGTTCATGGGCGGTGGTAGCCACTTACCATCAGGTCAGCCGCATGCTCGTTTTCCCCATCTTATATAAAAAAACAGCAGTGGCTCTTGTGGTAAGTGTACCATCAAGTTAACTCGTTTCCACTTTAGTTTTATAAAAAATAAAACCTAAGAATCACTAAATATCTTAGCTCAAATCAACGCTACATAAAAATGTTTATGTATATAACTATATTGACCGCTAGTTAACCTTTTGATATTCCGTTTAGTATTTCCCAAACGAGAAGCTATCACACATAAAATTGATGATTCGAATAGAAACGGATATATAACTTCGGAAGCATAATAATCGTTTTAACTTGTCCCCAAGGGATGATCCCAAAATTTTCGATAAGTTCACGTTATTGTGATTTTATCAGCGGAATTGGGCAGCTGAAATAGCCCGACCCCAACCATAAATTTACGGTCTTTAAGGTCAACTGAATACTTCATTCTGCTTGCGTATAAAATATACACGGCGTAACATGTCTCAAGTCGTTTGCAAGCAAGACACGTAGCGAGTTTAGAAGAGAAGAGAGTTGATGGTAACGCATTTCGACGATCGATACTAAATAACTGCGGTGGCTTTGATGAAATGCCTCTTAGTTCTTGGTTATGTTGATGGCATGGCCATAAAATCCGGAGAACTTTGATTTAGTTTGAAATAAAAAAAAACTTTTCTCGTTCAAAGTCTAAGACCGCCGGAACTGTATAATTTCGCAAATGAATAGGCTGTTGAATAAAACTAACTTTACGGATTTTGTCGCGATTTAATTTTAACTTAGTTTTAATTCCCGACGTTTTACTCGACGACGAAATCAGTTTTACTCAATGAGTCATAATAATATGAAATCATTTTGAATGGCTACTCTATTCAAAAAGTATGTAATACTAAAATTATCAACATAAATCAAGCACACATAAAATTTTGATAAAAATTTTATGTGTACTTGAGTAGGTCCTAAAATGGTTTAGATTCACATTTGTACCCGGTAGGTGGCGTTTTGTCGAGATCCAAAAATCATAATAAATACTTCTTCTAAGCTGTCAAAATTAGGATACGTCAGACAAATAATATGCGTGTGGTAATGTACTTCGACAATGTTTCTAACTCATCATCATCATCGTCATCATTACAGCCCCTCACAATTTCACTTCCGAAATAGGCCTCCAAGAAATGCCACATAGTACGGTAAAAAAATTTTATGAGTTTGAAATGCTTCTTTTTATTTTTCAATCGTTAATATATAAATTTTAAAAGAAAAATATTTATCTTAGATTCTTAGAAGAAAGGCAACAACAAACAAAATCGAAACAAATTATGAATAAAAAATATATAAGAATAAACACCACAGCACGGAAAACCGAATATATTTTCAACTTAATTCATCCACTCACGCAAAGGTTCAGTAAATTACCGGAAATCGCCGGCACTCTGTGAAATTGTACCGGAAAATTTGTGAAACCGTGATAATTACTCTTAAATCGGTCTCTGTTTCATATTTTAATAAGTTGCTTGAATTTTTCTTCTTAATAACTGCGAAAAATATAGCATAAAAAAAGTTCTCGTGTACATTTTGAGGATGGAGTTTTAGTGGTTGACTGTAATTATTTTGAATTCGAAAAATTAAATATGCATAATACGTTACGTGATAGAGCCATAATGTAGTAAATTATAACTACAGCAAGAACGGGTCAGCTCCACCGAAGCAGAGCAACGTTTGCACAGAATATCAACGGGAAATAACAGAATAATGCTGTGTTTCGTATGGTGGGAAACGAGGACCGGAGAAGCATTTAACTTAATAACAAGTTTTTTTTTTTGTTTTTTATAGAAGAGGGGGCAAACGAGCATGCGGCTCACCTGATGTTAAGTGACTACCGCCGCCCATGATCAACCACAACACCAGGGGAATTGCAGGTGGGTTGCCGGTCCTTTAGAAAGGAGTAAGCTCTTTTCTTGAAGGTCCCCAGGTCGTATCGGTTCGGAAAAATCGCCGGTGGTAAACTATTCCACAGAGAGGTTGTACGCGGAAAAAAACTCCTTTTGAAACGTACAGTGGTGGACCGCCAAGAATCCAGATGGTGTGGATGGTATCGGGACGTTTGGGATTAATCCGAACAATTCCTCAGAGCACTCTCCATGGTATATGCGAAAAAAAAATGCAAAGAGATGCAACATCTCTTCGCAGTGCCAGTGAATCGAGCCGATCGGAAAGCACTCGGTCGTCGGCGATTCGAGCCGCTCTGCGCTGGATGCGGTCAAGTGGAAGGAGCTGGTACTGGGGAGCCCCAGCCCAGAGATGGGGACAGTATTCCATGTGCGGCCGAACCTGCGCCTTGTAAAGTTGCAGGCGGTGTGCCGGCATAAAATACTGTCCCGCTCTGCTGAGCACGCCAAGCTTTTAAAGGCCAATTTGGCCTTCTCTTCCAAGTGACCACGAAACTGCATGTCACTCGATATGTCAACGCCGAGAATTCCGAGAGTGCCGTGAAACTGAGGAGATACGACAAAAGGGTTCTTTTTAGCGGTTAACGCGCAAAATTGTGCCTTCTGGGGGTTAAACTGGACTAGATTTAGTCGCCCCCAATCCGAGACTCTGTTCAGCAAAGACTCGACTTCAGACACAAGTTTGTCCCGGCACTCGTAGACGTTTTCTCGAGAAATATTGGCTCGGCCGGTGTAAAGAGCATCACCAGTGCTGTCATCTGCATAGCAATGAATGCTACGGATTTGCAACATATCATTGATATGCAGAAGAAACAGCGTTGGCGATAGCACGCAGCCTTGTGGAACACCAGCATTAATAGGCTTGCAATCGGAGCTTGCACCGTCTACAACGACCTTTCCCACGCACTAGGATTATCTCCTTTATGGTGAAGGTATTAACATACATATATTGCACAAACACAAACATTCATAACCAAAAAAAATTTGTAGGCCATAAAAATACTTGTTTCGTACGGGATTCGATCCCGCGACCCTCAGCGCTGCAACTCATTGCTAAACCACTGCACTATGGAGCTGTCATTATTGATATGTAACTGTAATATTATTATATATACCGCCACTTAACGGTTTATATATATATATATATATATATATATATATATATATATATATGCGTTTTATCAACTTAGGTATCTTACTAAAAAATAAATGTAGGTAAGTCGAGAAAAAGTTTCTTCGTATTTTGTTTGTATGAAGTTGAAGAAAAATCTCTTTGGTTGTATTGTTTGTATCTGGTTGGTTATAATATCAATACATATAGGCCAATAAAAAACTAAAATAAAAAAGTAACAAAACACTTTTCAAATCCATTTTTCATTTGTTTTTCTATCCGCCAAAATGAGTGAAACTATCAAAGAAATTAGATACAGCTTAGAGTTTCATTACAAAAAATGCGCCTTAGCCGCGAAAAAAATTTGTGACGTTTATGGACCTAGTGTGCAGTGTCACTAAAAATATAATATACAATACATAAAGTTGATTCAAGCGTTTTCAGTTCGGGAATTGTGATGTCAAAGACGCAGATCACTCTGGTTACCAATATACGAATAATGTCGGAGCCATTCTTGAAAATTGAAGATACAGATCATCGAGAGAGTAGAGTGGAGATCGGCATATTAGTAGTTATAATATAGCCGAGGAATTGAAATTTGACCACAAAAGAGTTTTAAACGTTTTGTCAAAGTCTGTCTATTACAAAAAAGCTCAATATTTGAGTACTACACGAGCTAACTGAAAGAAACCTAACGAATCTTGTAATCATTTGCGGCTATCTATTTAAATATTTTGAAACTGAACAAAAAACACTAGTAATGAAAACTGGATCACCTACGACAAAAACGTGCGAAAAATGGTCATGGTCAAAGGATATAGTCAAGCTCCACAGAATGTAGCGAAACCCAGATTAACTCGCAATAACGTGATGGTGGAAGAGCATCGTTTAATATGAACTTTTACCGCTGACCAAAACCATCTCTACTGTTAACAATTAATAAGCAAGAAATTGAGAAAAAATGGCCGGAATTGATCAACAGAAAAGGAGTAGTCTTTCATCATGATAAGGCCAAAACACACATATTTTTGACCTCTCAGCAAAAATTGAGAGAGCTTGGTTAGGAAGTGTGAATACATCCACCATATATACCTGAGCTTGCACCCTTAGATTTTCACCTATTTGTCCTTTTTCTATAAATAAAAGGACTGTCAAATCTATACTTGTCACATTTTTAGATCACGAATCCCTAGATGATTCTTACAGAAATGGATTTATGTGACTACCTACAAAATGACAACAAATTATTGAACAAAATGGCACATGTAATAAAAATTTAAAAAAAATATCTTGAATTTATATATAAAATACGAAGAAACTATTTTTTTTTCTGATTTTTTAAAAATAATTTGAACTAAGCGACAAGACTCCTTTTCTGTAAAGAATTTCATCGGGTCCGCTTTCCTCTGTCACGAAACAGTAGCATCAGAAATGATGTGTTACGATCTGGAGTGAAATATTCCCTTCCAACTCACAGCGTCGTCGTGAAAAGGAGAAGTTAGTACTTGGGGAAAAACTTGAAATTTTCCCTTACAACCCTCCTTTAATTACACAAAGTAGGTATTTTGTACGATATTGTTTTAACAAGCGAGCTGATTGTCCACCTTAATTAAGTGGATACTGCAGCCAACTTTAATAAAAAAGACTGCAGGTGTTATCTCTGAGGACCAAGGTAACGGTGACACTCGCCACTCATGATTAATGAGGCTCCTCGTTAATCTTGAGTGGTGAGTGACAAGAACCCTTTTTACTGGGCCAAAGCATCCACTCACCGACACGTGGACTTATCTGCTCAGTTTCCCTATAGACCGATTGTCGGTCAAGCCAGCCAGTCTCAACGGAGACGGGCCATCTGCGCAGGACAGTATTATATCCCATAGTTCGATGGGATAGTAGTACGGCACAACCGACAGAACCAACGGCTTTTACGTGCTTTCCGCGGCTTAGAGGTGAAATATTGCCATCTTTCTGCCTTCGAGCTGCTACTAAGAATTTCTTGACAGAACAATCTAAAAACTGATTTTGGCCCAACCCAGGCTCTGAACCCGTGACCTCATGATCATCAAATTCGTTTACGACCATGACCAATGAGGCAGTCACAACACAACCCTAATCGTATAAGCAGATTTGCGTATACTGTTCATACGTCAGTTATAGGTGAACACCGTAACGTAAAACTAACGTTTAGATATCATCGACATCCTTGTAATTACCACCACCACCATCACCACCATAATCGTCATCAGTCTTCATTTTGTACATATAGCTCGCAGACTTTTAGGCTGCAAGCCCCGAGTTCGTTCAAGCAATAAGAGCAGACGGGTTAACAGCACCAATGTATATTATATAAATAAAATGAATGTATATTATATAAATAATATAATATATAAATAAAATGTTAAAAATTAATTAGCCAAGATTCGCCTAATAAAATAAATAGATGTGTCTTACCTAGTTCGAAGAACACCTCCCGCTCTTCCTCAGTTGCTAGCACCATCACATTCACCACTGAAACCTGAGGCATCGTAAAACGTATCGTATTATCGACGCTGTGGTGTCTTTCCTAGTTTAGTGGTGTTAAAAGTAGTGGTCTCTCCGGTACCACTAACCCAACACGGTTAGTGGTAACGGAGATATTGCACGCAATTGAGGGAGGGCTCTTCAAACTAGGCAAGACACATAATTTTTTTTTATTACAAGGTTCTTAGCAATTTGATTTTGTGTTTCGTTAATATAATGGATTTCCGCAAAGAAGCATCTATTACTATTAAATTTAAATGTTACGACCTATATATGGTCCCACTGTTGAGCACAGGCATCTTATTATTTCTGAGAGAGTTTTAAGCCAAGGAAAATTCCGCCGCGCTACCGCAATGCGTGTGGGCAAACTGCACGTGTCTTTTCTAGTGTAGTGATGTTGGAAGTGGTGGTGCTGAGATAAGTGGTAACGGAGATAGTGCACGCAATTGAGGGAGGGCTCTTCAAACTATGCAAGACACATCATTTTATTTTATTACGGGGATCTTTGCTAGTTGATTTTCAACATCTTTGATTACATATAATAGCAAATAATATATCAAAGTCTCTCAGCTAAGGAGAAATCTATATTCGAAATATGTAAAAAATAAAATGAATTGCCTTGTAGACCTATTTCTAACTCACCCCACACGTCACTAAGTTAGAGTAGCATACCAACACAACAAATATCCGCCCAACGTATCGGATTCCGCGTACATAATAGAATTTCGCAGACGTCTTTCGTTTTCCCATCGCACACGTTCCTTTGCTAGTACGATATTTCGTGATTTTCTCTCGCGAATAAATTCCATTCTGCACAAACCATATTGTCCACTTTGCGAACGAGACACGTGGTAAAGCGATCTCTGTTTATTTATTAAGAAGGTTGCTTACGTTCAGCTTTTTACTAACGAGGGGGACAAGAATAGAAACTGAAATACTATCTCACTTGCTTTCAGTACAAAGGCGTAGTGTGATTAAAACTGAACTGACAGATTTTGAAGACAGTTGTACAGTACTAATGTGTACCCGACTATTCTATTACAGGTGGATTTAAACTCCCAACTATATACAAAATGTCAATTAAATACAAGGTTTTGGGACTTCGTATTGCTACTGCTATATCTCTTTATGTAAAAATCAATCGTTCTCCGTTAGTCTCGCCAAAACATCGACTGACGATCGACCGATTTTGATAAAAATTTTATGTGTGCTTGAATAGGTCTAAAATGGTTTAGATTCACATTTGCACCCGGTAGGTGGCGTTTTGTCGAGATCCAAAAACCATAATAAATACTTCTTCTTAGCTGTCAAAATTAGGGTACGTCAGACAAATAATATGCGTGTGGTAATGTACTTCGACAATGTTTCTAATTCATCATCATCATCGTCATCATTACAGCCGCTCACAATTTCACTTCCGAAATACGCTTCCAAGAAATGCCACCAAGTACGGTAAAAAAAATTTAATGTGTTTGAAATACTTCTTTCTATTTTTCAATCGTTAATATACAAATTTTAAAAGAAAAATATTTATCTTAGATTCTTAGAAGAAAGGCAACAACAAACAAAATCGAAACCAATTATGAATAAAAAATATATAAGAATAAGCACCACAGCACGGAAAACCGAATGTATTTTCAACTTAATTCATCCACCCACGCAAAGGTTCAGTAAATTACCGGAAATCGCCGGCACTCTGTGAAATTGTACCGGAAAATTTGTGAAACCGTGATAATTACTCTTAAATCGGTCTCTGTTTCATATTTTAATAACTTGTTCGAATTTTTCTTCTTAATAACTGCGAAAAATATAACATAAAAAAGTTCTCGTGTACATTTTGAGGACGGAGTTTTAGTGGTTGACTGTAATTATTTTAGTTCGAAAAATTAAATATGCATAATACGTTATGTGATAGAGCCATAATGTAGTAAATTATGACTCAGCAAGAACGGGTCAGCTCCACCGAAGCAGAGCAACGTTTGCACAGAATACCAACGGGAAATAACAGAATAATGCTGTGTTTCGTATGGTGGGAAACGAGGACCGGAGAACCATTTAACTTAAAAACAAGTTTCCCACGCACTAGGATTATCTCCTTTATTGTGAAGGTATTAACATACATATATTGCACAAACACAAACATTCATAACCAAAAAAAATATTGTAGGCCTCAAAAATACTTGTTTCGTACGGGATTCGATCCCGCGACCCTCAGCGCTGCAACTCATTGCTAAACCACTGCACCATGGAGCTGTCATTATTGATATGTAACTGTATGATGATGAATATTATAATTTTTACCGTTTCAGCCTATTAAAGTCCACTGCTGAACAAAAGTAAACTTCATATTTGCCATAGTTTCCACGTAAGCAGCTTGGCAACCGTAGATTTTTTAGTCGTTATTATAAAGCTGGGTGGTGGAGGTGTAAGAATATCTACTACCCTATATCCCGTGGGTATCGTAAGGTGACAGAGAGAAACTACAACTGGAGATAGGCAGCAGCATCTTTCTGATAACTGCAGTTGCCAAATAAAAAGCATAGCAACTAAGGTATAATATCCTCTACGGGGGAGGCCCATGTTCAGCAGTAGACTTTTATAGGCTGTTATAGATGGATCGTTGGATGAAGTGAGAAAGGAACATATTCTCACCGATTTAACAAAGGCATGGTCACATTTACAATACGGCTAAATCCTATAACTTATTGTTAAACTGCGAAAACTGTAAGTAACTTCTCCAAATACGCATTTAACTCAGATATATGTACTCCAAAACAAGCAAACACTAATTTCAAATAAAGAACGGGTCTGTCTCGTCGCCAGGACCGAATTCAGCACCGTCCTATATCTCGGGTACGCCCGTGCAGGCAAATTTATACCGGTATACCTTCGTTGTAACCGCGCCGATAACCATTTCAACCGTTCCCCAGCCCTGACAAATGTCTCGCATTACGCCGTAACATACTGTGCCACAAATTTCCTTAGGCTCTACAAATATAATTAATTCCTTATTGCGTTTTCTCTCGTGTTCTCTTTCTGAAATCTTTAGCGGGGTTATCCGTAAGGTTGTAAAAATTATATTTATATACATGTTCTGAAAATTTTGTATAATTGTTAACAGCCTATAACAGTATACTGCTAAACATTAAACTCACCCATAGTTCGCCTCACTTTTTTATGGAATAAGGGTGACAAACTAGCTCACAATCCACCTGATGGTAAGTGAATTCTGGGACACATAGACATCTTCGTTTATCCTCGATTAAGAATCCAAATGCAAGATGCGTTGTCACCCCTGAGGACTAAGATGGAATGCCTCGTTGCACATTCGAAGCACAGCAGTATTAAGCTGCTATTTTACGCAGGTATTCTGTGAGAGCGTGGTCCTTCCCCGTTCGAGCCGACACATTCCTGCTAAAACCATAATATAGCTGCAGCGTGGCTCTACCACGTATATAATCATCCCTAATGAGATACATATTATGCCATAGTCGTTACGCTTGGCACTTTTTTATATTATTTAAGTTTTTATCAGGAATATGCTGCTGCCTACCTCCTGTTTCCCTCTATCGCCTCCCACGACACCCAAAAGTCAATATGGAATGGTGTCCTTACACTGCCACCTACCAAGTATTTTAACTATGGTAAATATACTCCTGCAAGGCAATCCATCAGGGTGACCTTTGTTCAGCAGTAGACTTTTGACGGACTGTAACGACTGTTCATGGGTAATTCATGAGTAATACCTCCGCAACTCAGTGAAGGAGCTTTTTTCTTTCAAATTTTTAAAGTTAATAATAAAGTTTAAATTTGTAACCGACTGTATGTGCGACTTTCGTCGCCGCTGGTGAAAATTGGGGTGGTTCTTTACTCGCCCAAAGGCTAAGTATAGACATACAGCGAGCAAATGCAACCAGTATTTTTGTCACTTGTAGAACTTTTAAATTGAAATAAATGTATTTTACTATGAAGCTAACAAAACTAAACCAAAATGAAAGTAAATAATTCTCACCAACAATTCATTTATTTCTTTATATATATATATATATATTTTTTTTTGTTCATTGATTAAATTCATAAAAGTATTTCAACGCATTCTTGTTCTTTGTTTGAAGTTGTTTGCAAGTGTCCATCGACTGTAGTAGCTACTTGCCATTAGGTAGAATTTAAATTGATTTGTCATTTCAGTTTCGTAAAAAAAATACAATTTATTTAATTTCTTTCAAATGTGAATCAAAAATAATATTTAGTGAGTGCAAAATAGCTCTAAACAGATTTAAAATAGGTGCAACAAAATATTTCTCAACTAGAAAATTGTAAGCGAAACACAACACAGATGCCTGCCATCAATTCCGGAAACTCCAGAGCATTTTACGGGTAGAAAAATTTGAATCTTCACCGAACACCTCCAGTGGCACATTTCAACCCTAAACCGCCATTTTTAATATCACTACGACCAAATTTCAAATTTTATATCTCGTATAATTTCATAAATGCGTTCCGGCGACAATAAAGATATAAAATATTATACTTGTAGATGTCGTTTTTCCTTTTATTCGCAATAAAATATAAACCTGTCTCAGTAAGGTTTTGTGACACGTGAGAATTTTTCGGGACACATAATTTTTTGCGATATTTCTCGAGTAGCTCACGTCTCTTCTCGCTCAATGCTCTTGATGGATGGGCCAGGGTTTTGGGCGCTAAGACAATTTTGCATGCAGGATATAGAGGGCGGGGATTTCCCATTTGGGGGAGATAATGTTAGCAATAATACGTTACAATTCGTCAACGTACACTACACTCGAATAGCTGACGTTGAGCAATAACTTTCAAGGGTTTGTTATGGATTGTTTCAAGCATAAGCAATTTTGCCAGGTAATTTAAATAGTTATTACATGAAGTACTGTAGTTATTACAAGAGTTTGTATATTTATGATTTGTTTATTGGAAACGGTAGACATGTCAAGGATATAAAACGACGAGTATTGATTGTTTGCCGGAGCGTGTGCTGTGGTGGAATATCTCATAAAACTTGATCATGCGACACTCAAGATTAATATCGTGTCTTTGTCACGAACCCCGCCGCACGCCCCGCCAAACGCTATCCACTGTAACCATACTCTTATGACAAGGCTAAACTTTAATAAGAACGATTATGAAGTTTTATTGAATAGATGTACATGCAAGTATAAATAGTATATTAATAATTAATTAATAGACTTTTTGCATAACATCCTATCATATCCACTACCCTATATCGTTCCGTGGGTGTGGCAATAGGCAAAGAAAATATTAAAACTGTTGTCGCATACCCCCCGTCAATCATCGAAACTATACTAAATTAATTAATGAGGATTATCACATACAGTAAATAAAAAAATACTCATATAATATACATCATATTATCGAGATTATATAAGATAAGTATAATATATGAGATAATATCCCACATATTACCTTATATATTAATTGAAAGGATTGACTATAATGAATGAATAATTAAAACTAACTAAATTGTTTGTTAGAAAGTTAGTTTAACTATTTTATTAAAAACTCGCGACTCGCCACGGCTTCGGCTAGATTTATTAACGTGGTGTTCATCGTCATTACTATTATTACAGCCCTTCACAAGTCCAATGCTGAACATAGCCTCTTTTTGACGTGGTGAAGCCATGCTGCAGTTATATTATTAGTATAGTTGTAGCACGAATGGGTCGGCTCGACCAGAGGAGGACCACGCTCTCACAGAATAACAGCGTGAAATAGTAGCTTAATGCTGCTGTATTTCGTATGGTAAGTGTAGAGAACCGGAGAACCTTTTTATTGGAAACGAAGCATTCCATCTTAGTCCTCATGGGTGACAACGCATATGCATTTTGTTTTGTAATCGAGGATACATGTAGATGTCTATGAGCCGCAGCAACCACTTACCATCAGGTGGACTGTGTGCTCGTTTGTCACCATATCCTATAAAAAAGGACTCCCCAAGGAATTTCACAAAGCACGATCCTGAGTCACCTGCATCCATCGACTTCCTATCTTACCAGGTCGTCACTCCATCTAGTGTGGGACGCCACACACTTCGCCTGTCGGCACGACGCTGCCACTCGAGAATCTTTTTTCCCAATCAGTTATTGGTTCTTTGAGCTATATAGTCAGTCCATTGCCACTTAAGCTTACTAAATCGTTGGGCTGTCGGTCACTCTAGTTTTACTACGGATATCCTCATTTCTGAGTCTATCATGCAGACTAACCCCGAGCATAGCCCTCTTCATAGCTCGCTGAGCGACCTTGAGTTTCCTCAAGTGAAGGATCACATCTCAGATCCATAGGCGTTATTTATATTTAAAATAATAATTACAAACCATTTATTTTAACAACTTTTCAATTAGTCAAAAAATAAGTTCTCCAAGTTTTTTGGATAAAATATAGCTTAAATAACTCCTAACAGTGCTCTTTATATGTTCGTCAAGTTAAATTACAATCGTCTCAACTATTCAGAAGATTAGCCCGGATAGAGAGACAGATATATTTAAAGACGGTTATATATATTTTATTAGCACGCAAATATCGCCCTTAGCGCAATAATTGAAAGGCAGTTATTTCGATATTGCAGACGGGCACTTCAATTTTATTAATATGTATAGTGTGGCGGCGCTGTCATCGCACCACAAGCGAAGCCTAAATCGCGCTATCAAAGCTCCGAAGTAAAAACAGTATAGCTCCAAATTATCATATGGTTTACGCCCTACTTTCACCCAAGGCGGGTCGCGTTCGTTTACGGCTTAAAGATCTCTCGCTACATCATTAAGCATATCTCAAAAGGTGGTGTTTAGTGGGTAAAAGTCTCTACTTAACCACGCAGCCAGCTGCGTGGTATGCTATGAGCATTCACCACCTACCTCCCCCGCTTACCGGATGGTAGCCCTTATTTGCTACGGGCGCAAAAAAATGATCACATGGATATTTGGCCGCTCCGCCGTGCAAGGTGTTCTGCCCTGGGAGCGGTCAATAGATAATAGCGGCACATATAGATAATATTAACTACATTTTGCGTGTTCATATTAGTAACTGGAAATCTTTTCTGATCATACAAATGATTGGACAGATTACGAATTTTGAACTTTTGATAATGTTAAAATTTTCAGCGGGTGAAGCAGCTCAAGAACACCCGGAAGGCAATTGACTTAATACTTTAAAAAACTTTCAACAAAGTAAATTTGAAACTTGAGGTTTCGCGTCCTGGATTATATCTGAGTTGTTCTTTGAATTTGTTTAAAAATAAGTTTTAACAAAATTTATAGTTTGCCTGTGCTTTTATCTGCATATGTATCCACCCATATAATCATTAATGGCTCCGTGGCGCAGTGGCTTCGCAATGAATTGCAGCGCTAAGGGCCGCGGGTTCGAATCTCGCACGGAACAAGTGTTTGTATGTATTACAAACAATTATTCCGGGTCTGGATGGTTGTTATTGCGAAATTTATGTATATAAACTCCCCAACGATACAGGAGAATAAGTATATAACATATTTATCTTAATATATATAAATTACGTATCACGTTGTTTGTTCGCGATGGACTCCTAAACTACTTAATAGATTTTAATCAAATTTACACACCGTGTGCAGTTAGGTCCAACTTGAGAGATAGGATAGTTTTTTCTCATGGGTGACCCAATATATTTTTTTGCGAATTTAAAGATTTTTCATACGACATGAAAAAGGATTGTCGAAAAGGGCAGAAAAAATTCTGTCTGGCATGCTAGTAATATTATATATATATATATATATATATATATATATATAGGTTATGGCCCTGAGTTACCCCGACAAAGGTCGATTGAGCTAGGGCCCACAGTAGCCCAATTCGACGAGTAACAGAGGGGAGGGCCTCCAAAATGGCCTATGGATAATTAAAATATAACGGCTGACCAATAAGCAAGCACCACTTACCAATTGGCGGAGGTAGGGTTGACGACGAGGTACCTGTCAGTTGGGAAGTGATGTGCATGTAAGTAGTGTGTACACTGTGTAACCTGACAGCCCCGCTGATCCAGGACTGCCGATCCAAAGGCGCTGCTTCTCTCTTCACTATGTTAATTCATCAACTTTATTGTACATTTAATTAACTTCTAATTCAACCAAATCAACGTTAATCGACATTCAAACAAGTGACACGCTGCACAACTTAAGGACGGTTGGTCAAGGTTCAAGGTCCCAGGTTCACTTAGTACAAAAACTATATCCACGAGAACGAACGTGGTCTCTTCTCGAGGCACAAAGTTCAGCGTTCTCCCGACAAAGTAAAAGTCTTATCACGCTATCAAACAACGCACTAACAACTCTTCGTTGCAAATTAAGAGCAATCTAAGTTAGTTCCATAATTCAAAATCAAAAAAGCCTCGTTGTCATGTATATTAACGACAAAATACAACAACATGGAGGCCGCCGACATTCGACGCAAACTATTATGTAACGCCCGACGTCTAACCGGCACGGCCGCAGCGCGCCAAGCTTCCTGCCGACTGGGGCGCTTGCAGCGCCGTACGCGCACAGCAAGCCCCCACCTCCCGCGCAACGCTAACCGTTTCCTCACCCCGCTCGAGACGCGCGTCCCGCAAGCTTCAAATAACACAACTTGGCGTAAACAATATATATATTATATAAATCCTCTCAGAAATGAGGGGGAGGCCTGTGCCCAACAGTGGGACGTATATAGGCTGTAACTTTATATATAGAAATATTTTATAATTAATTTATATTTAATTATAAAATATTTCTATATATTTTTATCTAAATATTTCTACATATTACTTTATAATTAATTCGGTATGATCTACATAAATACAGATAATAAATGCAATACGATCAAAATCAGACATGAAAATGTATATTTGCATTTTTAAACCCCAGCCCTTTTATTTTACTACTTAATAACACTCGTTGAATACATACTTGGTATCTGTAAAATACTTTCTGTTTTAGCAACGAATGTGGAAAAGATCTTTTATCTTACACATGTCTGTCGACACTACTTTTATGCAGCAGTTCTATGTAGTGTGCCAAGTACAGACGTATCTTCTCCGCGGCTTTTGTTTTTCTGTTTGCTATCCAAACATAGTATAGTCAAAGTGAAATAGCATTATTTTGTCTTTTGAAAATCGTAACACACACTAAGATTTTCATCTGTATCGTGGAGCCATACATACATATAATGCACCAGGACAACCATCTAGACACCGGAAAAATATTTCTAGGTAATATAAATAATTATTCCGTGTGGGATTTGCACCCGCAGCCTTCAGCGCTTACACTACGCAACGGATCCGTCAAGTAGTTATTGTGATGCATATTTATAATTTACATATCTACAAAATTATAAGTCAACTATTAATGAAATCATATAAAAGCTATGTATTATTAATAATATATTTCGTATTAGATAGCTATGTTAATAAGTTAGAAAATTAAGATTTAATAAAAACTATTGTTAGTGAGAAAATGAAACGAATGCATAGTAATTCGTAATGTAAATAGCTGTAACAAAAGAAAAAATAAATAATCTAATACTGATATTAAAAAGGTGCCTCGACTCTTATACCCCTAATTAATTTCGTATAAAGAAAGTCGTATTATTTCGACAAAGGTAATCCGGCCGACAATAAGGGTGAACCTAATGCTATATTTCATTTTTTCCCTCCCGAGTGGGAAAATGACAGCGCCATTTCCGTCGAGTCACTTTTACGAAGCGCAGAATTAAAAATATTCTTTTGCGCGTGCCTTTTTAAAATTAACCGCGGAGAATCCAATTTTAATGGACGTCAAGAAACGGGAATGTTCCTAATTTGTAAGGTGTTCCTTCTTCTTGTCTCCGATGTCTAAGTTGTTTCCCGTAACATTTATTATTAAAAGCAAAAACACAGGGACGATGTTTTTTGGTATCAAAAAGGAAAGCGGGTTAAGGATTAAGGTTCGTTCATATATTTAATAAACCAACTTTCCTTTTTTTATGGAATAACGGTAACAAAAGAACACATATTCCACCTAATGGGAAATGGATGCTGTGGCACATCTACATCTATCCTTGATTAAGAATTAAAAGACAGATACGTTGTCACTCCTGAGGACTAAGACGAAATGCCTCGTTTCTTTTAAAAAGTCTCCGGTTCTCTACATTCACCATATGAAACAAAGCAGCATTAAAATATTTTTGATATTGCCATTCTGTGAGAGCTGGTTCCTAACCCGTTCGAGCTGACTCTTTCGTGCACCAGCCATAATATAGCAGCAGCGTGGCTCTACCACGTCTACAAATAGTCCTTACAGGACTGATATGGAATGCCAGCAAAAAGGGCCTCCGGTTCTCTATACTCGTCATACCAAACACAGCAGCACTAAGCTGTTATTTTACGCTGGTATTCTGTGATAGTGTGGTTCTTCTCCTTTAGAGCTGATCAATTTGAGCTACAAGTATATAGCTGCAGCACAGCTCTACCACGTTTGGTCTTATGTAGGTGTAATAGTGGAGATGAACTGTCCACTATTAACAGACTCCGAGTGGTTTTCTTCAAGGTGGAGAAATGAAACTACTGTTTATGTTTATGAATGTACTGTCGAATGGGATTCGGAATGGAATATCTTTTGCATCAACCTTGCCTATATTTATATGGCTGGCTCACTATTGATTTGCCAATGGTAACAATTAATATTTTGCCTAGCCAATTATATTGCTTATTTTATGACCAATGAAAACTATTTAAAATATACAATTATCTACGTTTCGTTTCCCGGCGTGAGACTTGTTTGTTGTTCATGAAGCTACGTCGCTGGACCGGGCTATATAAGACATGCAGATCGGTGCGCACGCGTAGTCGGCGGGCGGCGGCGGTGTGGAATACAGCTCCGGAACAGCAAGAGGAAACGAACTGCGGCGTTGAAGAAACGGCTCACCATTGGTCGACGGATACGTGACGATAGCGGCGTGTGAAGTTGGTGTGGCGCTGAATGATATTTGCGGCTGCTTCTTGTTTCTTTATAAGAACGTCAAATTATCTATATACAGTCCGCAGTATCTCAGTAGCCAAGAATAATTAGGAAATAAAATGTTTTTTTATTTATTCTCGCCTTCCGCGTTATGGTAGCAGCGGAGTATATATTATTTATTCCCGTTTCGGTTTGATTAATCTGGCTGCTACATCACTCTCCCCCCAGCGAAAGCGTACCGGAGGCTTGACGACTCGCCCGTATTTCGTAGTTTTTAAAATAGGTTTCAACTGGGTTGATGTAGATGATGAAGTTTCAAGCTTCCTCGCTGGTGGTTTTGATGATGATGATGAATCCTCTGCAGTATCCTCGTTAATAATATAGGCAGGCTTTAGTTGGTCGATCGATATAATCGTAGATTTCCTTCCGGGTATTTGTAGTTTAAAAGTCTTGCTATTTCTCTCTAATACTTTATACGGTCCATCGTAGGTAGGTTGAAATTGTTTTTTCATTGCGTCGTTTCTTACAAAAACTTGTTTGCATGTTTTCAAATCTTGGTGAATGAATACTGATTTATTATTTCTGTGTGATTGCATTTCGGTGCATTTCAACGATAAGGCTTTGTTAATTGATTCTCGAAGTTTAGTTACGAAATCGTAATCCATTTCTTGTTTGTTTGACGCTGCTGAACTGAAGAAGTCACACGGCAGCCTTATGCTGCAGCCGTAGGTTAGCTGAGCGGCGCTAAGACTAGTGTCTGCACGCGGTGTTGCTCGTAGTCCGAGTAGCACTGTAGGTAGCTCATCAATCCACTTTGTATGTTGAGATAAACGAGTTTTGAGTGCAGTCTTTAATGTACGATGCCATCGTTCGATTATTCCGTTTGACTGAGGATGGTATGCTGTTGTACGCGTCTTCTGTATTCCCATAGTTTGAAGAAGTTTGAGGAATAGGTTGCTTTCGAAATTCCTTCCTTGATCCGTTGTGATGGTTTTAGGTGATCCGAAACGAGTAATCCAATTTTCATAAATTATCTTCGCGACGGATTCGGCTGAAGTATCATCGGTAGGTATTGCTTCTGGCCATCTTGTTGTTCTGTCGATCATTGTTACGAGATAACGATGTCCTTGCGGTGAAGTAGGTAATGGTCCAACGATGTCAACGTGCAAGTGTTCGAATCTCTCCGTGAGTGGAAATGTAGCTAGACTACTTGATGTATGCCTTTGTACTTTGCATTTTTGGCATTGAATGCATTGCTTCGCCCAGTTGCCAACATCCGCTTGCATTGCCGGCCAAAAGAATTTTTCAGTGATGAGTTTTCTTGTTGTTCTAACACCTGGATGACTAATGTTGTGCAGTGCATTGAAGACTTCGCGACGACATTCTTCTGGTATGTATGGTCGCATGGTTGTCGTTGAGGCTTTACAGTATATAGGTAGATGCGTCATTGGCATTGTAACTTGCTTGATGGACAAGTTACCTTGCTTCGCTAGATGTTTTATGTTGTCACTATCTCTGTCTTGTGCTGCGGCGATCTTATGATAGTCGATTGATGTAGGGCACGTTACACTGTCGATTGGTACGCGACTGAGTGCGTCGGCAACTATGTTGTCCTTTCCACTGATGTGACGTATGTCGGTCGTGAATTCACTTATGAAAATAAGTTGTCTTGCTCTTCGTGGTGTTTCCGATAGTGATGGTTTCTTTAGAAGTACATATGTTAATGGTTTGTGATCGGTAAAAACGATCAGGTTTCGACCCTCGAACGTTTTTCTGAAGTGCTTGATAGCCATGTAAATAGCGAGTAGCTCTCGGTCGAATGTACTGTAGTTACGTTGAGTATCGGAGAACTTCTTCGAAAAATATCCAAGTGGTTGCCATTTCCCATTGCTGTATTGTTGGAGAACTGCTCCTGCTGAGAGATCGGATGCGTCGCTGAAGATAGCAAGGGTTGCTTCGTGTGATGGGTGAGCGAGTAAAGCTGCATTTTGGATCGCAATTTTACAAGCTTCAAATGCCTTCGTGGCTTCATCGTTCCATTCGATTGACGTTTTATCTTTTTTCTTCGTGTTGTGAAGGTAGGCGTGAAGTGGTGCTTGGATTTCAGCGGCTTTAGGTATGTGTTCTCTGTAAAAATTTATCATCCCAAGAAAACGCCTTAGCTCTTCGATAGTTTTAGGTTTTGCATAATCGATGATTGCTCTGACTTTTTCGGCAGGCGGTTTTATTCCTTCCTTGCTGACGGTGAAACCAAGAAATTGAACTTCTTGCTGTCCAAATATGCATTTCGAAGGGTTGATTGTGATTCCGTTGTCTTCTAATCGCTGTAGCACGGTGCGTAGATGGGTTTCGTGCGTTTCTTTATCAGGGCTTGCAACAAGGAGATCATCAATAAATGCGAAAACGAAATCCAGTCCATGAAGTACTTCGTGTATGAATCTTTGGAAAGTTTGACCTCCGTTCTTTAATCCTGGGATCATTCTTGGGAATTCGAATAATCCCATTGGGGTAATTATTGCTGTCTTCTCTATGTCTTCATCGCGGACTCTTATTTGTTGGTAAGCTCGGTTGAGATCGATGGTGGAGAATATAGTCTTGTCTGATAGTTGATGAGTGAAATCCCTGACTCGCGGTATTGGGTAGCGGTCAGGAGTGGTAATAGAATTCAGTCTTCTGTAATCTCCACAAACTCGTAATTCTCCGTTCTTCTTCGGTACAATGTGAAGTGGTGATGACCAAGGGCTTTTGCTTGGACGGCATATTCCTTGCTCAATCATGTTTTCGAATTCCTTTCGAACTTGCTCGTATAGGTGTGGTGCGATTGGACGTGCACGACAATGAAGTGGTGGTCCATTGGTGTCGATGAAATGCTCAACGTCGTTCTTCGGTGTTAATTTCATTGAAGTTATTCTTGTGATACCAGGGTATTCTTCGAGGATCTTGTGATACGGTTGTTGCACATCTATGCTTCTTATTGTGGGCAGATTGGTTGCTTGTACAAAAGACTGAGATGCAAGATTGGTTTTCCCGTCGATGATTCTTCTATTTTTGATGTCGACGACCAACAGGTGATGTTGAAGAAAATCAGCACCGATGATTGGTTTGCTGACTTTAGCGACGATAAATCTCCATTTGAATGGTCGGCGTAGATTAAAATCAAGTTCCATTGTTTTTTCTCCATATGTAGGAATAACCGTATTGTTTGCTGCATAGAGTTGAAAATCTAGTGGCTTCAACTTCTGTCCTTGCTTCGGCGGTAACACTGAGATATTTGCTCCGGTGTCGATAAGGAAAGTAAGCTTGCTTTTTTTATCGGTGACGAAAAGACGGTAGGACTTTGCTGTTACGCTGGATCCCGTCGCATCGAGCGTACTAGTTAGTTTTCCGTATTCGTATTTTCATTTTTGAATGTACACGGTGCTGTGCATTTTCTTGCCTCGACCCCGAAACGTCGATGATAGTAGCAGTAAGGGGATCTTGATGTTGAGCTTATTCGACTTCTACTTGCAGAGCGGTTGCGACGAAAAGGTGATCTTCGGTGTTGCTGATTGCGCTGGTTGTACTGTTGCTGGTAAAAGGTATGATGCTGGGAAGCTTTGAGCGCGGCGACTTCGAATGATAGCTTCCGAATTTCTTCGAGAAGAAACTGGGTATCATTGGCCTTTGTTGAAGTGCCTTCGATGATCGATATGTGTGAGCTACTGCTGTTTTCGATCATCTTGTCCGCCAGGAGTGCCAGTTCGTCGAGCTTCGTCTGCGTGCTGAATGTTTCGCTGACTGCTATTACCGATCGAATATGTGGTGGTAGGTGGTTTACCCACATTAGTCGTAGTGTTGAATCCGGAACTTTATCTCGCGCCAAAGTACGCATTTTGCGTAGGAGTTGTGTGGGTTTCTGGTCTCCAAGTTCTATTTCTGATAGAAGTTTTTGTAGCTGTCGACTGTCGGATTCTTCGTATGCGGAGATCAGACGATCCTTCAGTGAATTATACTGGTCGACTGCTGGTGGGTTGTACAACAGGTCCGCAATTTGTTCGATGTCTTGTTTCTCAAGTTGGGCTATCACCATCTGTGCTAATTGCGCTTGGCTCTTCTTTAAACCATTCGTTGCGGCTTCAAAACTGACGAACCAAAGTCGTGGTTTGTCTCTCCAAAACGGTGGTATTCTTAACGATAGAGATATACCGGCGATTTCTGGTTCCTTTACCGGGTTTGATGTATATGTGTTTGCCTCCTGCTCCATAATGACGGCTTGATTACACTGATTTTATATATACTGAAGTCTTCCTTCTCGGTGTTCGTACGGGTTTCCTTCGCGGTGTTCGCGCAATAGTAGTGGTACGTCGCAGGGTGTTCCTTCTTGGTGTTCGTACCGGATCTTCCCCCTCGGTGTTCGTACGGGGTCACCACTGTAATAGTGGAGACGAACTGTCCACTATTAACAGACTCCGAGTGGTTTTCTTCAAGGTGGAGAAATGAAACTACTGTTTATGTTTATGAATGTACTGTCGAATGGGATTCGGAATGGAATATCTTTTGCATCAACCTTGCCTATATTTATCTGGCTGGCTCACTATTGATTTGCCAATGGTAACAATTAATATTTTGCCTAGCCAATTATATTGCTTATTTTATGACCAATGAAAACTATTTAAAATATACAATTATCTACGTTTCGTTTCCCGGCGTGAGACTTGTTTGTTGTTCATGAAGCTACGTCGCTGGACCGGGCTATATAAGACATGCAGATCGGTGCGCACGCGTAGTCGGCGGGCGGCGGCGGTGTGGAATACAGCTCCGGAACAGCAAGAGGAAACGAACTGCGGCGTTGAAGAAACGGCTCACCATTGGTCGACGGATACGTGACGATAGCGGCGTGTGAAGTTGGTGTGGCGCTGAATGATATTTGCGGCTGCTTCTTGTTTCTTTATAAGAACGTCAAATTATCTATATACAGTCCGCAGTATCTCAGTAGCCAAGAATAATTAGGAAATAAAATGTTTTTTTTATTTATTCTCGCCTTCCGCGTTATGGTAGCAGCGGAGTATATATTATTTATTCCCGTTTCGGTTTGATTAATCTGGCTGCTACATAGGTAATATGTTTATTTGTATCGTAAGCAAATATCATAACCGTTTTAATAACCATACATCACCTTCATGTTTAATTTTGTCTGCAGTAAGCTTTATTTATTTATCTATATAGAATTTATTATGATTGTCTATAGAAAAAGTTAACACCATGAGCTTAATGAAATAATGTGATAGGTTCATTAAAAGTTTCTTCCCTCTGCAACAAAATCAAAGTCAAAATATTTTTATTCTGCCTTTACATAGCACTTTATTTCTCTTAAAATAAAAATAAGAACTAAGTCAAGTTATAAACAAATTAAAACGAATATAGTTTTTTTTTTTTTTGAACATAACTGTAACATAGCTGAAGATGGCAAACTTTGCTAGCGTAGCTTAACAATAGCCCGTTTTGTTTTGCCTAAGAAACACTCACATTCTCATCGAATACAATGACAGACGGTTACAAATCATTTTACATCTTTCCTGTACACTCATAACAAATGTAGAAGAAGGTAATCTTACATATTTGTATCTTCGTTAAACATTTTTATTAACACCTAACTTTCGAGATATTATTGCTCAGTTTCTACTGCTTGTAGCTGGTCTAAATAATTAAATTTATAAACGTAAGGAGGATAGAAAATATCTTTTGGATATTTTCTATCTTCCTTACGTTTATAATTACAAAAGTTCTAGTTCAAAAATAGTCTCTTTAAAAATGAGACTTTAAGACTTATAAAAACAAGTTTTGGAGTTCCAAAAATTGATAAAATTAATGAAACAGAAAATTTCTTATATTTACGCAAACATCACACATTAAATAAAACTATTTTTACAGTTTTTATTGCGTAATGGCGATTATTGTAGTGTTTTTGCGTAAATATATGAAATCATTATGTAAACCAGAACGACCTGGAAATAGCGAAAAATTCATCGCAACTAAATGCGTAAAATAGTTGTATTCGATAAATGCAATAGTTAAATATCACTAGCAGCAAACTGAAAACTTTTCTTTAAAAAAGATAGCACATTTTTAAAGAAAATTTTATCAACGAACATTTGGACTTATAAAAGAATTAAGGAAACTTCGCAATCAAGAGGACAATGTAACTTATAACTTTGATTATAAAAAGCGGACAGCAAACGAAAGAATCTTCGTAATAAAAGTCAACGGTCAAGCTGAGAGAGCATCCGATGAACAAACAGTTCGCAGGGCCTTTGAAAGCAAACTTTGTCTTACGAACCAGTGCGTTATTATTCACGCGCCGTTCAGAAACAGTATCCGAAGGCGAGACCGAGGGGAATTTACAAAAGTTGTGAATTTTCTCGTAGCTTTAGTTTAGCGAAATTTATTTAAACATGGAACGAAGATTAAGGGGTAAGTACAGCTTTTCTGTTTCGAACTACAAGTTATGTTTTAAGCTGTTTTCTTAATTTATTGAAATAAAATAATTTTAAATTATTTAATATTATTTCTTTTATTTACAGACTATGACGAATTGAATAAAAATGATTTTGACAGTTTCCTTTAACTACCTGACATCATGATTTCGATGTATAGATTCATGTTTTCTCTTTTGTCGTACAAAATCTATTTCACTATAGAAATGTATTAAAAAACAGTGTAAAAATATCCACTACCTCAATATATCATTCCGTAGGTATTGTAAAAGGCGGCAGAGGGAAAGAAATCAGAAGATGTGGAGCAGCGGCTTCCTAATAACGACTAAAAAAACTGCGGTTGCCAACCTTCTTGCCAAGCGTGATAACTACAACATATATCCCCACTATGGAACAATCTACGGGGGAAACCTATGTTCAGCAGTGGACTTTAATAGGCTGTAACGGTGTAACGGTAACTTCGTAGAAAAACATCGAGACACAGGTGAAGTTACTTACAGACTGTATAACTGGTCGCAATCGGCAATCAAACTCAAAACAGCGAGCTGTCATGTCAAGGTTGGATACCATATTTACGAAACAAAATAAAAATAATTAAAAGCTAATGGCTAATGGATATCGGAATCTCTAACCTCTATGCGTTTTTATGAGTGATTTGTATGGCCGATCAGTTGTATGCAAATTATTTACAGGTCTAATTAAGTTCTAGGTAGGACTTCCTTTCTAGTAGCATCAGCTGTAATTCTTAAACTTTTCATTAGTTGAAATATTTAGTGTTGAGTTAAGATACTGGTGTTTATAAAAGTTACTAAACATATGTACAAAGGTCTCACGGTCACTGAGCTTACTCGCTTCTTTCAAATCCATTAATATATATCGTCGCTAACGCATACTTTTAATTTGGTCCATATTCGGTATATCACCAATTTGGACGATAACTTCCGTATAGGAAGTTCTTTGTCGACTCTTCCATTTTCTATATCAATATTGTTTATTCACTTTCCAAAAAATCTTTATAACTGACTTGAGGAATAATTAAAAGATTTTATGATTAATTTTTATTTAACAAACATTCTGGTAAATAATCAACGACCTATTTTTGTCATTTTAAGAGAAGACACATACTGTTCTTTAATAAAAACGAAGAATAAATCACTCACTTGAAATCAAAAACAAAGATAATAATCGTAAACTAAATAAAGATAATCCCCGAAACAACTGTATTAGTGCGGTAAAAATTAAATCCAAAACGAAAGAGCAGCTATAATTCCTACCGCAGATCCGAGTCACACTCGGCTAAGTAAAGCTATGATTGTTCAATTTGAGAACACTCCCACCACCCGAGGGATTTGCTGGGGGGGCACTCAGGAACATTAGGTTTATCTTGGCGGTCGTATTGCCTTGGAAAGAAAAAGATTCGTGTTTCTTATATAGTCTAAGCTAAGAACGGTTACAATTCTGAATGCCTGTTTTATGGATAACGTAAACCATGATTTAGGAATATCCAAAATAAATAACGTAGAGGATTTATACGAAAATAAATCTGTAAATATATTAAAAGCTCGACTTTTGTAATCTTTCACTAGTAAACAAGTACACTGAAAGAAACTGCCGATTAAATGTCTTTATTCTTGAGTTTTATATGTAAAGTTTTATAGGCAAACAACTGATATTATTGGGAAAAATTCACTTAAATGTCAATAGAATTTTTAATGAAAGTACGAGCAATACATTATATTACTAATATCTCATTTTAACCAATCTAGGCAGCCATAAAATCCTTGTTTCGGCCTAGTTGCTCAAACTGCTATATGGATAAATGTGTTAATATTGCGATTCTGCGTGTGTTCCCGGTCTAGTTTCAACAAACTTTCCGGAATATTCCTTATAAGTATTAGTAATTGCTATCTGTTCGACAATATTTTGCTCATTAACTGGCGAATCATTAACATAAGTGTCTTAAAATTTAACATTATCGCCATCATTACAGCCTTTCACAAGTCCACTGCTGAACAAAGGCCTCCCCGTGCCACAAAGCACTATCCTAAGTGATCTTCACCTTTCGAATTCCTGCCTCTCTTGCATTGTTGTAAAATGCATATTTTTTTTAAATACATATATTAAAGTGATATATAAAAAAATTATAGTATGCGCAAACAATGCTATATAAGTTAGAAGTTCATATATAAATCATATATAAATTTAATGTAAGTGTAAGAACCGCTATAATATTTAAATTTTCCTCCAAAACTTGAAAGCCGACATTAAATTTTCCGTTATCTACTCTAAAGGAACGCAAAGTTATGCCTTCGTTGGTTTTGATAAAAGTGCTCCAACTATCTGTACTGCAATTTGTAGCTGTTATGTTGCAATATTGGATAATAAATTATCTTTATGGTTGCCTAAATTGTTTTACGCAGTATCTAGAGATGGCGCGGTTACAATTCAAAAATAACTTATTATATTACATTGCGATACTTTTGTGAAATGCGTATAGCATTGTAATTATATTTGTAAATTGAGAAAAGTTATTTAAAGCAGCTGATATTAGACTCGTGGTCTATTGTTCATTTTTTTAGTCATGTGGACTAAAATCTCAGCTCAAAAGTTCAAAATTGAATATAATTTGTATATATTTATTTGTTTATTTGAAAGGATTTCAATGTTTTTATTATATTTTAAACTGCTGTATTGGGTCGTATTACTTAAGTTATTTAAGGCGAAAAATATGATTTGCATAAGAAATTTAGACTTACAATATGTAATAAATAAAATGACTCTTAACAATATTTTATTGCGAAAATATAATATAATGATTTCTTACATTTACGCGAACACTACATATTGATTAAAACTACTTTTACGGATTTTATCGCGTTTAATTTTAATGTTATTTTTTTATTCCCGACGTTTTGGGTGTTTTCCAGCACCCATGGTCACGGGGGACTGAGGTGACTGACGTCCCGATGTCAAAGTTAACCAGGAGTACCTTCAGCTTTTTTATTTATTGTTTATGGTCCGATCTATGCAAAATGAACTGACTATGTCTTGATGTCTTGCAGTGGAATGCTTGGGTTTAGTTTTAATTTCATTGATTATAGGATCCCAAGCATGTGGTAGTACCCAGCCTCCTTCTCTATTGAAATTAGGATGTTTTTTTTTAATTTCAATAGCCTCACGTATCGTCCTTGGTAGGAATCGGTGTTCTTTCGCGAGGATTTGTGGTCTATCAAATCTGATGTAATGGTTGGCGCCGTCTAGGATATAATCACAAACTGAAGACTTCCCGGAACGTTGATGCTTCACATCAGCTATATGTTAACATCAGGAATCGAATATAAAAATAATTAAAATTAAAATAAAACGCGAAAAATCAGTAAAAGTAGTTTTAATCAATCCGAAAATATATTTTTAATAATTTTATTTCGGTATACATTTACAAATTCAGGCTCTATACTGATAAATATTTCTACTTGGGAGTGATTATACTCCTGTTTTATAACATGAATGGGTGTGTTCGAAGAGCAAAGGACTACACTCTTACAGTATTTCAGTGTAAAGTAGTACCATAACGCTGCTTTGTTTGTTATATTAAGTAAAGAACCGGAGACTCTTTACTAGAAACGAGGCGTATATACTTCGGGATGACAACCCATTTTAATATTGACCCTTAATCGAAGATAAACGTAGATGTCTTAGGCCACAGTATCAATTCTTGCACTATCTCTATCCCAAAATCAATTGTTCCTTCTAGTGTTGCAATATATTTATAAGTCTAAAGGATAAACCAAAGTATTGAGTTCTCAGGGTATTTTTTATTTATTCCTTGGTAAGAGGACGTAGTTATGAAGACTGACATTGATTTTATTTCCTCAAGAAATAAAATATTAACGCTTATAACCATAAGAAAAAGTTAAAAAATCAAGGATGAACCATAATTGTACAAGTAATTAGTTACATAATTATAATCAGGTATGTATAAGAGAATTAATGTTAAAACGTATTTAAATCAACATAAATCCAAGGGTCAATAACCTAACAGTTAGATTACGGAGTGACTGTCTAACGGAAGTCATGGGAGAATACAAGACAATATAAGAGATCTCATTCATAGCCGTTTCTGTGGGACTCAAGTTTCTAATATCTGTATCAGTAATAATTTAAAGTCATTCTTGAAATATTTTTACTTTTCAAGTACCTCTGTATTCTCTTGTGTCGACTTTGTCGTGTCTGTGTCGAAAACTAAAACTCGAAGTGTTAAGATATAAATGATTTCGTCCCAAAGAGTTTGACGCCCTAATGAGCATAATGATACATAAAACGTCTAGGTTACCAGTACATGTACATTTTAAAGTATTTCTCTAAATTAAATTAATTGAACATTATTAAATTAAATTTACTCTACATTCTTTGTATTAGAAAAATTCATACTGTATAATCGGATTACTTGAACAATATTAAGAACACTTGCGATTTTAATCACTTGGTGAGACTTCATTTTAATTCTTGTGATTTTGATTGAAACGTTTACATAATTGTTTCACTAATGTTTATTTTTATTAACTATAAAAAAGATCGGTTTCGCCTCATGGCATCATCTGCCATTCGTCAGCCATCATAATGGTGGTAAAAATTGGGCGGTTTTTATAGTTAATAAATTTAAAAAAATATATAAGGGAAACATATCAACCAAATTCGCATTAGTAAAACATAAATATTAAATTAAACATTTTGCAACTAATTTTGATCAGATGTATAGCAATATGATTCTGATAAAAACTCAAAATTATAAAAAAACTGCGGTATCCAAGCATGGCAAATGTGGCAAATATCCCTCCTCTAAGGCAATCTATAGGAGATGCCTATGTTCAGCAATGAATTTTTGATAGGTTATAATGAATGAATTAATTAATCATCTGCATTTAATTTTTACAAGTTTATAATTCTGTTGTCAAGGACAAGAAAATGTTTATATTAGGTGCCATGCTGCAGCTATATTACGATCGTAGCACGAAAGGGTCGACTCGACCAGGGCACGACCACATTCTTTCAGAATTTCAACATAAAATAGCAGCTTAATGCTCAGGGGTGACAACGCATGTGTATTTTGATTATTAATCGAGGGTAAATGTAGATGTCAAGGGGCCACAGCATCCACTTACAATAAGGTGGTCTATATGCTAGTTTGTCGCCCTTATTCTATATAAAAAACCTAAGTTCCCAAATAATAAAAAATACAGTCATTTATCAAAAAGAAATAACATGCTAAGCCGAGGATTGTATATTCTTTAAAATATACAATATAAAATTCTAAACCAATTCCATAGGCGAAACAAGAAAACGTTAATATAAAACAGAACAAAGACGCTTTTCTTACAAATAGGAATTTTTAATACAAACGTCCAGCTATGCTTTAAGAGTTAAATTTTGAAACGCGTTGGAAAATACGAACTCGGATGCATTAAGTTGTCTCCGCCAGATTTCCCAGTAGGTTCTCCTGACACCGCACTAGACAATGTCTTACTCTGGAATAGGAAACGGAGTAAGTCCAATTGGCGCTTTATTTGTTTTTCTTCCTCCAACCAAAGTAGAATCTGTACGTTCATTTATCAATGCTGGAACACTATTAGTGTCTGAAATCTCGACTCTTTTTATTCGTGTTCTTGTTCTTATAGCGATGTAGTTTGAATTGCGTTTAGAATATTAAATTATTTAGTTATTTATTTCCTTTAACTTTTTATGCGAAAGCTTATATACAATGTTTATTCATACTATAGTCATCTGTTTCTCCGTAAAGGTAAGAACATGCAATCATACATAAAATATTTCTGTGTGTTTAATAATCCCCTTGCTTGTTTTTTGTCAGAAAGCAGCATTGGGTCTACCTTTTCCCGTTAAAAAGGTGTGGAGTGTCAATATAATCAGACTATTACGTCCTCAAATGTAATTAAGGCCAGATTTCCTTCTTAATTCATTTTTGATGTAGGTTTCAGATTCCAACGGGTACGACAGCCACTTATGATCATATTTGACCATTACCAAAGTGTAAAAAATAGACTAATAATGCCATTATTTGAAAACTAAAACTTAAACATAAAAATAGGAAACTAGCATTATATGTCGAATGCAGTAGAAGCCCAACAAATTCTCATGTTAAGTTACTGAGTAGTTTGAAAAGTGTTCATTTTTAAACTATATAAAATAAAAATTAGGAATTAACAACATTAATTATGTCAATCATATTAAATTTTAAGCTAATATTATTTTAGGCACAACAAATCTTATTTCATCCCAAAAAATATAAGGGAATTTTAGATTCGTATCATCTTCAAGCACAGGGATAGGCCCCATTTCATCATAAATTTATAGTGTACTCGAAATAAGATACGTTTGATATGACGTGCGAATGTACGCTATTTTCTTTTGTAAGCCTTTGAAATACCTCAGAACAATCTGGTCCAAGCGAAATATTACAAAATATGACATCAAAGTGAACTTTTTCTTAGAAAGACTGATGTCTCCGTAATGTTTGTGACAAAGTTTTTATCTTCCATTCGTGTCAGCGGATTATCTTGCGCGTAGTCTACAACCGCATTGATTATTACATAATATGTTGAAGAATGGGTATGATAAACGAACACACAGTCCACCTGATGGTAAGTGGATACTGTGGCCCATAGACATCTGCATTTATCTTCGATTAAGAATCGAAATGCAGATTTGTCACCCCTGAGGACTGAGATAGAATGCCTCATTTGCAGTAAAAGGAGTCTCCGGTTCTCTACACTCAACATACAAAACACAGCAGCTTTCTAAGCTTTTTAAGCTGCTATTTTACTCTGGTATACTGTGAGAGCGTGGTCCTTCCCCGGTCAAGCCGATCCATTCGTGTAACAACCGTAATATAGCTGCAGCATGGCCTACCTGATAAATAACCTAAAGACTAAAGATGTTAAAATTAATTAGCTAAGATTCCTAAGAGAGGTCTTCGTCTTTCGTCACTTTACAATTCACAATTCTGAGCCGACCTTTTTACGCTGCATCCATAACGTGCTGCTGCAGCGTAGCTCTACCATTTGCATTAATTTAATAAAGGCTTGCTAATTTATCAAGCTTTTCGGAATGTCAAATTCTACCACCGGTTCGTAAATTAATACTTCTTCAGAAGAAAAATTATGTTTCACCCATAACTATCCCAACGACCAAACAAGAACGAGCCTTATGGTTAGTGGCATTACTGTCTAAGATAATAACCACGTAGGCTTCGGACAAGCCTTGTGACGAGGTCTGATAGCATTGTGAAAATTCTTTAATGTCATATTTATTTTCAATGTTACGCTACTAACGCACTTCATGTTTACAATCCATCTGATGGCAAATGGATATTGCAGGCCACAGCAGGACACTAGCACCCAAATTTAAGCAAATAGAGTTACAGATCCGTGCACTTCTGAGGACTAAAATGGAATGAATCATAACCAGTAATTATATTGCCTCTTTATACCTATCAGCTCAGTATACAGCAGGGCATACTCTGCTATTTTGCTGAGATTTTTTGTTCCATTTCATTGGGACCAGCGGGGATCCAATCCGAGTTCGACGGGAAAATTTAAGGCAAGCGCTTAGACTCTGAGCTACCGCGTCTTTTCATAGATCTATGAAGGAATGTTTATATTATAAGCATTCCTTCGAGTAATTATCATAATACTGTATATCATATTATACGGCTTAAGCGTTGTCAACAATTCGACGCTGCCTCTTTGTACTCAAAGTTGGAATCCATGAACGCAATGCTCCCGAGGGAACACCCGGGTACAGCTCGTATCTCCGAAAACATTAATCTTGCTCGTTTTGATGCGCTGAGAGACGTTTTATACTATGTTTGGAATAAACATTTAGTTGATATTATAGCTTAATATAAACATACGTTTATTTCTTCATTACAGACTACCAAAAGTATACTGCTGAACATAGAATAGAATAGAATATTTTTTTATTTAATATAGATTATTACATAATACTTACTGAAAGTCATTTTTTTATTTACCACTGGTTCGGAAAATACCTCTGTTCTGGAAAGATCAAGCAAGAAACCCAGCGGGACTTTATTAACATATTTCACATTACAATAATTTTGTTTGTACAATTTTTAAATGAATTTTAATAGAACCCACGTGGTGGCGATTAACTAATTCCCAGGGGCTATTTTCATTTATGTATTCTTTGATATTATAATACCCCTTTTTTGTACTTTTCTTTGATGAAACATTCAAACTTGTTTATTGACAACTTTTGTACATTTTCTGGGATTTTGTTGTAAAGAAGCGTATATATTGCCCCATAAATGATTTACTATTTCTGTAGAGTCTAGTAACTTGTATTACAAGCTTTTATTTGTTCATAGTATTCAAAGTATAACCATCTTTATTCTTATCAGCATTGTTAATGTTTTTATGTATATATATTACATTTTAATGTAATGTATGTACCTAAAAACATACCCTACTTTAATGTATGGTAGTGCAAGCTGGGTGTGTCAGAAGAAGCACGAAAGTAGAATAAATGCTGTAGAAATGCGGTATTTAAGGAGTAATCTAGGGTTGAATCTGAATGACAGGATGAGAAATTGCATGATAAGAGAAAAATGTGGTATGCAAGATGATGTTGTGACCAGGATTAAGAAAGGAATGCTTCGGTGGTTTGGTCATGTAGAAAGAATGAATGAGGAAAGAGTGACAAAACAAATTTATATGGCAGATGTGAACGGCAGAGTCGGGAAGGGACGCCCTAGAAAAAATTTTATGGACCAAATTGGCGATATTTTGAAAATGGGCCACGTTAAAAGTACCCTTAACCGACGAGCATGTATGCGTAGATATATGGATGTAAAGGAGGCGAAAGAGGTATGTCAGGATCGTGTCAAATGGAAATCCGTGGTCTCTGCCTACCCCTCTGGGTGACAGGCGTGAGTGTTTATGTTTATGCTATACATTACATTTTCATAAATATATTCCGATGCCACAGTCATTATGTTGATTTCTTAAATTTTTTCTCTAAGGGACTCTTTACAATTTAAGTTTCGAATCTGCCGTACGGCTCTCTTATGCAAAAGAAATAGGGCTTCTATGTTAGAAGGCCCAATAATCAACTATGATATAAACCTAATAATCACACTTGAAAGACAGTTTAGCATTATATTCAGTCGTTATCAAAAAGATAACATCGGTCTTCACCCCTTTGTGGTCGATATTCCACGCATTAGAACCAAATGGGTTGCTTCGTCTTTTGAAATGCGTACAGCAAAGGAGTAGAATAATTCGCCGGCATCTGTCTTTCCGTCCAAATACAATCTGGTCGTCATCAAGGCAAGGGTGAATAGGCTTTTGTTACGCTAAGACAGGGGTCTCCAAACTTTGAAGTCTTGGGGCCATAATGATTTTTTCAGTATGTTCCAAGGGCCAAAACAGTTTTAATTTTTCTTCCCTTAACTATACTTCTAGACTAGACGCAAAGTGCGCGACCTAGTAAACATATGCTTTTTTGCATTTCAATTACTATTGTGTATTGCGACACTTAACGACATCTAGTGGCGAGTAGTGATACTATGTATTGTACTATGTACTTACTTATACTTAGCGGCTAAGACATTAGGATTTACCATCTGGAGCTTCATCATCACTTACCACCAGGTAAGACTGTACTCAAGTACTAGCTTATAAGTAAAAAAAGATGCTATTGCCCATCTTCTGTTTAAGGTTCCCTTTGTCGCATCTTACGACACCCACGGGACGAAATGGGGTAGTAGATATTCTTACACAACCTCTACACAGTTACACCTCTTCGGTATAATACCTACACGTCCACAAAAGTGCATCTGTGATCTGTGTATACGTCGAGTACATACAACACAATAATAATCCGTGCAGAACAACTCGAAGAATAAGTATCACTAATAACAACTACACTCGATTCTCATAACATACAAATCTCTTCCGTATCATTATTATTATTTTTATTATTCTGATAGGGCAATGTATTACAAGAAAATACTGGTTAGTTGGAGTCTAAAAAGCAACCGCAATAGGCCAATAAATTTGTGGAACGACCCACCGTATCTCGTTGACTTAAGGCGGAGATGTAACAATATGAGGCCTGTATCGTGGACTGTATACGTCATAGATCTCTATTCTGTGCTAACACGCACGCTACATTTGGTAAAATTTAGTGTGTTGTTTTCATCATTACTTGGTCTCGGCGTTGATTTGTTTGTTTATACTGTTTTCTTCGGCTTCTCGGTGTCTTTTGTTTTTTTGATGACATTTTTGTGCAAAATTTTGAACGTTATATAAATTTAATAAGGTTAACACTTAACCTTCCTAGCCGACTTCAATAAAATGATAAGGTACTCAATTCGACTTTATGTTTTTTATATGTTGAACCTCAGAACGTTTTGATGTTAATTTTTATTTGAAAGCCGATATGCTTCTCATGTGGTCCCATACAAATTTGATCAAGTTCTGACTAGTAGATTTTGAGTTATTCTTAATAATACGTATTTATTTGAATTCGACTAAATTGATGATGTTCTCATTTTATTTATATTCAAATCGGTTGTAAACTTATTTTATTTGCATAAGCAGCTATGCAGGTCTTATAAGACCAGTAGTCACTGTGACCTGTAAGATGTATTGTAATCGCTACTATGGCTATAGTTCATTGCTAAGCCTTATATCTCCAATGAATTGATGGAGTTGCTTTGCTGTATGCAATTTCATTTCTTCTGGGCTAGATACTCAGTTTGTCAGTTGACTGTTAAATTTGAGCATTAAGGGCCCACAATCAATTAGGATATGCAGAAGTGCTTCCTCCGTTAGGGAATAGAATCGTTACACCATTGAGTTGCTTAATCTCAAGATGGACATGTGCTGAACTCAACACTTAACCATTCTGAACTGTAGTAGCACAAATTTCACAGAACCCGAGCAAACCGAGTTCCATCGGTATAAATTGTAAATTTTAAGTTACTATTTACCCATTCCGAGGAATAAATTTTGACAGCCTGATTGACTGCTCCATAGCGCAGTGGTTTAACATTGGATTGCGGTGCTAAGGACCGAGGTTTCGAATTCCGCACGGAACAGGTATTTATGGTTACAAATAATATTGTTCCGAGTGTAGATGTTTTTCCTTGTGCAATATAAGTATATAAACTGCCTCCTCAATGCAGGAGAAAATTCTAGCGTAAAGTATTTCAAAAAGGGAAAAAAAAATATTTGCATGACCTACAAATTATTGTTACGCGTTTTGATGTTTGTCGTTGTACAACCTATGTGTGTATATACTGACTCCACAATACAGAAGAAAAATCAAAATGTGAAAGGTAACGTTTTATTTTAAATATACCGAGTACACGTCACATCCGCCAGCACACACCTAAGCAGCGCAGCGGATTATAATGCTGCAACCACTTTCATCTTTACGTGATAGAGTCATGCTGCCGCTAAATTGTGGTTGCAGTATGAATAGGTCGGCTCGACTGGGGATAGACTACACTCTCACAGAACACCTTAAAATAGTAGCTTAATGCTACTGTGTTTCGAATGGCGCGTGTAGAGAACCGGAGTTCCTTTCTACTGAAAACGCGGAATTCCATTTCAGTCGTCAGGGGTGACAACACATTTGCATTTTGATTCCTAATTGAAGATAAATATAGATGTCTATGGACCACAGCATCCACTTACTATTAGATGGAATGTGTGCTCGTTTGTCACCTTTATTCTATAAATTAAAAAAAAACCCTCTTAGAAATGAGCGGAGACCTGTGTGACTGTATTTATTTATATGAATAAAATTGAAATATCTATATGTAATACCAGAATAACTTCTTTAATAACGAAATAACCTTATATTTAGCTGCTATTTGCATGCAATTAAAACATGAATAATCACTTTTAAAATTGTCGTCTGTCTGTCTGTCTGTTTGTATATAATGTTTGGAATGTCTGAGCCTATTGTAATGAAACTTCAAAACCATATAGAGAGCAATGTCATGAGTGATATAGCCTTTATTTTGTCAGTAAAACTTGGATAGTATTTTATATATATATATATATATATATATATATATATATATATATATATATATATATATATAAGTAATGTCGTTTGATGATAGAAAATCTAATCACACAGTCGTAGCCGTTGAGCTACTACAGTTCAGTATGATCAAGTGTTCAGTTCATTCGTATCATCGGTAGATCGTACCCAGGTAAAACTGGGGTTCGATAGTCATTACTTAAATTTATTTATAGAATTATAAGCACAACAAACTTGGATACAAAAACACTTATTGTCAAATTAATATCAAGTTGTTGAACACTGGTCTACGTAATTAATTTAACTTCCAATTGCTTCAAAGTTATAAACTACTACTATTCCTATAATTAAAAACAAAGTAACAAATTAATTCTCAGTTTAAACTGGGGACTACTTAAGAGGTGAGGGAAAGGTTATTTGGATATTAAATAATTTGTTGTTTGGTTATTTCGCTAACCTCACACGAGTATGATTTTTTTTAAAGTTTTTTTGACAATATAATTAACATTAATATCCCAGTGAACTGCTCCAGGTAGGCTTAAAATGCTTGTGTTAGTTAGGAGCAGTTCACGTTAATAGTCGAATGGCGGAGTCGGACCCAATACTTTGAGTTCACGGTCCGCACCCTACAATTAGGCTACTGTAACTTATAGTAGTGTCCATTACCAATACAGAAGTTCTCATAAGAACATAGGTCTCATAGGGTGGATGTTTTCATAGTTTCCACGCCTGGCTGGCGAGTTTTTTAATTATTTATACAGCTTTTTATTTTTTTTTTAATTCTTATCAGAAAGATGCGATTACCCATCATCTACCCCTATGTGATAGTGGACATTCTAACACCGTCACTACTCGGTGACAGTACTGTACTTTTTTATAAGATAAGGGTGACAAACGAGTACACAGTCCACCTGATGGTGGATGCCTACTTTCCAATAAAAAGGTTCTCACTTCGTCTTCTTCTTTATGATCCTGTGAAAGTCTGCAAGATGGTCCATGGTCCTCCCCCGTTGTAGTGAAGATTTGCCCTAATAGCCCCACTTGGCATACGGTATGGCCATCACAGTACCAGACAACTCACATCTGTGACGCAGCTTCCAGTCCCCTTTCTGGGTCGTTTTACGCCTCAAGTAAAGTGGATCATTACCGCTATCTATGGGAAGCCATGAGATCTTTTAAGCGTTTCCCATAGTGCAATGTATGAGACTGACATCATGAAATCGGGTGGTATTTTAAGACAAGCGGCAATCTTCAAAATGTTAAGGGTCATGTAAGTTTTGTTTAGATTAACAGTTTCCACATTTCTCCTTATTTGGTAGTCTGCACTATAATATTGAACGTATAATCTCAAAATGTCCGCAAGCACTAAAGTATTTATTATTAAAAGAATAATTCCTTACTACATCACCAGATTGATAGACATTTTTCTGCTTAGGAGTGCTTGTGAAAAGTTGCGTCGAATACCTAACTGTTACTTATTCGTAATCGCTAAGAAGATGTGTACATAATGTCGCAATTCGTTTTATAATTTTATAGTCTGAGGCATTCTAGATTAGTTATCAAGACGTGGTCACTCTACACACTAATTCCTAATTTAAAGTAAGACTTCAGAAAAGTTTTCACACAAAAAAGAGTAGAGAAAAAAGAGTATTATATATTCCATTTGGTATCAATATTCCTTTTGTCGAGTAGCTGCTAAAAACGGATTTTACAAAATTCCACCCGCAAGGTGGTTTGCAGGAAAAATCACATTTTCAAACTATAGCTCTTATAGTTACAGCAGTTGACCAGCATATTCTTTTTGGCATGTTAAAATTTACCAAGAACGGATTTTATGAAATTCCACCTCGGCAGTTCGGGGGGCATTCAATTTTTTTTAACTTTTAATCTTTAGTTTTTACAGGTTTGAAATTTGGCGAAATTATTGTTTTTGTCATTTTGAGTTCAGCTGAGAACGAATTTTACGAAATTCCACTCACGAAGGGGATTGCGTTAGCGCTGTAATAAAAGTTAAAAAAATATTATATTTCGGGCTATAATGATTAATAAAATTATCCTGATTGATGATTTGTGTGTGTGTATTTGAGTAGGTTCCTGGATGGTTTGAAAACTCAATCGGACCCGATAGGTGGCGCTTGTTGTGATCCAGTAATCACCCGTGCGAAGCCTGGGCCGATCGCTAATAAAGTATGTAGCTTCTGAAGTTGGTGTTAAGGCTTAATTTTTAAAATAGTAATAGCGATCTTAGGATTAAAGCCTCGAATTTAGAAGCTATTAGGTAGAAATTATTTTATTCTTTTTACTTTTTGAACTCGATTTTACTTAAAAATTATGTAAAAACATTCTTTTTGAATTCAAATATTATTTGCAATTAAATACTTAATATAGAAAGATCGCTAATAAAGAAAAGAAAGGGGAATGAAAGTGAACGCAAGTAAGACGAAAGTGATGGTTTTTGAAAGAGAAGAAAGCAAAACGGTATGTGAAATAAGAATAGGAGAGTTAATTGAGCAAGTGGATGAGTTTGTGTATTTGGGATGTGTATTTAGCAGGGATGGTAGATATGATAGGGATATAGAACGACGAGTAAATGCAGGGAATAGAGTGAATGGGGCACTACACTCTATTATGAAGAACCAGAATGTGTCAAAACAGGCACGTATGGTAATTCATAATGCTGTGTTAGTCCCTACGTTAATGTATGGTAGTGAAAGCTGGGTATGGCAGAAGAAGCACGAAAGTAGAATAAATGCTGTAGAAATGCGTTCTTTAAGAAATATGCTAGGGTTTAATCTGAATGACAGGGTGAGAAATTGCGTGATAAGAGATAAATGTGGTATGCAAGATGATGTTGTGACCAGGATTAAGAAAGGAATGCTTCGGTGGTTTGGTCACGTAGAAAGAATGAATGATGAAAGAGTGACAAAGCAAATTTATATGGCAGATGTGAACGGCCGAGTCGGGAAGGGACGCCCTAGAAAAAAGTTTGTCGACCAAATTGGCGATATTTTGAAAATGGGCCACGTTAGAAGTACCCTTAACCGACGAGCATGTATGCGTAGATATATGGATGTAAAGGAGGCGAAAGAGGTATGTCAGGATCGTGCCAAATGGAAGTCCGTAATCTCTGCCTACCCCTCTGGGTGACAGGCGTGAGTGTTTATGTTATGTTACGTTTTACTTAATATACAGATAGATCCACTTATTTGAATTCTTAAATTCTTATACAATAAATTATTCCTAAATGTACTAATATAATAAATTAAAGGAAACAGTTTTGCTTTTTATAAATAGTTTATTTTACACTTTTTAATGAACTAAGGAATTTCACAAATTAAAGGTTACCACTGTACACAGTACAGTAACATCCAGAATGTTGTCTAAGTATTTACTTTAACTCAATTTTTCTTCTCAAAGGTTTGGAATTCTTTTTTCAACATTTTAAGAAAAATAATCCCCTAAAGTAGAATCTATTCAGTGAAATAGAATCATTTCAGCTGTAACATAAATATCGATGAACATATATGAAAAAACATACGCGTGGAATATAAAGTACCTAACTTTATTACTCGCTTAAACCTATTTATATAATATATTGAGTAGATATGTATGAATAATTAGAATGTATAAATAAATCTCTAAAATTCACATAAAATATTGTTAATATTTAGTTTTATTATGAAGACTCACAAATAAGCTGCTTATTAGGTCCCTAAACCAGAGATGAAATTTATATGTAATATATTTTCATAACATCGCATTTAAACGTAAATTTCTGTATAAGCCGAAAATCTAAAGGTAAGCTTATATAATAAAAATGAAATTTACCTCAATTGAAAATCCGAGCATTGCTTCGTAACCTACGTTCAAGTTAAATTCATTTAATCCAAAGCACTAATACACGTCTCTTATTACTGGTATGTTATACCAACCGAGAAGTTGGCACGTCGGGTTCGTAATTGAAATAGTTGCGCAAGTAGTTCCCCGAATCAAAGGAGCTCAGACGGAAGCACAAGTGGGAGTTCATTTACGTGTTTTAATCGAGTATAGTATAATTTTCAACAATTACAACAAAAAACTTTAAATATTAAAGTTTTAGCCCGAGTCAAATTAAGTAAAACGTAAAAAACCCATTGAACCACCTCGGAATGTGTTTGTCACAGATAATATTATGTTTCTGAAAGAGTTTCGCCTAAACGATTAAATTCATAAAATGCGATCAACAAAATACAGGTGTGAGGACATATAAATATTTACTTTAACAAATCCATATAATATTAAGCTTAATTGCTCCACAGCAAGCTTTATCACGATCTCAGCGGTGAACGAAAACATCGTGAGAAAACCTGCATGTCTGAGAAAAAACAGAAAAAAATATACGACGTGTGAACTTCGTCAACACATATTGGGGCAACGCTGTGGACATTTCCTTGCCCTAAAACTATTTCGAAAACTAGAGGAGGCCTGTGTCCAGCAGTGGGACCTATATAGGTATATAGGCTGTAACTTTAACCTTTAACTTTTATCTTTTATCTTTAACGATAAACTATTTTTATTTGTTCGAATATCTAAAATTTTATAAGTGTTTATTGATATACTTTAATTTTATTTTCTAATTATCATGTCGTCTATAACTAGTTATTTAGCTTGCATTATTATGTGCATACCATATATTCAGTTCTGTTTCTGGTTTATTAGTCTTTTTTTATAGAAGAGGGGACAAACGAAGAGAACTTCAGGTGCGTTACCGGCCTTTTAAAAATGAGTAAGCTCGTTTCTTAAAGGACCGCCGATTTTTCCAGACCGATACGACTTACATAATTTGGTACACAATTCCCCAAAGAAGTCGTGCGTGGAAAAACACTCGTAGTAAATCTCACAATAGTCTCACAGGACCGCTAATCATCCAGATGATGTGGATGGTAACGTGAGTTTTCCCGCTATGTGTGTTGGTAAAAATTGGCTGCTGGATCTGATCAAGTCCTCAGAGCACTCCCCATAGTCATTTATACAAAGCATATAACTTAAATATTTTATGCGTGAAAAATCAAGAACCGCTATCTCAAAAAAGAAAACATTGTCACAGACGCAACCGTTTTGTCTTCACATTTAACACCAATCAACAAGTATTGTTCGAATATTCTATGCCCATCAATGGAGTTACAAATTGTTTGACAAACTCGCTAATATAGCCTAGTACAGTAAGAACATTTTTTACACTTGTATACAAAGTGATTCCCTCTTACGCTTAACACGTGAAGTGATCCCAGTTTCCACTTAACGATCTCTTTAAATAGGATTGGCTTTTACTGCTTTATAAAGAAATAGAATGCTAACGGAAAAATTTAGGCAGGTGAAAACATCAATCAATATATTTACTGGAAGTGGTATTTTAAAATACTTTTATATTACAAGTATATTGATTAAAACTACTTTTACGGATTTTATCGCGTTTAATTTGAATCATTTTTAATTCCCGACGTTTCGGGTGCTTTCCAGCACCCATGGACCGCGTGACCATGGGTGCTGGAAAGCACCCGAAACGTCGGGAATTAAAAAATATTTTAAACTAAACGCGATAAAATCCGTAAAAGTAGTTTTAATCAATGTGTAGTGTTCGCGTAAATATAAGAAATCATCACAAGTATATTTAAGCAATTGTTTTGTATAATATGGTGACAAATGAAAACAAATTACACCTAGTGGTAAGTGGTTTCTGCGGCGCATAGACATCTACGTCCATTCTCAGTTAAGAATCACAAGATGCGTTGTCACCTCTGAGAACTAAGATGAAATGCCTCGTTTCCTAAAAAAAGGTACAATATTTTCATCTACAGAGGTATCCTGCAAATGAATTTGACACTCTGGCCTCTTAGCTACCAAGCGTCCAAATTTGACCGCGGCGATATTCCGTCAAAATTCAAGAGGTCAAATGTGACCGCACCCACCGAGAAAAGTACCACTTCATAGAAAAGTAGTCTCTAAATATAAGTTTCAATGGTTTAAAGTGCTTTGGGTGGGTGTAAAATGCGACCGCTTGGGATTTGACCGACGCATGCGACTGCATGGGATTTTTATCGGGATTGAAGGGCTAGATATATTTTCCAAAGTAAACTCGACTGCGGTGACTATCGGCGAGATAGTCAACATTATTGATAGGGCAATCAAGCGGTCCATCGGATATTAAATTGAACCAACATTTCTCTTAGAACTGTAATAATGTATATGTATGTCTCTTATAATGTCTACCAGACCAAAATCCGATCACGGTGGCCAGTCTATATGAAAACCAGCTATCTGCGCAGGACAGGATTATAGTCCCCGAGGCAGCTGCACTCTATATTCAGACGCGACCGAAAAGATGTTAGGCGCTGGCTAATTTAGAAGTACTTTACATACTTGGTGTGGGTATCCTGGTTTGGTTTTCATAATTTTTGTTGTACATTTGGTAAAACCAATAACACAAATATATTGTATACTACATTTACGAATATCTAACTTTTGGATCTAAAATTAGCTTTAAATTCAATATTTTGTTGTTGAAATTGAATTTTTTTGTTGAATGTAGGAGTATCTAAAATTGTATCAGGTACCACCCATCACACAACATACCATCAGGATTTGCACAGGTGATTTCTGGAACCCGACAACAGACAACTACCGGGTTTAACTATAGCTAAGAACTACCAAGGTGATTCCATTAGTAGCCTATAAACATTTTATCAAAATCGGTAAATCCCTTTAGGAGGAAGTGAATTACGAACATACGCACACTGGAATTTTATACAAATAAAACAAGCCATCTACCCCAGCTTTGCACAGGTCATTTCTGGATATCAACATAGCGCCACCTAGCGGGTCCAATTTTAAATCCAAACCATCCAGAAATCCATTAATAAATACATAAAAAATCATAGAAATCAGACAAGCTGTTTAGGAGGACAAACGTTACGAACACACGCACACCGGAATTTTATATATAAAGATATAACTTTATTGTCTCTCAACAAAGTTATTATGGCAATAAGAAACATCATATTTGAGTCACGAATAATAAGCGAATGGCGTTCCACCAAAATATAAAACAAAAGAGGGCTCTTGAGGAAAATCTAATGTAATACAAACAAAAAATATTGTATTGACTCTTTCAGGAAGATTTTACATCCGTGTTTTATAGAAACTCTTTTAAGATTCTTCCTTCGGAAGTTTAACAACGAAGATGGGTACATTTTGTTAAAGTTTCAGCTTTAAAAAGGAAACACGGCTTTTATGTGTCTACGGTGAGCGTAAAAAAGTTTGCGAAGTCAGTTAAAAATTAACCCTTAGGGCAAATGTTGACAGGGAAATTGTGGAAAGTCGGCTAAGATTTTAAAGACAATTTAAAAAGGCGAGAAAGGTGAGCCCATGTTACTAAACGTTAAAATTGAAGCTTTTTTTACATTTTAATTAGTTATGGTAATTTGTAAAGATTTTTAGCAAGATCTTTTAAAAAATAAGCACTAGTTTTTTTTTAAGTAGTTCGTGATAGCAATAAGTTTAACGAAGAAAAAAACAATTTATTATATAGTTCAGTTAATTTATAAGAATAGCAGATAAGTTAGCAATCAGTCTAAATGATAAACGAACCGTAAGGCCCATAGGATGCCTCGTTAACAGTTAAAAGGAATTTGGAACAGTTGCTCTGTTCAAAATTTCTTTTAATATTTATACGATAGGTAGTGTTTTAATAAATATTATAAATAATATTATAAATAGTATTAATAAATATTATAAATAATATTTATTATTAACATGACTATAGCACTATCTATTGGATTCAAGCTAGTTATAAATATCTCCGAGACAAAAAATATGTATTTCAAATATGTCCGTTGCCAATCCGTCTACCAAACGAATTAACTGTGACAAAATCTTCCCTATGTGGCAATCTATGGACGAGGTCTATGTACAGCAGTGGACTTTGTAATGAATTGATAGATAGGTCAAGTCGTCCGTGAGTTACACGATCACTAACAGACGCGCCGACGGTTATAGAGGTAAAGTTAAAATACATATAAAAATAAAGTTAAAATGTTCATTGCTTTTCTAGTTTAATGCGACGAAACATTCGTTACACTACAATTTAAGGCAATGTAACTTTGTACTTATTACTCGGTAACAGCCATTACAAACTGCAACAAAACCGGAGCGCGAAATATGCGCAGGTGCTATAAAAGTAACTACTTAACAAGTCATATAAAATCACGAAACACTGTTGAGGTCCACAACAAAAAGTTGCCTTGAAGTAACATACGAGAGCACGCAATGCGGTACAGTGTATGCGGTACGTAAGGCTAATATTGTATTTTGAATAAAACCACTTATACGGATTTGATCGCGTTTAATTAACTTATTTTTAATTTCCGACGTTTCAGATACTTTTCGGGGAGGGGGGGGGGGCTCTTAGATGTTCTTATGTTATAGTTGGCCCAGCTACCTTCAGTTTTTGAATACGATTTACGCAGAACGAGCTAACAGCATCTTGAAGTCTTGCAGTGGTATGCTTGGGTTTGGATTTAATTTTGTTAATTATAGGATCCCAAGCAGATGGCAGCACCCATATATCTTCTCCTTGATAGGAATCGATGTTCTTTTGAGAGGATTTGTGGTTTATCAAATCTGATGTAATGGTGCGAACGATCTTGAACATGTTCACAGACTGCAGACTTCTATGCTATTGTATTTACTTGAATACTATGCATTGGAACCTGAATACCTTGTAAGTCTAGTGGTTTTAACTGTAATTGCTGATAATGGGGTCCGGGTCTCAAAACCGGGATCGGGCTAAAATCAGCTATTGGATGTTCTGTCAAGAAATTCTAAGCAGCAGCCCGTAGCCAGGAAGGAAGCGGTGTTTCATCGCAGTGCTGTGGAAAGCATGCAAAGTCGTTGGTCCTGCGCCTGTACTCTCTTTTATATAGTATAAGGACACGAGCACACAGTCCACCTGATGGTAGGTGGATGCTGTACATAGACATCCACATTTATCCTCAACTAACGATCGAAATGCAAATGCATTGTCATCCCTAAAGACTAAGATGGAATACCTTATGGGGTGACGTTACGGACGGCATACTTAAGCTGTTGTTTTTTTTTCTTCGTAAAAATAGTTTTTGAGTATAATTTCACTTGTTTGTGTCAAAATTAAGGTTCGGATATCTTAACTGAGCTGTGTTATCGTTGTGGATTGCAGTGGATAAGTAATAGTGTAAAAAAATTGTGTTTATTCCACTGTGTATTAATATTGTCTCCTTTCATTAAATCTCAGTGGAGGGTAGGCAGCACCTCAGAACCATCTGGTGAGCAGTAAAAAATAGTAACATTAACGACATCTTTCGGCATTTAATTAGTAATTAAAATAAATACGATATGGCAAAGTGCGGAGCTTGCGGCAAATTCCTCTCGTCGACAGGTGGCGTTAGTTGTACAGTCTGTCCAAATATATTTCATAGGGCATGTCTAATGGTGTCTGATGGAACAACGAAAAGCAAAGATTGGGTGTGCCCGGAATGCAAAAAAAAGTCAAGAAAAGGGGATAACAGCTGTACCCCTGTAAGAGGTATCTCCGGAAACACCCCTCAAGAACCTCAAGTGATCAGGAGCCCGCCATGCAGCGATGGAACTCAGAAGACTGCTTTGAACGATGATGATTCCCCTGCACGAGAGCTTAGCCGCCAACTTGTTGGCAGCATGGTCGAGATGCGAGAACTCCTTCAGGAAATGGCTGAACTTCATGCATCCGTTGCATGTTTCACGGAGCGAATGAATGGATTTGAACGAATGCTGGAGGTAATCGAGCAAATGCATACTCCTACCAAAGTGGAGGTCAATGAGTTAGAGAAAACAGTTAATTTATTAGAGCAGGAGCTCAATGACCGGGATCAAGAGGCACTGCTTTCGGATCTTGAGATCGGACATCTACCTGAGGAGAAGGGGGAGAATATCATCCACACCATATCTGTTCTAGCAGTAAAGCTAGGGGTACCACTGGAAGAACGGGACGTCGTCTTTGCGGAGCATGCTGGAGTGGCGCCACTGTCTTTGAGCGCTAGTACGGAAGGAGGCGTAGCGATACGAGCGCGCCGCGTGGTGGTACGGCTGGCGCGGCGTAGCCTGCGCGACGAGTTGCTGCGCGCTGCGCGCGTGCGTCGCTCAATCACTATCGCGGACATCGGGCTGGCCTCCTCGCCCCAACGCCTCTACGTAAATGAGCGCCTAACGAGGAATAATCGGCAGCCATTCCATAGGGTCCGTGAAGCCTGTCGAAAGCTTTCGTGGCGCTACTCCTGGACAAGAAGGGGTCGTATCTACGCTCGCCAAGCAGAGGGCAAACCGATTTACTGCATCCGCACAGACGATGACTTTAATCGTGTTTTTCAGTCAAATATTGTTTGCATTAGCAGCTCTGCATAAAGTAAACAATATAAGTCAAAATATATTGATTATAAGAAAATTATTACTACTAAGATTTGTTATAACCATATTTTTAATTATTCATAATGTTATGTATACAAACATTTACAGCTGTTATGGCTATGGTGGTACGATGGTAAGGGCCGAGTTTCTAATTACTACTTTCATATTTACTTATAATTATTTGCAATTAAAACCATTAATTCGTGTTAAAACATAATGATTTCTTATATTTACGCGAACACTACACATTGAAATAATACTAGTTTTTATCTTCAGGATTCCGAATTACTAACACATCTAGAAAAGCTAAGGAATTGTTTGCCTCTAACTCCATTGTGAACTGAATTTTAGAATTTATAGAGTTAAGATGGTCTAAAAATGCAGTTACTTTATCTAAAGGTAGAATTGTGAAAGTGTCGTCTACGTACCGCTTGTAGAACCTTGGATTTATGGGAGAACCAAGCAGGGCTTTCTCCTCAAAGTTTTCCATGAATATGTCGGCGACAATGGGAGATACAGGTGAGCCCATCGCCACACCATCTACTTGCTTGTAGAACTCCTCCTTCCACAATAGGTAGCCAGAGCATTGTAATACTCATATTCTACGCATTTGTTTTCTTCCCCTCTAGTTACAATTGAGATGCAGTCTTCAAAGTAAGCATTAAACAATGACTGCACATCAAAACTGACCAAGTTTCATTGTCTGCCAGATGTAGGTCTTTAATCTCGCTGACAAAATGGTAGGAATCCTTTATGTGTGCTCTTGTATGTCCCCTGAGTGGTGAGAGTATTTTCGCTAAGTGTTGAGCCAATCTCTAAGTTGGTGAATCGATTTGGCTCACTATGGGACGTAATGGAGCATTGGGCTTGCGTATTTTTGGTAACCCATACAATTTTAGTCATTTGGCACACGTAGGTATTATCCATTTTACGTCCAGATTTAATTTTTCGGAGTGTTTCTTTATGATGTCACTAGTTGTTTTTAGTGTGGTATTTGTTGGGTCGTTTTTAACCTTTTTATAAGTACTTACACTCGACAAAAGTTCTTCTATTTTAGAATTATAAAATCCATGACTACCGTGGCGTTTCCCTTATCTGCGCGGAGAATCGTAAGTTCGTGTTTATTGCGTAGGTTCTTTAACGCTATAAATTCGTCTGTGGGAAGATCCGGTTTAGGCACTGAACATCGACGTAACATAGACGAGATGTCTTGACGTATCGCCTCCAAATCTTCTTTCCGCATATTGTTTTTAAATAAACAGTCCTCGACACTACAGATAATTTCTTCGTACGGTAATTTGCGGGGTGTAATTGCAAAGTTGAGGCCTTTGGATTTTGTCAGCGAGATTAAAGACCTACATCTGGCAGACAATGAAACTATGGTCAGTTTTGATGTGCAGTCATTGTTTACATGCTTACCTGTTGAAGATTGCATCTCAATTGTAACTAGAAGGCTGGAAGAAAACAACATGCCCGTAGAATATGAAGTATTACTCAGACACTGCCATACATCTGGCTACCTATTGTGGAAGGAGGAGTTCTACAAGCAAGTAGATGGTGTGGCGATGGGCTCACCTGTATCTCCCATTGTCGACAACATATTCATGGAAGACTTTGAGGAGAAAGCCCTGCTTAGTTCTCCCATAAATCCAAGGTTCTACAAGCGGTATGTAGACGACACTTTCACAATTCTACCTTTAGATAAAGTAACTGCATTTTTAGACCATCTTAACTCTATAAATTCTAAAATTCAGTTCACAATGGAGTTAGAGGCAAACAATTCCTTAGCTTTTCTAGATGTGTTAGTAATTATTGTTCAAAAAGCTATGGCTTGATATTTACCTACCTAAATAATTACAGACACTTAACGCTGTCCGGCGGGGTCATACGGAAAGAAAATGAGTGCATAGTACTTTTTTTTGATACTTAAAGGCTGAAATAAAAGTGTTTTTCTTGCTATTAATTATAACTATGATACAAGTATATGTTTAACGTGCAATCATTATTGACTTTATTAAAATATTGTTTCTAATGATAATATTGTTGCTTAAGATTATGGTTATGATTACATACCTGTGAGAAAATATTTTTGTAGGGTACCATAATTTAGTGTTTCTTCTTTTATATTATTTCCAACTAATACCTCATAGATACATGACATGGTGATAACAATACTTTTTAAAATATTTCGGACATTCTTTGTATTAGATCCAGTTAGTTCATTCATGTAATCTATGTTAATTATTATTAGTCTACCAATGACGGTGTGAACGTTCGCACGTCACTTAATTCACAGGCCCACTGAAAACCAGCGCTGTAGTCTCGTATCGACTGCGGCATTAAGCTGAGTGCGGTCTGTTTGCCGTGTACGCGCCACACACACTTGTGTGCGTAAAATGTGTGATGTGTTTAATATTTTTTTTATTCTTCTTTTTTTTTCTTTTTACTATGTATTTTTTATGTTTATGGTTTAAATGTACATGTGGCGTATTTGAGCAATAAATGTTTTCTTTCTTTCTTTCTTTCTTATTTCCAGTAAAACGGGTATCCGGTTCTCTACACTCACTATACGAAACACAGCAGCATCAAGCTGCTATTTTACTCTGGTATTCTGTGAGAGTGTGATCCTTCCCCGGTCGAGCGGACCCATTCTTACTACAACTACACTGCAGCGTGACCCTCCGTGTCGGATTGCCGTCCCATCGGATTATGAAAGTGAGGGTATAGAGAGTGCACCTGTGTTTGTGCATACTCGGGCACTATAATCCTGTCACGCGTAGATGGCTACGCCACCGTGACTGAAATCCGGTCTAGGGGAAATTATTATTATTGTTTCACATACATATATGAGTAAAGAACTGGTATGATATGCAGGAAGTCAATGGATGCAGTTGACTGAGGACCGTGTTTTGTGGCATTCTTTGAGTCAGGTCTATGTTCAACATTAGATATGTTAAGGGCTGCAATGTTGATGAATTATTGATTTCGAAGACTTTATTGTTTCTTTTCTTATGTTTAATATTGATTTTAATGTCCACAGAAACCATCAACCTGATTACTTGGTTCAAATGTTTTTCATAGATAGGCAATTTCCTTACCACTATTGAAAGCACTTCTAAAGTCTACACCGTGAACGTCTAGTGGTGGACTTTTTGGCTAAAATTGTCTAATCTGTCTAACATCTGTCTGTGTTTTCAAAATTAGGAATTAATTTAGTATTTTTCTAATAATATACTATTTTGGTTTTAATTTACAATAACTGTATATTCAATACCAAGCTTACAAAATAGCTAATACAAACGAGTAAAATTAAAAAACGCAGATCAATGACGTTCTATTACTAATTTTAATATAGCGATGAATCCGAGACCTCACCTCAGAATTACGAACATTGTAAGTATTCGATGTTATCACACAGCAATAAAGTTCTTTAAATAAGTTAAAAAAATACTTCTCAATATTAGTGGAAATAAGAAAATAATGCTAAGCACTGCAATGATTCAACTTTATAGCTACTGACATAAAATGTGGTTTAAAGATAAATGGCAATAAATTTTTAACGGTGTTATAAAATAAATGGAATTAAAACGAAATGAAAACAACCACCGGTAGTAGATTACTACTGTCTTACCTCTGCCGCTAAATAGCAATGCTTGCATTGCTGTGATCTAGTCTGAAGGGTAGGTCTGAAGCTCTGTTTAGAGCCTATATAATAACAGGCTGTGAAGCATTCCCTCTTATTTATTTTTTTATTTTTATAGGATAGGGTGACAAACGAGCACACAGTCCACCTGAGGGTAAGCGGTTGCTGTGGCCCATAGACATCTACATCTATCTTCGATTACGAATCAAAATGCTGATGCGTTGTCACCCGCGAGGACTAAGATGGAACGCCTCGTTTCCAGTAAAAAGGATCTCTGGTTCTCTACACTCACCATACGAAACACAGCAGCATTAACCTACTATTTGACGCCGGTATTCTGTGAGAGCGTGGTCTTTCCCCGGTCGAGCCGACCCATTCGTGCTGCAACTATATTACTAATATAACTGCAGCATGGCTCTACCACGTATAAATTCTTTTAAAAATATAAATTCTAAATTTATATAATATATTTTTATATAAAAATATAATTCTATATATTTATATTGTTTAAAAATATAAATAAATATAAATTCTCAGTCCTCAGAGGTTACATTGCATCCGTAGCCTTCATTGTTTGAAGTTGGTTTCAATTGTTCATGATCCACAGTAGCCATTTAATATCAGGTGGCTTGTAAGTTCGTGTGTCGCTTCAGTTTTATTTTTGAAGAAATCTGTTGACCCTATAACTGATCCCTAGAACTTCCTGCTTTGTTCGATCTCAAAAATCTTGACTGATATTTTTCATCAAAAGTGATCCAAGGAGAAATTTCGAAGTAATTAAAAAAAAATTTTGTAATTTTTGACAACGATAACTTTTGTACGGATCAACGGATTTTGATGTAATTGGTGGCAATCGATGAGGTATTTTAAGAACAATAATAAAATTATTTATATAAAAACGATTTGACTATAAATTCAAAAGTTACGTGAAAGAAACACATTTTCAAAAATGTATTTCCTCGATTTCTCCTCAACGTATTAACCGATTTTGTAGCGGTTCACAGCAATCGACGTCGTTGTCCATGTTTAAGAGCTGATTTGCTTTAGGAATTGATCGTTCCATTTGTTTAAAAGTTGTATTCAAAATACTTTTTTTTTTTTTGAGATTTCCCTAAATCAGAAAGACATAGTGACATCCTGAATAGTCCCAATGCAACATGAATAGTCAGAATAGATTCCTAGAACCTCAAAACGTTGGGATCTGATGAAACATCGATATTCGAAAACTGTGGGTGAAACCAATTATTTCCCGATTTTATGAAAATCATTGATTTTCATAGTGGGAATGTAAAAAAACGAAAGCTCTCTTATTTGTCGACTTAAGAAATAAAAATTTCATTTATCACGTCAGCGTGGTTTTAATCCACTACCGTTTCAAAATAAGGTTTTTATATCCGGAGAAGAAGCAGCGAAAGGTAACTACCCCAGTTTTTTTTATAGGCCAATGACGCATAATTCTAAATAATGAAAAGGAGCAGACACATAGATAATTAAAGCATGCTATGTTACTTTTCCCGTAATCCTGTAGTGTAAGTAAGTAACTTTTCCTTTTTTATTTCACTAATGACAATTGAAATGAAATTGACAATGAAATTTCGTCTTACCGTGGTAAAATACAAACTATTTTGTGTTGTAGAAAAAAAATTTGTTTAGACAGTGGCTTAAACTGTTTTTTTTTTTAACTAGCTAAGGATGTCCAAGACGGAATTTTATTGACCAAATTGGCGATACATTGAAGATGGGTCAAATTAAGGGTTCCCTTAATTGCCTAGAATGTGCTTTGGTATATGAACATATCTGCCTACCCCCCTGGGTGACGGGCGTGATTGCTTATGTATTATGTATGTATGTTTTTTATGTTTTGTGCTATTAATTTTCTTTTTTTATACATTTCTTTACATGTTATATCAGTTAATACCTTTGTATCTACTAGTAAGGACTTTTAATTAGATTACTGTAGTTATTATTATTTATATACCCAATTATTGTAGATTGATTTTCCAAATAAAATAAAATAAAAAATAAAACTTTAAAGGAATATTGGAAACAAAGACGGGTAACTTGGTAAAAACTTACTAAATGAGATCTATAATTATTAATTATATTTGATAGAATTCTATTTTTTGGTATTACATTTAACTCTAGTTTTGTTATATAGTGAATCTTTCTTTAATCAAAATAGGAATAATACACTCAGCTTAAGATTTTGTTTCTAAATAAAATAATTGCTAAAGTATTATTTATATAACAAAATATAGCCGAAATGTTTTAAAAACTTACACTATTTTGGTAAGCCAAAATGGTCTGTAAATAATCAAAAGTGGTAAATAATCAAAATTAAACAAATAAAATAACGAATACCATACGACATAATTAATAAGAAAAGTTAAAATTTGACTGAATATTTTAAATAAATACTTCACCCAGTCTTAAATTCTATTTATATTTTTGCATTGAAATCGCTGGGTAACTCGTTTTATCAATATTTTAGAAGGGTTTAGACGAAAACATAACTTTTCTCATACCATTTGCAAATTTTATATCGGGTGAGATTACGCTGCGTCGTGTACGAGCGAGAGAAGTGGTAAAGTGCGACAGAGAGCGGCAATGCAGAAGCTGTTAAAGTTCATTGTTATTGGGTAATCCAGAATTAAGACTATAATACTGGCGCATTGAAAACACGTGACCTAGTAACGGAGTCAACAATTAGGGTGTGTACACATTAAGCTAATATACATACATTAATTAATGTGCCATGTCTTAATGCTTATTACCTTTAAAACAGCAGATAAAGACCTTAAGCTCATATAATTTTTAAACATGATGAAAGCCATGCTGCAGCTATATTATAGTTGTAGCACGAATGGGTCGGATCGACCGGGGAAGGACTACGATCGCACAGGATACTAACGTAAAATAGCAGCTATTATTTTTCGTATGGTGAGTGTAGAGATTTGGAACTTCTTTTCATTCAAAACGAGGCATTCCATTTTAGTTCTCAGGGGTATCTTTTCAGCCTACATATATCCGTTTATTCTAATCTACTGCTTTGTGTCTCTTCATTAATGTGCAATCTGGTATGTATGACTTGAACATTTTGGCTATGCTACCAGAACGAACTGGTAACCATTGAAGTAATATGTACTTACATACTAGAACAGCTATCTCAAACAAAAAATGTGTGCTACTCTGTGTTCGCTCTGTTGTTTTTTTTATCATAGAATAAACATAGGTAGAATGATCCATAGGTAATAATAGAAAAGATAATAGTAGATTGCATTGTTAAATAGGTAAATTATATCGAGAACAATATTAAAAATTTGTAATTTATTTTGTATATTATATTTGCTTATTTAATTTAATATTACATATTATTATATCACAATTATATTTTAATGATATTTTTATCTGAATATTTCAAAAGGTATCTATGTCAAATATAAAAAACGTACTAAATGTATGATAACAAAACTTATCAAGATAACATTTAAATTACAAATATATTTATTTAAATTAGAATAAGAGTCGTTCATAAATGCTGGGCACGCGAAAGTTAAAAATGGACGAATTTATTCCACTTTGACTTTGATGTGGAAACTTAAACATAAAATAAAAGAATAATAAGCAGATTTAAGCATGAAAAATTTAGCCTAATTATAATAACTTATACATGTTTCTACAAAAAAAATGTGTATAATAATATATTCGTCCTATACCTAACTATCCACAGAAATGTCGCATCTGAACATATTAATTTCATAATCTATATTCCATGACACGAGATGGCGTCTTAGGAATAATTTGTTTTATTATTAATCTTTAATAATTTTTTATTGATTAAGTATCTTATTAATCAGAAAAATAATTCCTTGGTTTTTACTGACATTTCTTGAATTATTTATGCAATATCTAAGTACGCACGACTGCATATTTTTATCAAGAGATTTTTTTAAAATCAACACAACACGTGACAACTCTACAAGCGCCTAGCGAGTGACTGATTAAAGTGCGGTGTATGCACCGCAGTTGAGTGGAACAGAGTAGCTGAATGCAGTGTCGCCACTAGTACGTAGTACAGAATAGCTCAATGCTGGTAACGAAATCCGGTCACGGTGACCTGTGTTATCGGGAACTACCATTTGCGCAGGCTGGTTATAGTGCTAGTGCACTATAATAGTATTTATATAAGACGGCATAGCGATACCTCCCGTGTTGCTATTATTTCTTCTTGGCTAATTTTAAAATACAGTAAAACCAATCTTACCCATGTCTGATGTAAGGCCTGTGCAATTAAATGTAATATAGGTCATAATACTTTCTAAGTTAAATGGGGTATAAATAATTTAAAAAATAAAAGTTAAAAATTGTTTCTGTAAATCTTACGACAAACTTTTATATCACTTAAATTATGTAATGTAATATATTAACTGACGAGAAGATACTGGAGCTGGAAGAAGAGGTATACAAGTTGCGCTGGCATATTATTGGATTATCCGAGGTCCGAAGAGAGGGGGAGGACACGGTAATCCTCGAGTCCGGCAACTTATTCTCACCGGGAGGGCGACCATCTATCCCAAGAAGGTGTCGGATTTATCGTCCACAAGTCTCTCGTCAACAATCTTTACGATTGGGAGGGTGTCGACGAGGGTCGTGTACCTGATACTCAGAATCACCAAACGGTATTCGCTGAAGGTCATACAGGTTTACGCACCAACCTCGGCACATCGCGACGAGGAGGTGGAGGAAATGTATGAGGATATTTCCAGAGCCATGCATTCCTCGCTCCTCCCCAAAATACAACCAGACCTGACGAAAAATCAACGATTTGAATTTTAGCCATCTAACATTTGTAAATGGAAGTATAGGTTATTTTGAAGTTAGAAGGTTTGATAACATTTCCGATGTGACATGACGTTAGTTTTATGTCTGAAATTTATGAAATAAGTTGTTTTTTGCTTGTACGAAATTTGGAAATATTAAAAACTTATTTCCAAAGTGCCTTCTAAAAGATCAATATAATAAAAATAATAAAAAGATCTTCGACTCAAACTGTAAAAAAATTACAAAAAAAACTTGAGAAAAAGAATGTGTTAAAAACGTATTTTGTGGATCAGTTGGTAGAGATTTGTGAAGCGGATTCGTATACTGGATCATTGTTGGATAAAAAAACCTGTTAACGTACTCGTGCGCTCAATCGAAAATCTCATCATCGCTCATAGCTGCTGTTGCTCAGAGTGTGCGTGAACAACCATCAACATCAACTCGTGATCGTTCTCAAGAATGGAACATTTCACGCACATCTTTGAGAAGAATTTTGCATAAAGATCTCGATATGAATGCGTAAAAAGTTCAACAAATGCAAGAGCTGAAACTGCTTGACCATTCGATGCGTTTTCGGTTTGCTCAATGGGACGAAGACCACTTGATCGAAGATGAGTATTTTTAACGAAAAATCATCGTTTCAAATGAATCTCATTTCCACCTAGGAGAATACGTCAATAAGCAAAATTGTCATATTTGGGGCTTAGAAAATCCACACGTCATCGTGGAGAAATGAATACATTCACAACGAGTGACTTTCTGGTGCAGATTTTGGTCTTTTGTGGCATTTTGGTGGGCTATTTTTTCTTTGAAAATGAGCAAGGGAACGCCTTTACAGTGAATAGCGATTGCTACCGCGCCATGCTAAGCAATTTTTTGTTTCCCAAAATCAAACAGTATGATATAGACGACATTTTATTTCAGCAGGATGGCGCAACGTACCATACAGCCATCGTAACAATCGATCTTTTGCGCACTGTTTTTGAAAATTGCATAATCAGCCAAAATGCTTATGATAATTGGCTACCTCGAAGCTGCGATTTGGTATTCCGTTAGACTTTTTTGTGGAGAGCCGTTAAGGACAAGTGTTACGCTAAACATCTGGTGATGATTGATGACTTGAAACATGAAATGGAAGTTGCCATTGACGAAATAGAGGCCCGAACAATCGAAAATAAACTGACAAATTGGACAGATCGAATGGGGTATTGTAAGGTTAGCCCTGGCAGTCATTTGAAAGATGTCGTATTCTATTCCTAAATGGAAAGGTTTAATCTATCTATTTATCTCATAGCACTGATAAAATATTCATAAGTTTTTTTATAGCCGATTCAAATTCCAAATCTTAAAGTGCCCACCACTTATGTGTTTTCGGAAATTTAAAACAACACCGCGGCAAATAAGTAGGTATTCTCAACTAAGACACACGGTTGTTACATATCAAAATGTATCGTTCACAAAACAGAAAAATACTCCATATTAAATATTATATCCAAAATCGGATGAAACATTCACGACAAAGGTGTTGTGAGTAATGCTGTTTTGAGCAATACAAGCCAGATGTTTTTATTTCAATTTCAGATTGAAAATTTGCAAACAAATGTTTTTGTAACATTTCGCTAAATTTAATATTTTGTAGATAAAATGTTCAAACAAAATTGTTAGTGAAAAAGATATAGTCCGTTTAAAAATAATTATTGTTATTATTTCTTTCTTTTATTTATCTATGAGTTTCTATTCAAAGAGGTACGTACTTTAATTGACACTTATTATTGAATTAATACGTGAACATCGAAAATTTAAGTACCTTTTTTAGTATTTATAACAGGAGGACTGTGATAAGACTTATATAATTTGAAAGATACTGTAGTATATATGTACACAAAAAAGAGAAGGAGTTGTATTTGTTGTCGTTATGTGTCGTTATGTAAGGTCAAATAAAGTAAACATACACACGTGGTTTTTCTATACAAAAAGCTTTAACCAATAAATGAAAGCAATCACGTCCATGGCTGTATGATTTAAGATCTCTTTGCGAAGCCCGCGCAGGAATATATTACAAAAAAACACAATTGGTGCAATAAAAACTCAAGTCAACAATTATATTCTACATCCAGTGAATAACCACCCTTATTCTTAGAAACCACTCGCGTCTGGCAAGCTAGTCTACTAAGAAGATTATCTTGTTATAAATGATAATCCTGTTGTATTGCCTTATGATTTCAAATCCCGGAGATAAGGATGATAGTAATAGAGATATTTCCTTAAAGAAAGAGCTTAGGTAACTTTGATTAAGCTGTATAGTGTAGTAGCGGCAACTATGTTATACGCGAGAAACAATATCTTTCCGGTTTCTGAAGCATAGCGGTATAACAATTTCATTATGTATATAAAATTAAAGTGTCTGTCTTTGATATCGAAATAACTGCATTATATTGAGCTGAGGGGGTTATTTGCTAAAAAAATGAAAAAGATTGGTAAATAAAAAAATGACTTTCAATAAGTATTATACAATAATCTATATTGAATAAAAATCATTCATTTCATTTCATTGCATGCTAATAAGTCATGACTAACAATTATTAAAATTTGTGTCTGCCTAATCTTCTACATAGCTGAAACGATTGTAAAGAAACTTCACGAACAGATAGAGAACAATGCCAAGAGTGATCTAAGATATATTATAACTGAAAACATAGTTCTTTTTTTTTTGAGAAATCGAAAAAACTATAATATAAATGTCACAATAACAAATCCTATCCAGACAACGTCGGAGCGAGTCGCTAATAAGTAATAAAAATAATAAGCTCATACATATGTAGCTTTTTAATACAGGAATCTAAAATATACCAATCTAAAATTCATATGAAGTCGAGAAGTAGTCTAGTGTTTGTTAATTTCACAACACAAAAGTTTACTCAACTCGCGGACCAAGAATCATAGCAGAGCATCGAAACAAAAGTGTTGGTGGAACTTTTGAATATTTGTGTTTCCATTTTCGTATGCGAGTCCGATCTTTACAGTTGTACCGGGCATTGTTTCTCGACTTTTGTTGGAGAAGATGGCGTTGGGAGTTCCTTTATTTTTGAAATATTTGGCATACTTTCGTCGACACTTGTGAAACGCTTTTCGCGATCGTTACACGGACAAATTCTGTTTTCATTTTATATTATGTTGTTTGAATCTGGCTTAACGGAGATAAAGGAGCCGAGTTTATTTTATAAACCTAAGAGATTTTGCGTCGCTTTACTAGAGACTAGAAACCGTGAATTTGTTAAAGTATTATCTATTCTACAAAATCTACTTGAATTTGTAGATTTTTATTTACAGGTGATAAGACATCCGCTTTGTAAGTTAAGCTCACGTTTTTGAAAAAATAATTTGTCCTGTTAAAACTAACTTTATGTTATAATCTAAGAGATTTTTTTACAGCTGTATGAGGCAAAGGTTAACGTGAAGTTAGATTTCTTTTAATAAAAACTGATTAAATTTTGAATTACGTAATATTCGAGCAATCTTAATTGAGACTTCGGTACTGTTACTGCATTTATTGTTGATAGAAATTTTTGGGTGCCAAATCCAAGATTGCAATGCCAAGCCGCATTAAAGCAGCACGATGGAATTTTATCTACACTCTAGTCCTATGAGAAACGTGGGACGAGTTACACACTACAGTTTGGGTATTACATAGCTTAATTTTGTCGCAACATTGAACTTAACACTTTGGAGTTTCTATATAAGGAACGCTCTTAGACGATTGTATGCTGAAGCAAACAAAACCATTGAAGTTGTGAATTATTTTTAAAGACAATATTAACAGGTTCTGGGTACTTAAACTGCTGCCCATCCTGATTTGTTTCTCATTGTCGCCTATTACAACATCCAAGGAATGATACGATACAGTGGATATTCTTACACCGCCATTACACGGTAATCACGGTAATACTTATAAGAAGGTTCGTAGCAGCGTGTTTCCCCAATAACATCTAAAGATAAGAAACTGCGGTTACCAACCCCTTTGCCAAGCGTTGTAACTATGGCAAATATCTCCCCTATCAGGCCTATTTTGGAGGCCTATGTTTAGTAGTGGACTTTAATAGGCTGTAAACGGTAATGATAAGGAGTTTAAAACAAAATTATTGTATTATCATATATCCTACTCGAATAATGGTAGTAATAAGTATTGTCTTGATCAAAATAGGTTAGAGGATACTTATAATCATTACATTTTCAATATTATAAGCCAGTGCTGGACTATTATTCCACCTGGTCGTAAAGGTGCTATATCCGCAGATGTTACATTTTGTTGTCTTTGTTTAGTTGCAGTTTATATAGTCCCACTGGTAGGCACCGGATTCCCCTCATTTCTGAGAGGATTTTTGGACAAGGAAGTGGCGAACTTCACATCTCTTCGAAATATTTTTGACGTGAAAACGTCTAATAAATCGATGAACGCCGGCTGCACGCACGAAAAAGGATGACTCATTATAACGTTACGCTCATTGTAACATTACGATCGGAACGAGAGCGCTGCACGAGTGAGTGAAAGGCACGATCGGCTTGCGTCGCATCTATCTCTCTTCCACAAAGTATGCAATCATTTCTTCAATGTTTTGTTATGACGTTGTCACGTTAAACTAACATCCATAAACCGACTTTACAGACAACCAATTTTTTTTTCGTGTTTCGCAGATATGTAGGTTTCCTCACAATGTTATTCTTTATCGCCGAGCACGTGGTATATTAGCACCTAAAATTGCAATTAACAATTTAATTGGTGCCGGCGGGGATCGAACACGGTTTGCTCGCGTACTGTGAAATTTACAACGATCGCTAACCATCTGAGCTACCACGGCTCTGTCTTTTTATAACAAAAGCCAATTTACTACCACTTTGAAGATATCCAGTTGTAATCGAACTGAAAGACAGACGACTACAAATTATTCCAATTATCTGCTATACGCATTACAAAAGACGATGCAAACCGTTTAGATGGAATACAACCAATAAAGCTCTACACGAAGCAGTCTATAGGTAAAGTGTATATACTTTATTTAATTATCCGTGCTCTTGAGTACGGTTGTGAGAAAAAGTAGCTGCAAAAGGATGAATATGATAAATGCTTATAAAATTCCACTTTAGTCTATTACACAGCTAAGGATCGTTAACTTGCTTCTTCCATTATTCGATTTTTATACTTCGTCTCGACCGGTGTGCTGACTCAATGTCTTAGGATAACTAGTCTGGCCAGCGTTTTCTCTAATTTTTTATTTTTTTGTGCCAGTAATGTCTTTTTCTTGTTTTTTTTTTTTAAATTAACAGGTCAGTAATTAAACAAATGAGATCGATATTGAATTTCTAATTCATTGACACGAAAATGTATTTAAAATATTAGCAGCGGTCTTCTATGTTTATATTAAAATGTCTCAAGAGATATACATTGAATTTAGTTTTGTGACATTCTTTGGGGGACGATCTATGTTAAGCCATGGACTTGGTAAAATATGTAACAAGAGTGATAATGATGGTAATGACGATAAACTTTTATACATATCTCGTGTACTAAGTTCTTCAAATCACTTTGACCAATTACAGTGACACCCAACTCACATCTCACACTCTCACTCATACCATAACAGATAGTAAAATAGTAACAGTTATGTAAAGCAACTTTTATTCACGACTAAAATTTGCTTAGTCGGTAATTTGCAATAACATGACAGATTCATTTTATTAAAAGAAAATATTAAGGTCAAAATGCAAAGGTAACCTTTTATTCGACAAATAAAAAGGTGATACTTATGAAGGCTCAAGGCAGGGTAAACGTTCTAAGGGGTTACAATATATCTCGAGACCCCAAACGCAATGCATGTAAGGGTTCAAAAATATAGGGGCCCCTATTGCTTATTGGACTCGGAACTAGCGAATTTGAATAAAAGGCTGTCGTAAAATAGTCGCCGTCGTATTATTGTAACTGTGGAGTAGGGTTGGGGTGTTTCCAGGAATTATATCGATGTTTCTGTTATCAGATATCCACCCATCCATTACAACCTATAAAAGTCCAATGTTGAGTAGTATGGGCCTCTCCTGTACATTTCCTCATAAGGCATTAAGATGGAATGATTCGATTCCAATAAAACGGGTCTCCGGTTCTGGACACTCACCATACGAAAAGCAGTAGCATTAAGCTGCTATTTTACGCTGGTATTCTGTGAGAGCATGGGCCTTCCCCGGTCGAGCCGACCCATTCATGCTACAACCATAATATAGCTGAGGCTCTACCACGTATTAAATATATAATAATATTACCCACGGGACGGTATTGGGATATTCTTACACCGTCACTATACGCTTTTTGTCATAAATAATAAATTATTACTTTGTTTTTTCTCTGAAGTTTCTCATAAATCATAATTTCTCTACAAACTGGTGCAGGTTTCGTATAATTACGTCATTAGAGAAGTAAACATTTAACATCATTTACCTATCCTCCTATTCTATATTAAGTAATTTATTTGTCAATAACGGATGATGCATAATAATTTGTATGTTAAAAGACGAACTTTAAAGCTAATTTATAAAGGAAATTGAGTCAGACGAATCACATTATATAATTTTAATATTATCGTATGCATGAATAAGAAACCTCATGTCGGTTAAAAAAAAATATTGTTTATGTCGATAACTCGCAACCCTATCGCAGTGGAAACCTATCATCTCAAACCCTTCAGCTGTGCTATAAACCGGGGTCTCAGGCGACCGTCCATATCTGACCCGTCGCCTCGATTCAACCCGGGTTAAGCTTTTCATATAAAGAGAATCTTTACGCCTTTTTCTCATTTTCAAGCTACACGACTTTGCGCTTAGAGCAAGTTGTGTAATGAATGTAAGAAAATGTTTCCTTTTTATAGATCACTATGTTCCTGTTTCAAAACTACTTTTATTAGAGTTAATACCAAATATAGAACAACCGAAAATTTACTAAATTTTTTATATATAGAATAAGGGTGACAAATGAGTCCACTTGATGGTAAGTGAATACACTATGGCCCACTGACATCTACATATATCTTCGATTAAAAATCAAAATGCAGATGTGTTGTCACCCCCAAGGACTGAGATGGAACTCTTCATTACCGGTAAAAAGGATCTCCGTTTATCTACACTCACCATACGAAATACAGCAGCATCAAGCTATAATTTGTTATATATTAATCAATAGAATCAGGCGTTACTTTGCGGAAATCCAAACTAAATCTCTTCAAACTAGGTAAGACACATCCTTTTATTTTATTGAGCGGATGGTTGCGAAATAACTCTTAACATCTTTAATTAAGCTGCTACTTTACGCTGGTATTCTGGTCGTTCCCCGATCGAGCCGATCCATTCGTGCTACAGCCACAATATAGCTGTAGCATGACTTTCTATAACATATAAATTAAAAGAGGTATAGTATAGTATTTAATTCTCACGCTAGATGCTACAATACTTCTTGTATAGTAACATCTAGTCTGATTTTATAAGACAATCATATTTAATAGGAACAGATCAAGTAGACTTCGTAGGCAAAATGATACCGCTTTACACTGTCATGTCACTTTCGTTCTATCCTAATCTATCAATAACTTTACACACCATACTTTGAATAAAGACTTATTTTCAGTGTGATATTTTATAAGTTCTATAGTAAAGTATACATTTATTTGACTGTTATAAGCTTTTTAAATGTTATTGTACATGTATGAATACATAATACATAAATAAATTAATATTAAGATTTATATTAAGTCCACTGCTGACTATCACACGGTCTTGTACCTCATGTATACATCCGCAAGCTTCGATACTGCTTCGCACTGAACTTGCTGGCATTTTAAAGCTGTCGCTTGAAAAACTTTCGTTCCAATTGTCAGGTCTACAAACTACAGTCGTAATCGCAGAAACAACTTATTGGCACTTTTTTTACGTTACTTTTGTCTTGTTTATTTCCCTTGCTAAATGTAAGCGTTTCACATAAAATCAAATATTTTTTATAGGATAAGGGTGATAAACGAGCCCAAAGTCCACCTGATGGTAAGTAGTTGCTGTGGCCCATAGACATCTACACCTATCCTCAACTCAGAATCAAAATGCAGATGTGTTGTCAACAGTGAGGACTAAGACGGAATGCCTCCTTTTCAGTAAAAAGGGTCTTTGGTTCTCTTCACTCACCATCCGAAACACAGCAGCGTTAAGCTGCTATTTTACACTCGTATTCTCTGAGAGCGTGGTTCTTCCCCGGTTGAGCCGACCCATTCGTGCTACAACTATACTACTAATATATCTGCATCATGGCTCTACCACATTAAAAAGATAATGTTTTTTTTTTAAATAAAATTGAAGGGATAATGAAACCTACACCTGGTCCACTTGGTAAGTGGTTACCGCAGCAAAACTCCTCGAACCAACTACAAGCAGTGAAGGGCACAAATGCGTTTCGCCTCCGAAAACTAATATGGAATGCCTCACAGCCTATAACTATACTGGCTTTTTATATTTTTCAAATCAGAACATACAGGAGATTTGTACCTACCCAGCTCTACTCTTAGAAAGAAAGGGAGTATTATATACCACTTAGTATTATAGTAAGCTCCAACTGTTTCTGCAGATTTTCTGCTCTGTCTGGTAGGAGGTGTAAAGAGTTTCACACTGGACTTCCTACAGTAAGAAAATAAAACACAAAACAACTCGACCACATACGCTCTCTATCAGCTAATTTTGTTATTTTATTTTTTGGCACTAAACTTACTTTGTAAAAATGAGTTATTTACGTTCATATTCGCATAGTATAGAATTTATTAAAAGCTTGATAAGCTTATCTTTTAGTAGATCCCAGCGTAGGTGTGTAGCATCATCTAGACGAAACAAACACATTGTGAGAAGATAATCTCAATCGATTTAGTTGTACAGATAAACATAAATCTTGTCATATATTCCCGTATATTAGTTAACTGTGAAATATTATTGATATGTTTAAGTAGAATGCCATTATTAAATTTACGAGTAAAATGGGAACTATAATCTTCAAGGCGGTATATCTGCGGACGGGCAATAATATTTCTCTTTAAGAAAAAAATATCGTAAAACGCGATGTTACGGAGATTGTGGAAAAGGAAGATTGACGTTAATAATGTTTTTCTGAATTTATATCTTTATGCGCCTCACTCCCGACACAGTTAATACGGTTTTATCGTTTTAGTGAAATACGGAGCGAGCGTTTCATTTGGCTATGTAGCTTTATGGCTGTGCGCGGTTCAAATTTCATGATTGAAAAGGCTGCGATGCTGTTTCAGATAAGTAACTCTAACGTCTGGCGACAATATTCTCTTTTCACGAGGGAAGAGGGTATCTACGAGTATATATTAATACGTGAAGGGAAAACTTTATTTCCCCTTTTGCACATACTGCGCGCAGGAAGTTTTGTAAGTTAAAGTTTATATGGAAAAAGAACAAGCTTAAATTTATATGTAATCTACATAAACATTGAATTAAATTAAATTAAATTAAATATACATTATTTACGTTCATACTGCCAACGCCTATGTTTACTTTATGACTAGTTAAGAGCTGTAATGATGATGATAAGGATACTGCCAATGTCAAACACTTAATAGTCTGTGGTCAAATAGTCGCACAGAGCAGAGATTGTAAAAAATAATTACTGACAGTATGACTGAACAATCTGTAAATATTGTATGATTTCAAATGTTCCTTTTACAATAGTCTGTGTCAATTTTCAAGGCAAAGAAATTACGGTCGAATGTCGATCACTGGACAACCACTTTTTTTATAGGATAGGGTGACAAACGAGCATACAGTCCACCTGATGGTAAGTGGTTGCTGCGGTCCATAGAAATCTACATCTATCCTCGATTACAAATCAAAATGCAGATGCGTTGTCACCCGTGAGGACTAAGATGGAATGCCTCGTTTCCAGTAAAAAGGGTCTCCGGTTCTCTACACTCACCATACGAAATACAGCAACATTAAGCTACTATTTCACGCTGGTATTCTGTGAGAGCATGGTCCTTCCCCGGTCGAGCCGACCCATTCGTGCTACAACTATACTACTAATATAACTGCAGCATGGCTCTACCACGTATGAATATTACTTATTTTAATACATATATTGGTCGAATCTTCTAAGGACTTACTATGTTCACGAGACAAATTTTGTGTCTAAGATTCTGTCTGGTTACGGTACCCTTACATCTTGTTTGTATTCGTTGTGTTCCCGTCTGAAACCAGTATAATTAATGACTGTGAGGCATTTCGTCATAGTCCTCAGAGATTGTTTGGTTGTTGGAGTTGGCTTTAGATGTCCATGGACTACTGTAGGCACTTACTATCTGATGGACTGCGAGTTGTTTGTCACTTCAAATGTCGCACTTCAAATGTCCACATTCCTCCTATATTCCTTTAACCCTTCAATCCCCATAAAATTTCCATGAATTCGCATGCACCTCGTCAATCCCGAGCGGTCGCATGCGACCGCACCCACCCACAGCACTTAAAAGCATTAAAACTTATATTTAGAGACTACTTTTTTATGAAAAAGTTTGGCATTATAAAATCTATACAAAACTAAACTATACAAACCAAAAGTCATGTTTTACTTCGTTACAAAAAGATTTTATTGTATTTTTATAACAAAAAAAAAAACATTTCAAACGGATGTCGGCAACGTGAAAATCACAATTATTTCTATACTCGAATTTATTTCATAAAAAGATAAATTATATTCACACAAAACGTTTATAACAAAACAATAGTGTTAGTAAAACACTAGAAAAATCCAAAAATCAACAAAACAACATCCAAATGAAAATAGCGTACGTAATGAACGTAGAATATAAATTAATATCCATAGACTAACTATTTTTTAATCCACTAGAGGATAGAAAATTTCACATTGATTCTATAATGCCAAACTTCTTCATAGAAAAGTAGTCTCTAAACATAATTATTTATGGGTTAAAGCACATTGATGTTCATAATTTTATTTTTTATATTTCCGATAAGTTAGATTTCTTGTTTTATTAGTGTGTTTAAAATTATTTCTATGTTATTTTTGTTATTACCTAAATTTGTTATGTGCACGTCTATTTCTGGCAAATAAATGCATATTTTTTCTTGCAAACAGTAGTATTTCAATGCAAACAGTGCTATTAGGTGGCAGAAATAAAAAGAGTGGTATCTACCCAGATGGAATTTTATCAGAAAAAGACATTTATATCTCATACACATATAGAAACAGAAACAGAAACTTTTTTATTAAATATAGATTATAAATAATACTTATTGAAAGTAACTTTTTTCTTAATTTACCATTGGTTCGGAAAAAAACCTCTGTCCTAGGATGAACCAGCAAGAAATCCAGCGGAATAAAAAAAGTAACAGCTTATAATCATATATGTTACAATTAACAACACAAAACAAATTAGAAATAGCTTGGTAGCGATCACCTTTCACAAGGGTTATTATCATCCATAATGCAAAAATATATGCTCGATTAATAACTAAAAAAATCTAAAACCTTGGCGTGTGTCGCATTCTTCTTTGACGTTTATTGGATGAAGAAGTCTAAATTCTAAACACATATCCTACTATAAGAATGGCCATATTTATCTTGGACTAATGGAGTCTTATACCTTCTCATATTCGATTCGATGCAATCTCGAAAAGAAAAGAGTGAGAGAGTTGTTAAAATTATTACTTTCATCTATATTTCAACTAACTGTATACTATTATAATAATAAGGTCATCCAGATCGAATTTCGGACACGGCGGCCAGCCTCACCGGAGACTAGCCATCGATGCCGGACACGATTATAGTGCACGAGTGTATCCGCAAGCACAGGTGCACTCTCTATTCCCTCACTCTCATAATCGGATAGGACGGTAAAGCGACACAACTTGAGAGAGATCAGACACAGGACCAACGGCTTTACATGCTTTCCGAGGCACGGGGGTGAGATGCTGCCAACTTCTTGACTCCGGGCAAAAACTGAGAACTTTTTGACAGAAAAACCCAATAATTTATTTTTGGCCCGACCGGGATTCGAACCTAGGACCTCAGGATCAGCAGTCGCACTACTACAACCACTAGACCAACGCGGCAGTCACTACTATATTTCATCTTTTTTTCAACCGGATTTTACGAGGTTGAGTTACAGGCGAGAAGAACATTATTTTTATGTATAAATTACTAAAAGAGTTAATAAAAAATCATTCATTCATTTTATGCAGCCTATCAAAATCCACTGCTGAACAAAGGACTCCTCCATAGATTGCCTCATAGGTAGAAAGGAATATCATAGATGCCATGCTTGGCGGGCGGGATGGCAATCGAAGTGATTTTTATTATTGTTAGTCGTTATCCGGAAAACGCTGCTGCCCATCTCCCATTTCATTTCCCTCTATCTCTTACGATACACATGGGATGATATGGTGTAGCGGATATTCCTAAATCGCCAACTACACGGTTTAATTCAACAAAGAAGCTTTAAAAGCCAGTGGTTTCAGCCACTTTGGCGAGGGACCGCAAACAGTAAATCACAGTAATACTTTAAGCGTCAATTAGTACTAATAATTATAGCAAATAGAGTTCGTTGGGATTTAGAAACGTATTGGAAAACTTATATTTAAGTTCATTTGAAACTAGTTGCTTTTTAATTATTATGAGACGCTCGCATGAAAGCGTGTAGTGGCCGTGTAAGTATAATAACCGCTTATCAACCCGCGGGTGTCGTAAGAGACGACAAAGAAAAAACATATCAAGCGATAGACAGCAGCGTTTTTCTAATAAAGATTCAAAATAAAAATAAAAACTACGGTTGCCAATCTGTTTACCAAGTGTGGCAACTATGGCAAATATTCACCATATAGACAATCTAAGGTGAAGACCTATGACGAAATACGGGGTATTGGATTCGCCTGCGAAACCACCACACAGCAAATACATTATTATATAATATTATTTTATATAATAATGTTCTCCAGACCGAATTCCGGCCACGGCGGCCTGTCTCAACGGAGGCTAGCCATCGGCGGAGGACAGGATTATAGTGCCCAAGTGTATGCACAGCACAAGTGCATTCTCTATTCCCTCACTCTCATAATCCGATAGGACGGTAAACCGACTCGACCGGAGAGAGATCAGGCGCAGAACTAACGGCTTTACGTGCTTTCCGAGGCACGGAGTGAGACACCGCCAATTTCCTGACTCCGGGCAGCTACTTAGAATTTCTTGACGGAAAAACTCAATAATTGATTTTTGGCCCTACTCGATTGTAGTAAATTATAAACTGGGATTGGAACATCGGACCTCATGATCAGCAGTCGCACTACTACAACCACTAGACCAACGAGGCAGTCATTATATATATATATATATATATATATATATATATATATATATATATATATATATATATATACATATATATTAAGCACTATGCTCAATGACCTCAATAGTGCCTCCCAACGGATAGGTCTTAAGATGAACATGGACAAAACAAAGATCATGTTTAATGTCCATGTCACACCTATGCCGGTAGTTGTTGGGAGCACTATGCTCGAAGTTGTTGACGAGTACGTTTACCTGGGACAAATAGTCCGACTAGGTAAGTCCAACTTCGACCGAGAGGTCAATCGACGGATTCAACTCGGCTGGGCAGCGTTCGGGAAATTACGACACATCTTCTCGTCAGGTATACCTCAATCTCTGAAAACTAAAGTGTACAACCAGTGCGTGTTGCCAGTGATGACTTACGGATCAGAGACGTGGTCCTTCACTGCTGGCCGTATGAGGACGCTCAAGGTCGCTCAGCGAGCTATGGAGAGGGCTATGCTCGGAGTTTCTCTGCGTGATAGACTCAGAAATGAGGATATCCGCAGTAAAACCAGAGTGACCGACATAGCCTAATACTAACGGCATAGTAAGCTGAAGTGGCAATGGGCCGGCCATATAGCTCGAAGAACCGATAACCGATGGGGAAGAAAGGTTCTCGAGTAGCAGCCTCGTACCGGTAGGCGTAGTGTAGGGCGACCCCCCACTAGATGGAGTGACGACCTGGTAAGATATGCAGGAAGTCGATGGATGCAGGTGGCTCAGGACCGTGCTTTGTGGCATTACTTGGGGGAGGCCTATGTTCAGCAGTGGACTTGTGAAGGGCTGTAATGATGATAATGATGATGATGATATATATATATATATATATATATATATATATATATATATATATATATATATATATATATATATATATATCAATATACTGGCGATCTGCCTTGGCTTCGCAAGTGTGATTTATTGTACTCGACAACAGCGCTATCTACAGGTTCCGAATGTGAATTTAAGCCAATTCACATTTAGACCTATTCAATCTCAAATCAGTTGAACCGTTTTTGGGTTTTAGCGTGAATAACGGACGGCAATTGATTTTTACTTGCGGGCAACTGCAGTTTTTTTTAAAATATTTAGTCGTTATTAGCAATATGCAGCTGCCTATCTCCTGATTTGTTTCCCTACGTCGCCTCTTACGACATCCACGGGATGATATGGAGGAATGGATATCCTTACACCGCTAGCATACGGATAAAAATTAATATTATGAAAATTGGATCAACGAGTTCCTTGCCCTTTTAAAATTCTTCTTATATTTGTACATATAATATATTTCAGAAAATTCGTTTTGCCGCAAAAATGTCTATGCCGACAAAAAAATTCTTTCAAGATCCATTCAAAACAAAGAAAGGAGGAAACGTATAAAAGTCGCGTATTTGATTTCAAAATGTCTTTGAGAGAAGCCACTTTCATGAGAATAATTAAATTGTATAGGAGAGGAGGTGGATTTATAAATATTATTGATCTCAAGAAAATTGAGAAAGTTTAAATATGGCTTCCCGATCTTTTTGTTGATAAGCGGTTGAAGTTTTAATAAATGACAAAAATCATTAAGAAAAAGCTCACAAAACTCTCCTTTAGAAAAAGTTCTTATATCTGTCATTTAAAAAAGCTCATATAACTCTCATGTAAGAAGAAAAAACACATAAAACACACCTGTGACTTAACTATTTCAATTCATAATCTTTATTTATCTTAAAAGAATATATATATTCTTTAAAATCTAGTGCGATAAATAAGGGTCTTCTATTGTATAATAGATTTACTGTTACCGCCACACCTGGAAGCAGATAATGCTGCTCTCGGTAGTCTGGCATATATCAAAATAGCCATATCACAATTTTTTACGAAATTTTACTATGTTTTTATTAGTTTAACCTAGATTTTTTATGCACTTTAATGTACTTAATATTATAGCTATGACAGTTTTTTTAATATTTTCTTGAAACTCTATATGCTATAAAAGGAAAAAAACTTAGATTAATCCCAATTTAATTTCAAATCTTCTACCAATAATGCTAACAGCAGCACTTGGTTGTAACACATTCAAAGAATTTCTGTCAACAAGACAATTTTAGTGGAAGTTTTAAATTGCCATGATCGATAAACAAAGATAAATAATATCAAATTGTAATTTTAGAGTAGTTTATTACATAAGCATGCCTGATTTTATGTAAAAGGTATTTATTACGAGACAAATAATGTAAGTGTACTCACATATAACGTTCAGGGAAGCGTTGGCTCTTATAACCTTGTGCATCTGAGCAGGTCCAACTTGACACTGGTATTCCGCGTCATCCTCTAGCGTGGCATTGACTATCCGAAGGTTGTAAACACCATGCCGCCTGTCACCGAACATTGTGTAGCGAGGGTATCCAGGTATGACTGATGAGAAACCTGTTAAGAAAATAAACATTTTAAATCATATTTTTATAGGAGGGTGTTAAACGTGAATGATAAAGAAGCTGTAGTCTATAGACATCTAAATCTACCTTCAATTAAGAATACAAATGCATATGCACTGTCACCCTCGAAGACTAAGGTGGAATGCCTCATTTCCAGTAATAAGGGTCTATATATACAATTGCTTTATTTTATCTCAAAGATGTCGGCAACATAGATAAAAATAGTAAGTATAGATTATTATAAGTAGTATTTTGTCTACAAATTAACAGTAACAGTTGGTGGAATTCACTGTCTGATTATTCAAAATTAGAAGAAACCTCAAAATAATAGGTGTAGCAAAAAACAAAAGTATGTTAGTGTATTTCAATTTAGTTTTATGAAAATAGTTACATGTTGTCTAATACTTTTTGGAATTATTATGACCAAAGAAATGAAGTAACATTGCGTGTGGCATGCCATCAACTTAACGTTCATCTTGGATATGTATATCAGAAAATAATTTGAACGAAAGTTCTGACAAACGTTACACGACATGTAATAAGGTTTTAAATCTTGCATAACAATTATATAACGTCAGTTCTCATTCGTGTAAAATTAAATAAATTATTATTTCATATTATTAATTTCAGAACTCATTTATTAGTCTAATCATCAACAAGATTTTGGGTTTGTGAGTTTTGAATAAAGTATTGTACTACGAAAACGCTGTATGTTTATAAAAAGTAAAGTTACAGACATACGTCCTACATACGTCCCACAGCTGGGCACAAGCTTCCTCTTATTTCTGATAGCCTCTGAGCAACAACGTGTCTATTATATGTATATTTTACATACACTATGTTCTGCGAATTGATATTCATTCGGTTACTCATGTAATTTAATTAAGTAAATTAATCAATGCTGAAATTTAATTGTACAGGATCATAAATTTCATCGCATTTAAAATGAACAATGAATATTTTTGTATTGTTTCTCATTCCTACGTTTATGCATGATAAATTTTGAGCGTTGGCAATTAATGTAGTCAATTGGTGTGGTATAGTTTCGAAATGCTATTATTAGCGATTACCGGTTTACCTACAGGTGTTAAATAGGCCCACTACTTTTAAATATATATTCGGTAAAGCCAAATAATTTACTTTGCATACATTGATCGCCAGTTCAGTTCTCAAATACGTTATACTCACCCGCATTATATACATGTATACTCTATATTTTGCAAAAGTTCTGGATCCTAATAAATAGTGACTACTCGTAGAAGTTTCCAAAAAGCCATTTTGGGCCAACAAATGAATGAAAAAAAAACAAGATGAATTATAAATTAAAATTAATTCTTTGTTACCATGTCTTTGTCATTTGCCCGCCCCAATAACTACCATATTAAGTAGTTAGATTATTATTTCGTAACAGTAAACTTCTAGAAGTAAATGTGTTTTACTTTACTGGTCAGATATTTAAGATTAGTCAATTAGTCCTGAGATCTTTTGAGTGTTTCAATAAGTCACACTTTAATGTCTAAAGATGACATCGCACGACACTAACTACTTTAAGTTGTTTGATAAAAATCGTGTAAAACATAAAGTTATTCAGAGTAAATCTATTGCAATTAGTCAGATCATACTAATAGATGTCTGAATAGATATCTGATCTTTGATAGGACATATATGTTGACTGCTGTATGGAAGTCTAGGTGACTTCTAATCATTCTGTGTTGCAATATGGCGTGACTTCGCGGTATAGAACTTAATTATTTAACCATTCCATCAACAATTTCGTGGCGTACCACCGCGAAATAATTACACGCTAGCTCATGAACTGGCAATATCATAAAAAATATTCCTCCTGAACCTGTAGATTTTATAAAGTCGTTGAGAGAACTCTAAATGTATTTTCGGTTGGCTGATTCGGCAATTGTGTGTAAGTCTATGCCGTTATTAATACTATTGAAATACAATTCAGTCCACTTTCTACATATTAATTATACAAAGGGTATCATTTAAGCGTTTGACATAAGCAAGGTAGTTTACCGAATAATAGTATAGGTAACGTAAGTCCGTGCTTACAAGGGCGTAATATTGGACTAAATAATGATAGTTAAGGTGAAGTTATGATACCGTTTGATAAGGGTGGAGTATATAAAAGATTTAATTTTTATTAGGAAAAACATCATACATATATGATGACGTTAAAGTTAATTACAGCCTAGATAGGTCCCAATGTTGGGCACGGGCCTCCTCTTATTTCTGAGAGTGTTTTAGGGCAAAGAAGTGATCGCCGCTCTGCCACAATGTATCACCGCAGGACGGCGTGCAGGTTTCCTCACGATGTTTTCCTTCACCGCCGAGCACGTGGTAAATCAGCACTTAAAATTGCAATTAACAATTTCATTGGTTTTGAGGATCGAACCCGGGTTGGTCGAGTTCTGTGAAATGATCGAGCGCTAACCATCTGAGCTACAATGGCTCTTTGATATATCACAGGGGTCGGCACACTTCGGAAACTTAACAAGCTGGTTAAAACAAGTTGGTTCTTCTCAGTACGTCCCAAGCGCGACACTGCACTCATAATATTGTAAGGTATTTACATATAATTAAATATTTCTTTTTATTAATACTGCTATATCAATTCACTCACATCTGTGTTCTAATATGAAGATTTAAAAAAAAGTTATTTTTAAAACTTTTAAATAAAGTTTTTACTTACTTGTAGAGAATCCTAGTTATAAAAGTAAATCCCCTTAGTTTCTACAAACTTATTAAATTAACCGTATTAATTAAGTATTTATTTCCACTTTCTGAAATAAATATTTCGCTTAGTTAATTCAAGTCAATTACTCAGACAAAAACAAATCCGATCCAATTAACGACGCTAATTAATGATAATTAAACGAGATTGTTAGAATGTCCCTCAAATGGTAACAAAGTTATGTATTGTAATGGTATTTATTGAAAACTAGTGATTAGCCCCGGCTGTGCACGGGTGATTTCTGAATCTTGACAACAGCGCCCCTACCGGACCCAACTGTGATGAAACTAAATTATTTAGGGTCCCACTCAAACGCACGAAAAAAAAATTCATCGAAATCGGTTTTATATACATATACATTTTATTGGATCTATCAATATCAATCATTCATTAGGTTACTAAACGGTTAACAATCGCGGAGTCTACTAATTTGTAATGGTACCTCTCTTAAAAACCGAAAAACGTGTCATTTTATCGACAACGGTATTTTTGGTGTAGTGTTTAGAGTGTTGCAGTATATCCCAGTTTCGGATATAGTGATAGCAGTGATAGTGCACGCAGTAATAGCCATTTAAATTTTATAGGAGTCCGTCCGGGTAGCTCAGATGGTTAGCGCTCGCTGTAAATTACACAGTACGCGAGCAAACCCTGGCTCACAATTTTAAGTCCTGATTTACCACGTGCTCGGCGGTAAAGAACAACATCGTGAGGAAACCTGCAACTCTAAAAAATAAGAAAAAAATATCTCGAAGACATGTGAAGTTCGCCAACACGCATTGGGGCGGCACGACGGACACTTCCTTGCCATAAAACCCTCTCAAAAATGAGGGGAAGCTTGTTCCCAGCAGTGGGACGTATATAGGCTGTAACTTAAACTTAAGGAGTCCGTCTGGGTAGATAGCACCATGTTTACCTATGTCTACTGTCAGATAGTAGTGTCAGGACTGCTATGTTACAGTCTGAAGGGTATAAAGAAAAAGTATAATGATTAGGTGTGTGACATTTCATCTTAGCCCTCAAAGATCACAACGCATCTGTGGCCTTCTTTGTTTGAAATTGGCTGCAATTACATTGTCGAAATGTGGTAGAGTCACGCTGCAGCTATGTTATGGTTGTAGCACGAATAGGTCGGCTCGACCGGGGAAGGACACTCTCACAGAATACCAGCGTAAAATAGCAGCTTAATGCTGATGTGTTTCGTGTGGTGAGTGTAGAGATCCGGAGACCCTTTTTCATGGATGGAAACGCGGCATTGCATATTAGTCTTCAGGAGTAACAACACATCTGCGTTTTGGTTCTTAATCGAGGATAAATTTAGATGTATATGGGCCACAGCATCAACTTACGATCATGTGGACTGTGTGCTCGTTTGTCACTCTTATTATATCATGTGAACGCAGTAGAAATCAAATTTTTTGTTTTAATTTTTTGTAAAATATAAGTGCCACAGGCTTCTACTCCGTTCACGTGTTACACCCACATTTTTTTCAGACGGTAGAAAAGATCATCCAGTATATATATGTATATCATCATCATCATCATCACAGCCCTTCACAAGTCCACTGCTGAACATAGGCCTCCCCCAAGTAATGCCACAAAGCACGGTCCTGAGCCACCTGCATCCATCGACTTCCTGCATATCTTACCAGGTCGTCACTCCATCTAGTGGGGGGTCGCCCTACACTACGCCTACCGGTACGAGGCTGCCACTCGAGAACCTTTCTTCCCCATCGGTTATCGGTTCTTCGAGCTATATGGCCGGCCCATTGCCACTTCAGCTTACTAATCCGTTGGGCTATGTCGGTCAATCTGGTTTTACTGCGGATATCCTCATTTCTGAGTCTATCACGCAGAGAAACTCCGAGCATAGCCCTCTCCATAGCTCGCTGAGCGACCTTGAGCGTCCTCATACGGCCAGCAGTGAAGGACCACGTCTCTGATCCGTAAGTCATCACTGGCAACACGCACTGGTTGTACACTTTAGTTTTCAGAGATTGAGGTATACCTGACGAGAAGATATGTCGTAATTTCCCGAACGCTGCCCAGCCGAGTTGAATCCGTCGATTGACCTCTCGGTCGAAGTTGGACTTACCTAGTCGGAATATTTGTCCCAGGTAAACGTACTCGTCAACAACTTCAAGCATAGTGCTCCCAACAACTACCGGCATAGGTGTGACATGGACATTAAACATAATCTTTGTTTTGTCCATGTTCATCTTAAGACCTATCCGTTGGGAGGCACTATTGAGGTCATTGAGCATAGTGCTTAAGTCCTCCAGCGATTCTGCCATAAGGACTATATCGTCGGCAAATCGAAGTTGAGTGATGTACTCGCCATTGATGTTAATACCGTATCCTTTCCAGTCTAGTAGCTTGAAAACGTCTTCCAAAGCAGCGGTGAAGAGTTTCGGGGATATAACGTCACCCTGTCTTACACCTCTCTGCAGTTGGATAGGTTTCGAGCTCTGGTTCTGTACTCGGATAGCCATCGTAGCCCTACTGTACAAACACTTCAGCACTTCGATATACCGACAGTCAACTTGGCACCGCTGAAGGGACTGCAGCACCGCCCAAATTTCGACGGAATCAAAGGCTTTCTCATAGTCTACATACGCCAGGCAAAGTGGCAAATTGTACTCTTCAGTCTTCTGTACAATCTGCCGCAGGGTATGTATGTGGTCTATGGTACTGAAGCCTTTTCGGAAACCGGCTTGTTCGGGAGGCTGGAAGTCGTCGAGTCTGCGTGCGAGACGATTCGTAATGACTCTCGAAAACAGCACGTAGACGCGGCTCAGAAGGGAAATCGGTCTGTAGTTCTTCAAGAGAGCGTTGTCGCCTTTCTTAAAGAACAAGACCACCGCACTTCTGCTCCACGCCTCTGGAGTAGTGCCACCATGGAGGAAGGAATTGAAGAGCTTCTGAAGGACTTCAAGTACCGGTGTTCCACCCGCTTTCAGAAGCTCCGCTGTAATTCCATCCTCGCCTGGGGCCCTGCCGTTTTTAAGGTGCTGGAGAGCCATTCTAATCTCGCTTAGACTGACGTCCGGGATATCATCGGAATAGTGTCGGATAAGACTTGCTCTTGGATCGTTACTCACACTTGCGTGTGGCTCCAACGATGATGTGTACAGCTGCCCATAGAACCTCTCAATCTCACTCAAAATCTCAGGTGTCCCGGAAACGATGCTGCCACACTCAGTCTTCAGCCTTGACAGTTGGCTCTTTCTGGCAGACAGATCTCTGGCAAAGACTTTGGAGCCCTGGTTCCGCTCGATCGCTTCTTTAATACGAGCAGTATTAAAGTTGCGTAAGTCTCGCCGCATGCATTTGGAGATCTGTCTGTTCAGTTGCCTGTATGCTGTCAAATCTGTTGACGATTGCAGCCTCATCTCCCGTCTAACAGCCATGAGATTAAGAGTGTGATCGGAGAGTTTTTGTGTTCTTCTGCGGCGGGTCTTGCAGAACTTAGCTCCGACCGCATGGACAGTTTCCACGCGCTCGGAAATGAGTTTATATATATATATATATATATGTATATATATGTATATATATATATATATATATATATATATATATATATATATATATATATATATATATATATATATATGGCTGTACGTACAGAGCTATCATATTTACATTAATATTTAAATCAAAACGTAATAACAGAACGAAATTGCTTCTATTGTACTTCGGCATACCAAATGAAAATAAAGTGAGCAATTTTCCAATTTTCTCAAGTCATATTATCAAATGTACCGTACTAGAGCATGCAACGATGCATTCTGTGACTCCATACCAATGGTTTCAGTGAGCTACGGCAGTCCATTTGTGTAAGATATATTTCCATTATGTTCAGTTGACCCAGTTGGCGCGTTTGCATGTCCTTGCATCGTATACTTTTAACAGATAAAAGAAAATGAAATTCTAAGAAAAAAATAATTTCAAGAAAATACTTTTTAAGAAATCACTATCTTAGATTAAAAGCACTGTTACACATGCTTTGAATATATTTTTTTATCTTATATAAAGTAAAAGATGGATTTTTAAAGTAAGTGCTAAAAACAATACACTTAAATGCTTTTTATTGAAGATTGCACCTGATGATAAATGAGTAGCCACTTACCAGACCAAGATCACCTACTTTTTTATAGAATAAGGGTGACAAACGAGCACACAGTTCACCTGATGGTAAGTGAATGTTGTGGTAGACTTCTATCTACATTTAACCTCGATTAAGAATCAAAATGCAGATACGTTGTCACCCCTCAGGACTATGATGGAATGCCTTGATTTCGGTAAAACGGGTCACCGGTTCTATACACTCACCATACAAAACACAGCAGCATCAAGCTGCTATTTTACGGTGGTATTCTGTGAGATCGTACTTATCAATGTTTACGTTTTATAAATAGGTAAGAGGGTGATACCTAGGAGTTCTTAGTATTGTTAAAACTTTCATAATGTTACACAAACAACATTAACTTTGGCGGCTCAGTAGAATAGTGGCTGAACGTTTAGCTGCTGTGTTACAAGCCGTGGGTCGGAATCCCGATTGGTATAACAATAATAAATTGGTAAGATGGTGGTAACTACCAAGGACCTCTTAGTATTTATTAAAACTCTCATAATTTTACACAAAAGACACGACGTTTGTCCATATACAATTTTTGTAGCCTAATATGGCTATAAGTTCTGGTAAATAAATGTCTTTTTTAAATCTTTATTTGCAAGAATTAGTGTATTGGTATAAGTTACAATTTATTTAGTGTAGTCGTGTTTCGCTAACACAACGAATTGTGTACTCTATTGCAGGATAATTCCTAGTACATAGCATGCAAACATTAAATAAAATAGTGTAATAATAATAAAACTTATGTGGATATTTTTATCGAATTCCAAGCGATTTATTAAAAACAATATCAGAAGTGCCCGCCTTTGGCTTTAATACAGGCATTTTATCTCTCTGTAAAAGAATCTATGGAGTCGGATGCACTGTATGTATGGGGATTTTAGGCACTGCTAACTCTGTTGTTCTGTCTGGTTGGACACCATTATGTTGACCACTTTAAAATTTTCAACAAGTTGCAAAGCTTCATGAGCTTACACTTTGTCTTTTGCTTATTGTAGTATTTTCGATCTTTTTTTTTCGTCTTGCCCTAAATTTCAATCGGACTATTATAAATACCTATAGGAATTGGTCAGACAAGAATTGTGTACTCTATTGCAGGATAATTCCTAGTAGAGTTAAAGGCAATAATGCTTGATATAGTAAGAACTTTTAATAAACTGTCCCCATTCCAATCATATTCCAAACGCGGAGGAAAATTCGGGAGGCCTGTATTCAACAGGCGAAGTTTTTTCAAACTATTTTTAATTTTACAACCGTTTATTTCAACAACCATTTTATTTATGTACAACAATTTTATACCTTTGTGAAGAGGAAATAACTACTTTATTATTATTAGTTCTTTTGAAATTGAAAAGGAAGCTCCTACGCTGCTACTGCATTACTTGCAATAACTTATAAGTAAGCATAAAAGTTCTTAACGATATTTTAACGGTTTTTATATTATATTTTAAGGAGCAAGAACGTAAATATGTACATACCTTTAAATTAAATGCTTATTATACTTCGGTGTTAAAGAAATTACCGACGCACCGACGCTGTAATTTATCTCGAAAAGTTATTTCGCGATGTTCCATCTGACGACTCGAGGGACCAATATGATTCGGGCTGGAGGAGCAGCGAGAAATAATTTGATATCTTCGCGTTGTTTGGGGTATAATGTTTGCGTAATTCTCGTATAAAAGAATGAAATTTTATTTTATGCGTGCAATTTTCGACGTCGTGGGTAAATTCACACAACGCGAGTGCTTAATAGTACAGTTTAACGTTTTTATAGATATTATTTTTGACAAGCGTATATTACATCGTGAGTTTTGCTCCAAAATGATTTTTCTTATTCATACACAATTTCTTTGTTTCTAACAGCTTTGAGCTTTATCCCTGAGTTAGTTGGCATGAATGCTTTTATGATTGTGCTCTTACTTACCCCAGCCATGTTTGGAAATAAGTATGATATACATTGTTTAGAAAATAAATATGTAAGCGAACGTAGAGTTTGAAAGAAGGTAGCTTGGAAACATAGTGTGGCAAGTAACAGGAAAATCCTCAGTCTGTAATATGGAAATAAGTGGCTTTTAATAATCTCGGCGGAGAACAAATACGTCAGGACGGCACTATGGACTCTTCCCCGCTCCAAGAAGTATGAGAATGCCTACAATGATATACTTTTTTATATATGAATTTTATTAAATGCCTATACCCAGCCGTAGACTATATTATATTGGCAGTATATTATAATATATAACCCGTTTCTTCGGTTCCATAATAGGGTAAAACGTGCGTGATACATCATGGAAACTATGCCAAATATGAGGCAACCAATGGGGAGGCCTATATTAAGTTCAGAGGATTATTTGCTTGCTATTAAGATATAAACAACCATTTTGAAAATATGTGTTTGCCTGTTTGTTTGGGCATATCTACGGAACGGCTGAATCAGTTGTGATGAAAGTTCACGAACAGATAGAAAACATTGTAAAGAGCTATATTTTCTAGGCTATATTTTACCCGAAAAACTTGAAGTATTTTTTTTTTGCAAAAACGAAACATTGATAAAATAAATGGTCTTTCATTATATTAAATCTAAATAATGCCGTATTAATAGATGAATTTTATTAAATGCCTATACCCAGCCGTAGACTATATTATATTGGCAGTATATTATAATATATAACCCGTTTCTTCGGTTCCATAATAGGGTAAAACGTGCGTGATACATCATGGAAACTATGCCAAATATGAGGCAACCAATGGGGAGGCATATATTAAGCTCAGAGGATTATTTGCTTGCTATTAAGATATAAACAACCATTTTGAAAATATGTGTTTGCCTGTTTGTTTGGGCATATCTACGGAATGGCTGAATCGGTTGTGATGAAAGTTCACGAACAGATAGAAAACATTGTAAAGAGGCATCTAGGCTATATTTTATCCGAAAAACTTGAAGTATTTTTTTGCAAAAACGAAACATTGATAAAATAAATGGTCTTTGATTATATTAAATCTAAATAATGCCGTATTAACAGATCCTATCCAGGCGAAACCGGGGCGGGTCGCTTGTTAACAATAATAATGTTCTAATCTGAGTAGAAAAACCCTTATTGCATTTAAGGAATTAATTAAGTGTACAATATTTAAACGTGTAGTGGTGGTGAAAGAATATCCACTACCACATATCGTCCTGTAGTTGTCGTAAGAAGCGACAGAGGGAAAGTAAAACAGGAGATGATAACAACTCAAAATTACCGGCCAACTCACGCTTGCCGAGGGTGGCAACTATAGCAAAATCTCCCCTAGGACGATATCTTTGAAGGAGGCCTATGTTTAGCAGTGGACTTTTGTAATGATTGGAATGGATGATACAATATTTAATTTTATGTTACACAAATACACGAAATGAACTAAGTTAATTATAATACTACACTAGTAGCTTCTAATGCTACTTCCTTGTTACTAAAAGCTATAACTTTAAGTTAAGTACCTACATTGTCTGTCTAATGATACAAAGAACTTTGTATCATTTAATATTGACAACTAAATAGATATAAAATACAGAATTTCGGGATGGTATTTCGTGTAATTCAATGGAGGAAGCCTATGTTCAGGGTGAGATGATGACGATATTATGAAACGCTCTCAAAGAACACCAACGTAAAATAGCAGCTTAATGCTGCTGTGTTTCGATGAGTATAGAGAATCGGAGGCTCTTTTTACTGGAATCGAGGCTTTCCATTTAAGTCCTCAGGGGTGACAACACATCTGCATTTTGTTTCTTAATCGAGATGAAATGAAGATGTCCATGGTCCACAGCATCAATTTAACATCAGGTGGACTGTTTACTCACTTTTATATATCAAAACTAGATCCATGTTGCTCAATGCTGAATTTCTAGCATGTGATGTGCTCAATTAGGAAAACTAGAAAAATATCGGAATGTAAAAAATGTACAATAATTCTAGATGCAAGCTAAATTATATACATATGGATGTTATTGATAAGATTAAAATTAGGGTCGAATGTATTCCTCCTCCTTCCACTGTTGCCTCTTACGATACTCATGGGACGATAGGGCTTTAGTAAATATTCTTACAGCGCCATTACGCCACAATACACACATTAGCGCCACAACGGTAAAAAAATATCGATAAATACTACGGTTGCCAATTGACTACTAAGCGAAACAATAAGGATAAATTTACCTTTGGAACTAATACAATGTTTACAATGAATTCTCAGGAGAAATTGATGTTTTTAACTATAATAAGGACGCTTTTAGGCGCTTAGATAATGAAAGTCTTAAATATAAAACCCAAATGAAATAACATAATTTATAGTAAAGTAAAATAATAATAATATACTGGTAATCTAGTGTATAAAAAATAACATGTGTGCATTCGTATGTATTTCTTTGTTAAAAAATAACATGTATGTATTCGTGTGTATTTGTTCATGTACATATGTTCATGAGTTTGTGTATGAGACTTTTCGAATGTGCGTGCTCTCTGAGTGAACAGTTGCACAAATTAATGATTTAAGTGTAAATATGAGTTTATATCTACTGATACTAATTATAACGACCGTAGTATGCTATGCCATAGTAATTAATGGAAACCTGTTATTGGCCTTATTATAAGAATACTATTGTTTAATGTAAACTGTATAGAACGTTGTTGGTTTCTTAATAAATTAAAAAAAATACATGTGGAGGCCAATGTTCAGCAATGGACTTTGATAGGATGGAATTAGTGTAAGATGAATGTTTTATAAAACTTTAGATTCTTGAGGATTCTTTCCTCCCCGAGGAGGGACATATATACACTGCAAAAAGACAAACACTCAAATCTGGAGGAAAAGATATTTGTATGACATACAAATACCTGTCCCGTTCTGCAAATCAATGCAAAGCAACTACCACGTAGTCGTCTATGTAGTTATAATCGTATATCACATACCTTATATATATATATATATATATATATATATATATATATATATATATATATAATATACATATAATGGAAAATTACCAATGGTTAGTGTAACACTAATACGGTAAAAATTAAAAAAAAACTCACCTAGTGCAAATCCATCCTTTGCCCATTGCACCTGACCCGCTAAATTAGCAACAGCGCATTCGAGCACCGCTTCAGCTCCTTCTTGTACTCGAAGACTTCGAGGTACTACTCTAAAGTACTGTTGCTGGAAGGCGCACGCACTTGCTAATACTGAAACAAAACAATAATAATATTTAAGAGTAGGTAAGATAAAATTATTAACTATTATAATAATTTCTGAAATGCAGTAATTTAATAGAAAACCTTTCTAACTCTTTATTCATTGCACATCACTCATTTAAAATTATCAACAGTGGACATATCAGCACTTGGTGGAAGAATAAGACAGGAGCATGGTATTTATATAAATTGAAGAAGTGAAAATAATGAAAGTCCCTATTAAAACGGGGGTCCATAAGTAGGGTTCTAAGCCCTTCATTTGAGAAAAGCTTTTAAATTCAAATTGCAACATCCCTCAATTTTCACATACACATTACAGTTTAAGAATAAGTCGAAGTTTGTAAATCTAATTGAACCTTACGGTCTGTTAACGTGTAACGGTACGTGGTAGAGCCACGCTGCAGCTATAATATGTTTGTAGCACGAATGGGTTGGCTCGACCGGGGAAGGATCACGATCTCACAGAATAAGAGAGTAAAATAGCAGCTTAATGCTGCTGTATTTCGTATGATGAGTGTAGAGAACCGGAGATCCCTTTTACTGGAAACTAGGCTTTCCATCTTAGTCCTCAGTGACGACAACGCATCTGCATTTTGATTGTTAATTGAGAATAAATATAGACTTCTATGGGTCACAACATCCACTTACCTTCACGTAGATAGTGTGCTCGGTTTTGGGTTGAGAATTGTCAAAATCCACTTACAATAATATTTCCCGTTCACTCGGCTACGGGTCTGATCAGATCATACAATACCTACCTTATGTCGGCTCTAGTACGGGTCGGATTAGATCAGAAGTACTGCCCTATGAACTATTTTTTTAAACTATTTTTTCGTTTTAAACAAAACCAAAGACAATATGCAATAGATAATAGTATCAAAGACAAAGATATGCTCTTTTATTTTAAACCATAACCTGGCAATGTTTCTTAGAAAAAAAAATCACTCTGAACTTTCGGCGTTCCACGTGTCGCTTTGACGAAGGTGCTCCGTCTTTTTTATAGAATTTTGTATTTGTATCTGGACTAAAAACGAAAGTATTATACTTTTTTATATTCCTTGTAATATAGTAAACGCGTAGATATATAATTTGTGGTATAAAAAGTGAAAAGTAAATTGCCAAAAGTACTTCAAAATCCGGAAGGCCCATTTTGGCGGTTGGGTCATAAATGTGTTATTTTTCAAATTGTCATTTATTTTTAGTGTAAAATGTAAGTAAAAATAGTTTTCTTACATATTTCAAATAACTTGACGTTATATTTATTTCAAAATCACACAAAACTATTTTTGAAATATTGTTCGAAATGTCACACAGATAAAATATTATTATTATTTTTTTATATTTTAATATTTTGGTATGAGTAACGAATAGAAACACATAAAACATAAAAATATACATATTTCCAAAAATTTTCATATAAATTTCTCCAAAAACAAAAGTGTAGAATTCAAATTAGTAGTAATTTTGTCACTAAAATTGAAGTATATACTACTACTATGCTATACAGGGTAATTTATGTATTTTATTACAATTTCTAGCAACCAAAAATAATTTTATTCGATAGTTTATACATTCAACAAGAATTCCTGTAAGTTTTATCCATAAATATTGTCTCAAATTGAAAATATAGCAAAATTTGCAATATAGCAAAAAAAATTTCTAACTTACAAATTTTCCCGCCATTAGTGTCCCGAGCGAACGGGAGTATAACATGTCGCGCGCTGTCAGAGCTTACGGGTATAAAAATGTTCATAAACAAGAGTACCAATACTTAACGATAGATCGTAGGTTAAAATTTAAACTTACTCATATATTAACAAAAATCTACAAATCTGTATAATTTGTGTCGAAAATAAGACGAATATTCGGATGAACGGTTTAATTGTCTTATATCAAACTTTTAAAATGAATGTAAACATTTTCTTAATTACAATGACAGTAATATCAATTGGCTATTGGCATAGTAAAAACAAAATGTATTACGATGCTCGTGAGTAAGGAAAATTACAAGAACAATTTTATATGTTACTACGTATACTTTCGCAAAACACGAGACAAAGGATCCTTCTGGTTCATTGGAGGCTAATATGATAGCGTAGGCAAGTGGGTGACAAGTGGCGATACTTATAAGGCGGCGCGACATACTCTCCAAAGGTGAACGCTCCAGGGTATGGCTTGGTACAAGATCGCGATCGAATGGCTAAGAAAAGAAATCTTGGAGGATTTTTACTTCTAAGTATATATCTTATTTTCCTTTGAGATTTCATTTAGGTGAAAGTTTTTAAAATCCAAGAATTCTTTTCCACAAAATATACCATGTTCTGGCAGGTGATTTATCTTATCAACGAAATTTGTATATTTAGTATTTAGAGAGAGATAGAGAGATTTAGTAGTAGTAATATTTAGATATTATTATTTTTCATAATGTTGTTTTAAGGTATTTAAATATTACGTACGTATAATTGCCGCCACGAGTCGTGAGCAAACTTTTTATTGGTCGATATGACGTTGACCATACTGACGCTCAAAGTGATTGGTTCGTCAGCCGATTCTCGTCGTTCGCACGTATCATTCGATTACCGTACACTTGAGAGCAATTTTAGTGACCATATTAGTTTATCTTTATATATATATATATATATATATATATATATATATATATATATATATATATATATATATATATATACATATATTAGTTTATCGTTGTTAATTGTTGTTTGTGTATTTCTTGTTTTTAACTGTTTTTGATTTTGATATCTCTTGTTGTTAATTTTTTTTTGTTATAATTTGAGCATTTGGATTTTGGGTTAAATACGCAGATAAGAAAAAATTCGGTGTTAAATAGACAATCCCGATAAATGGATAGACCATTTGTCGGGATCAGTGTTTTGTTACATGAAATAATTAGGTATTGCGAAAAACATGATATACGTTTATAAACAGACTGTTAAGGCGACTAATGTCTACGTAGCTACTGTAGTGTACGTATAGTTAAAGGAGTTAACGACTCAGTGTTTCGAGCAAAAACATTCAATTATGAATTGAAATAACAACAGTACCTAATCATTTTGGCCGACAGTGTACCTACGCTGGCTCAACCCCCACCATAGTTCATCTGTGCTCAACTTTCGTGCCGGCAACTATACCTGCGTAATCAATATTTTAGTTCTTTTTATAATTGACAAAAGAACTTACGTAAAATATAATAGTTCTATAATTTTTATCGATTTGTAACAGATTATTACATATATGAACTTTAATTTCATTCTTCTTTTTCAATACCAATATATTGTTCACATTTTGACAACTGTGAGAAAGATTATCTATCATGATTAATTTTCAATAAACGATAAACGAAACTCTTATAGATTCAAGGCAAAATTTGGATCTTTTCATCTTTCTATCTAATATTAAAGTAAAGAAAAAGGGGAAAATCCGCCTGAATTAGAACTATACTACTATGGATATGAAACACTTATACTTACTACTCTTACTCTTACTCTCTACGTAATACATACTACTCACATACAGACTGAGCTTAATAGGATTTTAGGAAAATAGAAGAAAATTGCTTCGAATGTAAAAAAAGAATGATAAATGATGAAACTGTTACTAAATGAAAATGATAGTACCCTTATAAGGTGCTTGTCGCAAAATGAAATTTTTATTCAGAACAAATTCATCATAAGAAACTTTCTTTTGATGAAGTTGCGAACAACATTACGAATAATAAAATCAAATAAAGAAAGAAAAGTTAGTGTATACTTAATAAAAAGCCAGTATCATACAACGAAATCATTATTTTTTTTATTTATTTTTTTTTTTTTTTTTGGTGGAACGGATTAAAAACTGGCATGTACTCCATCGACAAGTGCACAGCTCTTTAATTTAAAACCGAAGAATAAATTACCGAAAAAATAAGTGTAGAGTCGATTTTACATAAAGTTTAAGAGGCGGTAGGGGAAAACTGAAACAGATGAGCAGGGCAGCCGAATTTTTCTAGTAAAAGCTCAATATAAGACTGTAGTTGCCAGCGAGGCGTTACTCCTATGACAAATAACCCTCCCATGACGTATCCTATGGGGGAGGCTTAAATTCAGTAGTAGAATACTAATAGATTGTAGTGAAATAATGAATTAATTAATGAGATTTTTTAATGCACAATAAAATATTAAGCCTCCAAAAAATATTTATTAATACGCTACACGCTTATAATACGTGTCACAACTTAAGGCGTAGTTTACACTAGTAATCTTAAGCAGACACCACACATGTGACAAGCGCGCTTAAATTAACCAGCGCTTGTTTGTTATTCCAATTGTCACCACCGCACTGTGTACTATGTCTATGTTTCGTCTGCAGATTTCCGTGCGTGCTCCTCCGGTTTGACGTACTTTTATGTGACATTTCCGGCTAACTCTGGATGTACGTGTATGTATGTATACTTCGAATTACATTCGTGCTTTTCAAATAAGTGAAAAGGTGTATTCTTGCTGTTAAATAATTTTTGTGAGAAGGAAACGCTTTATATGGCAACTTACAAGGTGATAAACGAGCACCAGTACACCTGATGGTAGGTAGATGCTGCATTTCATAGTTACCTTCATTTTTTATTTATGAAGAAACTGTGCTATCCCTGATGAGAAAGATGTAATGCCTTGTAACCAGTAAAAAGGTTCTCGGATAAACACATTTTTGCTCGGAAAGTCGACTTGAATACCAAACATAGAATACTATAATACATACTTAATAGAACGGGGGAGTGGGCGGAGCCCGCATAGCCACTAAAATGCCACTAACACGTCAATTCACACGTATAAATGACAACACGAGATGTGTTTTGACGATACAATCGTTTCCAAATTTCGTATGCAAATTATTTAGAAAACGCCAAATTGCACGCTATTTACAAATAAATATGTATTAAAATCCGTCTGTCAACACAGCGAATTGGGTTTGTTGTAGAGATAAACTGATAATACGACGTAATTGCTTGGTATGTGTGGTCCCGGCGACGCCCATCCTCGTACAAAATAAGGTTGACAGCCATTTTATTGTGTATTATAGTATTCTATGATACCAAACGTTAACGCTTACAACTGTCGCGATTACTTTCAGACATATTCAAAAAAGATGCCCTTAAAATGGCGGCTATTGCAGCTCACATTAGGGGCACATAAAAAAGCAATCCTTCGCGTTTAGCCTACTCTTAACTTTGTGAGTTCAAGTCGCTGCAGGAAAGGGCTAAAAGATAATACTAATATAGTATAATAAACGTACTCTTTAAACATATAATTTAATTCCTTCACTTATTCGTTACAGCCGATTAAAAGTCCACTGCTGAACGTAGCGCCACCCCCGCGCCATCCCACAGATTACCTACCATACATGAGCAATTTTGTGAGTTGAAGTCGCTGCAATCGAAATGGCTAAGAAGATAATATTAATATTGTATATTTTTGCTCGGAAAGTCGACTTGCATACCAAACGTTAACGCTTAACTTACAACTGTCGCGATTACTTGCCGCCATTTTCTTCATAATTTTTCAACGTATTATATCAGTCATTTATTCATTACATTCATCCAAAGACATTTAAATAAGTAGTAGTAATAGACCGGACATCAGTAACAAAATTGTCGTCTGTAACTTTTGTCCTATAGGATATATCTCCGATTTTTGTCATTTAGTCTAAGTGACATCGTCAAAAGGTCAAGACGCATTCATTTTATAAATTAAAAATATTTTTAAAGAAAATATGCCTGGTTGTGCATTAAAGTATTGTAAATCACGATATGAAGCAAAAAATGAACGTGATTTCGGTTTATTATCGTAATAATAATGTGTATTTACCAAATAATCTTTAAATTTTATTATTTCTGGTAGATTATTCGAGAATAAAAAAAGATTATTGTAATAAGTGCCCTCTGTCACGGTAATTTTATCTATACAGTATTCCAATTCCATACAAACGGACGAAGCGAGAGCTACGCCTACGCGCCTCGATCTCGGCATGCGCTCGGCATACAGACAGTCGTGACTGGCGCAGTGATGATTTTGTGGAATATATATAAAAAATGGAGGAAATAAATAATATAGTAGAAATAAAGAAATAATAAATCCGAACTTCATTTAAAACCAAACATATAAATTGTAAAATAGCTGCAGGGATCTCTAACCAAGTAAAAATATTCCTTTTCTCCACCTTGGCCATGTTTCCCAAAACAATTTTTAATTAAGCTTTATATTAGAATGCGGACTTTTATACTTAAAATTTTAATAATAAAGCATTTCGTACGTCTCAACCGAGGCGCAAATATTTTTCGGTCCCAAATTTATAAGACCGAGGCACGCATTTTTATTGTTATTCAAACAAAAACATGATTTTTTTAATTAAATCTACCGATCAAAAAACGACACGCATTTTTATTGAACACTTCCTATTCAATTCACAAAGTACCTATTATATTTGTTTATACAAAAAAAGTATATTTACAATCATAAAACTAAATGAAAACACAGAGTAAAAATGCTGGAGGCAGGCAGCCTAAGTACCGCGCGACTGTAGGCATTTATTTCAAAGATGGAGCCGAGTTACAATATTGTATAGATAATATTACCGTGCCTCTGTTATCCAGTAACGTCACTATTTATTTACAAATATGTTAGTGATTAACGATGTGCCTACAACGCATTTTAATATCCCCCCCTAGATGAACTCATATGGGAAATTTTTAAAGTCGTTGCAACCGAATTGGCTAGGAAGATAATATTAATATAGTATAATATGCCGACTCTTTAAACATTTTATTTTATTCATTCATTCATTATAGGCTATCAAAAGTTCACTGCTGAACGTAGATTACCTTATATGGGAAATTCTTGCCATAGTTGCCATATTTATCTGGCAGATTGACAACCGCAGTTTTTTTTAATTATTTATATTAGGTTTAGTAAATATCTCCCACTTCCTAATGAAAGTAATAAATTTTAAAAATATATTTCTTCCAACAATTTTATACGAAACGGCATCACTAAACCGGTAATTAAGTGACTTGATACAAAGTGTCATGCACCTGCATTCACGCAAGCGTTATTATACCTTGACAATTATTGTTAATATAGAAAATTCTAAAAATCACCTACACATAAATGCATAAACACAAACACGAATAAATATAAATCTTAATTCAATTGAAATAAAGTACAAAAAGAAACTAAACGGAGCATTCCGATGTTTAGTGGTGCGAACGCAACGTCGATAGTTACAAACGGGATCGGGATAACCGCTTATTGCTTTTGAATTTAGAACGCTTAGTTGCGGTCGGAGCGACGTTCGAAGTTAAATAGAAAGTTATTAGAAATTTTATTAGCGGCCAGTGTTGGGATTTCGACGACGTTATATTGTTTCTATTTTCGTTTGGCTTCTTCATTCTGCTTCGTGTTTTACAAAACGAAATTAATACTAAATAGTTAAAAAACAAAAGACTTAGTCCTTTATAAAATTAAATCACAAATTAAATATTTTTAGAAAAGTGAGCTATTTGTTTACACCGTTGAGTCTTTTACCATCGTCTTTAAATATTCCACAAGATTCTAAAACCGAGGGAACATTAATAGAGACTAGATCTATTCGGTTGACATTTTCAAAGAACTGTAACGGGAAAATCTACCAGCACTTTCCTTACAAGAAAGTCAAAATAAAATTACTAGTCATTGGGAGTTATATATTTAATTTAATTATATTTAATATTTTCTTATAGTATTTTATAAAATCTAAGACTTAAAAAGTAGTATAAAAGTTTTAAAGTTAATTATGACAAACTGCCTCGTTTTCCGACATAAAGCAACGTTCTCAAATTTCGATAAAACGCCCAAAATACTTTGAACAAAGGAAACTCGAAATGGAGGAAAACAGACCGAAAACTTTACGGCGTGTTGACAAAAAGAAAAGTCAGCATAACATCGAAGAAAGTTAAGAATATTCGAAACGACGCGACGTGAACCTTTTGAGAATTTAGTTCTGAGAAAAGTTTAATTTAAGTAATTTATTTTAACCTTCAATTTTTTTTACTTATTATAAGCCATTGCTAAACCACAAAACTATCTGGTGGTAAGTGGTGATGCAGCCTTAGATGGTAAATCGCACTGTCTCAGCGTAACAAAAGCCTATTCACGCTTGCCTTGAAGACGCACAGATTGTATTCGGACGGAAAGATAGACGCCGGTAAATTATTCCACATCTTTACTGTTATTGGAATTATAGATTTCCATGAACCAAAACTTTAGTCAGTTCAATTAGCCCACAGCCAAAGCAGCTGCAAGAAAGTAAGGTGCCCTCGCAAATGTCCGGCGTTACATCATTTCGAGGCAGCTGCTTGTCTAATGCAAAACGCAAGTCCGGTCGAGCATAGAACCCCCCCCCCCCCCCAATTTGGGAAACTATGTATTCTGACCAGAAGAAGTAAAATTGCTCGCAGCTAAGCAACAACTTCTTCGCAGTAGTATACTGGTATCTTTTCCTAAACCTACATAGCTGCTCGCAAATAATAAGAAAATGCATATAACATATATGGGCTAGTGCTGCAAAATGCCACCTAACAGTTTAATATACTAGATTTAATATACTTAATACACTAGAATTAATAGAAAGACGTACTAAGAGGTGTACAGGTGACCATAATCAGGTTAAAGCCAATGTTAACAGTCTCGGGCTCCGACGCAAAGTAGCCAGCCCATCTGTCCGCTAGTACACAGAGGATGAAGAGCTCGCAAGCGATCCATCAATACCGCGGAAAATTAAGCACCACAAAGAGAGGTAAAAGGTGATATAATTAACTAAACATTGTAAGGCCCTATTTACAAGTAACTTTCTTACATAATAATAAGGTATTAAGACATTTGAACATCGAATTAGAATCGAATTTCAGATAAATACCCAAACTAGGCCTCAATTAAACACGCAGTCTATTGCGAGCTCACCCAACAGGATTGGATTAGTACCTAGAATAAATATCTAGGTGTCCTATTTAAGAAACCACTTCGAATTACCCTGGGACTTCGAAGTAGTTTTATAAAATAGTTTCAACGGGAGTGTTAAAAATAGATGTTTTATTTATATCATGAGATATAAAACAGAAAATCGTTTTATTTACAATACCTACCACTATTTACTAACACATCCTTTAAGTTATATAAAAAATCTGTACATGTTTTATCAACGAAATAATTTTATATTCTTACAAAAAAATTACTTTTTGACTAGTCGTACTTTAGGGAAGAAACTGGTTTCTGAAATACAGTTATATTAGCTCAGAGAATTTAGGAATTGCGCAGAATTACGTGCTTTAATTCCTCCCTGTCTTCCAACATCGAACAAACAGACAGTTTCCGACATATATAAAAAACCTATGTGTCGAATATAGAACCTTTTCGATTTTTAAACTCGATTAATAAAATTAAAACACGGTGAAATCTGTTCAAAAATTATTTAACGATTTCATATATTTACGCGAACACTACAAGTAGATTAAAACTACTTTTACGGATTTTATCGCGTTTAATTTATTTTATTTTTAATAACCGACGTTTCGGGTGCTTTTCAGCACCCATGGTCACGGGGTGCTGAGGTGAATGACGTCCCGATATCAAAGTTAACCCGGAGTACCTTCTGGAAAGCACCCGAAATGTCGGGTGCTTTCCAGAAATAAAATACCGCGATAAAATCCGTAAAAGTAGTTTTAATCAAAATTGTTTAAATTTCGACATGCATAATTACAAATATAATAAATAAAATTTAAAGACAAATGGGTCTAATTATATTAATTCCACCCATTCATATTGAACCTAACCCAGAATGAAGAATTGTGTTCCCTTAATATTCCCTGGGCCCTTATTAAACGGGGAAAATGAGACTATTAATAATAACAGGAAAAATGATGCCATCAATTGGGTTGACGGTGAAGTGACAGACAGTGGATTCTACCACGAATCACCGCTAAACAAAAATAATCGAATAGGAATTTCAAGTGAAATAATTTCGAGTAATTGCATGGTCCCTCTCAAATAATGTCTCGTATGAGTATTTAAACCTTTGTCATAACTTATTAGTGTATTTTTTATATAGAAGAAGGGGCAAACGAGGATGCGGCTCACCTGATGGTAAGTGACTACCGCCACCCATGAACAACCACAACACGTTGTCGGTATCATAGTGTGTAGTGGCGTTGTAAAAAATAGAAAAAAAAAATTCTTAATTTCATATAGATTATAATCACACTTATTAAAAGTCATTCATGTACTTAATTTACCACTACCCCATATCGTCTGGTAGGTGTCGTAAGAGGCGACAGAGAGAAACTGAAACAGGTAATGGGCAATAGCATCAGGAAATAGGCAACAGCATTTGCCTGACATTGTCAACCCGGCTGCCAAGCGATCTGTGGAGTAGGCCTATGTTCAGCAGTGGAATTTTGTAAGCTGTAATGGATTGATGGATATATTACTTTTTTACCGTCTATGAAAGAAATCGTCAACATTTTCATAGACTAGTAGTTAAATGGTAGTAAGTTAATGTTGAAAAACAATACCAAAGCGAGTGTATTATCTCGTAGCACACTAATCTGTTTTCCCAGTAAGGCAATTATGGTCAGTCAATCTAATGAATGTTAGCCAAATTATCTTAGATAACATTCGACAACAATATATTTAAAAACTTTCAATAAAGATAATGTCCTACAAATACAATTTAGCGTTCCCTTCATCGTTTATATATAACCTTAAAAAACGTAAATAAAGATGTTTTCATGATCATTATATCAGAATTTCGTTTTATACAAAGTTTGTATGAACGTAAATTTTATAAGTTTCAATAAAACATCAAACAAAAAAGAAATCCGCACTTAACAATAACAGATAATATTTAATTTTACAAATCGATTGTATGACACGGATAAAAATAACAATACTGCGTGAGAAACAATAGTACGGGTTAGAGATCGCTCATTGTTCTCGTAAGGGAATATAACACATTAATACGAATTAAGCGCGAGTGATAGATAAGCTTCATGCGAATCCGGTGTTTGTTCTGAGCATGATTGAACACCGCAAAGATACATCATGCTGAAAATTGTATCAAGCGAATCCGGTGATAATTTTATGGACATGTCACGGGCTCATTGAAGTTTTTTATACCATATGACAATTTTGTTTTTATAATATAGGATTTTAGATCATTCAATCTGTCAATCATGGGCTCAATAGGGTTAACAAACGAACAAACAGTGGGCCTGATGGTAAGTGGTTGCTGTGGCCCATAGACGTGTACATCTGTCCTCGATTACAAATCAAATTGCAGATGCGTTGTCACCCGTGAGGACTAAGTTGGAATGTCTCGTTTCCAGTAAATAGGGTGTACGGTCATCTAGACTAATATGATATAAAGTAGCGTTAAGCTGCTAAGCTTTGTGCGTAAACAAGCGTCAATGTACTTAACCTGATTATAGCTTTCATACGAAGATCGCGCCAAGTTCAGAGCGCACCCGCGTTAATTGAAACTACAACTTATGGTTTAATGGTGAACATCTTTGACTGCGGCGTCAATCTATCTACCATGCGTGACTAGTAAGTAATAGGTTCGGGAGGAATGGGCGCATGAGTACCGAAAACTATTATATATATTTAACGAGTCAAAAGTATCCGATTTAGGTACTTTTCAAACCATTAAAAATTCACAAATCCGAAAATATTAACTTTGTTGCGCGATAGGACCTTTTCACAATCAATCATAAGTGCGCAATAATCATATAATGCGCAATAAGACCAATTATGCGCAATAAAAGTCTTGCACTTTCGTGCCGCGAGTTGTAAATCAGCACTCAAAATTACAGTTAGCAATTTCATTGTCGCTGGCAAAGAATCGAACTGGAATTTTCTGCTTACTTAAAAGTATGGAGCCAACGAATATCCCTGAATAAAAGTTTTTGTATATATAAATAAACAACATACCAACAAGCACACGGATTAAATACAGACTTGGATTATTTTTGTAGGCCATTCAAACACCTTTTCCGTGCATGATTTGAACCCGACCAAACCGCTCAGCCACTGTGTTACCGAGCCGTTACCATTAGAAACAATACATCACAAGTGATTTATATTCTGACGCCCATAAATAAATTATCCACTTTAACAATTCGTTATTTTCACGTCAAAAGACATACGGTAAGTCGGCTACAAAGCATAACGACGCGAATTTAGTCCGTGTTTTTCTTTTAAACCTCATCTCAGATAGAAGCGGCTGTCGACATTTTCTCAGCCTCCTTTGTGCAACGACTTTTACGTTAGCTCTTAAGAAGCAACAAACTAGCTGGCTGACTTACGGTGTCTCACGGTTTGCTACTTCTCCAAACGATGCTAAAGGGAAAATCATGTAGAGAGTTCGTTTTACTTTATCGCCTTTTTACAGGTTGACATCGAAAAAAAAACAATAAAAAAAGTTTTATGTTAAGTATAAAATATGTCTTTTATTTTATTTCTACTTAACATAACTCAGGGCCATATTAAGGTAGAAAATTCATTATACCTAAATTGTAACTTTCTTGCAATAATTGATTTAAATACAATTACACTAAGTTAGAATCACACTTCAAAGTTATTTCCATTCAACCAAATAAGTGTAAAATGGTAAATTATAGTCTATAGAGTTTAGAGAGCGGGTAAAATTAGAGGCTGTGAGGCATTCCATCGTAGTCCTGAGGTGACAACGCATCTAAAGCCTTCATTGTTTGAAATTGGCTGTAGTTTTGACTGCAGTAGATAATTATCACCTGGGATTGTAAATTTGTTTGTCATTTCTTTATAGAATGAGGGTGACAAACGAGCACACAGTCCACCTGATCGTAAGTGGATAGTGTGGTACATAGACATCTAAATTTATCCTCAATTAAGAATCAAAACGCAGATGTGCTGTCACCTCTAAGGGCTCAGATGGAATGTCGCGTTACCGGTAAAAAGGGTCTCCGGTTCTCTACACTCATCGTACGAAACACAGCAGTATTAAGCTAATATTTTATGCTGGTATTCTATATGAGAGCGTAGTTTTTTCCCAGTTGAGCCGACCCATTTGAGCTACAACCATAATATAGCTACAGCTTTGCTCTACCACTTCAGTTTTATATAAAAATGCTGATGTAGCACTGGGTAGTAAATAACCGTATCTTAGCATAATAAACGCCAGTTTACTCTGCCCTGAAGACACCGTTACATTCTGGTGTAATGACAGACGCTGGCTAAATATTTCACTCCTTTGCTGTACGTATTACGTGGAGAATTTTAACATCGGCACGGGGCTTCACATCAAAGGAGGAATCTATTTTCTGTGATGTTTGTGCTGTTAACCTATGCGGCTCTTATAGCTCCATCCGACTCAGAGCCCGAGGCAATCATCATGTCGCCTCTGTGCTCAGCTCGTGTCGTTCGATGTTCTGAGCGGTGAGAACCACCCAGATAGCAAAGCAGTAAAGCCCAACGAGTGTGTAGTTGTAAAACGGCTGAAGAAAAGAGTATGATTTTACTCCCGGCAACGTTTAAGTCACCACCTCATTTTCAATTTGTGTCATAAAGTTGATTAAGGGAATTCCTGCGGCTGCTAAAAATGTTGCTGAATTTAACATTTTTTTAAACTGGAATTGCAAACGAACCTACAGTTCAGCTGAACCTGATGTAGATAAACTCTTAGACAAAAAAGGACATCCTAACACTAATTAACATATACAATAGCAACAAATCGATAATAAAAATTTGCTAACGTTGCTAGGTACCCCAACCCTTAAACCACGCGCTGTAATTTACCTTAACCCTACTCAATATCCAATGCTGTTAAATCTTCACACGGTCGGATGGTGTCAAATATAAAGTACAAATTCCCATTAATAAGCTTGCTAAATTCAAGTTTTATTAGTAGAAATAGGATCAACCAATTAAGTCCTGTAATTAAAACTGGCCAACCCGACCTGAGTTAGGACGGAATTATTGAACGCCCTCTCTATTTTAACGGAATTTCAACTTTTCACTCGTTAAAATATTAAATTAATTCCTAGAATGAGAGGCCGAAATGATCCTGCAACGTTTCTGCGGGATTACAACGGATGTCCGATACGCTTCGCTAATCTTTTGTTTATAGGAAATTGTATTTGGTTTTGTTTGAAATTAATCGTTCGAGTTATTTCGGGAAACAGTTTTTAATTTTCTATTTTGTTAATTTATAAATTAGAGGAAACTGTTTGAAAATTTCGAAACAGTGTTTGAAGTAGGAGTAAGATCTTATTTCGTTAGAATTAAATTCAAGAGAGAAGTAAAACGAAAATATATACAATCCGACTGGGCAAAAAAATTTACGGAAGAGAGTCACTTCCACAACAGCAATGATTCAAACAACTCTCAAACAAGCCAATACGTTAAAATTCGCCAAGCCCATTAGACTACAGAGCATGCTGAGTTAATAGACATACTACATACGAGTACATATATACAATCGACAAACATTACTTTCCTTTTAGAGCAGTCGGTTAATAACAAATAACTTTAACCAGCTAACTTGGGAGGTAGACTGTCGATCATGGTAACAGATCTCGCAAACTTTTACGTTTCTATGTGTCATCTCTCGTGTACTATTTATGTCTGGTATAAACGAGATGGTAATACCATCCATTAAAACCCAGAAAAATGCTTGTTAACCCACAGATTGCCTCATAAGGGGATACTTGCCACAGTTGCCACGCTTGGCAAGCGGGTTGGCAATTATTAGGAAGACGCTGTTACTTATCTCCTGATTTGATTCCACTCTATCAACTCTTACGACTACCACGGGTAGATGTGACTACATACGTAGATGTAGACTACACGGCATTGTTCATGATATAGGGTAGTGTATTCCTTTACAATGACGCTACTAGGCTATAGCACAGTTTAATACATTCTTTAAACTGTGACTATAGTACAACGACTGCCTCGTTGGTCTAGTGGTTGTAGTAGTGCGACTGCTGATCATGAGGTCCTGGGTTCGAATCCCAGGTCGGGCCAAAAAACTAATTATTGAGTTTATCCGTCAAGAAATTCTCAATAGTTGCCCGGAGTCAGGAAGTTGGCGGTGTCTCACCCCCGTGCCTTGGAAAGCACGTTAAGCCGTCGGTCCTGCGCCTGATCTCTCTCCGGTCGTGTCGGTTTATCATTCCGTCAGATTATGAGAGTGAGGGAATAGAGAGTGCACATGTGCTTGCGCATACACTTGGCACTATAATCCTGTCCTGCGCCGATGGCTAGCCTCCGGCCTCTGCTGAGGCAGGCCGCCTTGGCCGAAATTCTGTCTGGAGGACATTATTATTATAGTACAATTTATTAGTTTTACAAAGCCACTGAAATTGTTAGCTACGTAAAAATATTCTACGTATGGTTAAGTCTATCTTCCTTTGACGGTAAAATTTATAAAAAATCTGTCAATATTATTATACACGTTCAATACATATATCATCTATATAGAAGGCCCTATCAGGCGCTAAGCGCTCGCTGTAAATTTCACATTACGCGAGCAACCCGAGTTCGATCCCTGCTGACACCAATGAAATTGTTAATTGTAATTTTAAATGCAGATTTACCATGTGCTCGGCGGTGAAGGAAAACATCGTGAGGAAACTTGCATATCTCATAAATATGAAAAAATATTTAGAAAAAACATGTGAAGTTCGCCAACACTCTCAGAAATGAGGGGAGGCCTGTCCCCAGCAGTGGGACGTATATATACGCTGTAATTTTTACGATATTTAACTGTTTAACAAAAATAAATATTCAGGGTTTTATTCCAAACAAGAAATAGACATTTTTTATCTTTTGTCCAATTTGATCCTTTTTGTTTGAGATTATAGAACGAAAATCTCTCACAAGGCTAAGCATAGAAACGTATCATTTATAGGCTTAGATATGAACGATATGTTTCTAACAAATATTACGAAAATAAAGCTCATATATTTTTAGCAAAGACTCTCAAAGGTCTTTTCGCGACTGGTTGTCAGGTTGGTAATCATCTAGTTTGGACAAAGGCATATTATATAATAAATAAAAGTGTAAACTAGTAATTCAGAGGCGAAGGGCCTACTATGAACGTCGACCATGATAAAAAAATGTTACAGTAGATATATAGAAAATGTTCTCAGTAATATTGTAACAAATGCAAAATACTTTTTGGCTTATATTAAGAATAAACGTAAAGTAAAGAGTGACATACCATCTGTTATAAAATTCGGGCACAGATTTGCTAAAGACGGTGCCAGTATTACTAATCTTTTTAGGACAATTTTGCTTTGGCGTGTGAAACGGATAATGATATCGTTTTGGTTGATGAAACTATATCTCATAATATTAGGTCAGATATATGTAACTATTGATAAAATAGAAAAGTGTTTAAAAACTTTTGATTCCAGTAAGGAGCAGGAAGTGACGGTAATCATCCAATATTTCTTAAAAACTGTGCTACTAACTTAACAAGACCTTTGCATATAATTTACAATCGATCTCTTGTGGAAGGTTGTTTCCCCAAACTGTGGAAAGGTTCTGTAATTATTCCAATCCATAAAGTGGGCGATAAAAAACCATTTTATGTGTTTAGTTGGTAAGCCTTAATAAATTAAAATAAAATAAAATAAACTTCACAAAATGTGAGTAACCTGAGTTCAATCCTTGCCGGAACCAATGATATTGATATTTGCAGTTTTAAATGCTTATTTACCATTGCTCGGTGAAGGGAAACATCTTTAGCAAACCTGCAGTTATTTATTTATTCATTATCACATTTTTTATAACAAAATAATACAAAGGGCGGACTTAATTCCTTCAGGTATTCTCTACCCGTCAACCCATGGAGTACTGAGAATTTGACCAAGGTGTAGCAGCAATATAGAATTTAAAAAAATATAGTTAACTACGTAATACATTTTGCTAATAAATGCATTTCAAAGATATGTGAAGTCTACTATGCGGAGTAGGGCGGGCTAACCGCTCTATAAACCTCACAGAAATGAAAACAGTCACTCAATTAACTGCTGAAGAAATAAAACGAACATTTTTCTTGCTCAAGAAAAGAAAAGTGAAATAAAAACTGGTGAAAATTTGTTAAGCAAAGACAAAACGTGTTGGTTTTTTAAATACCTTTTCATTTTTTAAAACGTTTTTTTTTCACACTAGGATTTTCTCTTGTATCATGGGGGCAGCTTACATACAAAAATTTCACAAAGTCTAACACCCTTCCATTTATGACCTCCACCATAGATTGCCTCATATGGGTGATATTTGCTACATTTGCCATACTTTGCAGGCAGTTTTGTAACCACAGTTATATTTTATTATCATTGAGTTGTTAAGGTTCTCGAGTAGTAGCCTCACTCCGGTAGACGAAATGGGCGACAGCCCTTAACTAGATGGCGTAACGACCTCGTAACACATGCAGGAAGTCGATGAACGCAGGAGGCTCAGAACCGTGCCTTGTGGCATTCTTTGGGAGAGGTCTGTGTTCAGCAGTGGACTTGTGAAGGGCTGTAATGATGATGATGGTGATAATAATGACTCTATTGTATTTTTTAAAGGTGAGTCATTGTAGTTCAAGGGCTAAATGACGACCTGGTAATACATACAGGAAGTCGATGGAATTAGGTGGCTCAGAACCGTGCTTTGTGGCATTCTTAGGGAGAGGCCTATGTTCAGCAGTGGACTTGTAAAGGGCTGGTATAATAATGATGAGGATGGTGAGGACGATGATTATGATGATGATGGTGATTCCTCGTCAAGAAGATGTTACTAGTTACATCACTTGTTTCAGTTTTCCCCTCATATGCTTAAAATATTATCGCACTGGGTTTCTTGCTGGTTTTTTCCAGGATAGAGGTATTTTCCGAACCAGTGGTAAAAAAAAATAATTTTCAATATGTATTAGGTAAGAATCTATATTGTAAAAGAATATTCTATTCTATTCTATTCTATTCTATTATCTGTCGCTCTCTAGATGATATGGGTTAGTGTCATCCCTTAGACTACATGTCTTGGGGCATGAAATGCCAGAAATTTTCGCGTTAATAAAAAAGATAATGGTAAAATACTGCAAAAGTAGGTAGGTTCTGGTAGATCACGAGAAGTGAAAAAAGGAGCTTGGCTTGACACATTAATTATCAGATAAAAAATTTATATAGTTAAGTTATAGGGTTATTGAAGAAACACCCCCCTCCCAATTTGACTTATAAAGATAAGTTAATATTATAACAATTACTATTGTTGTTATTTAATTGCAAACGTCATTTATTTTAGGTAACATTCAAATTCAAAGTACACTCAGCGAAATAAAAAAGTGCACGCTACTCCAAAGTCCACTCGAGGCAACGAAGTTTTTGTTTTAATTAAACTTAAATCAGCACACTAATAAATATTGCCCCTTCGGTAATACCGCCCTTTGTTATTTTAAAATATTTTCCAATTGTACTAAACCGGCGTTGAAATGTATTTGTTTCTGTATACAATACGGGCCCGGTGTTTATTGACTTTATTAGCAGAAACTTATTCAGCTACCAAAAGAAATATGGGAATGGTATTAGTGTTTTTTTTGTAGGTATAAGGATAAAGTATTTGTTTTGTTACTGCGGACATTGTGTTGACCAACACATGCGGTCAGCTCGAGATTTTTATCTGATAATTAAGTACGTTTTATAAATCTTTTCTATTCGAGTTTTGAAATTTTAAATAATATAAAAGTAATCAAAATATATATTAAGAATATGTAAAACTTAGAGGTTACACCTGCAAAGACTTATTGAAAGACGATATATCGACGGTATATACATTTTTATTATTATTTTCGAAGAATTTAGCTAATACACTCCTATTCCTATGAAACACTTAAATCTGATAAAATTTATCTCTTAGATAAAATATGACAAAAATAAATTGAAAATTACAGTTTTAAGTTAGTTCAATAATCTGTCACTGATACATTCACTCAGGTAACTTATTATTTATTTCAAGTATAACTTTTATCTTACTTTTGATAAATCGGCCTTAAGATAAATTATTTATTAGGAACAGTTAAAGCAATCAATATTATTGAGGATTAATTGCATTCCAATGAACGTTCGAATTCTAGCTTGTTTTCCCTTTTTTCAACAGATTAGAATAGAATAAATTGTATTCAATATAGATTTAAAATAATTCTTATCAAAATCCATTCTTAACTTTTACTACTGCACTGGTTCGGAAGAAAATCTCTGTCCTCTAAAGAAATTTTGTCAAGTTAACTTAGTACAATAAATAATAGGTTGTACAATTTCTTACAAAACTCATTTGAAAAATGGTTTGGAAGAGATCACCTCATTCCCAGGAGTATAATTAAATATTTATTTATTTATAATATATAACCATTTTTAAAAAAGACTGTGTTTATTAAAAAAAGCTTAGAGAAAATAACTAAGAGATCTTGTATATTTTATGGAACTTTATTCTAAATGCATATACATTGCACCACGAATTAGTTTTTGATTCCGTATTAGAGTCGAGTAACCGATACCACTTGCTTTTGCTTGTGTTTGTTCCTGATGTTTACAGAGTATATGTCTCTTTGTATATCCCTTACAGTGCAGTTTGCTACGCAGTACCAGTGCGGTCACGAAGCACTATTTCCAATTAACAAACATGCAAGTATCTTTAAATGAATTATAATATACGTTTTTTTTTATGGGATAGAGTGACAAACAAGCACACAGTCCACCTGATGGTAAGTGGTTGCTGTGGCCCATAGACATCTACATATATCCTCGATTACGAATCAAAATGCAGATGCGTTGTCACCCGTGAGGACTAAGATGGAATGCCTCGTTTCCATTAAAAAGGGTCTCCGGTTCTCTACACTCACCATACGAAATACAGCAGCATTAAGCTACTATTTGACGCTGGTATTCTGTGAGAGCGTGGCTCCTTCCCCGGTCGAGCCAACCCATTCGTGCTACAAATATACTACTAATATAACTGCAGCATGGCTCTACCACGTATAAAACGTAAATGGTAAACCAATAATCAAATGAATTGCCTATTTACGTATAATATTTGTTTATATTCTAAATATGATCAAAACTTACCACATATTGTGAAGAATAAATTCGATACTTTGGCACACATCGTGATGACTTAGGATCGCACTGCACATAGTTCATCGAACACTACTGTTTATAATCACCTCCACATTATGTCACTGACACTGAGTCTCACTTTGCACATCACTGTTAGTTATTTACGACTTTTTTGCCGTGAACTGTACTTAAGAAATAACAATGACTGATTAAAACAATTTAAGATTGCTACGTTGTTTTCATTTTGTCCGGAGCATCTGAAAAGAAAAAAATATAGATCACTATATTGCAAATGTCGATATAGGAAATTAAATTACAAATGAAAATGTATTTTTATGGATTATTAAAAAAATTCAATAATATTAATATCGTATTTTTATTACAGTGTCCATGCTATTTCTCATAACGATTAAGTAACATTGCGTGCACCATGTATAACACGCTTAAATTATTATCATAGCACGCGTGAAAGGAAATTCGACACACGCGGTATGTGAGGCTAACGTTCGCAACTGAATCTCACGCCTAACAAACCTATCATCCTCTACAAAATAATAACAACTTTGACGGCTCTGTGGTACAGTAGCATTGAGTTGCAACACTGAGGGCCGCGGGTTTAAATCCTGCTCATAAAAAGTATTTGTGTGGACTACAGATATTTTTTTCGGGTCTGGATGTTTGTCTCGTGCTACTCATGAATGTAAACTGCCTCAACGATACAGGAGAAAATACTTTGAAAACTTTAAAAAATTATTCAGTATACACTATATGGAGCTTTACAGACAACTCTTTTAGTTATACTATGATAACATTACACACAACAACAAAAAAAAAACCAGTCACCTACGGGTATTATGAATAAGCGACAGTACGAAGAAAACGGTTTTAAAATTCCCACCGTGCTATAACAGACCTGCTACCATAGAGCCTGTTAGACCAGTAGAACCCGTTCAATGAATGACTTGACTTATTGCTAAAATAGCTCAACAATGATCTTAATTAATTCATAAGATAAATACATTTTACAATGTCTTTAAACATTTTATCATTACTAATGAGAAATTGATATAGTCGAGTAAAAAGGATTGTTCCTATGTTTGGATAGAATTAATTCGTCAAAATAGTCTTTAGAAACTAAGCTTTTAATATACTTAAAAAACAGTGAAGATAAGCATTTATGAAGCAAAGTTAAAAAAATTGAAGCAATTTAATATTACATACTTTTATCAATTTGATGTCAGTTTTTATTTTAAGTCAGTGTTAAAGTAATTTATCTATGCCTTATGACGGCTTGCGAATTTTTGCCTGCATTGATGACTGCAGATCAATGTTGATGTTATAATTTATTTCTCTTGTTTTCTCATTTTTTCTTTACTCAGTGGAAAACAAACGTTAATTTTCAAAAGTACGTCAATTAATGCCTTGTGCGGAGTGCGGGTTAGATCCTTTTTACTCAACTACGTCCAATTATGGTTTACTCTCCTGGTTTTCTGTTTTAAATTGTAGAAAACATTTTATAAAAATATATCGATGGATAAGTTTTATATATAACAACAAATTTACGAGTTACAACCAATAATGGAACCAGTATGGACGTTCTTTTCCTTAACAAATATTAACAAGACATAAATCAATTATATTCATAAATCGAATGATTGAATCATTCGATTTATGAATATAATTGATTGACATTGACAATACAAGAGCAAATTAGTCTGCCGGCACCAAATTTTAAATGCTGATTCACTACGTGCTCGTTGGTGAAGTAAAACATCGTGAGGAAGGAGAAGGAACATATCTAGTGATCAAATACAAAATAACAAAACCAGTGATGGTGGACAGTATCTCAGTTACGAGATATCTAATGCTACAACCTCGTCTTCGCCTGCAGAGTGGCGGTGATGTTCCTGCAGTAGAAGAGTAGAGTGTTATGGACCAGTAAAAAGACAGATAAAAAAATAATTTGTAATTATGTATGTTATGCGTTCAACTTCAAGGAATGTACTGAAGTAAAGTTTATTTAATATTCAAACAATCAATAATTTCCAAATCCTACCCTAAACGGCAATCAAGCAATAAAAAATAAATAAAAACAAGTCAGCTTGTTAAGATAAACTGGAATAAAACTTGATCTAGTAGAAGCAAACAAAAAAAGGTTCGTCAAAAAAGGTTTTTTTCTGTGAGAGAAACTGGCGCCGTAAAATTATAACGACATATTAAATTCGTTGATGAAAAAAACGTTACGGTCCACGGTGTTGTAAAATTGACGCATTATTCCCCGGTCCCGCTGGAGTCGTAAATGCGATCGAAAAATAAATAAAAATTTAGTAACTCCCTTTTAATGATTCTTAAAGATGCGAATGTTTTAAGATGTGCTGACTTGATATCTAGTCTACTCGTAAATATATAAAATCAATGAAGGCTTCACGACATTTTTTGTCTTTTTCGAGACATAGAAATGAGGTGAAATATTTTACAAATTATAAGCAACAATTTTTTTTTAGGTAAATGCAAGGATGTTTTTTTTTGTTGTAAATTAGTTAAGAAATGGATAAACCAAACTACACATTTTTAAGGTGGAAAAATTAAAAGAAGATTTAAAATGTGAAAAATATTATGGAGGCATTGTTTTGTGTATTTATATAATACTCTAAGAAACCAAAAAAATTTTACTTACAAACCCAACTTCTCAATTATATGACATTTTCTAACTAAAGACTATAACTTCATCTCAAACCCATCTAGCTAGACCTGGTGATCGGAAGATTATTCCGATCACCAGGTGAAGTGCTCATCCTTAAAAAACTAACACACAGTCTCACAAAAACTCGAAAATGGCTCGACCGACTTTGATGAAATTTTCGTGTGTTAAACTAAAGCCAGCATACTAATAAAAAAAATTGCTAAACTATGTCAAATATCTTACTATGAGTCAATCTATGGGCTCTGCTTTTTTTTTTAGAATAAAGGTGACAAACCGAAAGTCAACTTGATGGTAAGTAGATGATATGGCCCATAGACATCTAAATTTATCTTCAATCAAAAATCAAAATGCAAATGCGTTGTCACCCCCGAGGACTAAGATGGTCTGTGTTATACATTGTACTTTTGATAGGCTATAACGGTAACGGTGTAGTTCTATCTAAGTTATCGTCGAGACACAAACATTCATCAATTACAGTATCTATTTTTTGAATACCGGGTTTCAGTAGAGAGACTTCTCCAGTCTTAACTCTACACTGTTCAATATTTGCAACACGCGAAGTATCATTAAAAGCGATTTGACTGCGACCATATACGTAAATAAGATGAAACGAGTAATATGATGTTATATTTTTAAAAAAAAGCAATCACATTCACGGAACACTAGGTAATAAAACACTTATTTGGTCTAGGTGTCCGTCTTACCTATTACTGCCGCAAAATAACAGTATTTGTAATGTTGTGTTAAGGTCTGAAAGGTATAGAGGGCCAGTCTATTTACAGGCTGTGAGGTATATTGCATCTTAATCCTCTATGACAATGCATCTGTAACCGTTTTTGTTTCAAGATGGCTGCAGATGTCTATGGATGACTTGTAAGTACATTTGTTAAGAAATGTTTTTTTTGTCTTTTTTATAGATTACGGGTGACTAACGAGCACACAGTTCACCGGATGGTAAGTGGATACTGTAGTCCATAGACATTTACCCTCGATTAAGAATCAAAATGCAAATGCGTTGTCATCCCCGAGAACCAAGATGAAACGCCTCGTTTCCAGTAAAAAAGGGTTTCGGGATCTCTACACTCACCATAAAAAAACACAGCAGTTTTAAGCTGCTGTTTTACGCTGGTATTCTGTGAGAGCGCGGTCCTTTCCCGTTTGAGCCGACCCATTTGTGTTACAACCATAATCTAGCTGTAGCGTTACATTTCTCAACAAAAAATAACACGAGGGAATTATTATATATATGTTATATATAGCTTCATTATCAGAATAAGTAGAAATAAAAAGAAAATCAGCTTTACAAAAACATTTTACAAAGAGGTACAATTTTTTAATACGCTATTTAGTTTCAACATAACCAAAAAAAAAGTCGTTATTAAGAAGATCAAAACTTTGTCACGTCATTATTCAAACCTGATTGCTACCAACTGGATTTAACTAATATGAAGTTTTAAGTGGACGCATTTGTTAATTTGAATATAAACGACCACGCCATTAAGTCTAGGTCTTAAATTAAAAAAAAAAAAACGTCTTGTCAGACATCACCTGCATAAATGATCTCATAGTAGACGAGCCCACTCAGTGAGAAGTCATTAAGTATTTCTCAAAAACTTGAATAGAGATTTCTACATACTATCTTTTTAACCCACGCGAAGCCTATTTGGGTGTGGCGTATGGTGTAAGTTAAAAGAAAAATTCTTTAAATATGGAATGATTTTTAATCTCTATATAGAAAAATCAATTGCTGTACGTTTGTCTCGCAAAAATTCGAAAATGGGTGGATCGATTTGGATGATTTTTTTTTTGTTTGTGTTTTAGTGGGTCCCTGGATGATCTGAATTCTAAACGATTCACAATTGGACCGGGTAGGTAGAGCTGTTGTCGAGATCCTGAAATCACCCGTGCAAAGTCGAGGTGGATCGCTAGTCGTCAGATAAAAGATATCCATCAAATTTTTAATAACATGACTAAATATGAACTGTATTTTTTCACTATTTTTTTATTCATACAACTGTAATATTAATTTCTTTATATTGCTTTTTATCAAATTAATTTTTAAACATTTAATCGACTACATTATTAACATTAAAATTGGATTAAATTTCATAATAATAATGACTTAAAATATGATGAAATATTGCAGCAGTTAGAGCATGTAATTGTTATAAATGGGGTGTTTGGAATTGGTAGGTGTTAAGTGGGCAATGGTAATTTAGCCATGGTTAACTATGACACTGGGACGTCAACATCTAGATTAAACATAGAATAAATTAATGTTTTAGAAAGTCTACTATAACTAAATTGCAACCGCCTTCCGAATATATCGCGTAGGCTGTCCATTAATAATGTAAGTATTTAAGTATTTAGTAAGTTATTCCATTGTATAATTTACATGTTTTTGCTTTGTTTAGTCTTCTAATATTACGATTATATAGTGAAAGATGATTTTTTTAGTACCCAGAGTTTACTAAAACATTCAACCAATTTCATCCAACCTACTTTTGAAATAACAAATCAACCAACTTTAACACACTTCATGATTTTTTTTTGTCCAAATGTTTGTGATTTTGATTTACCAAAGAAAACGCTAGACCCGCTAGAGGTGTTAACTTAGTCCGTTTCAATAAAGCAATATGTAGGCGGAGCGACGTTTGTGTGAGGCAATTATTTTGTCTTTCCGTTTGTCTGTGCATTTATTCAAGCCTTTTGTTTTCTCTGTGAAAACATTGAATTTGTTTTTTATGTTTGTAGAAATTGTTAGGGCAATTTTGTCAGCAGTTTTGCTTAGATTAAATTATGCTGACGGAATGAGATTCCGTGGATTTTTCTCGTATTGTGTAGGGGGAATTGCTTAAGCTAAATATTGTCACAGAAATTTTACATTTTCTTTCTATAACTAAAGAAAACACAGCCATTTGTAACATGTCACTACTGAGCTCAGTCTTTTTTAATTTGAAATAAGTAACGTAGCAGGAAACACTCAGGCAGGTCGAGTGCAAATTGGTATGTAGATTTTCCATTTTATCTAAATATTTCCGATTTTTCACATAATATGTTGATTTTATTACGATGTACAGACAAGCGAGCACACAATTCACCTGGTTGTAAATGGATTCTGTGTTGGTATAGTCATCTTCAACTATACTAGCTTAAGAATCAAAATGCAGATGCGTTGTCACCCCTGAGGACTAAGATCAAACGTGTCGTTACTAGTGAAAAAGGTCTCCGGTTTATTTTTATATATTAAGGTGACAAACAAGCACACAGTCCACCTTGTAAGTGTTTGCTGCGGCCTATAGACATCTACATCAATCTTCGATCACGAATCAAAATGCAAATGCGTTGTCACCCGTGAGGACTAAGATAAAATAATGCCTCTTTTCCTGTAAAATGGTTCTCTACCTCACCATACGAAACAAGCAGTGTTAAGCCTCTACCGGTTTCCTACACTATGTCACAAAACACAATAGACATACAAAACAACACATTACTATTTATTATACTTTTTCACGCCCGAGACAGCGTGGTCTTATCCTGGTCGGGAAGACACAAATGTGCTGCGGTCATATCTAATTGAAAACAAAACCTTTCAGGCATTTATAACTGATAAATTTACATAATCTTTAACATATTACATCAGAGTTTTATCTAATATACGCTATGTAAATCAATGAAAACATTGACCAAAGTTAAACGATACGCATAGAATAAAAGAAGCGTCTTAGTGTTTAATAATTATTATAATGGCATACTAAAACAGTATCATAATAATTTTATATGTTAATAAACATATTATATTACCCTGTAAAAAGTCACTCGTCTATCATGTAATTTACGGCACAATAATGTCTAGTTTTATATGATGCAAGAGAGTGTGATGATGCTGTCGAAATGGTGATTTCGGTTTGATTATGTTTAGTTGTAGGCGGGTAGTATGTACACAATTCAAGAGAAGTTTGAACTAAAAATATACTCTTCAAATGTATTGCCAGGGTAAAATATCATGTTGGAAGCTTATTGAGCAGAGTACGGTAATCCACCACGCAGTTTTGTTCCGTTTTTTTATTAATTAAGGATGACAAACGAGTAAATCCATGGTGCAAAGTGGATGTTATGTCCCATAGACATCTTAATCTATATTCGATTAAAAATCATAATGTAGATGCGTTGTCACCTCTGAGAACCAAGATGGTTGTTTTTAGTTAAAACCGTCTCCGATTCTCTTCACTTACCACAGGAAACCTTAGGTATTTTTTGAGAATGAGGCCCTTGCCCGGTCGAGCCGACCCATTTATTTGCAACTATGTTAAAGCGGCTCTACCACGTATCAAATTCAAGTACCATTATGGAAAGATCCTTATCTACGACACGACCATTATTTCGCCTGTAATGCGGGAAATGGCCAATGGAAGTGAACTTAAACAAAATGTTCCATATAAAACGGTTTTACTAATAAAACATTTTTTGTACAATGTTTACGTACTGTGGAAGTGGTGTATGGAAGTACTGCGTTGTTTTTTTACGATTGACACTAACAGGCTGGTGACAAAGCCATTTAAAAAATCTTTCCAAATTCAAACACGACAGCAGATACAATATAAATAAATAAAGTCCAACACATTCGCAAAAACTGAGTTGTACATGTGTTGGAGTCATCGTGGGAAACAGCCTCCATGTGTGCGACGGATGTTGCTGGATTAGGTTGTCTCTACTATTTTTTTGCGTTTTCAATGCCGTTCACTGACCGGTTGACGTGCTTTGATAGGCGATTGTTTTGGATTTATTAACCGCGTTGTGACTGCGAAGTAGATGTGTACTTTCAAAGTTTCAGATTCAATTCCGTGTCATGCTAACTTAAGACTTTCTACAAGTAATATTTCGATAGACATGATAATTGAGTAAATTAAATGGCCGTATTGCTTGTTGACTTTTAGGTCATGTGTTCGAATACTAGGTAACTTGAACTTGTTGTTTGACTAATAAATCATAAACCTAGCCACATACAAACGTATATACATAAATATATGAACCATATCTTACCTACAATTGTAAACTCTCACGGTCTCGCGCCTATTACCAAAATAGGTGTAGATATAGAATAATAAATATATAGATAAAAAATATATAATAAATAGATATAGAAGAGACTATTGAGTACAAACTTCCATTTGGCAAGATACTGATACACTATTCCCGCTTCTATTATATACACATACAGATTTTTCAACATCCCTTTCATTTATATGAAAAGAATGCAAGAATTTCTGAACACCTAACACGTTATTTTGTACGTGATAGAGCCACGCTACAGATGTAATATATATTATGGTTGTAGCACGAATGGGTCGTCTCGACCGGGGCAGTGCCACGATTTCACAGAATACCAGCGTAAAATAGTAGCTTAATGCTGCTGTGTTTCGTATGGTGAGTGTAAAGAACCGATGACCCCTTTTACTGGAAACGGTACATTCCATCTTAAGGGTGACAACGCATCTGAATTTTGATTCTTAATCGAGGATAATTGTAAATGTCTATGGGCCACAGCATTTTTCATCAGGTGGAGTGTGTGCTCGTTTGTCATCCTTATTTTATAAAAAAATATTTTAGACTTGCTGAACAAACGGCAATATGAATACCGATTGCTGCATCGATCACTAATATAAAACTATTCTTTTCTTTATTAGTGATCGATGGATTGCTGGCTAATATCTCCTTTACAGAATGGGGAATACGCATATCACAGACTGATGACGAATGGCAACGTCACGAGTGTTTAAAGCGTCATCTATGCACTTATGGTGAATAAAGTATGATAGGAACAATTAGGTACTTACCGTATCATGAACTTTATAGGTTTATGATATTATCATAAGTAATTATTCATTATAATAATATATGCAAGTAGTTATCTTTGGAAATAAATAAAATTATATGCTTTTTACTAATCTATGGAAATAAATAAAATTATAATGCTTTATACTAAATGCATATAAAAGTATATATACGCTACTTATGAGAAGGATTATTTAAAAAAAAATTGTCAGCCTGTCTGTCCGTCTGTTTGTTGTAGCTAATCTCCGTAACGTGATGTTCGGACAGGACTTTCACTGGCAGATGGTATAAGGAGTACCATAGGCCACTTTTATTTTATAAAAAATATTAAAACCAAATAAAAATGTAAACAAAATCTGATTCGAATAGGGATGTGTAAAAATAAATTACTAAGAATAATTATATGCGAACGAAGTCGCGGGCAAAGCTAGTATTATATAAAAACTATAAGCGCCGATACTTAACTATACAAAGTTCTTTATCTTTCTTTGGTAGTAAACTTGTAATCTTGTGTAAACAGTGTCAATTAATAAGAAATTATCCTTTATAATAATTTGTTTAAAATTTTGATTAAAACTACTTTTACGGATTTTATCGCGTTTATTTTACTATTATTTTTAATTCCCGACGTTTCGGGCGCTTTCCAGCACTCATGGTCACGGGGGACTGAGATGACTGACGTCCCGATGTCATTGTTAAACCCGGAGTACCTTCAGCTTTTTTTAATTATTGTTTATGGTCTATATGTATATATAATTATTGGTTATGTATAAAAAAAGCTGAAGGTATAAAAAAAGTCATCTCAGTCCCCCCGTGACCATGGGTGCTGGAAAGCGCCCGAAACGTCGGGAATTAAAAATAATTGTAAAATAAACGCGATAAAATCCATAAAAGTAGTTTAATCAATGTGTAGTGTTCGCGTAAGTATAAGAAATCATTATTGCTTAAAACTTCTTTATAATATGAAGTCTGAGAAAAATTTGACGGCACCTTCAGTTTACATCACCATCGGAGCAACTGTTTCATCGTTTCCATTAGTAATTCACATGTGCAAACATTTAATACACAAAATGTCACTACTTTTACAAATATATCAAAATTCACTTCGTATCATTTCTTAAACAATAATAAAGGATCAGCGATACGCCCTCAACCAAGTTCCCGCCAAAACTTCACTACCATCTTTGTAAACGAAATGCACACCATACATTTATTTTTAATAGACCACCTGGTTAGAAAAAAATTAACAGCCAGTTTCATCATTTATATATATATATATATATATATATATAATATAATATGTATATATATATTAAATATTATGTTTTTTTTAAGTTTTTATACACAGATAAGTGCCAGTCGACAGGGCAATAAAACGGAATGAGAAATAGATTAAGCATTCCCGTGCGATTTGGTTTTTAAAGGAAAAAAGCGCTAGTTTAGGTACTTGTATAATGTCGTATGTTGGGTATTTAAAACTAAACATTAACATTAACTGGCCGGACGCGGGACGACGTTTACACAGGACGCATAAATATTAATAATAAAAAAAAAGAAAACGAGATGTCGACTTTAGCTATTAATTTAGTAAATGATGCTCTTTAATGTCAGTGTAATCTACCCATTCCATCCTGTAAACGTAATATTTTAAAAAAAAAGTTGTGAAAGTATATATGAGCGTGCATTTAGAATTGCATTAATGCGAAATAATCCACGAATTTTTATCCCAGCAGGGCGGCGCCACTTAAAATGAGGTGTAATATTTTTGACAGATTAATTAGCGGGGAAGTTAATTTGTTCGATAAATGTAGATTAATGTTTTTTCTTTACTATTAGTTATAAAATGTTATATTAATTATATTGAAAATAAATAAAAGGAACCACAAACACGAGTGTTCACAAATGTACAAGAATTAAAAAAAGAAGTTAAAAATGTGCGAAAAATTAAAAAGCCAACCACTGAGGCATTGTTTTGTGTATAATACGCTAAAAACTTCTATTTAAAGCTAACTTCTCAACTAAATGACATTGTAGAAAAAAACTTCACGTCAGTGTCAACTAGTGACATCCAGTCAGCAGAAGATTAATAGCCCTCATTACTTCGATCATTCGATTCGATTCGATTCAAGTAGTCGATTCATTTACTAGTACTAGGTAACAGGGCTTTGTTTTTTTATCTAGGAATCCGGGTATGGTGATTGCACTGCCATCTTCCAGTTAGAAGGAAGTCTGAATAAATACAGGCTGTAAGGCAATCAATGTTAGTCCTCAGAGGTGAACTCACCTGTAGCCTTATTTATTTCAGGTTGGGTGCAGCTGTCTATGGACTGCAGTAACTACTTACCATCATGTGGACTGCAAGCTTTTTTGTTACTTACGAAATGGGGTGATGACTTTTACGCCGCTACCACACGGCAAGGTGATAGAATATTTGAATACGAATCACTTCTTTATCTGAATTATAAACAACAATGATGTTTCAGAATCATCTTTATACGTATGCTTCTTCCGAGTTCTCCTTATAAGAAGGCTCTGTACCTAGTTTCATCATCATCATCATAATCATCACAGCATATAAAGTCCACTGCTGAATGATGCTGCTGCTCATCACCTGTTTCAATTTCCCTCTATCACCTCTTATGAGACCCACTGGACGATTTAGGGTAATGGATATTCTTACACCGCCACAACATGGTTTTCTTTGGTTTAGGCAAATCAAAACAAAACATATTCTCAAATATTTTCTTATCAATTTTATTCATTTATAGTCCATGCGCGGGGACTTTTAACGAAATGCACTATATCTTATTTGAATTCTTCGAGCGCACATGCGTTTCCAAGTAGACTCTGTACTATTATTAATGATATTGTCACCAGATCGATATCGCAATGATTTAGTAAGTAATGGGCGTTTAAAATAAACAAAACGATAAGCTAACAGATCAGAATACGTGACGACGAATGCCAGTTTCTATATTTCAATAGAAAACGCTATTATTTCAAGAGAAAACGCTTCGTATTCTCTTGCGAGCCATTTTGAAGTAGATAAAGTGCACAAAACAATGTCCTACGGAATGAATTTCGGTCATGGCAGCCAGTCACAACGGTCAATAGCCATCTGCGCAGGACAGAATTACAGTGCCCAAATGTATGCGCAAGCACAGGTGCACTCTCTATTCCCTCACTCTCATATTACGATGGGACGGTTATACGATACAACTGAAGAGAGATCAGGTGCAGAATCAACGGCTTTACTTGCTTTCCGTGGCACGAGGGTGAAATATCACCAACTTCCTGACTCCGGGCTGCTACTGAGAACTTCTTGATAGAAAACCCCAATAACTGATGTTGGCCCGACCCGGGATTCGAACCAGGTACCTCATGATCTGTAATTGCGATTACGACCACTAGACAAACGATTTTTTTATTTAAATAGACATAAGTTGCTGAATGAATAGTTAGGAATATAAATGCACACTAACTTTTCACATGCACATCGTATGTAACAAAACGGACCGTTACGGAGAACGAAACGTTCCTTGAATATAGAAATCGGGTACAAGTTGCGAGTTCAAATAAAAATGTAAAAATAAAAAGTTAAATACAAACAAAATAATCTATTAATGTAGTGTCATGTTCACAGACGTTTTATAGTGTATAATTAGTTGTTCCCCACGACTTAACCCGCGTAGAATTTATTACGAATAGTTTTCGTGGTTCTTAATTATTTTGCGCGGTAGCCTTATTCTCTTCTCCTTTTTCAAAAATAAAATTTAAAGTCCTTATAACATCAGCAGATAGACAGGCGGACAAAAATATTAAAAAAAATGTTTTTCCTGTTACGAGTACCGTATATACCTGTATATACGGTATCATATGTATTCAGTAAAAAGCTTTTATTTTGACATTACAAAAAGCCACTTCAATTTTATTTATTTGGAAGATATTTTGCCCTTATAGCTTAGAATAATTTCAGGCGGCGCTACTGATATTTGTAATTGCAAATTTTAGTCCTAATTTACCGCGTGCTCGGTGAACGAAAACACCGTAAAATTAAACATATTTCAGAGATATGTCAAGGCTGTTAAGCGGGCTCACACTTTGGAGCAAGGCACTGAAATAACAATGTCCACAACCCCTATGCATAGTAGTGACTTTCTGTATTTCATCACATTTAAAATCATTAAAATCTGACAAAATAACATTATATTAATCATAATTAAATGCAGAATTGTAATAAAAATAGCGCGCAAAATGTATCAATTTATGCTTAGAATGTTGAAATACATTTTCTTATTTATTTATTTATGTATGAACATAATATGCAACTCATAAACTAATTAACTCCAACATCTTATCGCAACTTTAGTTTTTTGGCAATGTAATTTGCTTAAACTACTTACTCATTAGAAAACCCTATAATACTACTGATTTAATAGCGAAAACACCGTATCACAGTAATATTTTTTTAATTCACTGTTACTCCCTCATTTATAACCTATTATTATTCGTCCTCAGGGCTGGCAATGCATCTGCATTTTGAATCTTAATTAAAGATAAAAGTAGATGTCTATAGTGTGGCGGCGCTGTCGTCGCACCGCAAGCGAAACACACCGAAGCTTAAATCACGCTATCAACATTCCGAATCATAAACAGCATATATAGAACATCTCCGAACTATCACACGAAGTGTGAGCCGCTCCCTGGGCCACAGCATCCACTTACCATCAGGTGGACTGTGTGCTCATTTGCCACCCTCATTCTATAAAAAAATATTGTACTGTACTGTACAGCAATCTGCCCCAGCTTCGCACGGGTGATTTCTAGATTCTACACCAGCGCCACCTACCGGGTCCAACTATGTCTTCGCGGTAATGCGAGAAATATGTTGGCCAAGTTTTACCACAATCTGATGAATGATATGGCAGTGCATAAAATACAAACAAATATATTATTTTTATATATTAGATTATACCCTGTCTATAATAATTATTTATTTACATAATATTGATATATTATACAATATTTATTGTCATTAATAAAACCAAAATCGACCTCGCGGTACAGTGTCAAGAACGCTGGCTGCGTTTCCTCGCTGATTGGCTAAACTTTCTCAGGTAAGGCGTACTTACACACCTACTTGTTTTTTGTCAATTGTTACTGTCCGCTATTTGACGCTTACATTAATAAATAGTGTCTTGTTCTTGGCACTTGGCGATGCACTCCACAATAAATGAGAAAATTCTGCTGCGCGGGTAACGTTTAAAAAAACATATTAAAACGCAATTGACATAATTTATTTGGAAAAACTGCTAAGTTTATTGTATTCTAAAATTGAATTTTTAATAGTCACTAGATAACGCAAATACTACCTAATCTTTATTAGTCACAACGTGTACCGTTTTTAAACTCGATGTTAGGTACTCGTAAAATTATTTTAGCGTCTTTATTTAGTATATTTTAAACGTCATTGTCTAATGCTAGACTGCAGCTTTATATTCATGTAGAATTTTAAACAAAAATATTTTATTCATATATGGAACTGGCACTGAATAATTTTTTTCAGGTTATTATTGTTTAAAATACTGGACAGTAACACAAAAACACGTAGTTTTTTAATCTGCATTTTTTTTCACTTAGTTAATCAACAATTGAAATATAGAATTCAATAAAAAAAGTAATAAAAGTAACCTAATACAGCATATTTGTATATTCGACACATGCGCCTGCTAAATATGGAAGGCACATTGCCTCCACGCGGGAGTCTTTGTGGCGGTTATACAGGGGGGGTCGGAATTATTTATTTTTATACCGTTTTTATTCCACTTTATGCAAACGAAATGAAGTGAAAGTACATTATAATATGGAATAAAATATAACGTATTAGGTTAAAGACGCTTCTTAATTGTAAATATTTCAAAGTAAGCCTATTATTATGAATTATGAATTATGATACAATATTATTGCATGTTTATTTTAATATTATTTGAAAAAAAATCTGAAAAATCCTGCGTATTTTCGAGCGCAAAGTTTGACAATCTATTTAAGTTTAAAGGGCTATAATTTTTGTACGCGTCGTTCAATTTTGACTTGCTTGACGGCATTTGACACAGTTTTTATGTAAAAAATTATTTGTAAGGTCTTGAGTCAATGGATCGAAGAATTTAAAAGTTAATTGTTTCTGATGTCGAGTGTTAGTCAGTTAGAGTCGTTACAGAACTTCACAAGTCCACTCTGCTGAACTTAGGTCTCCAAGAAATGTCACATGGTAGGGTCTTAAACCACCTGTATCCATCGAAAGAATCATGAAAACAATAAAAAACAATCTATAAACTTCCCAGTATCCGTCACCTTGTTCAGATTTTTGTGACGGTAACGAGCAGAGAAATTTAAAGTAGTAATGAAAACAAGAGTTTAATTTTTTTCTAAAAGAGTAACTCTTGTGAATTGACTAATGAATTAAAAGCTCAAAGTAGCAACTAAAACGTCGTTTATGTAGTTACTTTGAAATTTTTATTCCATATTTCCACCCTTAGGGGGTAGAACTTTTTTCCAAATATACATGGGACAAACCTTTTAATCATAACCTGTTTAATGAAGTTAAAGTTAATGAACAACATTTATAAATCCCATTTCTGGGCACAGGCCTCCTCTTATTTCTGAGAGGGTTGTGGAGAAACTAGACTGACACTGCTCTAATGTGTCTTGAAAGTCCACTTGGACTTACTTTTTTTTCTCACCTTACTTTAATAATAATGCAATAATATTCATGGAAGGTTAACATGCAATATCATCGACATCGAGATGGAAAACAAAATTAGATCTAAAAAAGACATTAATAGTTACTTTGCAACCATCCGCTAAATTAAATAAAATGATGTGTCTTCCCTAGATTGACTAGCACCTCCTGCCCTCTCTCAATTGTGGACACTAATTTCGTTACCACCAATCCCAGCACCACTATTCTAGGAAAGACACACCGTCTACGATAATACGACACATGTTTCGCCTCTACACGAGGCATCTTCAGGTGATGTTGACTCTACGGCGGCTGACCGCTAAGTGATCTTAGCGGTTGCAAAGTAACTATTAATATCTTTATTATAATGGATTTCCGTAAAGTAACGCTTGATTATATCAAAATTAGATCTGATAAGTGACCGTGTGTTTGGTACGTATACGTTACTCGTACTTTTGTATTTCAGCCAGTATTAAAACCCACAAGTCATAGAATTGTCACCTCTGTCTACAATAATATATTTGATTAAATTTACTAATAGCAAAGTAAAGTGAAAGTGCGCACTATTGATGAATTGCTTGCTGCGCACGTTGTTATATAATGGTGGCGTAAATGAATTTAGTAGCCGTTCAAGGATGTGGTAAGAGGCGACAGAGAAAAATGAACTAGAAGATAGGTTGCAAAATTATGCTGATACTAACTCAAGATAATAAAAAACTGCGGTTGTTAACCCATTTTTAACGTCAACGAGATAATAATAATGACAAATATATTCCCCCCCCCTCTTATGCTACAATCTATGGGAGTCCTATATTCAGCATTAACCTTTAAGTACCGATGTGGGGCCTGTCAGGCCAAAGCAGGTAGTAACGTTGTTAGTATTACCCCTTCCCGGCTTAGGAGAAATCCCCGCCCATCAGTAGCTGCAAGTTCAGTTGCACCGACGCCGTAGAGTGTAGTGGTATTGCCGGCTGACGCGATTGTGGTAAGTTATGTCAATTTAAAATTACGAAGCGGCCTCTCAGGCCCAACGTCGGTACTTACGTTAGTTTTTTGTCTAAATGTGTTTTGAGTTTCAATGCTTATTTTCAGATAAATAGCTGCTGATTCGAAAAAATGAATGCACCGGGGATGTCGAGTAGTAAACAACGAATATCTACAAATGAACAATTCCTATCTAAAAGATCTCGGCGCTCTATAAATCTTTTAGATAAAAATAGTGAGGCTTTGATTTTGGAATGGAAAAATTTGGAATTTTTGATTGCGGAAGATTCCAGTGGATCAGAAATAGATGACGTCGGAGATGATTTTATCCCAGAAGTTAGCGATCACGAGAGAGAAACTGATACCGATTTATCTGATACTGAGGCCTCAACCCAGCAACCTCTTATTCAGATAGAAAATAGTCGCAGTCCCTCGTCGGAAGACGAAAACGTACCGCTTTCCAGGCTCAGTTGTTTTAGAGGCCAAAACAGATATAAGTGGTCAAGAAGTCCTCCAAACCGCTCATCAGTTAGAATCCCACAGCATAACATTATTTTACGAGTACCCACTTCCAACTTGACAGAAAATGAAGGCAAGGACCCTTTTTCTATATGGAAACAGTATATAGATGATGACATATTATTAGAAATTGTAACTAGGACTAATTCTAAATTATTGGAATATAGATCAAAATTTAGAAATCAAGATCGATCGGAGTTGCAAGATATAGACATTATTGAACTGCTAGCTTTCATTGGGCTTTTGATTATTTATATATATATTACCTAGGAAAAACAAAGCCGTGATATTAGCTTCCTCGATGCATCACACTGAAGGAATTGATAATGATTCAGGCAAACCTGAAATTATACAATTCTATAATTCCACAAAAAGGAGGAGTGGACGAAATAGATAAAAAAGTGTTCGATATACACTTGTAGTCGCCGATCGAGACGCTGGCCTATGACACTTTTTTACCGGATTTTGGACATAAGTTGCGTAAATGCTCATATTTTACATGATGTGCATCTAAATAAAAAAACTAAATGGGGTGTTTTCGTAAAACATTTAGCTCATCAGCTCATATTAGAGCACATAAAGAGAAGGGTGTTTAACTTGCGCTTGCCTCGCGAGCTTCGCATGAGTTTGGCTAGAATACTCGGGGCTGATATGCCAGATAAAGTTCAAGGTCAAGTGAGTCAAGAAAAAACGAGAAAATATGTGCATCTTGCCCACCTAAACTCAACAGAAAATCAACATATCAATGTTACTCATGCAAAAAACACGTTTGTTTACAGTGTGCCAAGCAAGTGTGTCCTGATTGTGAATAAGTAACTTTGCTGTTTGTCATTTCTTTTATTTTGAGCATTCCAGATATTTTAATTTTTTTTTCTGATAGACATATCCCTTAAGTATAAGAAAAGTTAAGATATTCTAGTTCCGAAGTGGTATTTCTTTTTTTAAGACTTTTATTTCGTTAAGTGTCCTATTGTAGTCACAAAATGGAGCCAAAGATTAAAAAGCCTATTAATGTTAAATTTAATAAATAAGATTATTAATTTACTTCTTTTATTCATTTAAGAAACCTATATTATCAAAATAAATTAAAATTTGACCAAAATTATAAACCATTTCTAAAAAAACTGATTATTTGCATGCGGCCTCTCGGGCCCCACATCGGTACTTGCGGTACAAAAAAACCACGTCGGTACATAAAGGTTAACTTTTGATTAGATGTAATGAATTATTAGATGTAATAAATTATTTCAATGCATGAACATGTCTTTGGAATATTTTATTCCTCAGATATACAGGTTTCACCGCCAAGCGACTGATAACTCAGTACTTAAAGTTGGAATTAACAACATAATTGGTTCTGGCGGGTGTCGAAGCCAGGTTTATCGCGATTGTAAAATTCATGGCGGTCGCCTTTAACCTACTACGGCTCATCAGAATATTATATTTTGCCAAATATTTACTTAGTTAAGAATTAATACGAAGTCATTATTAAGTGCTGGAGACGTAAAATTTTACATTAAATTCTAAAAATAAGTCTTATCTCACGCACATCGCTCGGGAACTTGGCAACTGCACTTAATTCAAAAAACCTAATCTCAAATAGATCTCAACTTGGGCGACAGCAAAGTTAACCTACTTTCCAACACCCTATATTAAAAGTCTATGTGACACGCGATATTAAAAATAATGTTAGATCAGACCAACGGACTCGTACTCAAATAAATGAGCACACATGACAAAATTAGAATTCGCAGTATGAGATAAATTGAAAAAAAAATTACTAATATTATGTGTCGGTACTTTATCTCATATTTATGTCAAGTATAAAAATGTTACTACTCGTAAATATCAAGACTTTTAACAACTCTCTACTTACATTCTTCTTTTATCTATTTAAATAAAAACCAATTACCATGCTTAAGTTTCGCAAAAGCTATAAAATGACTCGAACGATTTTGATGAAATATTTGTGTGTTTTTGAGTTTCGGTCCCTGGATGGCTTTGATTTATAATAAAATCCGGTAGGTGGCGCTTTTGTCGAGATCCGGAAATCATCATGCAAAGCCAGAGTGGATTGCTAATTTTAATAAAAGTTTTTTTTCTTATCAATAGCTGATAGAAGCAGGCGTTACTTTGCAGAAATCCATTATAATAAAAAATAAAAATATAAATTTCTTCGCAACCTTCCGCCAAATAAATACAATGATGTGTCTTACCTGGATTAAAGAGCACCTCCCGCCCTCCCTCAATTGCATGCACTAACTCTGTCACCACTAGTCCCAGCACCACTACTCCCAACACCACTATTCCAGGTAAGACACACCATCGACGATAATACGACACGTGTTTCGCCTCTACACAAGCTAAGAATGCTAAGATGTCTTAGCGGTCAGCCGCCGTAGAGTCTACATTACCTGAAGATGCCTCGTGTAGAGGCGAAACACGTGTCGTATTGTCGTCGATGGTGTGTCTTACTTGGAACAGTGGTGTTGGGAGTGGTGGTGCTGGGACTAGTGATGACGGAGTTAGTGCATGCAATTGAGGGAGGGTGGGAGGTGCTCTTCAATCCAGGTAAGATACATCATTGTATTTATTTGGCGGAAGGTTGCGAAGAAATTTATATTTTTATTTTTTATTATCAATAGCTGTAAAAAGTTGGCTTGTCGTCTGCCAGTCGTATTTCATTAAGGTACGTTATAGGTCCCGTACATAAAGAGTAAAACGGACTAATAATAATGTCACTTATATTATCTTTATGTAAAAATCGATCGCCGTCCATTAGTCACGCTAAAACTCGAAAATGGCTCGACCGATTTCGGTGAATATTTTGTGTGTATTTGAGTGGAATGAGAATGGTTTAAACTCACTATTGGACTCGGTGGGTAGCGCCGTTGTAGAGATCCAGAAATCACACGTGTCGTAAAGGAAATATTAGAGTGACAAACAAACTGACAATTCATTTGACGATAATAGGCTACTGCAGACCATGAACATCCACAATCAAATTCAAACAAAGACCTCTGATGTATGTTGTCACTCCTAAGGCAAAGATGGAAAACCTTTTCATCACCATCATCTCGATCATCATCATTTACAGCCCATGGAAGACCACTGTTAAACAGACCTCCACAATAGATTGCTTCATATAAAGCAACCACAGTTTCTTATTATTTCGAGTTGTTGTCATAAGCTGCCCATCTCATGTTTAAGTTTTCCTTAATATGAAGTTAATATGAGGCGGTGGATTTTCTTACGATGCCACTACATGGCTCAAATTTCTCATCATAACTTGTTATTTGTATTGTTATATTATGGTGTATGTTATAAATGTGCGCCAAAAGCAGTAGTTCCACACTTTATAGGTGCGCAGAACTATTTTTTTGTCATTGAAAACTACGAATTCCCTTTTATTTTAAGTCATTATGAAAGTTAAAGATTTTCTTTAGTAAAATATGATGGCCAAAACACGATTGAAACATTTTGGCTTGATACAAAATGATCGCAAAATTTCCTCAAAATCTGCAATTAGTCAAAATCTACAAATTTTATTGAAGTAATTTCAATTAAATTATGTCTATGTGTTCACCAGTAAATACATGGGGGAATCATGGATTATTTTCTAATAAAAGAGTACTTATATTTAATTTTAAAAAGAAGTATCAAATAAATATCGTGCAATAAAATCGTGCGCGGGCCGGCCAAATAGGAGTATATCGCCGCTCCTCACTTGTGAACACGATACTATTTCGCCTTAAGTTAACATTAATAAACACTTATGAGTAATTTAGAAAAATAAATTAATTCTAAACAATACCGGTTTACATACACATATTTTATGCGAGTAATTTTCCATGATTACTAAATAATAATGTTGTATGTATAATAAATACATTAATACGAAATTATGAAATGAGGTATTTTTTTAATATCATTCAAAAGAAATTATAAAAAAAATATATTTTTGCGTCTCTACGTCAAATATAAGCCGCTTATTTTGTGAAACTCGTTTCCGGGTGGAGAGACCCCCTACAAAATTAAACAGTTACAAAATCTAAAAGCCTTCCTCTACGCGACGGAAAACTGCATTCAATTTTAAGTAAATAGCAATTTTGATATACGTACATCTTTATATATAAAAATAACGTGTCACGTTGTTTGTCCGCGATAAACTCTTAAACTACTGAACTGATTTCAATATAATTTTGCACACTGTGTGCAGTTTGGTCAAACTTGAGAAATGGAATAATTTTTATCCCAATAAGTGAACCTCGATGTATTTATTTTATTATGAATTTAATTTTTTATATGACAAAGGGTCGTCGGGCATATTATTAAATTATAGTAATCAATTAAACGATAAAATTATTTATTTAATAAAACCTTATAGACACAACAACCACCCGAACTAGCTGCATGTCGCGATTAATTCATATACTCAAAGTTGCAATTTCAAGATGGCTGACTACAAAAGAAAAAAAAAAGATTATTATAAATTTACAATATTTGAGTTATGCACAATATCATTTTAATCATTTTATTCGTAAATAATTTAAATACTTAGATGCAATAAAAAATATATTAAAAAATATAATAAGTTTTCACCCCTAACAATTCAAATCTATGACACAAACAGCCGCCGTGTTCAATAACTTTGCGGTCATCTTTATGTCCGAGGCGAGCTATCGCCGGATGTGCATGTCCTGTAAGGCTTCACTCGTAACCGGTCCCAATAGGTTTTTTATATTATACCAAGCGAAACGTGTACGCAATAGAAACTTTTATTCCCACGAAATCAGGTATTTGATTATAAGTTATAATTTAGTAGAAGTCAACATCAGTTGATTTTTGGTGATGTTATACACGGTATTGACCATTTAAATTTATAATTAGAATGTCGAAATTAAAAAAAGTTGACTGACATGTTTTATTATAGAATGAGTTTGACAAACGATAACAGTTTGTAAGTAAGTGGATTGGTTTAGCTTATAGACGTCTACATTCTACATCTATCTTCGATTAAGAATAAAATTGTATTTTCACACTAAGGACTAAGAAGGACTAAGATAGAATACCCCGTTGCCAGTGAAAATGATCTTCGTTTCTCTACACTCACCATACGAAACACAACAGCATTGAGCTATTTTACGCTGGTATTCTGTGAAAGCGTTGTCCTTCCTCGGTTGAGCAGACTCATTCGGGCTACATCCATAATTAAGTTGTAACATGGCTTTACCACGTACAAGTGTGTTTTAGTAGCGTTAGTCATTATATAAAAAACTAAAAAGTATAATTAACTGATGATTTTTTAACAACATACATACATACATAAACACTCACGCCTGTCACCCAGAGGGGTAGGCAGAGACTACAGACTTCCATTTGGCACGATCCTGACACACCTCTCTCGCCTCCTTCACATCCATACACCTCCGCATACATGCTCGTCTGTTAAGGGTACTCCTAATTTGGCCCGTTTTCAATAAATCGCCAATTTGGTCGATAAATTTTCGCCTAGGACGTCCCTTTCCGACTCTGCCATTCACTTCTGCAACATAAATTTTCTTTGTCACTCTTTCCTCATTCATTCTTTCCACATGACCAAACCACCGAAGCATTCCTTTCTTAATCCTGGTCACAACATCATCTTGCAAACCACACTCTTCTCTTATTACACAATTTCTTACCCTGTCATTAAGATTCAGCCCTAACATACTCCTTAACGACCGCATTTCTACTGCGTTCATTCTACTCTCGTGCTTCTTCTGCCACACCCAACTTTCACTACCATATGTTAAAGTAGGGACCAACACAGCATTGTGAATTGCCATACGTGCCTTTTTCGACACATTTTGACTCTTCACAATAGAGTGCAGGGCCCCATTTACTCTATTTCCCGCATTCACTCGTCGTTCTATATCCTTATCATATCTCCCATCCCTGCTAATTTTATTTTGATTTTTTAACAAGTGTATTTAATATATACATTTCAAACATTAAGTAAGAATTAAGAACCTATTTTATCTTTTGGCTGGGCAATTAAAAATTATTATTTGATTTAGCGCCACTTATATTTTAATCCGATTTAGGATTTATATTTCGTTTGACTTAAATCCAACTTCAAAGTCTTCAGGCCAAATATCAACTTGATAAAGCCTACGTTCAACACGATACGAAATTTTCAATTTATTTTTTATCTTCAGCTTAGTGTTTAAATTGCTGAATAGGAGTCAGTATCATTCACCCCGTGTCTTTCTGTGTTTTGTGAAAGGCACTGTCATGACGAAAACACCAGGAAGATAGGGATACACCCTATCTACCTATACCAGAATTATACATTGACTTAGCTTATACTGACCTAAAGTACAGACGGTGATTAGCGACACAGTTCCTACGAATCTTCTTTCTTGATATTTCTATCTTAATATATATAAATTACGTGTCACGTTGTTTATCCGCGATGGGCTCCTAAACTACTTAACCGATTTTAGTCAAATTTGCACACTGTTTGCAGTTTGGTCCAACTTGAGAGATAGGATAGTTTTTTTGCCCATGAGTGACCAACAATTTTTTTGTGAATTTAAAGATTTTTAATAAGACATGACAATCGTCGATCGGATCGTCGAAAAGGGCAGACAACTCTGCCTGGCAAGCTATCATTGTATTAACAACAGGACTACTCGGTAGCGACCGTGTAAGAATATCCACTATTCTATATCGTATTTTGGATATCGTAAGAGGTGACTGAGGGAAAGTGAAACAGAGAATGCACAGCAGGATCTTCCTTATAACAGTATACTCACGTAGTAGAGCCACGCTACATCTGTATTATGGTTGTAGTACGAAAGGGTCGGCTCGACCGGGCAAAGACCACGCTCTCACAGAATACCAGCGTATAATAGCAGCTTGATGCTGCTGTATTTCGTATGGTGAGTGTATAGAACTGGAGACCAGTTAAACTGGAATCGAGGCGTTCCATCTTAGTTCTCAGTGGTGACAACGCATCTGCATTTTGATTTTCAATTGAGATTAAATGTAGATGTCTATGGGCCACAGCATCCACTTACCATTAGGTGGACTGTGTGCTCGTTTGTCACTGTAATTGTATAAAAAAACAACTCAAAATAATAAAAAAATACATTTTCCAACCTGCCTGACAATTGTGGCAACTATGGCAAAATTCCCTTAGTGAAGCAGTCTATGTGGGAGGCCTATGTTCAGAAGTGGTCTTATAGACTCTATTGGATGGACAGAGTCGGTATCCAGCTGATAATTTAAAGAGTTAAAATACCAAGAAAGCTATAATCTTATTCTAATTATGGCAATATTACCATCCAGTTAACGGCTAGAAAATAATATATACATCTATATAAAGGGGCGACGGGAAGCAATATAAATAGAAATAGAAACATTTTTATATCTGAATTAATACTTATTGAAAGTCGCTCTTATTTTACCAATGCTGTAGGCAATAGAGGTGCGACCGAGATCACGAATCCGATTGCCAAGCTTGGGTATTTTGGAAAATCCTCTCTATACAAGACTCCTATCAAGCAGTGAACCACGGACTGATAAAAAAATCGTAAAAATATAATAGTTTCATTCAATAATTTTGGAAAAGTTCAAAAATCAATACACTTAATCAATGTATACGAAGTCGAGAACTCACGATATTGAATGTACTGCAGATAAATCACTCGGTCATAGTGGGCGGTTACCGTTATCAAAAACAGAACTGGACTTTGTCATGTTCACTTTGATTAACTTCAATGATCAAATTTCATATGAATGAAATTAAATGCAAATAAAATTAAAACTCATTAATTCATTATGTTTTGACGTAAGAAATTAAAATTTGAATTGTCAAATATCAACATATTTTTTTAAATCTAATAGTTTTAAAATGAGGTTCATCTATCTGGAAAAGGTATCGTTACTGATTCAGCCTATTCCACTGTGCCGAACAGAGATCTCCTTCATTGCCTTCATAGGGCAGATATTTGACATGGTCGCCACGATTGGCAAGCGGGTTGACAACCGCATTTTTTAAATTTTAGTCGTTATCAGGAAAATGCTGCTGCCCACCTCCTGATTTATTTGCTTCTGTCGCCTCTTACGACACCCACGGCGTAGTTAATATTCTTACAATACCATAGAAAAGGAACAGTGGAAGAAATTCCGCAGGTATCCGATTTTGCCGGCTTCAAAAAATGGAGTGCATGTATGTGGCGTAATAGCTAGTGGTCCTATCTTTGGAGTAAAAATTTCACATCTAAAGGTGCTCTAGATAGGGAATGAAGTTTTTAAGAGTTAAAAGTCGCTAATGGCTCCAAAGGACCTAGTCCTTAATAGTTTGCTTAATAACTAATAATATTCGACGTTTACAACGTTGCCGCTCTTAATAACTTTCAACGATAGTGTAGCACAGCATATAACGACGTTGGTAGTCAGTTTTAAAAGTGTCACTAGAATGTAAAGTGTGATATAACTTCAAAAAAGGTATTATATTTTTTGTTATTTTTTTAAATATTTCTATGATGATTGATCTCTTTTTATTTGGTGTAAGTAAATACATTATAGTGTAAGAAAATATACAATATTTGAAATAAGTAATAAAAATTATAACGATTAGCCTAAAACATGTCAAACAACTATGGAAAAATTTGACATATTTTTTAACAGTTTTGTTTAAGCAAAAACAATAAATATTAGTATTTGATTAAACTATATTTTTCTTTACACATATCTAATTATTATAATAAAGTAACCGTTTACGTTTATAAAGCTGTTTTGGAATAAGCTATAAAGCTGGATGGAATAAGATATTTTACTAGGTCCAGTGGATCTAGTAGCGGGTAGTTGTACTTCAAATTAGAATGCGACTCCCTAAGTGTTAATGTACCCATTTAAACCACATTTAGACTGTGATATTCTCCAGTACACTCAAAGGGGAAAATAATAACTTTTAATAAAAAATAAATGTCGACTTTATAGAACGAACGTAAAAGTTTACGCCTTTACAGTAAAATCCTAGAAAAAACCAGCTTGACCAGCTTCAAATCCTAGAAAATACACAAAATTTGACCAACTTTGCATAAAAAGGATTCTTTATGGATGATAATAACCCCTGGGAGTGAAGAGATCGGTACCAAGCTATTTCTAATTTGTTTTTTTGTTGTTTAACTGCGTAACATATATGATTGTAAACTGTTTTTTTAAAGTACCAGTGGGTTTCTTGCATGTTTTTCCCAGGACAGAGATTTTGAACCAATGGTAACTAAACAACTTAGTGACTTTCAATAAGTATTATTTATAAGCTATATTGAATAAAACAGTTTCTGTTTCTAAACTTCGAAGAACTAAAATGAACAGAATAATCGAGTACTCTTGCTTTATACAGCTGCAGAGTGTCGCTCTAAAACGTAAAGCTCGTAAGAAACGTTATTACTTGAAAATGTATGTAGTAAAATTACTTCGAGTGACTATAGCTCGTGCTGGTAAACAGAGTTGGATCCCCGCCGACTGGAATGAAAAATTGATAATTTTAATTTTAAGTGCCGATCTACCACGTTCTCGATGGTGTAAAAAACATCGTGTAAAAATCTGTAAGTTTGAGATATTAACAATGTTCCGAGGAATTTTGATGTCCATTGGGAAAACTTGGTGGACTCTTTCCTAACCTAAACGTAATTAGAATTTTGTTTTTTTTTCTTGGTTTTTTGTTAATGAAAAATGTTACGCTCAAACTAGGCCTTTCAAAACATCGCGTAGAAACGTGTATGTCTAATATATTAACAATGTTTCGAGAAATTTTGATACTAACCATTGGGGCATGGCAATGGACTTTTTCCTGGCCTAAATGAGCTCAGAAATTTAAAAAAAAAAGTTACCCACACACTAAGATTTTCTCATGTATCGTAGAGGTAGTTTACATGTAGAAATTTTACAAGGACAAACATCCGAAACAATTATATGTAGTCCATACAAATACTTGTTCCGGGCGGGATTTGAACCCGCGGTCGTCAGTGCCGCAACTCATTGCTAAGTCACAGCGCCCCGGACCTGTCTAAATGAGGGATCTGTGCTCATGAGTTAAACTTATGTGGGCGTTTTTCTTAACTAAAATCTTCATCAAACTACATGCGTTCATCATACTATCGCGCGTCACGCTCGCTTAGCACGATTTTAATTTAAATAAAAACCATGCAACGATAACATTTTCCTTCATTGAGTTCATAGTGACTCCGCCTGGGAAAAGAGATTGATGGTTCGACACTTGATGAGGATAAATACACGATTATAGGTAGTTACGCGGGGAGTGCGTGTTTTCTTTTAATAAGTGAAGCATGGTTTCAGCGTGATTTAAAATCTATGTAGTGTTCTTTCTTTTTTATTCTGAGTAAAGAAGCGATTGAATACTATTTAAGGTTACTTTATGATGATGAGATGAAGACTATTGAAGGTTACTTTGTAGTTGGAAAGTAATTGAAGACTATTTAAGGCTACTTTGTAGTGAGAAGCGATTTGAGACTATTTAAGATTACTTTGTAGTGAATACAAAATCAAATCCGTCAATTATGCATCATCATTTTATATTATAATGTCGTAAGTATAGCGGCGCCAATTTGCACTACTACTCTCTACTATCATTTCACGTTATTGCATAATAATCTTTTCCGTTTTTAACAACAGCATGGAACCAAAAATTATTTCTTTCTTTTTTTCCTTCATCTGCCCATAAAAATTTACTGCTGGGCCAACAGTTGGACATAGACATCGCTTACGTTGACAATCGTATTGACGAAAATGTGTCCAAATTGGACACCTGCACATTTAAATAGTATAGGGCCAAATAATCAAACGCTACTTAATTTAATATGTCGTTAAGCCTCGTTGAATCACTGTCACTTTGACTTAAAGTGATAGAGACAGTACGAGATTTAACGGTATCTTAAAGCGGCTTTTGGATATTTCGGTAATAATGTGTGTAATACATGTAATTCGTGTAAGCGTACAGGCTGGTACCCGGTGAGATGCTGCCGCAGAAGAAATAATTATGGAAATGTCATATTAAATTTGTAACATTATATTGCTTAATTAGGAATGATAATGATATTATATAACTATCGTAACTATCAAATTAATTTGTCGATACGATACAAGCGCCACTTACTGTAAGTTAATTAATATACTATGGCCATAACCTTCGCGCAAGTGCAAGCAATAAGTTAAGTTTAAGACTGTTTTACTGCAAGCTGATGAACGGTATGGCAGCGCATAAAGTATGAACAAACAAACATTGATTTTATATGCATATTAGATTTTATCGACTTTATCGATTTTAATCTTATTGCTATACGACCCATTTTTTATTTTCTTAGTCAATACTAGCGATCCCGAGATTAGCGAGGATTCGCACGGGTGACTTCTGGATTTTGACAGCAGCGCCACCTACAGGTTATAATTGTTTTAAATTATCCTACTCAAACACACACACAAACAATTTCATCAAAATCGGTCCAGCAATTTAGGAGGATTTCAGATATATATACACGGACAGAACATTTTATAAATATATTAAAAAGATTTTTGCTGTCCTTATTGAATTTAAGTTTTGTGTTGCACCATCTATTTGTTGTTTATCTTTTCTTAGTCTATATGGTCCAAGCATACGTTCGGTCATATATGAATAATTTGCGCATAAAAGAATCCATGAATCAACTTTCTTGATCGGTGATGTTATAAGCGAATATGGGATATACCAAAAAGATCTCATGGGTTCAGATAGATGGCGGTAAACCATATCATTTACGCTACACGGACGACAGGAAGCAGTTACAAAGGTGCGAAACGTCTGATGTAACGATAAAGCAAATCTTTTTTTTAAACGCGTAGTGGTGGTGTAAGAATATCCACGACCCCACGTCACTCCGTAAGTGTCGTAAGAAGCGACAAAGAAAAAAATGTCAGGAGATAGACGTCAGCAACTTCTCAACGACTAAAAATTTAAAAAAAAAAAACAGCGGCTGCCAACCCTCTTTTCAAGCGTGACAACTATGAACAATATCTCCTTTATGAGGCAATCTATGGGGGAGGCCTATGTAGGAAGGACTATTAGGCTGTAACGTTGGTACTGTAACGGTTTTCTCCGACGGGATAGGCCAATGTCTAACATTAGACGTTCACTGGCTGATATTGAAGAAAATAGAAGAAAGGGTGAGAGATGTAGTTATAATGTTAAATTATAATTGCAGTAGTATTCAAGCACTTAGATGGAGACTTGACATAAGCTCTAGCGTAACGGAGTATCAATCCTAAGTAATTTTATACGTGGTAGAGCCACGCTGCAGATATATTGTGGTTGCAGCGCGAATGGGTCGGCTCGACCGGGGAAGGATCAAGCGCTCACAAATACCAGCGTAAAATAGCAGCTTAATACTGCGTATTCCGTATGGTGAGTGTTGAGATCCGGAGACCCATTTTTATTGGAAAGGAGCAACGAGCAATGGCATCTTAGTCCTCATGGGTGACAACGCATCTGCGTTTTGATTCTTAATCGAGGATAGATGTAGATGTCTATAGTCCACAGCATCTACTTAACATCAGGTAGACTATGTGCTCGTATGGTACCCTTATTCTATAAAAAAAACTTAGGATTGTATGAAAGTATTAATCTTATTCAAAAAACATCGCCAAAGTTATTTTAACACATACCGGCCACTTTAAATGTATCCTCTCTATTGTTAAAATATTATTTATAGAGTAAATTATTCTACAAATTGGATATAAGCACTTATCTTATTCTAATAAACTTAACACATTTCATTACATACAAAGTCTACGGAATAGTAAGACATAAAACTGTGGCCGTGAAAGGAAAAGGGGAGATCTCCCGCCGGGCAAGGTGTTCTGCCCGGGGAGCGGCCAACACTCCTTGTGATAGTTCGGAGATGTTCTATATATACTGTTTATGATTCGGAATTTTGATAGCGTGATTTAGGATTCGGTGTGTTTTTGCTTGCGGCGCGACGACAGCGCCGCCACATCACCTCCCTGCTCAGACCGGAGGTCGATAGTGCAGTCGAGTTGTCGACGAATGTGCAAGTGCCAGGAGATTGCCTTGTAGTCTGCGGTGAGTCGAGAAGAAGGCAAGTAATCTGCGAGAGTGCCGTGAAGCAGAGGCGAGCAGTAAGGCTCAGAGCCGTGCCGAACACTTTATAGCGCAGAGAGTAGCTTGAAGGAACAGGAAGCATTATTATTGCAGTGCTGCGATGAACCTTGTGAAGCTAGATGGCTTGCAGGAAATGAAGACTGCGGACGATATCTGCTCGGGAGCGAAGGAGTGGGGTATTCTATGACGATGATGAATCTTGAAGTTTCCGAAGGTTATTGGTTGCGTGTTCAGATCACGTCGGATGGTCACCACTGTGGCCGATGAAAGGAAAAGGGGAGATCTCCCGCCGGGCAAGGTGTTCTGCCCGGGGAGCGGCCAACACTCCTTGTGATAGTTCGGAGATGTTCTATATATACTGTTTATGATTCGGAATTTTGATAGCGTGATTTAGGATTCGGTGTGTTTTTGCTTGCGGCGCGACGAGAGCGCCGCCACAAAACTAATCCTTAATTAAAAATACCTTCTGATATTTGATACAATACCACACATTTTTTAATAATTGACTCATTTTGACTAGGATAACTCTAATACTATTCTTAAACTGGTCGTCGCGAATTCTGAATTTCGGGACTTCCGGATTAGTCATATAGTCGCCGCACGCCTGAATTTGATCAATCGTGAGTTTAAAGTTACGGATATTCAATAGTGCACTAAAATTAAATTCTAAACGATTGCGTTTTTTTTTTTTCATGTAGTTGATTGGTGGAGAATAGTCTTAGACATTATATTCATTATAAACTTTATAAACTTTAAATAATTTATATTTAAAAAAAAATTAAAACCTTTGTAACTTATTTTTGGGCTAGATTCAGATAATGGGTAATTTTTGTTATTTCAAGAATTACAAAGATTTATTCTCAAAATGGATTGTCTAAGATATTACATACATAAACGTCACGCTCGTGACCCGGAGGGGTAGGTAGAGACTACGGACTAATATTTTGCACAATCCTGACACACCTCTAAGTGTTCTTTCACATCCATATAGCTGCGCATATAACCAGATACTAGTCGGAAATCTATTATCTCAAATATCATAATACCAGGAGTGTGTATTTTACTTAACATCTAGATACTATTTTCTAGTACTAACCTACCGACGCACTTTCTAAAGCTTTTGGCATGCCATTACGAGGTGCTATTATACTAGGCACACTTAAGATGCCTTACCACCATTCGGCGGATTCAAACCGTAAACGTAACCCTAAAACTATCGCATCTTCTTTTACCTTCATTAACCCTCGTCAGTTAAGAATCCTTAAAAACTGGTCCATCTTCAATACATCCCCAATTTAATCGCTAAACTTCCATAAAGGGCTTTCTTTGACGCTCACTATAGCAGCATAAATTTGGGATGGCTAGTCATACTTATTATATTTTGAAAGTAACCTCCTTTGACGCCCATGACATTTTTGATTGTATTTACCGCAAGATAAGTTTTTTTTAAATCAACGAATTATCATCAATGTCATTATCACCATACAATACTATAACACGTACATAATAGAACAGGGGAGTGGGCGGAGCCCGCGTAGCCACTAAAATGTCACTAACACGTCAATTCACACGTATAAATGTCAACACGACATGTGTTTTGACGTTATAATCGTTTCCAAATTTCACATGCAAATTATTTAAAAGTTGCCAAATTGCACACTATCTACAAATAAATATGTATAAAAATTTAAACGATTTTTTAATGATGATCTTGAACATTATTCAAAAGTCTAAAATGTGTAAATTTATTCAATCTGTCAACACAGCGAATCGGATTTGGCGACGCCAATCCTCGTACAAAATAAAGTTGACAGCCAATCTATTGTGTGTTATAGTATTCTATGATTACCACTTATCAATGTTCACTGCCGAACATAGTCTTTTCCAATGAATTAGTTTATAGTGGGGATATTTGCCGTAGCTGAGTTGGTAACCTCAGTTTTTTATAAATAGTCTCTCCGGAAGTGCTGTGCCCAACCAACCCTCTGTCTTTACGAAAACTATATATTCTATAATATTGCATTTTATTGTATCTTCTATTAACACACACACACACATATTTAAAAAGTGATGTTTATACCTCCACAGTTTATCAAGTCGTCCAAGGTTCACTGGTAGAGAATACCATAAGGCATTAAGTCAGCCCTTTATATCCCTTATTATAAGGATAAGTTAAATCCAAAAAAAAAAATACTATAAATAAAATATTAGCCTATTTTAATTTCTTCTAATCGCTATTAATATGAAACATCGCTTAAATAAACATGGGAACATAACGATATGTATGTTTACGTGAATACTACACATTTGAATAAAACAAGTTTTTACGGATTTTATTGCGTTTAAATTTACAGCCTATAAACATTCCACTGCTGGGCACAGGTCTCCTCTCACTTCTGAGACCATTTTAGGGCAAGGAAGTGTCCGCCGGCACAATGCGTGTCGGCGCATTAGGGCGGCTCGGCGTTTTGCGTTTATTAACATATTTTAATTTCACGACACTTCTAGTACTTTAGATAGCTTATGGTCACGGGGGGCCTAAAGTATTCGAATTATACATAAAACTAGTTTTATTCAAACACACTAAGAGTAATTCCATTTGGCACCTTCTGACACACAATTCTCGCTGTTTTCACGTCCGTTTATTTACGCATTTTAAGTGATTGGTATATTTCAATTTTGAATAATAAACTGATAATTTAATATTACTACACACAATTCATTAAATTAAACATAAATATTATAAATAAGTTGTTTATAATATATTCATGTATAATTTTATGTGTGTGAACGCTGAACTAGTTTAGAACTTCAGATTAAAAACTCGTTTTCAATAAATCAGGTTCAACGTTTTTCATTCATCGTTCATTCAAGTCGAATCTGCTTTGATTATAAAATCAAGTGAGCCTTAAATTGGACATTTTCGCTAAATTACCCTTTTGATGGAATGAATAGGTTCTTAAAGATTCAATTTGAATCCAAATTACAAAACCGCTGCTACTTACAAACCAAATATATATACTGAAATGACTTTTAAATATATGAGATGACTTTTAAATGTATGAGAAACAAATAATAATCAATTTATATGTATGTTTCTATCAAATGTATTCGAAGTGAAATAAATACGCATTATTAAAGATATCTCCAAAACTACTGGTCAGATCTTGATTAAATTGGACCACAATAGAAGCACCAGCTTTCAGATAAAAAGGTTCATCAAAATCGGTTCAACTACAGAAAAGTTATGTGGTTAACACACATAAAAAACATACAGTCGAATTGAATACCTCCACCATTTTGAAGTCGGTAATAAAATGAAACATCATCAATTATAACTCAAAAACTACTGGTCAGATCGTGATCAAAATTATATAGGACCACATGAAAAGTACCAGCTTCCAAATGAAAAAGGAATTATTAAAATCGGTTCACCTAGAAAAAAATAACACACATTAAAACATGCAGTCGAATTGAGAACCTCCTCCTTTTTTGAAGTTAATTCAAAACAATGTAACTAAGGAAGCGAAATGTACGTAGGTATCGAAAGAAATTCTAAAAAATAAATGCTGGCGAAAATGCCGAAAGTCTTTTTGTATGATTTATCTAAGTTTACTAAGTTACTTTAACTACTCTATTTTTATATACTCGTAGAATAAGGGTGGTAGTTCACCTTATTGTAAGTGGTTGCTGTGGCTCATATACATCTATATTTATCTTCGATAGAATGTCTCGTTTCCAGAGAAAAGGCTCTCCAGTTCTCTGTACGCACCATACGATACACAGTAGCATTAAGCTGCTAATATGGTATTCTGTGAGAACGTGGACCTTCTCCGGTCGAGCCGACCCATTCGTGCTACAACTATAATATAACTGCAGCATGGCTTTACCACGTAAATAATTAGATATAAGGCAAAATTATATTACATTACTACAAATGCAGTAAGTCTAAATTATAAGAAAACTACATGTAAATTAAAAAATATAAATGTAATCGAATTCTGGGCGAAGACCATTCTCCCACACTGCCCTCGTGGTGTTATTGGATTTACGTTCTCGAAATGTTTTTTTTTTCTCAACATGCATGATATCTTACGATATTTTCCTATAACGTTGAACACGTGGCTATACAGTAATAATACGTAAGTAAACGACAGTAGCATTAATGATAGGGTGCGGGCTTCGAATTCAAGAGGTCGTGGGCTCTAATTCGGAATAATGTTGTGAACCAATTCTAACATATGCATTTTAAGTCAGCCAGGAGTTGTTAAAGGGAATATTAGTAATGTAAATAGCATTGATGGATTTATTTAAAAAAAAATACACTTTTAGTGGCACTGATAACGGAGCTCAGGTTTCAATTTTTCTTTTATATAGTAAGGGTGACAAACGAGCACACAGTCTACCTGATGGTAAGTAGATGCTGTGGCCCATAGACTTGATTAAGAATCAAAACGCAAATGCGTTGTCACCCCTGAGGACTAAGATAGAATGCCTCGTTTCCAGTAAAAAAGATTCTCCGGATCTCTACACTCACCATTCGAAACACAGCAGTATTAAGCTGCTATTTTACGCTGGTATTCTGTGAGAGCTTCCTTCCCCGGTGGAGCCAACCTATTCGTTCTACAACCATAACATAGCTGCAGCGTGGCTCTACCACGTGTCCTATAATAACTGTAACGATATTTTTAACTGTATTTTTCATTCTTAACATATCTCATTCATTCATCACAGTCTTTCAAAAGACCGTTGCTGAACATAGATCTTCTCATAGATTTCTTCATAGTTGCAACGTTCGGCACACTGGTTGGCAACCGAAATTTTTAATAAATTGGATTGTTATCGGGAATTCTCCTATCCGTCTCCTATTTATTTTACTTCTCTCACTTTTATGAGACACTGGATATTATTTGGAGTAGGCATACGCTTACGCCGTCATCAGATAGTATAAATCATAGACGAGAATTAATAAATAATACATATGAAATTACAAAAATAAATAAACATTTCCTAATTGTTAACATATAATAATCCAAAATTATATATCCTAATGTAGTTTCAATACATAAACATTCGCACATTTTATTAAGTATGTATGCAAATAGATACGCATGCGTATTTGATTAAAAATTACCGCTAAAACAATAATATTATTAAAATTATTACTAAACCCACAAAAATGACATTTCCAATTTATATAAGTAATAATTTGGTTTTATAAAAAAAAACACTAATCATTACTCAATAATAAAATATTTAAAAGTTATTATTTATCGACATAAAATGGATTTTATTTCTATCAAGTATAAAAAAACGAATGGATGACGTACTTCGAAATTTTTAATGTGCCGGAAATAAAAAATACAGAGCATTTAAAAACAAATAGGTATGTTACATACATACCTATGTATGTTTTGAAAGTATGATATCGATACGGTTCATTAATTTTTATGAAGGTATCGTCAACACAACTCTGAAAGGTGTCGACGCTTTATAATTTCGAGCGAGGGTAGATTTTTTTCAATAATTAAATCTCGCGAACATTTCCTTTGGGTTTCAAGTACAATCTGATTTGCGAAAATATGTTCTATATACTTTAACCTAATTTCTACGACATAAATTAGATATCGTCATATAACATATAAGTTTGCACTTATGTTAATTAAACAAACATGAATTAATTGAAAGATATTAATCGAAGTAACGTAATTGAAATTGATAGGCTTCGGTATTTATAGCTAATTAAAAAATGTTACGAACGCCATTAGCGGTGTCTAAATAAAACAAAATAGGCTCTATAAATCGAACTCCCACGGCAAACCCGTATGAGCGGAAATCGGCAATTTCATCCGTCCAGACTGGTCCATAGCCATCCGGTCAAAAACCGGTCCGAAAGCTCCATTCATAAAAATATTGAAAACACTAACCACTGCACTGTTACACTGTAATCCTGGGCACACAAACAAAAATCGGAATCGAACTCGCGGACTCTGTAGACAGAGACGCCTTCCGTCTCTGTCGTTGCACCGAACGCCACAGGTGTGCGTGTGGAAACGACGTACACGCGTCCGAACCGGGCGAGTGCTGGAAGCGATCTGGCTTGGTTTGTGTTGTGGGGGTGGGCGGAGGCTGCGCGGGGTTAGGGGGGGCGGATACTGATCAGTACCAGGTCCCGGGCATCAGAGCCTGCGTGATGCTTGCGACGCGTAGTGCGTTGCTACGTAATGACCGTATTCAACGTTTTCGTCGTTTGCACATGTAAATGTTGACAGTACACTTTTTAAAAACATAAAGTTTGTTCGTATTTTAACTATCATACTTAAAACAACATGACTTTAACAAAAAGTCTTAGTACAGACATAGTAATGATAGTGTGTATATTGTAGTAGTAGTAGTAGTGGTAGTAGTAGTAGCTGAAACTTTGATTTTTTTTAATAGACTGGTACGTTTGTACTTATGCCGATGTTCCTTACAATAACTTGTTCACAAACTGACCTAAGATATTTTGATCCATCACGGCGGAGTTGACGACAACTTAAGTCAGCAGACGTTCAAAGACAACAGCAACGACAGTATCTCAAGTTTTTAAGGCGCCTAGGCGGAAAAAATAACAGATAAATACCAACATTGGAGCACTAGTTTCGCAATTTCCACTAATAGTTCACATACTTAGACTAGGAGACACACAATACCCAAAACTGCATCACTATTAAGTATTAAAATTATCTTTAAAAATATCATTATACGATATAACATCATTAGCAACATTCCGCCGGCGGTCAAGTTCCCGCCAAAACTGCGAGATATTGAAATTTAAATTGACTTTTTCTAAAATCTGTTTTTTCGTTTTTTTTGTGCCAGTATTTAATATATAATTTTAAAACATAAATATTTATTTTTATAACAATCTACATATTATCTCATGCTTAATATTTCAAAGTTTGCGTAACTAAGAGAAGTTAGTACTTCTTGTTTTAGTTTATGTTCAAGTGCCCGTTTGGAATTCTACAGCATATCGTAGCGTAGACCTTATTCAATCTACACTGCTATTGTCGAACATGTATGAATGTCATACATTGAGGAATCACAGTTTATATAATATGCATGAGAAGATTGCCTCCTATAATTTCAGAAATTAAAAAGAAAAGAAATACGTAATAGTACGGATACCTTCCAAAAAAAACCTATTACTTATAATCGTTTACACTATATGATTCCTAAACGCGAATTCAATGAGTATAATGTATTTACAAATTTGCAAATTTTTTTTCATTATGATTACTTGGATTGACAAGAAAATATTTCCGAAAGCCAACCCGTAGTTTAAGATTTCTCAAAATAGTTTAAATATAATTTGATCCCATCAGAGGGAAGGTAAAGCTAAATGGTAAGGAATACTGGCAATTACTTCGCCGACAAGATAGCCTTATCTATAGAAATTAATTTGAGAAACGAAACTATATATAGACTAAGACTGAAATTTTTAACTAAATATCAAAATGAAAATACTATATAAAATATTTTCACTAAGGACTAAAATAGAATCGAGGCATTAGTAAAAAGTGTCTTGGTATCTCATCACTCACGAAACTAACCACAGTTGTATTGAGCTGTAAATTTATGTGCTGAAGATATACCTACGCTAGTGCGTGGCTTTACCACGTTTTTAAGTTATTAAGCATTTTATCTACCAATACTCTATCCTTGTGATCTTATCCAAATTGTATTAAAAAAACTTCAATTACTTACTCTACATATAAAAAGAAACAAAAGCTTCTCTACAAACAAGAATATTTGCCCCGATCAATAGCCAATAGTATTAAAAGGCGTCCTGTGGTCTTTGACAAAGGAAGCGGTTACCGACGACATTCTTAATGCTCCCTCCTCGTTTGAAGGGGATGTGTTGATGCAAGGGGCGTTGGTAGCTTTTTTATCCCTTATTTGACTTCGGAATAAGGTCGCTTGAGTTACGCGTCGAATAACATTTAGTTTCCTTATAAAATTGATTAATGTGATGTTGACAGGTTGACAGTTCGATTGTTAAACTTTTTTAAAACGAAATGTAAATGTAAGTGGCCAGTATTAAAAAGACATTTATAAATATATTCTGAAACAAACAACCACATCTTTTTATATGATGAAATTATATGAAGTGACATGAAGGAACTTACACTTGACAGCTGCAACTAACTTCATATCAAAGAGTCTACATATGCGTTGTCACCGTCGAAAAATAATTTGGAAAATCTAACTGCCTGAAATTATACTGGCTCTCAATCTTCAATTGGAATACAGCTTTTAACTTATAGTTAAGAGCATGCGCACACCGACTGACTTCTAGTCAGAAAAATTATTCCACCAACTAGTAAGGCTGATGAAGTAAAAAAAGCGTTTTATCTTATTAAAACAATTCTAATTTTACGAGGCATTCCATCTTAGTCCACACGGTTGACAACGCGTCTGCATTTTGATTCGTAATCGAGGATAGATTTAGATGTCTATGAGCTACAGCAACCACTTACCATCAGGTGGACTGTATGCTCGTTTGTCAACCTATCCTATAAAAAAAGATCCCACTGCATTACGCAAACCGACGAGGAAGAAAGTTTCTCTAGTGGCAACCTACTACCGGTAAGAGAAATATATGGCGGCCTCCTACTGATTGGTGTGGCTACCTGGTGAGAGATGTAGGAAGTCGATGGATGCAGGTAGCTCTGAGCCGTTTCTTGTAACATTCGTTGTGGTAGACCTTAGTTCAGCAGTGGACTCGTTAAAAGCTGTTATGATGTTGATAATATTTTATTCATCTACATGAAAAAGAGTCTTTACAGTGGTCGTCTGTAACAGACAGACATCGTGCGCCACACGAAAAACCTTTTTGATCGAATTTCTTCTAAACACATAAAGCTTATTTAATTTTAAACTTTGACACTTTCGTATACTTCAAATAAGTTATCTTTATGAGACCGACGTAATATCGCAGGGCTTTGGAACAAGGCTGAATAACCTTCGACCTTTTGCCTCTCCTGCGGGGCAAAATAAACGATAATAAATGTACGGGAATTTCCAATGTCGCTTTTAATTTACAAGTTTTAAAAATGGATGCGCGCAACTGTGTAAACTCAGATATTTAATTAATAATTGAAAGCGATACTAATTTATTATTACATACTGTTCACATGAAATTAAAATATTAATTACGCGTGCTATAGGTACTTCCAGTTTTATTATACCTTATTGTGGTATTTTATTATATATTTTCTAGTTGATATTTATTATAAACAACATGCACGCGCTACTACTTGCAGATAAGATCTTTACTATAATTTTAATCAAGCAAAATTAATTTAATAAGCGGTATTAAAATATTAAGGAATACGTGATCGATAATAACCCCTGAGAATTAGAAGATCGCTACCGATCTATTTTTAAATATTTTCATTATATGTACTCGTGCCTCTACAACATATAATATTGTAATTTTTTATTATAAACTAGTTCCACTGGGTGTCTTGGAAGTTTTTCCTTGGATTTCAAATCAGTAAAATCACAAACGACTTGTAATGAATATTCTGGTACCTAATCTTAAATGAATAAAAATCATTCGATTACTTTAAATTTGTTTTACCTTCACTATCAAAGCCTTATTTAATGACTAATTGTAGGGTTATCTTTGACAAATTAGGGAATTAGAATTAACGTAAAAAGAATAAACGTTGACAAATGAGAACACAGTCCACCATTTAACCTCGATTAGGAATCAAAATGCAGATGCATTGTCACCTCTGAGTAGTAAGAAGAAATGCCTCGTTACTATTAAAGAGGGTCTCCGGTTCTCTACACTCGTACGAAACAGGTATTCATAAATAGGGTTATGCGTCGTATAAAATTGGTTTGAAGTAGATATAAATAATTTATTTTTTAACTTCAACACACACACATATGGAGATATAATTTTAAAAGAGTAATAACCGGCCAAGTGGAGTCGAACCCGCACATAAGGGGTTCCGTACCAGTGTAAAACAAATTTCTAGTAAGGGAACGTCCTTTAATTTTTAATTTATTATTATTTTTATTTTTATTATTTGTTGTTATAGCGGCAACAGAAATTCACATTATGTAAAAATTTCACCCATCTATCTAATACGTATTACGGATCATGAGATACAGCCCAATGACAGACAGACAGACAACCGGACGGACGGACAGCGGAGGCTTAGTAATAGGGTCCCATTGGTTACTCTTTGGGTACGGAAGTCCAAGAATGGACTCTAGGGATTCCAAAAATGTGGAAATATATTAGATTATTTTTCATTGGCCCGTAACATTATATATAGATATATAAATTACGTGTCACGTTGTTTGTCCGCGATGGACTCCTAAACTACTAAACCGACTTTAATCAAATTTGCACACCGTGTGCAGTTTGGTCCAACTTAAGAGATAGGATAGTTTTTTTGCCCATGAGAGAGCCACATTTTTTTTGCGAATTTAAGGATTTTAATAGGACATGACAGGGTTGTCGAACAACAGCAACAGAACAACGTCTGCCTGGCAAGCTAGTTATATATAGAAGGTTCCCGCTTGAGAGGTGGATTGACGATCGTAACACTGTCAGTCCATATAAAAGAACACATCTTGATTCTTGACCCGGAATAATTATTATTCAATAATAATTTCTTATATTTACGCGAATACTATACATTTATAATAAAACTCAAGATTCTATAAATTCATACCGTGTAGATCGGAACAAAAATTAAGAAAAAAAAATGAATCTGTGGGTAACTGCGGTCAACTATGACATCGGGATGTCGAACACCTCAGTCCGTGACCATGGGCGCTGTAAAATGCTCGAAACGTCGGTAATATACATAAGTTAATATATGCGATAAAATCCGTAAAAACTAGTTTTTTTAATAATATTTTATAACTGTTATAGGCCATACAAATCTCGTGTGTCTCGTACGGGATTCAAACTCACGGCTCTCTGTAATCTTTCACCTTAGTCCTTAGGTGATAACGCGTCTGCTGAGTAGCCACTTACCATCAGTCGGACTGTATCATCGATACACGTAAAGAGCGTAACTTTGTACAATATTCCTTAATCATGTGGCAATATAGGAGGGAAGGATTTAGCCTTGGAGCATTATTATGTGGTAAAGCCACGCTGCGGCTCTGTTATGGTTGCAGTACGAGTGAGTCAGTGAGTCAGAGTCAGAGAGTGAGTACGAGTGACCAGCGTAAAATTGCAGCTTAATGCTGTTGTGTTTAGTACGGCGAGTACAGATCCGTAGACCATTTTTACTGCCATCTTAGTCCGAAGGAGTGTCCATGTATCTGCATTTTTGGATGTCTATGGGCCTCAACACCCATCAAGTAGACTTCATGCTCATTCGTCACCCAAATTCCATAAAAACGCTATAACTTTGCACAGTACTTTTTAATCAAGTAACAACAAAAGGAGGGAATAAGGATTTAATCTTGGAGTAGTAAATGCTCTGACTCTTTGTTTACAAGACAAGTTGCATTGATAATTGAGACAAAACTGTCAAGGCAAGTGATTAAAAGTACTGAGAGGACCCTTTCAGGGGCAAAGAAGAAAGATTTTCACGCTCTATAAAAGAACAAAGGTAAATTACGTACGGAGAGAGTATTCCGGAACGCTTCCTTGCGCTCGATTAAAACGGTTTAAAGGTATACGAACAAGGCAATATCTGTCGGCGGTTACATAAACGTGTTTACAATACATGACATTGTAATATAATATAGGAATTATATACACGATATACAGAGCCATGGTAGCTTAGGGGCTAAACGCTCGCTGTAAATTTCAGCGTACGCAAGTAACCGGGTTCGATTCCCGCAGGTACCAATGAAATTGTTAATTGCAATTTTAAGTGCTGATTTACTTACTCGGCACTTACTCGGCGCTAAAGGAAAACATCATGAGGTAACTTTCATGTCTGAGAAATAATAAAAAAAATACTTCGAGTACACGTGAATTTCGCCAACACGCATTGGGGCAGCGCGGCGGAAATTTCCTTGCCTTGAAACTCTTTCAGAAATAAAAAGATGCCTGTGCTCAGCTGTATGACCGTATATAGGTAGCGTAACTTTTAAATTTAATAGATTTAGGTGACGCTTTACTAAAATCCATCATATTAACGAAATACATAATCAAATTGCTAATATTCGCGTAATAAAATAAAATTATGTCTCTTACCTAGTTTGAAGAGCGCCCCCCACCCTCCCTCAATTTCTTGCACTATCCCCGTTACCACTAATCTCAGCACCACTTCTCCCTACACCACTACACTAGAAAAGACACACCACCGTCGATAATACGACACGTGTATTTATTTTCTTTTTTCCATTGACTAACTGCGAATAGGTATTAGATAGATTTCCTGATGTTACGTCGTCTCGTGGGAAGATAGTGTGGATGCTACATGGTCACTGAGCAAGGTGTTGTGTTTACTGATATACAAGATACTTCAAACTTTGCATAAGTATAAATCTTCAAAATGCTTCTCTTTTTGACCCGGTAAATAAATAATGTAACATCTTATAACTGTAGTTAAATAAATTTATACTACAGTGTGCAAGTCCTCGAATACCAGTGTGTACCGAATTTAAGGGCGGTACTCCATTATATCCGTGGTGTAACATAGTTGCGATGCTAAGGGTCGCAGGTTTGACTCCCGCACGAAACATGTATACCTATGGCCTACAAATAATTGTTTCAGATTTAGATGTTTATCCTTGTGCAATTTATATTTGTTAGCTTTCTCCACGATACAAGCAAAAATCGTAGTGTGAGAGTAATGTTTATTAAAAAAAAAAAACAATATGGAGTGACGGCATGGTAAGAAATGCAGTTGTCAAGAGATGCAGTTGCTTAAGGATCGTTCCTCGTGGAATCCCTTATGGGTAACCTATCAGTAGTGGATTTACGAAGGAACTTAATGACAATAATGATGATAATACGCGCACTACATTTGTGGCACGGTAATATTATCTATACAGTATTGTAACTCGGCCGTATCTTTCAAATAAATGCCTACAGCCGTGCGGCACGTAAACATGTGATAGGGTTACCTGCCTCCAGCATTTTTACATTTGCCTACTTTGTGTTTCCATTTAGTTTTATGATTGTAAATATACTTTTTATATAAAAAAATAAAATAGGTACTTTGTGAATTGAATAGGAAGTGTTCAGTAAAATGCGTGTCGTTTTTTGATTGGTAGATTTAATTAAAAAACCATGTTTATGTTTGAATAACAAATCGGTTAAATAAATTTGCGACCGAAAAATATTTGCACCTCGGCTTACGAAATGCTTTATTATTAGATTTTTAAATATAAAAAATCCGCTTTCTAATATAACGCTAAAAATAATATAAATTAAAAATTGTTTTGGGAAACATGGACAACGTGGTGAAAAGTATATCTTAAATTGGTTATAGATACCTGCAGCTACTTTACAATTTATATGTTTGTTTTTAAATGAAGTTCAGATTTATTATTTCTTTATTTCTATTCTATTATTTATTTCCTCCATTTTTTATATATTTCACAAAGTCATGACTGCGGCACAGTCTCGACTGTCTGCATGCCGAGCGCATGCCGAGATCGAGGCGCGTAGGCATAGCTCTCGCTACGTCCGTTTGTATGAAGTTGGAATACTGTATAGATAATATTACCGTGTTTGTGGTGACGACGAAGGAGAATTCACATTACAATAGTAATAAAAAACAATAGATGGCATTATAACTAGGTAAAAGGTATATAACAAATGTACAGTAACCAGATACCCATAGGCAACACAGGGGTAAGCGTAAAACTTCGAAACATGAAAACGTCACGTTTGTTTATTCTCCTGATTTTCTACACCTACGTTAAATTTGTTTTAACAATGACTAGCGAAAATTTATTTTCTTAACATATTAGAGTCATACATACTGCAGCTATATTAAGGCTGTTGCACGAAAGGGTCGAATCGAGAATAGGGAAGAAGATTTTTTACGTGGTATCATTATAGCTGCAGCATAGCCATGCCACAACTATAATGTGGTTGATACACGAATGGGTCGGCTCGATCGAGGTAGGACCACGCTCTCACAGAATACAGGCGTAAAATAGCAGCTGAATGCAGCTGTATTTCATATGGTGAGTGTAGAGAACCGGAGACTATTTTTACTGGAATCGAGGTGTTCCATTAAAGTCCTTAGGGATGACAACGTATCTGCATTTTGATTCTTAATTGAAGATAAATGTAGATGTTTATGGGCCACAGCATCAACTTACCATCAGGTGGACTGTAAGCTCGTTTGTGACCCTTATTCTATAAAAAGACCTCGCTGTCTCAGAATACCAGCGTAAAACAACAGAATAATGCTACTGTGTTTCATATAAGTGTAAAGAATCGGATATCCTTTTTAGTCCTCAGGGGTGGCAAGGCATCAACATTTCGACTCTCAATCGAGAATGGAATATCGTTATAGTATTGTCAGGTTGACTGTGTGCTTTTTGTCACATTCATTTCATAAAATAAATAATTCTGCCTCCTCTAAACCCATTCTTTTCACGGAAAATTCAGTCAAAGAAAGATGATAAATATTTTCCTGACAAACTTTTAAAACAGTAGAAATGAACTCTATGTAATTCAAAACATAGAGATAATAATATGTTGAAATTCGGACTACGGAAATCAGACTCATCGCAACTACTAAACTGGAAGTAAATAATTTGCCGTGTGGCAGCGTAAACTAAATTCCAAACCTCGCCTGCCAAGCGTGGCAGTGGAGACAAGGTATGGTAATTTATTTATAAGTCTAAATTTATCAAAAAAATATATATATATATATATATATATATATGTATATATACCACATGCAAATATGCACTTAAATGAGGAGTTGCGGATATAATTTCTCGACTGCGTTCAGCAATTGATTCTGGTAAGCTATAATGATGATATGAAAATGTAATGTAGTAGTGATGAAAGTTTTCGTATGGTGAGTGTAGAGAACCATGGACTATTATTACTGCAAATGAGGCGTTCCATTTTAGCTGTATTTTGATTCTTAATCGAGGATAAATGTCTATGGGCAACAGCATCCACTTACAATCAGGTGGACTGCGCGCTCGTTTATCACACACATTCCATAAAAAAAGTTTCTTCCCAATCACTACTATTTGGTTTGCTTCTTGACAACAGCTTAAATTAGAAAAAATACTGCCAGTCCGCCTGCTATGCGTGACAATTATGGTAACACTCCTATGAGACAATCAATGGGGGAGGGGTTTATGTTTCGCAGTAGGCCCCCATTGGCTTGTAATAAAAGCTTTTAATTAATAAAACTATAAAGAATGATGAACATTCTAATTAAAATTGGATCACAAATGTTCCATTCACAAATCGGCGCAACACGCATCTTTAATTACCAAGTCACATTCCGTGTGAGCATCCAGATACCGGTCGCTTCAACCGGTCGTTCGAAATTTAAACTTTCAAAATTCCAATAAAAGATTTAAACCGCCACTGAAACGATTAAACAGAGACCAGACACAAAACACCTGTGCATCAACATCAGTATTGAAAACGAGAAAAAATATTATATCCCAAAACAAAACCAACTACTTGAAATCAGATGGGCTGTCGACAAATTTATTTTTGCCGTCTATATTTCAACAAGCAAGCAATTCGAAACTTTAACTCTAATGGGATTAGATCTCTACTAATTTGTATTGAACCCAAAGAGCAGGCCCTTCTTCCAAAAAAAAAAGGCCAATGTGGAAAAAATGGAACGGGTTGGCTGTGGGAACAAAAAATCTGATGCTACCTCCTTTTTTATTCGTTCATAACGTAGTAATTTATCTGTAGTCCGGTTGCGTAAACATTGTTTTAGGTTTTGGTATTTATTGGCCTGAATTTTTCTTTTACGAATGATTAATTTCTTACGGTTCGTTTTATTGATTATGGATAAAAAAACTGAAGAGAGAGGTTTTCCCTTCAGATATTTGAAAGTAAAACAAAGTAGCTTACGAAATTCTATAGGCAATTTATTTTATATATATATTTATTTTTAGTTTACGTTAAGCGTCTTTCATTTTTATCACGCTTATATAATTGTGGTTCATGGTTTTTGACAGACTCCGGGACATTGATATTTTCGATAATAATATAAATAAACTTCGAACTAGACTATTTTACTACTTAAAGTCACTAATTATATATAAATAAAAAATCTGAAAAACGGTAGGCCAACCCTGGAACTTTGTTTGTTAGGCCTTGAGTCAATAGATCGAAGAATTTAAAAGTTGCCTCAAAAAAAGATTATTTAGAAAGTTTTAAATAGCTATAACTTATGAACGGGTCCTTCGATTTTGACTTGGCGGCATTCGTAGCAGTTAAAATCGAGTTCAAAAAGATTTCTTAAATGTCTGGAGTTGATTAGTCAAATATTTTGAAAGTTATTCAGAAAAAACTTAAAAATTATGATTTGTAGGTTTTTGAATATCTTTAAAACAGATCGAACGATTGACTTCAAAATATAATCAGGTTGAAATCGCAATGAACACTTTCAAACACCGTATCGCTCATCTAGATCGGCTGATTCGTTCTAAAGGTCACACACACACACACACACACACACACACACGGCTGGACGTCCAGCCGGAAATAGTCGGAAGATTAAAAAAATTATTAATTTCATTTTGACCACATGCATCGCAAGCAAAAATTATTATTTTTTTATTTAATTAAGAAAAATTATTAATTTTCAAAGCGGGAAGTTAAATAAATCTTTTCATAAAATTTCTAAACAATTTTTTTTTCATAGACGTGTTAACTTGTCACATGTTACAATTGTACGTATGCGTCTTTTTTGTGTCAATACTTTGTATATTATAGTAAGGTAATTATATTTATTTTTAATTACTAGTTGATAAGGTATTTATATTTATTTACTAGTTGATACCCGCTCGCTTCTCTGGGCGCACGATAATATTTTATTGCGGAACCTTGACGTAAAATATCAAGAATTTTTCTTGATGGGACTATCCTAAAATCCGTTTTCGTGAGCGTCTAAATTGCGAAATGATGAACTATACTAAAATTCAAGTCAATCGGTTGTATAGTTTAGTAATGATCTCGTGATGAGTCAACCAGGCAGTGGTATTTCGCGAAAAAAATACTCCGAATAGTAAAAAAGTAAATATATATATATATATATATATATATATATATATATATATATATATATATATACTGAATGTAGACTGTTGTGTATATCCTATAAATAAATAAAATGATGGAATCATTTGCAAAACTTATGACAGTGAAAATTTAAAAGTTTCAATATGTGTGTAAGAAGTCCTCATCTACTTCTCCTTTATTAGCCCATAAAATTTCACTACTCTAAATAAGGCACATTTTCATTGCATTCCATTGTAGGGGGACTTGCTTTATGCCGGGCTTACATTTAAAAAAGCTTCGTTTTCTTTTACGAGCCGCTTTGTAGATATTGAAGTGGATGAAAACTCCTTTTTAAAAAACTGAATACCAATTCATCTATTTATGAACCGTTGAAAGATTTTTTAACATGTTTTTTATAATTATTATGTAATTTATATGTTTTATAATATCATCCACTGCTAGACATAGGCCTTCGCTCATTTCTGAGAAGGCTATGGAGCAATGACGCTACCGCGACTGGCATTCCGATTATTTATCTCACAATATTATTTCTCAAACAAGAGATTTCCTCACGATATTTTTCTTCACCGACAAGAACGTAAAAGTTGAAATAAAATATTATTTCTATACAATTGAAGGGTACAGGGACAAAACAAGGAATGTTCAAATGACGTCAATATGACAGCACTTAAATTTTCCCAATTATTTATACTTGCAATAAACAACAAATAATAACCATCATTGTCCCTCTCAAACGTTTCAAAAGCAAATTAAAGATGTTAAAAATCAGTTTGCTAAGATCAAAGTAATAAGTTAAAATTATGTGTCTTACCTCGTTGGAGGCACCACCCGCCCTCACGCATTTACGTACATTATCCCCGTCACCACTAATCTCAGCGCCACTACTTCCAAAACCACTACACTAGGAAAGACACAACACCGTCGATAATGCGACAAGTGTTTTGCCTCTACACGAGGTGCAAAGAAAATTTTGCTACTGCAAAATCTAAGGATGCCTACAGCATATTTTACAGAAAAATAATGCAATATTATTGAGAATTTCCAGCTCCCAGTACACTTGAAGGAATTCGTAAAATTGCAGTGATAATCGAACTATATGGTAGAGCCATGCTTCAGCAATATTGTGATTGTAGCATGAATGAGTCGGCTCGACCAGTGAAGGACCACGCTCTCACAAAATACCAGCGTGAAATAGTAGGTTAATGCTGCTGTGCTGTTTTGTATGTTGAACCGTAGACCCATTTTACTACTAACTACGCATTACATTCAGGGGTATCAACGCATCTGCATTTTGATTCTTAATTCAGGATAAATGTTCATAGACATATATGAGCCACAGCATGCACTTACCATCAGGCGGACTGTGTGTAGGTTTGTCACCCTTATTCTATTTTTAAAAAAAACTATTTCATTGGTGCGTCGGGGATTGAACCTGGGTTACCCTACTACGATATTTACGGTGAGCCCTGAGCCTATCATTATTACGATACGTAGCATATCAGAGAAATTAAAAAATATTTCAATGACGTATAAAGTCGCGGTGGACTTTCCTTGTCCAAGACCTCTCATAAAAATAAGAGGTCTTTGCCCAAGGGTGGATTTATAGCCTGTCACTTTATTTTTTATTTTGTTATTACTAACAACAACAAACAGTTGCCAACTTAACGATTATGTGATTGGTAGTAAAGTGAAACAAAGGTAAGGGCAATTTTGATTACAACTGTATTTTTAAATTACTCACCAATATTATTATTAATGTATTTGTATTCTGACCTTATAAACTAATAACAACCTACTTCAATAACAAGGCTTTTAAAGAATGAGTAAAAAGAAAACTTACTATAACAAGAAAATACGGCACATTGAATGGAGTTCTTTCAGTTAACAACAATATTCTATTTGCCAAGAAAAGTATATTTTCATTGTTTATTTTTGTTTATTTGCTCATAACGGTCCACTTTTGAACATGCTTGCTTCAATTGCACAATATTATTTAACATTAAACTAGTATTTTACATAATACTAGCTACTCAAATCGGCTTCACCTGGCTAGGATTTATTTTTCGAATAAGATATAGCCTGGATCACTTCTGGTTGAAAAAAAAACTGCAGATGCCAATTCATCTGCCAAGGGTGGCTGGCTTTATGTTGAGAATTTTGTTGGTTCTGATGATGGTAATGATGATGATGGAATCAGAAAGTATATTTGTAAAAACAGAGTCGGAAAGAAACTTGACGATTGGCTGTTTTATTGGCGGCGCTGATCAAACGGATCGATACTAATGGCTATTGTGAACTGCAAAGCAAAGTTAAAAAGTTAAAGTTACAGCCTATTTACGTTCTACTGCTGGGCACAGGCATCCTCTTACAGCGAAGTAATTTAGTTTTTTTTGTTTTGAAATAAAAGTAAAAGGTATTTATTCTTCGTAATATTTTAGTAAAAACGTGATTGGAATGACATTGCTTTTACCCGAATTTAAAGCAAGTGAAGCAAGGTCACCTTCGTGTCTCAGGTAATATTCGTAATCTCTAAAATAGCGTTACAACGTTTATATCTCGTTTGGCAGCTACGCTCACAGGCAAAACGTTCAGCAATGGCTTAAACAGTGATGTAACAGTCCAATATATTATGCCCGCAGCTAGATTATTTTCTATGAAGTTTTTTGTACATTAACGTATTGATTTCTTAAATTTACATGAACACTTACGTTAAATTTCAGTTATTTTTAATTTATGACATTTTGGGTGTTTTGCAGCATCAATGATAAATGGTATCAATTTAAAAGGGTATCATCACGTGCCAATGGGTGAACAATTTCTTTCAAAATATTGTCATTGGGGATTTCCTATAGAAGTGAAAAATTAAAACTATTAAATAACAGCGGTTTTTCTTAGTTTCAAATTAATTGTAGGACCAAAAATTTTTAAAAGAAAATCGTATTTAGTTTAAACTAAATCATATCATATTAGTCTGGGTTTCTCATCTATCGGCACTCCGAGCTTATATATTTTATGGTTTACTTATTGATCAAAACGTATGACAGGACGAGCTAACCCAGAAAAAAAGTGAATTGACATAATAATTATTATACATTTATGTTATTATATAGGTATTGCTATTACAGCATGTCGGTGAAGCGAATTCAAAAAATTTTACCCATCAAAAATATCCGAAAGCACCAAAATAATGTTTTCACTTTAAAAATATTCAGCGGCGTTGTCTTACTGCGTTTTTTTTTTATAAAATAAGGGTAACAAACGAGCACACAGTCAACCTAATGATAAGTGGAAGCTGTGACCCATAAATATCTTAAAATTCATCCTCAATTAAGAATCAAAATTCAGATGTGTCGTCACCCCTGAGGAATAAGATGGAATGCCTCGTTTCCGGTAACTACACTCACCATCCAAAACACAACAGCCTTTATCTGCAATTTCACGCTGGTATACTGTGAAAGCGTGATCCTACCCCGGTTGAGCCCATTCATGCTACAACTAATATAGCTGCAGCGTGGCTCTACCACGTTAATATAAGTAGAATCGTAGCAGACGACTATACATTTGACTGCGGATGCAAAAGGGGAGATCTCCCGCCGGGCAAGGTGTTTAGTCCGAAGTGTGGCCAACGCTGCATGTGGTCATACGAAGCTTGATATATACATACCGGAGAATGATTTCGGCTTCGGTAAGTTTTGCTTGTGGTCCAACAATAGTGTTTTCCTTCACCACCAAACGTAATAAACAAGCAATTAAAATTATAAGTAATTATATTGCCACTGGTTGTGTAGTATTCGGTATGCTCGTGTGCTTTGTAATTTTTAGGCGACAGCTTACTAGAATGAGTCAGAATCAGTGTGTGTGTGTGTGTGTGTGTGTGTGTGTGTGTGTGTGAGAGAGAGAGAGAGAGAGAGAGAGACAGTTAATGGAAATAACATACTCTTCTGAGGAAAAATAAAAATTTCAAGTCTGCTAACACACATTGAGTCTACAGGTACCAGATGGAAAATTGAAAAGCCATGAAAAATAACCCGATTTCCATAAAAAATCCTGACATTTTATTGCCAACATAAATTAACAACAGTAAATATAAAAAAATAAACAATTTTTGGTTTTATGTACTCTCGCGATCAATCCACGTCGCCGATTACACTACTTTCACGCACGTACTTAATGTATTTTATTGAAAAATCGATTCTTGACATTATATGTCCTGTAATCAACGTGAGTGTTTAAAAGAGCTCAAAAGTCTTGACACGTCAGGACAAATCCTGACGTATGATATAATTGAGATAGTACCGCGAATTCTACCTTCAAATCTACCTAAAAATAAGGAGGCTCATGCATTATTATCAGACGCAGGTACATTTCTAACTTTTATTTATATTCGTAACGTTCACAACAGTCACCAGGTAATAGATTCTCAGCGATTTATCTCCACGCGACAACATATGTGATAGACAGAGATAGTTGTTACCAGACTAAGTAAAAGATTATGATCAAAATCTCCTAGAACAGCAGATTGTAAAACCTCACGGAATCTATTTATTCAATATCATTTTAGAGAAGTACCATATTAAATTCGCATAAATAACCTTTCATTTAAGTCTATTGTGACCGACTTCAGAATGTTTTTATTTGTTTTATTGTATGTTATTATTTTTATTTGTAAAGCTATTTTTACCCTATTCAGTGGGGAATATCACATGTATAATATCAATGTCGTCTAAATAGTTACAATAAAAATCAATCCTATCATGCCACCCTTGGGGTTCGAGTTTCCTTTAAATTTAATTGAAACCACCCTTCAAGTGTAATCAATTGAAAAAAAAAACACAAAATTGATTTGTAATTGACGAAGATATACATAAGTACAAAATATAAATTGTTTAATAATTGTAGCCTTCCTTTTTGTGAAGTCGGCTATAAAAAGGGTCGTAAGGGAAATTTATAACTTACTGTTAAGAGTCCTCCATTCAGGAAAGGTTGAAGAAATAAATATATTAACTTGAGCCTTTCAATCCATAATCTTATATATAAAAATTATTTTTTGTTTATTCGTGCTGCCACACCGTTCATCAGATTGCGGTAAAACTTCATGTGCACTTGCGCGAAGGTCATCATAGGCATAGTAAAATCAACTTACACTAGGTGGCACGTGTATCACACCGATAAATTTATTTGTAAGTTAATTATCATTCAACTTCATTTATTGTATTATTTTTCCCTAAACTATATAAGTCTTCTAAATTTAAAACGATATTTCCATTATTATTTCTAATTGATAGAATCAGGCGTTACTTTGCGAAAATCCATTATAATAAAGATATTAATAGTTATTTTGCAATCATCCGCTAAATTAAATAAAATGAGGTGTCCTCCCTAGTTTAAAAAGCACCTCCCGCCCTCCCTCAATTGCGTGTACTACCCCCAACGCCACTACTTCCAACACCACTATTCCAGGAAAGACACACCATCTACGATAATACGACACGTGTTTTGCCTCTACACGAGGCATCTTCAGGTGATGTTAACTCTACGGCGGCTGACCGCTAAATTATTTATTCCGCGGCAATGCTGCGCCGGATACCAGATAGTATATTAATAAAATTATAATATGTATATATAAATAAATGCTACATCCTAATCAGTTTTAATGCCGTTGAATAACCTCTACAGAAATAGGAATTAAGGGGTCAACACTTTAAAAAAAAATCTAGCAATTTATAAATATCAATAAATAAAAACTAAATAAGTTATACTAAGGAATACATGAATGAAAATAACCCTTGAAAATGAAGTTTTTGCTACCATGCTAATTCTATTATAATTCATTGAAATAATTGTATACAATAAATGTAAAATTTTATGTTAAAAATAATAAAACCGTTGAGTTACTTGCTTGTTTTTTTCTAGGACAGAGTTTTTTTTCGAATCGGTGGAAAATAAACAAATAACTTTCAATAATTATTAAACATATATCCTTAATCTATAATGGGTTTCTTCTTTTCTAAATACTCATGTATTTGTATCACGGTCACCGCGTAGTGGCAGTGTAACGATACGTGTACACCAAAACCGATTTTGTCGGCCGATGGCGGACAGAACTACCCGGACGTGTATGTGCTTACTCTGCAACAGTATATCACTTGTGCTGACATTGGACGTTGCCGGTATTCTTTTCTATTTTTATGTGTTATATATCCATAGTCGTTTAGGTTGATAACAACACCTGCAGAAAAAACCGAATAAAGACAAAATGATTAAATTAAACTACAATTACACTTAATTTGCACTGTAGATACCGGCAGTCAGACTCGACGGTTGATCAGCCGTTTTCGTGCGTTATCGGACGATAACGGTCGTGATTGTGTAAACGCTCTCTTTGTTTTACAAGTGTTTGATTTGATCATCCGAGTTCGGCCGTCGTCGCCCGAGTAAACTTCGGCCGATGACGGATTAGGTGTATGCGAAGCGTAAGAATATCCACTAGTCCATATCATCCCGTAGGTTTCGTAAGAAGCGACAGAAGGAAACAAATAAGATAGGCAGTAGCTTCTTCCTAATAACGTCTATAAACGTAAAAAAAACTGGGTTTGACAACCCTCTTGCCAACCATGGCAACTATGGCAAATATTCCCGCTATAAGGCAATATATAGGGGAGGCCTATGTTTAGAAGTGGACTTTAATAGGCTATATCAGTAACATGGTATGGTATGATAAAGCTGACATATCCTTGTAGGATAAAATCATTTTTACATAAAGAAAGATAATAGAACAACGTATACTGTGTGAATGATATACTTATTTATTATTGCATACTATATTGAATAATAATATTCTATTCTATTCCGTTGTGTTACTTCAACGCATCTAAGGCCATGGATGTAAGTGTTTATTCTATTGACAAACTTACTTTTCTTTCTGTTATTTTCTTACATGTGTATGATTTAGTGTTAACAAACTATATTTAAATATTATGTGTGTGTATATGGTTAAGCCGTGGTAGCTCAGATGGTTAGCGCAAAATGTAAAATTCATAGTACACGACCCGGGTTCGATCCCCGCCGGCACCAATTAAATTGTTAATTACAATTTTAAGTGCTGATTTACCACGTGCTCAGCGGTGAAGGAAAACATCGTGAGGAATGCATGTCTGAGAAAATTTCGAAGGCATGTGAAGTTTGCCAACACGCATTGAGGTATCGCAGCGAACATTTCCTAGCCATAAAACCCTCTCAGAAATGAGAGGAGGCCTATGTTCAGCAGTGGACTTTAATAGGTTGTAACTTTAGCTTTTTTAACTTTTATGATTAAGTGTTAACAAATTGATATTAACATGATAACTGTGTTGTTGCAGAAATCATTGAGTTTCGATGAAAATACCTATAAACAGTATTACTACTCGCCACTCTCCCCTCAAGAAGAGAGTGATGACATCGTCATTAATAATAACACATGCGATGGTGGAAAAAGAAAATCGCAATCGATTGATCATTTTTTTGAAGCTGAATCAAAAATAAAAAAGAGGAAGCTGTTATCATCAACAGTAGCACGAGCCGCTAGAGATGGTGTATCATACATTTCTACTAATTCTGACGACAGAGACCAAGCGACGCATCTCATCAAAATTGAAATGTACGATATGAAGAAGCTATCCAAGATTCCAACTACTGATCATTGGAAACATGCTTCCACGAGGATTAAATATTACGTAAAGACTAATAAGGATAGTGTTGCGTGAATAAGTCAACTAGCGCCATCTAGTGTCAGGAACGAGAGCGAGGGGAGCATTGAGAAAATGACATCACAAATGTTTCAACCAACAGCGCCTAGTCGAAACTCGAACGCTCGGTACCTTGCGCGTGTTTACTTGAACATTCTGGATATTTCTTTGCTAATTTAAATAAATAGGTGCTGCAAGATGCGATCGCAGTAGAGTTGAACTCAGCGACACAAGCGAAGCTTCGGAGCGGAATTAAGTGAATTAGTGTGTTTAATTATTAGTGTTTTTAGTTTTAATTTGCGTAAAGTAAATTAAAGTGTTAATTTAGGTAATTTTATCGGCAGTTTTTATTGTCACGAACCTCAAGCTCGTAACAATTGGTGTCAGAAGTGGGATAAAATCATGCCGATTTTACCTAAGGAGGAAACGGAGGGTGTTCGTACCCGCAGTCAAAGCCAGCATGGGACCAGAGAAGATTTGGTGGTGCAACGCCACAGACGTCGGAGGGCCAGCCGCCGGCAACGGATGCCGGTTCGTCAGTAGCTCCTGCATCTGCAGCACCTGATTTAGGCGCCCTGATGGTGATGCTGCAGGAACAGGCTCGCCGACAGGAGGAACAGGTCCGTCGGTTGGAAGAGCAGCTGCGGGGCGGACAGGCAGAGCAGGCTCGCCGACAGGAGGAACAGGTCCGTCAGTTAAAAGAGCAGCTGCAGAGCGGACAAGAGGAACAGCTCCGTCGACAGGAGGAACAGACCCGTCGGTTGGAAGATCAGCAGGCGGAACAGGCTCGTCGGTCGGAAGAGCAGATGCTCCTCATGAAGGACCTTCACGCTACCTTTGGGAAATAGATAAGGGAGGTGAAGGATAGGGTTGCTCAACATGACAACCGCCTGTCGGAAGCTGAAACACGAATCGAAGAACATGAAACCCGAATTGACCAAGTGAACAATCGGGTTGACAACGTAATGGCTGACATGAGGAAACCACTTGACGAACTCAAACTTGGAGATGGAGCTACAGCTCCCGTAGTAGCTACAACACCTTCGCTACGTGGGTTCAAGGTGCCACCATTCGACGGGACTTCTTCCTGGTCAGCCTACAAAATCCAGTTCGAGGCTGTTATGAAGGCGAACGGCTGGAATAAAAGCCAGGCCATGACTGCTCTCACACTAGGCCTGCGCGACCAGGCCTTAACAGTTCTGGAAGCTCTCGGCGAGGAAGTGACTTATGAGCAACTCCTTGAGGCATTGGAGGCGAGATATGGCGACGCTCACCTGGAACACGTCTTTCGTTCGCAGCTTAAAGATCGTGTGCAGCGCATCAACGAAAACCTGCAGCAGTGGGCTCTAGAAGTGGAGAAGCTGGTGCGAAAAGCATACCGGTCTGTACCTGCGCTCATTGAAGGGAACCTGGTGCAGACATTCATCGACGGCATCCGCGACCTGGAAGTCAGAGCTGCTGTGAGGCTCGGGCACCACGAGACGCTTAAGGACGCCTTGGCCCATGCACTGGAAGTGGAAGCCGTGCGGCAGGATCATCGTTCCCATCGCGTCAGGGAGGTTGCAGCAGCTACAGTTCGCGACCGCAACAAAGGATCCAGCCCAAGGTGCTATGGCTGTGGGGAAAAGGGCCATCTTCGATCCAGCTGCCCTAAGCAAACCCTAGAAAGGTAAATTAAACGATCTCAGGAGGGTAGTGCGGCCAACAGCACCGCCCAGCAGCGGCAGGGAAACGAGTAAAAGCCAGAACTGCGGGGCGGGTGCTGGCTGATGTTAAAAGAGCCCCAAGGATCTCGATCTCACAAACCCATGATGGGAACAGCCTAATCATAAAGGGCGAGATCAACGGAATGCCGTGTAAGCTGACCATAGACACTGGAGCCTCTCGTACGGTTGTTAGTTCCCAACTTATAAGTCAGTTCCTTGGGGACTCCACATACAACCGAGAACGCATTAATTTGGTAACAGCCACCGGTCACCGTATACCCGTCCGTGGAGAGAAGGAGATGGAGTTGAAGCTAGGCAACGTGATCTACCTGCATAATGTCATCGTGGCTGATATAATGGACGACTGCATCCTAGGCCTAGACTTTATGAGGAATAATTGTTGTGAGATCGACGTTAAGCAAGGTGTTTTGAAATGTGGACAGGAGGAACTTTTTATGGAAGGTGCGTTACCAGGGAACGTGTACAGCATCAAGAAGATTGTTCTTCCGCTGAGATCGGAAACGATTGTTCCGGTTAGTCTTCCTCGAAACGCTGGGCAAGCTCACCGTTGTGTACTTGTGGAAAGGGTAAACAATGACCTTCCATTGAAAGTAGCTCGAACCTTGGTCAGGACCACTGACATCTCAGGAGTACGTGTGCTGAACCTTTGCGACCGGGAACAGATTATAGAAAAAGGCACACTGGTTGGTACTTGTGAGGAAGTGGATTGGTTACGTCAGTGCCAATATATATCGAGTGGGACTCCCAGCAGGGATTCAGAAACGAGAGTGACCACACTTTTGGAAGACTGTCGCAGTGTTCTGTCCCCGAACGAATTGGTCAAGGCGAAGAAGTTGTTACTCGAGTACGCCGATGTATTCTCATCAAACGATGCTGACATAGGAAAGACTGGTTTAGTTCAACACAAAATAAACACAGGTGAAGAGTTGCCTATCCGTCAGCGGCCAAGACGATTGCCGGTAGCACGTGAAAAGGAAGTGGAAACCATGATTAAGGGAATGGTGAAGGATGGTGTTATTGAACCTTCATCTAGTCCATGGTGTTCACCCGTGGTACTGGTAAAGAAGAAGGACGGCAGCTTGCGGTTTTGTGTTGACTACCGCCGTCTGAACGACGTCACTAAGAAGGATAGCTATCCCTTGCCAAGAATTGACGACACGCTGGACATGCTTACAGGTGTAAAGTGGTTTAGCACGCTGGATCTAAAAAGTGGCTACTGGCAAGTTGAAATTGACCCTAAGGACAAGGAGAAAACTGCGTTCTCGACGGGAAAGGGTCTGTGGCAATTTAAAGTAATGCCGTTTGGGTTGTGCAATGCTCCAGCAACGTTTGAAAGGCTGATGGAACTTGTACTGACCGGGCTAATTGGCGACGCCTGTCTGGTCTACTTGGATGACATCATCATCGTGGGCCGTACGTTTGAGGAACACCTTCAAAACTTGGAACGCGTGCTCATGAAGATTAAGAGTGCCAACCTCAAGTTGAGTCCGAAGAAATGTTCACTATTCAAACGGCAAGTCAACTTTTTGGGGTATGTAGTGTCGGAAGAAGGTATCCGCACGGATCCAGAGAAAATCGCAGCTGTAAAGGATCGGCCGGTTCCAAAAGACAAGACGCAGATTAGAGCATTTTTGGGTTTGTGCTCCTACTACCGACGTTTTGTGAAGAACTTTGCAGATATAGCCAAACCTCTGCATAAGCTAACCGAGGAGAAGCGACATTTCTGCTGGGATGAAAGTTGTAATATCGCATTCCAGGAGCTCAAGGACCGTCTGTGCAAAACACCTATTTTGGGATACCGTGATGCAAGCAAACAATTTATAGTTGATACAGACGCAAGTGATATAGGACTTGGCGGTGTGTTGTCTCAACGGAATGGTGACCAAGAGGTCGTGATAGCGTACTTCAGCAAGTCGTTGTCAAAACCGGAAAAGAACTATTGTGTCACAAGACGCGAATTGCTAGCTGTGGTAAAGTCGTTGCAGCATTTTAGCAAATATCTTCTGGGGCGAAAATTTCACTTACGAACTGACCATGCTGCACTAAAATGGCTATTGCAGTTTAAAAATCCAGAAGGACAAGTTGCGAGGTGGATTGAACTACAACAGGAATACGACTTTGAGATCGAGCATCGCAGCGGGAAATCCTATGGCAACGCAGATGCATTATCACGAAGACCTTGTCCTGAGGATTGCAAACATTGTACTAGGCAAGAGAGTAAGGAAGTGGTATCCGTGAGGATGCTCAGGGCAGACCACCTTAGCAACGAGTGGAAGGACAGCTTTCAACGTGCACAGCAGGAAGATCCGGACATCAAGCCGATCCTGGAATGGATGAAGGCCAGTGCTCCCAAGCCTAAGTGGAGCGACGTCTCAGCAATGAGTTCAACCACTAAAAGCTATTGGGCCCAGTGGGACAGCTTGCTGCTTCAGGATGGAGTTCTGTGCCGTAAATGGGAAAATGTTCGAGGAGACAGCTGTCATTTACAAATGGTTGTCCCTAAAACTAAAGTACCGGATGTTCTACAGCTGTACCATAATGATTATTCAGGAGGCCATCTGGGAGTTAAACGAACTCTACTGAAGATCTGAGAACGGTTTTACTGGGTCCACTGTCGAAACGATGTCGAGGACTGGTGTTGCAAATGTACAAGTTGTGCGGCTGTAAAGGGACCTCAGACTCGTAGTAGAGGTGCATTGAAGTTGTACAATGTGGGTGCACCATGGGAGAGAATAGCCATTGAAGTGGCGGGGCCGTTTCCGGAGAGTGAAAGCGGTAACAAGTATTTCATGGTTGTGATGGATTACTTCACTAAGTGGTCAGAAGTCTTCGCCATTCCAAATCAAGAAGCTTCAACAGTTGCAGATAAACTAGTTCATGAAGTCTTCTGTCGTTTTGGAGTACCTTTAGAGATTCACAGCGATCAAGGAAGGAATTTTGAGTCTCAGATGTTCCAGGAAACTTGCCGAGTTATGGGTACTCATAAAACAAGAACGACTTCTTATCACCCGCAATATGATGGAATGGTAAAACGATTTAATCAGACATTGGAGAGGTACCTAGCAAAAGTTGTAGACAATCGGTAACGAGATTGGGACAAGCACATACAACCGTTTTTGTTGTCATATCGAAGTTCTGTTCACGAAAGTACAGCAGTGACACCAGCTTTCGCAAACTTTGGAAGAGAATTACGGCTGCCTGCGGACCTGATCACCGGGATACCACCTGATGCCCCACGCAGTATAACCGATTATGCAAATGACTTGCGGAACAAAATGAATGACATTTATGAGCACGTCAGACAATCGGGCCAGCCGCAAAATGAACAATAAAGGGTTCAACGAAGGTTCATTAGTGTGGTTGCACAATCCAGTCCGCAGCAAAGGGAAATCTCCTAAGCTTCAAGCTAAATGGGACGGCCCGTACTGGATTGTAACCAGGATCAACGATGTGACCTACCGGATACAGAAAGGCGCAAGAGGGACTCCTAAGATCGTCCATGTGGATCGCTTGGCGCGTTATTATGGGACCGATAATGCTCGGAACGAGCATGTCTTAGGAGGGGGCAGTGTTGCGTGAATAAGTCAACTAGCGCCATCTAGTGTCAGGAACGAGAGCGAGGGGAGCATTGAGAAAATGACATCACAAATGTTTCAACCGACAGCGCCTAGTCGAAACTCGAACGCTCGGTACCTTGCGCGTGTTTACTTGAACATTCTGGATATTTCTTTGCTAATTTAAATAAATAGGTGCTGCAAGATGCGATCATAGTAGAGTTGAACTCAGCGACACAAGCGAAGCTTCGGAGCGGAATTAAGTGAATTAGTGTGTTTAATTATTAGTGTTTTTAGTTTTAATTTGCGTAAAGTAAATTAAAGTGTTAATTTAGGTAATTTTATCGGCAATTTTTATTGTCACGAACCTCAAGCTCGTAACAATAGCATCTACGACAACACAAACGCCCTCGTATACAATATTACAAAGACAATAGCAGAAAGTGAAAAAGTTAAAAAATACTTTTTTAACAATGACAGTCATTAGCTGATCATTAGTGAATGTGATTCTGTTTACTTAAATTACAGGAAGACAAGAGCAGAAGAAAGAGATGAGTGTGGCATACGTGTACAGAACACATCATTGAATAACAAAACTACAACAATGAGTGGAGATGAAAACGAGAATATGCAGTACTCAAGAGCTGAATATCCATTCTTCAGTTCAAAATCTAGCCGGTTGCTCAGTTTCGAAAACTGGCCTCTCGTTATGCGACAGAAACCTGAAGATCTTGCAGAAGCCGGTTTCTTTTATACTGGCCATGCAGACAGGACCAACTGTTTCCATTGTGGTGGTGGCTTAAAAGATTGGGAAGATGATGATGATCCTTGGCAGCAGCATGTTCAGTGGTTTAGTCAGTGTGCTTATGTAAAATTTAAACTCGAACAGAGTTTTGTATTAGATTAACTAGAATATTTATAAAGAAATAAAAAATAATATATTGCATACAATTTGTTTTATTTAATTTTATAATGTTTCACATAGTTACATACACACAAAATGCATTACACATAACTCATAAAATATAAAACACAACACATATTATAACCTTAACTACTATAGTCTACAGTAACATTCCTGTTTTTATCTATCTCAATAATATTATCAAACTCAGTTAAATTATACAGTTAATTGTTTGTATTAGTGAGGATTCAAATCGTTCTTCTAATCTTACACTACCATGCTTTATGAGATTCCAATGAGCTGATGAGTTGGCTGATAAATCAGGAGTTAAGTCAAATGCTAATAGACAGTAACCTTTGGCATACTGTTCGCAAGAGATTCCATTTCCTTCATTAAGAAAGTGAATACCAGTTCCCGAGAATAGAGTATGATATGCTGATGTAAATATGCTATTATTAAAAGATGGTTGCAAAGCTTTTGAAGGTATTTGTTGACCATCAATATATAAGCTGAAAGAATTAATACCATAGTTTTCAAAGTTAAATGGATTTTTAGTAAGGGAACCATTAAATGCAGAATTGTTCACAAATCCAATTATACATCTTTTGGGTACCTGCCCTAAAAATATATTATCAAGAGTTTTTCCTTGAACACCCGATGGAATTGTTAAAACTTTTACTTCAGCTCGAGTAATAGGATATTTAGCAGTGGTAGAAGCTAAAACTTTTTGATGTGCGAGTAATACACTTGGATTAATTCGTGCTCGTCGAACAATAAGAGTTGCGTCCGTAATGCAAACTTTAAACTTTACATCGTTTGACCCAGCAATTAAATTAAAGCTCTCTCTCGATCGAACCAATTTAACACTCATTTCAACACCATTAATTAAAAATTTATCTTGGTTGAAAATGTCACCGTGAAGATGACCAATCATTTCTATTTCCTTACTTTCACTAATCAATTCGTGTCTTTTAACAAATCCTATGTTTTTACCATCCGTAGAATCCATTTTTCCTGCTGTATCATCATACCAAAGACTACAAGTAAGATGAGATTGTTTAGCAGCAGGAGCATAGTTTAAAAGGGTATTATATCCATGTATGCTCGATATGCATAGGTATTATTAGGTATTATCACCAGATACAAGTTTTTGGTTTAAATAAACATCAAGTTGACTAAAAAGTGAATGCAGCCAATTATTTACAGGTGCTACTATTGTAGTAGATATCAAGTTAGTTGAATCTTGATTTAATACTTTTGCCTTTATGTGGAGTAATGTATGAGACAAATCTATGTAGTCATCGCCTGTCCCAGGAACTTGAATTTCGATAGGTCCATCATCACCAAGAGATGAAATTGGTTTATAATGAATCCACAATCCATTTTCAATGCTAGTTTGTGTAGACGGTAGTGCAAACAAATCCAATTCTGACTTAACGCACTCGCAAGAATGATTATGAAGGAAAGACATATTTAATTTGAAAATATATATTTGTTATTTTTTGGCTTTAGACCAAGTTTTTTCGCAGCTTTCACTTTAGCAGTTAATGGTGGAATGAACGAGGTCAATCGTTTTCTTTTAGTTTTATACCCAGATCCTGTCATGTTAAATTGATCAATTTTCTCATCAGCCTTTCGTTTTAAATTCGTACTAACTTGCTTTAGACGATCTTTTATTGAGGCTTCCATAGGACGCGCTTGAACCATATCCGATAAAAGTCCTACTCCAGCGCTTAATGCCTCCTTACCAATCACTCGAGCACCACTTGAAAGTAAAGGTAAAACTGATCTAAATAACCCCCCTAAGAAGCTCCCAATACCATGACCGCGTTGGTATGGTGCACCCTTATAAATTACTCCAACTCCTGACCCAGCTTGATGTGTATAATAATTTTCATATGGACATTTATGATGATCACGAAGAGAATTCATTATTATAATTTTAGGAAATGTAGTTCAATACACACGGTTCCAAACTGGAATGGTATTTTTTGTCCTGTGCTCGATCTTATAACTATTTCCAGCGTATCGAACTCTCTTCGCATAACAGGTAAGTAGTGAGGTTGAGAGAAAACGTGCATTTTATTTGCACCATAAATGTATTTTGTAGGATCTAATGAAATGACTCTTAGTAAAGGAGTCATAACATCACCCACAATCTGAGGATCGATAATGTCGCAATATATAAAGAGTTGAGATGGTAACCCTAAGTGTAAATTAGCAGGACACTTTCCAAAACTTCTCTCTAGGAGATTTTTATTTGGTTCATAACCTAGTTGTAAACTTAATTTGGGTGATAATGTTACGGAAGTTATATTTTTATCCAAAACAGAAATAGACACAAATTTTGTTATTTCATCATAGCGAAATTTCAAGTTCTCTCCGATACCATTTAACACTCTTAAAATATGCTCAACGCTATCATAGTTGATAGCTGGAATATGTTTTTTGTAGTACACTGTGGATGGTTTATCTTCATTAGGTATTAGCATAGATTTTGTAATGTATATAACATTTTCATGATCTTGAACAGTAAACATGGTACATGGATATTGAAACTCGACAACTCCAACTGACCATTCACCTTCTAATTTAATAGCTTTCGGTAATTTCGTTGAAAAATTTGTGGTCTTGTTATCAGGAAAGTATTCCATTGAACTATTGCTGAGCAAAGTTAAATAAAAACTTTCTTTATTCATATTTCTTTTAAACTAGAAGCTAAAATCCAACTGTTAAATTTATCTGGATAACCTTTCCACTTCACTAATACTTCTTTTCTGTTACCTGAGTAACGAGTGTCAATTATTTTATCTATTTTATATTGTGAGGTGGGGTTGTAAGTGATTTTCTGTAATTCTCTTTCATAAAAAGTACCAACTATTGGTTCATTTTGTAAATCTGTTATTGTATAAACAACCCATGGAGATCTATCAATTATTGAAGATATAATAAATATTTCATCACTCCAATTTGATTCATATCCTTTTTAGAAAGCATGTTTATATTTAGTTATTCGAACATAATCACCCACATTGAAATTTGGTTTAGGATTTTCTAAAGAAAGTTTGTTTAACCGTCTTTCATAAAGATTAGTCCAAACTGTCATAATATTGTTGGAATTTACATCACATGGGCACATCTTAATACTAGAGTGAAAGCTGTGATTGTAAGAGTATATTAAATCTTGTAAAACATCTATATATCTATAAGTATTATTATGAGTGAAATAACGCCACATTTTCATTTTTAGTGTTCTTTGAAATCGTTCAACAATACTGGCCTTAATGTCAGGATTGTTAGTGGTATAGTAATTAATCTTTTTGGATTTAAAGTATTTTTGTACATCTTTTGAAACAAATTCTGTACCTTTATCAGATTGTATGTGAGTAGGTGTTAAATTACTTTCAGTAAATATACTTTCAAAACATTCTTTAGTTGTTTCTGAGTTTTTCTTTTTTCATTGGTCTTGCAAAAGCATATTTACTAAATACATCAATAACACAAAGTATATACTTGAAACCATCATTATATTGAGAATAAGTTCGCATATCACCTAAATCAGCTTGCCACAGTTCATTAATATTTGATAGAATGTACCTATTACGCGGGAATTTTTTTCGAATGGGTTTATGTAATGTGTAAGTTTCTTGTGATTTTAACCATTCCTTTACTTGCTTTTTATTCATTTTACCCTTCATGGCTTTTGATAATTTATCAATACTACCGAAACCAGCGGGATTAGATGGATCATAATAAATCCTGTTAATTTCTTCTAGTACGGGGTCCATTTTTCCCACTCAAGCCTTTTACGTATTTTAGTTGTAGACTTTTTATCTCTACTGCTCGGTGTAGAAAACTCTTGAAATTCAATCTCAGAGGGTTTGTTCAGATTTTTTGCTTGAAGTTGGTTAATAAACTCACATCTCTTTGGATTTCCAATATAAGTAAGTGGTACTTTAATATCTTTTAATGCTTTAGCAAATCTATCCCACCCTACTGGATCACTTCTTTTTAAGGGTCTTAGTGAATCATTTATTAAATCAACAATATTACTTCCAGGAATTTTTTCATTATCAATTATGACTGTACCTTCATTATCCCAATGTATTTTACCTTTACTTGTTTCAACTAAGTTTAATAATAACTGTCCTTTTTTATTAAGTTTAATAAGTTTTTGGTATTAAACTGAGTATTTGACCTGGTGTGTAAAGTGGATTTTCAACATTTTCTTTACTTTTGATGGATCGATTCTCCTCCAACAAAGATTCAGCATCAACTGAAGTTTTTAGATCTCTATCTTTATTTTTAAAACCAATTTTAGACTCGTTTGAATCTTCATTAGATGTATCAGAATAAATTGGTAATCTGAGTGGTTGACGATCCTCTTCAGTAAAATGAAGGTATCTTTGCAGTGTTTCTAAATATAACATCCATTTCTTTCGGTCTTCCATCTTACTATTCATAATATTTTGCATTTCAATATCTAATCGAGATAAACTACTACTCGTATTAACCTTATTTTCTTGTTTTAATTTTTCAATCAATCCAGGTTCGATAAGTATCATTTTCTTTGCATTTTCCATGTTAACTGGCTAGTCCACTCACTAATCCACTCAATATTGCACCTAATATTATTGGTAAGAAAGCGCCTCCTTTTTTGTATAATTTTATTTTTTCTTAGTTTATGTTTACACTTACGCAGTAGTTGACGTAGTATATTTTTGTGTTTATTCAATTTTTGTTTATCTTGATCTTTAAGAGGTACTTTTCCTTGTAAAACGTTATGAATACACTTACAAATACAGTTAATTTCTTCTTCATCACACGTTTTAAGTAATGCTCTTTGATATTTTGGTTTAAGCGTATGCAAAGCGTTTAGCAAATGTTTATGCGTTGTGAGTCGACGATGCATCATTTAGCAATGATTTGAAATGTTTGATTCTTGGTGTATTTAAACTCTTTTGTGGGGACGTAGACTGTGCAGAAACCATTAAATGGGAAGACATTTGTCTTGATACGACAAAAATCATTGGTATTCTGTTTTAAATCTACCATTAAATATCCATGCGCCTCTAGAGTTGCATCCCTGTAGGCATCTTCAATTAATTTTGGGTTATCTGGTGACACTTGTCGTGCTAAATATCTTATTTGAGTTTTATCTCGAGGGTTTTTAAAATATATTATATAACTTGAGTTTAAGGATATGTCTCTTTGCCCTTTACCCTGATGAAATAAATTTTATGTTAAATAAAATACACTAAGATTCCTGTGATGACTACCTTTTGTAAATATATCCACAATTCTTCCATCGGACTCTCTCATTAGATCATCAATAATAACAAGATGTGGGTTTTCACCGTCAAACATATTAACATTTGGAATTCCTTGATGGTAGTTAACATTTGGTAAATTATATAAAGGTTGCATTTCATCAAAGCACCATGTGATCTGATTAAAATCACAATTACATATTTCTGTAACTGATTTTATAAAATTTGTTACAAAATTTGACTTCCCACATCCACTTGGCCCCGCCACAATAGCAGTAAACGGATGGATAAAGTGAAACATTACACACGTCTAAAGTTCTAAGGGGTGAAATAAAAAATGAAAGTGTTGGTGTTAACAATTAATATATATTGCAAACATTATATAAAACAGAATGATCTGTATACTATTTCTAACACAATTATTACATTATAATTTTACAATCAACTCAACCTCAAATAAATGCACACATACACACGCAAATATAAACAACAATTAACTTAAATTATTTACAATAAATCAACGATTAAATATGTAATAAACTCTACGTCATATTATACTATTATCATTATTTTACAATCAATACAAATTTAATTTACATTCAGACATAAAATTAAAAACTATCAACACTTAACGCAGTTTATAATGACCCCAAGCTAATGTTTCAATATTATTATCTAAAATATGCCTCTTTGTGTCATTATATGATAAACCAATCTTATTTAATTTTTGTGTAAAAATTGTGTGTTTAATTGATTTAAATCTAAGCATACTATAATATTGCACTTTTTTATTAAATAGAGAAGACTTATAATTACCATGGTCATCTTTTTAGTGATACATTTATTTACCCCTTTTGCCTTGGCTATATTCTAATTCTCTAAGTTAAAAGCGTACATTTTGGATCGTAAACCCACAAATTCTTTCATGATTTTACCATTATTTTCATCTTTAAAAAACCTAATTTATTTTATTTAATTTTGGATATTCAAAAATATTATTTGCATCATAAGCTGAGGTATCAAAGTATGATGAAAGGTCAAGTTTTATATCAGAGTAAAAATCATCTGTAAATATATGATATATTAAACTCTCCGTATCTGTATACAATAATTTGATTTTACTAAACTTTTTAACCATATAGTTATAATGAAAATCATACATTAATGTTTTTGAAATATCTAAAATGCCAAACCCTAAATAAATTGGTTTGTTATATATTAACTTTGTTTTTCGCAACTGAACCGCAACTAGGTTTTCCGAAAATACTGAAAGACTATGAAATTGTGGTTTAGCGATTAGATCTTGAGCACCTAAAGCTTTGCCCTGGTTCTCCCAGTGTGTAACTAATTTTATGTTAACCCTTTTTTCAATATTCTCCATTGTCTTTCCAAAGACTGAATTATTCATTAATTTATAAAAATTCTTTTTTCGAAATCTGATTTTGCTAACGTTCTTAATTTTGTGTTTAGATCTATGTACATCTTCAACCAGCGAGGCTGTTTAAATTTTAAAACTCTATGAATTTTAGTTAATTTAACCCCCCATTTCTATGCACTGCTTTCAATTTCTGTAATGAATTACATATTTATCTTTATTATTTAAATTTGGGACTAGTTTATTTTCATTAATATTGCCTGCACAAATGTTTTCGGGGCATAAAGGAAAGTCCGAATGTAAATCATGAAGTTTATCTGGATATTCCAAATCAACTTCTAAAATAAAACCGAAGTTCGATGTCTCAGACACATTAAATTCTGTATTCGGATTTACCCATTCGAATCCACCAGTAAGAAGACATTGAGACATAGCCCAACCATATAAATTGTTGGCACCAAAATATGTGATATATGAATTTGGTTTCCCTGCATCATAATCCACCATATAATTGTTATTAGCTCTAGCATAACGATTACTACATTGAGATACACCACCCCTGATACCTGATCTAATAAATGCAATTTTCTCATAATCTGTTAAAAGTTCTAATTCTATTTTTGTATATTTTAACATTGCATCCCAACTTAAACCGGGTGCTGTATAATAATGGGCAGGGTCTAAATCATAAGTATTAATACATAACTTTCTAATGTTTTCAAATACATCGGTTAAAAGTAAAACGTCTGTTTTTAAATATAGGTTTGAATAATCTAGCATATTACAACACCCAAAGTGTTCCCAAACATCTTTAGCATGATTGTAATCATCATTTGAAATATGGGAATCAGTGAGCGAGCTATAAAAAAATTTTTGTTCGAGGAGCGATGTTAGGCTTAAACCATCATAATTAGTCATAAGTTCATATGGATAAACGCCTTTCCGTTTTAAACGAAAGAAATCTTCATCATTAGGATAATTTCTACGTAATTCTTGAAATTGATCATTACTGAGATTTTTGGCCAATTCTTCTAATTTACATGATAAAAACTTAAATGAATCTATGAATCTTAATATAATTTCGTGGTTATTCATTTTTAATTTTTTGGAAAAGGATATATATTTTTCTTTATTTTGAGGGATAACTTCGACTTCACCATCACAAAAGTTTAACACGTGAACAATAAAATGAGCATCATAGTGACTAAGGTTGTGTAAAAATATTGGTATATAACGAGGTTTCCTGAACTTCGAGCTACATGATTCGTGAGCAACACCTATAAAACTACCGGTGTACCAATCAAAATCATAAAAATGTTCTGTTAACTCTGTTTCAAAAATATGACAAATAATTGCATTTGAAATTTGGTTTTTGTCTTCATTTGTTAGCGGAAGTGGAGGATATTTTTGAAGTCCATTTATTTCTTTGAGATTGTTAGATAAACTTTCCATAAACACTTGTGCACCGTTGGGTCCGCAATACGTTACATATTTTGATAATTTATCATCATATGAACATTTTATATAATAATCAAAACTATGTATTTCATGTTTATGAATATTGTGTGTGAAAGGTTTGGAAGGATCGTTAGAACATGATTGTATTGGTTTTAAAAATGCTTCAAAATCAGCATAAACTACGAATGGTATCTTCAACTTTTTTTCATAACTATCAAATTTAATTTTATCATTTGAAATAGGTTGACCAAACCAATTCTTTTTTTTAAAAGTTTCACTGTTTGGTAATTCTGTACAAATGTGGGCACAATCGTATTGTTCATGGTTATTTAAACTTTCCTTAGATGGAAAGTGAAGTAGACATGCTTCGCAAATGTACATGATGTGACCGTCTTTTGAAATTTGTTTACTAACTAACCGCGGTAAATTTTTTATGTAAAAATAAATATGTCTATCTTTACGACACTTTGTTAAAAATAATGGACCTACTATAGAATTACATCGTTTTTCTTTATTATATTCTAACCCATAAACATTAATACTAATATCATTTAATTTCTCTACTTTTGCTATGTCAGAAATTTTAACTGGAAAGGAAATACCATTAAATTTAAGTTTATTTGCATGTTTAACGTACGATGATACACGATCCGCGTCTTTGTTTACGGGATATAACGCCGAGAGTAACGCCCATTTAAAACAAAAATAATCCTTGCTTTTTACATTTATAACAGCCTTTTTTAATTTTATGTCACGAGGAAGATCTATGTATGAAGTACCGCGTAGGGGGGTTAAATTTATTAACATTCATGTCTATAGATTTTATGTTTTTTAGACTCCATCCACTATCTTTTTTTTCAAATGCACTAATTTTAGTAGTAATTGTATCATTTAAAGATGAAAAAAAATATTTAAGTCATCTCTTTATGAATATCTTTAGTTTGTTGAACAAAATCAGCATGCAATATGAAGTTTACTTTAAAAATTATGTGTTGATGAATACACTCTTGTATTAAAAATAAAATATCATCTTTAATAGAATTTAAAAATAGTTCAGGAGTTTCAAAATTTACCAATGTCGAACTATCTACTCTACTCTTGATTTTATAAGTTAAAATCCTATTTCCAAAAGCAGATTCAATAACACTAACGTTTGATAAAGAATTATGTGAATTTAAAAGATTATTTTTGTGAACATTACTTTTAAAATGATTAGCTAAATACCGTTTCTTGATAAATATATGACACGTTAGACATTCCACTTGATCTTCGTTACTGATACTGTTCCCTGCAGAGGTAGGCGCTTCTGCTTCCGTTGTTGGTTTTTTGATGATCTTGGGTTCTTTGCTGCTCGTTCGCTTCGTTCCTCTTCCAAGTTGTAGTGGTTGACTACTAAAATGTTTAAATTTATTAAAAACTGTACAAGACATTGTGTAAATTATAATCGAAATGAATGTTTATTTTACTTACTTAAACTGTGTTTCAACCATCGCACAGTGATTGTACAACTCATCATCATACGATGAATCGAACAGTTGATCCTTCTCCATTTCATCACAAACTTTAGACAACTCCTGATTTAATTCGCTGTTGAATAGTTCCGTATTCTCTTCCATGGTTGTGGAGAAAAAAGCACTGGTGCACACTTCACTGAAGTTTGCCATCCTTATAGTAAAGAAGAAAATAGTTAGCAGAGTAAGTATCAGTTCAGTGTTGGTAGACCAACTGATACCCAAATTTCAAATAATGTCCGATATTTAAGTCTAACAAAGGATTAGAAATAGAATATAATGAGTACACGGAAGTAATTTAAGTAAACAGAATCACATTCACTAATGATCAGCTAATGACTGTCATTGTTAAAAAAGTATTTTTTAACTTTTTCACTTTCTGCTATTGTCTTTGTAATATTGTATACGAGGGCGTTTGTGTTGTCGTAGATGCTATCCTTATTAGTCTTTACGTAATATTTAATCCTCGTGGAAGCATGTTTCCAATGATCAGTAGTTGGAATCTTGGATAGCTTCTTCATATCGTACATTTCAATTTTGATGAGATGCGTCGCTTGGTCTCCGTCGTCAGAATTAGTAGAAATGTATGATACACCATCTCTAGCGGCTCGTGCTACGGTTGATGATAACAGCTTTTCCTTTTTTATTTTTGATTCAGCTTCAAAAAAATGATCAATCGATTGCGATTTTCTTTTTCCACCATCGCATGTGTTATTATTAATGACGATGTCATCACTCTCTTCTTGAGGGGAGAGTGGCGAGTAGTAATACTGTTTATATGTATTTTCATCGAAGCTCAATGATTTCTGCAACAACACAGTTATCATGTTAATATCAATTTGTTAACACTTAATCATAAAAGTTAAAAAAGCTAAAGTTACAACCTATTAAAGTCCACTGCTGAACATAGGCCTCCTCTCATTTCTGAGAGGGTTTTAGGGCTAGGAAATGTTCGCTGTGATACCTCAATGCGTGTTGGCAAACTTCACATGCCTTCGAAATTTTCTCAGACATGCATTCCTCACGATGTTTTCCTTCACCGCTGAGCACGTGGTAAATCAGCACTTAAAATTGTAATTAACAGTTTAATTGGTGCCGGCGGGGATCGAACCCGGGTCGTGTACTATGAATTTTACATTTTGCGCTAACCATCTGAGCTACAACGGCTTAACCATATACACACACATAATATTTAAATATAATTTGTTAACACTAAATCATAAACACGTAAGAAAATAACAGAAAGAAAAGTTTGCCAATAGAATAAACACTTACATCCATGGCCTTTGATGCGTTGAAGTAACACAATTGTAGTATTGATAGATCCACTGCGGTCAAATGACCATACACTAACTCCATGACTGCAGTTGCTTGGTTTTATATTGTACCAGTAAGTAATAATTCTAATCTAAAGAATTTCTGCAGTATAAATGATAGTATCTTTATGCGTCAACAAGCTTACCTTACATTCTGTTGCTTATCTCTACATTCCTACGTCCTTCCTGTCGTGTCCTGTTCAGTGTATTGGTGACTCAAATACGTTTTGTATAACACAAAGAAAGCAATTTAATATTTAGATATCACTATTATTGATCATTCCTATATTAGTCATTGAGTAGATTGGTACTGTAATAATCTACTAATAGCAGTAATATTATGGATACACTGGATGTACAACAACATCTGAAAAAGATTCACCCCACTCTAGAAAATAATGTTTATGCTGCCAATAAACTACCCATGTACACCCACGTACCAATGTATATAATATGCAATTTGGATACAGATGATAAACCAGGGTCACATTGGGTAGCTTTATATATCGATACGAATGACGTCGGTCAATATTTTGATTCATTCGGACGGGCACCTGTACGATATCATCTAGAGTTTTTTAAAAGAAATTGTAAAAGATGGAACTGGAATGTTGATAGGATTCAGAATGAGTGGACTTCAGTTTGTGGCGAATATTGCTTAATGTATTTGCTATATAAGTTTCAGGGATGTTCAATGCATAGTTTTACGAGTATATTTACAGAGAACACATTGTACAACGATATTTTAGTGGATGAGATGTTTCGCTCCTATTTTATAGATAATAAGTAATAAGATTTTGTATTTTATAAATAAAAATTTTAACAAAATTAGGTAATGTGTTTAAAAGATGGAACTGGAATGTTGATAGGAATTCAGTTTGTGGCGAATATTCCTTAATGTATTTGCTATATAAGTTTCAGGGATGTTCAATGCATAGTTTTACGAGTATATTTACAGAGAACACATTGTACAACGATATATTAGTGGATGAGATGTTTCACTCCTATGTTATAGATAATAAGTAATAAGATTTTGTATTTCATAAATAAAAATTTTAACAAAATTAGGTAATGTGTTTTATTGATGATTCAGATTAGTGTTGTAGATAGGAACAAAGGAGTATAATACAATAGCATAAGTCGACCCACACGCTGACGAATAATAGATAATGACGGTAGTCAATCAACAATAGATAAGTAGATAAGGACAATGGAGCGCTAATGACGGTTGAGGCTCGTAGCGGATATCAATTAGATAAGAGTTAATTGATCTGCTCATCTCCGGAACCGTGCATCCTACGCAAAAATGGACCGCAGATTCGTGATCAGAGCATGCCAAAACTTTTTTTTTTTTTTTTTTTTTTTTTTTTTTTTTTTTTTTTTTTAGAATTGTGAGTCGACGAACGTCGTGCGCCAGAACTGGTACAACCTTTCTAGCAATGTCAGAAGTGATCTAGGCTATATCGGAAGTCATCTTATCTAAAAAATAAATGCTACCCATGAGAAGCCGGTATGGGTCACTAGTAATCATCATCATCATCATTACAGTCCTTTACAAGTCCACCGCTGAACATTCGCCTCTGCATGCCACCTGCATTCGTCGACTTCCTTCATGGCTTACCAGGACGTCACTTCATATAGGAGCCGCGCTACACGGCGGCCTACCGGTGCGAGGCTGCTTATCGAGAACCTTTCTTTCCTGTTGGTTTATGATTCTTGGGTTCTTTTTCCTCGCATTAATATAAATATATTAAAATGAATAATGATTTCTTATACTTACGCGAAAACAACACGTTGAATAAATCTATTTTTACGGATTTTATCGTGTTTAGCTAACTTATTTTTAATTCCCGCCGTTACGGGTGCCTACCAGGTCACGAGGGGACTGTGCTGTTTGACGTCCCGATGTTATAGTTAGCCCGGCTAGCCCTTCACAGGTACACTGCTGAACATAGGCCTCCCCGAAGTATACCGCTAATCACGGTCCTGAGCCACCTGCATCCATTGATTTCCTGCACGTCTTACTAGGTTGTCACTCCATCTAGTGGGGGGACGCCCTACATTTCGCCTGCCGGTACGAAGCTGCCACTCAAGAACCTTCTTTACCCATCGGTTATCGGTTCTTCGAGCTATGTGGCCGGCGTATTGCCACTTCAGTTTACTAATCCGTTGGGCTATGTCGGTTACTCTGGTTCTACTACGGATATCCTTATTCCTAAGTTTAACACGCAAAGAAACTCCAATCATAGCCCTTTCCATAGCATAGAGTTTGAGCTTCCTCATACGTCTCCGCTCCATAGGTCATCACTAGAAACACGCAATGGTTGTACAATCTAGTTTTGATATTTCAGGTATGTAGGTGTAACTGAAGGTAAATATACCTTTAGTTTTATATGTCATATCCCACCTGTCATAACCTCCAGTTTTTGTATATTATTTTCTGTCCAATCTACGCAAAACTAGCTTAAAGTATCTTGAAGTCTTGTAGTAACGAAGCATACCAAACGCGATAGAATCCGTAAAAATAGTTTAATTTATTATTAAATAAAATTAAATTAAATGCTATTCGAGCATCCTACGTTCAAAAGTGGATCGTTATGATCTGTTAAACAAAAATAAAACTATAAGAGCATAGTTTTCTTGGCAAACAGAATATTCTTGTGACTGAGAGACATCTATTCAATCTGCCGTATTAGCTTATTATAGTAACTTTTCTTTTACTTATTCTTTAAAAGACTTGTTATTGAAGTAGGTTGTTATTAGTTCGTAAGGTCAGAACAAAAATACACAAATAAAAATTGTAAGTATTTGAAAAGTACAGTTGTAATAAAAATTGTGCGGTCTAATATTACGGCTGAACCGATCGTGATGAAGCTTCACGCACAAACAGAGCCAGAGATAGAGAAAAATACAGAGGATGAGGGTAGGAGGGAAACGAAAAATTTACTAAATGATCATTGATAAACTTGAATCTAAATAATGTTAAATTAATAGATCCTATAGCTCAAATACAAACACACACACACATACACACACACCACACAATATATATATATATATATATATATATATATATATATATATATATATATATATATATGGGGGGATAAGTCGCTCGCGTGCGTAGGCTTCGACCACCTAATCCTAGGCCCACCCTACACGTTTCCCCCGGGTGGTGCTAAAAGAGCGACAAAGCCGAAAGAACAGACTGGGGTGCGAAGAATCTCCGGGAGGAAAACCGGTGACGAGGTTCGCCACCCGTCACGTTCCGTCTCCCAGAGAGGCGAAAAGTGGATTGTAGAGGTCCGTCTGGCTACGTTGAATGTATGTGGGGCAATGAATGATAAAATGGATGAAGTATGCGATATGATGTATGATAGAGGAATAGATGTATTATGTGTAAATGAGACGAAAAGGAAGGGGAAGGATGTCACTGCACATGGCATGTATACCGCACACTGGTCTGGTGTAGACGAGATCGAGCGGGCATGCCAGGGAGTAGGTATCATCCTTTCAAAAAGAATGGGCCAATGTGTGAAAGAGTATGAATGTGTAAGCCCAAGACGGCTATGGATACGAATGAAAGTGAGCTTAAGGAAGTTGTTTGTGTTAGGGATCTACGCCTCAGACATGTCTAAGCCCACTTATATCCGGGAGCAGTTTTGGGAAATGGTAAGAATGGTGTTAATGAAGTGTAAGGGAAATGAAAATATTATTATGCTAGGAGGTTTTAATGGAAGGGTTGGGGTGAGGAGGCTTGGTTATGAAAGGATATTGGGAACGTTTGGTGATGAAAGTATAAATGAGAATGGTGAAAGCCTCCTCACCGTATGTGTGGAAAGGAATCTTTTTGTGACGAACACTTTCTTTCGTCATAAGAAAATTCACATGTATACTTGGGAAAGAGGTGATGATAGAAGCATGATAGATTTCATAACTGTGGATGAAAGAATGAGGAGCGCAGTGGTGGATACAAGGGTTTACCGGGGGTCCAACGTAGGGACGGACCACTACCTGGTCTTATGCCGAATTAGGGGTTTATTCAGACGTTGGCGGCAAAGGACATCTGTGTCTACCACTACGTTACAGCGTATAAGAATTGAGAGGTTACAAGATGAAGATGTGAAAGACAAGTACAAATGCAGACTGATAGAAAATATAAGTAATTTGGATGAGTTGTGTGTGAATGAGTTTGACTTGGAGAATGTGTGGCATAATGTTAAGAAAGGTTTAGTTGATGCAGCTACCGAAGTATGTGGTGTTAGTAAAAGAACGAATGAAAGGAAAGACAATACGTTATGGTGGTCATCCCACCATAACGTATTATCTTGATGAGGTACGTATGGAAGTTGAAGCAAAGAGAGCATGGCTAGATTCACTAGCGACCAAAACTGGTAATTCTGGCGGTAAGAATGATGAGAATGAAAGAAAAAAGGCAGAGTTTAAACGTTTAAATAAGAGAGTAAAAGAATTAGTTGAAAGGAAAAAGCAAGACAGAACGGATAAGAATGATAGAAGAATATCGGATAACTTCCAGGCAAATGTTAAAATGTTCTGGAAACTCGTAAGAAATACCAGGGGACTTTCAAAACAGCCTAGATTGAATGCGATACGAGACGAGAATGGCTGTATCCTGAATGATGAAGTGTTGAGTCTAAAGAGATGGAAGGAATATTTTGAAAGCGAATTTATGAGTGAGGAGAAGTGTGAACTAAATGAAATAGAAATTCCGAAAGAAGATGAAAGAGATAGGGAGATAAGTATAGATGAAATAATGAAAACAATGAAAAGCATGAAAGTAGGTAAGGCAGCCGGATATGATAGAGTTTCACTCGAAATGCTAAGGGCTGGAGAGGACGTGGTGGCAGGCCTGCTGTACACCTTGTTTAATTTATGTTGGGAACTAAAGCGGGTACCGGGAGACTGGTGCAAAGCCGTGATAGTCCCAATATATAAGGGAAAATGGTCACAGCAGGACTGTAAAAACTACCGTGGTATCAGCCTTCTTAGCATTTTGGGAAAACTGTATGCTAAGGTACTAATTGAAAGAGTTATGAAAGAAAGTGATGAAAAAAATTTGGGATGTGCAAGCGGGATTTAGAAAGGGAATGGGGTGTACAGATCAAGTCTTTTCCATGCGCATGATCGCGGAGAAGTTTTTGGCGAAAAACCAAAAAAGTTTTTTGTGCGTTCATGGACTTGGAAAAGCCTTATGACAGAGTGGACAGGGATGTGTTATGCCAAACGCTGAAAGCATTTAGGTTGAGCGCTGGTTTGATACAGGCATTAAAGTCACTGTATAGGGACTCGAGTGCTTGTGTTAGAATCAACGGGGTCTACTCGGACTGGTTTGGCATCCATAAAGGTGTCAGACAGGGCTGTGTAGCTTCTCCGTGGCTGTTCAACCTATTTATGGACAGCTGTTTGGAAAATTTGAAAGTTGAAGAATGCGGGTTAAGAATGGGTGAGTTAACCATCAAATGCCTTTTGTACGCCGATGATCAAGTCATACTTGCGTCGTCGGCGGCCGAGTTGCAAATGATGGTTACATTAATGAACAGTTCATTAAAAGAAAGGGGAATGAAAGTGAACGCAAGTAAGACGAAAGTGATGGTTTTTGAAAGAGATGAAAGCAAAACGGTATGTGAAATAAGAATAGAAGGAGAGTTAATTGAGCAAGTGTATGAGTTCGTATATTTGGGATGTGTATTCAGCAGGGATGGGAGATATGATAAGGATATTGAACGACGAGTGAATGCAGGAAATAAAGTAAATGGGGCTCTACACTCTATTGTGAAAAGTCAGAATGTGTCAAAAAAGGCACGTATGGCAATTCACAGTGCTGTATTAGTCCCTACTTTAACGTATGGTAGTGAAAGTTGGGTGTGGCAGAAAAAGCACGAGAGTAGAATAAATGCAGTAGAAATGCGGTCGCTAAGGAGTATGTTAGGGCTGAATCTGAGTGACAGGGTGAGAAACTGTGTGATAAAAGAAGAGTGTGGTTTGCAAGATGATGCGTTGACCAGGATTAAGAAAGGAATGCTTCGGTGGTTTGGTCATGTAGAAAGAATGAATGCGGAAAGAATGACAAATCAAATATATGTTGCAGAAGTGAATTGAAGAGTCGGAAAGGGACGTCCTAGGCGGAAGTTTGTCGACTAAATTGGCGATATACTAAAAATGGGCCAAATTAAGAGTACCCTTAACCGACGAGCATGTATGCGTAAGTATATGGATGTGAAGGAGGCGAGAAAGGTATGTCAGGATCGTGCTAAATGGAAGTCTGTCCAACTACAGAGCGGTGTAAGATACCTTCAATTTACGGACGAAAATAAAACTGCTGTGGAGAAACTAAACACTATGCTCAATGACCACAATAGTGTCTCCAACGGATATGTCTTAAGATGAACATGGACAAAACAAAGATCATGTTTAATGTCCATGTCACACCTATGCCGGTAGTTGTTGGGAGCACTATGCTCGAAGTTGTTGACAAGTTTGTTACCTAGGATAAATAGTCCGACTACGTAAGTCAAACTTCGACCAATAGGTCAATCGACGGATTCAACTTGGCTGGGCAGCGTTCGGGAAATTACAACACATCTTCTGGTCAGGTATTCCTCAAAACCTGAAAACTAGATTGTACAACCAGTTCGTGTTGCCAGTGATAACTTACGGATCTGGGATGTGGTCCTTCACTTCTCGCCGTATGAGGACGATCAAGGTTGCTCAGCGAGCTATGAAAATGGCTATGCTCGGGGTTTCTCTGCGTGATTAACTTAGAAATGAGGATATCCGCAGTAGAAGCAGAAAAGCCGACATAGCCCAATGGTAGTAAGATGAAGTAGCAATGGGCTGGCCATATAGCCCGAAGAACCGACAACCGATGGGGAAAAAAGGTTCTCGAGTAGCAGCCTCGTATCTGTAGGCACAGTGTAGGGCTACTCCTCACTAGATGAAGTGAGGACCTGGGAAGACATGCAAGAAGTCGATGGATGCAGGTGGCTCAGGACCGTGCTTTGTGGCATTCCTTGGGGGAGGCCTATGTTCAGCAGTGGACTTGTGAAGGACTGTAATGATGATGATTAAATACAAATAAGTATATAAGATAAACTTACAACAAAGGTAACCATATGATAACGTTGTCCATCCTAACTAACGTCTGATTTCATTAAAAATTATTGTTTTACTAGTCATTTAAAATCAGTCTTATTATGTGTTTTTAACGTCTTCGCTCAAGGAGTTCCAGAACAATGCAGCCTAAGTGGTAAACGATTTTCTACAACTAAATTATTAACGAATTATTGCATTCCAAAAATAAGAAATGAAAAAATAAAAGGAACAATAAAGAAACATGATACAATGGGCGGTCTTACCGCTACAAATTATTTATATTTCCAAATTCAATGACAACATTCGTAGGAACAGAATTGCATGAGAACAAAAACATGTTGTATTGTGGGTGATACGAAAACTCTTAATAGATAATATGTTACACATATTGTTGTACATAGAATTATTAGGCTTAGAACCGTAGTAGGCGCACGCAAAGTGAAGCCATTTCAAGTTAGCCTTTTAAGGCTACGTACGACTTTCGGCGCGTCAGTACTGGAGTTAGTCCACGTAGTGGTGTAAAGAGATCGCGTAATTTTGCAAAAAAATGACGTACTATGCTGTGAAAGGGTGTAACAACTCATCACATAATCATGAAAAAAATTAATAATCTCATTTCACGTGTCAATACTGTCTAGCATCTTATATTTTTGTAAGAAATATTCATCAAAACAAAATAATAAATCGTAAATTTGACAGACGCCAATATAATGAAAATGTTGCTAGGCATAGTAAAATATTTTACCCCATATTTTCTTATTATGGTAATTACATGCTGCCTATATGTGACTACCATTGTTGTATTTTTATTTGGCAAAAAATACCTACAATATTCACGCATAAGTAGGTATTTTTATTTATTGTTTAAGTACTTTGGTATATAGTTATTTAATAATTAATTTTAAATTCATGTTTTATTTGAAAAGTTTTTCTCCTTCCGAATCTTTTTTCGTTTTAATACAATAATAAAAAATATTATATATAAATACATAACACTATATAGTTGTATACATATATTATTTCTAACAGAATAATGAAAAAATAGATTTGTGAATATATATCACAAAATATTACGTATATTAACAATTTAAATAAAAAATTGTTAACAAATAAGTAATTTTTAATACAAAAGAAAAAATAAAATATATTATATTCATGTAAATATATAATACTATATACTTATATAAATATATCACTACTAACAGAATAATATAATAACATAATAAATTTGTGAATATATATATTATATATAGGTAGCACAAGATATTACGTACATAAATAAATAAATTATTAGTTAACGAAGATAAGTAATTTTATATTTCTCTCTTTGAAAATAATTTATAAATAATTTTAAACGCAACCTAAATATTAATTCTATGATTGTGTCTACTATTACAATTTCCCCATTTTTTGGGGAAAACGTTACTTACTTGCAAACATTACTCAATTGCTTGTGTGCGTGTGGGCAAACGTAATTATAGGCCGCTTATGCACATATTCATTGCGTTGTTGCTTCAACTTTAAACGGATTTTTGAATGACATTATCACTTTAAGTCTAATTACTCTATGTTGTTGTATTTGTCTTTTAATAAAAACTAATTTTACGCGGTGGAGCTGCTTATGATGCTGCAGCTATGTAAGTAGTATAGCTACAGCTATACACGAATGGGTCGGCTCTACCGGGGAAGGAACACGCTCTCACAGAATACCAGCGTAAGATAGTAGCTCAACGCTGCTGTGTTTTATATGTTGAGGGTAGAGAAACGAAGATCTCTTTTGCTAGAAAGGAGGCATTCCACCTTAGTCCTCACGGATGACAACGCATCTGAATTTTGATTCATAATTGAGGATAGATGGGCCACAGCAACCACTTACCTTTAGGTGGACTGTTTGTTAGTTTTCTACCCTTATCCTATAAAAAACAAAAACAAAAATATGATATCTGCAAAGCTTTTTTTTTTAATCAACGAAACCTCTATATTATGTTCTTAGAGAATATTAATAGCCTGAGAGGGAACGCTGTTTAGGATGAAGTCCGCCGTAGGTATAATTTTGTGGATTAAATTATACACAAATGTTTACTTATATCCTTCAAAATTGAAATCAAAAATATTCAATAACTATAATAAAAAAAAAACTCAAACTAAATACTCAAATTATCATACAGTCTTACTCCCCGTGGTATCGTGCCAAGAACGCTGGCTGCATTTCATCGCTGAATGTCTATACTTAGCCTTTAAGCGAGAAAACAACCAGCCCTATTATCACCAACAGCAACGACTAGTCGCGTATAGAGCTCATTTAGAAACTTAGCCGCATGTAGACTCTACAGACCGATATCAAATGGCGCATATATGTAGTTATTTCTCAGCGACTTATACTTGCGCCACTTAGTTCAACTGCCTCTGATGCCATCACGGCTCGAAACGAGGTACCCTTCAGATTAGAGGCTGCAAAAGTGTATATTCATTAAAGTTAAAAAGTTAAAGTTACAGCCTATATACGTCCCACTGCTGGGCTCAGGCCTTCCCTCATTTCTAAGAGGGTTTTATGGCAAGGAAGTGTCTGCCGCACTACCCCAATGCATGTTGGCGAACTTCACATGTCTTCGAAATATTTTTTCTTTTGTTTTATTTCTCAGCGATGCAGGTTTCCTCACGCTGTTTTCCTTTACCGCCGAGCACATGATAAATCAGCACTAAAAATTACAATTAACAATTCTACTGGTGCCGGCGGGGATCAAACCCGGTTTGCTCGCGTACTGTGAATTTTACAGCGATAGCTAACCATCTAAGCTACCACGGCTCATCTATTGAGCTATCACGTGTATCTACATAAGTGAGTGTGAAAGCATCCCACACTCCCTAGTGTAGACTTGCGTCGACATTTTATTTCTATCACAAGGGACCAAAGTCATACTTCGGGTCTCTTTCCATCGTCTATAAATATTCATATGACTCTAAAACCGAGATAAAATTTATAGAGACAAGAGTGGAAGAACTGTGAAAAATCTACGAGCACTTTTCTTATATGAAAGTCCGTGGAGGCCAAATTCGTCGACGCTGCTACCACTAGTACTGATGAGGTTGACAAATAGCCGTACCTCGGTGTTTTCTTACGGTCTATCATAAAATTGACTTTATAAACTAATTTATTTAAAAATATGATTTTTATCATCCCTAGAGCTTTGATATAAGAATAAATTTAAAACTTGTGTATTTAAATGAAGCAGAGATATATTTCCCAAGAAAATACGATTGTTAGCAGTAACGAGGCTTTCGTAGTTCGTCTTGTGAATATTATTTCAAGTCATAATTCTAGGCGAATGGACATATCCTAATAGATTATGTTTTCCTGGTACTATCGCTAGCCATTGATTTAGAACAGTATTAATCATACAATTACATAAATTATTCATTGAGTTGTATACAAATATAATTGATTTGTATATGAATGAACTTGATGTACACCTAACAGTTAAAATAATTATAGGTTACGATCGTTTTCAGACTATCATAATATCCTTTGTTGAACATATCATGGCAATGGTGTTATTATATTTAATTAATATTTTTTTTATAGAATAGCGGTGACAAACTAGCACACAACCCACCTGATGGTAAGTGGATGCTGTGGCCCCTAGACATCTACATTACGATTCAGATCCTCGATTAAGAATCAACATATAGATGCGTTGTCACTCCTGAGGACTGAGATGGAATGCCTCGTTTCCAGCAAAATGGGTCTCCGGTACTCTACACTCACCATACGAAACACAGCAGTATTAACCCGTAAGCTCAATAGCGTAACGGGTTAAGCTAATAATAATTCACGCTGGTATTCTGTAAAAGCGTGGTCCTTCCCCGGCGGAGCCGACCCATTCGTGCTACAACTCGTATATTATATTATGTATATTGTAAGCCAGTGTTTGACCACAATCAATATATATATATATATATATATATATATATATATATATATAAGTAAAATTAAAGTAAAGTTACAGCCTATATACGGCCCACTGCTGGGCTCGGGCTTCCTTTCATTTCTGAGAGGGTTTAGGGCAAGGAAGTGTCCGCCGCGCTGCCCAAATGCGTGTTGACGAACGTCACATGTCTTCGAGCACGTGGTAAATCAGCACTTAAAATTGCAATTAACAATTTCATTGGTGCCGGCGGGGATCGAACCCGGGTTACTCGCGTTCTGTTATATTTACAGCGAGCGTTAACCACTGAGCTACCACGGCTCTTATATATATATATATATATATATATATATATATATATATATATATATATATATACTTGCCTTGAAGTCGCCCAGATTGTAATTGGACGGAAAGACATACGCTGCCACACATTGTAATGCGTGGAAAAAGGAATGAAGATTCGCTGACCGCCTGGTTGTCCAATTGTGGAAACTTGTGATTGGCTAGTGGACAAAAATAAGGCGTGGCCATTGGTCGGTGTTATTGATGAAAAATCTCAATTATAACTTCGATAACCGAAATTATATTGTATATTAATCAATTCTCAAGAGTTTTTATCATTGTGGCGTTATTAAATTTTAGTAAGGTAATCATTATTTAGAATACAATAAGTGTTTTTGTTCCATTGCGGACAATGTATAAAAGCTGAAAAATTCCATTTCAATGATTCCATTAAAATAAAAGGTAATAGACCTTTGCAGATAAACTGTTTAGTAACGGTATAAGAGGATCCACTACCCCATATAATGACATGCGTGTATCACTCACTTTTATACATATTATCTGGTCATACGCTTCTCGCTGCTTATTGTTTCACGACATTTATTCCAACTATTAAGATATAAACAAAAACACACTAACGTTTTTAGCGATCAGAAAAAAAATAAAAAAAAAAAAAAAAAAAAAAAAAAAAACCACCCCAACCCACCCCACAAAACCCCCAAAGCCGAAGTCTACCAAAACCCCAAAAAAAACCAACCCCCCCCCCCCCATTTTTGCGGTTTCCAAAAAAAAAATTTTGAGTAACCACCCCCAAATCCTTTTTTGGTTTTTAAAAAATCATATCTCCATATCACGGCATGGGTGTCGGAAGAGGCAACAGCGACCAGTATACTAACCTGTCGGCTATGCGTAGCAGCTATAGGAAATATCTATCAAATAACGCAATCTATGGGGCTTAGTGAACTTGTTAGTAGCATGCAGTATGAATATAGCAGTATAATTTATTGAATAGAATACCGTGACAAACGAGCATACAGACCACCTGATGGTAAGTGGACGCGGATGTCTATAGACATCTCCATCTACCCTCAATAAAGGAGCAAAATACAGATGCGTTGTCACATAAGGACTAAGGTGAAATGCCCTATTTCCAGTAAAAGAATCTCCGGTTTCCCAAACTCACCATCCAAAGCACAGCGTCTTTAAGTTACTATTTTGCGCTGGTACTCTTATTGGTATTTGTATTGGGATTGGTATTATTTTTAATAGTTTGTTAGGAATAAATGAATTAATTACCTTTGCAATACAAAGGAAGTTATTTCACAATGTGGGTTCCATCTCAACGGTAATGGTGATCCAGTGGCGTCAGACGACACCATTAATTTACCGTGTCTTACGAAGCACAAAGACAATAGCGACGGCAGCTGAGAAAACGGTCACCCATTTGTAGATACCGTGAAACGTTGAATGCCATTATTATTTATGACACGTAGCTGCATTTAGTTTTTCGAACAGTTATAAAACTACACTAAATATAAAGCCTATACACGTCCCACTGCTGGGCAATGGCCTCCTCTCATTTCTGAGAGGGTGTTTAGGGGTATAAAATATCCGCCACGCTGCCCCAATGCGTGTTAGCGAACTTCACATGTCCTCGAAGTATTTTTTCTTATTTCTTAAACATGGTGGTTTCCTCACGATGTTTTCCTTTACCGCCGAGCAATGAAATTTGCCTGCCGTCAATACACTAATAACAATTTTAATTTTTTGTTTCGGTCTCGGTCTCACACTACGCATGGAGTAACTTAGTCTTCATTTCATCCGATAGACTTGGATTTTTTAAAGAAATTTATACATAGAAATTAATACGTAGTAAAGCCATGCTGCAGTTATATTAGTAGTATAGTTGTAGCACGAATGAGTCGGCTCGACCGGGGAAGGCCCACGCTCTTACAGAATACCAGCGTAAAATAGTAGCTTAATGCTGTTGTGGGGGTGCTAAGAATCTCCGGTGGAGGTTCGGTTGCCACCTACGACGACTCGACCTGGCAACATATAACGCACGCACCCTGAGGACTGACGAGAAGATACTGGAGCTGGAAGAAGAGGTAGACAAGTTGCATTGGGATATTATTGGTTTACCTGAGGTCCGAAGAGAGGGGGAGGACACGGTAATCCTCGAGTCCGGCAACTTGTTCTATCACCGAGAGGGCGACCATATGTCCCAAGGAGGTGTCGGATTTATCGTCCACAAGTCTCTCGTCAACAACGTTGTAAAGATTGGGAGAGTGTCAACGAGGGTCGCGTACCTGATACTCAGAATCACCAAACGCTGAAGGTCATACAGGTCTACGCACCAACCTCGGCACATCTCGATGAGGAGGTGGAGGAAATGTATGAGGATATTTCTAGAGCCATGAATTCCTCTAAAACCCACTACACGGTGTTGATGGGAGACTTAAACTAGGCACAAGAGAAGGCGGGTGAGCTGAAGTTAGAGAAATTTGGACTAGGGCAACGGAACCGTAGGGGCCAGCAGCTGGCTGACTTTATGGAAAAAGAGGGACTCTTTACGAGGAACTCTTTCTTCCAGAAGTGGCCCCACAGGAAGTGGACCTGGTCGAGCTCCGACGGTTCGACAAAAATGAGATTGACTTCATTATGACGACCAGACGCCAACTGTTCAGTGATGTCTCAGTAATCGCAAGGGTGAAAACCGGCAGCGATCACCGAATGGTTAGAGGCACACTGAAACTTAACGTTAAGTTGGAGAGGTCTCGACTAATAAAGTCAACGCTCCGTCCCCCTCGTGCTCTGATCCAGAATCCCGAGACTTTTCAGCTTAGTAATTGCTTTCAGTGCCTAGAAGATTGCAATGCAGTGGACGATATGAATGAAAAGCTCGTGGAAACTGTCCATGCGGTTGGAGCTAAGTTCTGCAAGACCTGCCGCAGAAGAACACAAAAACTCTCCGATCACACTCTTAATCTCATGGCTGTTAGACGGGAGGTGAGGCTGCAATCGTCAACAGATTTGACAGCATACAGGCAACTGAACAGACAGATCTCCAAATGCATGCGGCGAAACTAACGCAACTTTAATACTGCTCGTATTAAAGAATCGATCGAGCGTAACCAGGGCTCCAAAGTCTTTGTCAGAGATCTATCTGCCAGAAAGAACCAACTGTCAAAGCTGAAGACTGAGTGTGGCAGCATCGTTTCCGAGACACCTGAGATTTTGAGTGAGATTGAGAGGTTCTATGGGCAGCTGTACACATCATCGTTGGAGCCACACGCAAGTGTGAGTAACGATCCAAGAGCAAGTCTTACCCGACACTATTCCGATGATATCCCGGACGTCAGTCTGAGCGAGATTACAAAGGATGGAATTACAACGGAGCTTCGGAAAGCGGGTGGAACACCGGTACTTTAAGTCCTTCAGAAGCTCTTCAATTCCGTCCTCTATGGTGGCACTAATCCGGAGGCGTGGAGCAGAAGTGCGGTGGTCTTGTTCTTTAAGAAAGGCGACAACGCTCTCTTGAAGAACTACAGACCGATTTCCCTTCTGAGCCGCTTCTACGTGCTGTTTTCGAGAGTCATTACGAATCGTCTCGCACGCAGACTCGACGACTTCCTGCCACCCGAACAAGCCGGTTTCCGGCTTCAGTACCATAGACCACATACATACCCTGCGGCAGATTTTACAGAAGACCGAAGAGTACAATCTGCCACTTTGCCTGGCGTTTGTGGACTACGAGAAAGCCTTTGATTCCGTCGAAATTTGGGCGGTGCTACAGTCCCTTCAGCGGTGTCAAGTTGACTGTCGGTATATCGAAGTGCTAAAGTGTTTGTACAGTAGGGCTACGATGGCTATCCGAGTACAGAACCAGAGTTTGAATCCTATCCAACTGCTGAGAGGTGTGAGACAGGGTGACGTTATATCCCCGAAACTCTTCACAGTTACGTTGGAAGACGTTTTCAAGCTACTGGACTGGAAAGGATACTGTATTAACATCAATGGCGAGTACATCACTCACCTTCGATTTGCCGATGACATATTCCTTATGGCAGTATCCCTGGAGGACCTTAGCACTATGCTCAATGACCTCAATGGTGTCTCCCAACGGATAGGTTTTAAGATGAACATGGACAAAACAAAGATCATGTTTAATGTCCATGTCATACCTATGCCGGTAGTTGTTGGGAGCACTATGTTCGAAGTTGTTGACGAGTACGTTTACCTGGGACAAATAGTCCGACTAGGTAAGTCCAACTTCGACCGAGAGGTCAATCGACGGATTCAACTCGGCTGGGCAGCGTTCGGGAAATTACGACACATCTTCTGGTCAGGTATACCTCAATCTCTGAAAACTAAAGTGTACAACCAGTGCGTGTTGCCAGTGATAACTTACGGATCAGAGACGTGGTCCTTCACTGCTGGCCATATGAGGACGCTCAAGGTCGCTCAGCTAGCTATGGAGAGGGCTATGCTCGGAGTTTCTCTGCGTGATAGACTCAGAAATGAGGATATCCGTAGTAAAACCAGAGTGACCGACATAGCCCAACGGATTAGTAAGCTGAAGTGGCAATGGGCCGGCCATATAGCTCGAAGAACCGATAACCGATGGGGAAGAAAGGTTCTCGAGTGGCAGCCTCGTACCTGTAGGCGTAGTGTAGGGCGACCCCCACTAGACGGAGTGACGACCTGGTAAGACATGCAGGAAGTCGATGGATGCAGGTGGCTCAGGACCGTGCTTTGTGGCATTACTTGGGGGGGTCTATGTTCAGCAGTGGACTTGTGAAGGGCTGTAATGATTATGATAATGATGAATGCTGCTGTGTTTCGTATGGTGTGTGTAGAGAACCGGAGACCCTTTTTACTGGAAACGGCGCATTCCATCTTAGTCCTCACGTGTGACAATGTATCCGCATTTTGATTTGTAATCGAGGATAGATTTAGATGTCTATGGGCCGAGGCAACTACTTACCATCAGGTGTACTTTGTGCTCGTTTGTCACCCTGCTCCTATAAAAAAACATAGATGTAATAAAGGGTTGATGATTCTTTTAAATCTAAAAAAAACGTCGCGTTAAAAAATTTTACTCAGACGAAATCGGGGCGGGTCGCTAGTCAATAATAATAAAACATAAACTTCACACTTATCACCCTCCTGGGTAGGCAGATATTTCGGACTTCTGTTTGGTACGTTCCATATATCTTCGCACACACGCTAGTCGGTTATTTATCATTAAATATGTTAATACTTACAAATATCTTATTTTAATGGGTAAGTAAAAACAACAGTTCCCTTTATTATTATATATTACAATACTGTTATTAATTTTATCAAGATTTGTTTATAAATAATACAGTTTTAATTGCTAGAATTTAAATCTTCAATCCAGGTAAGACACATCGTTGTATTTAGTTAGTGAAAGGTTGTGAAGTAATTAATATTTTTATGCTAGAATTTCAGTTTTAATGGATATTTTATGATTTTTTTCTATCGAGAAAATATACCAAAAACGTGTTTTGAACACAATGGTCCATACAACCACAAGTATGATCAAGATTAACATTTTTTTGCATGTCTAAAACGTATACATTTTTCTAAAAACATGTTTTCTGAAGCCTACTTTGACTGTGTAGAGCGTCTTTAGGGTACTTTTTCGATTTTCTATTTACAATTTATTCGACTAACTTCCGTTGAGTGAGTCATTTGCCGACTCTGTTACTCACTTTAACAGCATGAATTTTCTTTGTCATTACTTCCGCATAAATTATTTCTTACCGTATAGTGGCTATGTAAGAATATCCACTACCCCATATCATCCCGTGGGTGTCGCAAGAGGCAACGGAGGGATACAAATCAGGAGAGGGGCAGCACTTAACCTTAACCTTATAACGACTAAAATTAAAAAAACTGCTGTTGCCAGCCTGTTTGCCAAGCGTAGCTACTACGAAATATTATATACCCCGGGGAGGCCTGTGTTCAGCAGTGAACCTTGATATGCCGTAACGGTAACGGTCCTTACTAGCAAAGCATTCCCTTCATAATTTTGATTACAATATTTTCTTGCAAAGCACTGTTGTGTGAACTCAAGGTTGTGCCGGTTCTGTTCCCTAAAGAAAGAAACATCTCTGCTCATTCTAACTGATTGCGGATACTTAACACGCAAACGAGAAACAACATCAAACACATCTGGGAAACTATATACTCCGCCCAGATGAAGTGAAATTTTTTGCAGCTAAGTAACTCCTTCTATTTATTGAAGACATAGCAGTGAACTATAGATATAGAAGCGATCACAATAGATCTTATAGGTCACATTCACTTTTCTACACTTTTCTCTTAAATCACAAAACTTCTCAATCCTTCACTCAAAGTGATACATAATATACTCCTTAATATTTAAGTATAAAACATCGTATGAAAACGATTTTCCAAAGACTTTATAAGGTAAAAACCATGGCGTGCAAAAGTTTTTGTTTTGGAACAATTTTGTACCTTAATGATTGCGTTCCTAATTTTATAATTATGGTAGCCATAAATATTAATATTTGAATTACGGTCAACTGCGAACCAGTGGCAGGTTTGTTTCCCACACTAAATCCCTTCTAATCACGACAAAAGTGTAAGAATTCACTTCTGATCTTTTGCGCGAAGGACATACTAACATTTGCTATAATGTCATCGATCTGGAGTAATCTAATCCGCGTGTAACTGCCGGCCATTTAACGAATGTAAATTATCCTCAAAAGCAAATCGTGTTTGATATAATTTATGAAGCGGCTGATAACATGTGATTTTTGCTTTAAAGAAGTTCTAAACAGATTTTTTTTATTTGTCCTAAGAGATTTGATTGAGATTGCGTCCCGTGAAGAGGCGATGTAAGAATAAGAATATCTACCACCAGATATCGTCCCGTGGTTGACGTAAGAGGTAACCAAAGGGAAATTAAAACAGCTGACAAACATCTTCCTGATTACAGATCAAGATAATTAAAAAAACTGCGATTACCAACTTATCTGTCAAGCGTGGCAACCATGGCAAATATCCCCCTCATGAGACTAAGGGGAGGCCTATATTCAGCAGTGGACTCAAATAGGCTGTGACGGTGACAAGTCATACAAACGCCATCTCAATTTCATTGTCAAATCTTTCTTCACAAATTCTTTACCTCATACCTTTGTACTTTTACCAACTAATATCTTTTTGTCAATAAGTTATTTTTACTAAGCTGACTGCTCGAACTTAATGACAGATGTTCCTTTATACTGTTTGTATAATAAGTTGATTTTAAGTGATAAAAACGAATGAAGTATCAAGACTTGTTGGTAAGTTACTGGCATATAATAAAAACAAGTGATTTGTTGACAGGGATGTTATAGCAGTTTTTATCTATACAAATAAATAAAATTGGGTGCGTTTGGCAGAAAAAACACTAGTAAGCGCTTACAAGCGCTGAAATAGTTTTCGGCCAGGACACGATTGCTACTTCAGTAGCGCTGACACAATCCGCAATTTTGCTTATTTATTTTGTTTGTTTTGAAGTAGAGTTTATAAGTTGTTTTGTGCGATATTAGTTTTGTGCAATATTAGTTTTAAGTGATATAATGACATGAATAATCATATACATGTTATTAAAAATTCATGATTGGTAAGTTTTTAATATGAATACTTTACAAACATATATTTAAATTAGGTTAGGTTCCCCGGTTAAAACTAACTTCGTGTCCTAGAGGAAAATAGCTCCTTACAATTTGATAGCGCTTACCGCTTACGATCGCCATTTTGCTTACAAGCACTTGCTAGCGCTTTTGTCTGCCAAACGCACCCATTGTATGAATGTAATTCTTTGACTAGAGAAGAAAGAAAGGACATGACATAAAGATCGTTAATTGTAGTAATGTAGCGAAATATCGGCGTCTTTTTTAGCTTATGAGTATATTCATACGTAAAAAAGAACAACAGTAGTTTTATCATTACCGAATATGGCAACAATTTTTCGCTGCGGCCGGGCGCCATGTTTTGTCACAGTCAATAACAACTATATCAATTGTCATTGCGACTTTAGTGAGGTGAGTGTGTTATTTTCATATGTGTCTCTCGTGGAATTCGATTATTACGGAATTCCATATTCTATTCCTCGGAACCTCTAAATCGGGATAAAAAGTATCCTATATGTTAATTCAAGTAATAAACCATTTGTATGCCAAATTATTATATTCAAACGGGTCTGATACTTTTGGCGTTATTGAGCAGCAAACATTCAAATTTTTGCAATTATTATAGTTTGATAAGTGTGAGTATGATGACTGAACCTAATTTACTGTCTAACAAACAAACAAAAATTCTTTAATTAGTATTTCTTGTTAAGTAATTCCTGGGAAATAATTGTAACATTAATTATAGATAGTTACATTATAAAAACAAAACAAAAACGACTGCTTAAAGTAATGAATGATAACATAGGTATAACTTATAATATATTTCAGTAATCTCATTTTAATTTCCTTTATTTTGATACCCCTATCGATAGGTTGAGTAAAAAAAATTAAGGACTTACAATTTAAATCCGTCCAACCAAGATCCACCAAAAATCCGTCATATTGATTAAAAAGAAACCTATCTAAGAACACCCCGTGTGTTTGAGACGAATCATACGAAAGAATCTTTTTCTAAATAAGCGCCACATTATCTATATTAAGTATAGTGCGCAGCACTATGTCAAGCCGCCATCTTTGTGCCAGACTCAATTTAGGTATACACGTTTTTTTAGTAGGTATGTTATGTCTTTTCTTTTTTCTCTAGTCAAAGATGTAATTACTCTAAGAATTGAAGTGTGTTTTTAATGTCAAAATAGTATCTTTTACTAAATGCATATGAAGGAATGTACCATAGATCTAGCTGTTTTGTTTGTTACGGCTAAGCTCCGAAATTGCTGGACCGATTTTGACGGGACTTTCACTGGCAGATAATTCACTGCACTTTTATATGAAGTAACTTAGGCTACTTTTATTAGGAATTTTTTATATCAGAATTATAAGAAAATCAATTAAGATTCCGTGCAAAAAACCAAAACCCCTGAACTCCAACCGTAATAAATTCCACTCGGACGAAGTCGCGGGGAGCAGTTATTTCTTTTATAAACTTAGAAGTTACCAGTCTTAACTGATACTTTACATGAATTATAATATGTTATAGTATGATTTATACCTTGGTTCATATTTTTTTATATAAAACTGTGGCAAACGAACTTTAAGTCCACCTGATTGTAAGTGACTACTGCAGCAGGCAAAAAGGGCTACAGACGTGTTATCACGTGTTAGCCTGTAATTACTGGCACTCTATATCCCTCAAACTGGAACACAGCAGTGTAATCACTACTATTTAGCGGTAGCTATAAAGACGTGTAATTTAAATACATGTTGTTTTAGAGTTAATTTTTTTTAAATGTTTGTAGGAAGTGGTGTGTGTGTGTGTGTGTGTGTGTGTGTGTGTGTGTGTGTGTGTGTGTGTGTATGCGCGCGCGTGCGTGTACGTTTGTATGCGTGTGTATGATTGGGTTTGTCTATGTTTGTCTGTGCGTCTATGCGTGTTTTAATGATGTATATTATTTTAATTTTGTAAGAACATTTTCAGTTTGAACATAGTCAATATGTTGCAGCCATTTCTGTACATTTTTTAATTGTTGCAATATAATACATAAAGTACTTCCCCAGAATTAAAAAAATGATATCGTGTTTCTTAAGAATTTAATTAAGATTTAAATTTTAGATTCTGTATTTTGCTTCATATTAATGTAGGTTTAATTGAAATTTTTCGTTACAAAAGGAAACTATTTTGTTCATAATTGATTACATAACTTTTATTTTTAATTTTTTCCCTTTCACAACAACACCGTATTAATAGAAAATGTGCATATATTTTATACGTATATTGCCTTCAACACTGAAACAAATTTTAAATACAAAAAGACAAAAAGGACTATTTTGTTTTATTTTATCTGTATGGATGATATTTATTAAAGTTCATATTCTGCATGGACATAGTACAAACAATGCAACTAATAACGTAAAAATAATGTAAATTATCGAATATAAATATTAAAAAATTGAATAATTCAAATTAAAAAAATAATTTGGGCGTCCTGTCAAAAATATAGTTTTTAATTTGTGTACTCATTGTTTTTAAGAGCGATATAATATATTATATTGGTTTGTACTCACGTTCTCAAAAAATGTTCTTAATAATTCGATAAAGTTTACAATATACGGGTTTATGGGGGTGAAAAATCGATCTAGCTTGGTCTCATTTCTGGGAAAATTCGTTCTCTGTGTTGTCTCGCGCAAAGCAGTCAACTTGACTTGCTCCCGCAATCTGATTGGCAATTTCATAATAGTAATTATCTTCTCAAGTCCAATAGCCAACATATCTGTAACGCCGAGTACACGTGTGAAAATCCCAAAACTACAATAAATGATTGTTTTATTTCTTTTCTTAATAATTTTGTGCTCAGCCAGGCTAAAATATATTAATAAAGACTAATTAAATACCTAGTAGTGACGGTGTAAGCATGTTCACTACGCCATATCATCACGTGGGAGTCTTAAGAGACGATATAAGGAAACGGATACAAGAGAAGATACTGTCAAAACAACGTATTTTATAAGAAAAAAAATTGTTTTATATTTTATATTCCATTCAAAAACAAACTTATTTTACAATTTTTCGAATAATTAAAATAAACAAATAAACAACAACTTCATACAATATAATAAAAACATAATGTTTTTATCGAAAATTGTTCCAAATATGAAAAGAAATTTGAAACATGTGTCAATTTTCCTAGATAGCTGTAATCCCTGTGACTTTAATACTGAACAAAACAACGTCATCCATTTTTATATTTAATTAAAAGCAATTATTGTATATAATATGTAAATAATCTATAATAAACTCTGTCTAGGTTGGAGGAACCCAGCTCTTAACCATTAATGCAAGCACTGCTATTTGGCGGTTTTTTTTTCGCCCGAAGCAAATATGGGCAACCCTCCGGAAAGCGGGGAGGGAGGCGGTGAATGCTCATAGCATACCACGCAGCCGGCTGCGTGATTATGTGGAGACTTTTACCCACTAAACACCGCCTTTTTTGGATTGGCTTACTGATCTGACGAGAGATCTCTAAGCCGTATACGAACGCGACCCTCTCTGTTTTTTTTTTATAGCATTGGTTGACACGGACACGACAACGGACACACAGTCCACCTGATGGGAAGTGGATGCTTTGGCCAATAGACATCCATTAAAATATAAATGCATTGTTACTCCTGAGGACTAAGATATAATACCTCGATTGCAGTAAAAATGGTCTCCGGTTCTCTACACTCACCATAGGAAACAGTTGCATTAAGCTGCTATTTTACACTGCTATTCTGTGAGAGCGTGGTCCTGCCCCGGTCGAGCCGACCCATTTGTGCTACAACTATAATATAGGTGCAGCGTACCTACCACGTGAAGTGTACAATATATCTAAAGTAGAAAGATAGAATTATTACAGTGGCTATAACCTTCTGTAACTGTAACCTTATTTAAATTAAGCTAGCTGCAGATGTCCATGGAATGCAGTAGTCACTTAACATCAGGCGAACAGTAAATTCGTATGTCATTTTAGATTAAATAAAAGAAATCTGTTACAGTTACAGTCTATCAATAGTTCACTGCTGAACATAGTCCTCCCCATAAACTGCCTTATATGGTAGGTGTATTTGCTATAGGTGCCACGCTTGGCAGACAGGTTGGCAACCGCAGTTTTTTTTTAATTTTTTAGTCGTAAGGATGACGCTGCTACGCATCTTTTGCTTTGTCTCCCTCTGTTGCCCCATATGATACCTACGTGACGATATGGGGTAGTGGATAATATTCTTCAACCGCCACAACACGATCGAAATAAAACATGATTGTTGTAGTAATCCTTTCGCAGGCCTCCCATTCATATTAACTGCCGCCAGTTACCGCACACTTTTTAACATCACTATAAGTTCACAATGAACGTATAAAACCTGTTCTGCTTCCGATATTCTGTATAATAAGACGCACGCGAACGACGTACAACTTCACCTTTAATTCAGACCTCAAAAGCCCCACAGTGCTTTTTTTTTCAAATCCGGTGCGTGAGTGAGACACGTGCATACGGTTGTTGCTGTCTTTACTTTCCCCTCTGTTTAACTGCAGTCTGATAATTTTTTTAAGAAACTCAAGTACCTGTGCCTGTTCTTTCTTTATGTGTTTCGTGTTTCAATATATTTAATAGCTTGTTAGTGTTTGATAATATAAATTTTTGGTTATTGTAATATTATAGTAATACTAGCTGATACCCGCTCGCTTCGCTGGATCCTTGATAATATTTTATTGCGGAAGCTAGATATAAAATACTTTCATAAAATCCGTTGCTAGTGAGTATCTACATTACGAAATGAGTAACTATACTAAATTTCAGGTCAAACGGGTGAATATATATATATATATATATATATATATATATATATATATATATATATATATATACGACCACACGTAGCGCGCATCACAACCGATTACCTTGAAGAGGTCGGCATTCGGGTTATGTCGTGGCCAGCAAGAAGCCCTGATCTCAACCCTATAGAGCACATGTGGGACACCCTAAAACAACAGGTTAGAGCACGTAATCCAGTCCCTACAACATTAGGACACCTTGAAACCGCCATTAGGGAAGAATGGAACCGAATCTCTCAAGAGACCATCAAAATCTTGAATAAGATGAGGGAATACGCAATATTAAATTGTAACAATTGTGTATTGAAAATTAATAAAAATAATCGTGAAAAATTAAAGATTTTGGTTTTTAAATAAAAATTACTTTCAAAAAATCATTTCGATGTTGTAACTGTGATTAAATTGGTGTAAATAAACAAGTTAAATAAAACATTTCAGTACTAAAAACGTTTTGATTGGTTCTGCTTAGAAAAACGTGATTTGCAGCAAAAACGCAAGGGGGGGGCGATTTTTTGATGGCTAGTTTTTTACGTACATTTTTTATCCCATTTATTTTTAACAAAAGTGAGACTAGATTGTCAAGTTAATCAAAATTGGGCAGAGGTAACAATAGGTTTTAAATATTTATAGAAGTATGTATTATATCCTTTTATGGAATAAGAGTTGCGAAGTAGTTCAAAGTCCACCGGATAAGTGAATGCCGTGGCCCATAGACAGCTATGAACCTCCGATTAAGAAAAAAAATACAGAAGTGTTGTCACCCTTGAGGAAAACGATGAAATGCCTCGTTTACAGTTCAAATTATCTCCGATTTTCTGCGCTCACTACAAGAGACACAGCCGCATTAAGCTACTATTTGACGCTGGTATTCTGTGAGAACGTGGTCTTACCTTGGTTGAGCCGACCCATTCGTGTTTCAAGGGTGGCTCTACCAGCACTTCACCACCTCGTATATCTATAGTGTCTGAAATAAAGTTAACCATTGAAGTTATATATACTACGAACCTACTATACATTATCTATACTTTAATGGTTAAGTATTAGTTATTATCAAACCGCTAATTGTAACTGAGTGTAAGATTTTCAACATCCAGATAGTTTCTTTGAGCTTTTAAACTATTTTTATTCCAATATGAACTTGTTATTCTTACAATATCATTAAGTTTGCCCCAACTAGAGCATAATAATAGTTTGAATAAAAGACTTTCCGTCCGCATAAACAACATAAAAAAACCAAAAACATGATAAAGCGATAAAATGTAAATAAAATTTATCCAAATAAAACAGTCTGACTGAATTTTAGTAAACTCGGTTTATAACACTGACCTCTATATATACAAGTACGCTGGACTGGCTATACCATACAAAATGTCTGTGCCAATTTGAAGCGCCGCTAAAGGATGTCTTGAAAAATAAAATTGACATAATTTGCCAAAGCCTGTTGTCTTATTTATATTGTTTTATTTAATAAGTCTGTATTTTGAACTTTTATACTTAAAAACGAAAGTATTTTATGTTCTTTGATTGTGTATAATATTAGTAGCTTAATAAGAATTATTTTTATTAATAATGAGAGTGTGTGTAATCTGTAAAAATCGTTACCAAAAGGGAAGTGGTATAACATTTCACAAGTAAGTGAATATGCAGCAAATATTAAACAACTTAAAACTATTTGACAATATAAGTACTTAAAAAATTGTTACTAATCTTAATATCATATATACCAACATGTTTGGCTGTATATTACTGAGTTTTGATAAACAATACAATTAAATAGGATTGTCGAGTTCCTTGTCTATAATACTTATCGATGTTCTTTCCTACCCATATCTGTTAACAAACAAAGTCGCCAACAACAGACGATTATCAAATTTTTATTATTTGACAGGTTTACAACTGAACCTAGACAAAAATTATGGCTTAAAAGCATAAATATTGTGATTTGGCGTCCGACACAAAATGATCATATTTGTTCCAAACATTTCACAGACGACTGTTTTATTAGACATGAGAACTGCAACACTTTGAAAAAGTGCAGTATACAGACAATATTTTCTGGTAGTACCAGTACTAGCAAGTATAAAGATATAGTAGCCGGTTGACCGAGCTTTGCTCGGTATTTTTCGCTTGGTTTTTTTTTAATTCGTGTGTTTTGGAAATTATATTTAGATACAAATTACATACTGATAAAATACGAATAATATTTTTTGATCGTAGCGACATAATAGAAAAAACTGAACTGGTTATTTGAATAAAAAATCATGAGTGCAATTAGTTTAATTTAAATTTTCGTGTTTTTAAAAAATACTAAAAAAGGGCACGAAAAAATAGATTTTCGGGCAAGAAAAAAAAATTAAAAAAAAGTCGGTCGGTCGGTCTGGGCTCAAACCATGGTATTACGATTTTGTGACCGACCAATATACCAATTAAGCTATTTGTAAACATTAATAAACTGTCAAAATTCCTTCTTATTCTAACGATATTGTAGCAGTTTTTCATTGCCTAAAAACACGGACAAAAAGACATTTTTTAAAAATAAATCCTAGCTAGATCGATTTATTGCCCCCGAAACTCCCTGCACACAAAATTTTATGAAAATCGTTGGAGCCGTTTCCGAGATTCCGATTATATATATAATCGGAATCTCGGAAACGGTTTTACGGCTATATATATATAATACATATATATATATATAATACATATATATATATATATATATATATATATATATATATATATACAAGGATAGTAAATTATTATTTTGATTGTTTTTTTATTTCTTCTTTCCTCATTTTCCACTAAACTCAAGGACCATAGCCAAGTGTAGAAAGGTCACCTGATGATGTCGAACCACGTTGGATGTGTGTTAGTGGGCTGTGGCTAGAGGAGATTCCTCTCCCTGTACCGCTGTAGTCGAGGTGGAGTCGCAAGGGAAGAGGAGTGTTGGTATGGCAACTGGCTATGCGCCACTCGACTATCTTTCGCGACTTTGGTGAGGCTGCACCACTTGATGTTTCCAAGTGCTCGTTTTTCCCTGGCTCCATTCACATATCGGGCTCGGGGAGTCCGTAGTGCAGGTGGAGTTAGAGGTCGCGAAGGGCAGTGTGGCATGTGTTTCTGGTACGCCTTATCTGAGAATGGAACCGGGGAGGAGAAGTCAGCAACTAAGGAAGGGCTACCATTGGGTAGCTGGCGCCGAAGGAGCCGCGGATGTTTTGAAAGCGTTTGCGTGGCCTTGCCAATTTGCAAGGCCGGAGGTAGAACACTATGGGGTTTTAGTAAGTGCGAGTCTAGAGATTTAATTCTCTCTCGAGTCTCAAAATTTAATTTGTGCCTTAACTTCGTAGTGGCCCTACTTTTGTTTCTTTCTTATTTACAAATTCTGGCCATCGTTTACATTCACGGTTTTTGGCAGCTTCCTCTTCCGCAACATCCACCGACAAAGTTAATCAAGTGTTCGATCAAGAACCCATGGATTGCGATACGTCAAGCCCCCCAGAATACGTGGCACTACCGAAGCTGGAAAGCTTAGGAGCTAGTGCAATATGCGCCGATAAACGTATTTTGATACCACGGAAAGTATGATAATTTCAGTTATTTTTCATTATTTCTTTTTAATATTGTAATTTTAATTTCAAAGATGACGTTGTAAATAACTGATAACTATGTAATTCAAAGTTTATATTTTCTTATATTACCTTGCTAGCTCGTACCCGGCGCATTGCTGCTGCAGAAGAAATAATTGTGGAAATATCGTTAAAAATTTGCAACAGTTATATTATATAATTAGGAATGATAATAAAATCATTGAAATAGAATGATATATAACTTTAAAATAAATGGTCAGTATAATACGCATGCCAACTAGTGTCAGTTTATTGTACCATGCGTATAACCTTTGCACAAGTACAACTAATAAGTTGACTAAGTTTTACCGCAATCTGACGAACGGTATAACATCGTAGAAAGTACGAACAAATATAAATTTTTATATAGTAGAAAGTACTTTACTGTCTATATACAGACTTGTAGTTGCTTAGAATAGGCGTTATTATAGCAGCTTATTTGTTTTTTATAATACTAGAACTAAGTGAACGGTTGACAATAAGTTATTTTAGAAATTATGTTTTTATTTTTATTTTGTGTAGTTAGTTTAATCTTAATAATTTTTAGTTGAATGGTCTAAGGATGGCTATCCGAGTACAGAACCATAGTATAAAACTAATCCAACTGTAGAGATGTGTAAGACATAATATTCCCGAAATACTTTACCGCTACATTGGAAGACGTTTTCAAGCTACTGGACTGGAAAGGATACGGTATTAACGTCAATGGCGTGAACGTCACTCACCTTCGATTTGCCGACAATATAGTCTTTAGGGCAGAATTGCTGGAGGACCTACGCACTATGTTCAATGACCTCAATAGTGTTAACGGATAGGTCTTAAGATGAACATGGACAAAACAAAAGTCATGTGTAATGTCCATGTCACACCTACGCCGGTGTGTTTTTGGAAGCACTAAGCTCAAAGTTGTTGACGAGTATGTTTACATGGGACAAATAGTCTCACTAGGTAAGTCCAACTTCAGCTGAAAGGTCACTCGACGGATTAAACTCGGCTGGGCAGCGTTCGGGAGATTATAACAAATATTCTCGTCAGGAATACCTCAAAACTAGATTGTACAACCAGTGCGTGTTGCCAGTGATGACCTATGGATCTGAGACAAGGTCTTTCACTGCTGGCCGTATGAGGATGCTCGAAGTCGCTCAGCAAGCTATGAAGAGGGCTATGCTCAAGAGTTTTTTTTTTTTAAGAATATTAACAATGCTACAAACATTACTAATATTCCCCTTAACCACTCGTGGTAAGCTTAAATTGCTTGTGTTACGAGTTGTTCACGCCAGTAGTCGAATGGTGGATTCGAACCCACGACCTTTTTGAGTTCGCGGTCCGCGACCTGCTATTAGGCTACTGTCGCTTAAACTTAGGAATGAGGATATTTGCAGCAGAACCAGAGTGACTGACATCGCCCAATGGATTAGTAAGCTGAAGTGGCAATTACCGGCCATATAGCTCTAAGAACCAAATACCGATGGGGAAAAAAGGTTCTCGAGTGGTAGCCTCGTACTGGCAGGTGAAGTGTAGGACGTTCCCCCACTAGATAGACTAAAAACCTGGTAAGACATACAGGAAGTTGATGGATGCAGGTGGCCCAGGACCGTGCTTTGTGGCATTCCTTGGGGGAGGCCTATGTTCAGAAGTGGACTTGTGAAGGGCTTTAATGATGATGAATGATAATAGCATTATATTAATATGATACATAGATAGAATGGACGGTACGGGTAGAGTCCATCTATCCATAGAGTCTATTCTATTTATTTAGGTATAGGTAGGGTATAGAATTTTTATCGATATAATTTGGTATACTGTCTTATCCCTATTATTAGTTCCATGGACGTGCACTTCTGCTGTCAGCGCCAAAATGGCGGAAATCAAATCGCTTCATCATGTCACGGTGTATAGCCAGTCCAGCGTACTTTTATATATAGAGGTCAGTGGTTTATAACCACCCGCCATTCCAACGCGAGCGACCAACCAACCAAACTAACCCCATAGAATTTTGGTAGGTTTGTTGGAGGGTTGGACGATCCGTGTATACTCGAAATTACATTGACGACCAAGACCTTCGATCGCCACCTCTCACCGTTTTTTTTTTTTACGATGAAACGGATGGATGATACGATCAAAGGAGGGTCTACATTCGATGGAAAGAGCAAAATAATTTTGTAAAAATACAAACCGAATCGGCAGTTGCTGTGTTATAAGTTTGCGAAAAATAAATATTGAAGTCTTCACTAATACGAAGTGTAGAATAGAATAAAATATTTTTATTAAATATAGATTATTCCATAACACTTATTGAAAGCCATTTTTTTATTAACCACTGGTTCGGAAAACACCTCTTATCTTGGGAAGAGCCCTAATAAACCAGTGAGATAATTTTTGTAAGCATTTAATTTTAAATTTATTTTGTACAGTTATAAATTTTTTTATAAGGTTAAGAATAACAATAGGTTTATTTCTAAGTGCGGCTCTGGAATCGCGATGGCCTATAATAATGATATTGATTCCAGGTTGCATTATCACGTACTTACCAACTAATATTTCCATAATACTTACCTTGAAAGTATACTATAAAACCAGATTAACAAAACCCTATTATTGAAAGTGAACACCGATAAAAATAGAAGCAATTTGTCTTATAATTAGCTTTAGTATCACAAAACAAACATCTCGATTCTAGTCGAACAAGAAAACGATAAAAATAAAGAACCTGTGGGAATTAAAAAAAAACTACGATGCCTTGTAGTTGGAAAGCAGAATACAGATAATTAACTCTAAAAAAACGTCAATGGATCCATTCAATGTGCATCGGATTTTTATTTAAGCTTATGGTGGACACTTTTTTATAATTATAAAGACCTTTTTTATATCAACAGAGTAATATTCAATATATACGTAATAAGAAGTATTTATTTATTATAATTTACATAATATTATGTATAATATTACCTATTTATTTACTATCTGGTACTAGAGGGAAAGAGTGAGAGAGATAAAACATATAAGTAGCTACACGAATACTACACATATATGAACATTTATTGTACGTATTCATCGCCTTTATTTTTCAGTTATTTTTAAAATCTCAATGTGAAACATTGTGTGGACACAGTGCTTTGCATTTTAACGTTTTTGTGTTTTTTTTTTATAGGATAGGATGACAAATGAGCACACAGTCCACCTGATGGTAAATAGTTGCTGCGGCCCATAGACATCTTCATCTATCCTCGATTACGAATCAAAATGCAGATGCGTTGTCATCCGTGAGGACTTAGGTCGAATGCCTCGTTTCCAGTAAAAATGGTCTCCAGTTCTCTACACTCACCATACGAAACACAGCAGCATTAAGCTCCTATTTGACGCTGGTGTTCTGTGAGAGCGTGGTCCATCCCCGGTCGAGCCGACCCGTTCGTGCTACAACTATACTACTAATATAACTGCAGCATGGCTCTATCACGTGTAAATAGTGTAAACCGGGTGTTATTAGTTGACATTGATAATATCTAACAACTTTAATTTGCATATCCATTTCGGTGATAAAAAGTAAGTTGAGTACTTAAATCCAACTATGACGAAAACTGCCCAACAAAAAGGTAAAAACAAATCTAGATGTCGGTTTTTATTATGTCTGACAAACAATCAAGAATTAACTAAAATTTATAATTTAATATCAGTTTATATAAAGCCGTATCCACACTGTAAAACTATATATGACTACGATCATACGAAAATTATAATTTCGGAATGTACACTCCATTGGCTTCCCATTATATATATATATATATATATATATATATATATATATATATATATATATATATATATATATATATGTATATATATATATATATATATATATCGTATGTATATATATATATATATATATATATATATATATATATATATAGCCGTGGTAGCTCAGATGGTTAACGCTCGCTGTAAATATAACAGAACGCGAGTAACCCGGGTTCGAGCCCCGCCGGTACCAATGAAATTGTTAATTGCAATTTTAAGTGCTGATTTACCACGTGCTCGGCGGTGAAGGAAAACATCGTGAGGAAACCTGCATGTCTGAGGAATAAGTAAAAAAAAATATTTCGAAGACATGTGAAGTTCGCCAACACGCATTGGGGCAGCGCGGCGGACACTTCCTTGCCCTAAAACCCCCGCAGAAATGAGGGGAGGCCTGTGTCCAGCAGTGGGACGTATATAGGCTGTAACTTTACTTTTTAACTTTTATATATATATATATATATATATATATATATATATATATATATATATATATATATCAATAACGGAGAGATTATAACGCGTATGATTTGGTTAGCACAATAGTAAAATACATAAGCACTTATTACTGTCTGTATAAAATCTCTACTTACCTAACTCCATCAGCAATATCCGGAACATATGCAGAAACACTGTCAGGATTCATTATTGTTATTATTTTTGTATTATATGTTATGTAGAAAAAACCTGTATACTACATAAACAAAAATAATCGTCGCGACACCACACTGTTCAATGCGAAATAGAAAGACGAAACGAAAATAACTGGCTTGCTTTCTATGAGAGAGAGAGAGAGAGAGAGAGAGAGAGAAAGAGAGAGAGAGAGACAGACAGATAAAAACGCGCACGCCGCACGGCTTACAACTATAGCAAAAAGTATTGTTACAACTCTTGGTCTTTCTTTTTTTCCGTCTAGCCCCATTCCGCAACGCGCGATAAGGAACTTATTTCTAATAAAACACGCAGAAAAGAACAACTCTTCCAAAAATACATCATTTGGCAAAATACAACGAGAAGTTCAACCGATCTGAGGGCAAAGATAAACATGTGGTCACTAATAATATCAACCAGGCAGAATTTCTGTCATGGCGCCATCCAGGACACATTTATAGCGCCTAAGTATATACACAAACACAAATATACTCTCTATTTCCTTACTCTCATGGTTCGACGGGACGGTGAACCGACACGACCGGAGAGATATCAGGCGCAGGATCAACGGCTTAACGTGCTTTCCGAGGCACGGGGGTGAGACACCGCCAACTTCCTGACTCCGGGCAACTCCTGAGAATTTTTTAATGAAAAAACTCAATAACTGATATTTTTTGCCCAACTCGGGATTCGAACCAGGAATCTCATGAAGCAGTCGCACTACTACTACCACTAGACCAACAAGGCAGTCATCAATCAAGGCAGTGCAGTTATACTCATATAGTATGCTAATGATTAAGTTGATTCGGGAATGATTTAGATTCACAATTCAATTGATTTAGCTAACGCTGTTGTCGAGATCCAAAAATCACTCGTGCGTAGCCGGGGCGGATCTCTAGTAATTTATATGTTTCGTATATTTTATTGTACGTGTATTCTTTTGGAACAATAAATAAAGTTTCTTTCTTCCTTTTTAAACTGCTGATGGGCTGACGTAAACGACGTTGTAGTCTAAATATTCTAACATCATTAACATTGGTTAACCTTTGTTAATGAATGATGAAAGTAAGTCATCAAAAATGTCCCTTGACGTATCTGTGTACGCAACAGCGGTCCTAAAAATGTTCCCTTTAACGAATCTACAAAGTAAAAATGAAAGGCCCAAATTGTACTTGCTGAATAATTTGAATTATAATTTGAATCACAACTAAATACAAGCATTGAACACAATATAAACGACCGACGTTTTTCAATTCCAGTCCATATTTCCATAACACTAAATCACGGAATGCAATAAATCAGTAGTTGTATTTCAACAATAATACATCTCAAAACAAACCCCAGTGGTGGAAGTGTCTAAACAAAAGAACACAAAAAGAGGATCCCACGGCTCAATACAGGCGTTGACCCGCCTGAGTCATGTCATGGATCAGAGAGCAAGTTAACTTGTACGTACATACAGGTAGCTTTGACCGACACACAGGTACGAAAACCGTCAAAGGTTAGTCATAGAAGAAAATAAAATGATGTCATGTGTTTCGTTTATAGGTGGTAGAGTCATGCTACGGAGCAGATGCATAATAAGGCTGCAAAACAAATAGGTCATCTCGACCGCAGAACGACCACGCTTACGAAAAATAACAGCGTCAGATAACATAATAGTATAAAGTATATAATAAGATACTTTTTAACAGATATTAATCGAAGATAGATTAAGGTTTCTATATGTAATGGCGGTTTATGAATATCCACTAGCCTATATCGTCCCGTAGGTTTCGCAAGAGACGACAATATTTCCCATTGTCTACCTAAAAATGCAGTACACTATTTATAATTCATTAGTCAAATCATATTTACTTTATCTTATAGAAGTTTGGGGCAATGCTGCTTAAACTAAGTTACTGGAATTGCAAAGGATACAAAATAAAATCATAAAAATACATTTTCGCTATCCATATCTAACATCAACTTTTAAAATTTTCAAAGCAACAAAACTTATGAACGTTCAATAATTACGTATATATACTTGCATTATAATTAGGAAAATACTGGTTAAAACCATCCATACTAACTTGTCTTTTGTAAAAAAATTACAAATTTGTCAACGCAGTCTTCGTCGACTTAGCTTGCTTGTACAACCAAAGGTACAAACTATGCAAAAAAGGCACTACCATTGAAGGAGCACAGATTTATGATAAATCACCTCGTAATATAAAAAATGTAAGCTCATTTAGTAGTCTTAAGTCTCAGCTGTCTCAATATATAATTAATCATTTTTCACCATCAAATTGAGGCTATGAAGCTATTGAGCGAGTGTATTAGAATAAGTTTACTAAAATGTAATTATTATTTTCATGTAAGTGGCATTTTTTGTCTTTTAAAAATAAATTTCTTTATACATAATAAAGGAAAAAATTAAAAAAATAAACTGCGGTTGCCAACCCGCTTGCTAAGCGCGGCTTCTATGGCAAATATCCCCCCTATGATTATCTATGGAAAAGCCTATGTTCAACAGTTTTGATAGGGCGTAATGAATAAATGTACGCTGCATCCACTTACTGTCATGTGTGCTTGTTTGTCACACATACTGTGTTTAGAGCTTTCAATCTCGCAAGATTAGCATCGTCCCGTTTGAGATTGCTTGCAGTGAGAGATTTAAACGCTCATCCATGGTTTCTTTTTCGGACTGGATATGATCCAGACTGACCTAAGCATTCGACTGGACCACCAGGATAGGCACCAGTGTCTTCGTAATAATAACTAGAAAAAAACTACGATTGATAACCTGCCTACTAAACATGGCAACTATGGCAAATATGCTTCTTTTGAGCCAATCTATGTGATGTGTAGATGTTTAATGCATATGCAAATAATAAGTTCGCCAATTGTACATTCTATGTGCAATAAAGGTTTTTAGCTTTTTTATAGAATAAGGGTGCAAACGAGCACACAGTCTACCTGATGTTAACTGGATATTGTGGCCCATAGACGGCCCATAGACATTTATACTCGATTAAGAATAAAAACGTAGATGTGTTGTCATCCTGAGGACTAAGATGGAATACCTCGTTTTCAGTAAAAAAGAGTCTCCGGGTCTCTACACTCACCATACGAAACACAGCAGTATTAAGCTGCTATTTTACGCTTGTATTCTTTGAGAGCGTGGTCCTATCCCGGTCGAGCCGACCCATTCGTGCTTCAACCATAATATGGCTGCAGCGTGGCTCTACCATATATAAAAAGTTAAATAAGTAGTGAATTATTGAAAGAATAAGTTTGCAATAACGCCATCTGTCGGAAGCCATTGGATTTTTCTGGCATTTTGACAGTTATCCCTTTAGAACACCCACGCGACGAAATGAGTGTTTTCTTATGCCTTCACCACACGGGGAGTCCAAATCCAATATGAACCGCTATTTACTGCTGTATTTTAGTTTACGTGAGAGCCAGTAAAAAAACGAGCTACCTAGTAGCTCATTTTTTTACTTACCTAAACCTTATAAGTGGTTTCTGTAGCTAATAGAAATCTACATCCATCCTCGATTACTAATCAAAATGAAAATGCGTCATCACCCGTGAGGACTAAGATGGAATGCCTCGTTTCCAGTAAAAAGGGTCTCCGGTTCTCTACACTCATCATACGAAACATAGCAGCGTTGAACTATTTTACGCTGGTATTCTGTTTGAGCGTAGTCTTTTGCCGGTCGAGCTGACCTATTCGTTTTAAAACTATTTTACTAATATAGCTGTAGTATGGCTCTACCTCGTAAAATTAAAATTAATAATAAATTAATTAGCAATAAGTGATTTATTTATCAGACACATTTTGAATTATTTAGTGATATCAGGGTAATTAACGATCTTACAGTTTACTTTGAGTGATTCATGTATTTTCTACTTACAGGTAATAGATATCTAAAATAATATCAGATAAATAAAAGTGCATATGCGTTGTCACCTGTGAATAGTTAGGTGGAATATCATACAGCCTATGGTACATATAATTATAGACTTAGACTTTACGACATGTTAAAGAGTAGCTATCTTAGATAATAAGATAAAATAATAATTGTAACCTTGACTGACGATAATGTTTGCGTAAGTATATAGATGTGAAAGAAGGTGTGTCAGGAACGTGTCAGGTCCTTAGTGTCTGCCCAGGTAGGCGTGAGAATTTATGTCGTTTTGTGTTATAAAAGTGTAAGCTGTCAATGTCAATGTCATACAAAAAATATCAGCTAATGAGATGGATTATCTAGAGAATTTTACATATCTGGCGTATACGAGATAATTGTTCTGTCACTTGTATCCTGACAATTTCCATAACACACTCTTTAAACGCCTCTCTACTTTTTTTATATATTATTAGGTATAGTATTTTTATATTAATATTTATATTAATAAGATTATAATATATTATTATTATTATTATAATCTCCCCTTTTTACAACTTATCTATTAACTTGCTTTCGTGTACTGTTCGTATCGAATTTGGTAAATGATTTTAAGCTAAATTCCCAGAGAGCTAAATATTAGTATTTTTTTAATTTGCTCAGAATCGGATATAAATGTAAGAATATTAAAAATACGTGGTATATTTTTTTTACTTCAATAACTATTCATCACAGGGTGGCACTGAAAGTGGCTCGCACATAATTAAAAAACATGTTCCAGCGTTTATAAAATCATTATACCGGTGTTAAGCCGATGAGGCGTTCAAGAAAAATGTGGAATGCATAGTGATTACGCAAAATTTTCTCACACATAAATTGACGGCCTAATGAACCTTGCAACACTGCTATTTAAATACGGTCGTCTAGTAAAGAAAAATAAATAAATGAATATTTAAATATGGAATCCGAGATCGCAAATGATGTGAAACCAGTGTGAAACAGAAAAAATACGCACTATAAAAAGTTGTTGTGAAGATATTTTTTTAATTTTCAATGGAATATAAAAGCGGAATGTAAATTCGGATCGTTAACGTCACGCCTGATATCCCCGAGGGGGTAGACAGTTTTTAAAGAGCAGCAAGCGTCTCGTTTATCCAATAAATAATATGAGTATAGATTGAAAATTATAGAAGTGATAGGTGGCTGGGCTGTTGTATACATTATTACAAACCTAATTTCCTATTAGTCGCCTTTTACGACATGCTAGACAAGTAATTTGTACATTTGTTAGTTTAATAAAAATTCACATGAACATGAGACTTAGGGCTAAATACCTAAATGCTACTCAATTTTTAGACGTCACTATATCTCGTGTTGTCACAGTCACTCTGTCTCTCTCACTCTATCACTGTAAATTGATAGAGACAACACGAGACTTAAAGACATCTTAAAATGAGTAGCGTTTGAGTTTTTGGGCACTAGACCTATAAATCCCAAGCCAATATGAGACACGGGATGGAAATTGTCGAGCCCTATGATTAAAAATAATATGTTCCAGACCGAATTTTCGGCCAGTCTCAACGGAGAGTAACCATCTGGTTAGGACAGGAATATAGTGCCCAAGAGTAACTGCAAGCATAAGTGCACTCTTCCCTTACTCTCATAGTCCGATGTGATGGTAATCCGACAACTTCTACCAATAGACCAACGAAACAGTCATAAAAAAATTACCCCGTAGGACTTATAAGTAACAGATCAATATGTGCCAAGAAGACTTCTTTCGGTTTTATAACATTGTCCTCATCCAAGGAATGCCATAATGCACGGTTACTGCATCCATTAGTACCACCAAAGTAACCACATCTTTCTGTATGTCTTACCAGGTCTTTCACCTTTTATTAAAAACGAGGCATTTCATCTTATTCCTCAGGGGTGACAACGCATCTGCGTTATGATTCTTAATTGAGGATAGACGAAGGTGCTTATGGGCCACAGTATCCACTTACCATCAGGTGGACTGTGTGCTTGTTTGCCACTCTTATACTATAAAAAAGGTCGTCACACTATCCGGTTACAGGTACGAGGTTGCCACGCGAGAAAATTTCTTCCTCGTCGGTTGTCGGTTATTTTAGTTATATACGCTGAGGTATGAGGCCGGCTGATTGCTACTTCGCCTTGGCTATGTCGTTTACTCTGGTTAGACTGTGGATTTCTTCATTGCGAATTTTACCTCGCAGAGAAACTTGGAGCAAATCTCTCCCTGTGGCAGTGAAGGATTACAACATTAATCATTATCATCATTACAACCCATCGCCACATCACTGCTGTCTTAAAATGAATGTCTGAATGTATTAAAACACGGTACCGAGCCACCTACTTTTTTATAGGATAAGGGAGACAAACGAGCACACAGTCCACCTGATGGAAAGTGAATGCTATGGCCCATAGACATCCACATTTATCCTCTTTTAAGAATCAAAATGCAGATGCGCTGTCACCCTTGAGGACTAAGATGGAATGCCTCGATTCCAGTAAAATGGGTCTCCGATTCTCTACACTCACCATATGATATCCAGCAGCATTAAGCTGCTATGTTATGCTGGTATTCTGTGAGAACTTGGTCTTTACCCGATCGAGCCGACCCATTCATGCTACAACTATAATATAACTGCAGCGTGGCTCTACTACGTACAAGAACTCCAATCATCCATCAACTTCCAGCAACTCCCTGCATGCATATCTTATCAGGACGTCACACAAAACGGGAGGTCTCTCTACACTTCGTTTACCAGTACGAGCCTCCCAATTGAGATGTTTTCTTCGGGTATTAAAGTTTTAAATTAATGAATTCCAAATTACTGACTGAAAGGACTTTTTTAAAACATTGAAACCTCATAGAATAAAACGTCTCATTTATTTGTTTTTCCACCAGCGACGGGCAGTATCGTCAAAATTTTGTTACATTTGGTGCTGCGTTGATTCGGCTAAGTGTAACGATTATAAGTAAGCCCAATCCACAATAAGAGAAGCACGTGTCCATCATTTGAATTTTCAGCCGTATAGATTTGTGTTTATCACGAATACATGTGTCCCATTAGCCTCAATCACATTTTATAATTAATAGTTACAAGAAAATAATTCTAAAATGTAGTGGAATAACATCGCAGTAGTACTCGGAACATGAAGGAACTTTTTATTGCAGAAACCATAGACGCCCACAGGAACTTCATAATTGATAGTTTTGCGAAACGACGGATTGTAACTCAACTATTGTGACCTTTAATTGTACAGAACTTCATTCCGCATACGCCAAGCAAAGAAAAGCTAGAGTAACCGTTAAATTATAGGCCATGTTTCCGCAATAGAACGACATATTGACAGGTTTATAATAAATAATAACTTTATTCCAATTGTAGAAAAAAGGACCTGTGTGAAAAAAGAAACATTTATGCCAGACTTTTCTTTTATATTTCTTTTTAAATTTACTTCAAAACCTACCCGTTCGTTAATTAGGGTAAATAAGTGCCAAGTCATGTTTTTGTATTTTGATTTATTAATCTTCCATTCTATAAAACCGTAAAGAAGGATTTACTGTAATCGCCACGATTGACTGAGGAATACGAAATTTATATTTTAGATGTCACAGGCCTTTGATAATTTTTCCTGTCTCCAGACTAGCTATTCAACCCCTACCTTCATCCATACATATAAAAACGATGTTTGTATATAAGAAATTCATCATCATCATCATCATCATTACAGCCCTTCACAAGTCCTCCCCCAAGTAACGCCACAAATCACGGTCCTGAGCCACCTGCATCCATCGACTTCCTGCATGTCTTATCAGGTCGTCACTCCATCTAGTGGAGGGTCGCCCTACACTACGCCTACCGGTACGAGGCTGCCACTCGAGAACCTTTTTTCCCCATCGGTTATCGGTTCTTCGAGCTATATGGCCGGCCCATTGCCACTTCAGCTTACTAATCCGTTGGGCTATGTCGGTCACTCTGGTTTTACTGCGGATTTCCTCATTTCTGAGTCTATCACGCAGTGAAACTATACCGAGCATAGCCCTCTCTATAGCTCGCTGAGCGACCTTGAGCGTCCTCATACGGCCAGCAGTGAAGGACCACGTCTCAGATCCGTAAGTCATCACTGGCAACACGCACTGGTTATACTCTTTAGTTTTCTGAGATTGAGGTATACCTGACGAAAAGATGTGTCGTAATTTCCCGAACGCTGCCCAGCCGAGTTGAATCTTTTGATTGACATCTCGGTCGAATTTGGACTTACCTAGTCGGACTATTTGTCCCAGGTAAACGTACTCGTCAATAACTTCGAGCATAGCGCTCCCAACAACTACCGGCATAGGTGTGACATGGACGTTAAACATGATCTTTGTTTTGTCCATGTTCATCTTAAGACCTATCCGTTGGGAGACACCATTGAGGTCATTGAGCATAGTGCTAAGGTCCTCCAGCGATTCTGCCATAAGGACTATATCGACTATATACTATATATATGAAATTGTTTAACAAAAAATCTATATGATCTACCATCACGAAAATTTATTTATATAATATGTATTTTTCAATGAAGAAGACTTATATTTAACTATATTAAACTAAGAAAATAAAAAAAATTAAAAAAATTATAAACAAAGAAAATTTAAAACTTGTGAATTTATTTGTTTTTTTTTTTTCAATCAAATGCGGCAATTAATAAATTAAATTGCATGCTCTAAAATAAAAAATGTTGCTGAACACAAACTATGATATCAACTGGCATAATAACGTCTGCTGGGTTCAGCTAGTACGCTATAATCTGTGATGTAGACCTTTGTTCAGTATTGGACTACTGATAATCTCTCTCACGGTATTAAATGAACCAAACGCTTCCCTCTAGTCTTACGACACTTTCTGGATTAAATTAGTTGACAGATTCTTAAATTAAATTAATTAAAAGCTGGAAAGACCACTTTCGTGCAGAATACCAGCGTAACGCGGCACTCCTTCATAATCCTCACAGGTGACATATTCAGTTTAGCTTTTAATCGAGTGTAAATATATTCGGTGTATATAGGTCACAGCATTTACTTACCTTTACACGGAATGAGTGCTCGCTTGTCACCGATAATTCAATAAAAATGGCTCAAACCAAAAATATCTATTCCCTTTGGACTGACAAACCAAAGGATAAAACCAAAAGTTCTTAAAAAAACATCTCATGAATTCATCAAAATAGCATGAAAGCTCAGTGAAAGTTATACGTAAGTCTACTCAAGCTGCGGGGGAAGTAGCGTGAAGATAAATAAAGATTGTAGTGGTAAATAGGTGGACTCCTTCATCCAAAACCAAAGATCGGGCGCCCCGTGGGAGGGTCGCACAGAACGCCGCGGAGTGTGACGGCGAGCGTAGGGTTACCTCAGAGATAATGCTTGTATAGGTTGCTCTATTTAAAAAAATATTTCTTATTTATTCAACACTTTTATAACCACTATTTTTAGTTCATATTTCTTAAGCTTTAATCACTTCGGGTTTAAATGCAATAAAGAGTTAAGTTATCTATCTATCTAAATCCTATTGAAAGCCTCTGCCAAAAATTGTCTCATTGGAGAATCTTTAATATAATTTCCTCACTTGCGAGGCGGGCAGTAAGAGATGAAACTTGATTGCATGCTCGGGATAGTTCGTCTTAGAACACATAGCTATTGCATCGTGCAGTGGGGGTGTAAGCATTATCTACAGCCCCATGGTCCCATGTCCCATGTTTCATTGTCCCATGGGTTGACAAAAGCAAACAAGCGAGCAGAGATTGCAGCGGTGTCCTCCTAAAATATCAATAAAATAAAAAACCGCGATTGCCAGGTGTGACAACGGTCGCAAATATCCCCATTCACCACAATGAGGCATTCTGTGGGAAAGGTCTACGTTCAGAGTAGACTTTTGATAGGCTGTAATCATGATAACTCATGGGTATAACGTTTTATTTCTATACAGTTAATCACACATGTCCATAAGCTCCGGAAACCATCTACCACCAGGTGGACTATTACCTCGTTTGTTACACCATTATATTACAAATTATAATAGCAAATAAACAAATCATCTAGAAAGAAATATTTTGCAAGGGGGGTAGAGAGTAGAATACCTTGTATTTGACTGACATCCCGATGATTGAGACCCACACCGAGTACTACAAATAACGGTCGAAAAGGTTGTAACAATAAACCAGAACCGTCTAAGTAATTGGTAGCGTGTGATACAGTCAAACCTGAGTGAGTGAGAACTGGGTAAGCGAAAAAACTCCGTAAGTGAGAATAATCGCCAGGTACCATCATTTTAACCATCTAAAACCTCTACAAGTGAGAAATGGAAACATCTATAAGAGAGAGTCATTTTTCACTCATGGATCTCTATAACAGGTTCCTACTCTCCCGTACTTCTATAACCGCCATTTGAGCCTATTTAACATTCACTATATTGTAAAAACAATATTGTTTTTGTTTTATTAAATTTAGAGGAACTAACTAACATTGTTTTTGGATCGTATTCTATTTGATTCATTCATCCTCGGCTAAGAATCAAAATGCAGATGTGCGTTGTCATTTCTGAGGACTAAGATTGAATGTCTTGTTACCAATTTAAAGGGTCTCCGGTTCTCTACACTCACTACACGTAACACAGCAGCATTAAGCTGCTATTTGACTCTGGTATTCTGTGAGAGCGTGTACCACTTTAACAGTGGTAGAGCCACGTGGCAGCTTTGCTGTTGCACGTATGGGCCGGCTCAAACCGGGGTGGTACCACGACCTCACAGAATACCGGCGTGAAGTGGAAGCTCTGCTTCCGCGTTTTGTCTGGTGAGTGCAGGTGGCCGGAGGCCCAAATCCCCCCTCCCCCATCAACATGGTACCGGAATTAAATAATGATAGAATACCCCAGGAGGATACCAGCACCCCTGGACAATCCCTCGCTGAGCATCCACGACCATGTTTCTCCACTTCTGAGCGTGGGTGCTCAGGCTGCCCCGCGTATTCTGGGGGGGGGGGTTGGGGCAAAATTCCGCTCTAGACTACAACTGCTCGGGGCAAACGGAGCAACAAGACCAAGGCGACCCCTGCCACGCTGTCCGTGAATTTCTGCAATATCAGGGGACTTCACTCTAACCTAAACGCCGTCCACTACCATCTCGAGACGGCGAGGCCGGCTCTGCTATTTCTGACCGAGACGCAGGTGTCCTCTCCGGCTGATGTCTCGTATCTCTCTTACCCGGGGTACAAACTGGAACACTCCTTTGTGCCTCGGGCTGGAGTTTGCGTTTACGTCAGAGAGGACATCTGTTCTCGACGCCTCGGCAGTCTTGAAGGCTAGGACCTGTCCATCCTTTGGCTACGCGTAGACAGCGACAACCATCCACGCGTTTACGTGTGTCTCTATAGGTCCCATAGCGGTAATTCCGAAACAGACCGACTCTTCGACCACGTCCAAATGGCTACGATTCGTTGCTACAGCAGATCCCCTCCGCAGAGATCGCGATCCTCGGCGACTTTAACGCCCATCACGCCGAATGGCTTTGTTTCACGTTTAACCGATCATGCGGGGAGATCTGTTCATGATTTTGCATTGGCATATGGTCTGACACAACTGGTTACTTCGCCTACGCGGATTCCAGATGTGGAGGATCATGCACCTTCCCTGTTGGACCTTCTACTGACCTCTCACCCGGACGGATATCAGATTTCCGTCGAGCCCCTAGCTTCTCGGACCATTGTCTTGTCCGAAGTGTGGTGCCACTCACGCTGAAATCGCAGTCGCATTGCACTGCCGCCGTGTTTGGCACTATAGGACAGCCGATTGGGATGGGATGCGCTTCATCCACCCTGGGGGCGGGTTTGCTTCTCGCCGGACGATCCCAACGTTGTTTCGGAATCTGTCGCTGATGTGGTACTTCAGGGTATGGAACTTTTTATTCCTTCCTCTATGGTGCCCATTGAAGGCAAATCTCAGCCATGGTTTGGTCGCTCCTGTAAAATAGCATCATGCAATAAGCAGGAGTGCTACCGAGCCTGGGCTGACGCATCAACGTCCCGGGATGTAAACACCAGCGCTATTAAAAAGAAGTATAATTCCGCCTCTAGGTCCTTCAAAAGAGTCATTGCCAAGGCAAAGTCAGAACACATAGGCAGAATTGGCGAAAAACTAGTTCGTCTTCCTTCGGAACCCGTGCATTCCGGTCTATCGCCAAGGCTGTCCAGGGGAATTCTGTCAGCCATCTCTTCCATCTCTGCACAGGGAGGACGACTTACTGGCCCATACCGCAAAGGAGAAAGCCGATCTTCTAGGCTCTTTCTTTGCGCGAAAATCATGGAAGACGGCTTTCGTTCACCCGATCCCTAAAAAAGGCGACCGCTCAGACCCGTCCAACTACCGGCCTATCGCCATCATCTCTTTGTTCTCGAAAACAATGGTGTCTATTGTAAACTGCCAGCTCATGAGGTACCTTGAGGATCACCAGCTAATAAGTGACCGCCAATATGGTTTTCGCCGTGGCCGGTCAGCTGGTGATCTTCTGGTCTACCTAACTCATAGATGGGCGGAGGCAGTAGAGTCCAAGTGGGAGGCATTGGCCGTTAGTTTGGACATTGCGAAGGCCTTCGATCGGGTTTGGCACAAAGCGCTTCTTTCGAAGCTCCCTTCCTATGAAATTTTGCAATTGGATCACCAGCTTTCTTGCAGATCGGAGCATCAAGGTCGTTGTAGACGGTGCAAGCTCCGATTGCAAGCCTATTAATGCTGGTGTTCCACACGGCTGCGTGCTATCGCCAACGCTGTTTCTTCTGCATATCAATGATATGTTGCAAACCCGTAACATTCATTGCTTTAATTGCTAAATTATTCTGATGACGGCGCTGGTGATGCTCTTTACACCTGCCAAGCCAATATTTCTCGGGAAAACGTCTCCGAGTGCCGGGACAAACTTGTGTCTGAAGTCGAGTCTTTGGTGAACAGAGTCTCGGATTGGGGGCGACTAAATCTAGTCCAGTTTAACCCCCAGAAGACACAAGTTTGCGCGTTAACCGCTAAAAAGAACCCCTTTGTCGTATCTCCTCAGTTTCAAGGCACTCCCCTTGTTGCCTCAGCCAGTATCGGAATCCTCGGCGTTGACATATCGAGTGAAGTGCAGTTTCGTGCTCACTTGGAAGAGAAGGCCAAATTGGCCTCTAAAAAGCTTGGCGTGCTCAGCAGAGCGGGACAGTATTTCATGCCGGCACACCGCCTGCGACTTTACAAGGCGCAGGTTCGGCCACACATGGAATACTGTTCCCATCTCTGGGCTGGGGCTCCCCAGTACCAGCTTCTTCCACTTGACTGCATCCAGCGCAGAGCGGCTCGAATCGTCGACGACCGAGTGCTTTCCGATCGGCTCGATTCACTGGCAATGCGAAGAGATGTTGCATCTCTTTACATTTTATTTCGCATATACCATGGAGAGTGCACTGAGGAATTGTTCGGATTAATCCCAGCCGCCAAATTTCGTGAACGCACTACGCGGCAAACGTCCCGATACCATCCACACCATCCGGATACTTGGCGGTCCACCACAGGACGTTTCAAAAGGAGTTTTCTTCCGCGTACAACCTCTCTGTGGAATAGTTTACCACTGGCGATTTTTCCGGACAAATACGACCTGGGCCCCTTCAAGAAAAGAGCTTACTCCTTTCTAAAGGGCCGGCAACGCACCTGCAATTCCCCTGGTGTTGCGGTTGATCATGGGCGGCGGTAGTCACTTAACATCAGGTGAGCCGCATGCTCGTTTGCCCCCTCTTCTATAAAAAAAACCTATCCCGGCCAAGTCGACCCATTCCTGCTGCATAAAGCTGCAGGGGTCGCTATAGTAGCTCAAGTATAGTATAGTATCGAGTCGAAATACAGTAGCTGCACGGTTCTAACACATAAAATTCTTCTGCCCTTTCGATCATCCATCCTCACGCACCTCCGGTGTAGATTCCATGAACGAAAAGGCTATGTTAAAATAAAACCTATTGTGTTTTAATACAGCAAAAGAAATTGAGAACACGCTGTATATAAATGCAAGTCAAGACGCCATCTAAGCCGTCCGCTAACAACCGCACTGATTTGAACCTATGAATAAATCCATTCATGAACCGTGAGAGAGTTATAATTACCCTATAGTATGTAGTTTTATATTGCAGAACATTTTAACGAATGCTCTAATTCAACACCGAGGAGGCAGCCGAGTTAAATCGTTATTACTATGTAAATTTTGTAAGCCGTTTATTACGCACGAGATACAACTTCTTTTTTTTTGTATGTGTGCATGAAAGCTCTGAGACTGGGTGTTCTTGATAAATTTTATTAATTGTAAGCTACTAGAACTTGCCGTGCCCAGAAGTGAGCAAGAGAATCTATGACGTGGTACAGCTACTTTACATAGCTGCAGCACGAATGGATCGGCTCAACTGGGATAGAGCCACGCTCTCACAGAATACCAGCGTCAAATAGCAGTCTGCTATTTTATCGCGAGACTTTTTTACTGAAACAAGGCATTCTATCTTAGTCGTCAGGGCTCTGCATTTTTTCTTAAACGAAGATAAATGTAGATGTCCATGGGCCAGAGCATCCACTTTACCATTAGATGGACTGTGTTATCGTCTGTCCGTCTAATTCTATTTAAAAAAACCTGCATTAATCGACTTCCTGCATAACTCATGACATATATATATATATATATATATATATATATATATATATATATATATATATATATATATATATACGATAAATAGATAAGATATCTAGGTAAAATATAAAAGTAAGGTTGACGGGGTATGTTTAACTTCATCTTTATCTTCATTAGGCCACTAAAGTTCACTGTTGGACGTAAGCCTCTCCCGCTGTAAAGAGGATTTACCATAATTGCCAGGCTGGTGGATAGACGATAGCAATATCTAATATTCTGCACCTAATTCTCACAAGTAATTCTTATTGAAATTAATTTTTTACATTTACCACTGATTCGGAAAATAATCCTCTGTCCTGAGAAGAACTAACAAAATACCAGCAAAACATTTTTCAACCTGAATTTTATAATAAGAAAAATTGCACTAACTACTTACAAAACATTTTTAAGAAACAGCTTGGAAGCGACCACCTCATTCCCACCTTAGACCCTAAGGGTATCCTGGTCTCATAACGCACCATACGAAATGTACCATCATTATATTTCTATTTAATTATGCTAGAAACCTAATGCTAGTGTATTTTGTACTTTTTATTGTGTTTCGTACTTTGTAAGGGCGTATATCTTCTTGATTGAACTTACCCATTGATGCTGCAGCTATAATACATCTGCAGTTTTGCTGCCACGTACATTATTGAATCTGTCCGTTTATCCACTTGAAGCTATAAAAGACCTCTGATAAACAAAACTCGCATAGATTGCCTCATAGGGGTATTTTTCCATAGTTGCTGAAAGACGCTTTTGCCTATGTCCTGATTTAGTTTCCCTCTTTCGCCTCTTACGACACCCATGGGAAATAGGGGTAATGGATATTCTAACACATTACGGTTTCTTAATTCACCATTTCTTTGAATAATTAAACTTTAATCAAATACGGTATCTTTTTTTACTATACTAAGCCAACGCTTTACTATAATCCCACCTGATGATGAATGATCATGTAGACTGAGATGGTGAAGCGCACTGGCTTAATAAAAGCCTATTCACTTTGGCCTTGAAGACACATATATTGTAATCGGATGAAAAGACAAACACTGGCAACTTATTCCACTCCTTTGCTATATGCATAATGAACGGTGTAAAATCCAAACAAGAAATTATAATAAAACTGGCGAGATTGCCCACAGTCTACAAAACATAATACGAAAATCCTCTACACCAAATTTAATCCTCAAGGTTTTTGATTAGCAGAAGTAATTGCCTTTAAGGTACAGTCCATAACAGAGCACTTTAGAATGACAGATGGCTTATTTAATTCCGTAGGCGGGATACAAAGGACATTAAAGCGCACTTAAAATGACGTATATCAAATTTAGAAACAAATCCCCACTTTACAGTCTAATGCGGTATTCATTTTGTTAAGGAGTTTAAGGTCTTAGTGGCCACGTAATGTAGTGAATACATTAAGGTACAGTCGCAGCGTAACGGTTTAATACAAAATGCACGTCTTATGTTGAATACACGAGCCTCCGGTAAAACAGGTGTTGAGTACACTTTGAGACAAAATATCGGTTGTTTTTGTTTATGAAGAGAAATATGAGAGAAAACAACCATTTGAGAAAACTGACAATTAAATAAAGCTATTTTTGCGCATTTTATGGCGTATATTTTTAACATTATAATTACCGACTTTTCGGGTGCTTTAGAGCATAATTTATTAATTTATTAGAGCAATACACGGGGAACTGAGTTGTTTGACGTCCCGATGTCATAGCTCTGCTATACTGCCAGGCGTCAGAGGAGTCACAGACAATTGATTAAAACTATTTTTACGGATTTTATTGCGTTTATTTTACTATTATTTGAATTCCCGACGTTTTGGGCGCTTTCCAGCACCCATGGTCACGGGGGAGTGAGATGACTGACGTCCCGATGTCATTGTTAAACCCGAAGTACCTTCAGCTTTTTTTATTATTGTTTATGGTCAGATCTATGCAAAATGAACTGACTATGTCCTGAGGTCTTGCAGTGGTATGCTTGGGTTTAGTTTTAATTTTATTGATTATAGGATCGAAAGCAGGTGGTAGTACCCAGGCTCCTTCTCTATTGAAATTAGGATGTTTTTTAATTTCAATAGCCTCACGTATCATCCTTGGTAGGAATCGGTGTTCTTTCGCGAGGATTTGTAGTCTATCAAATCTGATGTAATGGTTGGGGCCGTCTAGGATATGATCGCAAACTGCAGACTTCCCGGAACGTTGATGCTTCACATCAGCTATATGTTCTTTTGCGCGTAAATATAAACGCGGAAATATAAGAAATCATTATGAGTCACAGACAAGATTGGCTACATCTTGAAGCGAACTTCTGCATAATATGAAATTTATTAACTAGATGCACATTGTATACATGTATTTTAACTACTAATTGAATTATTATAGCCAGTTATCAATATATTTTTTTATAATTTAAGTAACTACCTATTAATGGTACAATAATGCAATGGTAATTTCATAAACGTTTTAGCTGTGTATTAAAGTATTCATATTGTTGTATCACCTGTATGAGCTTTGAAAGTAATTGTTACCTTGTGGTGGTGGTTTAGGAATAGTATCGCGATCTCTTAATATATCTTTTCGTTTTGTATAAAATTTAGAGTATTTACGTACAAATTTACACATCTCCAGCATATAGATGCATGGAAGTATATTAAGTATTTTATGTTTTCGGAAATGTCAATAAAACAATTATTAATATTTATTAATTTTTAGTATAAAATGTTGGACATTTCCGCAACAACGTCTCAAAGATGCAGTTTTTTAAGATGGAAGTTGGTAGTTTTTGTTTTAAAAATTTGTTATCAAATTATTATTTTCGAACACATTTTTTTGGCTTCAAGTGTACGGAGCTCACGTCACCGCCGCCTATTGTCGGCACCTGCGATGCCGGCTGTTCACTTAACCCTCAAACCGTCGCCGTCTTGTTTCCATAAGCACTCTCCCCGACGTTGTATCTGTTGGGGCATTTTGTATGCTTGTTTACTTCGGGGTTTGTGAAAAAGAAATTTTATGAGTAAATGTGAACTTTCTTTGACGTGTGAATTAGTATCTTTATATACGTAAATCAATCGTAACATTTTTCGTACCCTATTCTTTGTATGAAGCTTTGTATTAACTGTAGTTACTATCGACTCAGGACGGATCAGCAGGAATCAGGACTATTTTTCTGTCTAGAAATTTGTCAGGGTAGATCTAAATAGATCTCACCTTTTCCTATCGTCTGCACGGTGTTCCGATATAAAGTCTATAGACAGTCAGTATATCAGGCTATGAGGGAGTTTTGGCGGGAACTTGGTCGTAGACGGATTGTCGTTCCTGTTTTGTCGCTTGAGTAATAGTTTAAAGTGGATTTTGATTCTTAAAAGTGATGCGATTTTGTGAAATAAATGTTCACGCGTGTGAACTATTAGAGAAAAAGACAAAACAAGTACTTTGATGTCGTTATAAACCTCAAGTTATTTTGATCGCTTGGGCGCCTTATGAACTTGAGTGGCTGTCGTCATCAACTGTCCGCTAGGTTGAGCTCTCGTCAAAATCTCTCAAGGGCTTCGCAATGTGACGCATAAACATATTGGGAAGATAAAGAATATAAAGTGAAGATTCCGAAAGAAATGATGCTCAGAAGGGTTAGAACCCAGAGCCGTAAAGCCAGTTAATAAAAAAAACAGGCTCTGAGATATTCCATGTTTCATGATATTTTGTCTAATATTTTATGAGTTTCATTCTAAATTCTTATACTAAGCTATATTTTTATGGAGGTAATGTTTATGGTTTAAGGCATTATTATTATTTTATTATATTGTGTAAAATTATATTACTAAATTAACTTTAGGCAATCATCCGTTCAATGGGAGATGTCCAGTCTGGCCATGGACTTTGCAGGTTGATTAAAAAAATTGGTTGTGGAAAATATTTACTAATTTATTTATTAAAACCTTAATGTGCCATATTGTGTTAATATGTTTTAGTTTTTATAGTGATTGTAATAGTGGTATATCCTATACCTTTAAACGAGCAATTCTTGTATATATATTATATATACAAATATATATATATATATATATATATATATATATATATATATATATATATATATATATATATATATATATATATAATCTGAATCTTGGAAACGGCTCCAACGATTTTCATAAGATTTTGTGAGCAATAAATCGATCGATTATTTTTAGAAAATGTCTTTTTTGTCCGTGTTTTTAGCAATGAAAAACTGCTACAATTTCGTTAGAATAAGAAGGTAAATTTTGACAGTTTACTTTATTTACATAGCTTAATTGGTATATTGGGCGGTCACAAAATCGTAATACCATGGTTTGAGCCCAGACTGACTGACCGACTTTTTTAATTTTTTTTTCAAGTTTCTTTCTTTTTTGAGAAAATCTATTTTTTCGTGCCCTTTTTTTAGTATTTTTTAAAAACACGAAAATTTAATTTAAATAAAGTAATTGCAATCATGATTTTCTATTCAAATAACCAGTTCAGTTTTTTCTATTATGTCGCTACGATCAAAAAATATTATTCGTATTTCATCAGTATGTAATTTGTATCTAAATATAATTTCCAAAACACACGAATTAAAAAAAACCGAGCGAAAAATACCGAGCAAAGCTCGGTCAACCGGGTACTTTTTAGTAAATTGTTTATTTTATTAAAATATAACAATATTATATTGTTATATAACAATATAACAATATAAACGGTGACAAAAGTCTACTGAAAAGTATTTGCTGCTATTGTGTAAGATGACGCATTCATTGTTTTAGTAGAAAGACGTTTGAAATCAATGATGTAACTTTATATCATTAAAACTTAATGCATAGCATAATGAATCTGTTATAATGTCACTCTAGTATTCCAAAAAATGTGATGATTATAATGGTTAGAACTTTGTACTAGTAAATAATGTATTATTATGCACTCAACTTTGTTATATAAGGAATACATTTCATTCAAATAAAAACAGTTCTGTCAAATTGGTGCAAGGTGTAATTGATGTATGAATGTGGTATAAATAAAACTGATTATTTTAGAGAGGTTAAAAAAAAAACTTCGTTATTTTAATGAACATACTTCAACTATTTTGCGGTTATCACTTTTGTTATTAAGAATTTGTTAATTTCTTTTTTGCTAAAAATATAAAACTAGTTAGGATTTACGACTACGTATCTGCGGCCTTTCTTGTTTGAAGTTGGCTGCAGGTTCATGGACTGTAATAACCACTAGGTAGTAGACATAGGGTGCGTTTGGCAGAAAAAAGCGCTAGCAAGCGCTTACAAGCGCTGAAATAGTTTTCGGCCAGGACACGATACTACTTCAGTAGCGCTGACACAATCCGCCATTTTGCTTATTTAATTTGTTTGTTTTGAAGTAGAGTTTTTAAGTTGTTTTGTGCAATATTAGTTTTAAGTAATATAATAACGTGAATAAACATATACATGTTATTAAAAATTCATGATTGGTAAGTTTTTAATATGAATACTTTACAAACATATATTTAAATTAGGTTAGGTTCCCCGGTTAAAACTAACATCGTGTCCTGGAGGAAAATAGCTACTTACGAGTTGACAGCGCTTACCGCTTACGATCGCCATTTTGCTTACAAGCGCTTGCTAGCGCTTTTTTCTGCCAAACGCACCCATAGGGTTTGTTACTAAATTATGATAAGAAAATTACGAGCTAGAGCCATACTGCAGCTATATTATGATTGTAGCAGGAATGTGTCAGCCCGACCGGATTATGACCACGCTCTTGCAGAATACTAGAGTAAAATAGTTACTTAATGTGTTTCGCACGGTGAGTGAAGAGACGGGAGACCCTTTTACTGGAATTAATGCACTCCATCTTACTCCTCAGAGGTCACACGTCTATACTTTGATTCTTATTCGAGCGTAAACTTATATGTGTCACATCACCCATTCACCATTCGGTCGACTGTGTGTACGCTTGTAACTTTGGACTATCCTGGTGGAATTTTAGGATAGACCTAAAATTCCAGCAACTTATCTAACTGGGATTTTGTGAGGGCAGAGCCGATTGAAATGTAATAGTAAGTTTCGATTTTTCTGACCGATACGACTTAGAAACCTTCAATAAACGAGCTTACCAGAAGTAAGCTCGTTTATTGAAGGTTCTCCATTCTGGGGACATTTGTTGATAAGAGCGTGTTTGGTATACAAGATTTACTTTCTAAGTAGCTTTGCAATGAGTTGCAGCGCTAAGCGCCGCTGATTCGAATCTCGCACGGAACAAGGTTTGTATGGCCTACATATATTAGTTTCAGGATTGAAAATTTCCTCTCGTACGATGTATTTTTTATAGAATAAGGGTGACAAATGAGCACATAGTTCACCTGATGGTAAGTGGATGCTGTGGCTCATAGACATTTACATTTATCCTCGATTAAGAATCAAAATGCAGATGCGTTGTCACCCCTGATGACTAAGATGGAATACCTCGTTTCCAGTAGAAAAGGGTCTCCGGAACTCTATATTTACCATATGAAACACAGCAGTATTAAGCTGGTATTTTACGCTGGTATTCTGTGATAGCGTGGTCCTTCCCCGGTCGAGCAGACCCATTCGTGCTACAACCATACTAAAGCTGCAGCATGGCTCTACCACGTATACGAAATGTATGTATTATAAAATTAATGGGTCTGGATGTCTTTTTAATTATTTAATCAATTTTAACAAATCAGGCTTCGTCACTTATTCAGTCTAATGCCGCCATCTTGGCTCGCTCGTTGCCTAGTACAATAGCATTTGAAACATAAGTACTTTTTTTATTTGAGTGATAAATTATGTTAATATAATTATTTGTAAAATATTGATTATTAGTAAGGAAGTTATTTTTATAATAATATTTTTTAATAATTCTTAAACGTTAGAAATTAAAATAAAGTCTCAACTATTTTTAAATAGGAAATAGCATAATGTAAATAATAAAAGAATATCTTCAAAATGACGATTAATCGTTTAGAAACTTGACATAAAAAGAAATACTTAATAATCTAACAATCGGCCATTCTGATTTTCCTGCCTGTCCTCAGGCAGTCTGATATCATGTTATGTGAGTTTATACACTTTTTTTAAATAAATTATAAATACAATATAAATTTTCATTCAAGCTATCAGAGAAAATATGTTTAATATACATGTTTTCACGAAAATACAATTGGCAATTAATATGAATTTTCATCTGCTAAGAAAAAAAAACTGTGTACTTGTTGTTACTACCAAATAAGTTGTCAATTCGGCCATCCTAACGTATTAATTGAATGTCCTCATTCGATTCTATATGTAGCATAAGATATAACTATAATCAGGAAACTTAACAGTAGTATCCATTACAATTGTGACACATATTATTAAATCACAGGAACAGGATTTAATATGGCATAATTCATAATTTGGCAATATCACAGCACTCTGACGGAATGTCCACATATAAGTTATATTACAATTTGTAACCACAGAATTTCACAGCATAAGTTTGACAAATGAAATACTACTGCAGGTATACACTCAATCGTTATGCTCTGATTTATGCTTAGCTTTGGAATTAGTTGTAGATGCTAACCGCGTGCACATACAGGATGCATCGGTCTCAGTTCACAGATTTTGTTATTTGATGGGTTACCGCGTGTACTAACAGGGTACATCGGTCTCTCTCCTTCTTTAATCAATAAAATACCGCGTATACACAGGATGTATCGGCATCTGTCCATTTAGATAGATAACTCTTTATTGCATTTGAACAAAATTGTTACAATAACGGAAAACGTATGACTACAAACGGTGGTCATATCGCTTTAAGCGATTTCTGCCTGACAAACCGAACATAAAAGGATATTATAATTTTATATTTTGACTGATTGGTGCAACGTGCAATATAAAATAAATTTACCCGCGTACACACACAGGGCGTATCGGCCTCTGTCTATTTACTTTAAATTGGTGGGCTACCGCGTACACACACAGGGTGTATCGGCCTCTGTACTCATTTACTTTAAATTGGTGGGCTACCGCGTACACACACAGGGTGTATCGGCCTCTGTATATTTACTTTAAATTGGTGGGCTACCGCGTACACACACAGGATGTATCGGCCTCTACCCATTTACTTTAAATTGGTGGGCTACCGCGTACACACACAGGGTGTATCGGCCTCTACACTATTTTAAAAAGATACCGCGTGCACGCACAGGATGTTTCGGTCTCCTGGTCTCCCAAGTTGCCAACTTCATGATATGTCTCTGTCAAACTATTATAGTCTTGGAATGCGATACCAAATTCCGGCGGAATCAGTGTTGGTTTACGTACAACATAAGAACAAACTGATTTATCATTAAAACATTATATTTACATAACGACAAGCTACTGGTCACTGTCAGAATAAGATCCTTGATTTTCTGAATTAGAATCGGGGATTGAGCCAAGTCGTATCCAAGGTTTTATTTTATCGGCCGAATAAATGTTTCTATATTTTGGGGATGAAAAGCCTTCAACGCTGCAAACCTCATATCGATCGTTCCCTAATACTGTTGTTATCTTGTAAGGGCCACTAAAAGGTGGAACGAGTTTGTTACTATTGCCAACATTACGTACATTCTTAGCAACCATAACCAGATCTCTCAACTTATACGTATTAGCAACACACCTCTTTTTATCAAATCTGGCCTTCATTGTTTCCTGTTACTTAGAAATGTGAGAGGAAACTTGATTGCGAGTTACATCCATATTTTCGTCTAGTGTAAAATGTGTGAATGTGCGTGTCTTTGCCAAAAACGACCTGTGCTGGTGTCTTTCCAATGGCTTTGATTACAGTGTTATTTAAGCTCTACTGCATCCTATTTAAACCGCAGTCCCAATCACGATCACCCTTATCGATATTTAGGGTAGTTAGGGAGCTCAATATTGCCCGATTATATCTTTCAATTTGTCCGTTGGCACGTGGAGTGGCAACAATGTTCTTCACATGTTTAATTTTATAGTTTTCCGTAAACATCTTGAACTCATCAAAGGTGAAACTTGTTCTGCAATCGGCCACAATTGAATACAGAAGACCCTGTTTCTTTCCAGATAGTTCTTTAGCGTAGGCACAAGGTATGCATGCGCGTACATACTTACATCTTCTACTTCTTAGCGCGTACATCGTTCTTACTTCTTTACACAATGAGTCATACCCAAAAACCAGTTACCTCTGCGCACCTTTTCCAAAGTTTTCTCATAAGAAAAGTGTACACTGTCATCATGACAAAACTGTCAGATTTTCCAGCGAGCATCTCTTGGTACTGTCTATCTCGAAAAACAACTTTTCTATAAATCTTATCATCCTTCAATGTATAGTTATGCCTAATATCTTCAGCTTCAGTGCAATTCTTATCGAGTATCCCTTTTATAAGTTTTAGTTTGGGATCACTTAACTTCGCTGCTAATAAAAAATGTTCGTCATGTACAACATTAAGTGCATGTAAATCTATGGAGTCACTTTCGACGACGGGAAAAGGGTTACGACTCAAAGAGTTCGCATGTTGCATTTACGTACCCGGTCGATATTCGATCGAGAAATCGAAATCTTGGACAAGAAGTCACCACATCGCAATTCTTGGTATAAGATCCCTCTTGGTCAATGCTATCCTCAAAGAATCGCAGTCGGTTACAGTCTTGAATTGAATTCCAAGAAAGTAAACACGAAATCGATTTAAGGACATCACCACCGCAAGAGTTTCTAACTCATAAGGATGAAGATGTTGTTCTTCTACCGTAGTCTGCCGGCTGTTATACGTGACAGCCTGAGGTGGTGATTTCTTGTTCTGCTTTTGCGACAACATACCACTTATTCCAAGTTATCAACGTAGAAATTGGCAACAAAAGTAAGTGGTGAATATATATATTTGTACAACCGAAGTGCAAAAAGCAAAACAATTTCATCGTTGTTTACACCATCGAACAGGTTAGAAAAGCAAAATCATTCTTCCATACTTCGATGACAGTTTCAGGTACCAACCCACTAAATACAACAGTGACCATAAATTGCAGATAAGACACACTGTTGGTCATCATAAACACTCACACCTGTCACCCAGAGGGGTAGGCAGAGACTACAGACTTCCATTTGGCACGATCCTGACACACTTCTCTCGCCTCCTTCACATCCATACACCTCGTACATAGCATACATGCTCGTCGGGTAAGGGTACTCCTAATTTGGCCCGTTTTCAATAAATTGCCAATTTGGTCGATAAATTTTCGCCTAGGACGTCCCTTTCCGACTCGGCCATTCACTTCTGCAACATAAATTTTCTTTGTCACTCTTTCCTCATTCATTCTTTCCACGTGACCAAACCACCGAAGCATTCCTTTCTTAATCCTGATCACAACATCATCTTGCAAACCACACTCTTCTCTTATTACACAATTTCTTACCCTGTCATTAAGATTCAGCCCTAAGATACCCCTTAACGACCGCATTTCTACTGCGTTCATTCTACTCTCGTGCTTCTTCTGCCACACCCAACTTTCACTACCATACGTTAAAGTAGGGACCAACACAGCATTGTGAATTGCCATACGTGCCTTTTTCGACACATTTTGACTCTTCAGGGGGATAAGTCGCTCGCGTTCGTAGGCTTTAACCACCTATTCCTAGGCCCACCCTACATGTGTCCCCCGGGTGGTGCTATACGAGCGACAAGCCGATAGCACAGACTTGGCTCCACGCCGTTGTAGAGGCGTAAAATATACTACCCTTTATCCGCACCATGAGGAACCATATAAAATAAATGGCCCCGAGTTCCCGGCGCCCCTTTAATGGGGCAGGGTGCGAAGAATCTCCGGGAGGAAAACCGGCGACGAGGTTCGCCACCCGTCACGGTCTGTCTCCCGGAGAGGCGAAAAGTGGATTGCAGAGGCGCGTCTGGCTACGTTTCACACTGTTGGTATTACCCTATATATTCAGTAATCTATGGTATTACCTAACGCTTAAATATTGTTACCACCTCAAAACTAGTGTTGCCAGCTCTAAACTAGTTTTTCTTGCCAACTGCAAACTAGTGTTGCTTACAAAAAAAATCAGTATTACCAACACCAACCCAGTATTGTCATGCTCAACCAAGAAACTACCACTAACATGGATAAACAAATGAAAGATTTCTGGAGAACAATGAAGGAGGAAATGGCAGTGCAAACAAGGGAGATAACCGAAGCAGTCACTAAAAACGTTTCAGAAAGTATTAACGAAAAATTAACTGATCTTGTGGAAGAGAATAAAAACCTGAAGACGGAAGTCAAGATCTTACATGAAAAAATCAAGCAAATGGAAGAGAACAGAAGCAAAAACAACATCGTCGTCTTTGGAGTAAAAGAGGAACAACATAATGAGTCCCTAGTAGAATCCACCATAAAATTGCTAGAAAAAAACATGAATATACACATCGACTTACATGAAATTAATAACGCTAATAGACTAGGAGAAAAGAAAGATAATGTAACACGTCTTATTCTTGTAACCATTACAACAAACTGGAGGAGAAATGAAGTACTCAAGAACAAAAAGAAACTGGATTCAGGAATCTACATCAAAGAGGATCTCAGTAAAGAAGCTCTGGAGAAGAGAAAGCAACTTCTGCCCCAACTAAAGGAAGTAAGGGCAAGGGCAATATTTGTTATTTTGTTAAAGATAAAATAGTCACTAAAGAACCGAAACAAGCAAAAAGAGATAGGAGGAAAAGAGACTGCACCGATTCTCCAGAAAAATTGCCAAACCAAACATCCACGTCGACTCCAAAGAAGATCAATAAAACAAACATGCTAGACTACGTGGCACGGGATAGATCCACGTCACTTTCATTACCTACAACCAAAACAACCAATAGACACCGACAACAGGAAACACAAATTAACCAACAAAAAGTATCTACCCAACGAAACACCCAGAACACTCACCCCAAGACGGCTGGTCATCGCGGGGAAACGCGACCGCTACGCTCCGAACACTACCCCCTGCCTCAAAAGAATGCTTTTGAAATGAGGATACAAAACACCAAATACATACACACAGAACTTTTACATTCTTTAGAAAATATTAAATGGGACATTATCGGCATGAGCGAAGTAAGACGTAATGGTGAAGCTATTGTGGAGTACAGCCAGTTCATATTGTATTACAAAGGTGAAACACCAGGAAGACATGGAGTAGGATTCTTAATCAAGAAAGAATTTAAAAACTTTATTGTGGAAATAAATGGTATATCCGAAAGAATTGCTATATTGAATATAAAGATCCCTTCAGACAAAGAAATATGATCTATTGTGCAAATTTATTCACGAACCGAGCAATCTACTACTCTAGAAATTGAGGCATTTTACTCGTCTCTTAATACCGCCCTTAAAAACACGCACATAAAAACTGCATTATAATGGGTGATTTTAATGCACAAGTTGGGACACCAAGGAACGGAGAAGATATCGTACTTGGCCCTTACAGTAGTGGAAAAAGAACAAGAAATGGACAAAAACGAATGGAAATGGCTTTTGAAAACAACATGAAAATACTAAACAGTCAATTTAAAAAAAGCCTCTAGCCACGTTGGACATGGGCATCGCCAGATGGACGCTACAGAAACGAAATAGACTACATTCTAACTAACAGGCCCAAATCATTTGACGACTGTGGCACTATATCAAACCTCAATTTCAATAGTAACCATAGAATGCTTAGAGCATGTCTGAACACATCATCTACTCTAAAGTTAAAGAGGCCCTTCAAAGTAAAACCAACAACATCGAACAACAAAGCAAGAATAGCCACCATCGAAAAAAATCTCAACTCTGTCACAGAATCATCTCTTCAGCAAAAAAACACTCAACAGAAATACAATATACTACACGAAATACTAACAGCAACACCAAAAAGCAGAACTGAGTGCAAAACGAAGGATATAAGACACTTATCAGAAAAAAACAATTGAACTCCTAGAGGAAAGGTCCAAATTAATTAATACCTTAAGCAAAACGAAATTCATACGGGAGCAAATAGGCAAACTGAGCAAATAAATAAAAAACCAAATGAAAAAAGACAGAGAACATTTTAGACTCGAGACTTTTGAAAAACACATTGGCAAGACTGGAGGTATAAAAAAGGCTCTTAAAATTTTATCAGAACATAAAAACTGGATACCAAATCTGAAAGGCCGCCACTGCAAGACAAAGACTAAAAGGTCAGACATATTATCAATAGCTAAAAACTTCTACGAATACTTATATTCTAGCAAAATACAAGTGGACAATACTTATTTAAATAACTACAATAGTTTACCACCCATTCTAGCAGAATAAATAAATAAGGCGATTGAAATACAGAAGAAAGATAAAGCTCCTGGTCCCGATGATATCAACAACGATGTGCTTTTAGACTGCAAATACTACATTGCACCTTTACTAAAATACATTTTATACTCTACACCGAAGAAATTCCAACACAATGGACTACATCGACGATTATCCTGCTTCACAAAAAGGGTGACAATGATGAAATAAACAACTATAGAAACATTAGTCTAATGTCTAATATTTATAAAGTCTTTGCAAAAGTAATCCTATCACGAATAACCAGAAATCTAGACGAAAATCAGCCCAGAGAGCAGGCCAATTTCAGGACAGGATATTCAACGCTAGATCACATACATGCTGTAAGACAAATTTTCGAGGAGAACGAAGAATTCAATGTACCATTTTACTGTTGCTTTATCGATTATAACAAGGTATTCGACTCAATAGAACACGAAAATATCTGGCATTGTCTGAAGAACCAAGGCGTAGAGCATAAGTACATAAGAATTCTAAAAAATGTTTACACCAACAGTAAAGCTAGGATAAAATTTGAAAAAGAGGGAAAAGAAATAAAAATAAATAGAGGCGTACGCCAAGGAGATCCGCTATCACCTAAATTATTTACAGCTGTCCGAGAAGAAATCTTTCGCAAACTAAAATGGGACCACTATGGACTAAATATAAATGGAGAAAAACTAACCCACCTAAGCTTCGCCGACGATATTATATTATTCGCCACAACAAAAGAGCAACTACAAAATATGCTCGTAGACCTGGAAAAAGAAAGTCGCACGGCAGGTTTAACTTAGGTTCTAAAACCAAAGCCATGACAAATGCATACGAAGACACTATCAACATAAATGGCGAGCCGATTGAGTATGTAAAAGAGTACACATATTTAGGACAACAAATCTCAACTATCGACATAATGTCAAAAGAAATTGATACAAGAATTGGAAAAGCATGGAAATGTTACTAGCAGCTAAAATAAGTAATAAAAAATACAGAAATTAAGATGTCCGTCAAATCAAAGCTTTACAACACCTGCGTGCTACCAGTCCTAACATATGGCTGCCAAACTTGGGCACTTACTAAAACGCAAAACAAGAAACTAGAAACCTGTCAGACAGCAATGGAGAGGAGCATGCTGAATATAAAGAAATCAGATAGAATAAGCAACAGAATTATTAGGAAACGTACCAAAATAGAAAATGTAACCATGGCAATAAGAAAACTCAAGTGGAAATGGGCAGGTGATATAATTAGAGGCATTGAGAAATGGAACAAAACCATTGTATTTTGGTACCCAAGAAATAGAAAAACGAAACGATGTAGACAGTTTCGAAGGTGGGAAGATGAAATAAAGGCCACGGCAGGGAAACATGGACTAGGAAAGCAATGAACAGAACAGTGCGGAAAGAAATGGAGGAGGCCTTTGCCAAAGTTGGGCAAACAGAACAAGTTGTTAGTGTCATCGACTAACCAGAGTCGTGAATAAAAGATTTATGTTAAAAAAATGTGTCTGAATAAAGGCTTATATTATTATTATTATTATATTATTAATTTATCTATCTAAATATCTTTGTAGTTTAATATTTATTATAGTAAAATTGTAGTTCATAATTCAATTAAGCCTTGCTGTCGTACAAATTGTTTTGACAGTTTTAACACCGTGCTGCTTTATTCATAATTTTACCATTAATTTTCGATAAACTCTGTAGTCTGTACGCTGTGCAGGAGAAATTAAAATGCATTTTGTACTACGCTCTGATTTAATTTCTAACGAATGAATGCAAGAGAAAAATATTAACTATTCACCTTCCTCTTACTCGTAACGTATGGGTTTCTCTCATTTTTTTATAGAATAAGGTTGACAAACGCGCACACAGACCACCTGACAGTGAAGGGATGCTGTGACCCATAGAAATTTATCGTCGATTAAGAATGAAAATAAAGATGTGTTGTCACCTCTGAGGACTAAAATAGAATGCCTCGTTTCCAGTAAAAGGGTCTCAGGTTCTCTTCGCTCACCATACGAATACGCCTATGCTTCAACTCGTACACTCAACGCACTCTCGCGTATCTCGTAAGGAATACACACAAATTTTAAAATATTTTCTTTATAAAATCGAATTTTATTGCCTTGAAAAAATTAAATGGATCAAAATGTTCATTGATAAGTAACCTATACATTAGTGTTAATCGCAAAATATAATAATGCTTACTTTATGAGGAGATGCATATTATTAATAATTATTTTGCATCTCTGTGGTTTAGTTGTAGGGAGATTCATCAAGAAATTACTCTTTTAAAAATATGATTGGCTATTATGGAACCAATATTATGTAGAAATGTAATAGATTTTTTATTAGTTGACATATCTTTTTAATAACAAGTAGATAGCTCCTAAAAACCTCACAAATAACGAATAGCGCGGCATTTTGTTCAAACACGCACCTTAAGCAAAAATTGTTTAATAAGGATTTTATACTACTAAGGAGATGTTACATGATTAATAATAAACTCTGGGAATGAGTTAGTCGCTACTACTTATGAAATAGTATATTGTAAATTATTGCTTAATAAAAGTCCCGCTGGGATTCTTGCTGGTTCTTTCCAGAACATAAATTTTCTTCTGAACCAGTGGTATAGCTTGTATGATTTTCAATAAGTATACTTATAATCGTTATTGGATTGAAATATTCTATTCTGTTCTATTTACAGTAGTTGTGAGAGTATTAGCATTATTGTTAAAAGGGGATCTCCCACCGAGTAAGATGTTTACTCTGCGGAGTGGGCAACGCTCCTTATGAACTTACGGCTATATATCATACATTTTTATTTCCTCATTGATCCAGTGATCGTAAAATATCTGTTGATCATGAGGTCCTGGGTTCAAATACCGGGTCGGGCCAAAAAATCAGTTATTGAGTTTTTTTGTAAAGAAATTCCCAATAGCAGCCCAGAGTCAAGAGGTTGGTGGTGTTTCACCACCGTGCTTCAGAACACTTGTAAAGCCGTTAATCCTGCGCCTGATCTCTCTCCAGTCGTGACAGATTGACGCCCCATCGGACTATGAGAGAAAAGGAATAGGTTGCACCTCTATAAAATGCCCTGCCCTGCGCAAATGGCTACTTTACATTTAGACTTGTCGCCGTGACCGCAATTCAGTTTGATGGGCATTATTACAATTATTATATATTTAACAGAATCATTCGAAAATTTTGATAGCGTCATTACGGCATCGATTCTTTTTTTAACTAACAAACGAGCATACAGTCCACCTGATGGTAAGTAGATGCTGTGGCCAATTACATTCTACATCCAAATTTATCCTCAATTAAGAATCAAAATGCAAATGCGTTGTCACCCCCAAGGACTAAGATGAAATGCCTCGATTCCAGTAAAACGAGTATCCAGTTCTCTACAATCACCATACGAAAGACAGAAACATCACAGTGTTATGTTACGCTGGTGTTGGTGTGAGAGCGTGAATTTTTTGCGTGAGCTTTACAGGGAAATGGTGAATGCGGTATCGAGATACCTCATTTTTTCAACCCTACTCCTCGTTCCTGGTTAGTTTTTCGTGTATTTACATCTTCAAAGTAATTCAAATTTGACTTCTGCCATCGTTACAGCCATTTAATTCTAAGCTAGTGCTTGACTACTAACCTACCTGATGGTAAGTGATGATGCAGCCGAAGATGGTAAAACGCACTGATTCAACAAAAGCCTTTTAACTCTTGTCTTGAAGTCACACTCGTTGCAATCGGATGAAAAGACAGATATTATAAACTATCCCTCTCCTTTTCTGTATGCCTGACGAACTATGAAGTAAAACGTTTACCAAAACGTAACAATCAGTGTACTAGGTCGGTCGCTCTGGTTCTAATGCGGATATTTTCATTCCTAAGTTTATAATGCAGAGAAACCCCGAGTATAGCCCTCTCCATAGCTCCATGAGTGACTTTGAGCTTCCTCGCACGGCCAGCAGCGAAGGACAACGACTCAGATTCATAGGTCTTCACTGGCAACATGCGCTGGTTGTACAATCTGGTTTTGAGGTTTTTTGGTATGCCTGACGAGAAGATGAATGTAATCTCCTGAATGCCACCCAGAGAGTTTTTATGTTCTGCGGCGGTTCTTGCCGAATATAGTTCCAATAGCATGGACAGTTTCCACAAGCTTGTTATTTATATTATCTACTTCAATGTTGTCTTCTAGGCACTGAAAACGATTTTGTAACTCAAGCTATAAAGTTTTTAAAACTTTGGGTTAGAGCATGAGGGGGACGGAGCTTTGATTTTTTTAGTCGTGACCTCTCCAACTACATGTTTAGGTTTAGTGTATCACTGCTGTTGCCAGTTTTCACCCTCGTGATCACTAAAACATCACTGAACAATTGTTGTCTGGTCGGCATAATGAATTTAATCTCATTTTAAGGTTTGACCAGGTCCACTTTCTGTCAGGCCGCTTTTGAAACAAGGAGTTCATAACAAAGAGTCCCTCTTTCTCGATAGAGTCGGCGAGCTGTTGGCTCCTTGGGCTTCGTTGCCCTATTCCAAATTTTCCCACTTTCACCCCACCGTTCTCTTTTGGGCCTAGTTTTGAATTGAAGTCTCCCATTAACCGTGCAGTGAGTTTTGGAGGAATGCATGGCTCTAAAGATATCTTCAGACATTTCCTTCACCTCCTCATCGGGATGTGCCAAGGTTGATGCGTAAACTTGTAAGACCTTCAGCGAATACCGTTTGGTGATTGAGTGACGTGACTGAGTATAAGATACGAAAAATTTGTGGACGATAAATCCAACACCTCATTGGGACAGATGGTCGCCCTCGCGGTGACTTAACAAGTTGCTATATTCGAATATTATCGTGTTTACTTTCGGACCTCAGATAATCCTATAATATTCCAGCGTAATTTGTCTATCTCTTCTTCCAGCTACAAGATTTTCTCGTCATTCCTCGTGGTGCGTGTATCATATGTTGCCAGGTCGAGTCGTCTTAGATGGCAGTCGAACCTCAACCGCTGAATCTTAGCACCCCATGCCTCGCCGTTACCATGGTCGCCACCGTATTCAGGAATAACGGGGCCATCGGAGACTGAGGGCAGTTTATTTGTATATTTGTATATGTTTATTTGTATATTGTTCATTTGTACGGGGGGTATATTGCCATAGTTGCCACGCTTGGCAAGCCGGTTGGTAAACGCTGTTTTTTATTGCTTTTTGCTGTTGTCAAAAAGATGTTGCTGCCCATGTTCTGCCTCAGTTTCCCTCTGTCGCCTCTTACGACAGCCACAGGAAGATATGGGGTGGTGGTATTCTTACCCGCTACTACACGGGGAGCAATATGGCCAGCCAACTGCCACTTTAAACAAGCATATAGTAAATAATCACAGAAAATATTTAACAAAATCCAAAAAATAACAAAAAATTATTACGGAAATGATTTTCCATTTATTTATATGTAACTACCTACTTAAATAAAAAATAAAAACTGTACATAAATAAGTTACGGTTTTAAAAAGTAATTTAATGTTGCCCGTTTTGTACACAGAAATAAAACATGCTGCCAAGTAAGCAACATATTGCACCTTGCTACCTACAAATCATTTATATGAAATATTCCACGTTGAGGCGTGAATGCACCGTAGGAATTTATCGATTTTGCAATATTTTAATAAACGAGAGAATTCTGTGAAAAATCTAAGCTCATTAATAAAAGACTATGGAATTTTTCAAATGAAATGAACGGTACATTATCATTTGAAATCAAAATAGGAATACATTTTAAAAGAAAATATCTGTAATGTAAATTATTACAGATATTTTATTTTAAATTGACGTATTTACAATGTATTTTACTGATAAATATTTCATATTTTTCTTTAACGTAATCCAAAATATACATTTAGGCATGTTTTGATTAATGTATTTATTAATTACTAGCTTGCGCGTGGGATTGAATTTAGAAAAATCGATATTACTATTTCGTAATAAAATTAGCAAAACTGGATCACTTGTAGAGACACGTCAGAATCTGTCTATATTGGACATAGGAGTTGATTGAAATTTGAAAAATTTTTAATAGAAGACTCTGGAAATTTTCCAATGAAATGAACGGTACGTAATCGTTTAAATTTCCAAGTAAGAAACATTTTAAGATAAAATATATGTAATGTAAATTATTAGAGATGTTTTCTTTTAAATTAATGTTTTTCCAGTGATAAATATTTTTATACTTTTCTCAAGAGTAGGAGTGAAATAAGTAACACGTGTTTGATCAGTCTCACGTAATTTATATTTTAAAAATAGAAATTAAGATATTTTAATGTGTAAAATATATATGTAATAATCATATGTTTACCAGCCTTGATTCCTTGACATATTTTTTCATTAATTTGCTAACACTACACGAAACCATGGAAGCCCTCAAAGGATCACTGTCAGCCATGTTAGAACTTTACAATACTCGTATAAATAACTTTCAGCAGGACTTAAATAAGACTAGTCCAACTATGTCCTCAAATATATCTAAAATTAGAAGCTGCTTAAAGGCGGCCGGCGCTGGGGATCATAGAAACAGATTTTTTTTTATTCAATATAGATTATAAATAATACTTATTGAAAGTCACTTTTTTAGCTTGCCACTGGTTCGGAAAAGAAAACCTCTGTCCAGGGAAAACCAGCAAGAAACCAAATGTTTATTAAAACATAACAACACAAAACAAATTAAAAATAACTTGATAGCGATCACCTTTCCCAGAGGTTATCAACATACATAAATTCCATAATATGATAATAAACCTTTTTATACAAATCAAAAAATTAATATAAATGAAGTTTTGTATATTTTCTGGGATTTTGTTGTAGATGCCTATATGTCGCCTCAAGAATATTGACTCTGTGGATTCGAGTAACCGGTATTACTAGCTTGTGTATATTCCTAGTAGTTACAGAAGGAATATCACTTATTTTTGTAAAAAAATTATTTATTTATACACTTTATTGTACTTAGGGTACAATTGGCAGACTTAATGTCATATGGCATTTTCTACCTGCTAACCTACAGTGGGCTGTACTACAGTGGGCTAGGTTGAAAAACTTAAAAAATCATAAAAACCCGCACACAAACATACACATGCAAACACACACACACATATATCATACTTATTTAAATATATATATATATATATTTATATAAAGGGATATAATAGATTTTATATTTAATAATTTTATTTTGTGAATTTATTTATTTATGTGTCAGATGAGCCTAAGTAATGTTTTCTTACTCTTCTTTTAATAACCCATATGTTAGGGGATTTTCTTATTGCTAAGGGAAATTCCACAATCATACAGCTGTAACAGTGTAAGAGTTTGAGAGAAAAACAGTACGAGATTGTTATGCGACCGAAGATGGCAATTAAGGAAGAACTCAGGTATTGAAACTTACATCTCAAATACTCTGGGGCCAATGAATCGTTAAGGATAGTGAAAAGTATGCTAATAATTCTAAGATTCCAATTATTATTTTTCAATATTCTAAGCCAGCGCTAAACTACAATCCCACCTGATGGTAAGTGGTGATGTAGCCTAAGATGGTGAAGCGCAACTGACTTAACAAAAGCCTATTCGCTCTTGCCTTGAGTATTCAAGGCAAGAGCGAATAGGCTATACTATACTGTATATATATATATATATATATATATATATATATATATATATATATATAATTTTGTTTTCTAATATTCGTATTTATAATAACATGTCTTAGATTTTAAAAGAATGTTGTACACGTCTTTATTGGCGTACATACCAGGCCTTTGTTTTACGTAAGATTTGCATATAAATGTATTGTGTGTTATGCTGTTGATGTGTCATAATAAATCAAATAAATAAATAAATAAATAATATATATAATACATATAATATATATAAAAAAAAAAAATATATATATATATATATATATATATATATATATATATATATATAATACTCATATTGTAATGGGATGGAAAGACAGACGCTGGGAACTTATTCCACTCCCTTGCTTTATGCATAACCAAGTTTTCTGTTGTTAACATAGCCAAAGTTGTATGAAGCTATGTAATAATAATTAATTTAATCTAAATATATTTGTAGTCATTGTTTATTATAGTAAAATTGTAGTTCATAATTCAATTAAGCCTTGCTGTTTTACAAATTGTTTTGACAGTTTTAACACCGTGGTGCATTATTTATAAAATTATTATTAATTTTCGATAAACTCTGTACGTTGTGCAGAAGAAATTAAAATGCATATTATTCTACGCTCTGATTTAATTTACAATAAATGAATAAAAAAAGAAAAATATTATTCAATGACCTTCTTCTTTCTCGTAACATATGGGCTTCTCTCATTCTTTTATAGAATAGGGGTGAAAACACAGAATGCAATAATATATATTAGTTTTAATAAAAATAGATATTCGTTTCGTTACATACTAAGTGTAACAAATTTTTTATTTTATTTTAATGCATTTTCTTTCATGATTTTATAATGTTTCTTATATGTTATAGTCTTTTACTGATTTTAAAATATTTAGTTATATTAATAATTAAGGAAATTAAATATTAAAATATTGTTAAGGAAATAAATGGCTTTATATTAATAAAACAATTGTTATTGAATAAAATTATTCCGTTTTATATATATTAGGTGTGAGAGTGGTAAAGACACGTTCTCGTTGAAGTTGAAGTTGTCGTTGTCGTTGAAGACGTTGGTCCAGTGTTCGTAAAAGTGCCTGTTGATCATGAGTGACTTGACTACTATCCCACCGGATGGTAAGTGGTGATGCAGACGTAGACGGTAAAGCGCATTGACTTCGCTTAACAAAAACCTATTCACTATTGTCTTGAAGACGAGAGTGTATAGATTTTGGCAACTATACCACTTTTCTGTACAAATAATGAACTACGAAGCAAATCGTTCAAAGTCACCAACAAAAAGGTAAACACTGACGTAGCGTCTTGTTGTCCCATGTTGCAAGGGAAAAATAGGAATTAAGCCGTGCAATTCCTGCTATATTGATATCAGTCTGCCATGTTCCTACCAAATATACGGCATAAGGGCGATAAGCTTCATGTACAATGGTGCATTAAGAATCGGGTATTTTAAGAGTCATTAAAAAATCTAAAATGCATCATCATCGACTTTACAACCTTTCACATGTCCACTGCTGAACATAGGCACTCAGCACCATGCTTTGTGGCATTTCTTGTGGGAGTACAAAGAATACCACAAAGCACGGTGCTGAGCCACTTGCATCCATCGACTTCCTGCATCTATTACCAGGTCGTCACTCCATCTAGTGGGATTTTCCCCAAACTTAGATTTTCCGGTACGAGGTTGCCACTCGAGAACTTTTCTTCAAAATCGTTGGTCGATTCTTCGACTTATATGGCCCGCCACTTGCCAATTTAAGCAAGCACATCGTAAATAATCACAGAAAATATTTAGCAAAATCCAAAAATAAACAAAAAATATTACGGAAATAATTTTCCATTTATTTATAATTTCTTATATAAAAAAAATAAAAATTCTACATGAATAAATTACGCTTTTTAAGAAGCAATTTAATATCGTGCCCGTTTTGTACACAGAAATAAAACATTCTGCCATGTAAGCAACATATTGCATTCCACCTTCCGCCTTGCTATCTACAAATCATTCGTATGAAATATTTCACATTGAGGCGCGAATGCACCGTGGGAATTCATCGATTCTGCAATATTTTAATAAACGAGAGAATTCGGTGAAACACCTAAGCTCACTAACAAAAGACTATGGAATTTTTCAAATGAAATGAACGGTACATTATCATTTGAAATCAAAATAGGAATACATTTTAAAATAAAATATCTGTAATGTAAATTATTACAGATATTTTATTTTAAATTGACGTATTTACAATTTATTTTACTGATAAATATTTCATATTTTTCTTTAACGTAATCCAAAATACATATTTAGGCATGTTTTGATTAATGTATTTATTAATTACTAGCTTGCGCGTGGGATTGAATTTAGAAAAATCGATATTACTATTTCGTAATAAAATTAGCAAAACTGGATCACTTGTCACTTGAGATACGTCGAAATCTGTCTATATTGGACATAGGAGTTGATTGAAATTTGGCAATATTATATGCTTCAAAAATTCATAAGTAAGTTTATCAGAATTGCATAAATATTATACGTCTAGCAACACCTATATTATATCGAGCTTGTCTTGCAATGTGTCTTTATGAAGGGAAAATTGCCCTGGAATTAGAAGTGCGTTATTTAAATAATATTCATTATTAAAGTTGATAAATTAATGATAAAATAATGTTTAATTTCATGGTCTTTATTAATATTAGCCTCATTTAATATTGCTTAGCAGCCACATACTAGTATTTTTTTTGCGTACGAGTAGCCTTCAAAATTTCATAAATGTAGTTATATTCACGGTGAACGTGTGAGAAGAACTAAATTCATGGACGAAAGTAGAAATCTACTCCCGTTCATGAATAATAGCTTAAAATAATAAAAATATGCAGTTGGCAATTCGCATGCCAAGCATGGCAACTATGAAAAATATCCAAGTTATTTGGCAGGCAATGGGGGAAATCCGTTTGACGAATGGGAGTAGAAATAATATATAAGCCATGTAGAGGCGGCGAAAAAAGAAACCACTACCCCATTTCGTCCCGTGGGTGTCTTAATAGGCGACAGAGGGAAACTGAAACAGGAGATGAATGGCATAATCTTCTTGATAACAGCGCAAATTAATAAAGAGAATCGGTTGCCAATTGGCTTCCCAAGCGTGAATACTACTGCAAATATCCGGTCAATTTGACAAACAGTGGGGGACGCCTATGATCAGCAGTGTATAGCCCAGCCAAGTAAAAAGTGGCAGCCTAAATACATCCCACTACTGGACACAGGCCGCAGCAAGTTTGAGGTTAAAATGAGTTGATTAAGTTGACTCCAACGCAGGATGACCAACTTCACATACCTATACCTAAAATTGATTTCCGTAGAATTTTTTTTAACTTCTTAGATATGCAAGTTTCCTTGCGATGTTTTTCTTCATCACCAAAAACATGGTAAATCGAAACTTGAAATTGCAGTTGAAATATCATTGGAGTATGGCGCGGATCGAATTTTATGTACCTAATATGAAATTGATTTTTAGATCGGTTCGACCGGCTTAGTCAAATAACTTTCAATATTCTACCAATGTAGTTCTTATCATAGTTAAAATAAAATAAACCTTCTTTGATATTTATAGTACTTTTTCGCAAAAGCCTGTTTGTTCATTTACTCATGTGGGATATGAAATCAGGACTGTCGCAAAAATTTTAATAGTTGTGTCTGAAAATATGAAAGCTATTTTAGTATATGACAAACTATTTTAAATATCTCATTAAAAATAAAAAAGGCTGCGCCAACGGTATCACAAACTGTTCTGTCAATTATGGATAAAAATCTCACTGTGCATTTAATTTTCAATTACTTATATCGAACCTGATACAAAAAGAAATAGTTGAAATATTGCTATGCCGACAGACACACAACATATTCAACTACAGACCTTATTTCTTAATCACCGTTTTGTTAGTAATTTTACTAAAATTGACAATTATTATAAATCATGTGGACAGTGGCCATACAAATTATGATATATATATATATATATATATATATATATATATATATATATATATATATATATATATATATATATATATATATAAACCCTCTCAGAAATGAGAGAGCCTGAGCCCAGCAGTGGGACGTATATAGGCTGTAACTACTTTACTTTACTTTACTATATATATCATAATTGTATCGTATATGTATGTATAAGTATACATATATCATTATTGTACTAAATTTACTATGAATTAATTTATATGTATTAGAGGTGCGCTCCGGCTTTGTGTTACGTAATAAATTGATTTACGCCGACAATCTACGACATTATTGTGTATTCACTTTTTCAAGACAGTGCCACCTAAATTTGCCAGAATTAAACTATCAATACCGGTGGCCACTGTCCACATGATTTATAATAATTGTCAATTTTAGTAAAATTACTAACAAAACTGTGATTAAAAAATAAGGTCTGTAGTTGAATATGTTGTGTGTCTGTCGGCATAGCAATATTTCAACTATTTATTTTTGTATCAGGTCCGATATAAGTAATTGAAAATTAAATGCACAGTGAGATTTTTATCCATAATTGGTGGAACAGTTTGTGATACCGTTGGCGCAGCCTTTTTGATTTTTAATGAGATATTTAAAATAGTTTGTCATATACTAAAATAGCTTTCATATTTTCAGACACAACTATTAAAATTATTGCGACAGTCCTGATTTCATATCCCACATGAGTAAATAAACAAACAGGCTTTTGCGAAAAAGTACTATAAATATCAAAGAAGGTTTATTTTATTTTAACTATGATAAGAACTACATTGGTAGAATCTTGAAAGTTATTTGACTAAGCCGGTCGAACCGATCTAAAAATAAATTTCATAGTAGGTACATATTAAGCAACCCAAATTCGATCCGCGCCAGACTCCAATGATATTTCATCTGCAATTTCAAGTTTCGATTTACCATGTTTTTGGTGATGAAGAAAAACATCGCAAGGAAACTTGCATATCTGAGAAGTTAAAAAAATTCTACGGAAATCAATTTTAGGTATAGGTATGTGAAGTTGGTCATCCTGCGTTGGAGTCAACTTAATCAACTCATTTTAACCTCAAACTTGCTGCGGCCTGTGTCCAGTAGTGGGATGTATTTAGGCTGCCACTTTTTACTTGGCTGGGCTATTCACTGCTGATCATAGGCGTCCCCCACTGTTTGTCAAATTGACCGGATATTTGCAGTAGTATTCACGCTTGGGAAGCCGATTGGCAACCGCTTCTCTTTATTAATTTACGCTGTTATCAAGAAGATTATGCCACTCATATCCTGTTTTAGTTTCCCTCTGTCGCCTATTAAGACACCCACGGGACGAAATGGGGTTGTGGTTTCTTTTTCACCGCCTCTACATGGCTTATATATTATTTCTACTCCCGTTCGTCAATCGGCTTTCCCCCATTGACTGCCAAATAACTTGGATATTTTTCATAGTTGCCATGCTTGGCATGCGAATTGCCAACTGCATATTTTTATTATTTTAAGCTATTATTCATGAACGGGAGTAGATTTCTACTTCCGTCCATGAATTTAGTTCTTCTCACACGTTCACCGTGAATATAACTACATTTATGAAATTTTGAAGGCTACTCGTACGCAAAAAAAAATACTAGTATGTGGCTGCTAAGCAATATTAAATGAGGCTAATATTAATAAAGACCATGAAATTAAACATTATTTTATCATTAATTTATCAACTTTAATAATGAATATTATTTAAATAACGCACTTCTAATTCCAGGGCAATTTTCCCTTCATAAAGACACATTGGAAGACATGCTCGATATAATATAGGTGTTGCTAGACGTATAATATTTATGCAATTCTGATAAACTTACTTATGAATTTTTGAAGCATATAATATTGCCAAATTTCAATCAACTCCTATGTCCAATATAGACAGATTTCGACGTGTCTCTACAGTGTGCAAAATGTCACAGCCCACTGAATTCAGCAAAAAAAAAAAAATAAATTTAATAAATTCAAAGAAGCAGACCAATGAAATATTTCATACGAATGATTTGTAGGTAGCAAGGCGGAAGGTGGAATGCAATATGTTGCTTACATGGCAGCATGTTTTATTTTTGTGTACAAAACGGGCACGATATTAAATTGCTTCTTAAAAGCGTAATTTATTCATGTAGAATTTTTTTTTATATAAGAAATTATAAATAAATGGAAAATTATTTCCGTAATATTTTTTGTTTCTTTTTGGATTTTGCTAAATATTTTCTGTGATTATTTACGATGTGCTTGCTTAAAGTGGCAAGTGGCCGGCCATATAAGTCGAAGAATCGATCAACGATTTTGAAGAAAAGTTCTCGAGTGGCAACCTCGTACCGGAAAATCTAAGTTTGGGGAAAATCCTACTAGATGGAGTGACGACCTGGTAATAGATGCAGGAAGTCGATGGATGCAGGTGGCTCAGCACCGTGTGTGCCGCAGTGTGCACAGCAGTGGCCACCGGTATTGATAGTTTAATTCTGGCTAATTTAGGTGTCACTGTCTTGAAAAAGTGAATACGCAATAATGTCGTAGATTGTCGGCGTAAATCAATTTATTACGCAACACAAAGCTGGAGCGCATCGCTAATACATATAAATTAATTATTATATATATATATATATATATATATATATATATATATATATATATATATATATATATATATATATATATATATATATATATATATATATATATATATATATATATATAAAACGAAAAACCTACCAAATTAATAAATTATTTCATAGCATATTTTCACACATTAAATAATGTCCAACATTTTTTCGAAATGTTTATATTATTTTCTTCTCTAACAAATTTAAGGATTTTTTTCAAGAATCGATACAAATCGCCTCTTTTTGGCCTCAAGCATCCTCAACGATACATATTATAATAACGACTTATGGTTAAAAAAGTTATAATATCTCACTCTGAGGTAGCTTACGATATCTTCTAGGTGCTTTAAGAAAATATACACATGTTCAAGTTCTTACTCCGTAGTAACCGCCAAGTCTGAATTTAGGGCAGGGCGACAGGGGCTCTAGCCTGTCGTCTCCATAAGGAAGGAGGAAAACTAAGGAAGATAAAACAAATAACAAAGACAAAAATTTTGAAATATACAAAAAAGATTTGTAACCTAGTCTTAGGATAAGTTTTTCATTGATCGTTTTATACAAATCTGTTGTCTAAAAGATACATTTCTAAATTCTGAAATTTCTGAATGTATATGGTGTTAATGGTGTTGAACTGCACTGCAGAGCGCTCATTTTCATAAACAAAAATTATAAAAAACAAAAACTTGGAACTACAATGACATAGAACCGCCTCTCAAAGTTATCCCTACTGAGTATTGAAAGAGATTTACGCCGTGAACTGGATTTTACCGAAATTATTAATGATTTTTCTACGAAAAAAGCTCTATTCCCAAAAGTTCCATTCGCTTAACATTTATCTTTTTTTCTTTTGTATATTTTAGTACTAATAAATAAATGAAAACTGGGATTTTTTTACCTATCACGATACTTTCGAGACGATATGAGCACCGTATTACAGGGTTATTATGTAGAGAGTTTAAAAATAATTAAACAAAAAAATATCCAAAAACAATAACAAAAGCATGTTTTGGCGTTGAACGTGAGGCTAATTTACGAAATTACGAAATGTACAGTTAGTGAGAACTCAGACTGTGTCACGTATCTGGTCATTATTTGTTCTGTTCACAGGCCTATTTTAGGAAGTACTTCCAGTAGTCGCAATATTCAGGTCGGTCACATTACTAGATGTCTCACATGTCTCTTTGACGATAGATAGAAAGAAAACACATATTCATTCGTTGTTACAAATACTTATATTAAAAATCTTAATATCAAAATTATTTTTTATATTTACACAAATAAAAGACCTCTCCTTAAACTACTTTAACCTCATCCTGCTTAGATCTGAACAAAAATTCATATCTTAAGGCTGAACGTAGTCCAGGCTAACTTCAAAACATCGAGATGTCAAACACCTCAGTCTTATACCTTGGCCATGGGTTTTTTTTATAGAAGAGGGGGCAAACGAGCATGCGGCTCATCCGATGTTAAGTGACTATCGCCGCCCATGATCAACCGCAACACCAGGGGAATTGCATGTGCGTTGTCGGCCCTTTTAGAAAGGAGTAAGCTCTTTTCTTGAAGGTCCCCAGGTCGTATCCATCCGGAAAAATCAGCGATAAACTATTCCACAGAGAGGTCGTACGCGGAAGAAAACTCATTTTGAAACGTACGGCAGTGGACCGCCAAGCATCCAAATGGTGTAAATGGTATTGGGACGTTTGCCGCTTTTCACGAAATTTGGCAGCCGGGATTAATCCGAACAATTCCTCAGAGCACTTCCCATGGTATATGCGAAAGAAAGTGCAAAGAGATGCAACATCTCTTCGCAGCGCCAATGAATTGAGCCGATCGGAAAGCACTCTGTCGTCGACGATTCGAGCCGCTCTGCGCTGGATGCAGTCAAGTGGAAGGAGCTGGTACTGGGGAGCCCCATCCCAGAGATGGGAACAGTATTCCAAGTGAGGCCAAATCTGCGTCATGTCAAGTTGCAGGCGGTGAGCCGAAATGAAATACTGTCCCGCTCTACAGAGCACGCCAAGCTTTTTAGAGGCCAATTTGGCTTTCTCTTTCAAGCGACCACGAAACTGCACGTCACATGATATGTCGACGCCGAAGATTCCGATACTGGCTGAGGCAAAAAGGAGTGCCTTGAAACTGAGGAGATACCACAAAGGGGTTCTTTTTAGCGGTTAACGCGCATACTTGTGTTTTCTGGGGGTTAAACTGGACTAGATTTAGTCGCCCCCAATCCGAGACTTTGTTCAGCAAAGACTCGACTTCAGACACAAGTTTGTGCTGGTACTCGGAGAGGTTTTCCCGAGAAATATTGGCACGGCCGGTCTAAAGAGCATCACCAGTGATGTCATCTGTGTAGAAATGAATGTTACGGGTTTGCAACATATCATTGATATGCACATAACTGAAACAGCGTTGACGATAGCACGCAGCCTTGTGAAACTACAGCATTAATAGGCTTGTAATCGGAGCTTGCACCGTCTACAACGACTTTGATGCTCCGATCTGAAAGAAAGCTGGTGATCCAATCGCACAATTTCTTGGGCAGCCCATAGAAAGGGAGCTTCGAAAGAAGCGCTTTGTGCCAAACCCGATCGAAGGCCTTCGCAATGTCAAAACTAACGGCCAAGCCTCCCCCTTGGACTCTACTGCCTGCGCCCATCTGTGAGTTAGGTATACCAGAAGATCACCAGCTGACCGACGATGGGGAAAACCATATTGGCGATCATTAATCAGCTGGTAATCCTCAAGGTACCTCATGAGCTGGCAGTTAACAATAGACTTCATTGTATTGGAGAACAAGGAGGTGATGGCGATAGGCCGGTAGTAGGACGGGTCTGAGCGGTCGCTTTTTAGGGATCGGGTGGACGAAAGCCGTCTTCCATGATTTTGCGACTACGCCTAGGGAGTAGGAGTACCGGATAAAACGCGTTAAAACCGGTGCCAACTCTGGAGCACACGCCCTCAGCACAATTGTCGGGATTCCGTCAGGCCCCCTCTACTTGTGGACGTCCAGGGAGAGGAGTTGTTTGCGAACCGAGCGCTGTGTGAACTGCACTTCCGGCATGGAGCACTCACATCGCGGAATGGTCAGCGGCATACTCCCCCCCGTCATCGAGAGTCAAGTTGGATGCATAGAAAGAGCCTAGCAGATCGGTTTCTCCTTTGCGGTATGAGCCAGTGAGTCGTCCTCCCTGTGCAGAGATGGAAGAGATGGCTGACAGAAATTCCCCTGGACAGCCTTGGCGAGAGACCAGAATGCACGGGCACCAGAAGGAAGGCGAACTAGTTTCTCGCCAATTCTGCCTATGTGCCCTGACTTTGTCTTGGCAATGACTCTTTTGAAGGACCTAGAGGCGGTATTATACTTCTTCTTTAGAACGCTGGTGTTTACCTCCCGGGACGTTGATGCTTCAGCCCAGGCTTGGTAGCACTCCTTCTTATAGCATGATGCTATTTTATAGGAGCGACCAAACGATGGCTGAGATTGGCCTCCAACGAGCACGATAGAGGAAGGAATAAAAAGTTCCATACTCTGAAGTACCACATCAGCGACAGAATCCGCAACGACGTTGGGATCGTCCGGCGAGAAGCAAACCCGTCCCCAAGGTTAGGATGCGAAGAAAGACCGCATCCCATCCCAATCGGCTGACCAATAGCGCCAAAAACGGCGGCAGCCTGCAGAATGCAACTGCGATTTCAGCGTGAGTGGCACCACACTCCGGACAAGACAATGGTCCATAGAGCCTAAAGGGGCGTCGACGGAAATCTGATATCCGTCCGGATGAGAGGTCAGCAGAAGGTCCAACAGGGAAGGTGCATGATCCTCCACATCTGGAATCCACGTAGGTGAAGTAACCAGTTGTGTCAGACCATATGCCAAGGCAAAATCATGAACAGATCTCCCCGCATGATCGGTTAAACATGAACCAAGCCAATCGGCGTGATGGGCGTTAAAGTCGCCGAAGATCACGATCTCTACGGAGGGGTTCTGCTGTAGCAACGAATCTGTTGCCATTTGGACGTGGTCGAAGTGTTGGTCTGTTTCGGCATTACCGCTATGGGACCTATAGAGGCACCCGTAGACGCGCGGATTGTCGTCGCTGTCTACGCGTAGCCAAAGGATAGACAGGTCCGAACCTTCAAGACTGCCGAGGCGTCGAGAAAAGATGTCCTCTCTGACGTAAACGCAAACTCCAGTACGAGGCACAAAGGAGTATTCCAGTTTGTACCCCGGGTAGGAGAGATACGAGACATCAGACGGAGAGGACACCTGCGTCTCGGACAGACAGAGCAGGTGTAGTAAAGCATCTAAACCGAGGTTGAGGATGCATAACAAGGTGCTTTATAGTTAATTAAAATAAATTAATATAGATTATGTGCCGTGTAGTGGCGGTGTACTCCCACAACCCCATATCATCCCGCACGTGTCGTAATAGGCTACACAGGGAAATTGAAACAGGTGTTGGGCAGCAACATCTTCTTGATAACAATTCAAAACGTTGCAGCTACGGCAACAATCATCCCTTTAAGGCAATCGATTGAGGCCTTTGTTCATCAGTGAACTTTAATAAGTTGTAACAGTAATGGATCATTGAAGTACATCTATTTAAAAGAAATAATCTAAAGCGGTTAACAAAAAAAACATGGAGTCGAATTTTCAATATTCTCCTTTTTCGAAGCCGGCTAATAATACGTGTACAAAAATTTTATTCCGCTTAAACCATAAAAAAAGGACTCCATAATTAATGCTGAAACTGTGTGCGGGTAAATATTGACAATATATTACTGTCAGGACGCGACCACACGAAGAAATTGAACGAAAAAATGTATTCCTATTTGCCTCAGTAAGTAATTTGTCCTTTAATTTACATTTAAACGGAGTAAATTTGGCTTTTCAGGTTTCTATGATAATGATTTCTTAAATTTACGCGAACACTACACATTGAATAAAACTAAGTTTACGGATTCTATCGCGTTTATTTAACTGATTTTACTTATTTTTAATTCCCGACGTTTCGGGTGCTTTACAGCAACCATGGTCACGGGGGGGGGACTGAGAGGTTTGACGTCCCAATGTCATTGTTATCCCGGCTACCTTTAATTTTTGGTCCGATTTACGCAAAACGAACTTACAGTATCTTGAAGTCTTGCAGTGGTATGCTTGGTTTTGGGTTTAATTTTTGTTAATTATGGGATCCCAAGCAGATGGCAGCAGCCAACCATCTTCCCTATTGAAATTAGGATGTTTTTTTAATTTCAATAGCCTCGCGTATCATCCTTGGTAGGAATCGGTGTTCTTTTGCGAGAATTTGTGGATTATCTAATCTGATGTAATGGTGGGGACGATCTTGAACATGTTCACAGACTACAGACTTCCCGGAGCGTCGGTGCTTCACGTCAGCTATATGTTCTTTCACGCGGGTTTTTATGTTTGTTTTTATTATTGTTTTTATTTTTCATCTTTTTGTTTGTATGTAAAAGAGACCACATTAACAATCTAACTTGTACACTCTTGCATCTTGTAGAGGGATATTACACTTGATGGATGGTAAAAATTAACTAATCTTCTTCGGCGGCTTGTAGTATGTTTTAATGGAAGCTCGCTTCAAGATGTAGCCAACCATGTCTGTGAATCCTCTGACATATGGTAGTACAGCAGGCACACGCTCGACTGTGGCCGGCTTCACTCGGTCACTGTGATGTAGGCGCGGGATCCGAAGCTTGTTGTCTTGCAACGCTTGCTTGACATGCTGCAGCTCGGCGACCAGATGTTTTCTGTCACAGATCCCTCGTGCTCTCTGAAACAAATATTTACCCACAGTAGCTAACTGTAAAGGATGATGGTGAGATTCACCATTTAAATATCGGTTGGTATGGGTCTTTTTTCTATACACAGTGTGACCAATAGTGTTATCAGGATTTTGAATGACTAAAACATCTAGAAAAGCTAAAGAATTATTTGCCTCTAACTCCATTGTGAATTGTATTTTAGAGTTTATAGAGTTAAGGTGGTTTAAAAATGCAGTTACTTTGTCAGATGGTAAAATTGTGAAGGTGTCGTCTACGTACCGCTTGTAGAATCTTGGATTTACAGGAGCAGTAAGAAGGGCTTTCTCCTCGAAGTCCTCCATAAATATGTTGGGACTATGGGAAATACAGGTGAGCCCATCGCCACACCATCTACTTGATTGTAGAACTCTTCCTTCCACAATAGATAGCCAGATATGAGGCAATGTTTGAGTAATACTGCATATTCAGCAGGCATGTTGTTATCTTCTAGATTCTTAGTTACAATTGAGATGCAGTCTTCAATAGGTAGGCATGTGAATAGTGACTGAACATTAAAACTTTAAAATTATCTGCAGTGTTGAGGGCAGTGTTGAGGATGGTCTGTTTAAGAATAATATCGGTAAGGAAGATTTGTAGGCTATACGTCAAGATATATCGTCCTTGTTAAGTCGTAGTGCAGTGCCGAAACCAAACCTTCCTAAAGACGAATTTACAGCGTCGATTAACTTAAGGAACAGACCAGAGCTAACGATTCTCCGCGCAGATAAAGGAAACGCTACGGTAATAATGGACACGTCAGAGTATATTTTTAAAATACTACAGCTTTTATCGGAGGAAAGTACATATAAAAAGTCAACACCCACAACTAACACGCTTAAAGCAACTAGCGATTTAATTAAGAAATACTCCGAAAAATTAAATCTCGACGTGAACTCGCTAATACCACCATGCACCAAACCACCAAGGTTGTATGGGTTACCAAAGATACACAAACCAAACGCTCCACTACGTCCTATAGTGAGCCAGATCGATTCACCAACTTATAAGCTGGCACAACACTTGGCAAAAATACTGTCACCACTGAGAGGACATACCAGAGCACAAACAAAGGATTCATACCATTTTTGTTAGCGAGATACAAGACCTACATCTCGCTGACAATGAAACTATGGTCAGTTTTGACGTTCAGTCACTATTCACATGCCTACCTATTGAAGACTGCATATCAATTGTAACTAGGAAGCTAGAAGATAACAACATGCCTGCTGAATATGCAGTATTACTCAAACACTGCCTCATATCTGGCTATCTATTGTGGAAGGAAGAGTTCTACAAGCAAGTAGATGGCGTGGCGATGGGCTCACCTGTATCTCTCATAGTCGCCGACATATTTATGGAGGACTTCGAGGAGAAAGCCCTTCCTACTGCTCCTGTAAGTCCAAGATTCTACAAGCGGTAAGTAGACGACACCTTCACAATTTTACCATCTGACAAAGTAACTGCATTTTTAAACCACCACAGATTAACTCTATAAACTCTAAAATACAAATGGAGTTAGAGGCAAATAATTCTTTAGCTTTCCTAGATGTTTTAGTCATCCGAAATCCTGATAACACTATTGGTCACACTGTGTATAGAAAGAAGACCCATACCAACCGATATTTAAATGGTGAATCTCACCATCATCCTTCACAGTTAGCTACCGTGGGTAAATCTTTGTTTCAGAGAGCACGAGGGATCTGTGACAGAAAACATCTGGCCGCCGAGCTGCAGCATGTCAAGCAAGTGTTGCAAGACAACAAGCTTCGGATCCCGCGCCTACGTCACAGTGACCGAGTGAAGCCGGCCACAGTCGAGCGTGTGCCTGTTGTACTACCATATGCCAGAGGATTCACAGACAAGGTTGGCTACATCTTGAAGCGAGCTTCCATTAAAACATACTACAAGCCGCCGAAGAAGATTAGTCAATTTTTACCATCCGTCAAGTGTAATATCCCTCTACAAGATGCAGGAGTGTACAAGTTAGATTGTGAATGTGGTCTCTCTTACATAGCTCAAACAAAAAGATCCATAAAAACCCGCGTGAAAGAACATATAGCTGACGTAAAGCACCGACGCTCTGGGAAGTCTGCAGTCTGCGAACATTTTCAAGATCGTCCCCACCATTACATCAGATTTGATAAACCACAAATCCTCGCAAAAGAACACCGATTCCTACCAAGGATGATACGCGAGGCTATTGAAATTAAAAAACATCCTAATTTCAATAGAGAAGATGGATGGGTGCTGCCATCTGCTTGGGATCCTATAATTAACAAAATTAAACCCAAACCCAAGCATACCACTGCAAGACTTCAAGATACTGTAAGCTCGTTTTGCGTAAATCGGACCAAAAATTAATATTCAAAAACTGAAGGTAGCCGGGCTAACAATGACATTGGGACGTCAAACATCTCAGTCCCCCCCGTGGCCATAGGTGCTGTAAAGCACCCGAAACGTCGGGAATTAAAAATAAGTAAAATCAGTTAAATAAACGTGATTGAATCCGTAAATTTAGTTTTATTCAAGGTTTCTATGATGTTTAATTAAATTTTTTCTAAACAACATTTGGAACAAATTTAATAAATTCATGATTTAGAATTATCATCATCATCATTACAGTCCATCGCATGTCCATTGTCGAACAAAGCGTAACGAACATTATCGCTAACTTCATGATTTTACGTTAAGTTTGATTTCGTTTCGTTTCGATCGTAAGCTGTTAAAAATTGTGGTTTAATTAATTTAAATTTTATTATTACATAAAATTATAAAAATAACAATTATAACAAGTGTCCTTAGCATGGGTATCGTCAGTGCTCGATCATATGCGTGCTATGACTATGCGGCGGCAAATCACACGATACCGGCGCGAAAGTGAAAATCCCTTGGATTTAGAGGACAGTCAAAACCTGTGGCTTTACAAAATTACAAAAGATATGTTTACTGAGATCGTAGGTAAGCTACGGCCATCTCTTCAAAAACAGCGGTCTTACGGACTTTCTGTGAAGTTCCAAGTGAGTGTCTTCATGTAATTGTCTTATACCTTTAAAAAAAAACTAACACACTATATCGTTTCTATTAGCTCTGACTTTCTGCACGACGGCACTTTGATTTAATGCAAGTGAGTGCTATCAGCTACCTGTTTGCCCACAGTGGGGTTGCATCATTAGCCAAAAATCGCTTAGCCGTGTACATCAATACATGTTGTAACCGATGCACATATTCAAATTTCCTATGGCCCATAAATAGTGTAGTTTAATTCTCACCAGACGATCCCAACGTTGTGGCTGATTCTGTCGTTGATGTGGTACTTCATGGTATGGAACTTTTTATTCCTTCGTCTTTGGTGCCCATCGGAGGCAAATCTCAGTATTGGTTTGGTCGCTCCCGTAAAATTGCATCATACTAAAAGCAGGAGTGCTACCAAGCCGGGGCTGACGCATTAACGTCTCGGGATGTGAACACCAGCGCTCTAAATAAGAAGAATAATTCCGCCTCAAATTCCTTCAAAAGAGTCATTGCCTTCGCAATGTCAGAGCACATAAGCAGAATTGGCGAGAAACTAGTTCGTCTTCCTTCTGGATCACGAGGTTACGCGCCAATTCAAATTTTTAACATACTGAAAAATGAATATAACCAAAAGATTCGCTTATCGTACCATCAAACGATACAATGAAGACTCTAGTGTAGATGACAGGTCAAGAAGTGGTCGCCCTCGGTCTGTTAGGACTCCAGCAGTGATAAAAGCTGTGAAGGCGCGAATTCAAAGAAATCCCAAACGTAATCAGAAACTGTTGGCCCTTCAGATGGGGTTAAGCAGAACCACGGTGAAAAGGGTGTTATTTGAAGACTTAGGGCTTCGGGCATATCGAAGAAAAACAGGACATCGTTTGAATGCTCGTCTAATAGACCTGATACTGAATAGATGCCGCGCTTTGTTGAAGCGGTACGCGGGAAAAAAATATCGGGAAATTCTTTTTTCGGATGAAATTTTTTTTTACCGTAGAAGATAGCTACAACAAACAAAATAATAAGGTGTATGCACACAGTAGTGCAGAAGCGAGCAACTGTATTCCGCTTGTCCAACGAGGTCATTTTCCATCCTCGCTTATGGTATGGTTGGGAGTTTCTTATTGGGGCTTAACAGAGGTACATTTTTGTGAGAAAGGTGTAAAAACGAATGCAGTTGTGTACCAAAATACAGTCCTGACGAACCTTGTGGAACCCGTTTCTCATACCATGTTCAATAACAGGCACTGGGTATTCCAACAAGATTCGGCGCCAGCTCATAGAGCGAAGAGCACACAAGACTGGCTGGCGGCGCGTGAAATTGACTTCATACGGCACGAAGACCGGCCCTCCTCCAGTCCAGATTTGAATCCGTTAGACTACAAGATATGGCAACACTTGGAGAAAAAGGCGTGCTCAAAGCCTCATCCCAATTTGGAGTCACTCAAGACATCCTTGATTAAGGCAGCCGCCGAAATTAACATGGACCTCGTTCGTGCTGCGATAGACGACTGGCCACGCAGATTGAAGGCCTGTATTTAAAATCACGGAGGTCATTTTGAATAAACTTTAGCGTCATAAGAATCTATGTTTTGTTAAATTCATTTTGGTATATAAATGGTTACATAATGAATAAACTTGTTTCAATTATTTTATATTAAACATGTGACAGAATTTATGACCTGACTAGGTATATATAGCTATCATAAAAAAATTCTATGAACAAAGCATAATCCGAGTAAAACTTTATCGTACATTACCCGAGATCAAAATACGTAGAGGAGTGAAACAAAGCGATCTTCGTTCAAATAATATTGTTATCTTCTCCGAAAAACTTGAAGCATCGATACTTGAAGCATATATCCGCAAATAGCACAAAACATATAATAAAAGTAGATGAAATAGAGCCTGGATATGTAGACCATTATAAATAACTAGGCAAACTAACATCTTTTATAATGTCAAAAAATCAAGACGAAATCGATATATGAATTGCTACAACCTGGAGTAAGTTTTGCCAACACAAAGAAGGACTCAAAGTAGATCTACCGCTAAATTAAAAAAAAGGCATGGATTGCTGCATACTTCCATGACCCACATAATATGGCTGCCAAGAGACATACAAGGAATAACATACTAACATGTCAACGTGCATTGGAAAGAGGTATCCTAAACCTAAAACTAAAAGGCGAAAAAAGTCGGCCACATGTATGAAAGATCATCACTTGAGAACGGCTGGACCGATTTTAATGATTTTTTTATATATGTGTGAGTGGGTCCCTAGATGAGGTTTAGATTTACTATTATGCCAGGTAAATGGCACTGTTGTCGAGAACCAGAAATCACCCGTGTAAAACTGAGGTGGATGGTTGGTAAACAATAAAAAATAGGTTTTGCAATTATTTACAAAACTGATAAAAGAAGCAGCTTGGAAACTTACAAGATTATCGTGAAATAGTGGCTGCCGGTCGGCTGCATATGTGCGTGCGCGCGCGCGATTGTTTGTGTGTGTGTGTTTGTCTAGTTTTGCATATATATATATATATATATATATATATATATATATATATATATATATATATATATATATATATATATATATATATATATATAATTGATCTGGGTAAAAAAAGCACAACCTCAAGACTTTCCTCTTTTTTTTTCTTTATCCGCATCTTTTCTACTTTTTCTAACAGCGTACTGTTATACTGTTCAGTGATATTGACACCTTTACCCTTAAAATTTATCAATTAAATCCTCTATGGCAAGAGTGCCTTAAACAGGTGATGTCTCCTCCATAATGATATGTGGCGTTTTTCCTTGCTTAGCGAGGAACTTAATAACGGCACGAAACTCAATTTTGTCCATAGTTACTGTTAACTTTCTGATTTACTTGTTTATCCTGTGATATCTTAAAAGTTTATGAACTGATCTCGCTAAAACTTGGTATATATAGTTCTGTTTTTTTTTCTTCTTTTTTTAAACGTCACACTAAGATTTACTCCTGTATCGTGGAGGTATTTTACATACATTTCACGAGGACAAACTTCCAGACCCGGAACAATTACTTGTAGCCCATATAAATACTTGTTCCGTGCTGGAACACGTGGCCCTCAGCGCTATAACTCATTGCTAAGTGACTGTAAAACAAATCCCCCATCCCTTCTCTAACGCCCTCGTAATGAAATAAGAACAAACGCATTTTATAAGTTTATTGATGACATCAATATGGTTAAAACCTCCAGTGTTAAGAGTCTCAAGCAAAGAGAAATCAGTATTCAATCATTTTTTTTACAAGATACAATAACGATGAACGATGACTTTGTTCTATCATCGGACCACCAATTTGCTGTCAACATAATACGCATTCAAAACAAAAAGTATTCGTGGTTCGTCATGCTATAGCTTACGAACATAGGCCTCCGCCATAGATTGCCTCAAAGGGGGGATATTTGCCATAGTTGTCACGCTTAGCAGGCGGTGTGACGCTACTGCACATCTCTTGATTTGTTCCCCTCTGTCGCCTCTTACTACACTGGCGGAAATATACGGAATAATTTGGATATTAATACACCACTACTACTCGGTAAGATGCGTAGATCAAAGAAGTGATAATTTTCCACCTATCTATGGCTTCATGGTTATCAGATTACATATCTTCACGATAAAAGTGAATAGGCTTTTGTTAAACTCAGTCAGTGCACTTTATCACTTTTGGCTCCATCACCATCACCACTTACCATCAGATGTTATATGTATGTGATGTGTATGTAGTCAAACACTGGCATATAATAATTATAAATACTTATAATTAAAGCGTCAAGTAGCTGTGATTTATATCTTCAAATTTTAATTTAAGTAATTTATATGCTACGAGCAATACTTTTCGAAATTAAAATATCTTGCGCAGTTAGTAAATTACGAGTATTAATTTTATAAAACCTAAAGAAATGGCTAAAAGGCTGTTAATAGCCTCATTAATTTATTACTCATTTAGAGGATTTCCCCTGAGACAAAGAAAGAGAGAAAAAATTAAATTCAATTAATTCCAAACAAATCCATAATTTTATTGTTAATAAATCAAATAGTGTTTTCTATTTTAAAGGTCTACTGCCACATTAGGTGTCTTTTATTGTGACAAAAAAAATTGACAGTGCACTTGTAGCCTTTTTATAGAATAAGATAGACTTTTTTGTAGGATAATTTCTGTGGCTTATAGACATTTACATATATCCTCGATCGAGAATCAAAATGAAGATGCGTTATCACCTCGGAAGGCAGATAGAATGCCTCGATTCCAGTAAAAAAGGTATCGGTTCTAAAGACTAAATACAGCAAAATTAAACTATGACAGAATACTAATTTAAAGCTAATTTTTAATAAATGCTGCGTGACTGTTATAAAATGTTTATTGAACTTTCCGAAAATAAAATAAAAACACATTCTAAGTTTTTATGGTCTTTTATAAAATCGAAAAATACCACTAGCGAATTTCTTGAAAAGATGTTGTACAAAGGTAAAGTTAATTCTGCTGGTATAGATATTTGTAATGCCTTCAATGAATATTTCCACTCCGTATTTACAACCGTCAACAATATTATTCACCAAGATTAACCGAGTAATCCAAGTTCACATACAACTTTAGATATAAATTTAACTGATATAAGCTTTGACTTAGTTCTTAAAGAATTACAAAAAGTTAATATCAATAAAGGTGCGGGGTCAGATATTATACATCCTCTTCTTATTTCGAAATGTGCAAAAAGAACTCGCAGTGCCGTACATTAATTCCGTACATCCAAAATGGTTCCCCAAGGAAATACTCTTTAATAACGCCTATTCCAAAAAATAATAACAAAAATATAGTAACCGAGTATAGACCTATCTCAAAATTATGTGTCTTGGGGAAGGTCCTTGAGAAAATTATTACTACTTACATATCGCACTCTGCTCGTCAATATATATCCCAACAAGAACATGGATTTTTCAAGCGCAGAAGTATTGATACGAATACGATAACTTTTACGGAATATTTGCGAAGAGCCATGGGTGACAATCTACAAGTAGATGTCGTATACACTGATATCTCTAAAGTCTTTGACGAAATTAACCACAGTTTACTAATAGCAAAGCTCGCAAAGGCGGGTGCACATGGCAACCTTCTCAGATGGATTGAATCGTACATAAAAAATAGAAGTCAAGCTGTATGTATTAAGGGATTCACCTCAAAATTTCTACCTGTACCTTCAGATGTTCCTCAGGGATCTCATCTTGGCCCGCTCCTATTTTTCTTATATATTAACGATATTGGACTAACATTAAATGAGAGTCAACATCTTCTTTACGCTGATGATGCCAAAATAAATAAAATTGTTAAGTCAAGAGACGACTGTCTCAAACTGCAACAAGATTTGGGACATGCTTTTTCACGAAAAGTCAACCAAATAAATTTTGAATATTGTCTAAATGGCATCACTAAAAAGGACACAAGAGCTATCTTGGCCTAAACGTAAGATCAACCAATTATCTTTTAACTCTCATCTATACCATATTATCTAAATCTTTCGAAGTATCAGTTCTATTTTAAGAATAACAAAACCATTTAATAAGAGTATAACTCTCAAACTTATACTTTTCTTTTGCATGTTCAATCCTTGATTTTTGCAGCACGGTATGGAGCCCCTCTTATCAAATATATCTTGAGAAGATAGAAAAAGTACAAAAAATTTTTTGAAATCCCTTAACTATCGTTACGGTATTGAGAACGAATCATACAATGTAGCTTTGTGCAGACATAAAATGCTAAGTCTTTTTAACAGACGCAAAATTTTTTAAATTATTCTTCTATATAAAATTCTAAATTCATTAATAGATTCGCCAACTTTTGTCTATGTTTTCACTTCCAGCAAGCGTTTGTCTTCCAGTGCGCTCCTCACGTTCGTTACCACTATTCATTCCTCCACGGTTTAATAAAAACTATACACGTAACTCTTATATATGTCGTTCCACCAATATGTTTAACAATTTTTCAGAAATAGATCTTTTTAGCATTAGTTCCAATCTTCTGAAAAACAAAGTTAAAAAAGTTTTTGCAGTAAAATTTGTTGCCCGACTATGTTGTCTCGCAATGTAAATAATAGAGTTTGTTATGTATATTTATTGGCACTACTTGGTTCTTTTTGTAACGTGTAAATGTAAAATGTAAACCATATATTAAGAAACATGACTGTTTGTTGCCAAAATAAATGAAAAAAAATACCAGCGTAAAATAGCAGCTTAATACTCAGCCTTATTGTTGGATGTTGGTCGCAATTGTTTTACGTTATCATACTTGGCAGGCGGGTTGGCAACGGTAGTTCTTTTAGTTGTTATTAGGAAGAAACCGCTGCCCATATCCTTGTTTATTTCCCACTGTTGCCTTTTACGACACTCATGAATCGATATGCAGTGGTGGATATTCTTACACACCAATTACAGGGTTATCACAATTGTTACGTTAATTATAAAATAATAAGTTTACGGTATCAAAAAAAAATATTATTCATTAAATATATTACTTACAGAAAGCTTATATCGTAAACCGTAAGGTAAGATTTAGTAGTAATAATTGAATATTAATACTTTCGTTATTTTAGGATTGCCTCCCACGATTTTAAAAACCGGAATTTGATGTAGGATACCAACATATTTTGATTTGAAAACAAGACATAGGTAGAAAATACGATTAGATGGTAGAACTAGTTCATTTCTAGGTGTCAGTTGGCGTACATACTATACACTTATTTCTGCTGCCAAATAAAAGTGATTGTGTGTTCCGGTCCGAAAGATATAAAGAGCCAGTAAAATTGTAGGCCGTGAGGTATTTTACCTAAATTCTTAGAGTTAATAACATTTCTGTTACTTTCTGTGTTTAAAATTAGCTGCAGGTGTCCATAGACCGTAGTCATGTAAAATGAAGTGGACTGAGAATTATTTTGTCACGTTAACTATATAAAAAAACTACTTACTATATATTTGTGCAGTAGTTAATTGCGATTTCCAATAGAAACAAGGTCAAGAAAAATCAACTATTTGCTATTATAACTTTTATGAAATTATATTCAATTAACTGGTTTACGAATCATTAAGAGATAAAAAAATCAACATCATTTTATCTATATTTTATTATATTTTATAAAAAAATTTAACTTCACCAATTTCTCTTAAGGTTTAATATCCAGGATACAATTTGAAAACTGTGCAGGACACCTCAAAAATCAAAAAATCTCCTGAGAAAACAGAATGGTGGGCTTTAAGTTATCTATCTTCATCATCATCATCATCACAGCCCTTCACAAGTCCACTGCTGAACATAGGCCTCCCCCAAGTAATGCCACAAAGCACGGTCCTGAGCCACCTGCATCCATCGACTTCCTGCATATCTTACCAGGTCGTCACTCCATCTAGTGGGGGGTCGCCCTACACTACGCCTACCGGTACGAGGCTGCCACTCGAGAACCTTTCTTCCCCATCGGTTATCGGTTCTTCGAGCTATATGGCCGGCCCATTGCCACTTCAGCTTACTAATCCGTTGGGCTATGTCGGTCAATCTGGTTTTACTGCGGATATCCTCATTTCTGAGTCTATCACGCAGAGAAACTCCGAGCATAGCCCTCTCCATAGCTCGCTGAGCGACCTTGAGCGTCCTCATACGGCCAGCAGTGAAGGACCACGTCTCTGATCCGTAAGTCATCACTGGCAACACGCACTGGTTGTACACTTTAGTTTTCAGAGATTGAGGTATACCTGACGAGAAGATATGTCGTAATTTCCCGAACGCTGCCCAGCCGAGTTGAATCCGTCGATTGACCTCTCGGTCGAAGTTGACTTACCTAGTCGGACTATTTGTCCCAGGTAAACGTACTCGTCAACAACTTCGAGCATAGTGCTCCCAACAACTACCGGCATAGGTGTGACATGGACATTAAACATAATCTTTGTTTTGTCCATGTTCATCTTAAGACCTATCCGTTGGGAGGCACTATTGAGGTCATTGAGCATAGTGCTTAAGTCCTCCAGTGATTCTGCCATAGGGACTATATCGTCGGCAAATCGAAGGTGAGTGATGTACTCGCCATTGATGTTAATACCGTATCCTTTCCAGTCCAGTAGCTTGAAAACGTCTTCCAAAGCAGCGGTGAAGAGTTTCGGGGATATAACGTCACCCTGTCTTACACCTCTCTGCAGTTGGATAGGTTTCGAGCTATGGTTCTGTACTCGGATAGCCATCGTAGCCCTACTGTACAAACACTTCAGCACTTCAATATACCGACAGTCAACTTGGCACCGCTGAAGGGACTGCAGCACCGCCCAAATTTCGACGGAATCAAAGGCTTTCTCATAGTCCACATACGCCAGGCAAAGTGGCAAATTGTACTCTTCAGTCTTCTGTACAATCTGCCGCAGGGTATGTATGTGGTCTATGGTACTGAAGCCTTTTCGGAAACCGGCTTGTTCGGGAGGCTGGAAGTCGTCGAGTCTGCGTGCGAGACGATTCGTAATGACTCTCGAAAACAGCACGTAGACGCGGCTCAGAAGGGAAATCGGTCTGTAGTTCTTCAAGAGAGCGTTGTCGCCTTTCTTAAAGAACAAGACCACCGCACTTCTGCTCCACGCCTCTGGAGTAGTGCCACCATGGAGGACGGAATTGAAGAGCTTCTGAAGGACTTCAAGTACCGGTGTTCCACCCGCTTTCAGAAGCTCCGCTGTAATTCCATCCTCGCCTGGGGCCCTGCCGTTTTTAAGGTGCTGGAGAGTCATTCTAATCTCGCTTAGACTGACGTCCGGGATATCATCGGAATAGTGTCGGATAAGACTTGCTCTTGGATCGTTACTCACACTTGCGTGTGGCTCCAACGATGATGTGTACAGCTGCCCATAGAACCTCTCAATCTCACTCAAAATCTCAGGTGTCCCGGAAACGATGCTGCCACACTCAGTCTTCAGCCTTGACAGTTGGCTCTTTCTGGCAGATAGATCTCTGGCAAAGACTTTGGAGCCCTTCCCGGTTCCGCTCGATCGCTACTTTAATACGAGCAGTATTAAAGTTGCGTAAGTCTCGCCGCATGCATTTGGAGATCTGTCTGTTCAGTTGCCTGTATGCTGTCAAATCTGTTGACGATTGCAGCCTCATCTCCCGTCTAACAGCCATGAGATTAAGAGTGTGATCGGAGAGTTTTTGTGTTCTTCTGCGGCGGGTCTTGCAGAACTTAGCTCCGACCGCATGGACAGTTTCCACGAGCTTGTCATTCATATCGTCCACTGCATTGCAATCTTGTAGGCACTGAAAGCGGTTGTGTAACTCGAGCTGAAAGTTTTCGGGATTTTGGATCAGAGCACGAGGGGGACGGAGCGTTGACTTCATTAGACGAGACCTCTCCAACCTAACGTTTAGGTTCAGTGTGGTCTCAAACCATTCGGTGATCGCTGCCAGTTTTCACCCTTGCGATCACTGAGACATCACTGAACAGTTGGCGTCTGGTCGTCATAATGAAGTCAATCTCATTTTTTGTCGAACCGTCGGGGCTCGACCAGGTCCACTTCCTGTGGGGCCGCTTCTGGAAGAAAGAGTTCATCATAAAGAGTCCCTCTTTCTCCATAAAGTCGGCCAGCTGCTGGCCCCTTCGGTTCCGTTGCCCTACTCCAAATTTCCCTAACTTCAGCTCACCGCTTTCTCTTGTGCCTAGTTTTGCGTTGAAGTCTCCCATCAACACCGTGTAGTGGGTTTTGGAGGAATGTATGGCTTTGGAAATATCCTCATACATTTCCTCCACCTCCTCATCGGAATGTGCCGACGTTGGTGCGTAAACCTGTATGACCTTCAGCGAATACCGTTTGGTGATTCTGAGTATCAGGTACGCGACCCTCGTCGACACACTCTCAATCTGTACAACGTTGTTGACGAGAGACTTGTGGACGATAAATCCGACACCTCCTTGGGACAGATGGTCGCCCTCCCGGTGATAGAACAAGTTGCCGGATTCGAGAATCACCGTGTCCTCCCCCTCTCTTCGGACCTCGGATAATCCTATAATACTCCAGCGCAACTTGTCTATCTCTTCTTCCAGCTCCAGGATCTTCTCGTCAGTCCTCAGTGTGCGTGCGTTAAATGTTGCCAGGTCGAGTCGTCGTAGGTGGCAACCGAACCTCCACCGGAGATTCTTAGCACCCCCTGCCCCGCCGTTACCATGGTCGCCACCGTAGCCAGGAATAGCGGGGCCGCCGGGGACTGGGGGCCGTCTATTTGTGTAATTGTTCATGGGGGGTATATTGCCATAGTTGCCACGCTTGGCGAGCGGGTTGGCAACCGCAGTTTTTTTTTTGTCGTACAGTTGCTGTTATCAGGAAGATGCTGCTGCCCATCTCCTGCCTGTCTCCCTCTGTCGCCTCTTACGACACCCACGGGAAGATATGGGGTAGTGGATATTCTTAACCGCCACTACAGTTATCTATCTATCTAGATAGATAACTGTAGTGGCGGATAAGTTATTGATCTACTGTACATATAATAAATCTGTAGAAAAATTATGTATTCGTGATTTATGGAAAACAACTATATGGATTAGTTTCTGATGCTGAGAGTTTTTTTAGCTTTTTGTTTTAACAGCTTCATCGCATTCAGGGTTAGGCTGCGAGCTTCAAATAAAAGGGGTAAAGGAGACTGATACGCTTTTATATATTCTAGGGCCCAAGCTGTAAAAAGATGAAAGTGTTAATGAATAGCTTATGTATTAACAAAACATTAAATTTTAAATCTGAAGCAAAGTTATATGAGATTTAGTAAAATTGAGGTTATGCAACAAGTTAAAACACCTAAACTAAACAGCTGATTTTGAAGTGCGATTGCTTTTTTCTCAGACAGAGCTGTTTACTGTATTAATAATAGTATTTATTGTACTGTATTAAGTGGGAGGACAATAGAAAACTCACAAATAGATTGAAGGATAGGAAAGGTTAAAAAAATTTAATTAACTTTAATTCATCTTCAAATTAAATTACAATTTACAGAGTGACCCATTGTGTCAATATCCAATCGATAAAATCCAGGCCGTAAAATCCACAATACCAAGCCAGGGTCGCACAAGTAAGATCAGAAGTCCATAGAAAGAAAGCAGTGGTCGAGGAATATAAATCAACTAGCTGTTACCCGCGGCTTCGCCCGCATGGTCACTGGGAAAAGAACTATAGGTACATTGCTTTTTGAATTGAAAGAAAACTGAGTTTTATAAATTTTTCAGAGATGCAGCCATTAAAAGGAAACTGAGCAAAATTGATTAGTCAGCCTATTTAAATGTTTTGAAACGCAGCGTATAGGAAAGCATGAAAATAGTCTGTTTATTAAAAATGGAAATGGGATATTTTTTAATTAAAGGAAACTGAGCATAATTATCCGTCAGGGATGCAGACTTTTGTAAAGAAACTGAGCTAAATTGATTCGTCATAGACGCAGTTTTCTGAATTGAAAGGAAACTGAGTCAAATTAAGGATCCGTCAGAGATGCAGCCTTTTAAGTTGAAAGGAAACTGAGCTTTATAGGTCCGTCAGAGGTGCAGCATATGGAATTGAAAAGAAACTGAGCTAAATAGGAAATTTTGAATTGAAGGGGAAGATCTGTGGGAATTCTGAATAATTGATTGTGGGAATTTTGGAAAAAAAAAACAACTAACTGAACACTATTTTATGACGCTAATGTACACAATGTTATATGTTTTTTTCATTCGGTGAAAGAGTGTGGAGATTCTGGGCATTTGACACACGCGAACATGCTACGTACAGCTGACCATGAGAGAAGCACGGTTTTTCTAAGTTGACCCCCGCTACCTGTAACGTTTGCCCTTGCGCTTTATTAATTGTCATTGCAAAACTGAGCTTAATAGGGAACTGCAACCTCTTGAATTGAAAAGGAAAATCTGTGGGAATTATAGGGATCCGTGGTACAATAACATTTTCACCTTTCCCTACGCCTGTCAAAATTGTAGCACCGATAATGTTCCGTCCAAGATGTGTCACACGCAGCCTTGTTCCATTACATAACCGAGGAGCATCTAAATTTCGCATTAGCATGACTGGGACGCCTAATTTTAATTGAAGCTTATGTGAGGGCACACCTGACAACTCTAGAGAACTTAGAAACTCTGCGGGATATGAAGTGCTCTGTTCTGTATCCATAACTGCGTCTACTGACAATACTCTGTTATTTCTCCTGCTACTTCGCTTAATATATCTGCATTTATTTTGTTAACGCTCTCACTTTTTGGTGCAATAATCGCCCTTTCACATAACCATTTGTCTTCAGGCATGTTGTTCGTTAAATCTGAATAAACGCTCCCAATTAATTCGGAATGACTCTGTACTAAATTACAAAAATCTCTCATCAATTTAACGCAGCTCTCAGCATCCGTTTCCAACCGCCCATCGCCATTTTTTAATAGTGTGTCAGCATAGTTTCCAGTATAGATATCATTATACAAATGCACTCTCATATTCGTAGTTAAACTGAATTTCGTCAACTTGTTACATAAAATAGACGACTTGAGCCATGCTTTAATTTCATCTGCAGGTGTGCCCTTTTGAATGACAGGTAAAGTTTGGTAAAAGTCACCAGAAATCACAGAAAACCGAGATCGAAAGCAGTAGTCAACATAAATATAACCAACGAAAAAAGAAGTAAGTGTATGGTACCGTATACACTATCTATACTATTAATATTCCTTTGAAATATTGTAAAACAACCTGAAACAACGAAAACCAATTCACGATTCTAAATAAACAACAAAATCAAACCCAGAGTCTAAATATGTACATATAAAAAGGAATACCAACCAAATCAACAAAACCAATCCAAGAAAATACACAAATCCGAAAATGAAAGCCAATATAAATCCATTCAACCTTAACCAAATCACAAAGCAAATAACAAACAATCGAAATCGAAAGCAGGTAGTCGAATAAGCTACGAAATAGAAACAATTTAAGCGTATAAGTACCGTATGCACTATAAGTTGACGCGCGGCTTAACGGCGGGAGTTAAGTACATGTCAGGAAACATTTCGTTACCGCATTTTAAAAACCTAGTAACGACATCTAGCGGAATCAATTTAAACTATGTATAAGTTAGTTAATGAGAACTCTCAAATAATATTTTTCTTATAATTTTGCACAATTTTTCTTATTGTAATACCGATTCATTCATAACCATATATAAGAACTGTATTCATTTCCGTCCAATAAATATTACAAAGGCTTATTAATAAGGCCTACTAAGAACTGTTTCTACCACAGTTAAATAATAGTTAAGGGTGAAAGCGTGACAGGCGGTGATAGTATTTCTGATCCATACTTATAATCACGCCTGTAACCCTTGCGGGGTAGGCAGAGCATCAACGGATTACTTAATGTCGTCCTCGAGAGGTTATCGCCTATTCTGTGAATTACTATGCACCAAAACGTTTGACGAAAATCAGCTGGTGAATTTTATGTTTTTTATCGCTCTCTTCCCGGTCCTGCGTGGAAAAATACAGATCCATACATTTTTTATCTTAATTTTGGTAAAAAGACATAATAATTGAATAAAACTAAATTTACGGATTTTATCGTGTTTATTTCACTACGTTTACTTAATTTTAATTCCCGACGTTTCGGGTGCTTTACAGCAACCATGGTCACTGGAGGGACTGAGATGTTTGACGTCCCAATGTCATTGTTAGCCCAGCTACCTTCAGTTTTTGAATATAAATTTTTGGTCCGATTTACGCAAAACGAACTTACAGTATCTTGAAGTCTTGCAGTGGTATGCTTGGGTTTGGGTTTAATTTTGTTAATTATAGGATCCCAAGCAGATGGCAGCACCCAACCATCTTCTCTATTGAAATTAGGATGTTTTTTAATTTCAATAGCCTCGCGTATCATCCTTGGTAGGAATCGGTGTTCTTTTGCGAGGACTTGTGGTTTATCAAATCTGATGTAATGGTAGGGACGATTTTGAACATGTTCACAGACTGCAGACTTCCCGGAGCGTCGGTGCTTCACGTCAGCTATATGTTCTTTCACGCGGGTTTTTATGGATCTTTTTGTTTGACCTAAGTAAGAGAGACCACATTCACAATCTAACTTGTAAACTCCTGCATCTTGTAGAGGGATATTACACTTGACGGATGGTAAAACTTGACTAATCTTCTTCGGCGGCTTGTAGTATGTTTTAATGGAAGCTCGCTTCAAGATGTAGCCAACCTTGTCTGTGATTCCTCTGACATATGGTAGTACAGCAGGTACATGCTCGACTGTGGCCGGCTTCACTCGGTCACTGTGACGTAGGCGCGGGACCCGAATCTTGTTGTCTTGCAATACTTGCTTGACATGCTGAAGTTCGGTGGCCAGATTTTTTCTGTCACAGATCCCTCGTGCTCTCTGAAACAAAGATTTACCCACGGTAGCTAACTGTGAAGGATGATGGTGAGATTCACCATTTAAATATCGGTTGGTATGGGTCCTTTTCCTATACACAGTGTGACCAATTGTGTTATCAGGATTTCGAATGACTAAAACATCTAAGAAAGCTAAAGAATTATTTTCCTCTAACTCCATTGTGAATTTTATTTTAAAGTTTATAGAGTTAAGGTGGTTTAAAAATGCAGTTACTTTGTCAGATGGTAAAATTGTGAAAGTATCGTCACCGTACCGCTTGTAGAATATTGGATTTACAGGAACAGTAAGAAGGGCTTTCTCCTCGAAGTCCTCCATGAATATGTCGGCGACTATTGGAGATACAGGTAAGCCCATCGCCACACCATCTACTTATATAAATCCGTAAATTTAGTTTTATTCAATGTGTAGTGTTCGCGTAAATTTAAGAAATTATTATGTGAACCAGTACGGACTGGTAATAGCAAATAAAATTTGCCGATTAGAAGATCTTAAAACCAAGCGCGCAAGATATATAACATCTTTAGATTTCTTGAAGAGATGCAGAGACAATAATCTCATTCCTACGTGTGTCAAAATATCAACAAAAAAGGACATTCGAGAAAGTGCAAAGATCTTAAATCAGGCAAGTAAAAAAGTTGTTACGGACGGTGATTCAGCAGAAACGGTTCGATTTACATGTCATAAACAACACCATAGACAATTTGTTCAGTGAACTAAAGACAGTTTTAATGACGTTTAATTTTAATAATTGCATCGAAACTTTAAACAAACGAGAAACAGCAAAATACAATGAATGCAAAAATAAACAAATATAAAAATACCAAAAATTAACGATTGTTCAGTCACTATTCACATGCCTACCTATTGAAGACTGCATATCAATTGTAACTCGGAAGATAGAAGATAATAACATGCCTGCTGAATATGCAGTATTATTCAAACACTTCCTCACATCTGGCTATCTATTGTGGAAGGAAGAGTTCTACAAGCAAGTAGATGGTGTGGCGATGGGCTCACCTGTATCTCCAATAGTGGCCGACATATTCATGGAGAACTTCGAGGAGAAAGCCCTTCTTACTACTCCTGTAAATCCAAGATTCTACAAGCGGTACGGTGACGACACTTTCACAATTTTACCATCTGACAAAGTAGCTGCATTTTTAAACCACCTTAACTCTATAAACTCTAAAATACAATTCACATTGGAGTTGGAGGAAAATAATTATTTAGCTTTCTTAGATGTTTTAGTCATTCGAAATCCTAATAACACAATTGTTCACACTGTGTATAGGAAAAGGACCCATACCAACCGATATTTAAATGGTGAATCTCACCATCATCCTTCACAGTTAGCTACCGTGGGTAAATCTTTGTTTCAGAGAGCACGAGGGATCTGTGACAGAAAACATCTGGCCGCCGAACTTCAGCATATCAAGCAAGTATTGCAAGACAACAAGCTTCGGGTCCCGCACCTACATCACAGTGACCGAGTGAAGCCGGCCACAGTCGAGCGTGTACCTGCTGTACTACCATATGTCAGAGGAGTTACAGACAAGGTTGGCTACATCTTGAAGCGAGCTTCCATTAAAACATACTACAAGCCGCCGAAGAAGATTAGTCAAGTTTTACCATCCGTCAAGTGTAATATCCCTCTACAAGATGCAGGAGTTTACAAGTTAGATTGTGAATGTGGTCTCTCTTACATAGGTCAAACAAAAAGATCCATAAAAACCCGCGTGAAAGAACATATAGCTGACGTGAAGCACCGACGCTCCGGGAAGTCTGCAGTCTGTGAACATGTTCAAAATCGTCCCCACCATTACATCAGATTTGATAAACCACAAGTCCTCGCAAAAGAACACCGATTCCTACCAAGGATGATATGCGAGGCTATTGAAATTAAAAAAACATCCTAATTTCAATAGAGAAGATGGTTGGGTGCTGCCATCTGCTTGGGATCCTATAATTAACAAAATTAAACCCAAACCCAAGCATACCACTGCAAGACTTCAAGATACTTTAAGTTCGTTTTGCGTAAATCGGACCAAAAATTAATATTCAAAAACTGAAGGTAGCCGGGCTAACAATGACATTGGGGCGTCAAACATCTCAGTCCCCCCATGACCATGGTTGCTGTAAAGCACCCGAAACGTCGGGAATTAAAAATAAGTAAAAGTAGTGAAATAAACGCGATAAAATCCGTAAATTTAGTTTTATTCAATGTGTAGTGTTCGCGTAAATTTAAGAAATCATTAAGACATAATAATCCAGATATTCTGACCTTCTGTGTTCGTCCATCGTACCGTCATCCGTCTTGTAGAATCACGGTGGCGCCACCTAGCTGTATTTAATTTTGCAACATATTAAATTTTCCCACGGGAATGATATATTTTTCCGCCTATGTCACTCTACAGCCACCGAACTATCCCCATACCATAATTCACGCCATGCCGACGCTCTGTTGCGACGTGAAAGAGGGACAAACTTTTGCAACATATTCTATTTTCCCACGGGAATGAGATGTTTTTCCGCGGAAAAAATTAACCTATGTCACTCTACAGCCACCGAACTATCCCCATACAAAAAATCATGCCATGCCGATGCTCTGTTGCGACGTGAAAGAAGGACAAACAAACAAACAAACACACTTTCGTATTTATAATATTAAAGTATGGAAGTATGGATAAAACAACAACAAGTGTGGATAAGTCAGGCAGGAGCTATCACTGTCAGCACAGATTAAAAATACAGTTGGCAAACACAAGTAATAAATCGAACTGTGAACAAGATTTATTTTTATTATGTTGATATTTTATTTTTTAAACTTTTTACACTGTGTTAATCGTAATTTATATAATTACTATGATTGAATCAATTATGTGCTGTAAGTTGTTTTAATGTTTAATTGTTAAAACTCATTAACACTAATCGATTGAAGTAACCGATTTCTAATTTTATTCGTGACATAAACTTATTTTTAATATTTCTCTTCTTCCAGATTTTAATTGGGATATTTTTTATATTATGAAATAGAAAAATATAACGCTTTTTTTAAACCATATTTCAACTTATTACAAATTGGGCCCAGAAATCCCCGTCTCCTTTAAATTATTCTGCATCGTTACTTGCATAACGATGTTCACCTACGTCAGTTGAAAGTGAACATAAGTGAGTTAGGAGTATCTAAAGTTCCTCCGAACAGAGGATGACCTTTCAGAATGTATTCTATAAAGCGATGTAACTGGTTGGTGCACAAGAGCCTAAGGAGTCTCTTGCAGGCGGAATCTCTAGGTTCACTAGAGGGAGTACATTGGCTCTCAAGACTGTCCGTGAGGCAATCGGCTTTTTCAAAGTCGTCCAATGAGAGATCGGGGTTTCCTGAGATCAGAGTTTCCAGAGATCGGGGTTTCCTCACTACTGGATGGAATTCCATGAAATTTTGTATGTTGGCAGTTAATGACCGTGTATAACATATAAGTAACTTTTTATGCGCTCACGGAAGAGTAAACGATTGGTTATGTTTTTCCTTTTTTTTAAGTTTATTGTATTATGGCTGCCTATGGTTCTTTTTGTCCTAAAAAAGATTTAGCAATACGTATAATAAATTTATAAAAAAGTGTATCTGAGATAAATTAACTCACCGAATCACCAACCAAATCGGGCAGAACAACGTCTACCGTGCCAGCTAGCTTAGAATATTTTTCAAAATATTCTAAGCTAGCTGGCGGGTTAATGGGCTTAAAAGCTTTATCTCTGTACCGCTATTGGGTTTAGTAATTTTGGTTAGCCCTTCCGTCGTCAGTCTATCATACGAGTCACGTTGGTTTATCTGTCTCATTTCAAAGCAAGGGACAACGTGCATGTGAGGTACTATCTTTAAGAAAGTCAATAGCGTAGTCAGATTAAGTCTTATACAAAAGATGACGACGTAATCAGGTTAAGTCCATTAGAAAAAGTTGAGCTCCGAGAGGATATTACATAAACATGTTTAAGATCGACAAGGAGACGAGAAATATCCATAAGATCTATATAGGGGGGATATTTCCCAAAAATGTCACGCTTGGTTGTTCGGTCTACAACCGTGGTTTTTTATTACTTCTTAGTTGTTAAGAAGCTTCTGCACATCCTCTGGTGAAGGGGAAATAATAAAATTACTACCTCAAATGGCTTAGCAAGATCCTCCGTTATGCCGAAAAATTACCTAAACTATCGGCGTATTGAAGCTTGTTTTTGCCGTCCGATCAGCCTCCATCCATCAGTCTCGCTCGGCTTTCGAAGGGGAAAGTTTTATCGCTTACTATAAGAATACACATTACGCAAAAGCACGACGTAAAATTAAAATGAGGAATAACCGTAATAAAAATAAGAAGCGACTGGGTTAGCGTAAAGAAACAGGCATAAATATGATAAATATGATAAATAAGTATCTAACGAACTATCTACTTACAGTATTAGTGATTACAAACATGTCGGTATGTAGCATACGACGCGCGGTGAAGTGGGGGCGAAATTAGAATTTGAGCTGACTTACTATATCCCCTTAATTTTCCTATGTATTTCTCTATTTTAATGGTGATAACGATAATAACTGCATCTTATAGCAATTTCAAAGTTAAATCGTTTACTACATACGAGTATAAGCAGCTTTTAAGAAAAACTTCTGTGTCAGACACAGCCTGACACTGGGGTGATTTTATAAGTGTTTCATAAGCTTAATATTAATATTCGAAAAAAGAACTCGAAAAAAAAAGTCACATAATATAAAGGGATTCTAAATATCAAACGAAATACAAATATTACTAACACATTTATGAGGTTGTGACAATGAATTACACGTGTATTACAGTGACACGTGTATAAGCTTCTGAATGAATATGTAATTCGATTATATATTCGGCCATATTTAATTTGAATATAATTTATTTTAAGCTTGTCACGAGTGTTTGCTCTTTGCCTAGTAACATGGTTAGTAAATATTAAATATAATGGGATGGTATTTGTTTCTTGGCTTAATTATGTTCTTTTTTTAGAAATAAAGATGAAACACACACACACACACACACACACACACACACACACACACACACACACTACACACACACACACACACACACACACACACACACACACACACACACACACACACACACACACACACACACACACACACACACACACTGACACACGCACACGCCACACACACACACACACACACACACACACACACACACACACACACACACACACACACTGACACACACACACACACACACACACACACACACACACACACACACACACACACACACACACACCGTGCTATGGCTAATAAGTCACCCGTAAGAACTAAGATGATTTATATTTTTATGTAAGTGTAAGGGTAACAAACTTTTTACGTGGTAGAACCATGCTGCAGCTATATTAGAAGTATAGTTGTAGCATGAATGGGTCCGCTCGACGCTGGTATTCTGTGAGAGCGTGATCCTTTCGCAGTCGAGCCGACTCACTCGTGCTACAATAATTGTTCTATTCATATAGGTGCAGCATGGCCATACAAGTATAAATAAGGTAAATAAGGTGTTTCAGGATTGTACGAAATGGAAGTCCGTAGTCTCTGCCTACCCTTATGGGTGACAGGCGTGAGTGTTCATGTTATTTGCTTGCCACTGTTGCAATGTCTGGTAGGTGGGTTTATGTCTGATTTATAAGTTATATCACGAAGGTATTTTTGATCATTTCCTGATTCATTTGTCACTCCGTCGCTTCTATTATACTGGAATTTATTATAAACGTACTATGTTGGATGTTAATACAAATTGCAATCAAATTGAGCCAAGTTTATTCGGCGCTTAACGTAATTGTTACAATTCTCGTTAATAGAGTAGTTAATTTGTTTCTATCGCTAAGATTATGCGGATGAGATATAATATTACCTATATTTTGAATGTTAAATAAAATAAACGGTTAAATCAATATCTTAGATTCTTATAAATATCTCGTAGTAGTGTAAAAAATAATTTACTGTAACTATTACTGTACTTTAAAAAATCTTTAAGTTGTAGAGCCATGCTGCATTTATATTATGGTTGTAGCATGATGGGCCAGCTCGACCGGAGATGGATCAGGCTTTCACAGAATACCAGCGTAAAATAGCAGCTTTATGCTCTGTATTTTGTACCGTGAATGTAGAGAACCGAATCCCCTTTTAACTGAGTACGTAGCATTCCATCTTAGTCCTCAGGTAACGCGAAACGCATCTTTATTTTAATTTTTAATCTAGGCCACAGTATCTACTTACCATTAAGTGGACTGTCTACTTACCGTCAAGTGCTTGTTTGTTACCTTTATTCTTTAAAAAAACACAGCAACGTTGAGCTGCCATTTTACGCTTAAATACAATGTGTTCCAGATCTTCCTTTCCCAGCCTTCCCCGGTCCAGGTGAGTAATTCGTGCTAAAACTACGTTAAAAATGATCAAGGTTGACAAACGGGTAGACAGTCTGCCTGACATAAAGTGGATGTTGTGACCATGATGTGTGAAATAGCCCCTCGAAACCACTCTTCATTCATCCTTTGGTCTACAATTCTTTCTATCTGCTATCTACGGAAGAGGTTCGCAAAATGATGAAATGGTTTAAGTATGCTATTGTGTTAACCTCATCTTCATAAGTAGCAGTCAAATAGATTTGTTACTATGTCACATGTATATAAGTAAATTATCATAAAAGTCAGTGAAGAATCTAACAATCGATAATGCAATTATCGGTTTTAATGTACATTTAAGATAATTCAATTTTCAATTCAATTTTCAGTTTGTTTATTTTTGTTTTTCTTATCTCTCATTCGTGGTTTCACTGAAAATCAGCGTTCTCATAACTAATTGTTGTTTAACCCATTGTAGAGTGTAGATAACTGACAATAAGTTTCTCCAGACCGACTTTCAATCACAGCAGCCAGTTCAATGGAGACTAGCCATTTACGCAGGACAGGATTATAATGCCCAAGTGCATACGTAAACAAACGTGCGCTATCTATCCTCTCAATCTCATAGTCCAATGGGACGGTAGTTCGACACGGCCAGAGAAAGTACAGGCGCAAGATCTACAGTGTTACGTGCTTTCGAGGGATTTCTTGATAGAAACACCCAATAACTGATTTTGGTCTGACCCTAGATTCAAAACCTTAATCAACAAGCGTGTTTGCGACTACAAGACCAACGACGCAATTAAAATCGTCGCTACATATTATTTAAATCGATTAAGCGGTAAAGATCGATAGTATGATTTCCTGTCATGTTCTATTTTTGTTTTGTTGCTACAGCCATATTAACGTAGGTAAACTACCCAATTATGGACACTTTAAGACGTTCGTCACAAAACGTTTAGCAAAAAATAGTTAAAAAACTATTTTTATATTTTATTTGTAGATATTAATATTCTGTCATTATCATTCTTTTAAAAGTTGGCGATATTGTGCAAATTATAATTACTATTTATGAAAAAAGTTCGTTTATCCGAAGTTACCTCTAACTTCCTATTATTGACATACATTTTCCTATTAATGACACTGAACTGCCTAAATATTGACACCCTGGTTCTCATGTCTGTTGATCGCTAATTTTAACAAATTTATTGGGAAAATAGTAAATAAAAAGTACTCTCTAGTTTAAAAATATGTAATAGAATTCTTAAAAAATACACAGTTACACCAAAAATAACATTTTCTCCTGTTAATCACTATAAAGGTATCAATTAATCAACATTGCAATAATCAGTACTTAAGAAATCAAAAACAAAAAACAGTTGCGTCAAAAATAGGTAATAAAACTTCTCTTCTTTATCACTATAAAAGTATCAACTAATCAACATAAGGTACAAGTTTCATTTAAAGTCGTTTTAACAATAATGTTTACGATATAAATGTATGTTTTACGATGGTTATTTACGTTGGTTAAACTGAGATCATAACTTCTCTTATAACTTTAACAAGTCAGTACCTACTGAGAATTTTCTTCAAGTAAATTTTCGATATCTTTATCCTGCAGTGTTTTCTTATCTAATTTTGGTTTAACATTAAATTCTTTTGCAAATCGTTCTTTTAAACACAAAGTATCTTGGTCACGAATCTTATTACCAGTGTCCTTAGAATCTATATTCAGTCTTACATTGGTACACACAGTCTTCATAGGTGTTTGTAACAGTTTGTTAGAGGCACTCGTTCTTTTGTTATCATCAAAATTAAGTTTTGTTTTTACTTTTGCAATCTCTTCGGCCTTATATTCTGTAGAAAATATATGTTGCTCATGATTGATATCCATCATTATTGCCTTTGGTTCTTCACTATTTGCTTCTGTATTATTAAAAGTTTCTAATCTATTTGAAATTTTATTTTGTGTAATAATGTTGTCGGATATCACAATCACTTTGGCTTCACTTTTCTTTTTGGTCTCTGTCATTTTTTTGGTTAAAAAGTTTTTAGTTCTCTTAGTTTGTTCTTTTTTCAATATTCTCTCTTCTTTTCTTTTTTTTACTTCATCTACCTTTTTTGTTTCTCATCAGCCTTTGACTTCTCTTTTTTTTGCCATTCCTCAGATGTCAATACAAACGAAACTCGTTCTGTATTTCTCACCCCTTTCCTGACCGGAGTTTTTGCTAAAACTAAAGTGTCTTTTAGATTAATTTTTTTCATTGGTCTTATTATTTTGTCACTTAAATTAGTTGGCATGATCTTTGGTGGAGAATTTGCAAGTGTAGTAATATTTTGTACTGAGCAATCAGTAAAAACATCGATATTTTCTAATAAATCTTCATTGCTAATATGTGAGACTTCTTTTCTTTTAGGGGTAAGTTATAAAAATGTATTTGAAATTACAGGTGGAGTATGAATTTCTACTTCATGTGGAACTTCAAAGCAAGATAGCCTTTCTTTTGAATCATTCCAATCTTCCACAGAATCACATAAAATTACAGGAAGATTAGCAATATCGAAATTGGTATTTGGTTCCTCATAAAAGTTATCTTCAGATTCAATGGATGTAACACCTTTAAATGTGCATTCAGTAGTTTTGTTATTGGGAGTCTCAGATGTAGTAGACTTAAGAAGGGATGGTGAAACTTCAAAAAAATTAAAAACTTGGTACAAAATTCTGTCTTTTTCATACTTACATTCTTTAATTATATCGAGGAATCGATTTTTTTGTAACACTACATCTTTATTATTGCTTATGCTTTTTACTCGTTTACCAAGACATTTGTCAAAGTTTATACTATCAGGATTCCACGGGAAAAGTCCAGCAGCCCTAAAACCATTTTGCAATATTTCCGGATGAATAGAACTATTAATGGCTTTTTCTAAAATCGGTGCGAATTCCAATTTTGTTAGAGCTTGAGATGGATTGTTTCTTCTCCACTCCATCACACTTTTTTTCCAACCATTTTTTAGCGGTTTAAAAGCGGATACATCTGCGGGCTGCAAAATTCTTGTGGCATTTGGATAAAGAGCGATAAGTATGATTTTTAATTCTGTACAAAGTTCACTGACACTTAGTGTTACGTGTGTTTTATGTCCGTCAACAAACAGGATGACAGGAAATTTTGTTGCTGTTCGCGTAAGGTATGGATGTAAAACATTCCTAATATAATCAACAAAAATGTCTGTTTTCATCCAACCGTTATCACTGAGGCCAATACCCCAATCTTTAGGCACTTTTGTAGCAAGTTCTTTAGGTAGTCTTTTATTTGGGTAAATTACTAATGGTGGAGTTCGTTCTCCATTTGCTTTAAAGGTAAATAAAATAGTTAAGGATGCCTTGGCTTGACCTCTATCAACTTCATAGACATTTTTATGACCTTTTATGGAAAGAACTCTCCCACTTTTTGGGCACAGTTGGAAGTTTGTCTCGTCACCATTTAAAATGCGCGATGGGTCCTGGAGAATGTCAGTATAATTATTCATTTTTAAATAAGAATATATATCACGAAACCAGCGTCTTATATCTTCTTCAGATACGCAAGAACTTGCACCAGTGACACTTTCTGGGGTTCTAATAGCCAAATCCTTATGTCTTTTCATGAAAAGATTATACCATCTTTCCCCTGGAACGCCATTCTTAAATGGATTCGGTCTATTGGCCTTTTTTAAGAATTCAGCTACACTTGTAATCAGGTCCTCTTTTCGTCTTGGAAAGCCTTTTCTGCTATTAACTTTGATCCAATTTACTAAATCTTCTTCCTCTTTTACTGTCAGGACAGTAGGTGGTCCTGGTCTCTCATTTTTGTCTGGATGATTGGTATGAAAAATAAGTGTAGTCCTAGGGACACCACACGTTTTTGAAGCCAATTTCTTGGACATCCCTTTATTTATTGCTTCTAATGCTAATTTTATATTTTCTGAAGAGTATTGCTTTCTTTTCTTTGGAGATATTTTCTTTTTATTAATATTATTTAGAGAACTTTTGCGTTTATCTAAACCAGGATTTGTTTTGTAGTTGGCCATACTGTAAATTACGGAATGATAATTAATATTATTTTTATTATTTTTAAGCTAATACCTAACCTTAAATAATTTTTAGTTATTGTTAAAATACTTGATTGAAATTAATCGTTACAAATTGTAGTAAAAAACTTATTATTGACATATTTATTTCCTATTATTGACATGGTGTCGATAATACGATATTAAGCTATTGACACTGTGTCAAAAAATTGAAAAGCTAAGCCATACGTTTTTTAATTTATACTCAAAATGATCCCTGTCGTTAAAACAAGTATTTTTTGTATAAAATTCCTATCAAAATAAATAATAATATGAATCCAAACATTGACATACTGTGTTAATAATAGGTAGTGAGGTCTATTTAGCTATCAATTATTGACACCCCCATTTTAATTTCACAATTTTTTAATTACCGAAAAAGTGAGGTTATAGAAATGTTAATCGATTTTTCATCAATTTACAAAATATAAACATCAATATATATGTAAATATCAAAGACGAAAAATTATACTACATTGTATGCACTTACCCTTCTGATTTTCCAACAAAATGGCGACTTTTTCTTATGAACACGGAGACGTTTGGTAAATTGAATAGTTTTGTTCAGCCATGCTTGTTAAAGAACTCAAACTGTATTGCCATAACAAAAAATATAAATACAGATGCGTTTACTTTAAACACCTTTGCTCCTATATTGAACGTGTATCTTATAATTTTAATTTATCTGTAGAAGTGTCAATAATTGGCGGAGTGTCAAGATTAGGGCAGTTTACCCTATTTTTACTCATTCTTAATATCATATTTTACAAGCGTAACTAACACGTACAGATTATTTTATTTTGATATCACTTAATAGATGTGAACGCAAAGTACGCGTTTGTTCATCGAATGGCAGAAACCAGCCAATGTAATACTGATACTAACATAATAAGTAACGGAGAATTCTTTATCTTTCTACACCGGATATTTTTCACCCGTATCCGGTTTGAAAGTTAACAGAGACTAGTCAATTAGTAATCACGAGACATTTCATCAAAGTTCACAGTAAAGCCATGGGCTATGATAGGTTATTGGTTATATAAAGCACGCGTCATTCTCACGATATTAAAGTATTTTTTTTTTTGTTTATAGGATAGGGTGACAAACGAGCATACAGTCCACCTGATGGTAAGTGGTTGCTGCGGCCCATAAACATCTACATCTATCTTCCATTACAAATCAAAATGCAGATGCGTTGCCACCCGTGAGGACTGAGATGGAATGCCTCATTTCCAGTAAAAAGAGTCTCCGGTTCTCTACACTCACCATACGAAACACAGCAGCATTAAGCTACTATTTGACGCTGGTATTCTGTGAGAGCGTGGTCCTTTCCCGGTCGAGCCGACCCATTCGTGCTACAACTATACTACTAATATAATTGCAGCATGGCTCTACCACGTATAAAATTATATTTATATTTCAATAAAGTAGGCTTGAATAGAAGAAAATTGAATAAATATATTTTTGAGTTTGATTCCCTTATTTTCACATGATAATTAACATTTTTTTAATTAACCGACTGGAATATATTGTGAAGCACTAGTTACGACTTGAACCAACCACATCTACATCTATCCTCGGCAATGAATCAAAAATGGTAATTAATATATAAAGATAAAACTTTGTTACCCCTGAGGAGTAAGTAGTGTCTCATTATCAGTTAAAAGGGTTTCCGGTTCTCTACACTCACCATACGATACACAGTAGTTAAACTGCTATTTTATGTTGGTATTCTGTGAGGGCATAGTCATGCCCCGGTTTAGAAAACGTATTGTGCTACAACTATAATATAACTGCAGCGTGAATCTACATAGTGTAAAATTTTAGTTGCAGCGCCGAACGTACAAACATAAAATACCCAGAATATGAAATAGAAGCCCCATACACTAATGTAAAACCCGATCCACAAACGCACATATAGTCGAAACGCGTTTAATTATCGCGTAGTGTGATATCGCCCTAATTTAATAATTAACCGGAAACGATTAAAGCCAGATTCTAAATTAATAAGCTACGGAATCGAACTACGAGACGAGAGAATGCGCTGACGGAAATGTTAGTATAATTTTATCGCTTCATTTGACATGTGCAACACTTCTTGAAAGGTTTTTTAGAATTATTATTTACTGCATGTTAAACCAAGTAGCTCAGTTGCTAAGCAATCGCCGTTATATTTACAATATGCGAGCGAAGATTCGAGCCGTGTTAGCTCAAATGGTTAGCGCTCGTTATAAATTTCAACCCGGGTTCAATCCTCATCGCCACCAATGAAATTGTTAGTTGCAATTTTAATTGCTGATTTACACCGTGCTCGGTGTTGAAGGTAAACATCGTGAGAGAAACTGCATGTCTGAGGAATAAGAAAAAAAATTTCGAAGAAATGTGAAGTTCGCTAATATGCATTGGGCATAAATGAGAAGAGACCAGCCGTGTGCCGCATATATACTGTTACTTTAATTTTTTAACTTTGACCCAGGAATTATTTTCCATCAAAACCAATTAAATCTTTCCTTTTAAATGTTTTTTGACGTGATAGAGCCATGATATAGCTATATTATGGTTGTAGCACGAATGGGTTTGCTTGACCGGGGAAGGACCACGCTCTCACAGAATACCAGCGTAAAATAACAGCTCAATGGTGCTGTGTTTCGTATGGTGAGTGTAGAGAACCGGCGACCCGTTGTACACGGCGCATCTGCGGACTAAGCTGAAATGCCTCGTTTCTAGGCATTCCATCTTAATCCACAGGGGTGCCAGCGCATCTGCATTTTGATTCTTAATCGTGGATAGATGTAAATGTCCATGGGCCACAGCATCCACTTACCATCAGGTGGACTGTGTGCTCGTTTGTCACCCTTATTCTATAAACAAAAAAAAACCTACTATAAAAGTACTAAAATGACACAATATTAGTTTTTTGTACAATACGGAGGACAAATGAGTACAGTCCCTTTGATGGTAAGCGGATACTGAGGACAATCGACATTTACACCCATCCTCGATTAAGAATCAAACTCCAGAAGCGTTGCCATTCTTTTACATATTTATTAATTTATTTCTACGTAGTAGAGCCTTACTGCAGCTATGTTACGAATACATATACCTATAGCTGCATCAAGAATGTATCGGCTCGTCTGGGGAAGGAAGACGTTCTCACAAAATAGCGGCATATAATCCTTGCGTATAATATGTATCAGCTTAGAACTGCAGTGTTTCGTATGGTGAGTCTAGAGAATCGGATACCCTTTGAAGCGGCGCTGTCGTCGCGCCACAAGCGAAACACACCGAAGCCTAAATCGCACTATCAACTCCAATCATGAACAGTATATATAGAACAGCTCCGAACTATCACATGGAGTGTTGGCCGCTCCCCGGGCAGAACACCTTGCCCGGCGGGAGATCTCCCCTTTTCCTACCACGGCCACAGTGGTAACCCGAAACCACCACACAACCAAAAAAAAACCTTCCAAACCAAAAAACCCACCCAAAAAACCCAACCCCCACAAAAAAAAACCACCCCCGACGTGATTTTTATAAAAACTTTTTATGAAAACGAGGAATTCCATCTTGGTTATCTACACATCTGCATTTTTGTTCTTTATCGAGGATAGTTGGATATCGATCATGGATATCTATAGGCCAAAATACTCACTTATGTCTGTAGCTATAAGTTTAATGTGTTGCGCTTAAGATATACGCGTTGGATGCTTTTTGGATGGATAAAATCTTATGAGTCCGGTTCACCAACATGCTGTAATAGCAATATATCTGTAGCTATAAGTATGACGTGTTGTGTTTGGCTAGTATTGAAAGTACATATAAAACTTTAATATAATATATGTATCCTGGGTGATTTTTTTACCATCTGGATAAAAATTGGGTGAACGGATTAGAAGTCTCTGGGCACTGATATTTAACAATTTGTTTATATTAACATATAACGAAATTGGTCTATTATTAAATAGTACTAATTAGGTGCGTATTATTTAAATTTCGACTGTTTTTAATTAATTAAAGCTTTCGTTTTTATTATTTTTAATACCGAAAGTTTATTTCAAATTAGTGGTATTTATTGATAGTTCAATTTCATAATATCTTAATGTAAAAGCAACAAAATTATAAAACATCAATGCCATAGACTTCTATTCCATTCACCTGTTTCACCCTATTTTTTTCCAGATGGTAAAAAAATCATCCAGTATACTTAGAAACCACTGTCATTTCATAGTTTTAAGTTTTCACTTCTGTCGGCAGTCCCCAATGATTGGCAATTTTTAAAAATTAAAAAATCCTTACGATTAACTCACGATGTTTTCCTTCACCGCCGAACACGTGGTAAATCAGCCCTTAAAATTAGTGTTAATAATTGATGCTTGCTTTCTTTGAAGCTCACAGCGAGCGCTTAGCCCCAAAGCTAACACGACTATCTTATGTAATAACATCTTACTCTATATACGTAACAAGGATACATTTAGCTATTAATTGTAATTAAGTAAACTGGAGTTCTGAATCCCTACAGCCTTAACATAATCATGAATAATGCGATTAAGCCTCTTCTAATGACTTTCCTACCAATGTCTTCGATAGAGTTAGGGCCACAGGCATTTCACTCGAGTTTCAATTAAATCACTCTTCTGGCGGTAGTATTTCAGTTTACTAAATAGGATTCATTTTTCGCCTAGGAATCTTTCTGGACCTACCCAGTATGCTCTTTTACTCCCTCCCTTATTAAAAAACCGGAGCAAAAGAGCATGTGGCTCATCTGACGGTAAGTGAATACCGCCGCCCATGAACAACTGCAACACCAGGGGAATTGCTGATGCGTTGCTGGCCTTTTAAAAAGAGTAGGCTCTTTTCTTGAAGGTCCCTAAGTCGTATCGGACCGGAAAAATCTCTGGTGGTACAACCTATTACTTGCTTCTGACGCTTGCACTGGTGCGTTTTGTTCTGAATGGTTTAGAGAGAAAGCATAATTACAGATTGTAAGGTAATACATCCTAATCTTCAGAGATGACAATGCATCTGTAGTTCTTTAGAATATGGCTATAGATAATCATGGACAATAGTGGCCACTTACCATCATATTCATCATCATCATTACAGCCCTTCACAAGTCCACTGCTTAAAGTAGGCCTCCCCCAAGGTATGCCACAAAGCATGGTCCTGAGCCACCTGCATTCATCGACTTCTAGTCACTCCATCTAGTGGGGGGTCACCCTACACTTCGCCTACCGGTACCAGTCTGCCACTCGAGAATCTTTTTTCCCCAACGGTTGTCGGTTCTTCGAGCTATATGGCCGGCCCATTTCCAATTCAGCTTACTAATCCGTTAGGCTATGTCAGTCACTCCATCATATTGGCCGTTTAAAAAAAATTATCCAAATTACAAGAATGTTTTTGAAAAAAAAAAACAGTCTTGTAATTTGTATAAACACTTCTTACATACAATCAGGGTATAAGACATTCTTATATTATACCCTGATCATGATGTGAGGTGAAACCAGTTGGTTTTAGTATATTCATAATTTAAAACAAGAATATTCTGAAACAATTATAAGTGTTTATCCAAATCTCATAAATGAAAGTGGAGTTTCGCCAAGTGACATCATTCCCAAGTATATATTTAAAAAATATATAAAAAAATATTTCAGGAAACTTTAAAACTACAGTGTAAGAAGTAATGCTCCTGAATTAATTATTTCAGATTTAAGGAACAGAATCCAAAAAGTTGTCATTAACAGTATGAGTTCTTTCGGGTCGATAGTACAAATGGGCTACTGAAGAAAAACTAAAAGATCTGTTAATCAATCTTGCTCCGGCTTCGATATTGCCTGAAAGGCAAAATTTTGGTCAATAAATAAACAATTTGAAGGCAACCTCACCCTTCAGAAATTTGGAAATTGTTTAAAAAAAGAAAGATACGTCTACCGGATTCGATGACATTTCTTATTATTCATTATGATTTACAATATACCTGATGTTGCCAAACAGTATTTATACGAGTACATTTATTTATCGTAATTTTTTAACGGGATACATTTTTTAATAGGAGATTGGAGGGGGGGGGCAAATGAGCATACGGCTCACCTGATGGTAAGTGAATACTGCCGCCCAAGAACAACTGCAACACCAGGGGAATCGCAGATGTATTGCCGGACTTTTAAAATGGAGTAGGCTCTTTTCTTGAATGTCCCTAAGTCGTATCGGTCCGGAAAAGTCTCTGGTAGTAAACTATAAGAGCTCGGTCGCCGACGATTCGAACAGCGATGCGATCAAATGGAAGGAGCTGGCACTGGGGAGGGGCTCTCCAGAGATGGGAACAGTATTCTATGTGTGGCCGAACCTGCGCCTTATAAAGTTGCAAGCGGTGTGCCAGCATGAAATACTGTCGCGCTCTGCTGAGGACGCCAAGCTTTTTTGAAGCCAATTTGGCCTTCTCTCCCAAGTAACCACGAAACTCTACGTATAGAAATCCACTAGATATGTTCTCTTTTAAAATTTGGGTATCAAATACTAATCCCCTCCCCCCCGAACGGGTTCTCACCTTGTCGTAGCGGGGGGGCTTAGTAGCCGTGGCTTGGTCACCCGCTGTGAAGGGCCAGCCCGAGGTGGCTACTCCAAGTGGGCTTGGTGAGCCCACATCGGATGTGTGCTGGTGCGCTGCGGCGAGAGGGGAGTCCTCTTACCCTACCGCTGCAGCCGAGGTGGAGTTGCGGAGGAAGTGGAGTATTGGTATGGCGATGCGCCACTCCTCCTATCTTCCGCAACTCAAACGGGGCCGCACCGTTGATTCGGTCACTGAATCTTGGTTGGCGGCGGGGCAATAGACTAGATCCGCCGCTGAGGTCAGGAAGCATGATATAATAATTATTAATTTAATTTAGCGTGATATAATAATTATTATTTTAATTATTTGCTAATGAAACTTGATTAATTTTCAAATTAAAACGACAGTTACTAATTAATGACGAAGTAAATTATGCTATATCTAAATTAGTAAATTGGATTAATGTTAATAATTTGCATTCAAATGGCAATAAAATTTAATGTATAAAATTCATAACTCCGAATATCAAACATGTTAGTACTAATGTTATTTTAATTGGAGAGGAGCTGAGTCTTGTTGATACCACCATTTTTCTTGGAATCGTACTAGATGCAAAGCTTCAATGGGGTCCCCTTATATCAAAACTAGGAAACATACTTAGTTCTGCTGCATATTCTGTAAAAAAGATTAGAAGTCCTACCAATGTTGAAATAGCTAGATCAGTTTACTTAAGCTATTTTCATAGCATAATGTCGTATGGTATTTTGCTATGGGGACACGCGACTGACATTGAAATTTTATTCGTTTTACAGAAGAGAGCCATTAGATCAATCTATAACTTAAAACCTAAAGAGTCTATCTGACAAAACTTTAAAGAAATTAATATATTAACTTTGGCTTCTCAATATATTTATGAAAATGTAATGTACGTACACAAAAATAAAAGAAGTTTTAAAAATAACACATATTCATTCTTAAAATACTAGGAACGGACACAAGCTAGTAGTATCAGTTACTCGACTCCACTGAGTCAGTAATTCATACTTGGGACAATGCAAGGCAACAAAATCACAGAAAATATACAAAAATTTGACCTGAACAAAGTTCACAAACTTTATTAAATTAACTTTGTATAAAAAAGGTATTTTCAATTTGTTATGTGTTGTTAAGTGTACCATACATTACTGTAAACTGTTATTTTTTTAAATGTCCCGCTGGGTTTCTTGCTGGTTTTTCCCAGGACAGAGGATTTTTCGAACCAGTGTAAATAAATAAGGATCTCCTAGGTGTGCGTTATTTCGTAGTTAGCAGTGGCTGCAAATATCCGCCGGTTCGACAAACTCCGCCGATCGTTGAGTCCCGTGATTCCGTGAGGCGTCGAGGTCACCGGCCCCTAGGTGATTCTTGGCACTTTATGCGCTCCGTGCATCCTGTGCCTAGTCGCGTATTAAAGTGCCACCGTTGCACTTCCCCCAATCCTTTTGTTGTAAAAGGAGTAGGCAGTGCCCCAAGAGATTACGCCAACTTAGTTGCTACCTCCATCCGCGTCGCGCATTACAGCCGATCGGCTGGATATAGACAGGGCCATTAGTAGACTACTGACTCTTAGGTAGGTTCACCATGTCCGATAAGGACAACGATAAGGGGGAGCCACCACCTAGATCCAGAAAACCACCGGACCGAACTAGTGTTCTGGAGCGACCGATAGCATACCGGGAGACTGGGCTGGAACCGGTTCCCCAACAGCAGCGGGCTAAGAAGTCGTGGAGAAGGCACACTCCGCCTGAGACTGCAGCATCATTGCAGGAGAAGAGGAAATGCCTAGGATCCTCCAACTCCTCGGATTACTCGTCATCCGAGGAGGAGCTAATTCAACGACCGATAAGGAGATCGCCACCGAAGTCGCCATCGCCGACCAAGCCCACTCCCCCCTAGATCTGAGGAACACCACTCCAGCATGGAAGCTGTGGATCTAGAGCAGGGAGGAGAAGGGTCGTATGGTTGGAGTGCCACAACATATGCGACCTTAGCCCCGAATACATCGGCTGGACACTCGCCGTCCACATCGCCGAGCAAGACTACCGAAAATCCGTCCGGGCGTCCGCTGGATGATGGCCAACGGCCATCTACTAGCTACGCCCATATGGTAGCTGCGCCAGCAGTGCCACGACCAAAACCGGCGGCAGCGGCTTCTGATAAGCCTGCCGACCAGGAGGAGAAGACCAGATATCCACCCATAGTGGCGGAAAGCCTCCCGGACTGGACGAGGCATTTCAAGGAGCTTAATAGAATGTTAGGCCACCCGTTGAATACCCGTCCGTTCGGGAAGGGGGGTTCGGTTTACACCACAAAGCGCCACTGAATTTAGGACTGTTCAACGCTATATGGTTGAACTTTCCAAGGCAACACCCAACATGTCGTGGTACTGCTATACCCCGGATGAAGACAAGCCCACCAAAGTGGGCATCCGGGGCCCACCAATGGGAACCGACACCAGTACCATCGAGGAGGCCATAAAGGCAAAGGGCTTCCCGGTCAAATATGTAAAAGCAATCCCACCGAGAAGGGGCAGACCAGGATGCGTATACTTTGCCCAATTTAACCACCTGAGCCTGGAGCAGCTCAAAAGACTTTATGAAGTTGACGAACTACTCTTCATGAGAGGAGTAGTTATTGAGGCCTGGCAAAGGAAATCAGGACCGGCACAATGCCACCGCTGCCAGGCCTTTGGACACGCCTCAGCAAACTGCTTCAGGCCGGTGAAGTGTGTACGCTGCGCCGGGGAGCATATAGCGAGCCTTTGCCCTCGGGGTAGAGAGGAGGAACCCACATGTGCCAACTGTGGCAAAAATCACACTGCCAATGACCGTCGCTGTCCAGTCCTGAGGAGGACTGCGCGAAGACAGGGGATAACCTTACCGGGGCTACTCCCGGAGGTACCCGAAAAGGATCCCCCAGAGTCGCCCTAAAGCCATTACCATCCAGAAAGACGGGTGGGCTACCATCACGGGGAAGGGCAGGCAATCAGCCCTCCCCCCACCCGTACCACACAAGGAAACGGTAGAACCCGCAGAGGAAAGGGCAACCACCGGGGCGACTCTGCAACCTCCCGCCAACCCTGCCAAAGAACGGCAGCCCTCAAAAAAGAGGAGGCGGGAGAGAAGCAGGAAGAAGTCGCAGCCTCCTCGGGCTGTTACCTCTACCCCGACACCAGGACCAATAGCGCCTCAGGCGCAGGTTATAAAGGAGACCACCAAAAAGGGCGTGGGTAGAGTGCAGGAGAGGGCTCCACCGGAGGAGAGAGCCCGAGCTACACACAGAGCGCGCTCTACTCAAAAACAAGAAGTCCAACGCCCGAGACCAGCACCAACGCCTTCAGATAGGAGACCACCGCCGGCCGGCCTCGAAACAGCTGATGCAATCCAACGCCTAGTTGGAATTGCCATCGAGGTCGGCACACAAGTCCTGGCCGACATCAGAGCCGGGACTGATCCAATAACAGCGATCATGAAGGCGCTGGAAAACCTCCTGGCCAGACATTATGGAGGATAATAACCTGCGCCTAATGTACTGGAACCCGGACGGGATTCAGCAGAAGCTGCAGGAACTCCGCACTGTCGCCCAGCAACAGGACATACATATTATACTGCTGGGCGAAACAATACTGAATCCAAAAACGCGCATAAAGCTGCCAAATTTCCATATTTATAGAAGGGACGAGGTCACTTCTCGAGGGGCCGCCTACAGAGGGACGGCGGTTCTAGTGAGGAGGGACATCGTCCACCAAGAGCTGGACCTACCATCCTTCCAGACCATGCGCTCAATTGGCATAAGAATGGAGGCGGCGGGCGAGGAACTAAGGATATACGCAGCATACCGCCCGCCAGGGACTCCATTCTGCTCCTCAGACATCCGGACGGTAATGGAAGGCGATGCACCTGTGATCATCGCCGGGGACTTGAACGCAAAACACCCGGCGTGGGGGTCCAGAGTGATCACCCCACCGGGTCGTGAGCTATATGAAGATGCTGAACCAGTACGACGTTCTAGGTCCCGAGGACACACGTTCCTACCGACCCAAGGAGGCACCCGGATGTATTAGACATCGTGCTCACTAGGAACGTCAACTATCCGATAGTGGTAGAAGTGCTGTATGACCTCCCCTTCACAGCACCTCCCGTTACTGATAACCCTTGGCCTAAAGGCAGTGACTACGCCGCCTAGAGCTTTTAAAAACCCGTGTCGACTGGAGGCTCTACTGTCAACACCTTCAGCAGAGACCTCCAGCACACCAACCTATATGCACAGCGGACGACGTAGAGGCCGCTGCGACTAGAATCACCAATAACATCAAGGAAGCCCTCCACGCGGCTTCTACGGTCGTCCCGATTACAGCAAGGCGAGACGATCTGCCGCGTGAGATATGCGTGCAGATCAAGCGCAAAAGAGCGCTGAGAAAGCTCTGGGCGCGTACTCGCTGCCCCAGGATCAAAACACAGCTGAACACCCTAACGGAGGAACTGTCGGTTTCAGTCCAGGCCTTCAGAGGTGAAGCCTGGGATCGGCGCATCCAGAAGGCGGAAGAGCAAGATACGTCGCTTTATAGACTAAACCGACAGTTGACCAAATCCAAACCTCCCGTTTGCCCGCTGACTGATAATACGGGCAAACGATGCTATGATGCCAAGGGCAGAGCGGATATCCTAGTCGAACACTTCGAGGAGCAATTTATGCCGAACACAGCAAGTGCGGAGTTCATGGAGCTTCATGCCCGGAAGGAAAGTCGCGTACAGGAATTCCTGTCGTCGCCCGCGCCACCTCTTGCAGGAGATTGGTTCATCTCCCCCCGCAGAATTGCGGAGGACAGTAACCTGCCTGCAACCGAGGAAGGCGCCGGGGCACGACGGGATTACCAACGCTGCACTCCGACAGTTGCCCAATAGAGTCATAGTAGAGCTTGGTCGACTCTACAATGGGATATTGCGGACATCCCACTTCCCGGAGGACTGGAAGAAAGGCAAAATCATCGTCTTGCCGAAACCCGGGAAGGACAGGCGTAGAGCTGCCAACTACAGGCCGATCACGCTATTACCACATATAGCTAAACTGTTCGAAAGATTGCTGCTAAGACGTCTCCGTCCGTGCATCCAACTTCGGGCGGAGCAGCACGGATTCAGGAGGGGTCACTCCACAGTTACACAACTGACTAGAGTGCTGCACCTGCTTGCGGCAGAGTACAATCGTGGCCGCATATCGTTGGGCGTCTTTCTCGATATCGAGAAGGCGTTCGACCGGGTGTGGCACGTAGGATTATTATATAAGCTGAAACAACAGACCAGTGTCCCCCCTGCTATATTGCGGCTAATAGCGTCTTTCCTGGAAGATAGGAAGTTCTACGTCTGCGTAGAGGACGCCGAATCCGCAACAAGATCCATCAAAGCCGGCGTTCCACAGGGCAGCTGTCTGTCTCCAGTCCTGTACGCGGCTTACACCAACGACATACCTACACTGGCAGGCAGGCTTCAAGAGTGGGAGGACGACGTTGAGCTGGCGCTATTTGCGGACGATAGCGCCTATTTCACCTCGTCCAGAAGAGCCCACATAGCCACTGCCAAGATGCAGCGTCTGCTGGACCTGCTGCCACCATGGCTGGACGAGTGGAGGATGGTCGTCAACGTTGGTAAGACGACCGCTCTGCTCACTCGCCGTCTCAGGAATTTACCACCTCCGCTGACCCTCAACGTCCAGGAGATTGCGTACCAGAAGGCTGTAACCTACCTTGGGTGCAGGATCGACAGGACGCTGCGCATGACCGCGCACGTCGACTTCGTCGTCCGCCGGGCCCGTTGTGCGCGGGCGACGCTCTTGCCGGTCCTGGCATCCAAGCTGCCTATAAGAACCAAGCTCCGGATATACAAGATGTATATCCGGACTATCATCACCTACGCTGCACCGGCCTGGTACGCACTTCTGAGCGACCCTCTGAGGCGGCGACTACAGGTCCAGCAGAATCTGACATTAAGGACGATCGTCGGAGCAGGTCGCTACGTCCGGAACGACGTGATAGCGGCGGACTTGAAGATCGAGAACATCATCGACTTCGTGGCCCGGTTAGCGCGCGGCATGTTTGACCGTGCCGATAACGGGCCACATGAACATCTCAACGGCTTTGCGCCGTTGCATACCCGGCCACCGGACGGGCGACCTCTTCCAAGAGAACTCCTCTCTATATGTGATTAGAGAGTTGAGTAACAACCCACAATGCCGCAGAAAGGCCAACCTAGACTCAATCAGATAACCACCTTTTTCCGTAGTTGGATAACTACGGAAACAATATAATACTTCAATACGGAAAAAACCCGGTATGCTATCTAGCCTAGAATAGGCAAAAGGACTGTCCCATAGTGATGGGACATGAGGACACCCGGGCAATGGGGGCCACCCCGAGGCCCGTTACCTACACGTACATCTGTGCGTGAAGACGACAATCAACGTAAAAAAAAAAAAAAAAAAAAGTGACTTGCAATAAGTATTATTTATAATCTATATTGACTAAAAAAATCTGTTTCTGTTATGTATAGTGAGTGTAAAGAACGGACAGAATTTTTACTGGTGACGAGGCATTCCAATGGTGGCAACGCATTTGCATTTTGTTACTTAATTTAGTCGATCTAAGGGCGACAGCATCCACTTGACATCAAGTTGTCGATATGCTCATTTGTTATTCCTGGAAAAAATGATTCATACCCGGAATTACTTACAGTATCAAACACACGTTTAAGTGGCTGAAACCGAGAAAACATTTTCTTTAAATTGTTGGTCCTGAAATGATTTCTACACACAGTAATCTACTTAACGTCGTGGTGTCATACGAGCGGAAATTATGACTTGCTACTTGCTGTGGTATAGGTATAAAACGAATAGCGGTTGAAAAAATCAAAATTATTTTAATCATTAAATAAATAGAGAATTGCATTGATTTTTTTTCATTATTTATATATAAATGAAATAATAATTTATATCCGTTGAGGCTGTGAGCCAACCGCAATCATGCTGTACTTTTGTATTTTCTATATTCGAATTACCATGTGTCATAAAGGAACATAATATAAAACTCGTGTTATGCAATCCCTTTTTTTATTTTTACAACGTAAAAATAAGCGTTTTATCATTTCACCTAGGTACTTACTTACTAGGCGTTACCAAAGTGATATAATAACGTCACTGTGGGTTTAAATTTACATTTTAGAAAAACCATTTTAATTGTAAAATTACATGAAAAATCAATTGCTAATTGTTTTAATTTGTCTTAGTAATCTTTAGTAAACTTTCAAAAATAATAAAAAGACGTGCAATTTGTCTATAACTTTAATTATTCTAATGATTTCTTATATTTACGCGAACATTGCACATGATTAAAACTACTTTTACGTTCAACGTTCCGGGAATTCTGCAGTTTGTGATCATATCCTAGACGGCCCCAACCATTACATCAGATTTGATAGACCACAAATCCTCGCGAAAGAACACCGATTCCTAACAAGGATGATACATGAGGCTATTGAAATTAAAAAACATCCTAATTTCAATAGAGAAGGAGGCTGGGTACTACCACCTGCTTGGGATCCTATAATCAATAAAATTAAAACTAAACCCAAGCATACCACTGCAAGACCTCAAGACATAGTCAGTTCATTTTGCATAGATCGGACCATAAACAATAATTAAAAAAGCTGAAGGTACTCCGGGTTTAACAATGACATCGGGACGTCAGTCATCTCAGTCCCCCGTGACCATGGGTGCTGGAAAGCGCCCGAAACGTCGGGAATTAAAAATAAAAAGTAAAAAATAAACGCGATAAAATCCGTAAAAGTAGTTTTAATCATGTTTAATGATTCTCTTTAGTTTTTTTGAGGTTGGCTGTAACTGTCAATTAAAAATAAATTTTTGGTTCTTCTGAGTGTATTAACGAATATCAAGAGCTTGAGTTAGCAACGAGAACAACAGGAGTTACGTTAAAAACACATTTTCTAAGGTTTGTGATAAGGATCCGACCTTGATAACGTTTTAATTTAGTAACAATTTACAATTAAACTCTTAAATGTAATTAACATTAAGTGTAAATAAAATATATATATATATATATATATATATATAATGTATTTAGCCATACCAATTACCCATTTTTAAAAACTTCTAATCAGCTTACTTTTAATTAATTAATACTATATAAAAGTCTTTATCGAGGGAACATAATAATATTTTACGTGCTAGAGCCGTGCTAAAGCCATATTATGGTTGTAGCACGATCGTCTCCACCGGGTAAGTATTACGGTCTCACAGAATATCAAAGTAATATGGCAGCTTAATGCTGCTGTGTTTCGTATGGTGAGTTTGAACAAACATATACGCCTTTTTCTGAAAACGAGGTATTCTATCTAGTCTTGGGGGTCAACGTATTTGTATTTGCATTCTTAATTGAGGATAGATGAATAAGTCTATGGGCCTCAGCATCCACTAACCATCAAGTGGACTGAAACAATAATGAATAATTTTATTATCTGAATTAAAAAAGACGAGGCTAATAAGTCGAATATCTTCTTTTTCTTTTTTTCGATGTGAAAGTTTCTTTACAATCGTTATTATTTGAAAATCGATGAAACGAAAAATTGTCTATAGTTCATCATCATCGTCATCTATAGGATTTAGCCTGCGAGAAAATAGGATATAATACAGTATTTAGTGGCTTCTATTATATATTAAGATAATGCATGTAATATATGAGCTGTACCTAGGGAATAATGACGAAATTCGTTTATTAGATAATATTTAAATTAGGGATGCATCTGATAACGATACCAATTGCGATATTTATGTGGCAAATTAAACAATACTTTTCAAATTTCGCGCTTCAAAAATGTAATGGTCGTTAATTCGTTGCAAACGAAATTGTCTATCATTTTAAACAGTTTTATTTAGTTTGTCGTGTTATTTGTTTATATTAATTAAAAAATAATAATAATAAAAATAACCTGACTCGTGTTTTATTTGTTGTTTCTTCATTTTTGAATTCAATAAGCGTATCGGTATCGGTATTTTTATAAGAGCATCGGTATCGTGTCGGAAAAAAAGGCGTATCGAGGCATTCATAATTTAAATACTTACGATGATAAAATTGAAAACTTGGAGGCTGTATAATAAGTACTATATAACGTAGAATATAGTATATATAAACCTAGTGTAGTTAAGTTAGTAATATAGTATATATAGCGTAGAATAAACTTGAAAATAAGTTTTAAACTCGGTAACAATATTTTATATAATAAACCCTCCTGATACTCTACATTCGTCACATTCTCTCGGTGTTTAGTTTTCTCATGGTTTCGCTTCTACGGCATGTGAACTGTAGAGAGGTATTTGAAGTGACAACTTGTTCAGAATTATTGTGATTTGAAACTCGATATACCGAAAAAGCGACACAAAAAAGAGACAAACATACACATATATTGGATTTAGCCTGCGAGAGAATGAGATAGAATACGGTGTACAGTGTTTCTTTTTATGAAATGTTATTTGAAGTGGAAACTTCTTGCAAATTGTTGTGTTTTGAAACTCAAAAAAGTGACACTAAAGAGAGATAAATATATACATTTTATCCCCTTTATATATTATTATTATATTTCATTTTTTCTCTTTTATACGTGGTAGAGCCACCCTGCAGCTATATTATGGTTGTAGCAGAAAAGGGTCGGCTCGACCGGGGAAGGATCACGTTCTCACAGAATACCAGCGTAAAATAGCAGCTTGATGCTGCTGTGTTTCGCATGGCAAGTGTAGAGAACTGGAGACCCATTTAACTGTAATCGAGGCATTTCATCTTAGTCCTCAGGGGTAACGCATCTGCATTTTGATTCTTAATCGAGGTTAAATGTAAATGTCTATGGGCCACAGCATCCACATACCATCAGGCGGACTGTGTGCTCGTTTGTCAGCATAACTCTATAAAAAAATTAGCCTGCGGGAGAATGAGATAGAATACGGCGTACGAGTTACTCGTTACTCGTACAGTGTTTCCTTTTATCTCCTCCTTTTCTGAGGGTTTCACTTCGACCGCATGTGAACGGCACACATTTGTTTTTGATTGTATGTTACTCGCTATCTACGTCAATTGTGAACAGATTTTGATGATTCTTTTTTATTAAGTAGTTTACTCTTCAGGGGTGGGCCTGTGGCCGTGGAAGGAAAAGGGAAGATCTCCCGCCGAGCAAGGTGTTCTGCCCGAGGAGCAGCCAACATTCCGTGTGATAGTTCGGAGATGTTCTATATATACTGTTTATGATTTGGAATTTTGATAGCATGATTTAGGCTTCGGTGTGTTTCGCTTACGGCGCGACGATAGCGCCACCACATCACCCCCCTGCTCAGACCGGATGTCGATAGTGCAGCCTTCTTGCCGACGAATGTGCAAGTGCCAGGAGATTGCCTTGTAGTCTGCGGTGAGTCGAGAAGAAGGCAAGTAATCTGCGAGAGTGCCGTGAAGCAGAGGCGAACGGTAAGGCTCAAAGCCGTGCCGAACACTGTATAGCGCAGAGAGTAGCTTGAAGGAACAGGAAGTATTATTATTCCAGTGCTGCGATGAACCTTGTGAAACTAGATGGCTTGCAGGATATGAAGACTGCAGACGATATCTGCTCGGGAGCGAATGGGTGGGGTATTTTATGACGATGACGAAGCTTGAAGTTTCCGAAGGTTGTTGGTTGCGTGTTCAGATCACGTCGGGGTCACCACTGTGGCCGTGGAAGGAAAAGGGGAGATCTCCCGCCGGACAAGGTGTTCTGCCCGGGGAGCGGCCAACACTCCGTGTGATAGTTCGGAGATGTTCCACATATACTGTTTATGATTCGGAATTTTGATAGCGTTATTTAGGCTTCGGTGTGTTTCGCTTGCGGCGCAACGACAGCGCTGCCACAGGCCCATAAAAATTTTAAGAAAAAACTCCACACCTTGGGGTAGCAAAATAACCTTTCCGACTTCCATGTGGAAAGTTATCAAAACTTTTCGTTTCATATCAGGAACAAAGCTTCTTCTTAATTAAATAAATAAAGCAACTTATGGTGTAGTAGAGGTGTAAGAATGTATATTACCTCATCCCATGGGTGTCGTAATAGGTGACAGAGGTAAAAAAAAATCAAGAGACGGGCAACAGTGTCGTCCTAATTTAAGACAAAAAAACCACAACTGTCAATCCACTTGCCAACCGTGGCAGCTATGGAAAATATTTATGGGGGAGGTCCACGTTCATCAGTGTACTTAATAGGCTATAATAATAACCGTAAGGAAATTTTGTATGAAATAATCATTGCAGGAAAATTGATATGTTAACATAAATGCGTTTTTTCTCGATGGGTTGACAAACGCAGTTTTTATTCTGGTGGAGCCACGTGTTTAAGGCTGCCGAAAATCTAGTTCCCCGGTCAAACCTCAAACCTATTACGCGAGATATTAACTAAAGTGGACTGTATATGCGATTGCTTCTACGCTTACGTAAAGCGACTACTATAGCATGCGGTACAATGCACTCGCTCTTCCCTAAACTAAACTATTACTTGTCGAAAAAAACACAGATTGGAGCGGGTTAAACTATTAGCAAGCAGGTATAATTAAGGAATATTGACTCACCGGGGTTTCTTCTTCCTGTCGATCACTATAGCGGCGACTTCCAGAACACTCCGGAGAGAGGCGGTGCGCGACGATATCTCACACGAGGTGAGGCGGGTTCCTGGAGCTCGACTGCTTCCAGGCCAAAGCGGTTTCCACTAGTGAGGTGTTTCCAAGCGAGCGCGCGGGAAGAGGAGGTTGTAGTTCAACGACGACTGCGGCGGGAGAAGAGCCTCGCGCATCGGTCGCGTGTGTCTTATATATCCTCGGCTCGGGTGATTACGCGATGTTCTAGAATCGTCTTCTTTCCCCTCCCACCCCACCACCCCGATGTGTCGATAGGAGGGTACGAATGATATTGTTTGGAAAGGAATAATGATTCTACAAGTTCCTACCGTCAAATAAAAAACGCGAATGGTTTTCCGCGCAACCATCTCCCCCCGCCCTTGAAGGATTTCCTTCAAAAAAAAAAATAACTAAACAACTAGAGCTAAGATCGACTAACAAATAACTAACTAACGCTAAGATTACCTAAATTAAACTACAATTTCAATCTAGAAAGCTAATTTAAATTATGGAAGAGGCAAGGGGCACAAACGGATAACAGGACGTAGGTAAGACCCAACCGTGGTCTTAACGCGAGCTATCCTAATTACTCCGTCGGAACCGGGAAAGACCTCCTCGACGATTCCTAACGGCCAGTGGAGAGGCGGCGTATTCTCCTTAGTGAGCACAACTACGGTTCCTACAGCTAAAGGCTCTGTCGCTGTGTTCCATTTTTGCCGAGACTGCAAAGTATGCAAGTATTCCATCCTCCATCGTTTCCAAAACGATTGCACTAACCGATCTAATAATTTGTGGCGTGTGGAAATGCTAAGTCTGTTCTCATCCATATCCGCGGCGGGCAGATACCTTAGAGGCGTTAAAGTCAAAAAATGTGCTGGAGTTAGAGCCAGCGGTTCCGAGGGGTCACTAGATAACGTCCGACAAAGTGGGCGGCTATTCATTACGCATTCAATTTGAGCGAGCACCGTACTTAGCTCTTCGAAGGACAAAATTTGATCTCCTATTACTCGGTATAAGTGGCTCTTTAGACTTTTAATATTAGTCTCCCAATTGCCCCCAAAATGACTCGCGGCTGGGACGTTCAGAGACCACTCAATGCGGTTCTCGGCTAGAATGTGAGCGAACTCCGAATTATAATACTTGCTAGCTAAGAGCTCGTGTAGTTCCGATAGAATACGTTTTGCACCGACGTAGTTCGTACCGTTATCCGAATATAATTTACTTACAGGGCCTCTGCGCGATAGAAATCTTTTAAATGCACCCATAAAGCCTGCTGTGCTTAGATCACCAACGAGTTCTATATGCACTGCTCGAGTAGTTAGACATACGAAAATGCAGACGTAAGCCTTTGTGGATCTTATACCACGCCCGCGAGTGAGCGTGACCTTAAACGGACCAGCAAAATCAGACCCGGTGTGCGTGAAGGGCTTTACCGATTGTATCACTCTACAAGATCTAAGTTCCGCCATTTCCGGAAATGACGGCTTGGGGCGTGCCCGAAAGCAAGCTATACATCTGTGCACCCGATTGCGTATTAAACTACGTGCAGAAAGAATCCAATAATTCTGACGCAAGATCGACATCAATAAATCGGGGCCAGCGTGCGAGTTCAATTTATGATGATAATCGACTAATAAGTTCATGATATGGTCTTTACGCGGTAAAACTATAGGGTGCCGTTGGTCGAAACTCAATTGCGAGTTGGACAAGCGTCCACCTACCCTTACAATCCCATCCTGTAAAAATGGCTTAAGGCGTTGAAAGGCGCGACTACAAGCTCTATTCGATTGTAATCTTGTAATTTCTTCAGAGAAGTGCGCACGTTGAAGTTCACGTAATACTAGCGACTCGGCATAGTTGTAATCGGATGCTAAGACATACGGACGTCGCGGTAAAAGCTTCGCGAATCGACAAACGTAAATTACGCTACGCAATAATTTCGACCAAGAGGACAAGCGGTTCGCCAGAGCAATGATTGGAGAAACCTCGCTCGAAACGTTCGCCACTAGAGCGTGTCTCTTCTCTTCCGGCGGTTGTGACACTGACGAAGGTTCGAAATCGGTTATTGGCCATTGCGAGGGATCCAAGTAAACCCAAGAAGGTCCATGGAACCAAAGCGGGTGGTCCATTATTTGCATCGGGGTGAGTCCCCGGGATAGACAATCGGCAGGGTTTTCCTTACCGGACACGTGATAAAAGTTCCGCGTTTCTAACTCGTCTTGGATCTTGGCCACTCGGTTCGCGACAAACGTATCCCAACGGTGGGGTGAAGAATGAACCCAACATAAGGCGACGGTGGAGTCGGAAAAGGCAAATATTCTTTCTATGTGAACTCTATCCCTACATGCGCCGATAACTGTGGTAATAAGCTTGGTGAGTACTAATATTGCGCAAAGCTCTAAGCGCGCCAGAGAGACAACCTTACGGGGGGAGACTCTCGACTTAGAACTAATGAGGCTAATCGAATTTCTACCATTATTCTGGACATGGAAATATACAACGCCCCCCGTAAGCCTTCTCGCTGGCGTCTGCAAATCCAACAACCGTTATGCTGCTATTTCTATCGACATTTATATGACGCGGTATTTTAATTTCTCTTAGTAAAGGAAGTTCCTCTCTAAAGCGCTGCCACAATCGAACAATGCTGTCAGGCGGCGAGTCATCCCAATCGCATTCAAATAACCAAAGTTGTTTAATCAAAAGCTTAGCGTATAATACCACCGGAGCTACGAAACCCATGACGTCCCATAATCTAGCAACGCATGACAGTATTGTGCGCTTTGTGCATTTCTCTACGGGCGGATTTACCTTAAGGCTAAACACGTCGGACTCTGGTGACCAACACAGACCGAGCACCTTGTGTGTATCGGAATCGTCGAATTCCTTTATCGCCGAAAGACGGTGTGATAGTGGGATTGTATCTAAAACCGGACGCGAATTACTAGTCCACTTCACAAGATCGAATTGACCCGATTTCATGAGCCTTATAACCTCGGCGGTGGTTAGGGTGGCCTCCTCCACGCTATCGACCGAATACACAAAATCATCCATATATAATCCGCTCTCAATTGCCCTCTTAGCTTTAGGATAAGAGGGACCTTCATCGTGAGCGAGCTGTCTCACCGTGCGTAACGCATGAAATGGGCTCGACTTTAAACCAAAACAAACGCGGTTAAATTCTAACACCATTAGAGGTTCCTTTGGGTGGAAACGATATAAAATGCGCTGGAATCTACGGTCGCATTCACGGACCCCTATGCAAAGAAACATTTGGCGAATATCGGCGGATAGTGCTATACTAAACAAACGAAAATTGACTATTATATCAAATAAACTGCCCTGTAAATTTTGCCCACTATAGAGGATATCGTTAAGCGACAGGTGAGTGCTAGTTTTAGCACTAGCGTCGAGCACTACACGTAATTTAGATGTAAGTTTGTCCTCTCTAATGACTCCGTGGTGTGGTATAAAATACGACGGTGTGTCTTCGTAGTTATCTAATTTCGAAGCCACAAGTGATATGTAACCTTCTCTTATATATTCGTTAATGACGCCGTCGTAAGCTTCCTTTAACTGGGGCGAAGCGAGCATCCTACGCTCCAAGCTGTAGAAACGTTTTTCCGCCATTTGACGCGAATCGCCGAGAGATAAAACATCTCCCTTAAAGGGTAGCGCTACACTATATCTACCGTCGCGATCACGAACGGTCGTGCGGACGTAAATTTCCTCGCATATCCTGTCATCTGAACTAGCTATGGGTGGGACGTTCACCTCCTCCATCTCCCAAAATTTGCGGACTAACGACTCGAGCGGTTCGACAGCCATACCACAATAAGAGGCTGCCGAAATACTATCTAGGATGGGGGCGGAGCCAAGGATCACATAGCCCAATACGGTTTCCAGTGCGTAAGGCGCGGTATGCGAGGAGTTGCTCCTGACCTTATTGTTTAACAAAAGATGAGGGAAAAGCGATGCCCCAATGAGCATGTCTATGTTTCCAGGAACGGCGTAAGTGTCGTCTGCTAGAGTCAAATTTTTAAATTCAATCATTGCCGAGGTGTCAACCGAAACGGTTGGCAACCGTTCAGTGACCCTATCTACTACTAGTGCATTTATATCAAAGTTAACGTTACGATCTATCCGAGAATAAAATTTTAAATTTATATATCCCTGTGTCGCTTTACTAGTACCTCCGATGCCTTTAACTACAGGACATGAAAGTGACCTATTTATTACTAAGCCTAAGCGCTGACAACATTGTCGTGTTATAAAGCTATTTTGGGCTCCGCTGTCCAGCAGTGCACGGACGCTTTGTTTGTTTCCACGCGAATCCCTAACCAAAATACGCGCCGTACCCAGTAACACGGTTGTAGGAGGTTGTGCTCCCATATTTGCCAATGAGCACAGAGCGACATCACCAGGTCGACCGCTAGAATCGTTGACCTTAGTAGGGGTGAATTCCTTATTCGCCTTACTTGACGCCGCTATGTTGCTATTTTCAAAATGTAATAGCGTGTGATGTTTCCTGGCGCACTTGCTACATACGGAACTCGAATTGCATTTTGCAACTAAATGCTTATCGCTTAAGCAGTTCAAACATAGGTTGTTTGTTTTTACTAACTTATAACGTTCGCTTGGTGAATATTTACGAAAAGTCGCACAGTTATATAAATTACCGTGTTTATCTTTACATACTATACAAGTATGCTGGAGTGATGTCGGCGTAGCGGTTACGTAAGTTAACGACCCTGCTATTTTAGATGGTTGAGTCTGTCTACGGTCGGCGCACCTTTTAATCTCCTGTTTAACGTTCGGTGAGCGCTGCATCACCTTTATTTGATCTCGCACGAACGATGCTAATGAATGAAAGGAAGGCATCTCCGAGCTACGATGCTCCATTTCAAACGCACGCACGGTATCGGAGTCTAATTTCTTTAATGCTATATGGAGAAACACCACGTCCATGAGGTCATTAAACTTCAAATTCTTAAGTGCAGCCACCGATGCCACAAATTTATCGAGAAACTGCTCTAAGCCGTTGATGTTCGCGGATGATATAGGTTTAAGATCGAATATCTGGTTCAAATATTCGGAAGCTAACATTCTCCTATCTTCATATTTAGTTTTAAGCGTTTCAAATATTAATACGTAATTGTTTGCTGTAGGTGTAAAACCCGAGCATATCGATTGTGCTCTGCCACTAAGTTTACTAATTAAGTAATATAATTTTTCAGCGTCCGATAACGATGGGTTGTTGTGTATATTGTTTTGAAAACTACTGAAGAAGAAGGGCCACGTCTTAATATCACCATTGAATACCGGAATATCTATTGGCGGTAACCTAATTGAGTCACGAGGGCGTACCTGCATTTCAGGCTTCGCTTCACCTTGAGATTGTAGCAATTTTGCGGTTCTCTTCACGCGACACAACATATCTTCGAATGCCAGCAGCGGTTGGTAGTTCACTATGTATTTCGGGTCGGTTTGTAGTTCCGAATGATTAATTTGATCTAATATTCTTTCGTAATCTGTCCGCAAATTATCTATCGTTTCGATTTCATTTAAAAAGGCCTCCCGTACTGCCTCTATATGAATGTTCTTTATATAATCACTTATATTCTGCACACGCGAAAAAGAGTATGTCCCTCTTGGCATAAAGCGTTTTAATTTTGATTTCACTTCCACTAACTGCCATTTTAAATTATTATAATAAAGTTATATTAATCACAATTAATCTCACGCGCATAAACGACGTAGGATGAATACTCGGCGTGCCGTATTACGTAATCAGATCGAGCGCCCGATGCAGTCAAGGCTACGCGTCGTTTGCTAAACCTAATAATTTTATAAAAATTGTGGGGTAAGCGTATCAAACGGTTGCTATCACGCCGTTTCAATTATTTAATAAGCTTTAAATTTAACCAAATACGAGCGCTATTAAATGAATAATTCTGTTTGCGAGTAACAAATCAAAATTTTAATTTAAACGAACACTATTTAAGTCTATTCTATAAATTAGAGTGCGTTATCTAAACAATTAATTTAATAATTCGACCAGAAAATGGTTGGATAACCACTAAACACCAATCCAGATCCTGCCGAAGTGACCATAAAATGGTGGAGCCACGTGTTTAAGGCTGCCGAAAATCTAGTTCCCCGGTCAAACCTCAAACCTATTACGCGAGATATTAACTAAAGTGGACTGTATATGCGATTGCTTCTACGCTTACGTAAAGCGACTACTATAGCATGCGGTACAATGCACTCGCTCTTCCCTAAACTAAACTATTACTTGTCGAATCGATGAAAGGAATCCTGCTTGACTAGGAAAAAAACACAGATTGGAGCGGGTTAAACTATTAGCAAGCAGGTATAATTAAGGAATATTGACTCACCGGGGTTTCTTCTTCCTGTCGATCACTATAGCGGCGACTTCCGGAACACTCCGGAGAGAGGCGGTGCGCGACGATATCTCACACGAGGTGAGGCGGGTTCCTGGAGCTCGACTGCTTCCAGGCCAAAGCGGTTTCCACTAGTGAGGTGTTTCCAAGCGAGCGCGCGGGAAGAGGAGGTTGTAGTTCAACGACGACTGCGGCGGGAGAAGAGCCTCACGCATCGGTCGCGCGTGTCTTATATATCCTCGGCTCGGGTGATTACGCGATGTTCTAGAATCGTCTTCTTTCCCCTCCCACCCCACCACCCCGATGTGTCGATAGGAGGGTACGAATGATATTGTTTGGAAAGGAATAATGATTCTACAAGTTCCTACCGTCAAATAAAAAACGCGAATGGTTTTCCGCGCAACCATATTCCTTGTTGCTATTAGAATGAACCTGCTACCCATCTTTAAGTTTATCCGTATAGTGAGAATATCAAGAAACAATAACCTGCTTCCTTCGAGATAATTTACAAAAAACAAACAGGAAACTCTCAGAACTTGTTTACGACTTACATCTCTATTGATAAAAAAAACATTAAGTCATTGCGTCGGCTCTTAAAAGCGAAATCGTAATCTGCAAAACGCTTTTTATAAATATATCGTTCGAAACACTGCTTTAGCACTGTTATTTAAATAAGTTCATAATATGTATGACGCATTTACATCATCATTACAGCCAGCATGTTTTTTTACGTGGTAGAGTCACGCTGCAGCTTTATTATTGTTGTAGCACGAATGGGTCGGCTCGACCGGGGAAAAACTAGGCTTTCATAGAATAACAGCGTAAAATAGTAACTTAATGCTGCTGTTTCGTATGTTGAGTGTAGAGAAACGGAGATTCGTTTTACTGGAATCGAGGCATTCCATCTTAATCTTCATGGATGACGCAACGCACCTGCATGTATGATCCTTAATCTAGGTTAAATGTAGATGTCTATGGGCCGCAGCATCCACATACCATCAGGTGAGCTGTGTGATTTGTCATCCTTACTCTATAAAAATAATCATATGTACACTGCTATATATATATGTCTTCTCTATAGAATTCTACAAAATGCTGCGCTGAGCCACCTGCATCTCTATTTTATTAGTCAGACAATCCATCTCGTAGGGGTCGTCGTTCACTTCCCATACTTGTAAGTTAAGCTACTACTCAAGAAACTATCTACGCGTTTTTAATATTATTAAAATCTGAATACTTAAGTAATCATATATTTATATATTTTAGATGGTAGACTCCCTTTTGCCAGTCCGTTTGGGTAAATAGTCACCTCTTACTTATTTCTGAAAACACTCATTAGTGCTAGCACTACAATGTTCCGGCTTGAAAGATGTAGAAGTAGAATGACAGTTTGTGACGCGTTCATGTATTTTTCCTCGGAGGTGACAACGCATTGGTAGAATTTTTCGTTTGAATGTATTTAAGAGCAGCAGTAACCACTTACTGTCGGGTGAAAATTGAGCGTCAAGTTTGTTCTAACGAAGTTTTCTGTTTTTAATTCAGGGCTGGCGTAACATCATATCAGGTCCTCCAACTTCACAGCGTCTAACAAATCGTTGTTAATTATTTGATCTAAAGCTCGAATATGTATTTCTTTGGTAATGTAAATTTTTTCAATATGATTTCATTTTGTTACGTAAAATAATACATTAGAGTAACATATTGGTTCTTAATTGCAACTGACCCATTTTAAATTAATATTTAAGCCGAAGATGGTAAAGCGCACCTGAAGACTAAGTTAGAATGTGAAAATTTGAGGTGGAACCAGTCGGTTGTATTTTATTAATAATTTGAAATAAAAATATTGTGAAATAATTTTAAGTATTTATAAAAATATCAAAAATGAAGGTGGAGTTTCGCTAAGTGACATCATTCGCAAGTAATATTTATAAAAAAATATTAAAAATAACAAGCTACACAACATATATTTCATGTTGTATAATTCCAGACGTTTCACACTTTTTAAACTGCTTCTTGTCGTTGATTTTGTTAAGTTTTGCTAGATTATACATGTGAGCTTCTCAAAATATCACAATTTTAACAATCAATATCAATAGGTGTATACATTGATATCATGATATATTTTACTCATATGTGAACACCTATGAGTAAAATATATAGACTATGCCTATATCGAAAATATGTGAGATATAAATATGAAACCTATGATTACAATTTGACGTGCTGATTTTTCGGCGAAGGAAAACATCATAAGGAAATGGAATGTCGTAGAAAAAAAAAACTAAAAACATTTCGAAGACAGAATTCTGTAATCACGTATTAGGACAGCATGTCGGATACCTCCTTGCCCAAAATATATTCTGGCCGGCCAGTGCTCAGCATTGGAACGGTAATGGGTTATAACTTTAACTTTAACCTTTTGCAGTTATCACTTGGTAGGACATTACTTTAAATTAAATAAACGTATTCGAGCCACAAGTGAACAACGTTAGTCTGTGCAGCACTGAGCATAAAAATTTGATAAAAATAATGATATTAAATTTTATAATCAATTTAATGACTCTTATGTTGCAACTGTATTTTGACTGCAAAACTCTCTACCGGAGCAGGAACATGTTTTCACAGAATACCAGCGTAAATTTAAAATAGCAGCTTAACTACGCTGTGTTATATATGGTGAGTGTAGAGAACCAGACAGAATTTTTACTAGTGACGAGGCATTCTATCTAAGGCCTCAGGGGTGACTACGCATTTGTATTTTGATTCTTAACTTAGTCGATCTATGGGCCACAACGCGCACTTGATATCGAGTTGTCACTGTGCTGTTTGTTACTCCTGTTCAAAAAAAAAAAACAATAAATGATTATAACCGGAAATACTTGGAATGTCTAAAAACACGTGTAAGTGGCTGAAACCGAGAAAATATTTCCTTAAAATGTTGGTCCTGAAATGATTTCTACACATAGTAATCTACTTAACGTCGTGGTATCATACGAGCGGAAATTATGACTTGCTGCGTGCTGTGGTATAGGTATAAAAAGAGTAGCGAAAAAAATATGTAATTTATTTTTATTATTTATTGAATAGAGAAGGGCACTTTTTTGCCACAAATTTATATATAAATGAAAAAATAATTTATTTAAAGTGTATTTAAATATCTTTTTAACAATTACCTACATTTGTTTTAATAATAAAAATAATAATAAAATATTTATTCATTGACCAAAAGTAATAAAATATTTAAAAGTTAAACTAATACAAAAATAATGTTTTTATAAGGACAATGAAAGGGTTCTGACTCAGCATGTGTTGCAGAGAATCTACAACGTTGTTATTCTGTCAGCACCCATATACCTACTTAGTGAGCTAAAGTATAACAGTACGCGTACATCACCGATTATATTACAAATAGCTTTTAGTATTAAATTATTTATTTATTCATTCAGCCATTACAAGAACTATATAATTAACAGACGCTATCATGTTACTGTCAATTAAAAGTAAATTTTTTGGCCCTTCTGAATGTATTAACGAATATCACAAGCTCAAGTTAACAACTGCTAGAACATCTTAATAGTTACATTAAAAACACATTTTCTAAGGAATCTGATCGTTATATATAATTGTATTAAAAATTCTTATTTTAACCGAATAGCTTCTTCTTTCCATTATTACTAAACTAACTAAATGTAAGTTTCCTATAAATAAATAAATATACTGCTAAAATAATAAATTTGTACGTGGTATAATCAAATAAGTCCTTATAATGCGTAATCGATGGATGCAGGTGGCTCATCTTTGGCATTACTTGGGGGAGGCCTATTACAACTTGTGAAGGGCTGTAAGATGAATGATGATGATAATCAAATGAGGTAGGTCAAATGAGATGTAGCGGTACATGGGCACCGCTCACTTGCCCGTTCTATTGTATAGTTGTGTATGTGTGTATACGTATAAATTTATTATTTTCCCTCAATGATGTTTTATTTATTTATTTTTAACAGGAAAATTTAGGTTTAATTAATAAGAGAAATAAGAAGGTACTCGGTTTAGGTAAATACATATATATATATATATATATATATATCCGTATATATATATATATATATATATATATATATATATATATATATATATATATATATATATAGGCTTTGTAATCTGTAATTATTTTATTATTATAAGTTTATTGATGTCGGCTTTTTCTTCTTATAAGTTTTTTTTCCTTTAGCAACTGCCATAAAGTTTCATTGTTGTTTTATATCCGCTATCTCCTTTTAAATTACAGTAATAATCCTTGCTTCTAAGTTGACGCATGTAAGTGACATGCAACGTGTTGCAAAATGAAAATATTAAAATGTTTCTATTTCTCATGTCACAAGTTAAAATATTTCGTTTTAATATTTAAGTTAAGATATTTACAAAGCGTTTTATATCTGTATCAGAGCTTTTCGGTCTTTGAAATTAAACAAATAAGGAAATTTATCATGTAGTGGCGTTGTAAAAATATGTTTACTAGCCCATATCACGGCGTGGGTCTCGTAAAAGGCGACAGAGGAAAACTAATCGGGATATAGACAGTAGCGTCTTCCTAATAACAATAAAAGTAAACTGCAATTGCCAATCCATTTGCCAAGCGTTGCCAACTTTGGCAAGTATCCACCCTATGAGGCAATCTATGAGGGAGGCCTAAGTTTAGCAGTGGACTTCAGTACGCTGTACAGACAACGGTAAGAAAATTTAATATGAAATAATTAATACAAGTAATTGAACATAGAAGTGTTTTTTTCTCTTTGTTTCGTCTGCGAAACTGAGCATTGAATACTATCATACATACACAATAGAACGGGCGGGTGGGCGGTTTCTATGTATAATTACATTATAGCTGACATACTAACATGTTAATTCACACCTATAAATGTCAAAACATCTTTTTTCCACGTCATTGCCCACCTTTTGTGTCAAGCGTTGCTGGGTGCAATTTACTTCAAAAATGCCGATTTGTACAATAAATACTTGTCGTAAAAACAGCCGGATTAGAATTTAAATTAAAGTGTTATATCTTATTACCAGTAAGCAGAAACTGTTTATATTTTGTGAATGTTAGGATCAAAAATAAAGAAATATTGATGTCCAAATACTAGGGATATAACAAAATTTTGCTGATACCGGTAAGCCGGGAAATATTGTCGCTTTTAAAATTATACTCGGCATAATGACAAGCTTAATAAAAGCGATCAAAAACGGTGAGAAATAGTAATTCAATAACGTACGGATAAATTGTTAAAACACTTTTTTAAATTGTAATTTTATTCCCTATTATAATATTATTAGATATCATTGAAAAATGTTAATACAGTTTTTAGTTTCGATCTTATGATTACGTATCACTACTACATACTGTATCTTTACTTCACACCCAATCACCCAAAAAGGGTAGGGTAGACCCATTCTGTGTTAAAAGTAAGAAAAAAATATATATCATAATATGTATTTTCATACATTTTCTTCCGATTTTGCTCTTTTCTGGTGTTGGTTTACAAATTGTTTTACCAAAACTGTACTATTTACACACACAGGCACAGGGTTAAAATACCGCCAGCGTCCTGACTCCAGGCTGCCACTGAGAATTTCTTAACAAAAAACCCAATGACAGATTTTAGCCCAACCCGGAATTCAAACTCAGGACCTCATAATCAGTAATATTGTTTACCATTACTAGAACAACAAGAGAGTCGGTATATAGGTCGGTACATATCCCTCAATTTAAAAAATTTTTTATTACTATACTATTTACCTTATACGTCTTTATCTTACGTTACCACTTATATTATCTATTTGCTTAATACATAACTTATTACGTAATCAATATTTAATCTTATTACTATTATTTATTTTATTGTATAAGGGTGTCAAACGAGCACACAGTCCAACTGATGGTAAGTAGTTGCTGTGGTCTATAGACATCTATATCTATCTTCGATAACGAATCAACTATTGTTACCCGTGGGGACTTAGATGGAATACCTCGTTTCCAGTAAAAAGGTTCTCCAGTTCTCTACACTCACTATACGAAACATAGCTGCTATTTGACGCTGGTATTCTGTGAGATCGTGGTCCTTTCAAGGTCGAGCCGACCCCTTCGTGCCACAACTATACCAGTAGTAATATAGCTGCTGCATGGCTCTACCGCGTAAAAATGGAATAGTTTAATGGTAACGTGGACCATTAGTTGTGGCTGTCGCGTACAACTACGTTCTCATAAACCCTAATATAACTATAATTCTGCCTGGTGGGTGAAGAAAACCCTTTTTACTGGGAACGAGGAATTCCATATTAATACCAAAGGGTTACGACGCATCTGAATATTGATTCTTAATACAAAGATAAACCTGCTACCGTTACCATTCTAGCCTATCATCATATTTTACCATATAGGGATGATACTTATTATTTCTGCCACGCCTAGCAGATGGGGTGGCAAACGCAGTTTTTTATTCCCTGTTGCTATTAAAATGAACCTGCTACCCATATTTAAGTTTATCTGTATAGTAAGAACATCAAAAAAAAAAAAAACCCGCCGCCTCCGAGATAATTTACAACAAAAAATACAGGAAACTCTCAGAACTTGTTTACGACTTACATCTTTATTGATAAAAAAATATTAGGTCATTGCGTCGGCTCTTAAAAGCGAAGTCGTAATCTGCAGAACGCTTTTTATAAATATATCGTTTGAAATACTGCTTTATCACTGTTATTTTAATAAGTACGTAATATTTGCAGTCATTCACATTTACACTGTTAAACATAGGTCTTCCCTAAAGAATTCTATAAAACGCTGCACCAATCCACATACGTCTCTGTCTTACCAGTTAGATAATTCTTCTTGTGGGGGTCGTCCTTTCGACGTGTTTCTACTCGAGAACCTTTCTACGCGTTTTTGATCTTATTAAATCTGAATACTTAAGTAGGCATAGAGTTATATAGATGATAGACTCCTTTTTTCAAGTCCGATTGGGTAAATATTCACCTCTTACCTATTTCTAAAAGCAATCATTAATGCTATTACTATAGTGTCCTGGTCTGAAGGGTGTAGAAATAAAATAACAGTCTATGAGGCGTGCATGTTTTGATCCTCGGAGGTGACAACGCATTGATAGCCTTCTTTGTTTGAATGTGTTTAAGAGCAACAGTAACCACTTACCGTCTGGTGGACACTGATTTTTATAAAGCTCCACTCTTCACTAAATGTTGTCAGATGGTACAACAGTTACTGTACAACCAGACCCAAAATACAACCCGTCTAGGAAGTTGTACCTTCCTAGACGCCACTTACCGTCAGGTGAACTGTAAATTCATTGGTCACTCTTGCTTTATAAAAAAGACATAATAATATATGTTATTTTCGCCTCTGGCTCCGATAACTGAAACCCATTAAAAGTATTGTATGTATTTCGTATGTATTTACAAGATGCAGAAAATTCTTTCCCACATGATACTCAATTTAGGACTGGCGTAACATCTCATAAGCTCCTCCCACTTGAAAGCGTCCAACAAACTGTTATTAACAATTATTGGATATGCAGCTTGATTGTGTATTTGGTAGAACCATAAGCCAGTTTGAATTACTCTGCAACTGATGCTAGCCCCCCTCCCCTGATGGTAGTGGTGATGCAGCTGAAGATGGTAAAGTACACTGAATCAGTTTTTTTCAATTTTTTTAAATAAAATTAACAATGCTATAAACATTACTAATATTCCCTTTAACCACTCATGGTAAGCTTAAACTGTTAAGTTAAAAAAGCCTTGACTTTATAAGACGGACACAGATATTTTTTACGTGGTAGAGCCGTGCTGCAGCTATATTAGTGGTATAGTTGTAGCACGAATAGGTCGTCTCGACCGGGGAAGAACCACGCTCTCACAGATTACTAGTGTAAAATAGTAGCTTAATGCTGCTATGTTTCGTATGGTGAGTAAAGAGAATCGGAGACCCTGTTCACTGGAAACGAAACATTCCATCTTAGTCTTCACTGGTGACAACGCAACTTTATTTTAATTTGTAATCGAGGATAGATGTATATGTCTATGGCAGCAATCACTTTCCATCAGTTGGAAGGTATGCTCGTTTGTCACCCTATAAAAAAATAAAGCGTAAATTTGTTCTTCTTGCATTTATTATTTCTAAGTGTCTAAACAATTAAAGCAATTTTTTATTAATCTTGATCACAACATTTTGTTTCAAACCATACTTTTCCCTTATCACACTGGTTATAACCCTGTCATTAACAGTCACTTTAAAATACTTTTAATTTTTATGACCACATTTATAATGCATTAATTTTACTCCATGTTTATCCTGCCACTCCCAAATTTCACTACCATGTATTAAATTAAGGACTAACAAAGCATTGTTAATTACCATACGTGCCTTTTCACACATGTTGACTTTCCATAATAGAATAGAATCTGGAGTCCCATTTATTTTGTTTAAACATTCAGTCTTCGTTATAAATACTCGATATGTCTTCCATACGAATATGTCATGTTTACGTCTACTTTTTATGAAAAAAAGGTGAAAAAGCAGCACACAGTCCACCTGATGGTAATTACATGATGATGCTTATAGACAGATATGTGAGAATTAAAATATAGATGCGTTTTCACTCGTGAGGACTACAATGCCTCGTTTCCAGTAAAAACGGGCCCCAGCTTTTTTAGTCTTTTTTTAAAGGAGTCTTTTTTTATTAACAATGCTATAACCATTACTAATATGGGGAATATTCCACTCGTGGAAAGCTTAAATTGCTTGTGTTACGAGTGGTTCACGCCAGTAGTTGAATGGCGGATTCATACCCACGACCTAGTTAACTACAACAAAAACTACAAAAAACTAACAACTAACCACGGACCAGTTCGCGGTCCGCGCCCTGCCATTAGGCTAGTGTCTGTTCTCTACACGTACGATATACAAAACACAGCAACATTATGCTGTTACTTTACGCTGGTATTCCATGAAAGCGTGGTCGTTTTCACTGATGTTTCCTTCCATTTACGTGGTAGAGCCTTGCTGTATCGAGATTATGGTTGTAGTACGAATAAGTGGGACCGGGGAATAACCACGCTCTCACAGAATACCAGCGTAAAATAGCAGTTCAATGCCGCTGTGTTTCATAAGTTTGTAGAGAACTGGCGACCCGTTTTACTGGATACGAGGCATTGCAACTTAATTCCAACTAAAGAAGGTGGCAACTCCTCTGCGTTTTAATTCTTAATTGAGGATGGATGTAGATGTCAGTGGGCCACAGCATTCACTTTACTATTAGTTGCACTGCGTGCTCGTTTGTGATCCATATTCTCTAAAGATCTATTTAAAGAAATCCTTTCCCGTTCGAGTCGTATATTAATTATTTTTAACTTTTATATTCACATATTCAATTTTTATCTTACAAAAATATATACGTTACTATCTATGCAAAGTAATTTTATCTACCACAAATTAGATTACCAATGTGAAACGTAAATATCTACCTTGGAATGTCTTAACGACTTTAATCAGTACGATTACAACCACCAAGGGACGAAATAAATCAGTGTTGAACAAGTTGCTTGTTACGTTCCACCGCAAACAAATTCCCAGTCAAGTTTCCAAATGACCGACTTCGACGTTCGACCGCAGCATGTACATAGAGGTGAGACGCATCTGTCCAGTTGTACGTATTGAGCATGCACCTGCGGGTATCGACCTGTTACAGTCGCTTTTTATGAAGATAAAACTGGTTCGTGTGACTTTTGGGATAGGTTTATGCGATAGGTGTCTAATAAAATTAAAAATACTAATAACTAAGTTTGGATAATTTCTCTTTTTTTAGGATAATTGTTTATGAATGGTATCTCACAGGATACCAGCGTGAAATTGCTGCTTAATACTGCTGCTTTTCGTATGGTGAGTGTAGTAAACCGGAGACCCCTTTTACTGGACAATGACCTGACCATGTCTCAGATCGATAAGTCATCACTGGCAACACGCACTGATTGTAAAATCCCATTTTCAAGTTTTGAGGTATACCTGAGGAGACGATGTGTAGAATAAAAATAACTTTAGTATAATTTTAATTAGAGCACCTTAGTAATATAATTATTACATATATCTTGTACAACGCCATCCACAGGTTTTATCCAAGTCATCGGTGATACTGGCCGGACGTGAGCCAGTTTTTTTTACGTTTTGTGATATCACATCGCCTTATGTCTATTTTGTTATCATCTATGATAGTTGATCCATTATTATCGATTTAGTTGACTACTTTGTTTTATTATTTCCGGGTTAGCCTTACACATATCATGACAAGATAGGTACATTTCTTAATAACAGCTAGGTACCTAATTAGTGAATTTCCTACTTTAAAGTTGTAGTGGGCGATACAAATAAAGACCTATGTTCAGTACTGGACATTCGAAAGACTGTAATTATGATGATAATGATAATCACACATTTCATACGTGGTAAGCTCTATATTAGTAGTATAGTTGAAATATACCTAATAGATAATCCTATTTCTGTGAGTAAAATTTACTGGAAATGACATTCCCAGTCAAAGAAGGAAGAAAACTAGGCCGCAGCAAACCCATACAAAAAAAACATATCGTATATAGTAGATACAATATCCATAGCACATATTGGCCGACATACTATTGAAGATATTGAAAAAAAAATAAAATGAAATATCTATGTTATTATGAATATGATACACTGATTTGAATTTCTAACAAACCATGGGCACTGCAAAAGAATGACATTTTAAAAATATCTACTTTTACTCTACGTTGTAGATTAAACTTGTTTCAGATTCAGATAGATATTAACCAATACGTATTTTTTTGTATTCCCGACGTTTCGAATACTATACAGAATCCATGGTCACGGCGGGGAAGGGGTGGGTGACTCAGATGTTTAACGTCCAAATGTCATTGTTAATCGCGGTTTCCCACAGATTAAAATTAATAATTTTTGTTCCGATCTACACCGTATGAACTTATAGTATCGTGTGAAGTCTTGCAGTTTTACGCTTTGGTTGGGATTTAATTTTATTAATTATAGGATCCTAAGCAGATGGTAGGGCCCAGCCATCTTCTCTATTGAAATTAGGTTGTTTCTTATTTAAACAGCCTCGCGAATCACCCTTGGAAGTAATCGGTGTTCTTTAGCGAGGTTTTGTGGTCTATCAGATCTATTACTGTGATAGTTACTGTGACAGTGAATACCTGGCTGTTAGCCAGCTTTTACTGTTACACGTAATAAACGTTTTGAATACCAGCGTCAAATAGTAGCTTAATGCTGCTGTGTTTCGTATGGTGAGTATAGAGAACCGGCGACCCTTTTTAGTGGAAACGAGGCATTCCACCTAAGTGCACACGGATGACAACGCATCTACATTTTGATTCGTAATCGAGGATAGATGTAGATGTCTATGAGTCACAGCAATCACTTACCATCAGGTGGACTGTGTGCTCGTTTGTCATCCTATTCTATAAAAAAAAACGTAAGGGCCGGCTTGAACCGGGATGGTACCACAACCTCACAGAAGTTTAGCGCGTTTTGTCTGGCGAGTTCAGGCGGTAGAAGGCCCAATTCCCCCGCCCCTATCGTCATGGTAGTGGAATCAAATTAGCACCCCAAGGAAGGTGCTAGCACCCCTGGTAATGGAATATAATGCCTCGCTGAGCATCAACGACCAAATAACTGCACTTCTGAGCGTGGGAGCTCAGGCTGCCCCGCGTATTCGAGGGGGGAGGGCAACATTATGCGCATCTACGGGTGCCTCAATATGTCCAATAGCGGTAACACCGAAACATACCGACTCATTGATCACGTCCAAATGGCTACAGATTCCTTGATACAGCAGATCCCCTCCGCAGATATCGTGTTCCTTAGCGATTTTAACGCCCATCACGCTGAATGGCTCGGTTCACGTTAAACTAATCTTGTGGAGAGATCTGTTTATGACTTTGCCTTAGCATATGGTTTGACACAACTGGCTACTTTGCCTACACGGATGCCAAATGTGGAGGATCATGTAAATTCCCTGTTGAACCTTCTGCGGACCTCTCATCCGGACAGATATCAGGTCTCCGACGACGCCCCTCTTGGCTCCTAGGACCATTGTTTAGTTCGGAGTGTGGTGCCTCACTCTTACTCACGCTAACATCTCCGTTACAATCTGCAGGTTGCCGCCGAGTTTGGAAATATAGGTCGGCCGAGTGGGAAAGGATGCTGTCGTTCTTTGCATATAACCCTTGGGTTCGCTTCTCGACAGACGATCCCAACGTTGTTGCCAATTCTGTCGCTGATGTGGTACTTCAGGGTATGGAAATATATATTACTTCTTCTGTGATTCCCATCGGTGGCATATCCCAGCAACGGTTTGGTGGCTCTTGTAAAATAGCATCACGCTATAGGCAGGAGTACTACCGGGCTTGGTCCCGGGATGTATAAACCAGCGCCCTTAAAAAGCGTGCACTGCTATGTATTGGTATAATTGCATTACAGGGTATTATTGCATACTCTGAATCATTCCAGCTAAGTCCTCAGTTGTCCACAAGAAATTACCAACTTCACGCCTCAAGGCGTTCTCTACCAGTCAACCTATTGGTAAACAGAGAACACCGCTTTGAAAATGTAATAAATTGCGAAAGACAATATCAACGATCAACAGAATGAATATACGAAAATTATCTAAATAAGTGTATGTTATTACATATTGATAGATAGACAGATATCAATTTTCTGTAAGCCAAAAAAAAAACATAAATATGAACAAAAAAGGAGAAAAAAGAAATGCGGTACAAAGGGCGTTAAATATATATATATAAATGTATATATATATATATATGGGATGGGAATCTGTGGGGGAGGCCTATGTACAGAAGTGGAATTTAATAGACCGTAACGGTAACTTAGTCTTAGCGGTCAGCCGCCGTAGAGTCTACATCTCCTGAGGATGCCTCGTGTAAAGGCGAAACTGGGTTCGTATTATCGTCGATGGTGTGTCTTTCCTGGAATAGTGGTGTTGAAAGTAGTGGTGCCGGGGAGTAGTGGTGCTGGGACTAGTGGTGACGGAATCAGGGCACGCAATTGAGGGAGGGCGGGATGTGCTCTTCAATCCAGGTAAGACACATCATTGTATATAATTAAGCGGAAGGTTGCGAATTAAATTTTAAATTTTAGTATCTTTATTATAATTATTATTATCTCAATACAGTATTTTACTTCATTATTTCTGCTAAAAGTTCTGACAAAACATAATAATCGATTATAGCTCCGCCATATGTTAATTTCAACACGACGAGAAAGCAGCTCTTCATTACTATTACAAGATAGAACATTTTTTTTATTAACAAGCGAAAGTTAAAAGTAAACAATTATTGAATAAAATATAAAACCACTTGTAAGGATTTTATCGCGTTTAATCATCTTTATATTTAATTCTCGACGTTTCGGACGGTTTGCGTAGATCGGACCAAAAATAAATATTCGAAAACTGAAGGTAGTCAAGCTATGATATTGAGACGTCTCAAACATCTCTGTCCTCCCACGGACCGTCGGAAATTAAAAATAAGTTAGTAAAAAGTGGTTTCGTTCAGTATGTAATGTTCGCGTAAATTTAAGAAAACATTAAGTAAACAATTATATAAATATATATCGCTCAATAATCGTGATGATGGTATATATATCTTTTATGGAAGTAAAGGTGACACACGGGTACACACTTCACCTGGTGATTAGATAAATTGGAGTAATAAAATAAAATTATGTGTCCTACATAGTCTGAAAAGCACCTTTCGCCTACCCTCAAAATATCACTACACTACAAAGGACAACCCACCGTCGATAATACGAGCCTCTGAGCTTCCCAGGAACTTTCTTTTTATAATTCTAAATTAATTTCTTATTATATTTTAATTTTATCACCACCAATACTCCACAAGGAAGTCCATTGATGAACACAGATCATCCTTCACATTTTACTACAAAACAGTGTCTATAACGACCTGATTTTTAATTTGGTAGAGCCATGCTGCATCTTTATTAAGGTTGCAGCACGAACTGGTCAAACCGACCGAGGTAGACCACGCTAGAGCATGGTCCTACATATATATCTCTCGGTACCACATATAATATATACAACAGTATAATAGTGGCATAATGCTGTTGTGTTTCGTATGGTGAGTGTAGAGAACCGGCAACGCGTCTGAGTTTTGATTCTTAATGAAGGATAGACGTAGGCCAGCTAACTCGCCTGCAATTCCCTGGTGTTTCAGTTGTTTATGAGCGGCAGAAGTCCATACATGTACCACCTAGACAGTCGCATGTTCGTTTGGCCCCTCTAATACAAAAATGGTCTAAGGGTCACCACATATACTACCTACGGAATATGTTCTCACGTGTCACCTTTATTCTATTTTTTTAAACTGTATCTGCATATCTCATTCAATCTATTGGTCATAACCATTCACTGTGCTTGCCAACAAGGACGTATTCAGAAATTTCTATTTCATTTACTGTCCGTAATTGGAATTTTTACATGTACTAAAGTACTAAACAAAACGCTGTTATAACAAACTATCATCGGTCTTGTTCAGTGGCGTTTTTATTAGAAAAGGAAGAGCCCGCATTATTTATAGCACGCGATACTTGGGATTCTGTTGCGGAGTTATTACTTCTGTTTCCTTGCTGTGTAACAAAGCTGAAACCTGTACGTGAAATATGTGTGCGAGACTGACTTTTAGAGTTAAAGTCAAAACATTTTATTCAATTGGTGCTTGAATGTCAAAATCTACACCGGTTCGCGAAAACAAGACCTTCTCAGAGTATAGTTTGAAAGAACCTCTAGTTTTTTTTTTTAAATTAATGCCATCTTATCTACCTGGTAGGGTCATGCTGCAGCTATATTATGGTTGCAGCACGAATAAGTCGGCTTGACCGGGGAAGGACCACGCTCTCACAGAATACTAGCGTCAAATAGCAGCTCAATGCTGCTGTGTTTCGTATAGTGAGTTTAAAAAACCGGAAACTCTGTTTACTGTAAATGAGGCATTCGATTTTAATGCTCAGGGTTCGCAGCGCATCTGCATTTTGATTCTTAATTGAGGATAGATGTTGATGTTTATGGGCCACAGCATTCACTTACCATCAGGTAAATTGTGTGCTCGTTTGCCGCCCTTATTATATAAAAAAACATCTTAACTAACCTTAAAATGAATTTTTAGGGTTAGATAAAAGTTAAAAATTGAAAGTTACAGCTTATATGCATCCCACTCTTGGGCACAGGCCTCCGCTGATTTCTGAGAGTTTTAGGGCAAGGAAGTGTCAGTTGGCGCTGCCCCAATGCGTAATGACGAACTCCACATGCCTTCGAAATATTTTTTTCTTACTTCTCAGACATGCAGGTTTCCTCACGATAATTTCCTTCACCACCGAGCACGTGGTTAATCAGCACTTAAAATTGTAATTAACAATTTCACTGGTGCCGGCAGAGATCGAACCCAGTTTGCTGGCGTACTGAGAAATTTACAGAGAGCGCTAACCATCTGAGCTACCACGGCTCTAGGGTTAGATAATAATATATACTTTAAATAGAACAGAATTATCTGTCTATAATATCGAAATAACTGTCTGCAATTGAGCTTAGAGAGCTGTTTTCAAAAAAAATATCTCTCTGTATGTCCGGGCTAATTTATGTAATGTAACAAGTGTATTGTTTTTATTACAAAAAAAAAATATATATATATATATATATATTGTAATAAAAACAATACACCCAAAGGTAAGTAGAGACTACGTACTTCCATTTGGCACGACCCTTGTTAGACATTAAAAAAAAACTCTCGAAACGATGAAATTAATAAATTAACATTGTCCAAAAAATTCATGACCATGAGTCGTAAGAGGAAGAGAGAGAGAGAGAAATGAAACAGGCTAAGGCCAGCAGCATCTTCCTGATAATAATTTAAAAATAATAATATAACTACGGTAGCCTACCCGTCTGCGAATCATGGCAACTTTAGCAAAAATTCCCCCTGTGAGGCAATCTATAGGGAGGCCTACATTTAGCAGTGGACTCTTTATAATCAGTAATGAATAAATGATGTCAAACCAGTAAGAAGCGTTTGTAAAAATCATCAATGGTTGTAAAACGGTGCATATAATTTTATCGTATGAATGTTTTCACGCTGCATTACACAGAGATTTAAAAATATAGGATAGGGCCCCGTCTCATTGCTTTATTATACAGACTCACGTAGATAGTGCATTCTTTAGTTAACAAGCCTTTATTAAAAGACCCTTACTCCGTCCTTTGTAGTTCGTATCTAAGAAAAAACTAGGGAAAGCGTTCCACGGTTAACTTTATACGCAATTTAAGCTTGATATAATGATTATTTTAAATAAAAGTTTTTTATGTGTTGTTTATTTTTACATGGTGGACCCATGCTGCAGTTATATGAATATGGCACGAATAGGTCAGTTTTTCTTGCTACAAGCCAATTCATTCCTACCACAACCTTAATTGCAAAATACTGGGATGAAATAGCAACTTAATGCAGCTATGATTCGTATTGTGAGAGCAGAGAACCGGAGACCCTATTTACTTGAAATAAGGTTAATGCCCTATTTTAAGTAAATAGGATCTTGGTTTTCATTGGTGACAACGCATCTGCATTTTGATTCTTAATAGAGGATATGTCTATGGGCCACAGCATCCACTTGGCATCAGGTAGACAACGGGTGCGTTTGGCAGAAAAAAGCGCTAGCAAGCGCTTGTAAGCAAAATGGCGATCGTAAGCGGTAAACGCTGTCAAATCGTAAGTAGCTATTTTCCTTCAGGACACGATGTTAGTTTTAACCGAGGAACCTAACCTAATTTAAATATATGTTTGTAAAGTATTCATATTAAAAACTTACCAATCATGAATTTTTAATAACATTGCACAAAACAACTTATAAACTCTATTTCAAAACAAACAAATTAAATAAGCAAAATGGCGGATTGCGTCAGCGCTACTGAAGTAGTAATCGTGTCCTGGCCGAAAACTATTTCAGCGCTTGTAAGCGCTTGCTAGCGCTTTTTTCTGCCAAACGCACCCAATGTGCTCTTTTGTCATTCTTATTCTATTAAAAAAAAAACTATCTTTCAATGAAAAACAAATGATGAAACTATATGACTATATTTGTATGTTTAAAAATATTTGCAATGATAATATTCCTGCAAAATGTTTAATGGTAGACAACTGTAAAGTCTTCGAGACTCGTATCTATAACATCTTCTATAACCGATATACAATAATATCTTCGAGATTTGTACCTATAACAATTAGGCACGAGTTTTATTATTGAATTATATGCTTTTATCAATTACTGTTGTTAAAGAATTGGTCTAGTGCTAATAAACGCTACTTCTGATCATGTATATCCGAGTTCGAATTCCGGTTTGGGTCAAAAAATAGTCATTGTTTTGTGTGTCAAATAATTCTCAGAAGCAGCCATAAGACAGGAAGGTGACAGTGTCAACGCCTCTTTGGAAGACGTATGAAGAGGAGGGTGCGGGGGCAGTACGGTAACCGCCGCCTCCATCTAAGCAATAAGCATTAACACAGAATAAATAATAGTACTACGTAGCTCAGCCGAATATACATATGGTACATTCGCAATGAAGTTATTTGTAATATATACCAGATATACCCAGAGCGACGACAGGGATCAGTGACAAATATGAGAGACTTCTACTATTGTGCTTACTACGTCTCTGGAGTACCTTGCGGTAGCACCGGCACAGCGGCACTTCCCGTGCAGCCTTCCTAAGGAACGTACGCGTTACGCATATCACACTGCGTCTTTGTAATATTTGATCGTGATAAAAATTAAATGTACCGAGTGTATAATATATAATATTCAAAAAAAATTAAGCATTGCTTTATTGAAAAGCGTCATCTTAGACAGCTTTCGGCAGAAACAGGCATAGTTTTACCCTCATGCCTCGGAAAGTACGTAAAACTGTTGTTTTGTTGTGTTGTGAAATTTACAACGAGCGCATTAGGCACTGAGCGACCACGGCTCTAATATTATTAATAAAATATTTTTTTTTAATCTTGCGTCTAACTGAAAATCTAAAGCATGCAGACAAATTCGGTGTCCTAGTAGTGGAGAATTGCTCCTATTTGCCAATTCTGTTCGAAGTATCGTGTACACGTATGTTTTTAGTATATTCACGAATTTCACTAAAATAGTTAAATCAATTTAAAAGGTTGCTTTTTAATAAATGGGCTAACTTTAGGGGCGGTATAATTAAAAACTTAGTTCAACCGACCTCAATATAAATAAAATGAGAACATCTTCAATATATTTGAATTAATTAAATAGCCATTATTAAAGATTACTGAAAAAATACTTGTCAGATCTTGATCAAATTTATATGGAACCACACAAAAAGCACCAGCTTTCAGATAAAAAATAATCAATCAAAATTGGCTTACCCAGAAATAAGTTTTGAGGTAACATACATAAAGAAACATAAAGTCAAACTGAATACCTCCTCCTTTTTCAAGTCGGTTAAAATATAATAATTTCACATAATCTCTTCTGACATCTTCTGTTGACTTTATTTCTTCTATATAATATTATGTCTTAGTTATACTTCCATACATCTTGGTCTTTGCACTTACAGTTACAGCCTATTAAAATCCAAGCTGAACATAGGCTTCCCCCATTGGCTGCCTCATAGTGGGGATATTTGCCACAGTTGCCACGCTTGGTGAGCGGGTTAGCAACCACTTTTTTATTTTTAGGCGGAAGACGCTGCTGCCCGTCTTCCAACGTCACTACACGGTCTTAACGCTTCTTCAGAATATTGGTAAGACTTATTATATAATATAGCACGTAGGAATTTATTCTTTCTTAGTTTTAAATTCACTTTTACTTTTAATCTAAATTGTAATTAACGATTTGTCAGTTTTGAGTTACTATTCGCATTTTTTATCTGGGATATTTCGTAAAAGTACACAACGTTCGGTTTGCTCGCAACGTATCAATTAATTGTTCTGTCAGCCAGTAGCACTTGTGGATGAGTGAGTGCTTTCATGTTTGCACAGGCAAAGTGGACTGGTTCGGTTTTGATTGTAGGAATATATGCAAGTTTTTTAATCTTTGTTTTTAAGCGACTTCAAAAAGGCCGGTTTTTAATTCGACCGTATGTTCTTTTTGTTTAATTTATATTAAGCGACATCTTCGTCAAAAATGAACTCATTTTAATGATTATTTTTAATTGAAAAAAATTCAGAGTAGAAAAATGAAAGAAATGGACACGGAGGGAACTGAGTAAGTCGACGTCCCGATGTCATATTACTATTATTTTATAATTGTAATTTTAATCTGGAGGTAACTACGGTTTCTATGACATTGGGACGTCGAACACCTCAGCCCCCCTCCCTCCCGTGACCAAGGGTGCCGTAACGTGCTCGATACGCCAGGAATATAAAATAAGTTGGTATACGTGGTAAAATTCGTAAAAACTGCTACTATTTAAATATATAGTGTTCGCGTAACTATAAGTAATTGTTTAAGTATTAAATGTAAGAATTCAGGTGACATTCTGGTTAATACCTTGAGCTTGATTGACTCCAGAGCCCAATTAAAAAGGTCGAAATTTAAGAACTAAAAATTATGTGATTTTCATGTAACAGCTTTTGAAGTCGGGGCTTAAAGTAATTCCATTCTATATGTATAAGCAGCCACTTCGAAAGCTGACAAGTGGAAATTTTTTTGTTATTTTTTATTCTTTGAAACTTGTTTTGAGTGTTAAATACAAGTTTAATTAATTTGATAGAAAGCAAGCGAAAATCCTCAAAGCAATTGCCAAGTTGTACGTTGTAGAGCTACTCTGCAGCTGTATTATGGTTTCAGCACGAATAGGTCGGCTCGACCGGGGTAAGACTTGATATAGATTCGCTCTCACAGAATAATAGCAGTTTAATGCTGCTGTTCGTATGGTGAGTGTAGAGAACCGAAGGGACTTTTTAATGAAAACGGGGCATTCCATCTCAGTCCTCAGGGGTGACAACGTGAGAAGGAGAGAGCAGCAGCTTTCCTCCCCGGCCGCCGCGGCAGACGCCCCGGGCGTCGGGGGCTACGTCGTGGCCCCCGGCCACCGTAGGCGCGGGCCTGTGGACGGCGAGCAATTGGTAGCTCGCCGTCCGTCCGTCTAACGACGACAGGCTGTGTCGACGGCGCGTTTTGTTCCACGCGCGCCTCAAAGAGCTGTCAGCAGCGTGAAGGGGCCCGCAAGGGCCGACGCCTGCCGGCTGCGCGGCTGTTCGAAAGAGATACCGCGGGTCCGGAACGTAAGGGCACTGAAGGAACAAAAAAAAAAAGGGGTGACAACGTATCTGTATTTTGATTCTCAATTGAAGATAAATGTAGATGTCTATGGGCTTTAGTATCCGCTTACCATCAGGTTACTCTTAAAAGGTGGTGATAGCGTAGGAGAATCAATCACAACCATTCGACTCATGGATACTGTAAGAGCCCACTATGGGGCATGCTGTGAAGATGTTATGGCTTCCGATTAATGATGTTATCATCATCTCATTTACGTCAGGCACTACACCACAAAGTACAAAGTACAATATTTTATTGAGCACATATTATACTTATGCTAATACAACACATAGAATAAAACTTATAATATAAATACTTTTTAGGATTTTCTTTTTTTTTTTTTTAATTTATTTTATGTACACACATTAAGGTACAGAAGCAGTCTTATAGTAATTACGTACAAAGGTTCTACTTATTCCAAATTCGCTGAAATATCTTCCAGTAGACCCATAAAGGAAATTATATTTAAATAGTAAACTTAGTGCGTACATTAGTACTACTAAAAATAAATAATATACACAATGTTACGGAAATTATATAAAATAAAACAATAAATAAAAATAAAATAAATCAATAAATAATAATAATAATAAATACGATGGTTACATATGATATATATATATATATATATATATATATATATATATATATATATATATATATATAATTTTTCTTTCTTTTAACGTCGTTTATATAACCGTAATGGGATAACTTCTTACATGATTGTCCGTGGAACCCAAGCTCGTTGACGCCGCTACCATAACCGCTACCACACAAGGATTTTCTTCTGTATCATGGAGGTAGGTATTTAAATAAATTTCATAAGTACCTACAAACATCCTGACCAGGAAAAATTATTTGTAGGACGTACAAATACTTGTTCCGTGCAGGATTTAAGCCCGAGGCTCTTAGCACCGCAACTCGTTGCTAAGCAACTGCGCCAGATCCGTAAATTAAATACTCAATAATTAAATAATACACAGTAATTAAAAATAAAACTATTAAAACAATCTGAGCATCAATGATAATATCAATTGTATTTGATATTAAACAGAGATTTCATTGTACATCCGTAGACAACATCTTGAGGCATTACGCGATCCAGTTGCAACAAAAACATTAGCTACCGGTGAGAAACAGGTTCTATAAACAGAGGATGTTGGACTCTAATTATAGTCCGGGCTCCATAAAGGAAACTATAATGTTTTACTCAACTGCTGCAAATCAAAAGAAAAGTTTTGTAAAATCATATTAGCTGACTTTAAACAACGACACTCCGAAAAGTCTCCTGTCAGTAAAGTCATTTACTGTATTTTAGATGGTTGATTTTGTAGACCACAAATCCTCGCGTAGGTGCATCAATACCTACTAATGATGATTTTTGAGGCTGATGAAATTAGAATAGATCCTAATTTCAATATTGAAAGTAGATAGGGATTCCTGATGCCACAAACTTAAGCTTACCGTTGCAATACGTCAACATACAGTAAGCTCATACGGCGTAGATCCAACCCTACCATCACCCGTGATAATGGGTGTTGCAAAGTATATTATTAAGATAGGCTACTAAGCACTCAAACTTTCAAAACTCAAAACGCGATAAATTTCGTAAAATTAGTCTTTTTTTCTTTTAAAATTTTCTTTGTTAAATTTACCCTTACCGTTATAGTCTATTAAAGTTCCCTGCTGAACATAGACCAGATAGATGATACTTATAGGATAGATGATAAATTGTCATGCGTGGTAAGCGGTTTGGCACTCCAGGTTCTTATTTATAGCCGGTATTACGAAGACGCTGTTGCCCATTTGCTGCATTGTTTCCCTCTGTCACCTGTTACACACACCCACGGGATGGCATATCATAGCGTAACCATAGCGTAGTAGATATTTTTACACCGCCATTACACATTTTTTAAATAAACTTTACGTATAAAGAAACTTTATATATAAAGAATTCACTTTGGATAAAATGGTTGTAAGTAAAAAGTTTAATTGAAAAATATTGAGACTTTACTATGAATAAGTTCCGTAAGTCTCGTTAGAAAATTTCTGTTTGAATTCAATAGCATGTACTTAATCAAGGCCTTGTATGTGATACAGATAATAAATAATATAGAATAAGTTAACACTTTTTTTATGCCTCTAATGACCTTTATCCTTTTAATCGAGTATCTGCCAGTTGTTTTACTATTCCGTGCAGTGCTAATATATATATTTAAAGTTTAGTTAAAGCTACAGCCTATATACGTACTACTACTGGGCACAGGCCTCCCCTCATTTCTGAAAGGGATTTAAGGCAAGGAAGTGTCCGCCGCGCTGCCCGAATGCGTGTGCGCGAACTTCACATATCTTCGAAATATTTTTTTCATTTTCTCAATCATGCCGGTTTCTTCAGGATGTTTCCTTCACCGCAGAGCATGTGGTAAATCAGCACTTATTAACAATTGCATTGGTGCCGGCGGTGATCGAACCCGGTTCGCTCGTGTACTGTGTAATTTACAGCAAGCGCTAACCGTCTGAGCTAACCATGCTTATACATATTTACTAGATAGAAAAACATCTTTGAGCCTAGCGATCTGATAAGGAACTCTCTTCCTGTAGGAATGGAGAGCTAGATTACATCCTGACTGTAAGTCACTCCACCTTGATCCTCTGAAGTGACAATGGATCTCTATTGAATAAAACTATATTTACGGATTTTATCGCGTTTAAACAACTATTTTAACTTAGTTTTTAATTCCCGGGTGCTTTACAGCACCCATGGTCACGGGGGGGACTAAGATGTTTGACGTCCCAATGTCATAGTTAGTCCGGCTACCTTCAGTTTGTGAATATAAATTTTTGATTGATTTCTGATTTACGCAAACTAAAAACCAACCGATATCTAAATGGTGAATCTCAGCATCATCCTTCACAGTTAGCTACCGTGGGTAAATCTTTGTTTCAGAGAGCACGAGGGATCTGTGACAGAAAACATCTGGCCGCCGAGCTTCCGCACGTCAAGCAAGTATTGCAAGACAACAAGATTCGGATCCCGTGACTACGTCACAGTGAACGAGTGAAGCCGGCCACAGTCGAGCACGTGCCTGCTGTACTACCGTACGTTAGAGGAGTCACAGACAAGGTTGGCTACATCTTGAAGCGAGCTTCCATTAAAACATACTACAAGCCGCCGAAGAAGATGAGTAAATTTTTACCAACCATCAAATGAAATATTCCTCTACAATATGCAGGTGTGTACAAGCTAAATTGTGAATGTGGTCTATCTTACATAGGTAAAACGAAAAGGTCAATAAAAACAGCATATATGAGCTGACATGAAGCACCGACGCTCCGGGAAGTCTACAGTCTGCGAACATGTTCAAGATCGTCCCCACCATTACATTAGATTTGATAAACTACAAATCCTCGCAAAAGAACACCGCTTCCTACCAAGGATGATGCGCGAGGCTATTAAAATTCAATAGAGAAGAGGGATTGGTGCTGCCATCTGCTTGGGATCCTATAATTAACAAAATTAAACCCAAACCCAAACATACCACTGCAAGACTTCATGATACTGTATGATCGTTTTGCGTAAATCGGACCAAAAATTAATATTCAAAAACTGAAGGTAGCCGGACTAACTATGACATTGGGTCGTCAAACATCTGAGTCCCGTCCCCCGTCCCCCCCATGACCATAAGTGCTGTAAAGCACCCGAAATGTCGGGAATTAAAAACTATATATGTTAAAATAGTTGATTAAACGCGATAAAATCCGTAAATATAGTTTTATTCAACGTGTAATTTTCGCGTAAATTTGAGAAATTTAAATGGATCTCCAGTCTATTTTCGCTCTACACACAATTATCAGATGTTAATTGAGCAGCTACCTTTGATATAGAATAGGGTTGACAAACGATCACACAGTCCACCTAATGAAAAATGGATGCTGCGGCCCACGGACATATACAAATATCCTCGACTAGCTCATACCTCCCCGCTTCGCTGGGCGTACGTTAATAGTCGATAATAACTTAAATATAAAATATCGAGATTTTTTTTACGAGGCTGTCGTAAGATCCATTCTTAGTGAATGTATAAATTGCAAAATGTGTAACTATATAAAATTTTATGTCAATCGGGTGTGTAGTTTTAGAGATCTCGTGCTGAGTCGATCATTTCCGCAGCAGCATAATGCTACTTTTGTAGTGTTTCGTATGGTGAATGTAGAGGACCGGAGACCCTTTTGACTGGTATCAAGGCATTCCGTCTTAGTCATCTGAGCTGACAATGCATTTGCATTTTGATTCTTAATTGACGACAAATGTGAATGTCTATGGGCCAGAGCATCCACTTATCATCACATTTACATGGTCAGTGCCTCGTTAGTCACCCAATACTATAAAAGTCAGCATATTTTCAAGTCCGCAGTAAGACACAGTGTTATAGAAGAACAAAAGCCACGAAATCGTGTCAAATTATTTTATTCTCTTAAATTCGGTTTTTACTTTTTTCAAAGCTAATTTTTTAACCTTACGAATAAGGAATATTAAAATCTCAATGTGGTCTAAATAGTTGCAACAAAAAATTTCATCTTCTATTTGGTCACCGTTTGAGGTGGTATATTCTCTCCAAATTTCCAATACTAGTAGTACTACTTACCCCGCTACCCATATAGCACATTCTAACTTAAGATGGCCCTAGTCGATGGCACGAACTAAGTGGTGGGTGCGGTTAAAATGCATGTTATCTCAGCCAATATCATGTGCGACAGCGAAAGAAAGCGAAAGGCATGATGATTTACGACAAAAACGAGAGCGCGAAATTTTTATATACAGACCTTTGGGAATCTGGATATCATGAAAAAATTATTGAATGTATCTATTCAAAATTAAATTATTTGCACTTTTGAACACCTAATCTATCCCCGTATGGTAACTGTTTTGCAATTTTCGTTCCTGTTATGGTATTTATTTCCGCCCAAATATGTGTTAAAATTAGTACTTTTAAATATATTCTTTTTTTTTTTACTTTTCTTACAGGGCTAGATAATGATGAGACAAATTGAAATAATTTTTTATTTTGACCGTACACCATTAAACCGTGGAGTAATCGCCAGACTACGAGTGCGTTTGTATGGAAGAATAAATGGCTAGTGTACCCTTAACTCCTAAATCATAGAGGGCGGGCAACCCACCACCTCCCATGGCCCTACCGACCCTCAGGTCATACGGGCCTAATCTCGGGAGATGCGCGCGGTACTTGCACCCTGCTCTTTCCCGCGCGCACTTTCTTGACTCCCTACAAATATTTATTCTGTTCCTTGTCCCAGTTTAACGTCATTCTCCCCCTTCTGGGGCTGACGGCACAATAACGCCTACGTCGTCGGACCTTCCTACCAGCATCCTTTCCTGCCTTCTCCTGCGATCGTGCCACCTATGCGCAAACTCACGCAACAGCCCGTAGTTCACCCCATCGCTGACGAGATCCGAGTAGTAAATCGGTCCCTGAACCGTTCGAACCAGCCCATCCAACACTTTCGCTCTTAGATCGTCATACAGAGGACATTCCCATAGGACATGGTAAACATCCTCCTCTGCAGTACCACACTCACACATACTGGTTTCACACAGTCGCATATCATGCAGTCTCTTCCGAAAACATCCATGTCCAGTGAGAATCTGGGATGTTTGATAGTCCGGTGAGACCCAGGTATACCTGAGTCTCAACGCCACCTCCGGGAAAAATCGATTTAACTCACGTCCTTTCGTTTCGTTTTTCCATCGATTCTGCCATACGCCAATCACCTCAGTCCAGATATCGCGCTTTCGTCTGCTCAATTCCTCTCTGGGCGCGGTCAAGCGTTCCAAACCCATCCTACCAGCACGAATGACCTCCAGGTCAGCAGGGAGAACGCCAGCCAGCACCGGTAAGGCCGCCGTGCTAGTGGACCGGTACGCCTTGGTCAACAAGACAAGTGCAGATCGTTGCGATCTCAGTAGTACGCTACGGACTGTGTACATGTTCGCCAGCTCGTACCAGCACTCTGCTGCATACGTGAGCGTGGACACAAACACTCCTCTGTAAACAATTTTTAAACTCGGGTATCGCATACCCCATGACGATGTCGATACGCGAGTCATTTTGCCAAATCCCTTAGTCGCTCTTTCAGAGATATCAGAAGCGTGTTGCACAAATGATAATCCTGAGTCCAAAACCACGCCTAGTACCTTAGCGGTAGTCACAGACTTGATTGATTCCCCACCAATTTTAATAACGGGGGGGGGCGCTGAAGTTTCCCTCTGACAGTCATGGTGGTAGACTTTGAGGAGGAGAACTTCAGTCGATTCCTCAGCCCCCATTCCCGTACAAGGTCCAGAGTGACCCGGGCCCTGGATTCAATACCTGCTCTCGTTTCCGATTCAACCAAGATTGTGACATCATCGGCATAGGCAGTCATGGCAACTCCCTCAGGCAGAGGGAGTCGAAGTAAATCGTCCATCAGCACGTTCCACAGTGTTGGGCCCAGCACGGAGCCTTGAGGACATCCCATGGTCGAGGTCTTCCACGCTACACGGTCCCCGATGTAGAGGCCCACACGCCTGGAGGTGAAGTAGTCCACCAACATTTTATAAATGTTAGGTGGACATCCACCATAGAGGGCGGGCAGTCGGTACGATGCGCGGCGAAATGCGGGCGGAGAGCTTCAGAGCGTCCGTTAGTTGCTCTGGAGCTGTCCACTAAGGTGGTCCTGCCACGCAAATAAGTTAAAATGGTTCCCACTACATGTGCGGTAAAAAACTATAGGTCGTCCTCATTTAAAGATAAGGAATTCAAGTTTCATTTGTTTCCACATACACAGGAATTTATTTAAAAGTGATATAAAGTAAAATCAGTTTTTTTTATTTTCATATTACTTCCCGTTCTAACAGCCGTAGCAATTTGTTGTTTATGTCTGTTTTTCCGACAACATCAAACGCGATGACTCACTGTATGTTCTTAGGCTGTTTCTAAACTATAACCTATTTTTTATGGGATCGGGTGACAAACGAGCATACAGTCCACCTGATGGTAAGCGGTTGCTGTGGCCCACATATGCTATGTCACCCGTGAGGACTAAGATGGAATGCCTCGTTTCCAGTAAAAAGGGTCTCCGGTTCTCTTACACTCACCATACGAATCACAGCAGCATTAAGCTACTATTTCACGCTGGTATTCTGTGAGAGCGTGGTCCTCCCTTGTCGAGCCGACCCATTCGTGTTACAAACATGATATGGCTTCACCACGTACAAAAATATTTTGTCACTTCTGTTTTACTATAAATATATTTACTTTATAACGATCAATTTTAGAATATACCAAAAATTTATAAGATGTTTTATTAAATTTTAAGTTATTAATTTTAATGAAGAGCCACGGTAAGTGCCCTTGCCCTCGCCTAAGCCCTCACCTCAAATTACATAGTACTTGGGCAACCTCACTTGAAAATTTCTAATAACGATTATATTGGAACCAGTAGAGATTGAACTTGGTTTCCTTGTGTACTATAACATTTAAAGAAGACGCACAACCTCTGTGCTTTCAAAGCTCTAATATATAAAATCTTTTTACGCCGTAAATACGTGGTAGAGCCATGCTAAAGCTTTTTATAGCTGTACTACGAATGGGACAGCTCGTATAGACAAACAAGGACTCCGCTCTCACGGAATGCTAGTCTTATGGTGAATATAGAGAACCGAAGACGATTTTACTGGAAAAGAGACTGGATCTTAGTCTTCAGAGGCAACAACTCATCTTTATTGTGCTTCTTGAATCCAGGATGGATGTAGATATCTGTGGGCCACATCATTCATTTACCATCATGTGGACTGGGCCATGGTAGCTCAGATGGTTAACGCTCGCTGTAAATATAACAGAACGCGAGTAGCCCGAGTTCGATCTTCGCCGGCTCCAATGAAATAGTTAGCTGCAATTTTAAATGCTGATTTACCACGTGCTCGGCGGTGAAGGAAAACATCGTGAGGAAACCTGCATGTCTGAGGAACATGTGAAGTTCGCCAACACGCATTGGGGCAGCGCGGCGGACACTTCCTTGCCCTAAAAACCCTCTCAGAGATGAGGGGAGGCCTGTGCCCAGCCGTGGGACGTATATAAGCTGTAACTTTACTTTACTTTACATGTGGACTGTGTGCTCGTTTTTCACCTTCACTTTATTTATAAACACAGTTCTTAACCACCGTTTTTTATCGACTTCGTGCACATGTTACCAGGTCGTCACTCCATCCAGTGGGTGGCCGCTCTACATTTCACTTGTCTGTCATAAGCTGCCATTCGAAACTATTTCTACGTCATCAGCTATCGATAATGCGAGCTATATGTCCAGCTTATTGACACTTCATCATTCTAATCCGTTGGGCACAATCGGTTTTGAATTGTAGAAAATATTGTTTCCGTATTTGCGTTAGCACTTAATAAAATATATTTCCTTATAATTTCACATAACTTGCTAAAGAAAATGGAAAAAGAAAATGATCTCGCAAATTTATTTCTCTTATTTAACGCTGAACATTTTCAACACTTTACCGCTGTCAAAATATGACTGCGTCAACGGAAGCGGAAGTCGTGCGTTTCCCGCCAAAAATGCGAGTAATTCTTTTCTCTGGCGCTCAAGCCGTTATGACTGGGTATCCGGTTGGATTTCCGCTGTAACGTCACGTGTCGAGCGTGTGATGTCAAATCCGCTTCAGTTTATACCAAGTTTATTATAAACATTTCCGAATTGATTCAATTAAGACTTTGAATAAAACTATTATTTATTATATTGCATTTAATTACTACTTTAATTTATTTTTATTATCCCGACGTATCGGGTGCTTTACAGCACCCATGGTCACTAGGGGGACTAAGATGTTTGACGTCCCAATATCATAGTTAGTCCGGCTAACTTCAGTTATTGATTATTAATTTTTGGTCCGATTTACGCTAAACGAGCTTATAGTATCATGAAGTCTTGCAGTGGTATGCTTGGGTTTGGATTTAATTTTGTTAATTATAGGATCCCAAGCAGATCGCAGCACCCATCCATCTTATCCACTGAAATTTGTATGTTTTTTTTAATTTCAATAGCCTCGGGTATGATCCTTGGTAGGAATCGGTGTTCTTTTGCGAGGATTTATGGTTTATCAAATCAAATGTAATGGTTGGGACGATCTTGAACATGTTCGCAGACTGTAGACTTCCCGAAGCGTTAAAGCACCCGAAACGTCGGGATAATAAAAATAAATTAAAGTGGTAATTAAACGCGATAAAATCCGTAAATAATAGTTTTATTCAATGTGTAGTGTACAAATCATTATTCAGTTAAGACGATTTAATTTTGTTTTATAAATTAATCTTAAAAAAGTATTAAATATAAAAGTATGATTGTACCATGTTATGTGGTATCGGGAAGGGCTCATGTTCAGCAGTGGATTTGTTACAAGCTGTAATGGTGATGGTGATAATGAATGTAGTATAGTACTTTGTAGAAGACTAGTAATCCAGTATTCGCGTGTTTTTTTTTTAATATAGTAACGCAGCTAATATCACTAACATTCACTTTAACCAATCCTGATAAATTTAAAATGCTTGTTAGAAGTGATTCAAGACAGTAGTCGAGTGCCGGATTTTAACCCACGACCATCATCATAATCACCATTACAGCCCCTCACAAGTCCACTGCTGAACGTAGGCCTCCCCCAAGTAACGCCACAAAGCACGGTCCTGAGCTATCTGCATCCATCGACTTCTTGCAAGTCTTACCAGGTCGTCACTCCATCTAGTGAGGGGTCGCCCTAAACTATGCCTACCGGTACGAGGCTGCCACTTGAGAACCTTTCTTCCCCATCGGTTATCGGTTCTTCGAGCTATATGGCTGGCCCATTGCCACTTCAGCTTACTAATCCGTTGGGCTATGTTGGTCACTCTGGTTCTACTGCGGATATCCTCATTTCTAAGCTTATCACGCAGAGAAATTCCGAGCCTCTCCATAGCTCGCTGAGCGACCTTGAGCGTCCTCATACGGCCAGCAGTGAAGGACCACGTCTCTGATCCGTAGGTCATCACTGGCAACACGCACTGGTTGTACACTTTAGTTTTCAGAAAATTGAGGTATACCTGACCAGAAGATGTGTCGTAATTTCCCGAACGCTGCCAAGCCGAGTTGAATCCGTCGATTGACCTCTCGGTTGAAGTTGGATTTACCTAGTCGGACTATTTGTCCCAGGTACAACGTACTCGTCAGCAACTTCGAGCATAGTGCTCCCAACAACTACCGGCATAGGTGTGACATGGACATTAAACATGATCTTTGTTTTGTCCATGTTCATCCTAAGACCTATCCGTTGGGAAGACACTATTGAGGTCATTGAGCATAGTGCTAAGGTCCTCCAGCGATTCTGCCATTAGGACTATATCGTCGGCAAATCGAAGGTGAGTGATGTACTCGCCATTGATGTTAATACCGTATCCTTTCCAGTCCAGTAGCACGAAAACGTCTTCCAACGCAGCGGTGAAGAGTTTCGGGGATATAACGTCACCCTGTCTTACACCTCTCTGCAGTTGGATAGGTTGCGAACTCTGGTTCTGTACTCGGATAGCCATCGTAGCCCTACTGTACAAACACTTCAGCACTTCGATATACCGACTGTCAACTTAGCACCGCTGAAGGGACTGTAGCACCGCCCAAATTTCGACGGAATCAAAGGCTTTCTCATAGTCCACATACGCCAGGCAAAGTGGCAGATTGTACTCTTCGGTCTTCTATACAATCTGCCGCAGGGTATGTATGTGGTCTATGGTACTGAAGCCTTTTCGGACACCGGCTTGTTCGGGAGGCTGGAAGTCGTCGAGTCTGCGTGCGAGACGATTAGTAATAACTCTCGAAAACAGCACGTAGACGCGGCTCAGAAGGGAAATCGGTCTGTAGTTCTTCAAGAGAGCGTTGTCGCCTTTCTTAAAGAACAAGACCACCGCACTTCTGCTCCACGCCTCCGGAGTAGTGCCACCATGGAGGACGGAATTGAAGAGCTTCTGAAGGACTTCAAGTACCGGTGTTCTACCCGCTTTCAGAAGCTCCGCTGTAATTCCATCCTCGCCTGGGGCCCTGCCGTTTTTAAGGTGCTGGAGAGCCATTCTAATCTCGCTCAGACTGACGTCCGGGATATCATCGGAATAGTGTTGGGTAAGACTTGCTCTTGGATCGTTACTCACACTTGCGTGTGGCTCCAACGATGATGTGTACAGCTGCCCATAGAACCTCTCAATCTCACTCAAAATCTCAGGTGTCCCGGAAACGATGCTGCCACACTCAGTCTTCAGCTTTGACAGTTGGCTCTTTCTGGCAGACAGATCTCTGGCAAAGACATTGGAGCCCTGGTTCCGCGTAAGTCTCGCCGCATGCATTTGGAGATCTGTCTTTTCAGTTGCCTGTATGCTGGCAAATCTGTTGACGATTGCAGCCTCATCTCCCGTCTAACAGCCATGAGATTTAGCCACTCTGATCGGAGAGTTTTTGTGTTATTCTGCGGCGGGTCTTGCAGAACTTAGCTCCGACCGCATGGACATTTTCCACGAGCTTGTCATTCATATCTTCCACTGCATTGCAATCTTCTAGGCACTGAAAGCGGTTCCGTAACTCGATATGAAAGGTTTCGGGATTCTGGATTAGAGCACGAGGGGGACGGAGCATTGGCTTCATTAGACGAGACCTCTCCAACTTAACGTTTAGGTTCAGTGTGCCTGTAACTATTCGGTGATCGCTGCTGGTTTTCACCCTTGCGATCACTGAGACATCACTTAACAGTTGGCGTCTGGTCGTGATAATGAAGTCAATCTCATTTTTTGTCGAACCGTCAGGGCTCGAACAGGTCCACTTCCTGTGGGGCTGTTTCTGGAAGAAAGAGTTCATCATAAAGAGTCCCTCTTTCTCCATAAATGTTCCGTTGCCCTACTCAAAATTTCCCTAACTTCAGCTCACCGCATTGAGGTTGGTGCGTAGACCTGTATGACCTTCAGCGAATACCGTTTTGTGATTCTGAGTATCAGGTACGCGACCCTCGCAGACACATTCCCAATCTTTACAACGTTGTTGAAGAGAGACTTGTGGACGATAAATCCGACACCTTCTTGGGACAGATGGTCGCCCTCCCGGTGATAGAACAAGTTGCCGGACTCGAGGATTACCGTGTCCTCCCTCTCTCTTCGGACCTCAGATAATCCAATAATATGCCAGTGCAACTTGTCTACCTCTTCTTCCAGCTCCAGTATCTTCTCGTCAGTCCTCAGGGTGCGTGCGTTATACGTTGCCAGGTCGAGTCGTCGTAGGTGGCAACCGAACCTCCACCGGAGATTCTTAGCACCCCCTGCCCCGCCGTTACCATGGTCGCCACCATAGCCAGGAATAGCGGGGCCGCCGGGGACTGGGGGCCGTTTGTTTGTCGTTGTTTATGGGGGGATATTTGCCATAGTTGCCACGCTTGGCGAGCGGGTTGGCAACCGCAGTTTTTTATTATGATATTTTTGTTATTAGGAAGATGCTGCTGCCCATCTCCTTTCTGTGTCCCTCTGTCGCCTCTTACGACACCCACGGGAAGATATGGGGTAGTGGATATTCTCAACCTCCACTACGCGGCATAACTATTGATTAAAAAACCTTAATTCATTATTCATTCATTCATCACAGCCTATTAAAAGTTCACCACTGAACATAGCCAGACCCCAAAGATTGTCTTAAAAGAGGACTTTTTCCAATATTGCCACGCTTATCAAGTTGGTTGTCATCAGCACTTTTTCTTTATGACAGCGAAGAGATAATAATATGAGCTAGTGGATTCCCTTAATTCACATGGCCAAAGAAAACACACGACCTTAATTCTTCCACAAATCGACAAATATTTTATTCTTTTTGATTATTTCAAGTCGGATTTTAAATTTTTATTTATTTTATATATTTTAATTATATTAAAATTGTATTTTATTGCTTAGCTAACCCCGGCTTACCATGTAGTGGCGGTGTAAGAATATCTACTAACCCATGTCATCCCGTGGAGCCGTAATAGGCAACAGAGTAAAACAAATCAGAGGAGAGCGGCAGCAGCATTTTCCTAATAACGACTAAAAATAAACTGGTGTTGCCAGATATGGCAAATATCTTCCCTATGAGATAATCTTGGCGAAAACTTACATCAGGGTGTAACGGTATCACCGGCAATGCGTCATCTAACTTGAGTGGTGAGAAACGTGAAGTCATTTTTGCGTACGAAAAACAATTGAAAAAACTATTAGTATTAGTCCAGACGGCTCGGTATAGAGACTGTTTTAACAGTTTCCCTATCCGCGATATATACATAATAGTTAATCAATTAAAATATTCATATATGATTCATGGGCCTGGGAAAGGGTTGATTTATATTAAATGTTTTAGACAATGAATGTAGTTAATTTGGTAGTAATTTGCAATTTGTTACACATGCAACTCACATAAAATTAAGTTAAACTAACATTTTTAAAGTTTTCTTAATATTTTTTTCGAGTTAATCACATTTCTTTTCATATACATATTAGACAATGAATATAGTTGATTTGAATCGTAATTCGTTACACATGCAACTCACATAAACTTTTTAAAATTTTTCTTTAATAATCATCGCGAGTTTATCACATTTCTTATCAAATACGTTGGAGAGCTATGCTGTAGCTATTTTGTGATTGTAGCAAGAACAGGTTGGCTCGACCCGGGAAAGACCATTGTTTCACAGCATACTAGCGTAAAATAAGAGCTTCATACTGCTGTGTTTTGCGTGCTAAGAGTAAAAAATCGGAGACCCTTCTACTGGTAACGAGGCGTTCCATCCTTTTCGTCAGGCCTGAGGGGTGACAATGCATCTGTATTTTGATTCTTAATCGAGGATAGATGTTGATGTCTATGGGTTACAGTTAGGGTTATCACCCGTACTTTATAATAAAATATTGTATTTTAATTCGTGCAACCATACAAGACCAATAAAATACGTTAAAATAATTTATTTTGCATATTCTACTGTGATACACAATGGGCTATATTATATGAATAAGCTATATGCACAAGGAAATAATTGTGGCATTTTTACAGATTTCCCTGCTTCACAAAAGTGGCAAAATATTTTTGTAAATTTATACAGTATCGTGCTACGTGTACTATCTATACCCGTTACTGCAGCATTACCTATTAGTAGAGTCTTTTTCATTGTTAAATGCTAAGATGATGGGATAAAAGAAACAGAGTATTATCTTAACTTAGACATAGTGTGTAAAGATGTTGTGTGGATAAAATGATTTATATTCTCTTTTCGCACTTTATTTTTTTATCTATAAAACCCAAGTATACTATGTTTGTTCAAAAAAAAAGTAGCAAGTATCCACAGTAGCTACTTACGATCAGGTGAACTATGTGCTAGTTTTCCACGTTTATTCTATAAATCAATTCTAACAAGATGAACTCTTGGTGAGAAATAAACCCACTGCAAAAATGCAAAAATAATAGTTATATGAAGATAATGTATATCTCATATAACTATTACTATTTAATTCCAAAAATAATAGTTATATGAAGATAATATATATATATCTCATATGACTATTATTTTTACAGTGCAGATACATGAAACTTATGAGGAGGAGGAAACTCTAACAACCTCCACACTGCTTCAGACGTACTGATGTACCGGCCGTTTAAATCATTTTCAACTTCGTCATGAGCATTTCTGACACTGAAAGTTGCTTGATCCGATCCTTTGTTGATGTATTTAAATATGTATTTTGTGGCTTGTACGGAATGACAATATTCAACGTTTACGTGAGAGTTGAAAATTCGACACAATAAAATTTTGTACAACCGACTTCAATATAAATAAAATGAGAATATTATCAATGTATTTGAAGTCAATAATATACGTATTATTAATGATAACTCAAGAACTACTGGTCAAATCTTGATCAAATTTATATAGGACTACAGTAGTAGCATCAGTTTTCAAATGATAAAGAATCATCAAAATAAGTTCACCCAGAAGAAATATCTGAGTTAACTAACACACATAAAAAACATACAGTTGAAATTGAATACCTCCTCCATTTTGAAATCGGATAAAAACAGAAAAGATACGGAATGAAAACTAGATTTCGCTAACGTATTATTATGGCGGTTGCAGTCGGCGTTACCACTCACAGCGCCTTTCGCTGTCATACAGACATCTCACTCACTCTGCGGTAAGAGTGTATGTCTTATTTCTGTTATCTTATTCCGTGTGTGTTAATTTCTATTCACAGTGCAATAAATCCAGTTTTTGATTAATATAATTTTCAACACTTTGGCTTGTATTAATGCAGGAGGCACGATTTGTTTCCGGCTAAACAATCATCATAATATTAGCTAATTTGCACAAACGATTCAAACTAAGCCTGAACTAAGTTTTTGAGTTTCTGAGATAAGCGCAAATATGTAAGCTGACAGACACGGCAGGATTCGATAATTCATAATTATTCATTTTAATTATTATACATTCCCCATAAACCTTCAAGAAAAAAGCCTACTCTCTGAAAAGGCCTTTTTGCCCATTATTCATGGACGGTAGTCACTTATACATGTTATAAACACATGGTAAAGTAAAAAATGACTTTCAATAAGAATGACACGTAATCTACATTGAATAAAAATTCTATTATATTCTATTCTATTCTATTCATCAGGTGAGCAGGTTCGCAGCGAGCATACTCGTTTGCCCCCTCTCATATTAAAAAATGAGTCCGAATTTCAATCATTGCGGCAGATCTCAATGGAGATCTGCGTTCATTAGATTATAGTACACGAGTGTATTCGAAAGCAAAGGTGCACTCCCTCCACTCTCATAATCCGATGGGATGGCAATCGACACGTCAAGAAAGAGATCATTAACAGTGGTAGAGCCACGCGGCAGCTTTGCCGTCGCACGTATGGGCCGGCTCAAACCGGGGTGGTACCACGACCTCACAGAATACCGGCGTGAAGTGGAAGCTCTGCTTCCGCGTTTCGTCTGGTGAGTGCAGGTGGCCGGAGGCCCAAATCCCCCCCCCCATCAACATGGTAGCGGAATTAAATGATAGACTACCCCAGGAGGGTACCAGAACCTCTGGAGAATCCCTCTGGAGCGTGGGTGCTCAGGCTGCCCCGCGTATTCTGGGGGGGGAAATTCTGCTCAAGACTAAAACTGCTCGGGGCAAACGGAGCAACAAGACCAAGGCGACCCCTGCCACGCTGTCCGTGAATTTCTGCAATATCAGGGGACTTCACTCTAACCTAAACGCCGTCCACTACCATCTCGAGACGGCGAGGCCGGCTCTGCTCTTTCTGACCGAGACGCAGGTGTCCTCTCCGGCTGATGTCTCGTATCTCTCCTGCCCGGGGTACAAACTGGAACACTCCTTTGTGCCTCGGGCTGGAGTTTGCGTTTACGTCAGAGAGGACATCTGTTCTCGACGCCTCGGCAGACTTGAAGGTTCGGACCTGTCTATCCTTTGGCTACGCGTAGACAGCGACGACCATCCGCACGTCTACGGGTGCCTCTATAGGTCCCATAGCGGTAATGCCGAAACAGACCGACTCTTCGACCACGTCCAAATGGCTGCAGATGCGTTGCTGCGAGATCGTGATCCTCGGCGACTTTAACGCCCATCACGCCGAATGGCTCGGTTCACGTTTAACCGATCATGCGGGGAGATCTGTTCATGATTTTGCCTTGGCATATGGTCTGACACAACTGGTTTCTTCGCCTACGCGGATTCCAGATGTGGAGGATCATGCACCTTCCCTGTTGGACCTTCTGGTGACCTCTCACCCGGACGGATATCAGATTTCCGTCGACGCCCCTTTAGGCTCCTCGGAAAATTGTCTTGTCCGGAGTGTGGTGCCACTCACGCTGAAATCGCGGTTGCATTCTGCAGGCTGCCGCCGTGTTTGGCACTATAGGTCAGCCGATTGGGATGGGATGCGGTCTTTCTTTGCATCCTACCCTTGGAAGCGGGTTTGCTTCTCGCCGGACGATCCCAACGTTGTTGCGGATTCTGTCGCTGATGCGGTACTTCAGGGTATGGAACTTTTTATTCCTTCCTCTGTGGTGCCCATTGGAGGCAAATCTCAGCCATGGTTTGGTCGCACCTGTAAAATAGCATCACGCTATAAGCAGTAGTGCTACCGAGCCTGGGCTGACGCATCAGCGTCCAGGGATGTAAACACCAGCGCTCTAAAAAAGAAGTATATTTCCGCCTCTAGGTCCTTCAAAAGAGTCATTGCCAAGGCAAAGTCAGAGCACATAGGCAGAATTGGTGAGAGACTAGTTCGTCTTCCTTCTGAAACCCGTGCATTCTGGTCTCTCGCCAAGGCTGTCCAGGGGGATTTCTGTCAGCCATCTCTTCCATCTCTGCACAAGGAGGACGACTCACTGGCCCAAACCGCAAAGGAGAAAGCCGATCTTCTAGGCTCTTTCTTTGCGTCTTACTCGACTCTCGATGACGGGGGGAGTACGCCGCCGACCATCCCGCGGTGTGAGTGCTCCATGCCGGAAGTGCAGTTCACTCAGCGCTTGGTTCGCAAAGCACTCCTCTCCCTGGACATCCATAAGTCGAGTGGGCCTGACGGAATCCCCCCAATTGTGCTGAGGACGTGTGCTCCAGAGTTGGCACCGGTTTTAACGCGTCTTTTCCGGTACTCCTACTCCCTAGGCGTAGTCCCAAAATCATGGAAGACGGCTTTCGTCCACCCGATCCCTAAAAAAGGCAACCGCTCAGACCCGTCCAACTATCGGCCTATCGCCATCACCACCTTGTTCTCCAAAACAAAGGGTCCATTGTAAACTGCCAGCTCATGAGGTACCTTGAGGATCACCAGCTGATAAATGACCGCCAATACGGTTTTCGCCGTGGTAGGTCAGCTGGTGATCTTCTGGTCTACCTCACTCACAGACGGGCGGAGGCAGTAGAGTCCAAGGGGGAGGCATTGGCCGTTAGTTTGGACATTGCGAAGGCCTTCAATCGGGTTTGGCACAAAGCGCTTCTTTCGAAGCTCCCTTCCTATGGGCTTAACGAGAAATTGTGCGATTGGATCACCAGTTTTCTTGCAGATCGGAGCATCAAGCTTATTAATGCTGGTGTTCCACAGGGCTGCGTGCTATCGCCAACGCTGTTTCTTCTGCATATCAATGATATGTTGAAAACCCGTAGCATTCATTGCTATGCAGATGACAGCACTGGTGATGCTTTTTTCACCGGCCGAGCCAATATTTCTCGGGAAAACTTCTCTGAGTGCCGGGACAAACTTGTGTCTGAAGTCGAGTCTCTGCAGGACAGAGTCTCGGATTGGGGGCGACTAAATCTGGTCCAGTTTAACCCCCAGAAGACACAAGTTTGCGCGTTAACCGCTAAAAAGAACCCCTTTGTCGTATCCCCTCAGTTTCAAGGCACTCCCCTTGTTGCCTCATCCAGTATCGGAATCCTCGGCGTCGACATATCGAGTGACGTGCAATTTCGTGGTCACTTGGAAGGGAAGGCCAAATTGGCCTCTAAAAAGCTTGGCGTGCTCAGCAGAGCGGGACAGTATTTCATGCCGGCACACCGCCTGCAACTTTACAAGGCGCAGGTTCGGCCGCTCATGGAATACTGTTCCCATCTCTGGGCTGGGGCTCCCCAGTACCAGCTCCTTCCACTTGACCGCATCCAGCGCAGAGCGGCTCGAATCGTCGACGACCGAGTGCTTTCCGATCGGCTCGATTCACTGGCGCTGCGAAGAGATGTTGCATCTCTTTGCGCATTTTATCGCATCTATCACGGGGAGTGCTCTGAGGAATTGTTCGGATTAATCCCAGCCGCCAAATTTCGTGAACGCACTACACGGCAAACGTCCCGATACCATCCACACCATCTGGATGCTTGGCGGTCCACCACTGTACGTTTCAAAAGGAGTTTTCTTCCGCGTACAACCTCTCTGTGGAATAATTTACCACCGGTGATTTTTCCGGACCGATACGACCTGGGGACCTTCAAGAAAAGAGCTTACTCCTTTCTAAAGGGCCGGCAACGCACCTGCAATTCCCCTGGTGTTGCGGTTGATCATGGGCGGCGGTAGACACTTAACATCAGGTGAGCCACATGCTCGTATGCCCCCCTCTTCTATAAAAAAAAGATCAGTCGCAGGACCAACGTCTTTACGCGATTTCTGAGGTGTACGGATGAAACACCATCAACTTCCTAAATCCCGGTTGCTACTAGGAATTTCTTAATAGAAAAAAACGATAACTGATTTTGCCCAACCCCCACGGCTGGTCTCCTTTTCTACAAAGGAGTCCGACTCGGTTGGTACGAGTATCATCCTTTTTCCTACTCCTTCCTTCACGCAGCAGTACGTACACTTCTGAGTTCCAACCTGAAGGGTACAGAAATACAGCATAATGTATACGTGATAGAGCCACGCTGCATCTATATTATGGTTGTAGCACGAATGGGTCCGGACCAGGGAAGGACCACGCTCTCACAGAATTCCAGCGTAAAATAGCAGCTTAATACTGCTGTGCCTCTTATGGTGAGTGTGGAGAACTGGAGACACTTTTTTATTAGAAACGAGGTATTCCATATTAGTCCTCAGGGGTGACAAAGAATCTGCGTTTTAATTCTTAATCGAGGATAAATATAGATGTCTATGGGCCATATCATCCAAGTCCTCAGAGGAGTCAAAGTATCTTTAGCCTTGTTTGAAGTTACTCGAAGTTGCAGGTGTCCATTAGCTGCAGTAGCCACTTACCATCAGGTAGTCTGTAAGCTCCCTCGTAAATTCAATTAAAAAAAATCAAGGTTATTTTATGTTTCATGGACCGCACAAAAAGTGTATTGAGGCGAGTATAAATACATAGATATACGTAGATTTAATATTGATTTCTTATATTTACGCGAACACTATACATTGATTAAAACTACTTTTACGGATTTTATCGCGTTTTATTTATATTAATTTTAATACCCGACGTTTCGGGTGCTTTCCAGCACCCATGGTCACGGGGGACTGAGGTGACTGACGTCCCGATGTCAAAGTTAACCCGGAGTATCTTCAGTTTTATAATTATTGTTTTTGGTCCGATCTACGCAGAATGAACTAACTAGACTAAAGACTAAACTAAAGAGGCAAATAATTCCTTAGCTTTCCTAGATGTGTTAGTCATCCGAAATCCTAACAACACCATTAGTCATACTGTGTATAAAAAAAGACCCATACAAACCGATACTTAAATGGTGAATCTCACCATCATTCTTCACAGTTAACTACCGTGAGAAAATCTTTGTTTCAGAGAGCACAAGGGATCTGTGACAGTAAACACCTGGCCGACGAGCTTCAGCACGTCAAGCAGGTTCTGCACGACAACAAGCTTCGGGTCCCGCGCCTCCGTCACAGTGACCGAGTGAAGCCGGTCACAGTCGAGTGTGTGCCTGCTGTAATACCATATCTCAGAGGTGTCACAGACAAGATTGGCTACATCTTGAAGCGAGCTTCTATTAGAACATTCTACAAGCCGCCGAAGAAGATTAGTCAGTTCTTACCATCCGTCAAGTGTCGTATTCCTCTACAAGGTGCAGGAGTGCACAAGCTTGATTGTGATTGTGGTTTCTCATATATAGGGCAAACAAAGAGATCAATTAGAACCCGCGTAAAAGAACACATAGCTGACGTGAAGCATCAACGTTCCGGGAAGTCTGCGGTTTGCGATTATATTCTAGATGGCCCCAACCATTACATCAGATTTGATAGACCACAAATCCTCGCGAAAGAACATAGATTCCTACCAAGGATGATACGTGAGGCTATTGAAATTAAAAAACATCCTAATTTCAATAGAAAAGGAGGCTGGGTACTACCACCTGCTTAGGATCCTATAATTAATAAAATTAAAACTAAACCCAAGCATACCACTGCAAGACTTCAAAATACAGTTAGTTCATTCTGCGTAGATCGGACCAAAAACAATAATTAAAAATCTGAAGGTACTCCGGGTTAACTTTGACATCGGGACGTCAGTCACCTCAGTCCCCCGTGACCATGGGTGCTGGAAAGCACCCGAAACGTCGGGTATTAAAATTAATATAAATAAAACGCGATAAAATCCGTAAAAATAGTTTTAATCAATAGATTTAATATTAATGAGATTTTTTTCTGACAGCATTTTTAATTTTAAAATGTCTCATTGGGTTTTCAATGCGGGTTATATTCATGCATCTGTTACAAGACAATCTACAGTTTCTGCAAGTTACAAAATCTGATTTTACAAAATTGTAAACTTCTCCATTTCCAATTTAGATTTGCAACGTTCCGCTGCAAGTATTTCTCAGATATTGACCGCCAACATTGAAACGTGGAGGGGAATTCTAAAAATTTCAATTTCAACAGTTTTTCGTGTATTGTGTCGTATCGGTGGAGCTATGAAAGGTGGAACAAAGTTAAATAAAATGTTAAGAACGTATTTATTTGGAAAGAAAAGAAAGAAAGAACATTTATTGCAACACGCCACTAACATCAATAGAGACTAAAATTAATAAATGAGTGTATAAAAAAAATCAAAATAAAATCGACTATAAAGTACATTTATAAACTATAGTAAAAAAAATATGTTTCTCTTGTTGTGTGTTGTGGCGCGTTTGGTAAACGGACCTCATCGCAACGCTTATGCGGTCGCCGAAACAATAGCGCTATTTCATACACTTATGCCTTATTCCAATATCTCTTCTTTTTCCCGTAACAGCTCAACAGCATACTCATCATCATTACTACAGTTCTTCATTACTGATGTACACGAGCCTCCCCAAAGAAATGCCACAAGGCTGGACTGAGCATAGCAGGGCTTGTGGTTCTGCAATTGTAGGAATCTATTGCTTCTCGTATAAATAAAACGCTTGGTAATTGAATAAATTAACTCAAGATCAGATATCTCGCACCTCGTCGTTGCTCCCTGTCACGTGAACTGGTAATTTAAATATAATATATTTATATAAATTTATATACAAGATATGATAATATAATATACCCGCCAACTAGGGGAGGCTCAAAGCTCTTTATGGTATTTCCTATAGTCACTATTTGCGACAAATACTAATAGTGATGAATTGTAGGTATCTTATTAACGTAGTAGAACCACGCTGCAGATATATTATATCTGGTCTGGTGGAGAATCGACCACGCCCTAATGCCCCTATGTTTCGTATGCAAAGACTTTTTACGGGTAACGCGGTATTCTTCATCATTAATCTTAGTGACAACGCATTTTGATTCGTAATCGAGGATAGATTTGTGTGTGTATGGGTCACAGCATCCGCGTTCGATGAGGTGTACTGTGTGCTCGTTTATTTCCTCTATTCTAAAAAAATAGAAAATAGTAATTTTTATATGGCTTAGAAAAAATACGCAAAAAAGGAGTTACATTTTTGTCGTAGAACGCACATAAGATAGGATAACGCACAGAATGTAAAATATGTACGTGCAATAAATAATGGCAACAAATATTGTACAAGCCCAGCCGTAAAGCCAAATGTTATAACATTGTGTGAGCTTTACACGCACGTGATATGTCTTTGTCTACCAGTAAATACAAGGCTAAAGACCACTGATCGCTTATGTTAAAAGTTTAAGTTACACTGCTGTGCACAGGCCTCTCTTCATTTCTAAGAGGGGTTTTATTGCAAAGAAGTGTTTGCCGTGATGCCCTAATGCAAGTCGACGGACTTCTCATGTCTACGAAATCTAATTGTTTTCTCAGACGTGCAGGTTTCCTGACGATTTTTTCCTTCACCGCCGAACACGTGGTAAATAGCACTTAAAATTTCAATTAACAACTTCATTAGTACTGGCGGGAATTGAACACGGGTTGCTCGCGTACTATGAAATTTCAGCGAGCGAGCTTAGCCCCTTGGCTACGGCTCTTAATTGCTAATGTATTGTGCAATAATTCCGAGCTTTATAAAGTATGGTGTACAAAAAAATAAATAACACAATCTTTTTGTGAAGTTTCTTCGTAGCTCGTCGACCCAAACTACATCCCTTGTGCACAGTTTTAAATTTCTCGTACAATCAGGCACAGCGCGACGTCCGGATTGTCCGGATCGTCTGGTGAAATAGGAATGCGAACGGTATTTGTATCAAGGGCTTTAGTCATTGCGATTCCTTTACAGTATTTTTTGTGCGAGTAAATAATGTTTCTATTATTTTTTTTTTCAAAAGCTTTATTTATTTAATGGCTAGTGGTCAGTGAGGAGGAGGTGAAAGCATTAGAGGGAATATTTTTTCTGTATATGTCAACTTCTTTCGATCACATTGCCTCGACTATGCTGCAGTTTTATTATCATTGTAACCGAATGGATTGCCTTGGCCGGGAAGGACCACGCTCTCAAAGAATAGCGGGTCAATTCTACTGTGTCTTGTATGATAAGTGTACTAAACTGAGGACCTTTTTACTGGTAACAAGGCATTCCATCTTAGCCATCAGGGTGAAAACGCATTTACCTTTTGATTCTTTATCAATCATAAATGTAGAATATCCTTGATTAAAACTACCAGCCTCCTACTCTATTGAAATTAGGATGTTTTTTTTTAATTTCAGTGATCATATCCTAGACGACCCCAACCTTTACATCAGATTCGACCACAGGTCCTCGCGAAAGAACACCGAATTCTATCAAGGATGATATTTGAGGCTATTGAAATTTAAAAAAAAACATCCTAATTTCAATAGAGAAGGAGGCTGGGTACGACCATTTGCTTGGGACCCTATAATCAATAAAATTAAAACTAAATCAAGCATACCACTGCAAGACTTCAAGACAGTCAATTCATTTTGCATAGATCGGACCATAAATAAATAAAAAAGCTGAAGGTACTCCGGGTTTAACAATGACATCGGGACGTCAGTCACCTCAGTCCCCCGTGACCTTTCGGATGCTGGAAAGCACCCGAAACTTCGGGAATTAATAATAAATATAATTAAAATTAAAATTAAATGCGATAAAATCCGTAAAAGTGTCGATGTGTAATGTTCGCGTAAATATAAGAAATTATTATGTAGAATATCCTATAAAAAATGTAGATGTCTATGAGCATTCCACTCACCATCAGGTGGACTGAGTGCTCGTTTGTCACCCTTATTCTATAAAAAAATATTTATAAAGCATCGTAAAAGCTTATATGATAATTATACGAAAATAACTCCTGGGAATGAGGTAATCGCCACCATGCTGGTTCTATAAAAATATTTAAAAATTGTACAAAATAAATTTATTGTAAATTTAAATATGTTTAAAAAAAAGTCCCGTTGGGTTTCTTGCTGGTTTTTCCCAGGACAGAGGTTTTTATTTTCAAACCAAACCAACGTAAATAAAAATAAAAACTTTCAATAAATCGTCGACGACCGAGTGCTTTCCGATCGGCTCGATTCACTGGCACTGCGAAGAGATGTAGCATCTCTGCATTTTCTTTCGCATATACCATGGAGAGTGCTGAGGAATCGTTCGGATTAATCCCAGCCGCCAAATTTCGTGAACGCACTAAGCGGCAAACGTCCCGATACCATCCTCACCATCGGAATGCTTGGCGGTCCACCACTGTACGTTTCAAGAGGAGTTTTCTTCCGCGTACAACCTCTCTGTGGAATAGTTTACTACCAGCGATTTTTCCGGACCGATACGCCCTGGGGACCTTCAAGGAAAGAGCGTACTCCTTTCTAAAGGGCCGGCAACGCACCTACAATTCCCCTGGTGTTGCGGTTGATCATGGGCGGCGGTAGTCACTTAACATCAGGTGAGCCGCATGCTCGTTTGCCCCCTCTTCTATATAAAAAAAATATACATTAATCTATATTGAATAAAAAATTATTCATTCATTCATTATAATGTCCAGTAGTTGGCTTAAAAATGTTAATAACGATGAACACTCGTTTAAACTTAAAAATTATAGGGCGTTATTACCTTAAAAAACTGAACCTAAATTAAACAGAACACAAAGCAGCGTTATTTTGTTGATTGCTTACTCTTGTCGGTCCTATTATAAAATATTCCTTACAGAATTTCAACTTTCGTGACTGGCTTGTAAATGTTTCTCCAAAACCATTGTCTCCTTACCCCTTTCAAAAGAACAATATCACTAATTTCCGACGTGGGTCATTGAACTCTGCTGTATTCAGGATTCGATATGCTTTAAGTCTTTGTTTTGTATCCTTTGATTGGGGAATACCGTTGCAATTAAAGGAATAGAACAGAGCGACGAGCGGGGAATAGGGCGGGGCGGTCGGCGTGCATGAAAAGTACCTTGATGTTTTTTATCGTATAAACATGTCAAATGAGCTCACATATCACCTGATGGTAAGTAGATACAGCCCTAAATCTGTTTTCGATTAAGAAACAAAATGCAGATGCGTTGTCTGAGGACTAACATGTAATGCCTCGTTTCTAGTAAAAAGGTTCTCCAGATCTCTTCATTCACGTCACGAAACACAGCAGCACTGAACTGCTATTATGTGCTGAAGTTTCTTTAAGAGCATTTTTTACCCCCGACCCATTCATGGTACAACTATTATATAGCTTTAGCGTTCTAAAACCATTATATAGAGGCTCTTCCTTGAAACAATCTATCATGTATGAAACAATGACGAAAGAAGTCATTTAGCAGTGGCGCCACAGTGCGCAAAATTTGAAATTTTGCTTTAAAATTCCATACATCTTTCGTGAAGCAGATTTAAAATTTAAGTCTAAGACGAAATATCAACTACTTTTTTGTAATAAAGTCTTTTATATCTAGATTTAATTAAGTTTATTTTATATTTAATATAACAATTTTGCAGACGGGCTGTGTATATTTTAAATATATTACAGACTGTAATGCATTCCATCTAATTATTCAAAGGTAAAAAGGTTCTCGAGTGGCAGCCTCATACCGGTAGGCGAAGTGTAGGGCAACCCTTCACTATAATATGGAGTGACGACCTGGTAAGACATGCAGGAAGTCGATGGATGCAGGTGGCTCAGGACCGTGCTTTGAGGCTTTCCTTGGGGGAGGCCTATGTTCAGCAACGTACCTGTGAAGGACTGTAATGATGAAGATGATGATGAGTCAGAGGTACAACGAATCAGTAGCTTCTTTGTGCGAACGTGGTTACGGGTGTCCAAGGGCTGACTGAGTCATTGACTATCACATTGTGAGTTCATGAGCCGCTAGCCACCGACATAGCAGATTAAGCTTTTTTTTTTGGAGTCACTAATATCGTGTAAAAGTTTAAAAAAATTATCTCTAAACGTACATCTACTCTTTATTAACTGCATTTGTTTTATCTAAATTCTGTAAAGTGTCAATCTGAAAGCATGTCGTTAATATATAACTATATTAACATGTATAATAAAATTTTGAGGCACGTACATAAAATATTTACATACATTTTACATCTTATATATAATAATTATAATAAATAGATATATATAAATAAATATGTATATATGTATGTATATCACCATTTGTTTTATTTTATTCAGTAAGTATTATTTTAACTTAATTATTATATTAATTACATACTGCAATACAATAAAATATTATTTATATTATACTACCTCTCAGCTTCGTAAGTAGTATTCAGCATGTTGTAAAACTCTGTTATTGATTAAGTGTACTACTATTTTTTGAAGTGTGTTTGTTAAAAAATGCTGGGACTTTCCTAATAAATAAAATAAATAAATAAACAGTTTCATCAATGAATCTTAAGAAGGTAAATTATATGTTTAAAAAAAAGCTCTTTTGGAAAATAACAACAGAACATAAACTTTTAATAACAGTACTGTATTAAGTGTACTCTGTCGGTATAAAGATTTAATAGACAATAGGCTATTCTGTACTGTCTAGGTTGGTATCCACCCCTTGCCTATTTCTCCGCTAATCGTAGCTCCTTCTAGTTAAGCGTTTTATTTCGGAACATAGGGGAAAGGATATTAAATATGGTGTTCCGTGTTTAAGGGCTTATACTACCTCAAATGGCTTAGCAGGATCCTCCGTTTTGCCGAAAATATTGCAGCATTAATTGTGAAATAAATATATGGTAAAGTTAAGGATTAATGTTAAGTGCTATTTTAGAAGAAAACACGATTCCGTAAAATTTTCTCGATAGAAAAAAAATCCAAAGTTACCTCCAAACCGAGCTTAAATCGCTGGTATTCCCAAAATACTTTACATTATGAAAATCTGCATACTAACCTTACTAACTATAAAGCAGGGCTTATTTTTTAATTTTATTCTTATACTATTATTTTCATTGTAAAAAGAAATTACGTAAACTATCGGCGTCCTGAAGCTTGTTTCTTCAGCTTCAGTCTCGTTTCGGCTTTCGGATGGGGAAGCTGTGCCGCTTACGATCAGTATACATATTACGCATCAGGACGACGTAAAATTAAAATGGAAAATAACCGTAATAAAAGTAACAAGGACGACTGGATTTACCGTAAAGAAACAGACATAAATATGATAAACCTAATGAAATAAGTATACAACGTATCTACTTACAGTATTAGTGATTAATACATGTACATAGCATAAAAATACTTTTTAGGAGTTAGGTCCTGCACATTGTTTTGGGACTTTGTTGTACAAAGCGTGTACCATGAAGGAATAACTGACTCTTTGGAGACGAGTAACGTTAGGCACTTACGTTATATCATGTAAAATTCTAACAAGATTTTCTTAAAAAAAACATTAATGTTTTTAACACATGCCTGAGTGTTATTGGCACTTGAACTATGGCTATAGACGTTCGATCTAAGCAGCTGAGCTCGCACCTTGCGAGCAGGTGGGTCATTGGAAAAAATATAATGACTCCGTTTTGTAACGTGCCCACCTGTATGCCCTTGATATTACTGCCTTGAATGTTTCTTTTTCTAAGGACGGATAAATAATTGTAGTTACTCCGTTAATAATTTGAAAGTAAAAGGTCACATAACTACGTTTTTAAAATTCATGAATTACGGCCAATATGGTTGAATTAATAGTCGTAGCGAATATATGAATATTAGATGACAAAAACTGATGTTCACCTTTAGTTCTAATTCCCTTAAAGATAAGTATACTTTTAAGCCTACAAATATATAGATGTACTTTTATTGTGCAGTAAAATTTCTGTTGTTAGGGTAACATTAAAATATTTGTTATAGTGTGTAAACCGCCTAATCTAAAAAGGAGCTTTCTACATTTATATTACGGTAACAAACAGGTTACTATTTATTTTAACACGTTGTAGGGTTATGCTACAGTTGTTTATGACTGCGCAGCGAATGGTCTTGACCTAGGAATGGCCAATTTCTTACAGAATACCAGTGAAAATTAAGAGCAAAATGCTGCTGTTTAGTTCATATTAATAGAGAACCGAAGATCCTTTTTACTGGTTAGAAAGGCATACCATCTTACTACACAGGGGTGACAAACATCTTTATTTTAGTTCTTAATCGAGGGTTGATGTTTATTGCTTACATCATTCAGTTATATTGATGTGATTTTTAGTTCGTATGTTACATTTCTTTTCTATAACAAATCCACCTGATCCGTCTTCTGCAGCTTATGACAACCTGCAAAAATAATAAGGTTAATGGGCTTTTCTTATGTTGAATACGTGCGCTTTACCTAGGTTAATTACATCAATTGCCATCAGTTTAGTCAACATTTACTTACAATATTTGAAAATAAAACAATAAAAGAATCAAGCGTTACTTTGCGAAAATCTATATCTTTATATGTAAAAATTACGTGTCACATTGTTTGTCCACTCAACCGACGTGTATTGCTTTCTCTAACTTGAGAGATAGGATATTTTATCCCGATAAGTGATGTAATGTAAGAAAACTTAAAATAAATAAGCTAACATCTGCATAATAAATGGTGAAATGAATGTCATACTTACTTACTTAGCTTGAAGAGCAACTCCCACCCTCCCTCAAATAGTGCACCTAATAGACACTTCAATTTATTTTTCGCAGATCTTAGCTAGTAAATGTTAACATCTTTTGTATTTAAAAAATGTAGCTCAAGAAGCGACATTTACTCTGATAAAAAAGTTTTAACGCTCCTACGTAGTATGCAATAAGTGTAGTTGTTGCTGCTAGACGGCAGAAATAGATAATAAAGTGGACGAGGAGCCGAAAGAGACTCTCAAATGGAAGAAGAGAACAATATAGTTTGCAGGAATCATAATAAAGTAAAAGGATATGTTACATGCTATTTACATTTCATCATTCATCATCATCATTACAGCCCTTCACAAGTCCACTGCTGAACATAGGCCTATTTACATCTCATAGTTGGGTAAATATATGCTTTCATTTCTAAGAGATTTATCGATCAATTTGTCCGCTACATTACTCCAGTGAGTGTTGATTTCCTTATGATGCTTTCAACCAAGTTCTAGAAAATTCAATTTTAAAGCAGATTAACAATTACATCAATCTCAACCGAAATCAAAGGTGGATTACATTCTGTTAAATTCGAAACGCTTAGCCCTTCAGCTACCACGGTACGGCAGGAGACGTTTATCAACAAGTTTCACTTTTATACGCATTTTTTTATTTATTTTTCATGTTATCAACGAGCATTTGAAGCCTTGTGTCTAACTGCTAACTGATAAATTTCTGTAACTCTTGCTGTGTGGTTACCTGCTCTTGACGAGCCGATGACATTTCATTTTCAACTTCTTGCTGTGTGGCTTCTTGTTTCTTGATTGACTTGCAACTGGACTTGAATGGCGGCTAATAACGCAGCCATGTTCCCGTCTAATGCGAAATCTAAACGAATCGGTTTAGAGTCAGCAAAATGGCTCTTTGACTGCTCTAGTACTTGTTGCCATGCATTTTAATTAAAACATTATATTATTAATCAATAAGTAATAATTATACTTTATTCTTTCTCAAAAAAACTTACCCCTCACACTAAGATTTTCTCCCTTATCGTGGAAGCAGTTTACATACATAAATTTCATCAGGTCCAATATAACAACATTTGTTCTCTCAATAATATAAATAATAAATAAATCAACTTGTTCCGTTTAATATTCGAACCCGCGGCCCTCACTGCCGAAACTCACTGCTAAGCCACTTCGCCACGAAGCCTGTATTTCAAAATTGTTTTCAGTTCTGAGAGATCTTTAAAGTTTTAAACTTCATTCCATCAACAATCTCTTTGGGAAGTCAGCTTCAAATCCATTACAAAACTCGTACTAAACAGACAAAGAGAGAAAAAAGCGAATCCATATTTTATTTAATAAATTGTAAAATTGGCTGTGCAATGATACTCGTAGTTGTATGTTACCTTTATTTTCTATAGTAGTTATTTTAGATAGTACAGGATTACCCACTCCCTCATATCATCCAGTGAGTGTCACACGGGTAGTCGATGAATACAGGTGGCTCAGGACCTGACTTTGTGGCAAGTCTGTGGGATAGGCTTAGGTTCAGCAGTGGACTTGCGATGGGCTGTGGTTATAGTTACAGTGAAACCTTAATTCTGGTATATACGAGTACAAGAAATTACATATCCTTTACCGTTAAAGCTTTTAAATTATACTGCTGAATATAGGCTTTTTCCATAGATTGCCTCATAGGGGAGATATTTGGCATAGTTGCCACTCTTGACAAGCGGGTTGGCAACCACAGTTTTTTTTTATTTTCGTCGCTATAGGGAAGACGCTACTGCCCATCTATATATCCAGATCTGTTTACTCCTGTCGCCTCTTACGACACCCACGGAAAGATATGGGTTAGAGAAAATTCTTACACCGCCACTACACTACTACTAGTAAAGAATATAAGTAAAAAATCTTTATTTTCATAACACAGTGGTTTATAGTTGTGAATATAACTGGGGATCAACCTAATAAGTTTTAATAGTACCTGTGCCAGATGGTGCCACGCTTTCTTACTGTAATATATTTTTAATTGTGTTAATGAAAGCTATTTAATTATAGGTGGTTTAAGTTGAATAATATTCCCCAGACCGAATTTCGGTAACGGCAGCCAGCATCAACCAAGTGTATGCGCAAACACAGGTGCGCTCTCTATTCCCTCACTCTCAAAATCTGATGGGACGGTAAACCGACACGACCGGAGAGAGATCAGACGCAGGACCAACGGCTTTACATGTTTTCCAAATCACGGGGGTGAGAAACCGCCAACTTTCTGACTCCAGGTAGCTACTGAGAATTCCTTGATGAAAAACTCAATAACTGTGTTTTTGGCTTGACCCGGAATTCGAACCGGGACCTCATGGTCAGCAGTCCCGTTTACAACCACTGGACCAACGAGGCAGTCGAAGTTCAATGTATCAATAACAATATCATTAGTTATATTAAACTTCGACCATGTATAAAACTATCTCAAAGGCTAGAGATAACCTGAACAGATTAATTAATAATTTATCAAGGAGAATGTGAGGAAACTTGAACCGCACTAAAGTTTAGCTTTCAGAAACCATGCTCTTCTAAAATAACTTGCAGAATTCACTTATGAATGCTATGAAATCTTAAGGGTCGATTCAGAACTGACAGAACGCGTTTTACAATAAAATCAAATGAATTGAAGAATCAAAGATTATCTCACACCTAACTTGGGACTTTTTTATACAAGAGTAAATAGGTTTTCAGACTAACGTGGTATTTGAAATGCAATAGCATATACTTCATGGTACAATGCAATATAAGATGCTATTGAATTGTACAATGAAGCTGGTCTGATGATAGAACTGGATTCTGGTCCTACTATAAAAGCTTGCTTTAAATAGATTTTATTGGAGCGGAGCGAGCCAAGCGAGCGGGGCTCCCATGGCGCACGACAACAATTCTTCGAAATCTATCTATTCCGTAGCCCGTAGGCCAATTTGCATAATTTTTTCGGCAATATTTATAGCTCAACGCAGACAAGGTTTGTTAAGAATAAAAATCTGAATTTATCTAAAAGATATTATGAAAGATGTTGTGGCTAACAGACATCTTCGGTTAAGAAACAAAACACAGATGCGTCGTCACCTTTAAGGACTAAGATGGAATACCTAATTTTCTAGTAAAAATGACGCCGGTTCTCTACACTGACCATACGAAACACAGTAGCATTAAGCTGCTATTTTATGCTGGTATTCTGTGGAAGGTTAGTCCTTCGCGGATCGAGCTCACCAATTCGCGCTACACCCATAATAATATAACTGTAGCATGGCTTTACCACAATGATGAATGAATACATGATATACTTACTGAAATAGTAGTGTATTAATAACTTATGATATTGTAGAGACACACTTTCATTTCATGTGAATGAAATGTATTGTATTGCACTCCGATGCATTGTTATGTGTGAATCGCCTGAACTAAGCGTCCATCTATCCATAGGAGCCTATCACATTCACTGTTGAACATTTATTTCCTTAATGTTCAACAGTGAATATGATAGGCTTCTATGGAATGTGGCTGTCTAGAAGGCAGGTTGGTTACCGCAGTATTTTATTATAAGTTGTTAACAGGGAGATGTTGGTATCCACCTCCTGTCTCAGTTTCACTAGTGGTCTCCTATGAAACCCATAGGATGACGTGGGGTTGTAGATATTCTTAGCCACTACAAGGTTATAACACCCCAAAACGTTTTATTATTGTAGATACGCAGTTCCTCTTTATAATTCATTGTAATTACTTCAAAAAACAATTCCTGGGTACATTTTATATTAGAGTACCATTTATAATGATTATAGCTATCATCGGATAATATCGCATTTCCTCTAAACTTCTAGGAAACATGGTTCGACTTAAACGATGGCACGCGTCTTGCACCTGTCGAGTCGTCGAGGCGCGTGCTGGAGGCTGCATCTCTACTCAGTATAGGTTGTTGTGTGGCTTAAATTATAAGTGTAGAGAGTTTTTCTTCCCGATTATAAATTATAGTAAAAATTTGAGTTCAGGTCTAAATAAGCTTAGGTTTTCCTAATTTATGTGAATGCAAAAAATAATTTTCATGAATGTAAAAGGCTCAGAAACAGAGCTCTTGTAAACTGGGAGACGTAACATGAAGTATGTTTGTCTAGCATAAGTTGCACATTTTCTACTAGGCAGAGCCATGCTTCTTTGTTACTGGTATGGTTGTAGCAACTAATGTCGCCGGGGAAAGACCACGCTCTCACAGAATACCAGCGTAAAATAGCAGCTTAACGCTACAGTGTTTCGTATGGTAAGTGTAGAGAACCGGAGAACCTTTTTACGGAGAACGAAGCATTCCACTTTATTTCGCAGGGGTGACAACGCGTCTGTATTTTGATTTATAATCGAGGATAGATGTAGAAGTCTGTGGATTACAGCAACCTCTTAACATGAGGTGGACTGTGCTGGTTTGTTACCTTTATCCTATAAAAAAATCATGTATTTATATTTATTTATTTCAAAATTCACGAACATGATCACTGTATTTGATCATTTATAATAAACATAAACATCTGAAACACTAGAGAAATCGTAGGTACGTGTCGTCTATTTAGAGAGAAGAGAGTGATCTTTTCTTAATTGTCCTTAAGTCGGTCAGAAAATTTATAGTAAGTGGCTCTAGTGGTCAACAAACGTCAGTAAATTCGTTCAACAATAATTCGCCTCAACAAGATGATGGACGTGGCACGTGACAACCTTGGACAATACACTCGCTCTTCCAAATATATTGCTTGCCAAGAATGGAATTCTACTTGAGCCAATTAGGAGAGACAAAATGGGACGGGTTAGTTAATGAACAAAGGGCTCAAGTAGCAAATAATTGAAGACACACTTACCGGTGCGTGATTCTGATGCTGCGGACGACGCTTCCGTTGCGGTGGTGTGTTGAAAAATAGGAGCTGGCTCGACGTGAGGTGGTTTCTTCTGGGGCGCCCCAGAGATGCAACCCAGGCTAGCGGTACGAAGGAAGAGAGCGGAGCGCGACGATATCTCACACTATGTGAGGTGGTTACTTATGGGGCGCGACTGCCCCAGGTGGTACGGTTCAGACTAGCGGTGCGCGGCAAGAGAGCGCTCGAGGGCCGCGCGCGAGCCTTTATTGGCTCGGCTTTCCCACGAATATTCAAATCGGTGGGGCGCGCGTTTCATTGGTCGAAAGAATCGCGTCAAATTCTGGACCCCCCCCCCCTTTCCCATTTCAGTGTGTACGGAAGGGACATGAGGTTAAAGGAAGGACAAACACTTGGCAAATATACCCTCGAACAAAATTAAAATACACAAATCATTTCCGCGTAACCACCCTGTCTGCCCTGAGCATAGTATATTGACAGATTTTTTAAGAAATTTGAAGACTATATAATTTGATGACTACGTACATTTGATGTGGTATAGCCACGGCCCTGTTGATACAGTAATGGTTCAGTTAAATTAAGGCAGTACACTAATCGTTAAGTTAAGTTAAAAATCGTTAAGTCGCAACATTATTATGTTGCTGTGTTGTGTATGGTAAGTAACAGTAATCGGTCACCCATTTTATTGGTTACAAGGCATATTGGTTCTCCGGAGTGACAAAACATATTTATTTTTATTCAAGGATAGATATAAATATAAACACACCAAGAAAATCTAGGGATATCTTATATTTCATCAAATATCTTAAAATCTATGAAGAATTTTCTGATATATTAAATTGATGAATGATAAATTATTTTACGATCTTTAAAAAAAATTAAAAACATTTCGTATTTTTTTTGTTTTAAATAAAAATATTAATTTTTTAAAGCGCCGTAGATTAAAAAATCATTTATTCTAAAGAATTATTAATTTAAATCAAAATTGAAAAAAAATTATCAATAATCAGTGTTGCCGCCAATACATACCTAGTACATTAATCGTAATTACACATTGACGTCAATTATTCGTACTTAAAATTGGCAATGTCTTGCTGCGGTATGAGGTACTATGTTCTTTGCAAGTGTTCGTAAAGTTCTTGTTCCGTCATCAAATTTGGCGGGAAATCTCTCAATTTTTTTCCATGACACATGTCCTGGGCATGCTCGATAGGACTTAAGTCGGGCCACTGTGCAGGCCAATCCAAAACTTGAATACCGTGGTCTTGGAAAGCGGCTGACACCACCCACGCTGTATGGGAATAAGCACTCATCACACATCATGCATGAGTAGAAGTTTATGGCCCATTTGGATTTATTTGGATTATGTGTGGGAAAATAACAGGCTCTACTACCTCCCCGTGGTATTTTTGTGCAGTAATGCTGCCTAAAATCCAAACGAGCTGGGTCCGTCCGCTACGACCATGATTGTACCGCCTTGGTATGAGTGAACCTCCTGAGGGTGACGTAAACGGAGGAAAAAAGTCTAAAGTTCCATGGAGTTCTCCAAACGCGTGTTCTTTGTGAATCCGGATGAAACCCAAACCGGGACTCATCGGTGAAGAGCATCAAGACCATTGTTCACCACTCCATGGTAAATGATCCCAAATCCACGGAAGCAACCGACCGCGATTGCCACGTTGTAATGCTGAAACACGTAGCGGTCTTCGAGCATGAAGACCAACTTCATGCAACCTTCTTTGCATGGTTCGGTCGCTTACAAGCAGCTGGTGATCCTCTCGGGGCCTTTGTAGTAGTTGCATCGCTGTGATATTGGGTTATTCACTGGCCGTCATTTGGAGAAATTAATCCTGTCTCTGCACGTAACACGAAATGTATCGGTATGCCAAACAGCCACATTCCTAGGCTTGTGTATAGGGCCTCGGCAACGACGCGTTGAATTACCATTTTCTAACATGCCCACGGCTCGTGACATTTCATCTCTACTCAAATTACGTCGTGACATGACATTTAAAGCGCACACGGCGCGTTAAATAAAAAAAAACAATCTAATCCCTTTTCATTAATTAATATTATTAGAACAATTTTATTTTTCATTGACGCAACGAATTTCTAACGATTTTAGGGTCGTATTTTTTTTTTTGGTTTGTTTTAGTTACATTTTTTAATTTTGAAAATAGAATGACAAAGATTTAAATATGTATATAAACTTTCTATGGAAACTAAAAAGATTTTAAACTATAAAGTCGTAAATATTTTAGGATTAAGATTTCCCTAGATTGTGTTAATATGCTTATACGTAGGGCCACCTATTAGGTGGGCTGTGTGTTTGTTTGTTACCCTTATTTTTATCAATATAGAATATTTCCCTAGCACTCGATTAAAAAATAGTAGTGCATTTGCACTTAAACTTGGACCAAACACAATTGCAAAGTAACATCTTGTGCGCTGTGGGGACGACAAAAACTTAATTAGTTCTTGTGATATCACGTGTGTATTTCGCGCTTAATGTCTGATAAATGTGTACATACATTTTTAAACGTGGTAGAGCCACGCTCCAGCTATATAATGATTGTAGTACGGATGGGTCGGCTCGACTGGGTGGGATCCCTCTATCACAATATACCTGCGTAAAATAAAAAACTCAGTACTGCTGTGTTTTGTGTGGTGCGAGTATAGAACCGGAAATCCTTTTTACTGGAAACGAGGCATTCCATCTTACCATATTCTATAAAACCATATTCTATACCATACCATATTCCCAAAAATAAGTCTTCCTACAAACTGTTAATATAACGTGTCATTCCACACAGACTTTCCGTGAAACATTAATAGAACATTTCATCTGTTCGTTAGTTTTTAACGAGCTGTTGCCGGTTGGGAAGCATATTTGTATTGCGCGATTCTTGCCACTTTAATTAGGTTTATTGCGAAGTAGTTTCTCTGTGTTTATTAATTGGGATATATGGCTTATTGCATGCCACATAAAAATATTTGCCAATATTTTGGTAGCGTAATTCTAAAAACATGTAAGTACATTTTTGTAATAACTTATTCTATTTAGACTTTGTCCTGTGTAGTGGCGGGAAAGATACCCACTACCCCTTTTCTTCCCGTGGTTGTCGTAAGAGGCGATATACATTACGTACACTTAGGTAACGTTTGAAAGGTTTGGACGAGGGACTAGACGAAAGGGCGGGGGGATTCGCAGTAATGAAGCTATTTTTATAGCAATGATTGACCAAGCTTGTGGCAAACAGAATTTGACTAACGAATTTCAATTCATCAAGCCCGCATCAATCACATAGAAAATCACATTATTATCAAGCAAATATTTTAAATGCCTGAAATGGGCCGTAATCTGTATATAATTACAATTCACATTTGTAATTTAAATTTTATTTTTACATATTTCAGTTCAATAAAAATTAAAACTAACAAAATTTTTATGAAATAAAATTTACAATATAGTTCAACAATGGTTTTAACTTGACAGGCAAGCTTTGCAAATTTGTCAGAAAAAGTGACGCAGAAGTTACGGTTTACATTACTGCAGAATTATTAAATTTTTGTTGATGTGATTAATTGTTGAATAAAAGTTATTTATAATATAATTTATTTTGTTAAATACTAATGTCTTCGAATATGATGCGTTTTTTGATATTAAAAATTAAATTTAACAATACAATAACATTACAATATTGCACGTGTCATTAAAGAATGGAACATGAAATAAACACTACTAGACAAAACTGATAGTTTTTGAAAGAGAAGAACGTAAAACAACATGTGTGTTGTGTGTAATAAGAAATCTTCTTCATTTGAAATTATTTGAGTAAGTGAATTAGTTGAGGTATTTAGGATCTGTGTTTTACAGGAATGATAGACATAACAAGGATATAGAACGATGAGTGAATGCAGGACTTAGAGTAAATGGAACTCCTCAATCTATTACGAGAAATCAGAAGTTTTATAGTCTCTACCTTAATTTATGAGAGCAAATGATGTATGTTGCAGAAGAAGCATATGAGTAGAAGCATTGTGGTCATTATAAAGTATGGTGGGGGTGACTCTAAATGAGATGGTCAGAAATTGTGTGATAGGAGAAAAGTGAGGCTTATAAGATATTGTGACCGGACAGACAGAATATTTTAGTTGAATTGGTTACATAGAATGAATGAACGAGGAATTAGTGACAAAGCAAATTTATGCTGCAGAAATGAGAGTGACAGATTCAGTTAAAGACGTCCTATACGTAGAAAAATGCTAAAATAGAAAATGAGTACAAATTAAGATTAAGTAAAGTCTACCAAAAACCATGTACGCGTAGATATATGATACGAGAGAATACAACTCGGTGACTTGAACGTGGGCACTTGCAAACAATTTCAAACAAAGAAGCTCCAGATGCGTTGTCGCCTCTGAGGACTAGATGGAATGCCTCACAGTCTGTAATTATACCGATCGAAACACAGCAGTATAGGTAAAGATTTTTGGCGGCAAAAATAGATAGAAAATACAGATACAGATTTAATGACAGAGGGTAACATATCAGGAAGTGGGCAGCAGCATCTTCCTAAACATAAAAACGGGAGTTGCGAACCCGCCTGCCAAGCGTGTGAAAATATATGTAAGGTAATCTAGGGAGGCTTTTGTTCAACCGTGGACATAAAAAGGCTGTAACGGTAATTGTTACGGATTGGAAACTAGGGCAATGGCGGTATAAGTATATATTTACGGAAAATAAATACAAAGGATTTTGCCGATTCGTCGACATAAAAGTAGGACAATTAGACGACGGCACGTCTCGTATCGGGAATACTAATTAAAGTGCCTTTCAAAAGGACTAAACTGAATAACGGTGATAAAATCCAATTAATCTTTGAAAGCTTACGTACCGCAGCTGAGTGCGGAACAACAAATGGATTTTATCACGCATTTTCGATAGTACTCTTCTTTAAATCCATAATGGACAGACGAATAATAATAATTACCTAAAAGTATATTAAATACTTGTCTTTCGATATTAATTCGTAACATTTATAGGTATACCTCAATCTCGGAAAACTACATTGTACAACCAGTGCGTGTTGCCAGAGATGACTTACGGATCTGTGACGTGATCCTTCACTGCTGGCTGTATGAGGACGCTCAAGGTCGCTTAGCGAGCTATGGAGAGGGCTATGCTCGGATTTTCTCTGCGTAATAAACTCAGAAATGAGGATATCCGCAGTAAAACTAGAGTGACCGACATTGCCCAACGGATTAGTAAGCTGAAGTGGCAATGGGTCCGCCATATAACTCGAAGAACCGATAACCGATGGGGAAGAAAGGTTCTAGAGTAGCAGCTACGTACCGGTAGGCGTAGTGTAGGGTGACCCCCCACTAGATGGAGTGACGACCTGGTAAGATATGCAGGATGTTGATGCAGGTGGCTCAGGACTGTGCTTTGTAGCATAATTTTCCAGTAAAATGGGTCTCCGGTTCTCTACACTCACCATACGAAACACAGCAGCATTAAGCTACTATTTTACTATTATTCTGTGAGAGCGTGGTCCTGCTCCTGTCGAGCCGACCAATTCGTGCTACAACTATACAACTAAGATAACTGCAGCATGGCTCTACCACGTATAAAATCATGAATTCTATCTTATTAATCTGTATTTTGATTCCTAATCGATGACAGATGTTGATGTCTAAGAGCCGCAACATATACTTACCATCAGGTGAACTGTGTGCTCCTTTGTCATCCTTATTTCATAAAAACCTAGATTTGAGCATCAGCATCATGAGTTACAAAGTAAGCGCGTATTTTCAGTATTTAATACGTCTGTAAAAAGGAAAACCATTCATTATAAACACAAGCTTACGGCTTGTAGAATAAAGCATAAATTAGAATGTCCCCGTTATCACGCTTTACGCATCCGTATTACCTCATGCGTTGCATGTAGTTCTTGTGACAAAAAATATGAAACAATAACGGAATACAGCGGAAACAAGTTAATAACAAAAGCTTTTATGTATGAAATACTTCACGTTAACAATATTCCGATGTAATATCTCCCTTTATAACTATTTAAAATGAGTTAAGATATTAATTATTTTTATATTAGTAATAATTATAATCATTTTTACTTTCGTTTTTTTTACTCAAATTGTTACAACGACTTGGTTGCGCAGTTGCATTTGACTGCAACACTATGGGGCTGCAGGCTCGAATCCCAAACGGAACAAATATTTTGTATCACCTATTATTGACAGATATGTGTCCATGCATGTAAAATGCCCGCACGATACAGGAATAAACCACAGGGTAAACTTATTTTATAAAAACATCGTACAGCTTAATTTATAGCGCATAATGGACACGCAATGGGCCGGCCATATAGCTCGAAGAACCGATAACCGATGGGGAAGAAAGGTTCTCGAGTGGCAGCCTCGTACCGGTAGGCGTAGTGTAGGGCGACCCCCCACTAGATGGAGTGACGACCTGGTAAGACATGCAGGAAGTCGATGGATGCAGGTGGCTCAGGACCTTGCTTTGTGGCGTTACTTGGGGGAGGCTTATGTTCAGCAGTGGACTTGTGAAGGGCTGTAATGATGATGATGATGATGAATGGAAACGAAAGTTATAAATCTTTAGTGTCATTCTAAAGCGCTTCCCGACTCTGTACTCTTAAATAACGTATTTTTATTAATGAAAATAAACTCAAATAAACTTTTTACCTATTTCTGCCGCCAAATACATTTGTATATATTATGTAGTTTTAGTGTACCTGTACCGGTGTGTTACGATCTGAAGAGTACAGGCTGTCAGTTTAATTACAGACTGTGCGGCATTCCATCTAGTCCTCAGAGGTGACAACGCACATGTAGCTTTTTTGTTTGAAATTATCTGCAAGTGCCCATGTCACATAGCGAAAGATGAACTGTAAGTTCGATTGTTAATACAGTAGTAATGCTTCGATTTCTGTAAAACGAATCTCCGGTTCTTTACTCTCACCATACAAAACACAGCAATATCAAGCTGCTATTTTACATTTGTATTCTGTGGGAGCGTGGTCCTTCCCCGGCTGAGCCGACTCTTTTGTGCTACAACCATAATATAGCTGCGACGTGGCTCTACTACGTATGAATTTAATACGAGAGCATTACTATTTTTAATTGTTACTCATAATAAATAGATTTGTCGTAGTGCATTCATTTAGAAGTCACGAAAGGTATATATTTTGTATAAGTAGTGTTTACGTAAATAAAAGAAATTATTTAAGTATAATTATGTATTGCTTGGGATCTTGTAATTAATAAAATTAAAACTAAACCCAACCATCCTACTGCAAAACTTTAAGACACAGAAAGTTCATTATGCGTCGATCGGAACAAATGTAATAATTAAAAAGCCGAAGGTACTTCGGGTTAACTCTGTTATCGGGACGTCAATCACCTCAGTACCCCGTGAAAACACCAGAATTTTCAGGCATTAAAATTAAGCAAATTAAATGCAATTAAAATCCTTAAAAGTAATTATATACAACGTGTAGTGTCCGCACAACGTAAGATATCATTATATAAAGCGGCAAGGACTAGATAAAGCAAATAAAATATGCCGATTAGAAAATCTCAAGACCAAGCGCGCAATATACTTAACAGCTTTAAAATTCTGGAATAAATCTACTAAAAAGACCTCGATCAAGCGCAGTATATGAGACTAAAAATTAAGAAAAAACGACCACAACAAAAATTTTCCAGTGAATTATAGACAGTTTTATCGAAATTTATAAATTATAGGTATTGCATGAAAACTTAAAATAAACGTGAAAAAAAATAAAGAAAATGAATGCAAAAATAAGCATATTAATAAATACCATAAACTTACAAATGAATCAAATGTCCAACACCAATATCAACGATATAAAACAAAACCGTTTATCATAGAGACGAATTATAAACAACGCGTTTTCTATAACCTGTCAAAAGAAACTGGACGACGCGACAGTAAAAATCTTATCGAAAGTCATGAATTTTGCCATAACACCGCGACAAATCCCGTAGACAGAGAAACCTATAGACAAATTGACGTCAAGAAACCAAACAAATTGACGCCTTCTTTCGCATTCGCACACGAAAAAGACAGATTTATGCATACGTCTTGTATAGAAATGAGATAGAGTGGTGTGATTGTTTGTCCCTTTCTCCGTGCCGGTTTTTTGTTTATCAAACTACACTTTGCTAAACAACTTTGACATTTCGTAGCAATCTAAGGAGTTAAAAAGTTGTTTGGGCTTAAGATTGGTGAATCTTGTACAGTTCAGTTCTTAGAATAATTAAATTTTTTATCTAAATATGTTTAAAATTCTAAAGATTATTGTATAACCTAAAACTACGTTATCGTCTTTTATTACTCGAGGCCACGCTAATCAGTCTATAGGTTTCTCTGTCTACGACAAATCCCGTATGAAAACATTATCTGTGGTGTTAAGGATTGTGTGTATAAAAATAATACTGGTAATGAAGATTAAGAGGCCCTAAATTAAGACATTTCGTCTTTCGTCGAAGTTCAGCGCCGAAACTAAATCTTCCCAAAGATGAATTTAATTCATTGAAAAACTTACGCAACAGACTAGAGCTCACGATTCTCCGCGCAGATAAAGATAATGGTTATAAAGGATACGGTTATAAAGGATATTTCGGATTACAATTTTAAAGTATAATAACTTTTTTCAGGTTAAAGTACATACAGAAAGGTCAAAACAGAGCCTACAAGCTAAAACAAATAGTCATCTAATTAATAAATACTACGGTAAATTGAATCTAGACGTTAATTCGATAATATCTGCGTGTGACAAACTATCGAAGTTGTATTGGTTACCAAAAATAAACAAACATAACGCTCCCTTACGTCCAATAGTGAGTCAGATCGATTTTCCATCTTAAAGATTGGCTCATCACTTAGGAAAATTGCTATCACCACTCAGAGGACAAACAAGAACACACACTAAGGGTACAACCATTTTGTCAGATTTGATACATAATAATTTATAAGATACATCTTACTGACAATGAGACCATGGACAGTTTTGATATTCAATCTCTATTTACATGTCCACCTGTGGAAGACTCTCAATTGTAACTAGGAAACTAGAGGAAAAAACATACCAGCAGAATATGCAGCACTACACAAACATTGCCTTACATCTAGCTATCTATTGCGGAAGGAAGAGTTGTATAAGCAAGTAGATGGTACCGTGGGCAAATCTTTGTTTCACAGAGCACGAGAGCTCTGTGACAGCAAACACCTGGCTGCCGAGCTTCAGCACGTCAAGCAGGGTCTGCACGACAACAAGCTCTGATCCCACTTCCACGTCACAGTAATCGAGTGAAATTGGTCACAGTCAAACGAGTGCTTGCTGTACTACCATATGTTATCTCAGGCAAGATTGACTACACCTTACCTAAGCGAGCTTCTATTTGAACATTCTACAAGGCGCCGAAAAAGATTAGTCAGTTGCTACCGTCCGTTAATAGTAATAAATCTCTATAAGATGCTTGAGTGTACAAGCTTGATTGTGAATGTGGTCTCTCATAAATAGGGCAAACAAAGATATTATAAACACTTGCGTAAAAGAACATATAGCTGACCTGAAACACCAATAGGAAATCTGCAGTTTGTAATCATATTCTAGATGAACCCCGCCATTACATCAGATTTGATAGATCACAAATCTTCACGAAAGAACATCGATTCGAGGCTATCGAAATGAAAAAATATCCACATTTCAACAGAGGAGAAGGCTGGGTACTACCACTAGCTTGGGATCCTGTAATTAATAAAATTAAAACTAAACCCAAGCATACCACTACAAGACTTCGAGGCGCAGTAAGTTCATTCTGCGTAGATCGGAACAAATTTAACAAATAATATGAATAAAAAGCTGAAGATACTCCAGGTCAAGTATGACATTGAGACGTCAATCACCTCAGTTGCTCGTGACCATGAGTGCTGGAAAACACCTGAAAATTCGAGTATTAAAATTAATCAAATTAAACGCGATAAAAATCCGTAAAATTAGTTTTATTCAATGTGTGTCAGTAAGAAAACATCATAGAATAAAGCTAACAAATGAGCATACAGACCACTGATGGTAAATGGATGTTGTGGCCCATAAACGTCTAAATTTTTCCTTGATTATGGATCAAAATGCAGATGCGTTTTCACCCCTGAGGACTAAGACGGAATGCCTCGTTTCCAGTAAAAACTATCTCCGGTTTTTTACACTCACCGTACAAAATACAGCAGCATTAAGCTGTTATTTTACGCTGGTATTCTGTGAGAGCATGGTCCTTCTCCAGTCGGGCCCACCTAATAATGCTACATCCATAATATAGCTACAGCATGACTCTACCACGTTAAATTGTTCAGTTGTTTAAAATTCCAGTAAAATATACAGAATGAATCTTCTATATTTTCAAAAAAAAAAAAAACGTTCACTATGCACAGGGTAAGCTAAAACTATGTGGGGATCCAATTAATTCTGTTGGATGAGCGGCAAACGCGAATTTCCCGACTTTCTTTTATGCGAGTTCTGTGGCTGCCAGTGAAAGGTGCCGCTTTGCTACATCGATTTATAAGTTATTCAAATCATATTATCCATAAATTTCGTTATTTATAACCTATAAAAATCCACTGCTGAACACAGGCTAGTGGTCGTAAGCGCGACTGCTGATCATGAAGTCCGAGTTTGAGCCCAGGTCAGTTAAAATCAGTTATTGGGTTTTCTGTCAAAAAATTTCGTATAGCAGCCTGGAGTCAGAAATTTGGCAGTGTTTCACCATATTCTCATAAAAACATTATTCTACGAAGTGAAAGCGGAGAAAAAGCGACATAATTAAGAAGCGAAATTACAGAATCAAGACTAAGTTTTCAATGAAAATTTTTTCACTTCATATACCCACCTGATGGTAAGTGGTCATGTAGCTGAAGCTGGTAAAGCGCATTGACATAGCTTTAAGGAGTGGAAATTCCTTTGATAAGCTAAGTCTAATGTGTGTCTTTAATGCAAACATTGAAGACACACATTGTAATTCGTCAGTCATAAAATCAAAGAATTTGAAATGCTTAAAAAACCTTTGGCGCTCGACTTTCGAACAATTAAAATTCGTCCAAGTGGAAAACTCGTCGCCTGAAATGCTTTACGTATTCGGCTTTCATGTGTCCTTGTGTTGATGTTGTCAAATAGGATATCAATAGGCTGTTTTATTAAATTAAACAAACTTTTTTAGTTGGATCTTATTTCTCTGTGCAGGAGTCCGTTTGGATAGGTTTTTTTTATCATAGAATAAGTGAGAAAAACGAGCAAGCAGTCAACCTGATGGTAACTGGATACTGTGGACCAAAGATATCTACATTTATCCTCCATTAAAATAAAAATGCAAATACGTAGCAGCTTAGTTTTACTGCGTTTTGTGTACTGGCTGTAGAGAACAGGAGACCTTCTTCACTGGGAACAAAGTATTCCATCTTAGTCCTTAGACCAACGCCTTCAACTCCATGCCCTGGAGCTGCATTAGGGAGGCACTCCGGTATCACCGGGTGCCGACCTATCTCCGTCGTATAGTCGGGGACTATCTGACGGACAGGGCCGTCATCTACCCCGGTCGCAACGGTGAGTGGAACCGGCAAGAGATGTCGTGCGGTGTCCCACAGGGTTCGGTTCTGGGGCCACTTCTGTGGAACATCAGTTATGACTGGGTGCTGCGCGCCGACCTCCCTACCGGCGTCAGCGTAGTTTGCTACGCTGACGACACGCTGGTACTGGTACAAGGGGGGTCGTACGAGGCGGCGGCGGAAACTATGACACGCGGGGTTGCGATAGTCGTTGAGAGGATTCGGCAACTAGGTCTCGAGGTGGCCCTGCACAAGTCCGAAGCCGTGCACTTCCATGATCCTCGGAACAGGCCACCACCGGGATCCTCAGTGATGGTAGGAGGGGTATCCATCGGCGTCGAGTCGACGCTGAAGTACCTAGGACTCGTCCTCGACGGCCGATGGAACTTCGTTGAGCACTTCCGACGTTTGGCTCCCAAACTGGAACGGACCGGGGCTGCCTTCAGGCGGCTCCTGTCGAACTTGGGGGGGGCCAAACGCCTCCTGCCGGAGGCTCTACGCGGAGATCGTGCGATCCATGGCCATTTACGAGGCCCCGGTGTGGGCGCGTGGTTTGGCGCGGCTTGCCGTCCACCACCTGAACGCGCCCCAAAGGGTGGTTGCCGTGAAAATGGTTCGCGGCTACCGCACGATCTCCCGCGAGGCGGCGAGCCTCCTTGCCGGATTGCCGCCATGGGATCTGGAGGCGATAGTCCTCGCACGCCTGCACGAATGGCGCGCGGAGGCACTATGCCGGGGGAAACCCCGCTGCCGCGGCAAGTTGTCGCGCAGCGGACAGACTTCCGGCACGATCTCATGGCGACATGGAGAGAGCGACTGTCGCAACCCCGTGCTGGGCACGCCACTATAGGGGCGATAAGACCCCTCTTTGAAGAGTGGCTTAAGAGACGCCACGGCATCCTCACCTTCCGCCTGACGCAGGTCCTCACCGGACACGGTGTGTTCGGGAGGTTCCTGCACCGAATCGGGCGGGAGGAAACTCCCGGGTGCTCCCACTACGAGGATGGACTGGAGGACACGGTGGAACACACCATGGAGGTGTGCCCTGCTTGGGTGGAGCACCGCCGTGTCCTGGTAGCGGCGATAGGCGGCGGCGACCTCTCGCGTCTGGTCCTGGTCGAAGCCATGGTCCGGAGCGAGACGGAATGTGATGCCGTCACCACCTTCTGCGAAGCAGTGATGCTAGCGAAGGAGGTGGCGGAGCGGGAGAAGGAGAGAGCAGCAGCTTTCCTCCCCGGCCGCCGCGGGAGACGCGGGAGACGCCTCGGGAATCGGGGGCTACGTCGTGGCCCCCGGCCACCGTAGGCGCGGGCCTGTGGACGGCGAGCAATGGGTAGCTCGCCGTCCGTCCGTCTAACGACGACAGGCCGTGTCGACGGCGCGTTTTGTTCCACGCGCGCCTCAAAGAGCTGTCAGCAGCGTGAAGGGGCCCGCAGGGGCCGACTGCCGGGGCTGCGGGCTGTTCGAAAGAGATACCGCGGCTCCGGAACGTAAGGGCACTGAAGGAACACGGATGGTTTTTAGTCAGTAAAAGTCTGACACTCCCTTACGCTCCACCCAGAGCGAAAGGCGTCATTAGATGATTTTTCATCCGCAAAAAAAAAGATAAAGATTCTTAATAGATGTAGATTTCTATGGGGACCACAGCATTCAATTACCATCAGGTGAATTGTGTGCTCGTGTTTTGCTTTTAATTTATAAAAAAGACAATAGAAACATTTGCTTTCCCTTATTTTATAAAAAAAGTCATACAAACATTTGTTGCGTATGTTATTAAAATTCATTAAGCAGACCATTTCCTTGAAACGTAGAATGATTTCTTTCAATATTACGAGGATTGCGTGTCAATTCAAATGTCTCATAATATACGAAGCATAAAGCCGGAATGCTTTGATTGGCATCACATTAACTAAATACATTCCTTCTATATGACGGACTATTTTCATACATCTGATACATTAAGCGAGTAATTCTCGTATGTATATGTAATTAGGTAATTGGCTGCTATCTTTCCTATTAGGTAACTGGAAGCGTCTTTTAAAATTTATATACGTACAATTTTGTATTTAGATAGGGTTTTACTTTCCAAGTATATCTATTTAGATTGGTGTCACCCTTTCGATACATACTATCTCTACTTTTGAACATACTTCTTTCATTAGACTTCCCCCATAGATTGCCACAATGGGGGAATATTTGGCATAGTTGCCATTCTTGGCAAGCTGGTTGGCAACTGCAGTTTTTATTTTTAGGGAGTAGTTTGAAGAAAGCTAATCCTCCTACCTAGAATAACTATTATATCAAAGTAATATGAAATACATTTAATTTATTTTAATAATTATTGAATAAAAAAATTAATAAAGGATAGATTCAATTCAGTTCAGATTAATAATAATCACGTATATCCCTTATTACTGAGATTAGTGATTCTTCAATCTCTCTTAATTTCTTGCAAGGATTAATACGGGCAGAAATTCTAACTAATACGTAATCATTATTGATCCCGGGTTAGAAGGGGTTGATATAATTGAAGACAGTGTGTTGTGAAGGTTATTGCAATAAATACTAAGTAAATGTTTTACAGAAATCAACGCAGAACCGTATCCGGTATTCAAAAATTATTTCAAACTCAAACTCAAGCTTTACAATGTCGAGTTTTTGTAGGGATCATATTATGTTACACATATTTTGATATTGGGAAGTAAAGTAGGGATACGATAGTTATCAGAGTACGGAACCAGAGTACGAAATTTATTCATTGCAGAGAGGTGTAAGATAGGATGACGTTATATCGACGAAACTTTTTATCGCTGCTTTGGAAGACGTTTTCAAACTACTGGGCTGGAAAAGATACGGTATTAACGACAATGGCGAGTACATCACTCACCTTCGATTGCTGACGGTAAAGTCCTTATGCCAGAGTCACTGGAGGACCTAATAACTATGTTCCATTACCTCAATCGTGTCTCCCAACGGATAGGCCTTAATATAAACATGGAATATACAAAGGTCATTGTAACGTTTTTTTTTTATAGAAGAGGGGGCAAACGAGCAAGCGGCTCACCTGATGTTAAGTGACTACCGCCGCCCATGATCAACCGTAACACCAGGGGAATTGCAGGTACGTTGCCGGTTGCTCTTTAGAAAGGAGTAAGCTCTTTTTTTGAAGGTCCCCAGGTCGTATCATCATCATCATCATTACAGCCCTTCACAAGTCCACTGCTGAACATAGGTCTCCCCCAAGTAATGCCACAAAGCACGGTCCTGAGCCACCTGCATCCATCGACTTCCTGCATATCTTACCAGATCGTCACTCCATCTATTGGGGGTCGCCCTACACTACGCCTACCGGTACGAGGCTGCCACTCGAGAACCTTTCTTCCCTATCGGTTATCGGTTCTTCGAGCTATATGGCCGGCCCATTGCCACTTCAGCTTACTAATCCGTTGGGCCATGTCGGTCACTCTGGTTTTAATGCGGATATTCTCATTTATGAGTCTATCACGCAGAGAAACTCCGAGCATAGCCCTCTCCATAGCTCGCTGAGCGACCTTGAGCGTCCTCATACGGCCAGCAGTGAAGGACCACGTCTCAGACCCTAAGTCATCACTGGCAACACGCACTGGTTGTACAATCTAGTATTTAGAGATTAAGGTATAACTGACGAGAAGATATGTCGTAATTTCCCGAACGCTGCACAGCCGAGTTGAATCCGTCGATTGACCTCTCGGTCGAAGTTGGACTTACCTAGTCGGACTATTTTTCCCAGTTAAACGTACTCGTCAACAACTTCGAGCATAGTGCTCCCAACAACTACCGGCATAGATGGTCGTCAGTTCATGTCGGTCCGGAAAAATCGCCGGTGGTAAACTTTTCCACAGAGAGGTTTTACGCGGAAGAAAACTCCTTTTGAAACGTAAAGTGGTGGACCGCCAAGCATCTGGATGGGGTGGATGGTATTGGGACGTTTGACACGTAGTGCGTTCACGGAATTTGGCGGCTGGGATTAATCCGAACAACTCCTCAGAGCACTCTCCATGGTATATGCGGAAGAAAATGCAAAGAGATGCAAAAGAGATGCGAAATACTGTCCCACTCTGCTGAGCACGCCAAGCTTTTTAGAGGCCAATTTAGCCTTCTCTTCCAAATGATCACGAAATTACTCACTCGATATGTCAACGCCGAGGATTCCGATACTGGCTGGGCAACAAGGGGGAGTGCCTTGAAACTGAGGAGATACGACAAAGGGGTACTTTTTAGCGGTTAACGCGCAAACTTGTGTCTTCTGGGGGTTAAACTGGACTAGATTTAGTCGCCCCCAATCCGAAACTGTTCAGCAAAGACTCGACTTCAGACACAAGTTTGTCCCAGCACTCGGAGACGTTTTCCCGAGAAATATTGGCTCGGCCGGTGTAAAGAGCATCACCAGTGCTGTCATCTGCATAGCAATGATTGTTACGGGTTTGCAACATATCATTGATATGCAGAAGAAACAGCGTTGGCGATAGCACGCAGCCTTGTGGAACACTAGTATTAATAGGCTTGCAATCGGAGCTTGCACCGTCTACAACGACTTTGATGCTCGGACCTGCATGGAAGCTGGTGATCCAATCACACAATTTCTCGGGAATCCCATGGGAAGGGAGCTTCGAAAGAAACGCTTTGTGCCAAACCCGATCGAAGGCCTTTGCAATGTCCAAACTAACGGCCAATGCCAATGCAATAGGGAGAGAAGAAGGTAGAGAAGATCACCAGCTGACCGACCACGGCGAAAACTGTATTGGCGGTCACTAATGAGCTGGTGATCCTCAAGGTACCTCATGAGCAATCAGTTTACAATAGACTCCATTATTTTGGAGAACAAGGAGGTGATGGCGATAGGACGGTAGTTGGACGGGTCTGAGCGGTCGCCTTTTTAAGGGATTGGGTGGACGAAACCGTCTTCCATGATTTTGGGACTACGATGTAAAGAAAGAGCCTAGAAGATCGGCTTTATCCTTTGCGGTATGGGCCAGTGAGCCGTCCTCCCTCTGCAGAGATGGAAGAGATGGCTTACAGAAATTCCCCTGGACAGCCTTGGCGAGAGACCAGAATGCCCCATGCATTCTGGTCTCTCCAGAGGGAAGGCGAACTAGTTTCTCGCCAATTCTGTGTCTTGGCAATGACCTTTTGAAGGACCTAGAGGCGGAATGATACTTCTTTTTTTAGAGCGCTGGTGTTTACATCCCGGAACGCTGATGCGTCAGCCCAGGCTTGGTAGCACTCCTGCTTATAGCATGATGCTATTTTACAGGAGCGACCAAACCATGGCTGAGATTTGCCTCCAACCGGCACCACAGACGAAGGAATAAAAAGTTCCATACCCTGAAGTACCACATCAGCGACAGAATCCGCAAAAAATGTTGGAATCGTCCGGCGAGAAGCAAACCCGCCCTCAAGGGTAGGATGCAAAAAAAGACCGCATCCCGTCCCAATCGGCTGACCTATAGTGCCAAACACGGCGGCAGCCTACAGAATTTATCAGCCTGTTACCAAGAAATTAGTGGCAGTATTAAAACGTGGTAGAGACATGCTGCACTACACGTTCGCAATAATTGTACGCTATCACCTTTGTGGAGTAAAATGGGATACCCTCGCAGTCATTAATTATACCGGATACCATTCAACTACTCTATACCATTCAACTACTCTATACCATTCAACTACTCTATACCATTCAACTACTTTATACCATACAACCGGAGCAAAGTAGTGCAAGCAATGTCTACCTACGGACGGGCTCTTAGACGGAATAGGAGTCCTACCACCTAACTATAACCTGACTAATAGCTTTTTGTTGCTGCAGCACAAAAAAGGGAGCGACTATCCTCACATCTTAGGCTCTCTCAGAATAATTTAATACAATTGCAGCATAAGGCTGCTGTATTTCGTATGGTATGAATGAGAATCGGAGAATATTTTTACAAGTAACCAGATAGGCATTATATCTCAATAGTAACTACACATTTTTTTTTCTATTAATCGATGTTAGATGTAGGTCTCCATAAACCACAACGTCCACTTACCATCAGGTGGACAGTGCTATTATTTTTGTTATCCTTTCTTATATTAATTACAAATCATCAGTATAGCCTAATGGGTCAGTAAGCTAAAGTGTCAATGAAAACTGATAATTTTCCCCTCACATGATGTTGCTAGTTGGAACTGAGGTGAAGTTATTTGTTGCACAGTGTAACCTTATGTGAATAGATGTGTTTTAAAAAAATAAATGTTTTTCAGTTTTTTTTATAGGATAGGGTGACAAACGATCATACTGGCCACCTGGTAGTAAGTGGTTGCTGTGGCCCATAGACATCTAGATCTATCTTCAATTACAAATCAAAATGTAGATGCGTTGTCACCCGTGATGACTAAGATGGAATGTCACGTTTTCAGTAAAAAGGGTGTCCGTTTCTCTATATACACCAAAAGAAACACAGAAGCATTAAAGTGTAATTATATGCTGGTATACTGTGAGAGCGTGGTCCTTCCCAGGTCGGTCCTACCAATCCAATAAAGCTACCAGTCCAATAATTCGCATATTTCAAAAAGTTCAGTGACTCGAGTACAAATACACCGAACGCTGTTATTGGCCAGGGCTCCGTAAGATAATTAATCTACCCTACAGGTTTTTTTTATAAAAATACTTATACAATATAAATATGTATTCAATACAGAAACACAATATACATATTAAGTTTATTGAAAAATTATGAACTTACAGATGCTCGTTCCGTTTCAAATATAGATTTGACATTTCGAGTTATAGTTAATCGACCCTGCAAGTTATTTAAATGCAAAAATTACATACATTGCAATCGTCCAAAACGTTTATGAGTGTAAAATTACGAACTTTCAATTAAAAACCAATTTTAAACTTTTTAATTTGAAGATGCGACTCGCTGATTCGACACGAAAAATTCACAACGACATAAGGTGTATAGTGTTGCCAGTGGGAGTTCATATAGGTTGTAGGTAGGGATACCAGTAAAAATATTATTTTTCCCCCGCAAGGTTAAAACTCGTGTGATTACGTGAATTCATGACTACATAGTATACAAACACAGAGGAGGCGTCAACGAAGATAATGAAGAAATGAGGGATGCTTCTATGGGCCATAGCATTCATTTACCATCAGATGGACTGTGTGAAAAGCATCCATACTTGGAATCTTTTTTGTGTTTTTGGACTTTACGACTCAAATCCTCTAACATTACGGGCCACGGGTTTGATTCTCATACAGTAAAATAGTAGTGAGTACATATTTGTATGCAATATAAATAAATGCCTCAGCCTTTGATCTCTATTTTTAAATGTCAAAGGACTCAATAATACATTTAAAAATTCTAGTGAAAAAATAATCATCATTCCATCATTACAGCCCTTCACAAGTCACAACATTACCTTCACAACATAGGCCTCCCCCAAGTAATGCCACAAAGCGCGGTCCTGAGCCACCTGCATCGATCGACTTCCTGCATATCTTACCAGGTCGTCACTCCATATAGTGGGGGGTCGCCATACACTACGCGTACCGGTACGAGGCTGCCACTCGAGAACCTTTCTTCCCCATCGGTTATCGGTTCTTCGAGCTATATGGCCGGCCCATTGCCACTTCAGCTTACTAATCCCATGGGCTATGTCGATTACTCTGGTTTTACTGCGGATATCCTTATTTCTGAGTCTATCACGCAAAGAAACTCCGAGCATAGCCCTCTCCACATCTCGCTGAGCGACCTTGAGCGTCCTCATACGGCCAGCAGTGAAGGACCACGTCTCAGACCCGTAAGTCATCACTGGCAACACGCACTGGTTGTACAATCTAGTTTTCAGAGATTGAGATATACCTGACGAGAAGATGTGTCGTAATTTCGCGAACGCTGCCAAGCCGACTTGAATCCGTCGATTGACCTCTCGGTCGAAGTTGGACTTACTTAGTAGGACTATTTGTTCCAAGTAAACGTACTCGTCAACAACTTCGAGCATAGTGCTCCCAACAACTACCGGCATAGGTGTGACATGGACATTAAACATGATCTTTGTTTTGTCTGACACCATTGAGGTCATTGAGCATAGTGCTTAGGTCCTCCAGCGCTTCTGCCATAAGGACTATATCTTCGACAAATCTAAGGTTAGTGATGTACTCGCCATTGATGTTAATTCTGTATCTTTTCCAGCCCAGTAGCTCGAAAACGTCTTCCAATGCAGCAGTAAAGAGTTTCGGGGATATAAAGTAACCCTGTCTTACACCTCTCTGCAGTTGGATAGGTTTCAAACTCTGGTTCTGTACTCGGATAGCCATCGTAGCCCTACAGTACAAATACTTCAGCACTTCTATATACCGACAGTCAACTTGGCACCGCTGAAGGGACTGTAGCACCGCCCAAATTTCGACGGAATAAAAGGCTTTCTCATAGTCCACATACGCCAGGCAAAGTGGCAAATTGTACTATTTAGTCTTCTGTACAATCTGCCGCAGGGTATGTATGTGGTCTATGGTACTGAAGCCTTTTTAGAAACCAGCTTGTTCGGGAGGCTGGAAGTCGCCGAGTCTGCGTGCGAGACGATTCGTAATGACTCTCGAAAACAGCACGTAGACGCGGCTCAGAAGGGAAATCGGTCTGTAGCTCTTCAAGAGAGCATTGACGCCTTTCTTAAAGAACAAGACGACCGCACTTCTGCTCCACGCCTCCGGAGTAGTCCCACCATGGAGGACGGAATTGAAGAGATTCTGAAGGACTTCAAGTGCCGGTGTCCCACCCGCTTTCAGGAGCTCCGCTGTAATTCCATCCTCGCCTCGGGCCCTGCAGTTTTTAAGGCGCTGATATGATGTCTGTAACGATGTTTTAGAGCCATTCTAATCTCGCTCAGACTGACGTCCAGGATATCATCGGAATAGTGTCAGATAATATTTACTCTTGGATCGTTACTCACACTTGCGTGTGGCTCCAACGATGATGTGAACAGCTGCCCATAGAACCTCTCAATCTCACTCAAAATCTCAGGTGTCCCGGAAATGATGCTGCCACACTCAGTCTTCAGCATTGGCAGTTGGCTCTTTCTAGCAAACAGATCTCTGGCAAAGAATTACGAGCCCTGGTTCCGCTCTATCGCTTCTTTAATAAGACCAGTATTAAAGTCGTGTAAGTCTCGCCGCATGCATTTGGAGATCTGTCTGTTCAGTTGCCTGTATGCTGTCAAATCTGTTGACGATTGCAGCCTCATCTCCCGTCTAACAGCCATGAGATTTAGAGTGTGATCGGAGAGTTTTTGTGTTCTTCTGCGGCGGGTCTTGCAGAACTTAGCTCCGACCGCATGGACAGTTTCCACGAGCTTGTCATTCATATCGTTCACTGCATTGCAGTCATCTAGGCACTGAAAGCGGTCACGTAATTCGAGCTGAAAGGTTTCGGGATTCTGGATTAAAGCACGTGGGGGACGGAACGTTGACTTCATTAGACGAGACCTCTCCAACTTAACGTTTAGGTTCAATGTGCCTCTAACCATTCGGTGATCGCTGCCAGTTTTCACCCTTGCCATCACTGAGACGTCACTGAACAGTTAGCGTCTGGTCGTCATAATGAAGTCAATCTCATTTTTTGTCGAACCGTCGGGGCTCGACCAGGTCCACTTTCTGTGGGGCCGCTTCTGGAAGTAAGAGTTCATCATAAAATGTCCCTCTTTCTCCATGAAGTCGGCCAGCTGCTGGCCCTTAGGGTTCCGTTGCCCTATCCCAATTCCTAACCTTCATCTCACCGTTCTTTCTTGTGCCCAGTTTTGCGTTGAAGTCTCCCATTAACACCGTATAGTGAGTTTTAAAAGAATGGATGGCTTTAGAAATATCCTCATACATTTCCTCCACCTCCTCATTCGGATGTTCCGACGTTGGCGCGTAAACCTGTATGACCTTCAGCGAATACCGTTTGGTGATTCTGAGTATAAGGTACGCAACCCTCGTCGATACACTCCCAATCTTTAAACGTCGTTTACGAGAGACTTGTGGACGATAAATCCAACACCTCCTTGGGACAGATGGTCGCCCTCCCGGTGATAGAACAAGTTGCCGGATTCGAGAATCACCGTGTCCTCCCCCTCTCTTCGGACCTCAGATAATCCTATAATATTCCAGCGCAACTTGTCTATCTCTTCTTCCAGCTCCAGGATCTTCTCGTCAGTCCTCAGTGTGCGTGCGTTAAATGTTGCCAAGTCGAGTCGTCGTAGGTGGCAACCGAACCTCCACCAGAGATTCTTAGCACTCCCTGCCCCGCCGTTACCATGGTCGCCACCGTAGCTAGGAATAGCGGGGCCGCCGGGGACTGGGGGCCATCTATTTGTGTAATTCTTCATGGGGGGCATATTGCCATAGTGGGCTTGCTTGGCGAACGGGTTGGCAACCGCAGTTTTTTTTGTTGTACAGTTGCTTTTATCAGGAAGATGCTGCTGCCCATCTCCTGCCTGTTTCCCTTTGTCGCCTTTTACGACTCCCACGGGAAGATTGGAACTTGGACTACTCGGAAAAAATAATAACTGTAATAATGTGATAAAAGACAGTTTATTATAAAAAATTACACTAATTTCGTTACAGCAAAGATGATAAAATGCAGGTTTTGATACAAGGTCTAAAACTAGTCTATTACACAAAAATACATCACTGCACACTTACATGATCATTTGTTTTCAATATGTACACGCCTGTTAAAGTTAGTATGTTAAGATTCTTATATAAGGCCTTACAGGAATCACAACCGTTTTTTGAGCTTTAAAAAATTAAATGAATATATTAAGAGATTTAAGAAGAGTTTAGAAAAAATTATAATAAATATAATTTGTATGGTATACAAACTTGTTCCACGCGGGATTCAAACTAACAACACCACGGCACCGCAACTAAACGCTAAGCCACTGTCCTACCGAGCTGTTAAATTGCATTTTAGTGTATATCTTCGGTTAAATATAAACAACTTACATTAAATTACATTACAGAAATTAAATTAGTATATAATACAATTACAGAAATTAAATTAGTTCGCGACGTAAGAAAAAAGAATATTCAAATTTTCATTAATATAAATATAATAAATGTATGCATAAATCATTTTTGTATGTAATATACCATGAAATTTTTAAACCGGCGGCCTGATGGTGACGTAAAAATATCCATCACAACATTTATTTTTTAAGATTGTTCTTGCGGCTTGCCGTGGTGTTGGTATTGAATAAGAAGACGCGAAAAAAATTAAAAATTAAATAAACATTGGCGTAGGTACTGAAATTGTTTTTTGACATTGGCTATAAGATCATTCAGCCAAAATAAAATACAAAATGCTGTCTTTTATTAGGTCGTACTTTGAACTGTTGGGTTGATTGGAAAGTCTAATGCGGATGTTTCAAAATGAGCCAGGTCTATGTAAACTACTTCAAAAAAAGAGAAAAATCTGTATGATTCGGGAAAAATACAGGCAATTTATTTAAATGTATCCTGACGTGGTAAACAAATGATGTTTATCAATTATTTTTATCGACTTTCAACATGGTGTCTTTTACCAATTTAGTTACTCTGTGCTTATAGACAATGACATTAAACCATAAAGCGACCTTTTATTATAGAAAAGGAACTGTTAGTTATCACAACAGTGTCAAAAATACGTGAAATAAATATCAAAAGTCACTAATCAGTAAAAAAACAGCTTACCGCCATAACGGGTTTTTGTTGTGTGTTGCAATTTCAAGTGTAATTTCCTGTGTTTTACCAACCAACAATACGATTATAAAATAATTAAACAGTTGAAAACTGCTTAAAATGTGTTCTCCTATTTTTGAGTATAGTGTACAAGTATCTAGCCCAGGCTCCATGCGTTTTGGAACACCTCATCTAAATAAATTCTAGGTTTATGACATGATATTACTTTTTCAAAATCTATAAAAAAAATTTAAAGTGAAAAAATTAGAATCGTTATGATTTGAAACGACACTAGAAAAAGACAAACATATACATCTACAGGGTTTAGCCTACGAGAGAATGAGATGGAATACAGTACACACTATTTTCCTAAAGGCTGCGCACATATTTTTATTTATTTGGCTTTTGTTCTTTCTGCGGTATAACTAATTTTATAATCATGTGATTTACATTTTATATTTACATATTTCTGTTCAATAAAAATTAAAAATTAAAAATTTTTATGAAGCAAAATTTACAATATTTAGAAATGTAGCTCAAATTTTACTTATTTCTGTTCAATATTTGTATGTTGTTTTGAGTTGACAGGCAAGATTTAAAAACTTGTCAGAAAAACTGACGCAGAAGTTACGTAATGATTTCTTAAATTTCAATATTATTTCATTTAATAACAAGTACTAAAAAAAAAATACTTACTTACTTACTTATCTTCACGCACAATCCCTAACGGGGTAGCCAGAGAGAACAGATCGCCAAGTGTCACGATCCTTACATACCTCTTTCGCTTCTTTCAGGTTTATTAAATTCTTCATACATGCACGTCTAGGTATCCGAGTACTCTTGACCCTCCCCTCTTCGAGCAATTTGCTCACATGGTCTTCGAAAGTTAGTCTCGGTCTACCTCAACACCTTTTAATATTTACTTTCGCTCTATATATTTTCTTCACCATTCGGTCTTCACTCATTCGTTCAACGTGCCCAAACCATTGGAGTACATCCCTATCAATTTTTGTGATAAGGTCATCTTTCAATCCTGCCATATTGCGAATCTCTTCGTTTCGCTTTCGGTCGGCTATGGTAACGCCATACATTTTACGAAGAGATGGCATCTCCACTGCATTCAACTTGCTTTTATGCTTCTTCTGGAATACCCAGGTTTCGCTGCCATATAACAAAGTCGGTACCAACACTGCGTTATGTATTGCAAGGCGTGCACTCTTCACCACGCCTTGCCTTTTTACTAATGCATTCAGGGCACCATTGACTTTGTTTCCGGCAGCGACACGCCTATCCACATCTAAATCATATCTTCCATCCCGGCTGAAAGCACTCCCCAAGTACAATTTCATTTACCTGTTCTTGACAAGTCCTCGCAAAAGAACACCGATTCCTACCAAGGATGATACGCGAGGCTATTGAAATTAAAAAAACATCCTAATTTCAATAGAGAAATTGTTTGGGTGCTGCCATCTGCTTGGGATCCTATAATTAACAAAATTAAACCCAAACCCAAGCATACCACTGCAAGACTTCAAGATACTGTAAGTTCGTTTTGCGAAAATCGACCAAAAAAATTAATATTCAAAAACTGAAGGTAGCCGGGCTAACAATGACATTGGAACGTCAACCATCTCCGTCCTCCCCCCCCCGTGACCATGGTTGCTGTAAAGCACCCGAAACGTGGGGAATTAAAAATAAGTAAAAGTAGTGAAATAAACGCGATAAAATCCTTAAATTTAGTTTTATTCAATGCAGAAGTTACGGTTTACATTACTGCAGAATTATTAATTTTCTTGTTAATATTAATAATTGTTGTTTAAAATATATTAATGACATAATATATTATTTTATATAATACTATTGTCTTCGAAAATTATGCGTTTTTTTTTTGATATTTTATAGATTAAATTTAACTATACAATAAGTTGTAATGGCAATTAATGGTTATTGCACTTGTCATTAAAGAATGGGAAAGGATGAAACGCTAGTAGGTGAAAGTGATGGTTTTGAAAGAGAAGAAAGTAAAACAACATGTATGATATATTTAATAAGAAATGAAGAAGAGTTGGCTGAGCAAGTGGAGGAGTTGATGTATTTAGGATGTGTGTTTAACAGGAATGATAAACATAACAAGGATATTAAAACAAAGAGTGAATGCAGGACTCAGAGCAAATGGGGCTCTTAAGTCTATTATGAGAAATCAGAACGTTGAATGTTGCAAAAGAAGCGTTTGAGCAGAAACAATAGTATACCAGTGACAAAGCATATGCTACGCCCTATATCCAAATTGCTAAAATAGAAAATGAGTACAAATTAAGACTAAGTACCGTCAACCAACAACCATATACGAGTAGATATATGGATGTGGTTGATACGAGAGAATTGAGTCGGAATCGTTTCTATCGAAAATCCATAGTTTCCGCCTATCCTTACGCGTGACAGGCGTAAAACTTTACGTACGTTTTCTAAGTGACAAAGCGGTGATTTTATGTACAGACTTTATGATAGAGGGAAAGAAATCAGGAGATGGACGGCAGCGTCTTCCTAAACAAAAAAAACGGTGGTTGCTAACCCGCTTGCCAAGTGTGGCAGCTATGGATATATGTGTGAGGCAATCTATGGAGAGGCCTACGTTCAGCCGTGGAGTTTAATAGGATGTAACGGTGATGATAGCGGACTGGAAACAAGGGCAACGGCGGTATACTATATACTATATATATATATATATATATATACTATATATATATATATATATATATATATATATATATATATATAAAAATCTCACTGTGCATTTAATTTTCAATTACTTATATCGGACCTGATACAAAAAGAAATTGTTGAAATATTGCTATGCCGATAGACACACAACATATTCAACTACAGACCTTCTCTCTTAATCACAGTTTTGGTAGTAATTTTACTAAAATTGACAATTATTATAAATCATGTGGACAGTGGCCACCGGTATAGATAGTTTAATTCTGCAAATTTAGGTGGCACTGTCTTGAAAAAGTGAATACACGATAATGTAGATTGTCGGCGTAAATCAATTTATTACGCAACACAAAGCCGGAGCGCATCGCTAATACATATAAATTAATTCATAGTAAATTTAGTACAATAATGATATATGTATACTTATACATACATATACGATACAATTATATCCAATTATATCATATATATATATATATATATAGTATATCTATATACTATATTTACGGAAAATACACGGAAAATAAATACAAATGATTTTGCCGATTCGTCAACATAAAAATAGGACAATTAGACGACGGCACGTCTCGTATCGGGAATACTAATTAAAGTGCCTTTCAAAAGGACTAAACTGAATAACGGTGATAAAATCCAATTAATCTTTGAAGGCTTACGTACCGCAGCTGAGTGCGGAACAACAAATGGATTTTATCACGCATTTTCGATAGCATTCTTCTTTAAATCTTTAATGGCAAAGCCAGATCAATAATTATAAGTCCCTATAAATATACTAAATACTTGTCTTTCGATATTAATTTGCTACATTTATATTATTAATAACTGCCTCGTTGGTCTAGTGGTTTTAGTAGTGCGACTGCTGATCATGAGGTCCTGGATTCGAATCCCGGGTCGGGACAAAAAAATTAATTATTGAGTTTTTCCGTCAAGAAATTCTCAGTAGTTGCCCGGAGTTAGGAAGTTGGTGCTGTCTCAACCCCGTGCCTCGGAAAGCAAGTAAAGCCGTTGGTCCTGCGCCTGATCTCTCTCCAGTTGTGTCGGTTTACCGTCCCATTGGATTATGAGAATGAGGGAATAGAGTGTGCACATGTGCTTGCGTATACACTTGTGCACTATAATCCTATCCTGCGCCGTTCGCTAGCCTCCGTTGAGGCAGGTCGCCGTGGCCGAAATTCGGTCTGGAGGACATTATTACTATTATTATTATTACATTTATAGAACTGAATAGAATTTATGGGACTGAGAGTGAATTTACGATGGTTCTTTAAAAAAAAGTTTTCACTAGAATTTTCTCTTGTATCATGTACGTAGCTTGTATATGTAATTTGCACTAGGACAAACATCCAGAGCTGGAACGTTGCAAGGTCAATACTTCTAATCTGCCAATACTTGTTGTGACTGCCTTGTTGGTCTAGTGGTTGAAGTAGTGCGACTGCTGATCATGAGGTCGTGGGTTCGAATCCAGGGTCGGCCCAAAAAATTAATTATTGAGTTTTTCCGTCAAGAAATTCTCAGTAGTTGTCCAAAGAGTCAGAAAGTCGGCGGTGTCTCACCCCCGTGCCTCGGAAAGCACTTAAAGCCGTTGGTCCTGCGCCTGATCTCTCTCCGGTCGTGTCGGTTTACCGTCCCATCGGATTGTGAGAGTGAGGGAATAGAGAGTGCACCTATGCTTGCGCATACACTTGGGCACCGTAATCCTGTCCTGCGCCGATGGCTAGCCTCCGTTGAGGCAGGCCGCCGTGGCCGAAATTCGGTCCGTAGGACATTATTATTATTACTTCTTGTACCCTTTTGTACAGTGTCGGTTCGACCCCGCGCCCTGAGCGGTAACTCAATGTTAAGCCACTGCTACACAGAAACGTGAGGGTAAATTGTGACCCATACACAGTTACCTTTACCTTTTGATTAGCAATCAAAACGTGGATTAGCAGTCACATTCCTGTTAGCTAAGATAGTAACGGGTCGTTACATGTTAAATGTCTCTACTCTCGCTACGTGTAACACAATAGCAATAAAACGCTATTTTACGCTGGTATTCTGTGAGCTATGTCATAATACATCCGAAGCTTGGCTCCATGCATTCTATCTTAGTGCCCGGGGGTGACAACACATCTGCATTTTGATACTTAATCAATGACAAATGTTGATGTCTATGTTCTACAGCGTATACTAACCATACGTTATTTTATAACAAAACCTAAGTTTGAGCATTGGCATCATGAGTTACAAAGTAAGTTTGTATTTTCAGTATTTAATACGTCTGTAAAAATGAAAACTTTCATTCATTTTAAATAGCTTTGCGGCTTTTAAATAAAGCATAAATTAGAATGTCCCCGTGATCACGCACCCGTGTTACCTCATGCGTTGCATGTAGTCCTTGTGACAAAAAATATGAAACAAAAAGAACATAACGCAGAGGCAAGTTACAAACAAAAGCTACTTTTTATATTTAAAATACTCATGTTAACAATATTCCAATGTAATATCTCCCTATATGACTATTTGAAAATGAGTTGAGATGTCTAGATTGTTAATAAGTACATATTTTTTTACCGTAGTTTTTATTTTTACTTAAATTGCTACGTCGACTTGGTTGCGCAGTTGCATTTGGCTGCAACATTATGGGGCTGCAGGCTCGAATCCCAAACAGAACAAGTATTTTGTAGCTCCTATTATTGTTTCTAGTTTGAATGTTTGTAAATATTCAATCCATGCATGTAAAATGTCACCATGATACTGGAATAAATCAGAAGGTAACCTTATTTTATAAAGAGATTGTACAGCAATCTTATAGCGCATAATGTAAACGAAAGTCATAATCCTTTTGTGTCATTCTAAAGTGCTTCCCGGTCCTATACTTATAAATGAGGTATTTTTATTTAAAAAAAAACCGCAAATAAATCTCTTCTGCCATAAAATATAATTACCTGTATTCCTGTGTTACGATCTGAAGAGTACAAACAGTCAGTTTAATTAAAAATCGTGAGGCATTACATCTTACTCTTCAGAGGTGACAACGCATCTGGAGCTACTTTGTTTAAAATTGTTTGCAAGTGCCCATGTTCAAATCATATACCTAAACATTGAATGAAACTATATTTAGTATTAATTAATATTTGAATATTTGAATATTAATTAAAATTACGACACATCATCTCGTCAGGTATACCTCAAACTCTGAAAACTAGATAACACAACCAGTGCGTGTTGCCAGTGATGACTTACGGATCTGAGACGTGGTCCTTCACTACTCGCCGTATGAGGACGCTCAAGGTCGCTCAGCGAGCTATGGAGATGGCTTTGCTCGGAGTTTCTCTGCGTGAACGACTCAGAAATGAGCATATCCGCAGTAAAACCAGGGTGACCGGCATAGCCGAATAGATTAGTAAGCTGAAGTGGCAATGGCCCGGCCATATAGCTCGAAGAACCGATAAACGATGGGGCAGAAAGGTTCTCGAGTGGCAGCGTCGTACCGGTAGGCGTTGTGTAGGACGACCCCCACTAGATGGAGTGACGACCTGGCAAGACATGCAGGAAGTCGATGGATGCAGGTGGCTCAGGACCGTGCTTTGTGGCATTACTTGGGTGAGGCCTATGTTCAGCAGTGGACTTTTGAAGGGCTGTAATGATGTTGATGAACAAAACTATATTTACTAATTTTATCGCATTTAGTAACTTATTTTAACCTTTATTTAACTCCCGACGTTTCGGGCGCTTTACAGCACCCATGATCACGGGGGGAACTAAGATGTTTGACATCCTAATGCCATAGTTAACCCGGCTTCCTTCAGTTTTTGATTTTTGATTGATCTACACAGGACAAGCTTACAGTATCTTGTAGTCTTACATTGATATTTTTTATAGGATGGGGGTAACAAATGAGCTCACAGTCCACCTGATTATAATTGATTGCTGTGACCCATAGACATCTACATCTATCCTCGATTACGAATCTAAATGCAGATGCGTTTTCACCCGCGAGGACTAAGATGGAATGTCTCGTCTCTAGTCAAAAGGTTCTCCAGTTCTCTACATTCACCAACGAAACACAGCAGCATTCAGCTACTATTTTACGCTGGTATTCTGTGAGAGCGTGATCCTTACCCGGTCGAGCTGACCCAATCGTGCTACAACTATATTGCTAATATAATTGCAGCATGGTTCTACCACGTACAAAATGGTGTGATTGGGTTTGGGTTTAATTTTGTTAATTATAGGATCCCAAGCAAATGGCAGCACCCATCCATCTTCTCTATTGAAATTAGGATATTTTTTAATTTCAATAGCGTCGCGTATTATCCTTGAGGAATCGGTGTACTTTTGCGAGAATTTGTAAATTATCAAATCTGATGTAATGGTGGGGACGATCTTGAACATGCTCACAGACTGCAGACCTCCCGGAGCGTCGGTGCTTAACGTCGGCTATATGTTCTTTCACTCGGGTTTTTGTATATCTTTTTGTTTGACCTATGTAAGAGGGACCACATTCACAATCTAGCTTGTACATTCCTGCATCTTGAAGAGGAATATTACACTTGAAGGATGGTAAAAATTGACTAATCTTATTCGGCGGCTTGTAGTAGATATGTTTTAATGGAAGCTCGCTTCAAGATGTAGCTAACCTTGTCTGTGACTCCTCTGACATACGGTAGTACAGCAGGCATACGCTCGACTGTGGCCAGCTTCACTCAATCACTGTAACGTAGACACGGGAGCTGGAGCTCGGCGGCCAGATTTTTTTCTGTCACAGATCTCTTGTGCTCTCTGAAACAAAGTTTTACCCAGGGTAGCTAACTGTAAAGGATGATAGTGAGATTCAACATTTAAATATCGGTTTGTATAAGTCTTTTTTCTATACACAATGTGACCTGTGGTGTTGTTAGGATTTAGGATGACATCTAGGAAGCCTAAGAAATTATTTGCCTCCAACTCCATAGTAAATTGAATTCCAGAGTTTATGTAATAAAGATGTTTTAAAAATGCAGTTACTTTGTCAGGTTGTGAAAATGTGTAAGTATCGTCTACGTACCGCTTGTAGAACTTTGGAGTTACAGGTGCAGTAAGGAATGTTTCTTCTCAAAGTTTCCATAAATATATTGGCGACAATTGGAGGGAATGAATTGGAAGTGATGATCCAATCTATAAGTTGGCGAATCGATGTGACTGACAATTGGTCGTAATATAGCGTTAGGTTCGTGTATTTTTGGCAACCAATACAACTTCGGTAGTTTGGCACTCGCAGGTATTATCGAATTAACGTCTAGATTAAATTTCCCGGAGTATTTATTAATTAGATCACTATTTATTTTAAGCGTGTTACTTGTAGGGTCTGTTTTGACCTTTCTATTGTACTTTAATCATATTTTTGTATTCATTAAATACCGTGGGAAAATTTTTGTTACAGAGATAACGAGAGATCTGTAACAGCAAACACCTGGCCGCCGATCTTCAGCACGTCAAGCAGATTCTGTACGACAACAAGCTTCGGGTCAAAGTCCAGCGAGTGGCTGCTGTACTACCATATGTGAGAGGTATCACAGACAAGATTAGCTACATCTCCGTGAAGCCAGCTTCTATTAGAAAATTGTTCAAGCCGACGAAAAATATAAGTCAATTTTCTCCATTCGTTAAGTGTAAAATATTTCTGTTAGATGCAGTATACAAGCTTAATTGTGAATGTGGTCTCTCATAAGTAGGGCAATCTTAAAGATTTATAAGCACCCGCGTAAAAGAACATATAGCTGACGTGAAACACCAACGCTCCGGTAAGTCTGCAGTTTGTGATCATATCCTAGACGACTCCCACTGTTACATCAGATATGATTGACCACAACGACAGTAGTGAGTAGCCTAATAGCAGGCTGTGGACCGCGAACTCAAAATGGTCGTGGGTTCGAATCCGCCATTCGACTACTGGCGTGAACCACTCGTAACTCAAGCACTTTAAGCTTACCACGAGTGATTAAGGGAAATATTAGTAATGTTTATAGCATTGCTATTATTCTTTTTTTAAATCCTCACGAAAGAAAATCGATTCCTGCCAAGAATATTCGTAAAGCTATTGAAATTAAAAATTATCCCAATTTCAATAGAGAAGGAGGCTGGGTCCTACCACCTGCTTGGGATTATGTAATTAATAAAATTAAAATTAAACCCAAGCATACCACTGCAAGACTTCAAGACACAGTAAGTTCATACTGCGTAGATCGGGACAAATGTAATAATAAAAAGCTGAAGATACTCCGTGTCAACTCTGATACCGGGACGTCAATCACCTCAGTCCGCCGTGACGTGAGTGCTAAAAAACGCCTGAAATATCGAGTATTAAAATTATGCAAATTAAACGCGTTATTAATTAGTTTTATTCAATGTGTGTCAATAGGAAATTATAGGATAGAGCATACAGACCACTGATGGTAAATGGATGTTGTGGCCCATAGACTTCTACATTGTTCCTTGATTATGAATCAGAATCCCTGAGGACTAAGATGGAATGCCCCGTTTCCAGTTAAAACAGTATCTGATTTTCTACACTCACCATACGAAACACAGCAGCATTAAACTTCTATTTTACGCTAATATTCTGTGAGCGCGTGGTGCTTCTCCGGTCGGGCCCACCTATTAATGTTACAACCATAATATATCTGCAGCATGACTCTACTACATAAAATTGTTCAAAGTTCTTTAAAATGCCAGTAAAATACACAAAATTAATCTTCTATATTTACAAAAGAACGTTCATTATCCACAGGGTAAGCTGTAACTGTGTGGGGATCCAATTAATTCTGTTGGATGAGCGGCCAACGCAAATTTCCCGACTTTCTTTTATGAGAGTTCTGTGGCTGCCAGTGAAAGGTGCCGCTTTGCTACATCGATTTATAATTTCTTCAAATCATATTATTTATACATTTTATACAATACAACCTATAAAAACCCACTGCTGAACAAGGGCCTCCCATATGGATATTGCTTCAAAGGATAGGGATTTTGCCATAGTTGCCACGCTTCGCGGGTGATTTGGCAACTGCAATTTTTTATAATTTTGACTTATTATTAGGTAGATGTTGCTGCCCATCTTCAGTCATAAGACATCCAGAGGAAGATATGGGGTAAGGGATATTCTTTATTATTTATATATCCATATGTAATTATTATATACTTTTGACTCCATACTCGACCGTAAGAAAAATATAGTTTTAAAAAGAGAGGGAATATTAATATACAAGTTTTGGCTTGGTAGTGTCGTTATTTTCGCACGACGTACAAATAAATTTTTATACGTGGTAGAGCCACGCTGCAGCTATATTATGGTTGTAGCATGAATCGATCGACTCGATCGAGGAAGGACCAAGCTCTCACAGAATACAAGCGTAAAATAGCAACTCAATACTGTTGTGTTTCGAATGGTGAGTGTAGAGATCAGGAGACCCTTTTTTGCTGGAAACGAGGCATTCCATCTAAGTCCTCAGGGGTGACAATGCATTTGCGTTTTGATTCTCAATCGAGGATAAATGTAGATCTCTATGGGCCACAGCATCCACTTACCATCAGGTGGACTGTGTACTCGTTTGTCACCCTTTTTCTTTAAATAATCTCTTAAACAGAAAAGAGTCACTCTCCAAGCTAAACTAAACTTATACAATGACAGACAACTCAAGGGTTAACGTAACACGAGTATAAATGATCGACCTTGACTGGCTGTTGGTCTGGTGATCGTAAGCACGACTGCTGATCATGAAGTCCGGGTTTGAATACCGGGTCGGCTAAAATCAGTTATTGAGTCTTCTGTCAAGAAATTTCGAGTAGTAGCCCGGAGTCAGGAATTTGACAGTGGTTCACCATATTCTCGTAAAAAAAAATTCTACGAAGTGAAATTGGGGAAAAAGCGACATAATTAAGAAGCAAAATTACGCAATCGAGACAAAGTTTTCAGTGAAAATATTATTTTCTACTTAGTCCCACGTGATGGTAAGTGGTGATGTAGTCGAAGCTGATAAGCGCATTGACTTAGCTTTAAAGAGTGGAAATGCTATTGTTAAGCTGAGCTTAATGTGTGTCACACATTGTAATTCGTCGTCGATAAACCGTACGTTAGTGTCTAGAGTCATAAAATCAAAGAATTTGAAATGCTTAAAAAAAACCTTTGGCGCTCGACTTTCGAACAATTAAAATTCGTCCAAGTGGAAAACTCGTCGCCTAAATGCTTCACGTATTTGGCTTTCATGTGCCTTTGTGTTGATGCTGTCAAATAGGATATCACAATATGGTGTTTTATTAAATTAAACAATACTTTTCTTATTAGATTACCACCTAGTTTGATTACTTCTCTGCTTAGGAGCTCAGTTATATAGTTATAATAGTTTTTTTTTTCATAGAATCAATGAGACAAACGAGCAAACAGTCAACCTGATGGTAACTTGATGGTGTGCCGATAGACATCTACATGTATACTCCATTAACAACCGAAATGGACATGCGTAGCCCCTCTTTACTGGTAACGAAGCATTCCATCTTAGTCCTCAGGGGTGTCAACGCTTCCGATTTTGATTCTTAATCGAGGATAGATGTAAATTTCTACGGGCCACAGCATTCAATTACCATCAGGTGGATTGTGTTCTCGTGCGTGTTTTGTTTTTTATTTTATAAAAAAATTGATTCCGCTTATTTCATAAAAAACCATACAAAAATTGTTTCGTGTGTTATTAGAAGTCATTAACCAGACTATTTCCTTGAAACGTAGAGTGCCTTCTTTCAATATTCTTTCACTAAATATATTCCTTCTATATAATGACAGGCTATTTTCGTACACCCTATATATTAAGCGAGCAACTCTCGTATGTATATATCATATGTAATTATGTAATTTGCTGTTTCTTTCTAATTAGGTCACTGGGAACTGCTCTAAAAATTTATACATAGTTTTGTATATAGATAGTGTTTTACTTTCCACGTATCTAGATAAGTGTCAGGTGTCACCCTTCCGTTACTATCTCTACTGCTGAACATAAGCTTCCCCCCGTAGATTGCCACAATGAGGGAATATTTGACATAGTTGCCACTCTTGGCAAGCGGGTTGGCAACCGCAGTTTATATTATTAGGGAATAGTTTGAAGAGAGCTTACCCTCCTACCTACTCGTAGTATGGCTATTATGGCAAAGTAAAAATAATCCATTTGATTATTTATTGAATGAAACAATGAAAAAAGGAATTGATTAAAATTAGTTTAGATTAAGAATAATCACATAATATATCCCTTATTACTGAGATATTGTGATTCTTCAATCTCTCTTAATTTGTTGCCCTTGCAACGGTAGTGCAAGGTGCAAAGTGGCTGTACGACGTTATAATTACGTATTTATTAATTCATTTATTACAGTCTATAAAAGTCCACTGTTGAACTTAGTTCCTATCTATAGTTTGCCTCTGTCCTGGGAATGAGGTAATCGCCATCAATATATTTTTAATATGTTAAATGTTGTTAATTGTTTAACAGATTTATTGTTGGTTCTTCCCAGTACAGAGATATTTTTCGCACTTTCAAACATACGGGAGACGTATTATTTATTACCTATATTGAATTGAACAGTTTCTATTTCTATATCTATTCCTCATAAGGGAGATTTAGCCGTAGCTACTACGCTTTTCAAGCGGATTGACAACTGCATGTTTTTATGATTTTGGGTTGCCTACCTCTTATTACGGTTTCTGTCTGTTGCCACTTACATATTCACGGGACGATATGTGATAGTGGATATTCTTTCACCGCCACTTGACGGTTATGAAGTTTGTCTTAATTTTATTACGTATTTTTTTTAAAATATTTATCACATAGTTTTGCTATATATCATAAAACAGGGGTGACGCACCGGTCTTGAAAAATACAACGGTTACTACTATCAACTAATAACGGTAATACTAATACTATATACTAATGATAGTAGCATATAAATATATATATATATATATATATATATATATATATATATATATAATATGCTACTGTCATTATTTTGAAATGCCTATCTCTTGTTACAGTTTCTAATATTAGTATTGTTTGTCCATGTATTAAAATATCACGTATTCACATAGGGAACCTACTAAACTATAACGAGGCATTCCATCTTAGTCTTAAGGTGTTACAATGCACCTGCATTTAAGATGCAGTTTTTATGAGCTACAGCACTAAAGTATTTTTTTTCTGAAATTATATCTATAGGTTCGAATAGTGATTCTGATAACATGCTTAACAGGATCCACCGGGTTTTGGTTATATGTTGCATATAATAGTTGGTGCGTCTGTTAATGGTCTTGTAACTTCTGAACGACTTGACTCATAAAGGTCATATTTACACAATAAATTTTTTTGGATCGCTTATAGTTGTGCACTAAGATCTAAACGTGGTGTTGTAGTGAAGTTGTTAATAAATTATTTATTTACGGACCAACATTACTCATGTTCACTCTCACTCACTCAACTTATATTGGCTTTGTAAAAAAAGAAAAATTACAAAATCTGGATGCGATAGGTGGGACTGTGGTCGAGTATAAAATGACCGGAGTAAATTCAGAAAGACAGTGTTTCTGCCCTTGTATCAGTCTCCCAAGCCAGCTAATATATGTTATACGGAATGCTCTTATACTGAACGTATCGTAGCGGTGCATGAACATTCACTACCTGGTGGGAGTTGAAGAGGCAACAGAGAGAAACAAATCCGAGGGATTAGCAGCAACGTCTTCCAAATAGAAACTAAGAAATAAAAAATGCAGCTGCCAGCCAATTTAAAAAATGCCCCTGTGAAGCTCTCTATGGGGAAGTCTGCAGTCTGTGAACATGTACAGGATCGCCCCCGTCACTACATCAGATTTGATAGACCACAAATCCTCGCTAAAGAACACCGATTCCTTCCAAGGATGATTCGCGAGGCTATTGAAATCAAAAAACATCCTAATTTCAATAGAGAAGATGGCTGGGTGCTACCATCTGCTTGGGATCCTATAATAAATAAAATTAAATCCCAACCCAAGCATACAACTGCAAGACTCCATGATACCATAAGTTCATACTGTGTAGATCGGAACAAAAGTTAAATTTTAATCTATGGTAACCGCGGTTAACTATGACAGCTGGAAGTTGAACATCTCAGTCCTTCCCGAGACCATGGGTGCTGTAAAGCTCTCGAAACGTCGGGTAAAAAAGTTAAATATACGCGATAAATTCCGTAAAAATTAGTATTATTTCAAGGAGGCCTATGTTCTCTGATCATACTGGTTATCTTGTAGCTGGCCTAAAATAAATAGGGTATTTATATTTCATTAAAGGTAATTAAAAACCCAGTAGTTACATATTTAATTATTTTTATTTTTTAAACTATACTAAAATCTTAAAATCACTCATCTTCCAAATAAATTCTAGACATTTCTGTTTTAATGGAATTTCTTTGCTTGTCTTTAGTTTTCAAAGTTTGAATAAGTTTTAGTACAGATATTCTAAATTCTAACTTTGAGTCTTCTGAAAGTGATTTCACAGAAGATAGTACAGCTTTGAAGAACGATCTATCTTCGTCTTCCTCTTTCTCGATTAAATTTCCCAAAATTTGTAATGTACGGTTCTTTTCTACGGTTAAGGAATTATTTCCTTCGGATGCTAAGAAATTTTCTGATTCTGATCTATTAGTGCCAGATTCAAATATATCGTCTCCAACTTCTAAGAAAACTTCTTCTTGGAAGTGCCCTAAATTTTCGTCGTTATCAGAATGAGAGTCATCGGCATTTTTTAAAATACTCGTAATATTTGGCTCCGTTTCCGAGTTGCTTTGATCGCAATAAATGGGATCCAAAAATTTAAGTTGTTCAGCATACACGTACTTTTGCCGTTTGACTGCGAAATTTTTACACGTTTTTGCATATGCATCTCTAATGTTGTACCATTTCTTCGTAATCTGTGACCCTAAAAGAAAAACCAACTATTGATTACTGTGGTGGAACTCTTTTTCTGCCTCTTTCTTTAGCATCTGCCCCCTCTTTAGGGTATAGAGAGCCAGTATAATCACAGGCTTAAAGATATTCCATCTTAGTCGTGGTGACAACTCATCTGTATTATACAGATATTTGTTTGAAGTTAGTTACATGTATTCTTGGACTGCAGTAGCCATTATGAGTACCATCAGGTATACTGTTAGTTCATATGTCAAATAAGTTTTTGTAAAATAAAATAAAATTTATATTAAATTTATATATATATTATTAGAAGTACCCTTAACCGACGAGCATGTATGCGTAGATATATGGATGTAAAGGAGGCGAAAGAGATATGTCAGGAATCGTGCTAAATGGAATTCCGTAGTCTCTGCCTACCCCTCTGGGTGACAGGCGTGAGTGTTTATAAAAAAAATAACTCTCCACATTCGACAACGTTTTCTAAAACATATATCTTTCTCAACCGGATCTTATATATAAATAATACTGTTGGACTAATTAGAGTTACTAAATATAATAATTTATTTATATAAAGAATAATCATATACTACGCAATAGAAATATAATTTACAAACTATATAATATCTTATAATAAAACGATTAACAATATCGTGTTAACATGGTGAGCGCGAAACGAAGATAACATTTCTCAAGTGCAATTTGCTGCCACAGATTAAAATATACATATTATACGTACAAAACTATACACAAAAATAATATTTGTTAAAAAAAGAAAAATGATATTGAATAAAGTATGTAAACTTACTGTACAGCATAAGTCCAATGTTCATTTTGTAAAACTATTTCATTCATTCAATACCTCTTATGAAAATTCCACTCCTGAACATAGTCAAGCTGGATTATAGGGGATGTTTGCCATGGTTGTTATGCTTGGCACGCAGGTTGGATACTGCAGTTTTTTTTATTGTTTTAAGTTGATAACAGAAAGATTCTGTAGTCCATCTTCTTTAGGGATAATATCGGGTATTAAATTCCCTTACGCAAGCACTACTTGGCGCAGGTTAAAATAATACCAAAAAAATATTAGCTTTGCCTCTTATGTTCCTCCCTAATCCCAAAACATGAACTTGCAACTGAATTTTGATTACTAATCGAAGACATATAAAGGTGTTATGTGTGACTGCTGGACATATGCCTTCCCCAAGGAACACCACAAAGTGCGGTGCCGAGCCACCTGCAACCATTAGCTTCTTGCATGTCTAACCACGTCATCACCCCATCTAGTGAAGGGACGTCCTATACTTCGCCTGCCAGTACGAGTACTCTAGAAACTTTCTTCCCAAACGGTTCTCCGAGCTATATGGCCGGCCAATTGCCACTTCAGCCTACTAATCCGCTGGGCTATGTCGGTTACTCTATTTCTACTGCAGATATCCTCGTTTATAAGACTATCATGCAGAGAAACCCTGAGCTTAGTACCCTCCATAGCTCACTGAGCTACTTTGAGCTTTCTCATACGGACAGCAAGGAAGGACCACGTCTCAGATCCATAGTTCACAACTGGCAACACGCACTGGTTGTACAATCTAAAAACCTATTCAACTGCAGAGAGATGTAACACAGGATGATGTTTCATCCCCAAAACTCTTCACCGCTGCATTGGAAGACGTCTTCAAGCAACTGGACTGGATAGCATACGGTTTTAACATCAATGGCTAGTACATAACTTATCTTCGATTTGCCGACGATATAGTCCTTATAGCATGATCGCTGGGGGACCACTATGTTCAATGACTTCAATAGTGTCTCCCAATAGATAGGTCTTAAGATAAACATGGACGAAACAAAAGTCACGTGTAACATCCATGTCACACCTATGCCGGTAGTTGTTGGGAGCACTAAGCTCAAAGTTGTTGACGAGTATGTTTACCTGAGACAAATAGTCCCACTAGCTAAGTCCAACATCGACCGAGATGTAAATCGATGGATTCAACTCGGCTGGGCAGCGTTCGGAAAATTAGGACACATCTTCTCATCATGAATACCTCAAAACCTGAAAACAAGATTGTACAATCAGTGCGTGTTGCCAGTGATGACCTATGGATCTGAGATGTGGTCCTTCACTGCTGGCCGTATGAGGGCGCTCAAGTTCACTCAGCGAGCTATGGAGATGACTATGCTTGGAGTTTCGCATTGTAATAAATTTAAAAAACAGGATATCCGGACAACAATTAGTAAGCTGAAATGGCAATGGGCCAGCCATATAGCTCAAAGAACCGACAACCAATAAGGAAGAAAAGTTCTCAAGTGGCAGCCTCGTACCAGTAGGAGAAGTGTAGGGCGACCACCGACTAGATGGAGTGAAGACGTGTACCAGGTGTCGAGACATGCAGGAATTCGATAGATGCGTGTGGCTCAGTACTGTATTTTGTGGCATTCCTTGGGGGAGACCTATGTTCAGCAGTGCACTTATAAAGATCTATACCGACGATGATGATGATTAAATCTCCATCTGTGTATTCGATGCGCCACAGTATTCACTTACAAGGAGGTGGACTGTGTACTCATTTGTTACCTATAAATATTGAATAAAAATATCATGACATATATTCATACCAACATCCATTTTTTCGGATTCCTGTAGTTCGTGAAAATTTGGCTCAAACATCTTGTACACTTCTTTCCAAGCTATTTCTCGTTGCGCTCTGTCTCTGTAACTCATGCTCCTTCTGTCCCATAAGCATCTTTTGCCTTTTACCGCCTCAATAAGTTCCAATGTTGGCACGTTTCGTTTGCTACTATTTGGAGTGGACTGCATATATCTTTTTCTTTTCTTTTTCAACGAACTAAATGATCCGTACCAAGTCTGAAAATTTCATGTTAGTGCATAACCGGAAGAAAAGTTCTCGAAATACTAGTACCTGTAGACTAAGTATAGAGCGGCCCCCAAAAGATCGAGTGACGACCTGGTTATATATGCAGAAAGTTGATGTATGCGGTCGGCTCAGGACCGTGGCATCCTTTAGGAAAGCCTATGCTCGGCAGTGGACTTGTAAAGGGCTGTACTGGTGATAGTGATAACAGAAAATGTCATAAATTACTAGATGAAAAGGGACGTAACCTCTCCAAAGTAAGGCTGCCCTATCGGTAACCGAAGCAATTATTAATCACATAGGTCCAAAGAAAATGTTACGTCACCACAATCAGCAGTGTATCACATGCTGTGTTTCAGTTTATATTGCTCTTTCAATGATTTACATGACACCAATATATTGTCACCGACAAATCATCAAAAAGCATAAAATTCGCTATTACTACTACTACTACTACTGCCACAACATCGATCCCTTGTCGTTTAATGAAAAGAGAAAAAAGCTTTTAATGGTATGTAATGTTGAAGTATGATGGGGACTAAATATCGCACAGAAGCACAGGCCTCCTCTCATTTATGAGAGGGTTTTAGGATAATTAAGGGCCCGCCGCGCAGTCCCAATGCGTGTTGTCGAACTTCACATATCTTCGTAATATTTTTTTAAGTTATTTCTCAGACATGCAGGTTGTAAAAATAAAAAATAGGTTTAATTATAAGAAAGATTTGACATTTTATTCATTGAAGTTGATTATAGAGCCCATTGGCTGCAGTTACACTTATAATCAGGTGGACTGTTAGCACATTGTTCCTAATAAATCATAAAACATATTTTTATCAATTGAGTCCCATTCCTTCTGTAACGATATTCTTAAAAGCTAACGTAACTGATTTGGACAGTCTGTCTGTTGACAGTACGTTAAGACTGATTTATCTCCAGTTGTGTCGGATTGCCGTCTCGTCAGATTATGAGAATAAGGTAAAAGATAGTGCACCTGTGCTTGCACTCTCGTATACTCCTGAAATACACTCCTGTTTTACCTACAATGATGTTTAGTATCGCCCCACCACGCATTAATACTTTTGTCTTACTTACATCGGATTCCGGAGAATTTCTTAATTTAGATGTTTTAGTTTTAGTTTCTAAATCATCTTCCTCAATTTCGAGAAAAATCTCATCCCGATGTTTTGACGAGCTGTCTTCGTTATCTTCTGCAGAGTTACTGTCTTCTATGTTTAAGTTATTTTCTTCCATTTCAGAGTTATTGACCTTATAATAAATTGGATCTAAAAAACTGAGTAGTTCAGAATATACGTAATTTCGTTTACCACCACCGACTTTAAAACATTTTGCATACGCGTCTCTTATGTTGTACCATTTTTTCGTGACTTGGGACCCTATAAAATAAAAGAAAACAAAATAAACACCAGTAAGCGGGAAAAATATTTCTCGTGTAACATCCTTGAACTACAGAAACGCTGAGTATAGTTGCCTCCCACTAGATGGTGTGACAACTTTATAAGCTTCCATAGTTAAGGATGTTTCAGGACCGTAAATTTGTTTTTATGGCAATATCTGAGGGATGTTTACGTTAAAAAGTAGACTTATATCTAATGATGTAAATATTCAGTTTAAAGTTAAATCTGAGGTAGGGCCACGCTGCAACAATTTTCTCGTAGGTCAGTAAGCAGATTGAAAATTAAGTAGTTGGGCAGAAGCTTTTGGAATAACATTTCAAAAGTGAAATAACTGAACGTTTTTTATTCTTCTTATTATCAGTCTGCAGCATAACATATGAAGGGCCTATCCATCAGCACGTTTTGTCCCGTGGGTATCACAAGATAGATAATCGTAGATATCACTAAGGGGAAATCCGAATAAAAATATGGTTTTTGATAAATGGAAGTACGATGGGCAGCAGTGTTAAAGACGAAACTTTTTTTATTTTAGAATAAGGGTGACAAACGAGTCACACAGTCCACCCGATGATAAGTGGACGTTGTGACATAGACATCTATACTTGTGGTGGAGCTACGAGCCTAAGGTCGCCGAAGTCGAATTCCCCGGTCGAACCTTAAACCTATTACGCGAGATATTAATCAAAGTGGACTGTATCTTCGAAATGCTTCTACGCTTATATAACGACGACTATAGCGCGCGGTACAATGCACTCGCTCTTCCCTAAAAACGAACTATTATTTGCCAAATCGATAAAAGGAATCCTGCTTGATTAGGAGAAAAACAAATTGGAGCGGGTTAAAACACAATTTTATCAAGAAGGCAATATTATTAGGAATATTCACTCACCGGGGTGTTTCTTCTATGCTGTTGGGCACTATAGCTGCGACTTCTGGAACTTCTTCTAGAACTATTTTTCACACGGGGTGAGGCGGGTTTCCTGGAGCTCGACTGCTTCCAGGCTAAAGCGGTTCTACTTGCGGTGTGGTTTCAACAACGAGCGCGGCGGGAAGAGAGCTCTTTAGGACACTATTATCCTAGGCGGTGTAGTTCCAACGATGAGCGCGGCGGGAAGAGAGTGCGCGTCGGTCGCGCGTGCCGTTTATACCTTCGGTTGCGATGATTACGTGATATTCTAGAATCATCTTCTTTCCCCGCCCCCCCCACCACCCCGATGTGTCGATAGGAGGGTAGGAATGATATCGTTTTGGAAAGGGATAAGCGATTTGGCAGCCTACCGTTAAAATAAATAAATACGAATGGTTTTCCGCGCAACCCTTTTTGTTTTCAACAAACAATCAAAATGCTGATGCGTTGTCACTCCTGAGGATTAAGATAGAATACCTTGTTTCCAGTTAAAAAAGGTTGCTAAGCGTGACAATTAAAGCTAATTCTCCCTGCAATGAACGAAAATCATATCCAGCGTGGACTCACTCATCAGCCTGCATGAAACACTACCATTTATCAGACTCGCATCTTACGTCACCGACACCACCAAACTGGTTGATGGATACTACTTATCCTGCAGCCTATCAAAGGTCCTCGGCTGAATATAGATCTGATCCACTAATAGCCGCACAGGGAGGTTATAAGCCATGATTATCACGCTCGGCAGTTTTTATTATTATTTTAAGTTGTTATCAGGACAGTTTTGCTGCCCATCTTCTGTTTAATATCCCTTTTCAGCTTACGAAACCCAAGCGATGACATAGAGAAATTGGAGTTTCTTATGCAGTAAGTTCTGTAAGTGTTGGAACAAATGTCTTTAGGTATGAGCGGCAGGAGGAGGCCTATGGTCACCTGTGTGTGTAGACTTTTAATCGGTTGTAACAGTAATGGTAGTCAAGAGCTAAACACTTGCAGTAAATTTCACAGCGCTCGACGCCAGCGGTACGTTGTAAGTGCTGATATAATCGTGCTCGGTGGTGATGGAAAACCTCGTGATGAAACCTTCCTCTTTGCCAAGCACGTATATAGTATACAAAGTAAACAATTCAAAAATAATTTTACCGATTTCAGTTTGTTCACTTTCCTGCAGCATGTCGTAATTTGGCTCAAACACTTTGTACACTTCTTTCCAAGCCTGGTCTCGTTTTACCCTATCCTTGTAATGTATGCTATTTCGGTCCCACAAGCATCTTTTTTCCTTCATGGTGTTAATCAGGTCCGTTGTTGGCACTTTCAATTTGCTATTTGTGATGAATGCCATGGTTGATTTCCTCTTGCTTAGAGATTAATTGAAAATTACCACAACGAAACTGCAATATTCAAAAACTTATCAGCCTGTTACCAAGAAATCACTGGTAGTATTAAAACGTGGTAGAGACATGCTGCACTACACGTTTGCAATAATAGTACGCTGTTACCTTTGTGGAGTAAAATGGGATACCCCCGCAGTCATTAATTATACCGGATATACCATTCAACTACTCTATACCATTCAACTACTTTATACCATACAACCGGAGCAAAATAGTGCAAGCAATGTCTACCTACGGACGGGCTCCTAAACGGAATAGGAGTCCTACCACCTAACTATAACCTGACTAATAGCTTTTTGTTGCTGCATCACAAAAAAGGGAGTGACTATCCTCACATCTTAGGCTCTCTCAGAATAATTTAATATAATTGCAGCATAAGGCTTCTGTATTTCGTATGGTATGAATGAGAATTGGAGAATATTTTTACAAGTAACCCGATAGGAATTATATCTCAACAGTAACCTCACATTTTTTTTCTATTAATCGATAGGTCTCCATAAACCACAACGTCCACTTACCGTCAGTTGGACAGTGCTATTAATTGTGTTATCCTTTCTTGTATTGATTACAAATCATCAATATAGCCCAATGGGTCAGTAAGCTAAAGTGTCAATTAAAACTGATAATTTTCCCCTCACATGATGTTGCTAGTTGAAACTGAGGTGAAGTCATCTATTGCACAGTGTAACCTTATGTGAAAAGATGTGTTTCAAAAAAAATGTTTTTTTATAGGATAGGGTGACAAACGAGCACATAGTCCACCTGATGGTAAGTGGTTGTTGCGGCCCATAGACATCTACATCTATCCTCGATTACAAATCAAAATGCAGATAGGTTGTAACCCGTGATGACTAAGATGGAATGCCTAGGTTCCAGTAAAAAGGGTCTCCGGTACTGTACACTCACCATACTAAGCACAGCAGCATTAAGCTACTATTTTACGCTGGTATTCTGTGAGAGCGTGGTCCTTCCCCGGTCGAGCCGACCTATTCGTGCTACAACTATACTACTAATAATGAAATGTATGAAATGGGATAATGTGAAAATAACTTATAGAACATATATATATATATATATATATATATATATATATATATATATATATATATATATATATATATAAGTTATAAATAAACTTATAGAAATTTATAGAATAAACATTAACCTTTATTTTTCCCTTCCTTTTTTGTTCAATTTAACCTCCCGTCCATGAAATCCTCACTCCTAAGATGAACCACCCTGGTGGCAGATAATTTTGTGTAACAACCGACCCTCACTATATAACAACCGATGCGGAAGAAACTTTCTCGAGTAAAAGCTTCCTATCCATAAGCAAAGTGTTGTGCGGCCACCAATTAGATGGAGTGACGACCTGGTAAGACATGCAGGATGTCGATGAATGCAAGTCATTCAGGACAGTGTTTTATAGCATTCCATGAGCCGGGGATTCCAACGTTCGCAATTGGACTTAATAAGCTATAATAGATGATTATAACCTGTATACAGCCTACGAATGAATAACAGTATCTTCTCATATCACTGTTCGCTAAATTATTGCGTCAAAGGATATAGTTCATTAGAGGGTGGTATCAATATAACACATTAATTTCCTGGTACATTTATTTACTAATAATTGTTATCGACGCCACAAGCCTACGGCGGTATCGTCATGATCCGGAAATTGAAAACGAATATTATATTCCATGTCCAATTTTTATTTTAATATTCCATATGTGTTCAGTAGTAGGTAGTTCCGTTTCGGCCTATGAGTCAGTCAAACAGCAGTGCATACGGTGCTGTGGTCCGACCTGAAGGGTATAGAGTCAGTATAGTTACAGGATGTGAGGCATTCCATCTTAGTCCTCAGAGGTATGTAGCCTTCTTTGTTTGAAGTTGGCTGCGGGTGTCCAAGGACAGCAGTAGCACTTGCCGGCCGAGTGCAAGTTTGTTGGTCACTCATTTTTTTCAAGCAATCATATTATTATTTCAAAACAATTGATCACTTATTTTTATACACATAGCCTACTATATTGTTACAATAACAAACCGACAAAATACGTTCATTTATGATCGTGGAGTAGATGAATATAGAATAATGATTTCTTATATTTACGCGAACACTATACATTCATTGAAACTAATTTTTAATTTACTTTTAATTATTTTTATTTTTAATTCCCGACGTTTCGTTTCGTCTGTCCCCGTGACCATGGGTGCGCTGGAAAGCATCCGAAACGTCGGGAATTAAAAATAAAAATTATTAAAAGTAAATAAACGCGATAAAATCCGTAAAAGTAGTTTTAATCAATGAATATTGAATAAGCTCACAAACGAGCACACATTCCACCTCATGGAAAGTGTATAATTTGGCCCATAGACATCTAATTCAGATGCGATGTTATCCTTGGGGACTAAGATAAAATGGCTGCAGTAAAAGCACTCTGTACTTACCATACAAACGCTGTTATTTTACGCTGGTATTATGTAAAGAGTGGTCCTGCACCGGTTGAGCCGATTCATTCGTGCTACAACCGTAATACAGCTGTAGCGTGGCTCTAAAGTAACAATAATAATAATAATAATAATTAATTTAGCAATTCCATTGGAATGGAGCTTGGGACGGATAAGTGTGCGGTCCTCCATGTTGAAAGGGGAAGGGTTGCTAACTCTGAGGGCGTAGACTTATCTATGCCCGTCAACTTAAGGACCCTTTCCGAGGCTGAAACATACCGATACCACATACCGATAGGATGCATCATCCGAGATCGTCGGTAATGAGGCTGTACTTGTCGCGGAAGCATGGTGATCGTGGCTTCTTGAGCGCGCTCACCATGCATAATCGCGAAGTGTGCAGCCTCCGTGATTACTTCCTGGCGAGATCGGATGATCCATTCTAGAAGTACGTCATTTCTTGTGATAAAGGACTTACCCCTCTATCCTTAGCCAACGAGCAATGGCAAGACCCGGCAGTGCAGAGCATTTCTGACCGGGAGACCGTATGGAAGGAGAAGGAGCTCCACGGGAGGTTCTACAAGGCTCTACATGAGCCTTTCGTAGACACAGTAGCCTCCCTCCACTGGCTACGCTTTGGTGATCTCTTCGGGGAAACCGAGGGTTTTGTCTGTGCAATACAGGATCAGGTTATTAAGATCAACAACTATCGGAGATACATCCTAAAGGATGGCACCATCGACATCTGTCGAGCTTGTCGCCATCCCGGTGAATCACTTAGGCATGTTATCTCCGGTTGTTCGGCGCTTTCTAACTCTGAGTACTTGCACAGGCACAACCTAGTAGCCAGAATTCTACACCAGGAGCTCGCTCTGAAATACGGTTTCGTGGATCGGAAGTTGCCGTATTACAAGTACTTGCCGGAAGCCGTGCTCGAAAATGATCGCGCCAGGCTCTATTGGGACCGGGCCATCATCACAGACAGGACTATTCTTGCGAATAAGCCTGATATTGTGCTGATGGACCGGGCACAGTCAAGGATATTTTTGGTCGACATTACCATTCCGTATGACGAGAACCTCGTGAAAGCCGAAACAGAGAAGCAAACAAAATATCTGGACCTGGCTCACGAGGTGACCGACATGTGGGGTGGTATGCCGACCGAAATTATTCCTGTAGTCGTCTCTGCAAACGGGCTAATCCCAGTCAGCCTCTCGGGTAATCTGAGGCGGCTGGGACTACGTGGCGGACCGCTCCAGGCTCAAATGCAGATGGCGGTGTTCTCCTCGATACCGCCCGCATCGTCCGCCGGTTTCTTTCCCTTTCCCCCTAACCCTCGGCCGTTTGGTCTCCCCTGCCGAGGGCTTCCATCTGGTTGGGCTTTTATTTATTTATGTATTTTTTTTATTTATTTTATTTTATTGATATTTATGTATATTTATCTTTTCATTTTCGTTTATAATTATATATTTATACATCCCAACCAGATGAGAAAACTATATAGATACCCCACATAATAATAATAATCTTTATTTGCAAGAACATGGTTGTACAATGGTGTTTGAGTATAATTCGTTCTACATATTCCACCTTAGTTGTGTGCAAATATTAATGGTCAAGTAACCTAAACAACAATACTTATCAAATTTAACAACATATATTAATTTTTTTTTTTTTTTTATAGAAGAGGGGGGCAAACGAGCATGTGGCTCACCTGATGTTAAGTGACTACCGCCGCCCATGATCAACCGCAACACCAGGGGAATTGCAGGTGCGTTGCCGGCCCTTTAGAAAGGAGTAAGCTCTTTTCTTGAAGGTCCCCAGGTCGTATCGGTCCGGAAAAATCACCGGTGGTAAATTATTCCACAGAGAGGTTGTACGCGGAAGAAAACTCCTTTTGAAACGTACAGTGGTGGACCGCCAAGCATCCAGATGGTGTGGATGGTATCGGGACGTTTGCCGTGTAGTGCGTTCACGAAATTTGGCGGCTGGGATTAATCCGAACAATTCCTCAGAGCACTCCCCGTGATAGATGCGATAAAATACGCAAAGAGATGCAACATCTCTTCGCAGCGCCAGTGAATCGAGCCGATCGGAAAGCACTCGGTCGTCAACGATTCGAGCCGCTCTGCGCTGGATGCGGTCAAGTGGAAGGAGCTGGTACTGGGGAGCCCCAGCCCAGAGATGGGAACAGTATTCCATGAGCGGCCGAACCTGCGCCTTGTAAAGTTGCAGGCGGTGTGCCGGCATGAAATACTGTCCCGCTCTGCTGAGCACGCCAAGCTTTTTAGAGGCCAATTTGGCCTTCCCTTCCAAGTGACCACGAAACTGCACGTCACTCGATATGTCGACGCCGAGGATTCCGATACTGGCTGAGGCAACAAGGGGAGTGCCTTGAAACTGACAAAATATAAAATTATTTAATATATTTACTTGATTTGATAATTAATTTATTATGCCACAGTGTCAGAAAAAATATAAGTAAGTATTATTATATCAAGTAATTATTATTATAGGTCAATGTCATATATTAATTATTATTTTTACGTCAATAATTATATGATGTTACATATCCTATTGTCATTAATTTCATTCTATTTTTACATCAAATTTATTAAATAATTAAATACATAAGTCAATTTTTATATAAAATAATATCAAAAACATTATTTTTTAAACATTAGAATCTTGTAATTACGTAATTAATAATATTCTAAAATTATCATTCATTATTACTCGTATGTAGGTCGTTGTCGTTTAAGAAGTCTTCTACAAATAATAACATTTAGGGAGCAACAATGCCAAAACAGATTTCTTAAATGACAATAAACTTTTACGCTTTAAATTATCAGGTAATTTATTATAAATTCTAATCGACATTGCAGAAGCATTTCTTTTTGTAACTTTTAGACGATTTGCTGGTGCATATAACCTATTCTTGTATCTAGCCTTAATTTCACTCACATCACACTTACGTTGAAATAAATGTGGATGCTTATGAACAAACATGCACATTTCAAATATGTATAATGAAGGCAAAGGCAGGATCTTTTTAGTTTTGAACAAAGGTTTACAACTCACTAAAGGACCAGCACCACAAAGAGCTCTTATGCAGCGTTTTTGTGCTTTAAATGCTTTATCCGACTCCACCGAATACCCCCAGAGTAGAACACCATATCGTAGTATGGATGAGATATATCCATGATATGCCATCAGTGCAGCTCTTTCTGATACAATATTTCTTAGTCTATGCAATGCAAAACCGAAACGATCTATTTTAGTACATAGGCTTTCTATATGAGGCTTCCAACTACAAAATTTATCAAATATTATTCCTAGAAATGTCGTGGAAACGACTCCTTCAATTACAATATAAAGTAAAGTTACAGCGTATATACGTCCCACTGCTGGGAACAGGCCTCCTCTCATTTTTGAGAGGGTTCAGCGTGGCTCTACCACGTATAAAAGATAAGGTAAGATAAGTGTTTAGTTTAAAAAAATATTTTTGTATTTACTAATTGGAATATATTTTATAATTTTTGGAATGGCCAATACTTTTACAAATCATTTCAAGGTTATTCGTTACCTAACGGACAAGCCGTAGGTCTGCATCACGGAGGACCGAGGAAAGACTACGCTCTCACAAAATACTAGCATGCACGTAAAATAGCAACATTATTCGACTGTGTTTCGTATGATGAATGTACAGAACCGGAGAGTCTTTTTACTAGTAATGAGGCATTTTATTTTAATCCTCAGGGATGACTACGCATAAACCTTTTGATTTTTTTATCAAGATCAGTTGTAGGTGTCTATGGGTCACAGCTACTACACATCATCAGGTAAACTGCCTGCTCGTATGTCACCCTTACACTAAAAACCAATGTGAAAAGTTTTCTTCGAAAACCCAACATCTATCTTTCGCTTTATTATCATTATACGTGGTAGAGCCACGGTACAGTTATGATATGGTTGTAGCACAAATGGGTCGGCTCGACCGGGGAAGTATTACACTCGTGTTTCGTATAGTGAGAACCGGAGATCCCTTTTACTGGAGACGAGACGTTCACGCATCTGCATTGATTCTTGAGGATAAATGAAGATTTCTATGGACCGCAGCATCCACTTACCATCAGGTGCTCGTTTGTCAACCCATTCTAAAAAAAATTATGTCGTGTACTGTTTGACGGCAGGAATATCTTAAAATTGTGCAAATTTTTAACCCTGTTTCTTTTTTTACAAATTCCTTTACGGCTTCTAATAAAACTTTAACTGGAAAAAAGTACGATTTAAATACCTAATTTAACTAAAAAATTTTTACTAATGTATAAAAAAAATGTGTGAACCGAGAGACCACAGTTTTTATATTTGTTTCTCTGATCTTTAACACTTATGTCTTGTAACTTAGTAAAATAAGCTTCGCAAATTCTTTACTCAATATCTGTCATCATTTAATCTACATTTTCAAGATACTTTCCGAGTTCTGCCTGATAGACCGTCTGAACTGTGGGACCACACTTACAAATTCTACGATATTTTCTACAATTGTATTTGGCCCGCTACTTAATCCTTAGCAAGTTATTTCGCAAAATTCTGGCATGATCCACGGGTTCGTACTTATTATTTGTTTATTTGCTGACTAGATGACTCAACGAGACTAGCCATCTGTACTGGACGGGATTAAAGTGCACGAGTGATGCACTAACACAGGAGCACTCTCTATTACCCAACTCTACCAGTCTCATGGGATGGCAATACGAGACGACCGGGCACAGATTGACTTACGTGCTTTCTGAAGCACGAGGCTGCAAGTGCGAATTTCATAACAAAAAATCCCCAATGACTAATTTTCGCCCTACCCTGACTTCGAACTCGGGATTCAACGATCCACAGACGCGCTTATAACTACTAGACCAAACGAGGTAGTCAAAAATATCTGATAATATGATTAAAACAACATGATTTAAAGTTGATCAGTACAGATAATGAACCAATATCGGCCAATGCCTTGCATGACCTTTCAATATACACGTGTTTTTACCAAATATCCAGACACGAAACAATTTTTATGTAGGGTATGTGTTTCGTGCGAGATTTGAACCCGCTGCTCTGAATTTATAAGCTTATAACTTAAATTAAAAAAATTAAAAACACAAAAAGAGCATAACATATCAGTTCATGCATATGTTACCTACTTATCTTGTTGTTAATGGTCCTAAATATATAAACAAATAAAAAACAAATCAGGCCTTGGACGTGTACTAATCTCTATTATGTTTTAAGATTAAAAACGTAATAATGACATTGACATTCATAAAATGTTTGTTTATTTCCAGGTACTTAAATATAAAATGTCTAGTTTAGACGTTCTGCCCTTTTCGACGACCCTTTGTCATGTCCTATTAAAAACCCTTGAATTCACAAAAAAAAATGTGGGTCACTCATGGGCAAAAAAACTATCACATCTCTCACGTTGGAGCAAACTGCACACGGTGTGCAAAATTGATCAAAATCGGTTTAGTAGTTTAGGAGTCTATCGCGGACAAACAACGTGACACGTAATTTGATATGTCATGGTCATACATCAAAATCAAAATGTATTATATTCTCGGTGTATTGTAACGGAATAAAAGTGGCAAGACAATAGGAAAGAGAATACCACAGAAATCTAAATAATATAGCCTTATTATTAAGGTTTCTATGGAGAACAAACAAATAGGTCTAACGATATTAATATACAGTGCAATTTCAACGTTACCTTAGGCTAGTAATAAAGACAAAATCAGCTTGCTTACGAATATCATACTTACATATTTAAGGTACGTTTTCAAGACGAATTCAAAACGGTATTGTTTTCTTTAATTCTGTGCGTTTTAATGCTTCATTTCCAATTGTATAACCGAAACAACATGTACAGACTTTTCATGTGTATTTAGAGTAAATATTACGGAATATAATGATTAAAATTTAAGTGAAAACTCCCGCCAAAACCGGCGTACGTTCGCACCGGCACTAGAAACGTTACTGACGCCGCCGGTTCGGTCTCGGTCGAACACCGGACGCACGTCATCCGGTTACTGGTTTGGCAACGGAGATAGCGCGTCGCTTGGCTGTCAGATTGGCAACGTCGCTTTAAAACAAGAAATTCATCGAAATTAATATTGGCGGCGACAGTTTCGTGTTATTTTATGATTATTAGCACTTATAACCGTTATGGGTTATGGTATGGTAATTGGTAACTACTATACAATTATATAAAATAATTACAAACAGATTTATACAATGTAAAATAAAATTCTTACTGGTGTAATGACATTAAATGATGTATGTTTAGTATGTATTATTTAATTATGTATTCATATAAATTTTAATGACCAAAATAGTAGGTACGCGGGCTGCCTAAAGGTTATAACGTAGATAAATGCGATGCGGAGGTATAATGTACCCATTAATTATGCGGAGCTAATCATCGAAAGGACAGCCGCACTAGCAAAAGCACATGTCTTAAAATTTCATAGTAGATTAGGAAATTGGGCTCGATTCTTGACAGTAACATAAACATTTTGATTGATGTTTTATACTCGTAAATTAATTTTAAGAAAACTGTTCAAAGCAGCCCGGAACCATATGATTAGCAACCGCGTTCATGACTACTAGACCAATAGGGTAGCCAATCTTTAAATTATATTACATTTAAAAGTACAATATAAGTTTTTTATTTGCTAATTTAATGCAAGGATGTACCACGGGGAGTAGGACTATATGATATAAGATAGGAAGATACGAGGGCGACACTGAAAGTTTTTAGAACTGGCCACTTGTAAACGATATAATAAAAAATAAGTACAAATTTTGAAAATGGAACTCTTTGCCAATATTACTGTCTATGTATTGTACTCGTATTAAGCTGAGCTTCTCTGAGATCTAGATAGTTGACGCTAGCAAGCACAGTGTCGGTAGAAATGGGAATAAAATTACGTAATCTACGCAAAGAGGCAGTAGAGGCATAAACTTTACGATGAATTTCTTTGATATAATGGTACCACGACAGATTTCCATTTATGTGGATCCCCAAATTTCTTACTGAATCTCTTTACTGAACCCCAAGTTCTTTAATGAAATGAAGAGATTGTTTCTAGGAAGGACTCCTTTTCTGTCTAGTAGTCCGGCTGGGTGGGTGGAGCTCTCTTCACTAGTTCTGTCGTCAAGCAGCAATTTTTTAATAGAATAATGGTAAAACACTAGTCCACCTATGTAAACGGATGTTGTGCCCTATATCTACATCTATCCTCGAATAAGAATCACAATGTAGATGTGTGGTCACCCTGAGGACTAAGATCGAATGCCTCGTATCCAATAAAAAAGGGGTCTCCAGTTCTCTATATACACCATACGAAATACAGCAGTATTGAGCTGCTATTTTGCACTGGTATTCTGTAAGAGCGTGGTCCTCTTAATTCGAGGCGACCCATTCGTGCTACAACTATAATATACTTGGAGCACGTCTCTACCACGTATAAATGGTATGTACACTGTATTATGAAATTAATTACATACTAAAGATATTTCAAAAAATAAAAATCCACAGTAAACCTGTGCGTTCTGCCAAAAACCGAAAAGAAGCGGAGACAAATAGGAATGGGCCTTTCAAAAATTTGTATCAGAAGAGAGGAGCACTGTATTAATAATAACTATAACACTATAAATACCCTTAAATCGTATTATAAATTTTGCCTTTTCCTTGTCTTTTAGTAAATATGCAATTAAGCCAAACATAATTTCATATCTAATCTTTATCGTCAATCAACCATAATAAATTCATAATAAAGGTATCTATAATAACTTCGCCTCAAACCACTTTATTTAATTTAACGATTGAGCTAAAACTATAGAATATGGTCATTATTACAATAACAGTTAATGTAATGCATTATCCTCAGATGTTCACGGAGGCGCGTGTCTCTGTTTTGGATGAACTGATCCGTCACCTTATTCTTTTTAGGCTATGACGTAAATATATATATATATATATATATAAATATCCGCAAATAAGGTTTGATATATATATATACAATTATAATATATATATAAATCAAACCTTACTTTGCGGAAATCCGCTATATCAAACGTGACATCTTCAATTACTATTATTAGAAAAACAAAATTATTCGTATGTAACGATAACGAATTAAGTAAGCGGTACATATCGCTTACTTAATTCGTTATCGAACTACTATCTTATGATAGCATTAGTAATAAGTGTGAAAGAGATAGGCGCTACTCAGATAACAACTTCACAATGCCACAGAATATTATTATATAACGATTATAATCCTTTAATGGACACAATAAAGTATACTTTTTATATTTTAATGTTGTATGAAAATTTTACTTTTAATCAAAAGTAAAAGTTGAAGGCTCCGTGGTACAGTGGCTTAGCAATGAGTTCCGGGTTCGAATCCCGCACGGAATAAGTATTTGTATGGTCTACAAATAATGGTTCCGTGTCAAGATGTTTGTCCTTGTGCAGTTTGTGTTTGAAAACTGCTTGCACGATACAGGAGCACATCCTAGTGTTACGTTTAAAACAAACGACTTCATGGAACTGCAAAGAAGAAAATAAAATTCATATACCTTTACAGCTTCAATATGACGGTGCCAAGACAGACAAGCAAACCCACGACTTCAGAAGCTGCTGTGTGGAAAATACCTATTTTTTCTTTTTATTTCCTAAAAGTCAGCTTTTACTTTTTATTAAAAGTTCAATTATTTGACCCTTTTGAGAGGACTGAGGAATATGACAAGTTAACGAGCCCAAGTTAACGACTAGACTATTGTCTAAATATTTACATTAAAAATTTCATTCCCTATTTCGCGACTCTTTAGAAGAGTTTTGTTTATTTGAACCACACCTGAACTATAATTTATTTTACGGAAAAAGGAAGAATTTAAATCGGTTAGCAAATGCTTATTCCACGCTGGTATTCAGTGAGAATATACATATGCGTTAATCATTAGTAAAATCATTGAATAAATTATTCATTCTGATAGTCCTGAGCCTGTAAGAGTTATGCAGGAAAGTTCTATAATCGTTACAGATTGTTACGTTAATATTTTATAAGCTTACACACTTGTCATTGATTAACATTATTACGCTGCATGCAAAACTATACAATAGAGGATATAAGGATAACTAATAACAGTATGAAATAACAGTTATATTATTGAAAAATAACAGCAGTATAATTAACTACTGACATGTAACTACGTTTGTATAATCCTAAACACTAGTCATTGAATATCATTATTACGTTGCATGCAAAACAACACAACAGGAAGTTAATTGACAATAGTTTAAAATAACAGTTATTTAAATACTGAAAATAACACAACATTTCAATTCACTACTGACAT